>OU015528.1:34347514-35632514 GCA_907165065.1 Caprimulgus europaeus | reverse complement strand
TTGAGAATGTGCTTGTGAGAGCGAGGCACAATATGCAGCCAGGAGAAGCTCTCACCCAGTCCTCAGCAGACCACACAGACCCTGCACAGGGCAAAGCTCCTTTCTTGCCCTGCAGTCTGTCCTGCTAGGACACAAGGGCTCTGACCCACAGAGCACTACAAAAGAACCAAAGAGAGCAAGAGAAGGGGATGCAGAGACCAAGTGTTTTCTCCAGCACTACCAACACCTTACCAGGTGGCCCTGGGCCTGTTATTGTATTGCTCAGAGGTTTTTTTCTATTGGTAAAAATGAGGCTGGTGTTACAAACTTTCTCACCAGGTCCTTTGACTGGTCAGTCACATATCTGCATTAGCTAAGTATTGTCATCTTGAATGTCATGTTTGCAAACTGGTTGCTATGGCTCCTCTCTACTTCTGGCCTCTCCTCCTTGGTCCTGTTTCCTTTCTATCCAGGACAGTCACAAGCAGCTGCTACTCAGAGTCAGCAGCTTTTGCAGACTATGCAGCTTCTGAGGGAGCCTTGGCCTTTCTTATTTTGTCAATATGAAGATAGAGGCTGTGTTTACCATCCAAGCTGCTGCAACACTCTCTGAGGCATTTGTAGGAAAACCTGTATATCTCATGTTTTTGTACTCTGCCAGGCACAGAGACAAAGAGGGAACAGCAAATTTCAGGAAGAAAGGGTACAATGTGAACTAAAACTTAATTTGCCTGCTATAGAAGGTCTACAACTTAACCTTATAATGACACAAAGAAATAATCACCTTGGGGTGCTTTGTACAATGAAGCTGCAATAGAACTGGGCACTTCTAAGTAGCCCAGGAGAGAGGGGCCAAGACAACGCTGCACGAGGCTGGTGGCTGCGGGGATAAAAAAAAAGTGAGGATATATGGAGTGGGATCCAGATTTTGCAGGTCAGAGCCAGCTCTTATTTTGCAGGTGAGGTCTAACTCTTGGAAGGAAAGACAAGGGACCTGAGCAAGTGCTGTGACACCTGGCTGACTCATCTGTGAGTCAAAGATAAAACACTTATTTGTCCCAAAGGACAAATTATCTTTTTTTTTTTTTTTTCCCCTAAATCGTATTCATTTCTGTGCAGCCCAGATTATCACACTTTGTCTCTCATATTTGCTTGCTTGCCAGGTTATATTAGTTGTTGAAAAGACCTTGATTCTAAGGCTTTCTGTGCCCACTGTGCTGCTGCCCAAAATGGCAATACTTTTGCCTGTTTCTGAAATGTCAAAATGTATTTTTCTCCCATGGGATAGAAGTAATTTCTGAAAAAATAGACATTTAAATACTCAACTAAAATAAGCATTTTCAGCATATTGACCAAACGAGACTGCATTTATCTTCATTTTTGTGTATCGTATTTTTGTATGTATTTTTGTGTCACGTTGAACTTGGCTGGATGCCAAGTGCCCACCAAAGCTGCTTTATCATCTCCCTCGTCAACTGGACAGGGAAGAGAAAATATAACGAAAGGCTTGTGAGCTAAGGTAAGGGCAGGGAGAGATCACTTACTAATCATTGTCACAGGCAAAACAGACTCGACTCAGGGAAATTAGTTTAATTTATTGCCAATCAAATCAGAGTAGGAAAATGAGAAATAAAACCAAACCCTAAAACATCCTTCCCTCAGTCCTCCCTTCTTCTTGGGCTCAACTTCACTCACGATTTCTCCACCTCCTCCCACAGAGCAGTACAGTGGGGTAGGGAATTGGGGTTGCAGTCAGTTCATCACACATTGTCTCTGCTGCTCCTTCCTCCTCAGAGGGAGGATTCCTTCTCCTCACACTCTTCCCCTGCTCCAGCGTGGGTCCCTCCCACAGGAGACAGTCCTCCACACATTTCTCCAACGTGAGTCCTTGCCATGGGCTGCAGTTCTTCATTAACTGCTCTAGCATGTGTCTTTTCCATGGGGTGCAGTCCTTCAGGAAGGGACTGCTCCAGCGCAGGTCCCCCTCGGGGTCACAAGTCCTGCCAGCAAACCTGCTCCGGCGTGGGCTCCTCTCTCCATGGCCTACAGGTCCTGACAGGAACCTGCTCCAGCGCGGGCTTCCCACGGGGTCACAGCCTCCTTCGGGCATCCACCTGCTCCAGCGTGGGGTCCTCCACGGGCTACAGGTGGTCATCTGCGCCACCATGGACCTCCATGGGCTGCAGGGGGACAGCCTGCTTCACCCTGGTCTGCACCACAGGCTGCAGGGGAATCTCTGCTCCGGCGCCTGGAGCACCTCCTCCCCCCCCTTCTTCACTGACCTTGGTGTCTGCAGAGTTGTTTTTCTCACATCTCACTCCTCTCTCTTGCTGCAGTTTCTCTTGTGCAGCAACCTCTCCCCTTCTTAATTATGTTATCCCAGACGTACTACCACCATCACTGATGGGCTCGGCCTCGGCCAGCGGCAGGTTGGCGGTGGAGCCGGCTGGCACTGGCTGTGTCGGACACAGGGGAAGCTTGGCAGCTTCTCACAGAAGCCACCACTATGCCCAGCCCCCCCACCAAAACTCTGCCATGCAAACCCAATATAAGCATCCATAGGCACAGTCCCAAAGTAGAAAAAGGAGATAGTAGCAGTTTAAGACAGAGTTATGACCACTACTTACTCCTAATGGCACTTTACATTTCATTTTCATGAAAATTCATTAGTAGTGGAGGAATCTTTTAGACCATCTTCTGAAGGATTGCTCCTAACAATTTATGTTCTAGGGTTCTGGCCTGCCAACCTTCAAAGTCCATCCAGCTTTTAAAAGTTGGATTAAACAGTTAGGCAAGACAAACATGAATCTGATTCATATCACCTCATTTTAGCCATCTGAAAAGCCATCCCACCAAATAAAAAACCAAACTCCTCCAAACCCTGCAATTTATTCTTCAGTGAAACAGTTTGGGAGTTTGGACAAAATTTCTCTAAAAAAACCTTAACAGACTATCTGAAAATAATTTGACAAGCTGCTGAACCATGGTGTTTATCACCCTGTCTGTCTCAAGTTTGTTTGCACTCACTGCCATAGGTTTATATCAGAGATTTGCTATCGGAACAGGTGTCTGAGACACACCATGAGGGTTACACTGGCAACATCCTGCCAGCTATGTCATTGTGTTTCACATCATAAACTGCAGATGTGCAACAGAGCAAGAGGTATGCAGTAAGGCTTACAGTAAGCTGCAGCATAGATTCCATATACAGTATGACTACATGAAAAAGAAACAATAAAAAAGATGTTTTCTAAAAATGGAACTGTCTGTTTCTTTTCAGAAATGTTGGAACAATGTCAAATATTCCAGCCAGATATGTGCAGGCTGATGTCCCTGTGTCCCTCAGTGTGCTCCTCTACAAGCTGCAGATGGAGAATTTCATTTTTTTCATCCTCACCTACAGATGCCCCAGACTCAGTTCTTGTGCATGTGCAGGGTAAGACACAACAGTATTGTTTTTGATAGTTTTGTCCCTCTGAAAACCAAACTGCTGCGGAGAAAACAAAATTCCATCATTTTCATAGCTGCTCTGTAATGACATCAGGTGCCAGTCCCGCAGGCTCTGGGACAGAGCAGCGGGGTTTAGTGAACTACTGCTGAGCACGCATGCAGGAAGCAGTCTAGCCACTACAACAGGGAACCTGGTGCAGATTAATTTGTCCTGCTGAGAAGCATACGTTGTATTTAATGCCAATACATGGAGAAAATGAGTGGCTCTGAATGCCTTCTCACTTTGGAAACCCAGGTAGCAAGTATCAGTCTCAGGGTGGAGCTTCAGGATGTATTATTACCTTATTGCCTTCCTCCTCAGTATGCCTCTTTGGGACTGCTGGTCAGAGATTTTGCAAGAGGAACTTTAATCTGAGATGCACTACAAAAATGTCAGATTATGCAGCAACTCTGCTGCCAGAAGATATTCCTCTTCCTCATTGCCTGCAAGAATAGTTTCAAGCCCAGTAAGCTGGCATTGTCGGCAGTGTTGATAGACCAAAAAAATAATCCTCGAAAGCATTGGGTACCCTCTAACCCGTGAACTTTCTTATCATGTTGACACAGTTGATACATGTTGATACAGTAGTGGTGCAAAATGCAGCAGCCTGCAAGTAAATGCAGACTGAATTTCCAGTGCTGTCAGTCTGGCACTTTTCTGAGCTCTAAATTCTCCTGAAAATGTAAATGGCGGAGGTGAGGAGGAGAGCTAAATACAAAACTGGCATCTTTGCTTCCCATCAAAATGCTAAAATGGAATCCTTTTCAGTAAGAACTTCCCTTCAAGAGATATTTCAACTATGAGAGACAAGTACATTGTTACTAACAGAATAATTTATCTTTTATTTTTTTTATGAGGAGGGAAAATAAACTGGCAAAGATATTCTAGGATAATATAAATCCATTTGATTAAAAAATACAATTCCGTATAAGTTTGTTGGTTTGGTTTTTTTTGTTTTTTTTTCTTGTGCTTGGGATGCTTCCAGCCAAAGGTCTAGCAAGTTATAAATAAACAGATCAAGGTATTGCAAACATCTTTTCTTCTCTTCAAGAGTGGATATAGAAACAACAACCTAAAAGAGAACAAGGACAGAATGATCTCTACAGTTGCTGCAAGGACTGCCTGCTCAAAATTGGAATTATGGGATTTTTATGCATCATCTGACCTTGGTCATTAAATGAATGAAATTAAGCAAAGAGGCAAGACACAGGGTTTTTTGCTACATTATTCCTATTACAGAATGAAGGAACAAAAGCCCAGCAGATGCAGAGCATGAGGAATTAGATCTCAACCTGTTGAGTCTCAGCCCATTGCTGAAATATCTGCCCAGTCTGTCTCTGTGCAAAAGCTCTGGCTCTTAACCTCAGCTTTAGGGCAGCACGACTGAACTCTGCCAAAACCTTTGTGGAGTCTCTCTGTGTGTGAACATGTGTCTGCTGTTGAGCAGACAGAAAAAGAAGGGGGAAAAAGAAAAGAGCATGAGTCAGAGCAGGAATTCAGAATAAAATGCTGATACCTGTCACTGTCGTCAATAGTACAGAGTTACAGTGTCAGCACTGGCATTACCTTTTTTCTTGTGATAAGGCAATAGAAGGAGGATATATAAACAAGTGCTGTTGAACACTGAGCTCAAGGACCTTGATTTCTTGTAGACCCATTGTAACTGTGAGCACTATCTATCTGTCTTGTGAAGGCTATCTCAAAACTGGGCCATTGATAAGCTCTCTTTTCTTCCTGGGGTGTTTTGTTACCTGATAAGAGAGGGGTGGTTCTTTCTGTGGTCTTGTTTATGTGCCCATGTACCTGGTTTACAGAGCTGACAGGAACAGTGTTAGTTCCTTGGCTTAGCTAAAATCCACCAGCAGCTGACAACGTAGAGTGGGAGGAATGGCACAGGCAAGAGACAGACTGGTAGGCAAGCAGACAAAAAGTGTGAGCTTGTAATTACAATTTCCTTCAGAGAAGCAGCTAAGATTGTCTGGATTTTTTTCCCTAATGTTTGAGAGCCTGCAAATGAAGATGTAAAAAAATTTCACATGAATATTGCATCTAAGGAATGGCATAGCATATTTTCACATAGCTTGTTTCTTCTCTCCTTAGCATCTCTTGCCTGAAAACAGTGGTGCTAAATGGCATTAAGGAGGAAAAACCTTACCCAAAACAAGTTGCTTGACTGCTAAAGATCCATTCTACCCACATGCCACCTCTGTGAAAAGTTCAGTGTGATCTGAAACACACAGAAATCAGGGAAAAACACACTTTTCTTCCCTTCCCTCCTTCCTTCTTTCCATCTTTCTTTCTTTCTGACTAATACATGAGAAACTATGAGGGTGAAAGGAATTAAAGACAAAAAATCCTTATTGCTTGGGCTTATTTGTTGCTTCTCCGGAGAATTATTACTAAAACAACTCACCTTGCTAAAGTTTTCTCTTATAAGGAAGAATCATTTGTACAGGCCACTTGCAATGTGAATACCAGCACTGGAAGTGCTTTCCCATGTGGATATACAGCTGTAGAAAACAGAACACCAACAAAACCTGGAAGTCCAGGAAATTTCCTTGTACTTAACATTCAGAAAACATAGCTGTGGCCAATCATGCAATAAAGGTTTATTCAATTCCATTGACTGGGGATAAAAAAGAATTGAAAAAACACTAGTCAATAGCAAAAGCAGTGTCCTGTGAGAGTTAAAGGGAAGGATCTGCTCAGTATGATGATAATCTGACTTTAAGGACTAAGCACCCATTTTAAATCAGCTGCTCCGGGTTTTTTCTTACATAGCTCTATTGTAAATCCTTATTCTTGGTTTGTGGGGGTTTTTTAGCTCTCCTAAGATGCTATGAGTTCAACAGTGTTCTTAGTGGGCAACTCATCTTCTCCTGCTCCCAAAAAGCAAAAAGCAACAAGCAATTTATGTTTCTGCCTTGAGCTCAATCCTTTCGCTGACACCCTGATGTGCCTGGGAGGGGATTCACTGATCCTCAGACTTCTCTGTGGCTCTGGACTGAGAGATTTTTCAGGCCATGAACATCCTTTCCCAAAGAACCTTGTGCTCTGGGGAGCAGGGGGAGAATTTTGGGATGTGAGCATCCTCCTTGAGGATCTATGCTGTTAAGTTGAGAATGTAGATAAAATATTTCCACCATGAGGGTCCCTCCTGCACAAGGAAAAAGAAACACCTTGAATGGCTACCCTCTCTGAGAGCACCTGCTGCAGCAAACCTAGTGGCTCAAGGAACTTCATATACAGTGTGTTTTTATATTAGCAACATTGGTCCCAGTTTACTTTTGGTTATCAGCAGATTAATTATGAGTTTTTTAGAGCCCCTGATGAGTAGCCAGTTGTAATTTCTAAGCAGCTCAATTTTAAGCTGGAGAGAGGATCTGTACAGGCTGACTGATGTCCGACATCTTTCAGTCTAGAAAACTGGATTTCGGTTTTCTCTCTTTATTTTCACTCATTTTCTAGTTTGACTTTTCTTCTCTTTTTTCTTCATTCATCAGTCTAATATCCCACTCACCTTCCTTTCCTAGCAGTGTCTTCCCTCATTTCACTGTGGCCTTGTAACTCACACATGGACCATTTAGTTGCTGTTCCTGACCTTTGCTTCTCACACCAGAAAGAACAACACTTTTGTTCCTCTGGAACCTACCAGAGACCACTGCTCATCTCACATACAACGATGAGTAAACATGTTGATGACAAAGCCTGAGTTAGTATCTCCTTGGATCTGTTGGCTTAGAGGGTATGTTACCTTCCAGCAGACTTTCCCGGGTGGATAATTTGTACCTTTCAATATAACCATTAATCGCATACTTATAATTCTTTGTTGCACAGTACCATTGCCACGTTGAATGTGCAGAAAGAGCACTGTCTTAGGCAGGAGTATGGAAAAAGAAAAGCAAAGGCAAAAATTCTTTAACTATGCTATAAATGCACACAGGAGAACTATTGTTCCTAAGTTTACTAGAGCTTGGTAGGACTTTGGGAAGAAGATGTTGAACCAAATGGCAAAGATATACTTCCAAGTATCTTGGAAAGAAGCATCTATTGCTTTCAGAATAAAATAAATTTAATTCAACATTTGGTTGAACTGATAATGTTTGAAGGTTGGTTTTTGAAGTTTCCTTCTTATCCAGCTGTGACTCTTACAAGATATGTGAAACACTCATGAGAAAAATATGACAAAAGCTGATACCACTTCCTTATTGTTTTGTTAAGGTTTTGGGGTTATTGTCTTTTTCTGCTACTCTCTTTTAGCTCTCATTGCAGAAAAACAAGAAATACCTTTCTTATCCCATGAATTTTTAAATTCTCATGAAGATGGGATATTTCTGTTTTCATTGTGTGATGCCAGTGTAACCAAAATTGCTCTTGAAGCTGTGTCAGCCCAGAATGTGGTCTGTGCTAGGTGTGCCTCAGTGTCCTCTCCATCACTTTGTATGAGTTACCAGAAAGAAAGATTATCTGTTTATCTGTTTACTCAAGGTAAATCCTCTTCATGAATTTTAGCTATAGGAAGGCTATGTTGGATCCAAAAATTACTTTCTCAACAGAAATAAATGAAATATATATATTTCCAATAAAAACAAAGAATTTGGAGAATTCACATTTTCCCGTGAACAGCTGTTTCTTTGGAAAATTCCTGACCAGCCACAGCACATGGAAAGACAAGTTCATCATGATTCGACGTTGTCATCCCCTGTTCCTTGGAGGATTAATATGGATCAGTAATAACTGCAGCAGCCAGAGCAATTAATAATTGAAAAAGTGCTAATGATGAAGTCAGCAGAGTCAGAAATTTCTTACCCGTAATATTTTTGGGTCTTTTTGATCTTTTTTACACCATGTGTTGAGCAAAATATTGAGTTTTCTTCTTGTAAGGTCTCACCACCCTTTAACAAATGGAGTTATGTTAGATTATACTATGGCTGCAAGTAGATGCCCTGGCCATTAAACTCCTGCCCGAGTTTCCCCAGTTTTCCAGCAATCTATGCTTCTCCTTTGAAGTTCCATGAAGTTCATTACACCTAGGGATCAGAGACCATCTTTATTCTGTACGTTACTTTATCCATAAAACACCCAAGTCATCAAAGAGAGATGACTACACATTTCCTGTACATGGCTTTCTTCTTCCTTTAGGCTGAGCAATCCTACCTGGTTAGGCCCTTCCCAACATTTGCACACTATTAAGATCCACCATGGGCAGAGAACAGTCTTACTCTCTAGGTTCATCAACTATCTTAATCTTTGACGTAAAGTCAGTTTGAGCTGACAGGAAATCCTTGCTAGATGCTCAGACTGATGCTCATTGTGTTCTTGCTCTGCTGAGGGCTCTGGGCTGGATGCTGTCTTAATTAAATAATTGTGCTGCATAGGGGAGCTCCTGCCTCACACTGACTCTGCAGGGAACAGAAAAACCTGCACCGAGAGTGGTCTGTTGTTGGTTAACTTCAGGATAAGGAATGATAGAGCAAAGGAAAAGCAAGATCAAGCAGGTAGTCTCATTTTTCCAGCTGCCTCATCCTTTCCCTTCAGAAAACCCTTCCAACATGACATTCTTCCTACCCAAAATATCTGTGGGGCTTTACTGGAGAAACCTTAAATTAGACTTTGCCTTGTTGTTTATTTTTCATGACTGCACATTTCATTTATGGCACCTGCAAAATGTCACCTCTGCTTGATAGGGATTATTCTGAATGCAAAGTACAGATTTAATGCAAAGTCTGGAGCCCTAGAAATTGTTCTGAAAGCACGACATAATCATGAAGTTAAGAAAGGGATCCACAGCCTGCAAAGCTAAAATTTTCCCCTTAAAATTACACAGTGGCCATTAGTAGCCACCTGCCATCCTGAGGAACTTCTGAATCACACCAGGCTCCTGTGGAAAGGAGGATGGAACAGAAACAGAAGCAGTGTCAAGATGCAGTTCACAGGGCTGCAAGCAGAAATTTCTGTTTCCAACAGGAATAAACCAATCTGTCAAGATAAGAAATAATACAGAGTAATATATAATGTCTCTTGGTAGACAGGAACATTGGAGCAGAGTAGTAAGTGCTGTCTCCTACCTATGAAGGCAAATGCATCAAAATCACCAATGTGGGAGAGAACTGTGAAGGATAGTAAGTGTGGCTGACTGCGTGCCATTACTCAGTGAGGTGCAGTGCATTCCTGCTTCAAGTGACCCACTTAATGGTTGTATATTTCCAGCAAACATAACTAATGCAGAGGAGGCAGATAAAATACACATGCTCATATTAAGGAAGAAAAGAACTTCAATTATACTGTTCCAGGGCAATAATCCCATTAAACAAAGGCTGCATGCAAATGTACCACTGACGGATGCACACTAACAGGATGAAAAAAAAAAGGATGAAAAATCAAAGCTGGGAGCAATTCTAGGTGTCACTGAAAGATGACAAGCTATTCAGTTCGGGATCTATGCAGGAGTGCTTCCAAGGACCAGACCAATGATGTGTAACGTTGCCCTTTGTCCTGTCACTAGTCACCACTGAAAAGAGTCTGGCCTCATCCTCTTGACACTCGCTCTTTAGATATTTGTAAACATTAACAAGGTCCCCTTAAAATTTTAAATTTATCCACTATTAATTATTCCTCCGAAGCTGAAAAAAAGCTGCTCCAAAGTGATGTTTTTTTCAATAAGTTGTTTATGCAACACATGTACATTTGGAGTAACAAGTCTACTTTCTGTCTTTTCTCTCTGTGTAGCTTCATACATGAGATTACCTCTTCACCTGTTTGGTGTCTTGTTTGGAAGGATGTTTATGCTTAAATGCTGCTATATAACAAGGTATTTCTAGCTCACTGCAGATCTGAGCTCCCAAGGGGCACATACTCACTACAGCAGCTCTAAGCTATCATCTAGACCTTTCAGGAATTTTGACCATCTTTCTTGTCCTTCTGGCTTTTGCAATAACACTGAGAATTGTGGCTTCCTGTCACAGCAAATTCATAAGAAAAGGTATCCCGAGGACAAGGACCACATCTGCCCCAAAGCAGCTGAGCTGCGCTAATGGAAAGGAGCAACATATCTGATAAGATTTGCATATCTGCTCACGCCTAGACTTATACAGCCACCATCAAGTCCCAGCAAGTAATTCCAGAGTGTCTGAGGAAGAAGGGACTCAGACGGCCACTAAGGACAGCCAGGTGATCTTGGGAGGAGATGTCACCCTTACAGCCCCAAACCCAAGCCAAACAACAAGACCCCACTTATACTCTACATTTCAGACACAGACACCACTGTGGAAAACAGAAAGGAAAAACAGCACTAAACATGCAAAATAAATATACTGGGCGATTCATATTCCAAGTGACCTGGGGCACCACCAGCTTTGGCAGCTATGAGCTGCTCAGACTACTTCTGCTGTTCAGCTTCCTTTTCTTCACTTTAAGTGTTCAAAATAGTGCTAGAGAATTAAGGTTGATTCAGTAAATGCACACACTTATATTTGAGCTCATCCTCTAGGCACTGTATTGTCAGCAGACAGAAAGAGGGATTTCTAGGGCACAAGTCATCCCACCTTCATGCAGACAATTAAAGCAGCCCATGTGAATTACACCATACAAGAGCTTATCTTTCTTTACTATTAAGGCAACCCAGGAGAGTTGAGATATTGAAGCTGACAACATCTGAAGTTAGGTGGAGTGAATTCCACTTCTTATTTTTAAAGGCTTTGGTTACTTCATTTAGCAAATCCCACAGCTCTCACCAAACTTCCTGTCCTTCGCTCTTCTCCCAGCCTTTGAAATTTCCCTTTATTTTTCTGCCTAGTTTCTGCCCTTCATCCTTTTTCAGATAATGTAGCAATACAGAGTTCTTGAATGGCAGGTCTGCTTATTGCAGTGGGAGATAGAGAAAGATTAAAAGTAAAAGCATCAAAATAAAGCAATGAAAACAAAATGACAAGCAAAAACTCCAAAGCGGTTTTATCAGTACCCTCAGCTTTTAAATACTGTTCATAAGAAAACTGCCTAAATTAGGCTACAGGTATGATTTGAAATGTGTAGAGATTATAAGACTCAGTGTTGCAGAAGCAGTCTGCTCTTCTGCAGTACACTAAAATGCTATATTTAAAACTAGGACCCAGCATGGCTTTATAGAAAAAAAATCTAATAAACAGCAGAGAACACAGCCAACTTGCAGTTTCCCGAATATGAAGGCTTTCTTTCCCCATGCAAATCTGACATGCAAATCATGGAGAACAATTTTGATCTGTCTTCTACATGAACATTTTGGAATGAAACAAACAGATGTTGTGAGTGCTGTTAGACATGCTGTGCTACTGTTCTGTTCCAGTGGTTTTAAATTAATAGTATTACACTGCATTTTTCATTATGAAAAATTTAGCCAAGATTTTTTTCACAGCTTTTCAATCTCACATCCTCAAACATCAAATATCAACAAGGCTTTTACACAAATATCACAGAATCACACAACGGTTGATGCTGGAAGGGACCTCTGGAGATCATATAGTCCAAACCCAGCTCAAAGCAAGAACAGCTAGAGTTGGTTGCAGAGTACCATGTCCAATTGGGGTTTGAGTATCTCCAAGGACAGGCACTCCACAATCCCTCTGGCTAACCTGTGTCAGTGGTTCATCAGCCTAAGAACCAAGCTGTATGGAAGGGATGCCATCGAGAGGGACCTTGACAGGCTTGAGAGGTGGGTCCGTGCAAACCTCATGAAGTTCAATAAGGCCGAATACAAGGTCCTGTACCTGGGTCAGCGCAGCCCCAAGCACAAATATAGGCTGGGTGGAGAATGGATCGAGAGCAGCCCTGAGGAGAAGGACTTGGGGGTGGTGGTGGATGAGAAGCTGAACATGAGCTAGCAATGTGCGCTTGCAGCCCAGAAGGCCAACCGTATCCTGGGCTGCATCAGGAGAAGCGTGGCCAGCAGGTCGAGGGAGGTGATTCGCCCCCTCTACTCTGCTCTCATAAGGCCCCACCTGGAGTACTGTGTCCAGTTCTGGAGCCCCCAACAGAAGAAGGACATGGACCTACTGTACCGAGTCCAGAGGAGAGCCACAAGGATGATCCAAGGGCTGGAGCACCTCTGCTATGAGGACAGGCTGAGAGAGTTGGGGCTGTTTGGCCTGGAGAAGAGAAGGCTCCAGGAAGACCTTATAGCAGCCTTCCAGTACCTGAAGGGGCCTACAGGAAAACTGGGGAGGGACATTTTACAAAGGCAGGTAGTGATAGAACAAGGGGAAATGGCTTTAAGCTGAAAGAGGGTAGGTTTAGATTAGATATTAGGAAGAAATTCTTCACTGTGAGGGTGGTGAGACACTGGAACAGATTGCCCAGAGAAGCTGTGGATGTCCCCTCCCTGGAAGTGTTCAAGGCCAGGTTGGGTGAGGCTTTGAGCAACCTGGTCTGGTGGAAGGTGTCCCTGCTGATGGCAGGGGGGTTGGAGCTAGATGATCTTTAAGGTCCCTTCCAACCCATACCATTCTATGATTCATTCTGTGATTTGTCAGGAGCTCCTTGTCCATCTATGCAGATCTACTGTCACCTTTGCTTGACTTCCTGCAAATCATGATGGATTGCTCTTGATGTTGGAGGTGATCCTTGAAAAATCAGCAAACTCACCTGAATCGCTCTTCTCTGCAGGTCCATCTCCTATGGGATTCCTCTAAGTGGGTCCCTGAGCAGGCCAAAGTCTGCTGCCCTGCAGTTCAGGGTTGTGAACCTGATTTTGCCTTGCTCTGTCCCTTCAGTATCCTGAACTCCAACATTTTACAGTCACTGCAGCCCAGGTTGCTCTCAAAGATTGTTTTACACCCCTGAACAGTTCTTCCTTGTTTGCAAGCATGAGTTCCAGTAGAGTGCCTTCCATCACTGGCTCCTTGATATCTGTGTCAGGAAGTAACCATCAATGCACTCCAGAAACCTCCTGGACTGTTTGTGCCTTAGTGTGCTGTCCCTCCAGCAGAGATCAGGGTGGTCCCAGGAGGATCAGGGCCTGTGAACATGAGGTTTCCTCCAGTTGTTTGAAGAAGGTACCTCATCTACTTCTTCCTAATCAGGTGGTCCACAGCAAGCACCCACTGTCTTCTGAGAAATCAGGTGGCAAGGGAGGAAGGAACTAGCTCTCTCGTGCCAGGTCATACTCTGACTAGAGCTGCTGAGAACTCTTTTTTAAAGGGAAAGGTCAGAGGATAAATTGGTAACTGCCAATTCATTGAAAATTAAATTACTCATCCAAAAGGGTTAAAGGGTTAGGTCTTAGCAAATGTTTCAATTCAAAAAGAGTATGGGACAAAAAGTTCTAAAATTGTTTCATAATAAAATGCAAGATTTGAGCTTTATAATGATTTTTAATTGCAAAATTAGAATTAGTGCTAGTAAAAACATAGAGAAGTGGTAAAAATCAAAACAGAACAATTGCAGATGATCTAAATGGAATGTTTGGATCTGTTCCATCTGTGATTTTGGAGGGGGGAAAGGGGAGAGAGGGATTACAGTCCATGAGAATGGGTTATTGTCTTTTCCTCCCTATTTGGGATGCTGTTTTTTCATATGGCTCAGAATCATTTCCTGCCCGATTCTAGGGCTGAATAGATACCCTGCTCCTGTCAGGGGTATGACTGTGGGCATTTTTAGTAGTAAGAGAGAGTTCTGTCAATGGCTAATACACCCTGATACAGTGAAAAAAACAAAGCAAACTAAACTCCAAACCATTAAACTTGTGAAGGTCAAAGAACCAGAGCAGTTTAAGGGAGTGAGCTTCCTCCTCACATGTATAAGGTAACTACGAGAAAGTTGGGCAGCCTTTAGGCAATCTATTACTTACATACTTATGAGACCAAAGCAAAATCCTTGACTATAACTATTAAACTTCGTGGCATTTTATCATGTGAAGTGACCAATAATGCCAGAAACAAGGATCTCTCTGTATATAGTTTTACTGTCATGTTGCATTTAGATACATTAGGACAAGCACAAGATACACAAGCACTACAAGAGATACAGCTTCTTCTATTTAATGTATTTTTTTCTTGTGACTTAACTAATTTATATGCATTATAAAAAGATTTGTTTTAATATATATAAAAAAAATCATCAGTTTCCACATACAGCTTCTTTAAAAAATCTGTTCTACAGTGATATTTCAGTTACCATAGTTGCTTTTTTTCCAATAGAATTATTTCACAGCAAGTGCAATATTAAAAAAAACCCAAACCTGCAGTGAGTGCTAGCCCACAGCAATGACCCTGTACTTGAGATTTTAACTTCTGTACTTGCACATCCATTTCTTCATCAATTTCAATAGATCTGTCTAACGTACTTTTTTCCCCAGTTTATCACTCCACACTGTATCCTTTTTTTCTTCGTGCCTCCCCTAGGTGGCTTAAGATTTTTTTCTGTTACTTTTGGTTTATACATTCTGTATCTGTGAGCAATCCTTATAATGTAAGACAAGTCACGATTTAGTCTCCGGAGAGTTAAAAATATTGAGAAATGAAAGATATTGAAGGTTTATTATGTCAAAAAGTATATAATCACATTTCAGCATTTCACTTTTTCCAAACCATGTCATTTGTCTTTTATTACAGTGCCTCAAACTCAAGTTTGCTGCTACCCCTTTCTGTAAATATTTTCCCTGTGGGAAAATTTGCTCTCATTTCACAAAAGCAGAAGCAAGTGCAAAACAGAAATCTGTGAGAGGTGTTCATTCAGCTCTACACGGGGATTTGCATGATTTGCCATGTGATAGTTCAGCAGAACTTTCTATGCTGTCCGTGGCACTGTTCATAAACTATGACTTGCTTTCTTATTTGTTTCCTTTAGAAAACAAGTAGTTCCTCAAAAAGTAAACAATACGTGGAAGAACTAACAACAGCTCCACAGTGTATCATTCATTAGCTACCCATGTAAAGTAGAATAATCATTTGGTAAGAGTGAAAGAATCGGTTTTTGCAACTAGAAAACAATTCAGTCTTTTAAAAGGAATACTCTGGATTCACTGTTTTCATTGTGTGCTGGTAACCTAGTACTTCCGCACAGGATTTCATCGCGGTTTGAAACTTTACTGAGGAAAAGGCATCTCTTTGTGGCACTTGGGGAACCTGGGGCTATTTACTCTAAATAGTTTAGTGAGGCTGTTCTCATTTTCGGTGACTGATGATAACTTCCATGGTGATTGTAACTCAGCCAGCTACCACAGAGAGAAGCAGACAAGGAGCACTCATATCATCCCTGGTTGTAACTCAGTGCTCACATGAGCAGCACTGCCAACAGATTTCAGGAGAGGGTAACCTTGGGCAATCAGTACTTTGGAAAACAGTCAGAGGTGAGCTGACCTGAAATCAGCTACCATCAGAAGAGAACATGGGGTCATCGCTTTCCATACATTGCAGGTTTGCAGTGCTGAGCAGGACCTGAGTCCTGTACACTTTAGCCTTTGGTAGGTGCCAATCGTGCCTCATAGTCTGAAGGGGTGTCTAGGTGTGCCTGTAATCAGATCCAGGTCCATACTAAGGACCTTTTGCGTGTTTCTGTTAGTACATAAGGGACTGAAAGCAGCTTAAATGTTCAATGAATCGCCTGCCACAGAGTTCTTGATCCAAAATAAGCATCCCAAGCTCCATGACCTACACATTTTCCTAAGCTAAAGCACCGTCACTCTAACTTAGCTGTAGCCTGAACACAGCATCCAAAGCCATGCTTTGGAAGTCTGAGCCTGCATGTGAGCGCCAAACTCATCTGTTGCAACAGCCTGTTACAGAAATACTGTCTTGGCCTTCTGCAACAGCTTCAGTGCTTGACCTTCTTCAGCCCCCTTCACGTAGAAACCAAGGTCTGCGCTTCAGCCCTGAGCGCCCTCATGGCCTCTGCCTGAAGATAGCCCCTCCCTGAGTCTCTCTCTATAGCCAACGTGCAAGTCAGTGATGCAAGCTGTGGGGGGAAGGCCTCCAACAAAAGCGAGCAGAGCTGATAAGGCCCACGCACCCAGGAGAGAGGTCAGATTCCCTGATATTCAATAGCTCTGTGAGTAAGACACTCAACTCGCTTGCAAGCGACCAGGTTCAGACGCTGCTTCCTCTGATTTGGAGCAGCAATTTGACCTCAAATCACTGTCCCCAGGGGACTTGCCCCCACTTCTATACCATAGGGCAGTTCTCCTAGTGTCTTTTACCAAAGCTCTTCCAGCTTGGAGAAAACACTGTGCCTCTGCATGTTCAGTGACCACACCTGCACATTTCTGACACGTGTTTTGAGACTTTTAAAAAAGCTTCCCTTCAAGATGCAATATTTTGAATAATAACACGTTTGTGAGCAAAATATACCTGTGCCATTATCTAATGTGTTCTCAGGTGATTTGATGCCCATTATTCAAAAAATGGTGTTTGATTTTCAGTGCAATACCAAGGCAAATACCAATTACTCAGCCAGATTGAAACTAAAAGTTGCAGAGCATGCTCTAAAACATGGGAAACACGCAGGAAGATGAAAATTCAAAGCAAAGAATAATATATGGGCCGTTAAAGCTCAAATACAGGTTTAGTATCAACTCGAGTCTAACTTTAAAGCTTCATATTGTCAAGATAAGTTGACTCGTTTTCATAGCAAAACCCAAACTAGAAAGCTTGCATGTGCATACAATTCGGGTTTGCAAGAAATAGGCTTGTCTTCTCCTCTTTCCACACGTCTGATGGCAGGTGCCATGTGGAAGCAGGAGTGGTGTCCATATGTCATCCCCCTTGTCCCTTCCTACTTAGTTGTTCACAGAAACTGCTTCTTATTGAAAAATGTTTCTGTAACTGTTGTTCTTCAAAAACTGCTGAAGAGCCCTAGTCTAAGGACTTGGGTTTTATTTTGTCTCAGGAGAAGGGGTTGACCTATCTGACTAATGCAAAACCACTAAAAGACATATGTGAAATTTGGATGAAAAGGCATTTCCCTCCAGTTTAGAACTAAGTATCCAGCTTAGACTTGCTCAGACCTGTTCCCCCCACTCCTTGGCCCCTGCTGCTGCTGGCTTATTCTCTACTTCACATTGCTGGCTTCTGTGTATCTCATTTCTTCTGTACATCACTTCTCTATAGGGGTCTCTGGGTCTCACCTCAGGGTTCTGCAAGTCACAAGGTGGCAGGCTGCAGAAGGACAAGCAAGGCTAGCCACCACCGTGTCAGCCACTTGTTTACAGATGATTGCCACTTTAGCTGATTGAATAAAGGGAGCATCTGCAATAGCATATAATTGATGTTGCAATAAACACCAATTGATTGCTCATTTTTATCAAATACTTTCTGTACACCTCTGCTCTCTTCATATTCCCAAGCACTGGACACCTCAGATAAATAAAAGAACCAGCATCTAGTACATTTAGCATGTTCTAAAAAAGCCCACCTCCCAAAATTTAATGTGCTGGGGAACAGGGCATTCTTAAGTTGGATTTCTTTACCACAAAGACATCTGCTTTTGGGGGCTGAGATTTTATGGACATATACTAGAAAAAAAAAAAGTGTGGCACTGTACAGTGAAGAATAGGACCCTTTATTTTTTGTTTGTTCTTAACATAGATTGCGTTGCAGATACTAGGCAGATCCACTTCTTTTGCTTTCTGCTGTCATTTCCATTATTTAAATAGCTACATTTAGAGTGCAGATTGCTTTAGACAAACAGATGCAATCATTTAGTTAAATGTACAGAATATACATTAAATATCTGGTGATATATCCTCAGTTAACAGCTCTTGTGCCATCACATCATGTGTCTGTCCATCCCACCTGCCTCTAATAATGCTTGAAAACATTGGCTCATTCCAGCCAAGTGGAACTAAAAGTCTCAAAGACATTTATGTTTCTGTAAGTTTAGTGTAGATCACAGATGTCTTCTCCAAGTGTGCTCCGTGCTATTACTCAAGACCATGTGCATGGGAGAGAAGCCCTAGGAAGGAATCAGCTTTAGGAAAGCCTTCACTTGGAGCTTGCAGTCAAGCACAAGAGACATTTGTAGGTAACCAGGCTGCTTAGGTCTGTGGCGGGCAACTACAGCAAATTAAAACGGGAGGGTGGAAGCTGTTGCTGCCTCTTGTCCATCTCAGCCAAGGCAAGAGTGATTGGAACTCTGACGAAACAGCATTTGAGTCACCACGGTTTTCAGCCTGGTCTATTAAGGTAAGCTGGTGCTGACTGTGCTTTTGTGTAGGCCTTGGGAGTAGGGTTTACCTGTTTGAGTAAGTCTGTACTTACTTGACAGATTGCTGCTACATTTGCTCTGGTGCTTTCCAAACCCTTCCCAGCCCAGGTTTAAGGCAGTGCTGAAGTGGTCGGGGTAGCATTACATCCCGACCCCTGGCAGCTCCATCCCCGCCACCCTCCCGCCGGGGAGGGGGTGCTTTCTGCGCCGTCCTGTGGCCCACCAAGCGGGAGAACAGCTCGGGGTGCCACAGTTCGGCTCAGGCCGGCCGGCCCCAGCGCCTGGTGGGTTTGTGGGCAGGGTGCCACCCAGGCTGTGGGGACGAGGACTCAGCCCGCGGTACGTGAGAGGACACACGTCCCGGGGGATGACATATCCGGGCCTTCCCTCGGCACCTCCCCCCCGGCCCGCCCGCCCGCCCGCTCGCTCGCTCGCTCGGCGGCGGCGGCGGCAGCAGCGGGGGCAGAGCTCCCGGCGGCAGCGGGCAGCGGGGGAAGGGCTGCCGCCAGGCGGGCCCAAACCGCCTCGGCCAACGGCCGGCGCGCGCCCGAGGCGGGCGGGCGGTGCGAGCAAGAGCGCGCGCGCGTTGCCAGGAGACCCGGGGCGCGCGGGAAGGGGGAGGGGGGTTACGTGGTGACGTTAATTCTATATGAGCGCGAGCGGCGGGAGCTCGGGTCCTTTTACCGCCAGCCGTGCGGCGCCTACGCCTCGCTCCTGAGTCACCGCCAGCCCCGGCCCGCGCAGGTACCGGGCGGGGCGCCGCGCTGCGGGCCGCTGCCGCCCCCAGGCTGGGGGGTGCGGGGGGGAAGCGAGCGGGGGGAGCTCGGCCCCGCTCCCACGCGGGGAGGCCGCGGGCGCCGGCGTGGCCTAGCGCGGCTCCTCGGCCGCCGGGATGCGGGTGGCCGGCAGTGCACGCGCCGCCCCGAGCCTCTGCCTCGCGGCCCGAGGGGTGGCGGCACCCGTAGCGCCGCTGCTCGCCCGGCCCCTCGGCGGGGAGCGCTGCCCACCGCCCGCACCCCACTCCCGCGTGTCTCCCTGCCTCGCTGCGCGGAGGGGCCGGGCTAGGCCGGGCCGGGCCGCGCTGCGCGGCCGGCGCTGAGGGGAGGCGGGTCTGCCCGCCAGCACGTGGGGACGGAGCGGGGCCAGCGGCTCTGCCGGGGAGCGGGAGGGCGGCCGGGCCGGACCGCCGCACGGGGAACAGCCGGTCTGTGTGGGGGGGTGTGTGTGTGTGTCCGGCCGCCGTACGGGACGCAGGGGGCTGGTCGGGCGGCAGGGCGGTGGATGTGCACATGGCGGAGGGGCGGGCAGCGGGGGGGCTGGCGGATGGCAGCGCGCTGTGGCCTTGTGCTGGCTCCCGCGCCTTATTCTCCCTGTCGTGCGGGGAGCCGCGGCTAGGGCCTGCTGTGCTGCTCGTTGCTGGCAGGGGGACCCAGAGATTCAGCTGGGGGACGGGCAACTCTTGCTTCCTGCCTCAGGAGAGAACGTTTTTAGGTCTTTCTGGAGTTCAACACGTCGGTTCTCTGCCTGCCTGCTAGCTGGTATCGCCCAAAATGAGGCTTTTGCTTTCCACCTGATTGTAGATGTGTGCCCTGTCCACAGTAGCAGGTACAAGAGGTGTGTGATGTCTGTCACTAGGAAAGGCTAAGAAACTCCCTAGAAGATCTAGCAGCTACAGCTGAGAGTATTGGCTTGTGCTTAACATTAATATAGCTTTGTCTACATGTTGAACATAATCCATCTACTACTCCATATTGGACGTTTAGGGGACTTGCACTGCCAATACATATGAGACTTTCAATATTTAGTATAAAACCTTCCTATTTGCTTGCACAAGAAAACACAGACCTTTTTTCAGGTGGCTGTGCTATAGTAATGATACGTCAGCATCTTCCACAGTTTATTTCCAAGCTCATTGCAGTTTTGTGCATGTCCATTTGTTTTTGAAGCCCTATGGAGATACACTTAAGTTTTGTGTTCTTACTCCTTTGAGGAAGGTGAGAGAAGTGGGCACTGAGTGTGTAAGGTGTGACACTGCCCTCCACTCACTTCCTCTATTGGGATTTTAATGTCTGCTGGTAGATGTTATTTTACTTGGACAAGAGATAGTCCCTGATTATTTTAATTTCAGTCATGAAATAAAACTTGAGAGAAGAGCTAAGGCCTAGAGCTGTGTACAGCTGTAGGTAGTCTCTCACAAAAATGTTAGTAGCTTGTTAGTAGCTTGTTAGTAGCTTGTTAGTAGCTTGTTAGTAGCTTGTTAGTAGCTTGTTAGTAGCTTGTTAGTAGCTTGTTAGTAGCTTGTTAGTAGCTTGTTAGTAGCTTGTTAGTAGCTTGTTAGTAGCTTGTTAGTAGCTTGTTAGTAGCTTGTTAGTAAATAGCTTTCCTGTTGTGCCTGTTTTACAATGATACACTCTTTAAAGAATGAGAAAAGTGATGTCCTTGGATTGAAGTAAGCTGAATGACTTCCAGTCTCTTGTAAATCCAGATATTAACCTAAATCTTGGAGCAAAATAGAATTTGAAATCTGCATACACTGAAATTTGAGTCACTTGGATGCTTCTGTGCAAGACAAAAGTTTAGGCCACTCAGGCTTTGTGTACCTGAAACATTGATACAAGTGCTTAGAGTAGGCCTTTAATACCTGGAGTTTGGTTTGTGTGTCCCACTTACTCCTGTCAGAGTGGGATATATTAGCAGTTGCCCTTCCCTCCACTTTTTCTCTATTTTGTGACAGGGCTTGCATATCATGTATTCTGTTCTTTGAGGACAGATTGTAGAATGATGGTCTTGTGCATAGGTGGTGGATGTGGTGTTTTTCAGAATCCCTGGTCCTTCTCTGACACTCACAGGACTAAGAGGTGAGCGTTGGGACTGCTGGCATTGCACAGTAGATGTGTTGTGCATCTATGCCGTCAGCCCAGTGTTGCAGGAAGTGCCGAAAGCGCTGGATCCGCTGTAGCACTTTGTGTGCGTACGGCTTGTGTACGGCTCAGTACTCCTCTTGCCATCCTTGTGCTTCATCTAGTCCCTGCCTCACTTGAAAACTGTTCCTGAGAGCAGGCAGGGGACTTGTTATAGTGATCTGCTTACTGAGCACCCTGGAAATGGGAGGTCTGTTATTTTTCTTAGCTTCTTGCATAACTGACCATGAACATGTGTGCACAAGTGAAACTGAAAGCAAGGCATTGTGGGTATGTATGTTACGAAGCTTTGTTAACAGGTCTTTCACAACCCTGAGTGAGATCCGAGTCTTCCAGGCTGAGGCCATGTTCTTTAATGCAGAACTCCAGATCTTCAGGGAAACTTTGGCTTACTGTACTGTTGGTTGCATAGATATGAATCTGACTTAACTCCTAAAAGTTGAAGTAACTGTAACATGGAGGACTTAACTCATTGTGGCAGAGATTGTATTCCTTTGGGGAATAAAACATCTTGAGAATTTGAATTTCAGTCATGAGAAATCTCAGGGAAAATAAGCATCTTCTCTTTAATTTTTGATTGAATCCTTTGGTGAAGACAGTTTGTTCCAGTAGGCCACTGGGTTTAATGACCACGTCTATGGTATGTGCACCTTTTTGTTAATATGTAACCCAATTAATCTTCAGGTTCTTGTGACAGAACGGCAAACATGCTGAATCTCAAACTAAAGATCCGATTCTTATTTCTTTGTGAAACTTGAGGAATTGGGCAGGTTGCAGAAAATGGAGCCGCAGCTGCTCTTTAAATGCCTGTTTGTTTTTCTGCATTTGTATATACGTTCAGTGGAACTTCAGCTCTGGGTTTTTTCATGAACTGACAGTGCTTTGGTATTTGTGTGGCACTAGTAGGTACTTTGCAAACAGAAACAGGGCCTTTTATTTCTGGTTGTATTTAACTAGAGCTGAGGAGTCTTCTGAGTTAGCTTCTGATCTGGGTGATTGCATCCCATGTAGCTTCTCATTAGGAAAGCAGCTAGTGAATAGTAGAGCGGAACCACATTGTACAAGTGGTGTTTAATCTGAAGAACGGTTGTGATGATGTGTTTAATGCTTATAGGTCAGTTTCCATTTGTAAATCACTTTGAGCTCAAAAGTGTTTATAATTAAAGTTAATTAAATCTTAGCTGATCCTCACTCAGATCAGAGGTTAGTGCAGTTCCTTGTCACCTACATTGTTAATCTGGAGAGTAGGTCTGGTGTCATAATTTATTTGTCTAGAAAACCAGACATGCCTGGAAGGCATCACAGAAGTTGCTCGGGGATTCATTTGATGACCTTCTGAAAAATTAAGCTATTTAGAAACAATGCATGAAGTTTTTTGAGGACATCTTACAATCAACAAACTTAATGCAAAGGGAAAAAAAAATAATTATGAATGTGGCCTCATGTATTTAGTGAAAACTTTGACCTGAAGTTTTCAGGAAGAGTGCGTATGTTGTAGACTAAAACTTTTCAAAAAAAGAAAATAAAACTTTGCTAATTTGCTGTTGATACTTTATATTTAGTTTTAAAACATAAGTACTTTAAGATTTGAAGTAATTTATGTTCTTCCTAAAGATTAATCTTTTAAATGAGTTTATGTATTACCAAAACATAATCTGCATCTTAACTACTGTCAGAGGTTAGACTGGAGATCTTTCCTAGGTGAAAAGCTGTTTAGGTCTTAGTATTGGAAAATACAGATGCATTTGGGGGCTTAATGTGTGCATCTGAATTTGGGGCTGAATGTGTACATCTGCAGAGACATAATTTAAAATGGTGATGTCTCAGTTTAAAGCTTAGCTTGCTGTAATAAGTAGGCAGTGGCACATCAACTGTTTCACCTTATCTTTGTAGACTTTAGAAAACATGCTGCCAGTTTATCTGTAGTAGCTTTTTATGATCAAAAGGTTAAAACAACTTTTTATATCTAAAAACTTCAGTTTCTATATGTACTTGTAGCTGGGAAGCATTCAGTTGCTGATTTGACATTTAAAAAAAAAAAAAAATCACAACCAAACAACAAAGAAGCCTTCTCCCAAAACCTGAGATACTAGAACTGTTCTCATTTTTAAGTGTTGGAAATTCTGGTTAAGAGATTTGACTAAGCAGGTGCTTGAAATCTGGAATGGAACAAACCCCCAGGCTTCTCAGACCCAGGTTACAATCGTAACTGCTTGTTGTCTTTTCTGACCGTCTGCAGTAAGATTAGTTCAGTCCACTGCTTTATCTAGATGTTGTTTAACGTGTGGTGTCCAAGGAAGAAGGAGCAGTTCTTTCACATTTCGTGTGGGATGACTTGCCCATGAGGGAAACTTTCCTTTAATTCTGGCTCTAGTTAAAAACCTGGCTTAAGCATTGAAACTTAAGTTGGGGGAATGCAGGAGGGGATGTGAAATAAAACAACTGTTTACAGCCAAGCTAATTTTTAATAAGTTCTTTTTGAACTTCCTTTAACTTAAATATTTTTGTATCACTACTTATTGTTTGACTCTCAAATACTGTTGATCTCACATTTAAGGTGCTTCTCTTCCTCAAGTACTCATGTTGCTAGGCCCTGAACTGATCTAGTTCCTCTCTTCCTCCATGTTCAGCAGTGAATGCAGTATTTTTGTTAAGGATATATTACTGAAGTGTATGAAGATCATATTTTGTATTGTGTGTTTCAGTCATCATGCGTTCATTCAGATCTTAACTACTTCTGCACATTGAGTAGGAGTCTTCAGTGGCTGCATGCAATTATATTTGTGACTTTGCACAGCAATTTTTTGACTTTTTGAATTCTAAATTAGTTTGAATTGCTTATTTTAATATATGTCACTGTAGATTTTAGTACTATTTATTTTGCCTTGCTTGGATCACCCTTTTAAGCAGTTCTTAATTCTGTGATACTTCAGTTTTGGAAATTGTTCATCTTGACTTTGGATGGTTAAGTATGAGCTGGTGTAAGTGCTTTATTCTGTTCCTTGCATGTGCAATGTTGCATCATCAGAAACATGCTCACTGTTTTACAACCGGTGAGGTCTTGATGGCATGGCCTCTTCAGTGTTCTGGAAGTGTCAGGTACTTTTACTGGTCCCAAAAGCATGATTGAGTGAAATTCACAAGAAAATGTTTGTGAAGATCACTCTGTAAATAAGGCTCAAGCTCTTCTGTACAGGTGTAGTATATGTTTACAAATGCTTTTTAAGCTCTGTACCTGTATTTGTTTGAAAGTCGCTTACTGAAACAATAAACATAGGAATACTAATGTTGGGTCTTACTACCAACATCTCACCCTAACAGGCTCCAAAATGTTTCAAGGCTAGATTGTTGTTGTGTGCTTTTGTAGTGAATGCTAGCTTGTTTGTTGAAAACTGGATGTGTTAAGGTTTGCAGTTTGGTAATGGCTTTGTTTTAATATGTATACTATATATACATATATATATGAGATATATATATATAGAGAGAGAGTTTATATATATGTATGCAAATACTGAGATGAAGCTAACAAAAAAGTTGCTAAATATATTTTAGGAATTTCAGTGGCTTCTTGGAGAGTGAATGAATTTACAATACTGTGTTGATCAGATGTTCCACCAAAACCCATGCTCTTGAAACCTGTACATGTTTTTCAGTGCCTTTTTAACTTTTTTCAGATAAGGATGTTTAGATGGTTTTTTAAGTCAAATTGGATAAAATCTTTAATGCTGCAGTGTGAGAGTCTTGCAGGTAGCAGCATAACTGAAATATGGTCGTGTTTGATTACGTGGAAATCTCAGTAGTCAACTGACACTCCTTCATTTGATGTCGTAGTATGCACAAGTTGATCTTTCAAACTGTTAAAATGCACCCTGGTAACTGAAGAACTTGGTTAAAACACAATTTTTTTATTACTTTGATGCTTTTTGACAAACTGAATTCTTGTACCAACATGAACTGTATAGAGAAATACTTTCTTAGGAAGTCTTGCATTTCTTTTTATATATGAAGATTTTTATTTCAGCCTTTCGGGATGGCTGCTGTTTCACTGATAACAGGGAAACAGCAGCCATCCCGAAAGGCTGAAATAAAAAATAACTGTTTTCCTGTTATCAGTGATGGAAAGGAGAAATTACAACAAGCTATACTGATTAATTTGTTTTTTAAAAAATCCTTTTTTTAGGTTTTTTCAGATTTGAATTTAAACTTCTGTATCACTTATAATAATTAAAGATTGTTTTAAATAGAAATTGCTAGGTTTTCTGCTATAGAATCTTGGCATCCAGAACAAAGGCCACATTGTATGTTAATTACCCTATTTTAAAAACATGATAAAGGAGCTCAAATCAGTGGCAGAGACAAATATGCAGATATAATTCAGTCTTGATTTAAGATTGTAATTCTGTAGTCCATTTCCTTCCTCTTATGGAGACTTTTTTGCTGCAAGAGTAAACAGGTACTACCTAAAAGTCAATAGAAATACTACAAAAATAGAGGAGTTCAATGTATGTTGACTGAATCTTCATTTCCTGCTTTAAAAATTAGTTAAGGGGAAAGCTCTAAAAAGTGTTTCCACATGAATGAAAGCAAGCCCTGCAGTTACTAGTAACCGGGTTAGTTATATATATGATCACTCTGTTTTGTTTTGAAGAATTTGAGTTTTGCCTGTCACGTAACTGGCATTCTTACGCAAGTTGTAGAGCACCTTAAAGTTGAAATTTGGAAGATCTGTGTTTTTATGCTGTAATGTGTTGTGCAGAGGCCTGTAAGCACTAGTGAAATAGCTGCACTGGCAAATTGCTGAAGTTGCTGCCTTTACTTCAGGAGTTGTTAAGAAAAGCAAAAAGTACCACTTGAAGGGGAGAGAGTAGACAGTTTCAGTTGTGCTGTGTTGATTCAGCATTATCATGATTGTTTTTATTCTCTACAACCAGATTCTGAATGTTGCCGTGTTATCACAAGGTAAGATGTTGTAGCATACAGTTTCACATTAACTTCAAACTTGCCTAACCCTGTTCACGAGTTATTATAAAAGATACTTACCTGTGAGAGCTTCTGTATCTTGACCCTGCTATTAGTCAGGCAACTGCAGGTTTAGCCCTGTACGAAGAAATACCTAGCACTTTTTTTTTTAAACTTTACAGCTATTCAGACATTGCTGATGAAAGCAAGGGAGTGTGCATAGCTAAGGAAGAACCACAATAAGCTTTTCCAGTGGCATTTGCCGGTTATATTTGCTTTAGCTGTCTGGAAGATGATTCAGCAGAGAAATTTGGTGTTCCCTTTATGAAGGGGGCTCAATTTAGCACTTGCATGTGGCTAAAAGTTCAGAGTCTGTTTTATGAAATGCCACTATTCATTTCAATTTCTTACCCTCTGCTTGGTCCAGAAGACCTTACTGAACCTTCTGCTAAAGATTCCCATATATCACCATGCCACTTAGCATTTCTGCTGTTAACTGTGCATGTCTTCTGGATGTGGTGAATGAGTTGGTGCTTGCATGATGAATTGCAACAAAACCAAAGGGTTTGTCTTACTGAAAGGGTCCGGTGGCACGTTCTTGTTACTGTATTGAGGAACCTGGGTTCCTTCCTTCCATTGACCATTAGCTCCTTAGTCTCTTTCAGACTTTGACAGCCTTTGTATCAGTACAATCTTGTTTATTATCTCATACTCTTGTTTTCTGTGCTTGTATTTGAATAGACAATCTTAATTATCTACTCTAGATTTGAAAATTTAATTTAATTTTGTCAATTTTTGCTCTCCCACATTAGCAGTCAGGAATCTTCTGTTAACAGAAGAACTTTGAGGCAATAATAAAAGGAAATTGTTTTGAAGAGTTCAGTGGCTGATGTCTTTCATCAAATAGATGTGGTATCTTGATGTCTAGCATAGGACTACTCTGCTCACTTAATTGAGATTTTTTTTTTTTTACCTTCAGCTTTCTAAAGAAGGTGTATTTTTCCATAAGAATAATAGAATCTATTTGGAACATGTTGTTTATCTGCCATGTTAATCATAGGCACAATATCCCCTTGTTTCGTGACCAATTTCCATGCTAATGTTAATAGAAACTTTGTTAATTTGATCACACAAGTGAAAAGGAAACACTTGGTTTTCTGCTTGATTCCCTTTTAAAATGGCATTTTTTAATCTGATACATTATTCGGTTCTTTTTGAAGAAGAGCTAAATACTGTCCTAGTTACTACTGAACTTTAAGACCTTTTCTTATTTTCCTACCTAGTGGACAGTACCATAGCTTCTACCAACAGTTGAGAGATGTTTTTTTAGGTCTTAGTATCAAAAAATGTGAAGTGTGTAACAGTTCACCCAGTTCTGGCATTGATGTAAGTGAACCTGCACTTTGCAGAGCATCCGAGCTGGTTAAAGTTACAAACCTCGTAGTGGTTCTGAGCAAACTACTCCGAACAATTATTTTGAACATCTACAGTCAAAGAGCCACTTTTTATGGATCTCTACACTACTGTTTTAGTTTCTGTTTTCTTTTTTAATGCTGATTATGTAAAGGAAAATATTACAAGTTGCCCTCCTGGAATGCTAGGTGAGAGCATCAGTTTGAAGTAACTTTCAGTGAATATATTGTGCTCTAGTTTCCCAGTCTGTAGTAGAGTTGAATTTGGCTGGTATGATGTCATTTGTCTGGCACCTTTGGTTTCTGCACGCATTGCACATAGTTTACGGGACTTAATCCTGGTATTTTTTTTTCCTACACTATCTGTCCTCTGGCTGGACCTCTCCTTTCTTCACTGACATCTAACTTGGCCCATTTAGTTTATTATTTCATGTTACAGCTTCTTAATCCCACATAGGGCTAATTTGTTTTCAGTATTTTCTGTTAATGTGTTGCTTTCAGTTGCCCAAGGCTTGCCAGAGACAGAAAGAGGCTGATCGGCTGTTCTGTGGACAGGCTGACTTATTTGCAGTGCTCTGAGTTATTGACTACTGAGGAAATTAGTTTGGGCAAAAGGGTGAGTAAACAAGGCTTGGCTGTAGCTTGGGTCCAGTATCCTCAAAAAGCCCATTTATGTTCCTTGAACTACTTGAGAACTTTCTTCTTCTTGCTATTGCAAGCTAATTGTGTGAGCAGTTCCTCTAGAGAAGGGGAAGCGATGTTTCCTGAAAGGGAGGGAATGGGAATGGTGGGTGGCATGGTATCCACAGAGATGCTGAACAGCTGAGATCTGTTGGCAGCCTGCCAGCCTCAGGGCTTGTGCAAAAAAGCTGTTGTTGTGCTGGAGGAACTGTCTCTCAGGAATGTCTTGCCTCCTCAGCTGACTCCTAATTCACCTCGCTGTGACCTGTCTTCCTGAGGCCAAGCGGATGTCAGGGTAATCTAATACTGGCATACTTAGTTGGGACACTTACTGCTGACCTTCAGAAAGGAAACTCACCAGAGTGTTTGTGTCTGAGCTGTAACATGGTGCTGCTGTGCAAACTCAGACTGGTTTCTGTGCAGATAAGGGCAGACTGGGAAAAAAGGACAGTCTGGGAAGGGCTGGACATTTACAGTTTGTATTTCTGTCTTCACTTGAACAAAATTACTTAGTGAAGAAACAATAGCCTCTAAAAACTGAAAGCTTACTGATGAGTAACTTGAGGATGAACACATGGCAATATCACTATTAGTTTCTGCATGTACTGTGCTACATTTCTTAAACATGACAGATTAAAGAGGCGAAATGTCCTTTAAACATAATGAAAATAGCAGTTTTCCTACTGTTTTGGTAGGATTTAAGGAAGTTCTGAAGGATGCAATAAAAACTGGCTAAGCTTGTGCTGGCTTAACAGTCTCCTAACCTTTGTTTTGAAAAATAACACGTTTTTTGTGATGGCAGGCAGGCTTGTGATCGAGCTAACCTACCTGTATGAAAGAGGTTTTAAACTTTAGCCTTTAGAAAACTTGCACTGTAGCTTGCTTTTCTGTGCTTTTGCTTCCTTTTTGCAGCATGAGCTTCCTATGTGTTCTCCTTAAAGTGCTGCAAAGATAAGATAATACTTACTTTCCTATCTGTCTTTTTACAGTGAGCAGCAAAACATTGTAAGTGGAGCCTCTGGGCACCTCCCTATTTGACCATAATGCAGTGCTACTGGCTGTAGCTATTTAAGTAAAAGGGAAATAAAATATTTTACAAATAAGGAGGTTATTTGCCTGCTGGCTTTTGAACAGGGGAAGAGGCTGCACTTTATTGGTGCTCATAAGCATTTTCTTGCAGTCAGGAGGCCTAGATTCTAAGTAGTATCTCAGCCCAAAGCAATCACCTAGACACTGAGGCTTGAAGAAGCCAGCTGTAACCAGGTTTGTTGTAATCCTCCACGGACAGCTGGTGAACTGATACCTCCCAGAAACTACTTCAGGGAGTGAGACCAGTGAATGCTTCTGGCTGCTTAAGTGCCAAGGTGCAGCTGCTGTTCACAATCCTGAATGTACCAATGGAACAAACTGAGAAGGACGGCTGTGTGGTTTTTGTGGAGAGCTGGGTGATTGAATACTATAGCCAAAGATTTAGTTCTGGAGAAACACTGCAAAATAAATACTGCACTGGTGTATTTTAGTGTACTGATTGTGGTACCTACTGTATCCGAAGCTCTGGATACTAGACTGGGACCTTGTACTAAGCATTGTGCAATAATACTGGAGGCAGTTTGCTCTTAAGGCATATACTTTCTCGGTGCTTTTCTGCCTCTGTGCTTTTTTAATCAGTAGAACTGTGTTTGCGGAGAAGCTTATGGTTGTTTAAGTAAATGACGATAAACTAAATGTGATGCAACTATATATCCATGCTAGTGAGTTGCACAGATAAATCTAAATGTCAGCCAGTGTAGTTCTGTTGGCATACGGCCTTGTAGCCTCCTCATACAAGAGCTGTTGTCTAGAGCTGGAAGACGACAGTGTCGTGACACAGTAGTACCTCCTCAGTTTGCAGAAGGACTCTTCCAACTGCGAATGTTCTGATACTGAGTTGTGTAAAAAGTGGAGGGAAGATTAAAGGGTGAGACATGAAAAGACTGTTGCAAGGAGAATAGGATGAATGGGATGAGGCAGATAGGAACACACTGGAGGGAGGCTCTGAAGTTGACAGCAGCTTGATACAGTCTATTTTAGTTTCCAGAAAAACTTTGAAGAATGTTATTGAAAGTCTTTGAGTAAACTGGGCCATAGTTGGAAAATAGACAGTGCTTGCATGTATTGTTTGAAAGCCAGGAAGGAGAGGGTGAGTAACTGCCCCTTGCAATGAGGAGAGAGAGGCAGGCAGATGCTGGACTTCCATCGGGTTCTGTAATGAGATTAATGCCTTCAGCATGGTCATAAGTGATCTTAGAAAAAGGGGTTGAGCAGTGAAAGGATGAAGATTGCTGGTGACAGGTAGTTGTAGTTCAGAGTGGTGAAAACAAGGGCCCACTGAGGAATTCAAGAACATAGAGACTGCTGGTGAAACTTCCTCTGCCACACTGCTGCCCAGTGTAGAAAAATCTGACTTAGTTAAGATCTCTGAGCTGAATGTTGCAACTCAGAAACTAGATTTTAGCACTTTGATACTTGAGTGATAACATAAGCTCACCTGCATGGTTTCAGAGTAGATGAAATAAAAATTTATTACGAGATTGTCAAATACTTGCACTTTCTGAGCCAATGTGTTTTTTTCTGAATGTGATTGAAAGCTAGAAGAGTTTCTGGGGGAATTCTTGACGTGTCATTGCTTTTTTTTCGTAGGCATCTGCTAATTCCCACTGTTGGAGACAGGGTGGATGCTTCTTTACATTTTTAGGTGTGACTTGGTCATAGCCAATCTCATGTCCTCATTGAGGAAAAAAATGTTTAAATGAACTGCAGAAGTCGGTCTTTTTCAGCAAACCTGTATCTAAGTTGTTTCAGTTGCTGTTCCATCTAGTCCACTGGCTTGGTGAGACCACAGGGTTTCTGTTTTTCCTAGTCACAGCTTTGTTGAAAGAACTGCCTCAAGTTTTATCGAAAATGAAGCTGTATTTGATGGGGAGAATGGAGGGAGAAAATGTTGATCTCTGCAAGGAACAATAATAGTTTGTGAGTATGATCACTGTCTGTCATATTTGCATAAAAGTGTGTAAAAAGACAGGTGAGCTGTGCATCTCATGATCTTTTGCACAGTGATACTACCAGTGTCCTTGAAAAGATCCTGCATGAAGAACAAGTTAAGAGGAAATATGTAAGGAAAAAGTTTTATATTTTGCATGGATATAAAATCTTTTGCAAATCAGAAATAATGCTGACTGTTATGTCACTCAAGAAATACAGAGACATTTAAATGTCAGTTGTAATTGCAATGTGTTTTTTGTTTCTGTAGCTATTCATTCTATGCTGTCTTTTGACAATGATATCCAAAAGAGACTCTCTGGAATTATTGTATAGGCAGCTTGCATCCATATGTAAACCTGAAGTCACAAAACAGGCAAACATTATCTGAATTTCAATAAACTTAAAATGAGTCAAAAATGTTACTGGAACTCCTTGATTTTTTTACTGAATTGTTAAATGTCCTTTGGTTTACAATAGTACTGCCATTCTATTTGATAGCAAATACTGTGTTATTTCTCTGAAATAGATTGACAAGTAGTTGGCTCTCTAGTTTTTCTCCATACTAGGGATTTGAAGCTTTTTGATTACATGCAATCTTCTAAATACTTTATTGGCACTGTAAAGTTGAGGTCCTAAATAAAGGTGCCAGATTCTTCCTTGCCATGTAATTGCTGGGAAGTAGTTATGACACTAGAAAAGTATATTTGGTTTTATCTACATAAAATATAGGTGTTGAATTCTGAAGTTTGGTTTCTAACATGTCTCTTCATATTGCCTGTTAATGTCCTGATCTTACTAGGATTGTGCTCGTGTTACACACTTTGAGCAGATCAAATGCAATTTTCATTTTCTTCTGGAACATGCACTTCCAACACTTTGATTAAAATTCTCATTGGAACACGTTATAAGGAGTTGAACTTCCTGAAATAAATTTGAATTTGTTCAGCTTACTGGGCAGCAGCCAAACTGGGGATACTAAGGCAGTGGGTTTTACGCTTCCTGGGCCAGTGGATTATTCTTGGTACTTGGCGTCTCCTGAACCATTGGAGCTAAGACGGCAGTAATGGAACAGTGTTTTCTTATGTGTAGTATTGTCTGTGGCTTCAAGCTACCTGAAGCGTCTTTTTGGAGACTAGAATCCGAAGGACTGGTTTGCTGGTGGAAAATGTTATTCATCTTGTAATACATTTGAGAATACAGATGTTTGTTTCATCGTATGCGAGATTTGCAGTAGTCTCAGTGTCTAATGTTTCTAGTTACTGTGACTGGAATATGCTTATGATATTGAGATACTTAAGAAAATTCTGATAATTCAGGACCTGGAAATGACTTATGTTAAATAGCTTGGCACAAGGTGTAATTTTTTTTTAATGTTGTGATTCTCTGGGTGTTCTAAGGAACTACTTGGATTGGTTTTGTAAAGTTGAGCTTAAAAGTAAATCCACAAAAATGTATCTTTATTATTAAAAGAAACTAATTTAGCTGTAAGTATCCTTGTCTGCAATTACATGCTGGAAACGAATAAACAGTTACCAAAAGGGTTCTAACACCCTTTTTGCTTCAGGTTTTTCTCAGGTTATATTTCAATTTTATACTTAGGCAAAACTAATTTTCAATCTGTGATATTAGTATGGTTGTATGATAATGCAACGAGGCATTGGTGGTACTTAAATTTGTGTGAGTAGATCTATTTGTTCTAAACCAGAACAAAGTTTTCCAATATTTCTGTATGCTTTAGAGTAAGAGCTCAAAAAGCGCACAGGAGATAAGCCAGAATTCAGACTATAATATGTATTTATCTTATTTATTAAAGCTGATGTGGTGTGTGTTTCTTTACTTTTTAGTATTGTGGGACTTGCCTGTAGACCTTGTAAGCAAAGTGTAATGCTGCTGTTCTTACATTTTTGTTTTTTTCCCTCTAGGATTTGAAATCTAGGAGAATGGCAGACATAGACAAGTAAGTAAAATCTGTAGGTTACTGAAGCATGCTCTGACTGTGTCCTGTGCTGTAATTCAGATGGCTGTTATCTCCAGATACGTGATAGACAGGGTCTAGGTACTGGTCTTAGCACTGTGGCAAGATGTGAGGTTTATAGCATGTGGGAGAAAAGCTTAGTTGCTCATACCAAGAGGGTTTGAGATCTTAATTGTAGGTAAATCTAAAACTGGGACAAGGCATCAGTCAGCTTACTATGTTAGCTGCAGTTCTGGAGGGAAAAAGCTGATAGTACTGCCCATTACTATTGTTTCACTGTATATAGTTTTTTGTATACTTTGAATGCTCATATTTTGTGGCATTCAAAGTATAGTTTAGGTCAACCTACCCTCAGTTCTCAAGGCCTGCACATCTTAACAGAGAGGATGTGTAGAGCAGAAGGAGGCTTTGACTTGTTGATATGAACAAGAGCTGAAAGAATTCTATTGTAAAAAGGAATCTTCAAAATTCTGAAAAGCTCCTAGTTCTTTAAACTGTTCTGAGATTGTTGAATGTGAAACTTGAATCTCTGAAGACAAATTTGGCTTTTGCTGTTAAGACTTCTAGTTTGTCATAGATCAAAACTGGTGCAATACTTTGCTTCTACCCACATGATCTCTAACTCGAGCTCTTTAAACTCATTATAGTATTTTATAAAAGTAACTTCTTGATCCTGTTACTGAATATTCCTAATAGCAAAGAACAGTCTGAACTTGATCAACAGGATATGGAAGATGTTGAAGAAGTAGAAGAAGAAGAAACTGGTGAAGATGCCAACAGCAAAGGTAACATTGTAAACAAGGGTTTCTAAGCAGCTGCGTACATGTTTTCTAATTAGTGTGTTAAAGGGGTTTTACTGTTTAAAATATGGGTAATGGTAAAACATAACTACTGATGCTCAACTGTATTTAAATTCTGAAGCAAGGACTCTTTTTTTCCAGTTGTGTGATTTTTATTAGTTATCTGCAGTCACTTATTTTAGTTATGGTTTGTACCAGTTCAGGCAGTGCTGGGCACCTCTGAGGATGTATAATTGGAAAAGAAAGAGTTATTGTGGGTATGTGATTAGATTCTTTGAAAACTAAAACATCAGATGCATATATGTGTGTCTTATTTTTTCGATCAGTTGCTTAGTAATTTGTTGCTGAATTGTTTGATTGTGAACAGAACAAAAATCATACTTAGTGCTACCACTCTTAAAATCAATAAATCCTTTTTTCCCCCTTCAGCAAAAAAATCTAAACATGTATCAGAACACTTGTTTTGTCTGTGCTGAACAGTCTTACTCATGCTTTGTAGTCAAAGACTGGGGGTACAGATAGAATCTGAAGAGCAAGTATACAAATGAGAAATAATTAATAATCTCTGCAATAAAATTATTTGAACTGCTGATAGTGCCACATTGTGTGATTGCTTGAACAGAATAATTACACTAAAGAAAACCAGGATAATTTTGCTCAAGATTGTTAGAGGCTTCGCTGTATCTATTGAAAAAAAGTGTTTTCAAAACTGGATTGCAAAATTCTGAGGAACACACTGGTCAGCTGAAGAACAGCTTATAGTATTTAAATGGTCAGTATTGAGGTGTCCCAAAGGAACCTAGATATGAACAGTGTGTATTTTTAGTGATTAATCCCAGCTATTTAGATGAGGACCTAAGAGGAAATTATGCTCTAGGAATCTTGGAGGAAAATTGGATTTTATAAATCAGAAACAAGTTTTAATAGTAGGTTTTAGATTTTTGAAGCAGTTTTAAACCCAAGTCTGAAATTCTTGTTTCTTTCAGTTTACCTGAAATGGAATGAAAATACCAATTTGTTTTTATTGCCTTCTTAAAGTAAAACCAAATTATTTTACCTTGCCTTTCCTGAATGAATTCAAAGTAAAAGCAGTCAAGGCAAAACTGGTGCATTTAGGGGCATCATATAAAACCTTCCTTTTTAAATAAAAAGCTCAGCTTACTGAACAGTGGCCATTTTAATTGAGGTGCTGCTTCTGTGTTCAGGAGAGGATGGATTTGATCCGTGCTTCCAAAATAGAGAGGTGTTTGAGATATGCCTTTGCCTATCTTTCTTTTTTCAAGCCTATATATAGTAAATTTACTGCTTTTTTTGTAGTACTGAAGTAACTTTTCTTTCAAGATTAGTCCAAAAGCACTATTGCACTTAGGTAATTTTCTCTTTTAATTTAGCTCGGCAGTTGACTGTGCAGATGATGCAAAATCCTCAGATTCTTGCAGCCCTTCAGGAAAGACTTGATGGTCTGGTAGGAACATCTACAGGATATATAGAGAGGTACAGTATTTGTTCAGTATGTGCAGAGTGGTATAAATGGTTCTTTTGCTTTCTGAACAGTGTTTTCTGTAGATTAATAGTCATAAAATAGCAGGAAAACTAATGTAGCCTGTCTGTAGTGCATCTCAGAATTGAAGTTTTTATTTGGGCTTTTATGAAGAAAAGAATGCTAAAATATTTACATTGAGCAACCTTGTCCTGTGCAGTTACAATATGGCACACTTTAAAAAGTACTTTCCTGTTACTTGGAATGTCTTCTGTAGCTTTGCCTTAATCATGAAACATCAGCTATTTTAAGTATGGACAAATACTTGGACACCTAGTGTCTGTAATACAGTGTAACCAGGAGCTAATAAAATTAGGAATGTTGTGTCAGTACTTCATGTGGTATGTATCAAAACTTGCAACAATTGCTTTCTGAAATTTTCTTTACTTGATCTACATTAACAGATAGAAATTTTTTACTCTTTTACGTAAATTCTGATTGTGTACAAACACTTCACATCCATGGGAATTGTAAAGCATACAGCTGCCTTGCTGTGATGGGCTCCTACATTGCTACTGGCTTGAACTAGGGCAGCTCCTGAGTAACAGGCATTGCTGCTGCTACTTATACCACTTCCCTGTTACAGACGATAGCATGAAAGAAAAGACCATTTAACTAACAGCCTTCCCTAATAAATGCTGGAGCAAGAAAGAACATGGAGTCAAAGGGTACCCAGGTTCTTTCTCTTCTAGATACTGTGCGCTATAGACTTTCTATACCCAATATTTTTCTTCTGTTTTTCAACAGATGTTAATTAACTTCTACTAATATTTCAGGTCCTTGATCTAAGACGTGAACAAAGGTGATAATGCTGATTTACATGACATTCTTCTAGTCAGCTGCTCTAAGATACTGTACCAATTTCTTCATCAGTTCCAAGTACAGTAGTGCATTCTCATGTCACAAAAGCATTGCAACTTTGCTATTGTTACCAGATGCTTACCTAACTTGCAGTGCAAAAATAGCTGGAAAATGTGTGTAGCTTGTCTGCACTTTCTCAACATATGCATGCTGTCTTAACCATGCTTTACAGGTGCCTCTTACATGTCTTCCCAAGTAGTATTTTGCGCTTATTTATCTACAGAGTCTAGACACTGAGATGGCACAGAAGTTAGCAGGAATCTGGGATCCTAAAAGCCAGTTATGTGGGCTGTTACGGAACTAGATGCATAAGCTGGTCAGAAACTAAACAGGTTCCAGGAAAACATCTGTCTGCTCAGGCTTAGAATCTGCTAATTGCCTGGCAGGTATCCAATAACTTACCTCAACACCTGTGCTTGGCCACAATAATTATAATGGAACTTACTTTCATAGAGCAGAATCTCCCCCAGCTGCTCACAGGAGGTTGTATTCTTGTGTAATTATAACATTTGCTGTATTCACAGCAACAGGTTTTGCTTGCTGCTGTTGTATTTGTGCAGTCCAGTTCATACTTCTTGGTCTACTTTTTGAACTAGTTGGTGTGGACTGTAATGAAATATAGCTTTGAAACATGCAAAAGATTCTAGAATCTCTAATAAAGGGCTTAAAATCTTTTACATATTGGAGCCAGGTGTGCTACCTGTATGGCACTATCTTAGAAATTTCATAGTACTTTATATGTAATTGCTGGGACAAGTACTCTTGGTCTCAATGTATGCATGTGTCATTAAGCAGGTGATTGTTGTATGATTTACCTGTGTGTTCATATTAATTTTCTTCCTTAACACTTTTTTCTTTAACTGAACTTGCTACTGAAGTTGCTGTTAGTTCTGATATTGTACTTGAAGATAAAATTACAGCAAATTATTAATTTGACTAACTTCTGGGAGAATGTGAGAATAACAAGAATGTTATCAACCCTTTATGAGCATATGTGACTAAATGTAAGTGTTTTTGGTAGTTTGTGTAGCAGATGCACTTCTGCCCAAATTGGAAGTATTATCTTAGTAACCAGAAATAGTATATTCATGTTGAGCATAAAGCTATCAAGGAGAAGAGTTCTGCATTTGAAAGTGAACAAGGATGTTGAAACATGTGCTTGTCCTAACTAGTAGGGTTAAGATAGGTTTAGTAACTAGTATTAACCTTCAGTGTTTAAGCTAATATATTCTTGGTTACTTCCTCTAAACTGAAGCTCATCCTAACAATTAAAAGCAGTTGTTTACTACTGTGCTCTAAATAACGTGGTAAAACTGCTTAAATAAAATAGATATGGCAAGTTAACATAGTAAACTTCTGTAGCCACATGCTGGAGTTTGGCCCACCTCACAGGTGATTGAGCTGTCAGCAGTCTACCCCAGTAGCCTTGATGTATGTAGGTAACTTTCTGTCCTAATGGTTAGTCTGTGTTTACTAAAGTGAAACTTGTATTAAAGAGTTATAGCTGACAAGTATTTATAATGAGGATTGCATTAATTGCTTTCCTTTTACACATGTATAAAGCAGTGGCTCATTTAGCAAACCAGTTCTGGCTCACTTTGGGAGTGGTAGTTAATATGTTAGAAGACCGTAGCACCAGCTGCTTTCCTCAGTGAAACACAAACATGAATTTTGAAGATGAACTTCCTTAGTGAAGAGTAACTCAATTTTCTTGAACTTTCTTTTGTAAAACCAGGCCAATTAGTGATAAAACCTTTCTTAATTTTGCTCAATTATATGAATTTACTATGCTGTTCATTGATAACGTAAAACTTGTTTTTAGTATGAAGTTTTATTGCACAAGTTTCTCATTATTGACCCAGATGTTTGGAATACTCTGGTTCTAACTGAGATTAAGCCTCAGTTTAAGAGCCTGTGCTATGTTAGTTTTAGTCTACATGGTACAGTGGGTCATAGTTTTGATTTGTACAGCTTTCTACAGCTTAAAATAGAATGTAAAAGCAGTTTTGATGCAAGTTGGTTAACTTGTGAGGGGACTGGTTATGGAGAAGTCAATAGCTGCTTAGAATGCAGTGTTAGTAACAGTTTTGTCTCTGAATTTTTCAGCTTGCCTAAAGTTGTTAAAAGACGTGTGAATGCCCTCAAGAACCTTCAAGTTCAGTGTGCACAGATAGAAGCAAAGTTCTATGAGGAAGTTCATGAGCTGGAAAGAAAGTATGCTGCTCTCTATCAGCCCTTATTTGACAAGGTATTTTGATGCTAATCTGATTTGTACTTAAAAGCTTTAGCTAAAACACTAGGGAATATAAACTGAAAGCTTATGCATGTTCTGAATTACTTTGGTCTCCTATGTGCCCATTCAATTCAGTTGACACCATTTTACCATCCATGTGAATATCAATTAAGATTAAGGGGGAGAAAAGTTCAGTATGTTCCATGGTTACTAATATCACTTAAATATACCAGGCCTCATCTTGTTAATTGAGCAGATGTCAGATGGTGTGGTAACCTTTCTGGAATTTTGGTGCTTATTTTAGTGTGTTGAAAAGCTTGTAACTGCTGAGTTGTCTTCTAGAGCCAGAAGATAAGTTTTGATAAATAGTTAATGTATTACTAATTGTGGAACTTTAGGATTAGGAATTTGTTGGTTAGGATGTTGCTGGTTGCACCAACTAGGAAATGTGAAAATATTCTTGGTTTAATCTTCCAGCGAAGTGAAATCATCAATGCCATTTATGAACCTACGGAGGAAGAGTGTGAATGGAAAGCAGATGTCGAAGAAGAAATTTCAGTGAGTATCTTAACTGGTTCTCATCACTGTCTCAAGCTTTAGCTTGAAACAAGGTTCAATACAGTAACTAAAGCTTAAAAAAAAATTTGGGTTCATAATGATTACTTACTTGCTTATAATAATAATAATAATTCTTAATGATTGCTTAAAGCATGCACATGAAATTTAATCTGTACTGGTATCAACATAAAATTGTTAATGAAACTTTTGGGCACTCTTTTAAAATTAAGAAAAACTAACATTTTTATTCTATCAAGGAGGAAATGAAAGAGAAAGCCAAGCTTGAAGATGAAAAAAAAGATGAAGAAAAAGAAGACCCTAAAGGAATTCCTGAGTTTTGGCTGACGGTATTCAAGAATGTGGACTTGCTCAGTGATATGGTTCAGGTAGGTGATGGTCCAGGCTTGTTTAAAGTTGTGTTAGTACTTAATCCAAGTGTCTTTTAAGAAAGGAGTAGGAACAATACATTACTTGATGTGTCTGTTGAGCAAAAATGGAACAAGTACTTGGATGTCATTTCTGGTACTTTATTCAAATGAGAGCACAGAGCACTCTAATATACCTTCTTACTGTGATATTTGCTGAACTTAGCTTAGTTTACTAATACACTTTTTGTGCTTATAGGAGTGTATGTATGGGGTGTGTAAAAGGTATTGCTTAAAAACTACTTGGTGTTAGCATGCATTTAGGTTGTGTGCTGCAGTGGAACCTCTGTACAGCCATTGTTGCCATCTACTGGTCACGTTCATGGAAATGTTTCAGTGCTGTACCAAGGTTCTTGTCCTATGAAAAACTCATTCTGAATATGTTTTTTTAATCTCTGCAGTGTCTTAAATCCGTATGCAATTACATGTTCCAAATATTCAAGAAATTGTTTTCTTTACAGGAACATGATGAACCTATCCTGAAACACTTAAAAGATATAAAAGTGAAATTTTCAGAAGCTGGACAGCCTATGGTTAGTTTAAGCTATTGAACAAGATTACTTTTGTGTTATCTTAACACTTTTATTTGTATGTGTGGTCTGTGATAGCTGATTCTCTTATGGCAGTCATGAGAAATACGCAGCTGCTTCTTGTCTTCTGAAAAACAGTACAAGGACCAGTACTAGTCTTGCAGTATCCTATGAATGAATATGTACTTAATTTAACCTTCAGATTCTGTTGAGTTAATAATTTGGCCTTAATATCCAATGACTAGGTTTCACCTTTAAATTTTGATACCTTCGAGTACTTTTTTTATAAGTGTTATAATAGGATATAATTTCCTTGTCAGAAACCAGATAGCTTGATAAGTTTTAATGTTTTAAATTTAGAAGTTATCTCTGTATGTTAGCACCAGGAAAACTGTACACAGTGAGGTGTACATGCAGAAATCACACAGTGTTGTGTGATTTCTGCATGCAGTATATTAAGTAATAAGCAGATCAACATGGTAAATGGAAACATTTGCAGATTTATTTTACAACTTGGGCATCAATTTCCAGAATAAGTTACATATGTGCACCATTTCAATATTGGTAGGATGGATATGTTCTGTTGCATGTGTATTTTTGGTTTGGAATTTTAGGTACTTAGAAGTTAAAGGTATATGTTGCTGAATTGTTAAAAGTTGTTGCTCTGCAATTTTTTTTAAGAGTTTCACCTTAGAATTTCATTTTGAACCAAATGACTACTTCACAAATGAAGTATTGACAAAGACATATAGAATGAGGTCAGAGCCAGATGATTCTGATCCCTTCTCCTTCGATGGACCGGAAATCATGGGTTGTACAGGGTAAGTGCTAATAAATAAACTTAAGGCGATGTAACAGTTTCTTCCTTAGTGTTATCCAACTGTAGACTTACAGCATCTTGGGAAGAGGCTGAAGAAGGTACTGCTACCTAATAGCTTGTAAACAGCTGGGTTCCTCATGAGTTTTTTAGTGTTTTTCAGTAGTGTCAATATAATATATATAAAACTATATATTTTATATTATATAATGTATAAGTATAAAATAAATGTTCATATAAAAAAAAAATCTAATCCGTATTTATATAGAAATACTGTTTTGCAATCACTAAAGCTGGATTGCAAGGTGATTGATATTATCTTTTTGTAGGTTTTGATAACTTTTTCAAAGTCTATTTGATCACTTCTTTTAATCTTTTTGTATTTCTGACATGCAGCATTTTGGGTCGTGTGTTCCAGGTTTTTCTCTATATTGCAGTTATATCTAGTTAGTTTTATAAGTGTTGAATGTTTGCCACTCAGTGTCTTTCAGTTGATCTGTTTGAGAAATGGAGAAGAGTCATCTCCTGTTAACTCCAGTTCCTCATGATTTTAAAGATCTGTTACTCTCCTTTCTATGTGATGTCTTTTGTTCTAAATTAGTTGTTACTCCTCTCACTAAATACTATTTTGTACATGTACATGAACAGAACGACCAGAGAAACTGAAGTTGTACTTAATTAGCCTTCCAAGTACATTTGGGCTCTATGCATCACGGCCTACTCAGTTGCTTTTGTGTTAATGTCTCTTTAATGTTGTGACTGTTCTCCTGAATGATAATAACTAATTTAGAGCCTGTCACTACATAGTCAGGGTTGATTTTACCTATATATTACTCTGCTGTTACTGATACTGACTCTTATTTGCCACTTCATTTCCAGGTCTCTTAATGTAACGTATTTCTGCAAATGTCCTGTAAGATTTAGTCTTAAGTGCCTGAGTAGCTTTGAACAAACTGTTTTGTCTTCCTCAGTTTGGACTGTTTTTGAAAAGCATAAATCCTGATAGAAGTTACTGTAAGATAACACTCTGCTTCTGTGAAAATAATTTACTCCTAGTCCTTGTTCTGTGTTTTAACTGAGACAACCTCTTCTATCCCTTCCTTTGAGACTTTAAAGGAATCTAGCCTGAAATGTCTGCACATGTGGGCAGTCTTATTGTGAAGGTGTGACTTCTTTATTTACATGTGCCCAGAGTTCTGTGAGTGTCAGACAAACCTGTGGGCAAAAGCTACACACCTGCTTAATGCATTATTTTAAGGGCTTATTGATTACGATGACAGCTGTGGTAATTTTTGGCATATTTCTAGCAAGACCAGCTGTGACATTACTTTATAATGGATAGGTAGCACTAAAAATGATGTGACATGATTTTTTGATAGGAAAATATGTATAACTCTGTATCAGATGAAAATTAGTATTTCGAAGGTTGAGTGGGGAAGGATGAAAAAACTTCAGTCCTAAAATGAACCTGTTACTTTTGTTCTCAAAAGTATAAACTTATTAAAAGATAACATTGAATAAATACTACCTTAATATTTTATATTCACTGTACCAGTTCACTTGTGATAGTCTCAGTAGGTACTTGTAACAAGGGCAGTGGTATTAAGCTGCAGGCTTTTTTTTTTCTTTCCTCTCCAGTTGCCAAATAGACTGGAAAAAAGGAAAAAATGTTACCTTGAAAACCATTAAGAAGAAACAGAAACATAAGGGTCGTGGAACAGTTAGAACAGTGACAAAAACTGTTTCCAATGATTCTTTCTTCAACTTCTTTAGTCCTCCTGAAGGTAAGCTGAACATTACTTTATCTCTGTTAACTTTAGATGTAGTATGAGCTTCACTTACTTGTTTCTTCTCTTATTTTTCCTACAGTTCCTGCAAGTGGAGACCTGGTAAGTTGGCTTATTTAAAATAAGGGTGTGGAAGGGAAACACCAGAAGAATTTGTGCCTTTATATACAGAGCATTTGTTTGAAAATTTGTTTAACAACTTTAGCTTTAACTGTTTCTGTATTTAACTGAGAATACTTGTGATAAATAGTATGTATTTGAGTTTCCTTTATTAGAAGGAGTATTTGTTGAGTTGGATGTTAGAGTTCAGTTTAGTAAACTTTAATAGCTTATCGTTACTGAAGGCTACCTTGGCAGTTGTTAACAGTTGTACAGATGTAGTGATCTATGTTATTAGCCTTTGGTCTAATGGGTGGAGTAGGTATTTCCATTCAGAAAATGCAGATGATCTTCTCTAATGGCTGCATGTATCTGGTCTGTATTTTATGCTGTTAAAAAATTCCCAAGCTATTAACTCTTGAAGAAAGTAATAAAACAATAATAGAAAACTGCAAGAGCCCACTCTTCTGTGTACTCACTAGTAGAAAACTCTGTGGCAATAAGCCATGTTTTGTAAGGAGGAAAACTATCAAAACCACTTAACAGTCCTGAATACATCATGAAGCTTGAGTGAGCAATCTGATAAAGTGTTGGCATTGACACCAAAAACTGTATGTTCATAATGTAAAAAAATAATTTTAAAAAAAAATCGATATTTAGAATTGAAGATAACATCTCAGATGGGAGACAACAGAACATTTGGTGTGTAAACAAAAGGAGTGACAACCTAGGATTGGATTGGAGATCATTTTTAGGTGTTCAGGTGCTTCACAATGGCTTCTTTACTAGGAGTCATGGACGTGATGCACTGTAGGAATCAGGAGTAGCTTATAAAATCTTTAATTAGATATGCTCGCCTGGCTAGTGTTTAGTTCTTCAGGGTATTGTGCATGCGAACTGAAAGTCTATGGGAGGCATTAAACATTTTTCTACTGGGAACAAAAATAGTTTGGGTACGGGGAAAGAACAAAACTTAAACTCCAGAATTTTGTATAATTACGCTTACTGAAGAAGCAACCCCCACTGCATAATGCAGGTAGGCTGTTTAAAGTGTAAAACTTGACTCCACAATTTCAAGCAAGTCTTGAATCAAAAAAAAAGTCAGCACACGGGATTTGTGTAAATCTGACCACACTGAAAACTGTGCAACTTACGTTTTTGTGTAAAAAGTAGTTATTGGCTTATGATTTAGGAAATAATGTTATTTTATGCAGGATGATGATGCTGAGGCGATCCTTGCTGCAGACTTTGAAATAGGTCATTTCTTGCGTGAACGTATAGTCCCCCGATCAGTATTGTACTTCACAGGAGAAGCTATTGAAGATGATGATGATGATGTAAGTATAATATTCTTTCAAAATGCTAAAAACATTGAAATAATGTTGCTTAAAGACTGCGGATAATTTCTGGATTTTGTAATGTTGGTATCCCTAGAATGGGATGTATCAACATTAGTTTCAACTGAGCTTCCTAGAGCGTTCAGTAAAGAGCAGCCAAAGGTAATCAATCTTTGAAGCAGATGGCAAAAGTAGCGGTAGAAGCTGAACATTTAGAGGATGTCTGAGTTGCATTTTGTGTATAAGGCATTCCTAGGTTGGCGTACCCAATATGTTGGTAGCTGCAAGAGAGCAAAGTAGCCTATCTAGCTGCTCAGCCTGTTGGTGCTTACAGTGATCCTGGGCTACCAAGTTCCTTGAGATGGAAGCCTGATCTTTTCAAGAGGGCACTTTTCTAAGAAAATAATAAGCACATTCAAAATATGCCAAGGTATTCAAAACAAGCTCTGCAAAAGCTTGAATTAAGTGCTTTAAAGGAGCTAAGCTTGAAAAAGAAACCGGAAAATCCCAGAACTTTATATGGGTAAAATATTTTCTCTTTCCTGCTTCTACACAAAGGAGGACAGTTTGACACTTTGGCTAAGTCAAGTCTTGCCTTAAAATTCATTTTTAGAATGTAAAATGGTAGCCCTTAGTCCAAAGCCTTGGCTTGGTTAGGTAGAAGAGGGAAGTGAGTGACTGTACAGGTTGCCCTTGGCTTTGAGACACTCTACTGGCCAGAAGTGTTATCACAGTCTACTAAGCTCTTCCAGTGTTGCACGTAAGGAACTTAAGGTAGACAGTTTTCTCTGCCAGAGCATCGTTTTAAGAGGTTGAACGTGGTTCATGATGATGCATAAAGTATTTTTAAATCTGTCGGGTGTAGGAGGTTCTCTTAGAGCACAATACAATGTGGTCTCTGGCATCTACTTGAGTTATCTGGCTGTACTTGATCCATAAATGGCTGCATTTATGACACTATCAAAACCATTTCTTTTCTTTCCTAGTATGATGAAGAAGGTGAAGAGGCAGATGATGAGGTAAGTTGATGGATAGCCTTAATTTAAGTGGGTTTCCTTTTGTAGTTTGTTACCTGGAATAAGAGTTCCTTTACTTTTGAATGCTCTGGACACTTAAGTATTACTTATGAGCAAAAGATAAAGTGCATTGTGTTGTGGATCTAGGATGAATATTAAAAAAAACCCAACAAACCAAACAAAAAAAAAACAACCCCCAAAACCCCAAATCAAATAAAAACAACCCTAAAGTGTCTTAGAAATGAAGTTGCAACCGATATCAAAAAATGCTATGCTTTGTGGAGCATGGCATATACAATATGCATAAATTAATGATAATTAATGTATTTAAGAGTAGAATTTAATCTTAATTCTCTTGAAAATTGATGAGGAGCTAAATGTGGATAAGCTAGAGAAATATAAACAAGTGTTTTCTTTCAGGAGGGGGAAGAAGAAGCAGATGAAGAAAATGATCCTGATTATGACCCAAAAGTAAGGAATTAAAAATAATGTTTGAAGTTTGTGCATGCATGCACACACTTAAAATTTTACGTAGGTTAAATCTTGATTTTTAGTTGAGATATTTAGTCAATACTTCCTATGGTGAATATGTTTTGGCTGAAACTTTCAGTCCCAGTTCTGACAGAGTAATATTGGTAGAGCAACTTTTTTAAAGGTTTTTCTCCAATAATTGTTTTGTAAAAGTGACTTTTGGCTTTGAGCGCTGAAATTAGTCAGGCTTGGCTTTCTATAAACTTGTCTTGGAGCAAGTTGCTCCTAATAATGAAAATGTTTTATAATGATTGCAAGGACATGCAGAGAACTGTGTAATCTAGGTTCAGTTTTTGCGAACATGTCACGAGCCGACTCTGGTGCAGATTTTCCCAGCAGAGTGTAAAACTGAGGCCTTTTCAGGGTAGATAATAGCAAATCTTTTATTGCTTAAGGTAGCAGAAGTCAAGGTTCAGGAATGCATCTACATCCAAAGTACTAAAATGTGGACGGCCAAGAAAAACTGGCAGCTTTCTTATTTCATGGGAAGGGCAAAAGACTAGTCAGGCTCAGTTTCCTGAAAAAGTGATTGTAAGCTGCTCAATTCATAGCTTCTTCCTAGCTGAGGGACAGGTGTGTTTGGCCTCCTGAAAGCATCTCATTGTGGTAGGTGAAAATTGCAGTAATGAAAATGAAATCTATGTGAACTAAAAATGTCTGCTGCAAGGTGTGCTTGCGATTTCAAAAGAAAAGGTAGCATATTTTTTCAGTAGGAATGGTTTAAGCTACAAACAAAGTACTATTGGAAGAATTACATCATCTTATCATTGTACCTAGAAAGATGTAGGGTACAGAACTGTTAATCAACTGTACAGCCTGTTGGTTGTGTTTCATCTGCTATAGTGTATTCAAATTGCTTCCTATTCAAGAGAGTTTTGGAATCAAAATGAAACAGCTGCAAAATGAGCTTCTTATTTCCACCATTTCAGATTGCTTTTCCAAGCTAAACAGAACTGAGAAAGAGCAAGACTGTATGCTCAGTTTCAGAGAGAACTGCCAAAGAGCTAGAGACAGTAGTGGTACTATACTGTATTCACATAAGAATAAACAGTTGTAAGCTGATCACAGACTGAAAGCCAGCTGGATTTATTAAAGCACTGTGATCCTAGAATAGCTATCCAGACCAAGGTAGTGGAGTAAAATTTGCAACTGAACTGTCCCCAGAAATTAAATTCCCCTATAACTGTGAGATGTTGCTGGATGTCCCTTTCAATATAACAGAAGAAATTTTCTAACTGGAATTTATTGCAAAAGATCTTTACAGAGTGTTAAGAATGTACCATGATTTGATGTTTTACTGCATTGCTCTACAGTGGCTTCTGGAGTAAGGTTGTGCCCTTGTTACTGACTACAGGAAGTTTATTTTACCTCAAACTGTGTAGAAGGCTTGGATGCTTCTTTTGAACCAGGTTGTTTGTTACTATGCATAACTCCTTTTTCTGGTTTTAGTGTCTTCCAGAGTGTCCCACCACACTTAGTTCTGAACAGCTTTTTGTTCTGGATCATATACCTGTGCACTAACAAAGGCAAAATAAATGCATTGTGGATATTGCCATGTCCAAAGACAGTGGTATTACTATTACTAGGCAATTAGTTTAAGGGAAAAGATGAAAGAACAACTTTAATACTGGGGTTTGAAAAAGTATGCTTAGCAATATTAAGAGTGCTTTTAAAGTACTGATATCTGTTAAACTCATACTTCCTTTTTTCTCAACAGAAGGATCAAAACCCAGCAGAGTGCAAGCAGCAGTGAAGCAGTGTGTATGTGGCCTTGAGGATTACCTGCACTGTAATAGCCTAAACACAACTATTAGTTACTTACAGCCTTATGTTTTGTATCTTGGTAGGATTAAGTAACCAGTTTGTTTAAAAAAGAAATCAAACACCTAAGAACCAGTTTAAAATGTAGGTTCAATCTACCTAGCATTTTAACAGTATAATTTTCTGCCAATATGTAGAATGCAGTAAATCCCCTAAAGCATGAATGTTAATTCATTGCTACATAGTTTGGTTCTTGTGAAGTCTTTGTCATGTAGCTATTAGACTGCAGCTGTGAAGATTATCAGAACTGTTAACTGAGACCAATATTTGTTTAGAGAAAACTCTCTCCTGAAGAACCAACCAAAGTATTTTTCAGCCCAGTAGTCTCAACGGGTTTAAGTCTGCTTGCACTAGCTGTGCCTTCATTACTTTGTTATAGAAATGGCAGTGACATGTACTAACTAGGAGATGATGATGCATTTTGAATTTGACTACTTGAGAAGACTAGTATAACTTGTTTAATTTCCAACGAGACCACATTAAACATTCATAACTGTCAGCTTGTTTATGCTATGGGTTTTGTATTTTATGTGACATAGTGATCTACAGAAGAAACCTAGTCATCATATTAAGGTTATTGTTTACCACTGGGGTGTGAATAAAACCTAGTATTTTCAGAAGCTAGTCTTGTTTTATTATGATGTGTGTATCTGCATATGTAAACTGGTAAGGCATATCTCTCATGCTGCAGTTCACTTTTTACTAGAAACAAAAGTTGAGAGTTACTGAAGAGTAAACTGTATAGCATTTTAAAACCAAACACAATAGTTTGGAAAGTTTGATCCATACTTTCCACTTGCAGTGTGATACTTGTGAATCTGAGCTAGATGTTTCAGTGCTTGGTCAACACTGCCATTGTGGAGAAGACAGGTTTTTAGAAGTGGGGCTAGATCTGATAAAGGACTTTGGTATTGCTGTGCCTGGCTCTAAGGCATTGATTATTAGTATGAAATCTGGAGCCAAGAAAGGTACCTTGGATTTCCAGTCTGTGTAGACAGAGCTAGGTTGTCCTGAACAAAATCTGCCCTGCAGTCTAAGGAAATGCTAAAACACTTAGCAGTGTTCTAGCTTGTACTCCCTGTATCAAGCATATACAGGGAAAACAAACCCCAAGGAATTCCTCTCTCCTCACCTAATGTTCTGTTTACTATGTTTGCATTTGCACGTTCTGGTTCATACTTTGTCCATATTGGATGTTCATTGTCAGTTGAAACACAGGGGCTAGGAGATCTTTCTTGTACCAATCTTGCCTCTAGCGTAGCAGTGTAGGTGCTCTTGAGTTGCATTTTTGAATGCTATGGGCTTGAAGAGACTTTGAACTGTCTTCCATTGGAGTTTTCATGATCAGTAATAAGCTACTGTACTCTCTGTAGTCTCGTCCTCCATGTAACTATAGAAGTTCTGATCTTCTAAGCCAGGTAACTTTGAGGGATGGGAGGATGGGAAGGTCCTTGTAGAGCTGGAAAGCAAAGAAATGTTTAGCTAGTCATGGATCAGTTTCTGCAGTAGCTACTCTTTTTTTTTTTCTTTTTTTTCCTCCTTGCCAATGATACACTGACTTAGCCATAAAGGGTTAAAAGTTTGAAAAGACCAGGGCAAGCAGGAAGCAACAGCCACATGAGGATGGTGCAAGTGAAAGAGTTTCTTGCATGGAGGTTAAGTGATACAGAATGAGGCTTATCCCAAGTGCCCTTCTAAATCCTCAGCCCCTCTGAGAGGAAGAACATCTAGTGTGCTCTGACTAAACTGTTTTGGTTTTTTTTTAATTTCTTGAAGGCTTAAATACCACACTGTTTCATTTTGGAATACCTGTCAATCTTCATCTTTCTCCTCTCCTGATATTTATGGATTTGGAAGAAAGAGTTCTTGTCATCTATAACTGCATATAAAACTGTACTGTTGAAGCTATGTTCTTGCTCTGAAGTATTTTCTAGATAACCTCATAGATCATAGTGTAGAAGAATGCAGTGATGAAAGGTTAAAATCACACTCTCTGGTAGCTGTGTGTTAAAGTAGATTGTGATTGTGTTCTTGTGGTTACATAAATCCTGACAGAATATGCTTATCCTTTGAGGCACTGACCCTGACAGGTGTTTGGGTATCGCTTGGTCTCTGAATGTCTCCCAGGATTAAGTTTAAACTTAAACTTCAGGGCATGTGGAGACCAAACTGATTGTATATTGTGAGGTTGAGCAGTCACTTATATGGGGCTTTGGGGTTCTTACTTTTGGACAGGAAAAGTATCTGAAGTCCTTACTTAGATCTAGCCCATCTTTACTAACAGCATCTGGCAGCTGTATCTTGAGAGAAAGCACTGCTAAAAGTTGTCCAATGAATTTCGGAAGACATTGTTTTTAAGAAACTTGGTTTGTTTTTCAATTGCTTTCTCATTTAATATCCTCATGTCGTACAATGGGATACAATACTTGAAAAGGGCGGTTGGCGGATGTCAAAGCTCACCTGCAGCCTGCAAGATCCAGATCCATACATCCATCTCTGTCAACAGATTTTGGGTAGCTTCTCTAGACTGACTTGCTAGTTCTAAATCAGCAGTTCTTGTACTCTCCAGAATGCAGCAAAAGGAAGGATATAATTATACAAATTGGGTGCCAGTTCTTATGGCATCAGATAAATAAAAACTGTTTTAGTGCTTAATGTAGTTTTGTGCTCAATGACACTCTTGTTTAGCAATTCTGAAAGGCAGTATGTAGCAGGAACATTAAACTTTCAACACTGATTGGAGTATTCCGACTCATTCTTTTTACTTCTCCTGGGTTTATACTAGCTGTAGAGAAAACTCTTAGTATTTGAGGAAGATAAATTGCCTTGTTGTTAAGTTCAGGCTAAGAAAATGTGTTGCTGAAATAGAATTTCTTGGTCAGTTGTTGCAGTACTGCATCAATATGTTAAGATCTGTGTAAATGATGTCTTCTGACTGGTTTTGGTTGCTGTATTGAAGAGATAATTGTCTCGGGGGGAAAAATGGGGGGTTGGTGAGGAAAGAGGTAGGAGAATTATCTGAGACTTTGAATAAGAGGCAAGGGTGCTCAGAGCTTATGCTTGATGAAGAGGGATGCTTCTTTGTAATTCTACACTTTTCAGCAAGTGTAGATTAGATTACATTAGCACTAAACAGTTTTCCTGTCAGGTATAACTTTGGTAAAAAAACCCAAAAAAACCCAGTATCCTGAAATAAAATAGTAGACCAGATTTAAGCTTAGCATTCTTTTTGCTTTCTTCAGGGTGATGTCAGGTGCAGTTAGAAAGGTTACCTTGGGTATTTAAACACTAGGCATAGCAGTACTTCTGGAGTGAACTAGCTTCATAGGATCAGATTCTTAGTTGGATTCTTGGAACTGATGTTTCCCCACCTGTATAGCAGATACTGTAATTTTGACGTGTTTTTACTTGTTAAATTAAACAAAAACCAAAACCACCAGTAGAATATAGAAATCTGCAGGAACCAAATGTGTTGGTACTTAAATTTTCCCTGTGTTTTAAGGCCCATTGTTGTAGACCCGATTCAGAAATCGACAGGGAATATACACGCAAACAGATGATTAGCTTGTCTGCCAGAGATTTCCTATTTCCAAAGGTGTCTGTGCAGCAGTTGCTTCTCAGATTCCTTGTGTAGGGGAAGAAGATTTTACTGACGTTCTCAGTGACTTAAGGAAACAAAATGCTAAACTCCTCAGTACAAAGGGAACAGTCTGATAGTGAAGGTATTTCTGTATGTAATAGCCTTGATGGCCTGCTAGGTTGGGGATAGAGCTGCACCAGTATTGATGTAGGTAGACTTAGCTCTGAAGCGTGTCCTCCTTCATTCTGTGCAGATGTGGCCTCCTCTAATCCAAGACTTCCTTGTACAGGTCAGAGAAGTCATTGCTACCACACCTTCACTTTAATTTCTTAGTAACTGCTCAGTTCTGTTCAAGATGCACTGGTTCCCTGCAAGTTTCAAGAGGATGTTGAAGTAGTGACTTCTAATTGCTAATGCTTCCCGAAGTGAACATAAATCCACCTACTGGAAACCGTAAGTCTTACTTCTGTGCACTATCAAAAGAGGAGTTGGGAAGTTTGTCCGCAGGGCATGTTGGACAAGATTAGTCTCATCACTCTTTAAATCCTCCTGTTAGACCTCTGCTCAGACCTGGTAGTCTTCTGTGTGCAGCCTGTGTCTCAGCTTTTGTAGGAAAGTAAGCAGCAAAGATGGAGCGCACCAAGCAAAAGCTGTTCCACATCCAGAAGTGGGTGCAGAAGGAGTGTGGGGGTGTGGCAGAAGGGCTCTTGTTTTCACAAGTATCTGACTAAAGTGGGCTGAGTCGACAGGAGAGGTTGTCTCTGCAGCTGCAGAGGGTGCTTAGCTCCTGAACTTCGCTGTTGGGAGCTGTCTGTATGCTCAAGTAAGTGTTGAAGTGGATGAGAAGCAGCAGGTATGTTCCTAACTCACAGCATGTTTTACTCGGCACTAGGTGATCAAATCTAAGAAACAGCAGGTCATTTAAACCCTCTTCCAGGCTGGCTTTGCTGCACAATGTACATGTAAGTGCTTTTTAATAGTTTAGAAGACAGCTTTCTCTGAAGTGCAGTGGACTTTGGAAAAGACAGGCTGGAGTAGCTACAATGCCAAGAGTCTGCATTGCACAGGTTTCTTCATTTAGTACTGCTGTGGGCTATAGGGGATGCTAAGGCCTGGGGAGGTGTGGTTGGTAGTTATGGTAAGTTTTCCATCTATTTATGCCTGTTGTACTGTGGAGTATCCATGTATTGGTGAGGTGGGATTTGTAAAGGGAGAAGTCTGTCCCCCAGATGACATGTTCAGTGCTTCAGTGTTTGGTCAGCAGCAAGTTCCAGTGAAATTGCTGGTAGATGTTAAAGGTCAAGAAAATATATTAAGAAGTAACTACTCATTGTATAATTACTTTAATCACATACTATAGCACATCTGTCATGCATTTCTCAACCTTTGACTGTTTTTTTCCCTTCTCTCTAGCAATGATCAGCTCATATTTCCTTTAGGTTTCCCTCTTCACCCTTTTTCTGGTTTTGTCCCTTTTCAGTAATGGAAGAAATGATGTTTTAAGAGTTGTTGCTTAAGAGAGGTTTAGTATCCCTTTGAAACTAATAGTTGGTGTCAAGCTGCTGTCTGCAGGTTCATTACCCAGGAGAACACTAGTAAAATTATGGGCTTTCTGGTCTTTCATAGTGGCTTCCCAGAACAATGTTTCATTTGCCTCAGGGTTTAAAAAGAACTTTTTAATTACTTTTGCCATAATTACTCATTAATTAAGGTTACACATACAAAACTGTAACTTCTTGGGTCTGAGTTAAGGAACTTATGATAGGGCATACCAGTATATTTAACAGACATTTCTGTTACCAGTGTCAGCTTTCAGCATGGAAAAGGAAAAATTCAGTGAGAGACATTAGATACACAGACGTAAAGGATCAGATTCCGTGATTTTTCCAGGTTGTAGTACTTCAGGTTTAACAGTAGGAGGCATCTGCACATCAGTTATTTCAGGAGGAACAGCTGCAGAACCTGCGTTGTATTTCGTGGAACTAAAATGCAGGTAGCGGACATGGAACACTTACATAATTGCAGTAGCTTGTAGTAAAATCTCAGTGGGATATGTCACGTGCTTAACTCTAATGAATGTGGTTTTTTAAAATACTAAGGTAAGAAATGTTTCAGGAAGGTCAATTTTGACTTCCATTTAGGAAAATTAAAGTTGTTATCCTTTACTGGCGAATTCTGCACAATTAAATTGGAACATCTTGTTCTTTTACCATGTATCTGTCAGTATTTTGTCTTACCCTCGTCTCCTAGGTTTTGACTGATCTGGTGGCTTTGGCCGAATGTAGTGCATTTAATATTTGTTAATATTTGTTGGCTTACAGAGTACAAGTTTAAATGGATGTTTTGCATGTTTACTTCTGACCACATGCTTAGGGGAATTTAACTGAGAATAAACAATTGTTGTGAGTCTATATATTAGCAGAGTATGTCTATCAGTGTTTAGAGTTGGGTTAAAAATCTGACATTTAACACTTTGGAGAACTTCATGCCGTGGAAGGCTGAAGTAGAATGAATTTAATCCCTTTCTTCTGTATGTTTGATGGCAGTCCTTGACCTTCCACATTAGTCTCACTGTTTGAGTGAGATCAAACTAATTTGATTAACCACAAATTACTGTTAGCACTGAGAACAAGCAAAAAAAAAAAAGCTCTCATTAGAATAAATAGATATAGATGATGTGTTAATATCCCTAAGTGTTACACTGCAGTGTTCCAGGTAGAAAAAGTTATTGAATGCTTGTTACAGAATAACAATGTGGGACTCTGAAGTCTCAGGCTGGTTTCTGTACTACTGGTTAGTGCACTTGCAATCAAGTGACTGTTCATTTGCAGCAATGGGGCAGCAACCAGAACTGTACAAGGGAGTTATTAGAATTTAGTGTTCTGTAGGTGTAGTTTGTCCTATGCCTTACATAAACTCAGTATTTTAATTAAGTTGTTTGGTCTAGATACATACTTTTGAAACAGATTGTTTTAATTTGACAGTTTCAAAATTAAGTCTCTACTTATGTGACACACTTAATCAGGAGTTAAGTAGATGCAAACCACATCTGGTGAAAAGGCAGGAAGTTCTCTTACGCGATATGTGAGGCTCCTTGTACGTGCACTGGCAGCTGAAGAGGCAGATATTTGTGCTGGGGAATTTAGGTTTAAATAGTCATGAACTGCAGATTAAGACAATCACAAATCATGTTCAGATCTTTTGAAAACTGGCATGTGCCTCTGTTAAAATAGGTGTAAGATGGTTGTGAGAATGAACGGTATCTTGTAGTGTATATATTAAGCTCTAAGAAGGGACTGTTCTTTAGATAAATGGATGTTTAAGATACTAATCTCTTTTGTTTTGTTTGTGGCTAGCAAGTTGCCTTTACTCATTTGAGTGTCTTCCACTTACCTCAGGAAAGGTAAAACAGCTAAATAATTCTAATTGCCTTTATTACCTTCATTGTTTACCTGTGAACAATTTATCAAAATTAACTTTGAACTTCAAGAAGAAAATATTATAAGAGTAAATCCTTTTCAAAATGTTACCAGAGATAAACTCCATTAAAACTATAGTTAAGATTGTTTGGGATTTTTTTCTTTCCCAGTGGGCTCCCACTGACCTGTGCTACAGCATGACCTGCTCCCAGCTGCCAAGATGACTGTGAGGAAGGCTTTGTTGGGGTTGTTTTGGTGGTGGTTTTTGTGTTTTGGGTTTTTTTATGGCCATGTTAAATATGCATTGGGTTTGTTGGGTTTTTTGTTTGTTTGTTTTGTGGAGTTTTATTTGTGGTTTTTGTCTTTCAAAAAGTGCTCTCAAACATAGCATGAAACTTCCAGCATTCAGTTTACATAGGCATTATCAGCCAAATTCAGTTATGTGGGCTTTTGATTTACATCTAATAAATATACCAAAGGACTTAAAAATAAGTAGTTTAATATTAACCTTCGGTCACTTTTGTATACAAATAAATGTATTCAAAAGCTAACCTCCTCAGGGGAGGAGAGTCCAAACAATAAGTGAATCTGTGGTAACAGTGGTAACATAGCAGGATAACAAGAGAAATGGCTTTAGCTGTTTGGTTTGTTTGGTTGTTTGTTTGTTTGCTTTTCCCCCTAGTCTACGTTTAAAAAATTTCCAAGTACTGAGGTTCTAGTGTTTCCTTTAGGAAGTGATATGGCTACTTGCTTTATTTAGATGTTATATCTTTGCTTTCTGGAGTATTTTATATACATACAGTAGAAGCTGCGTCTCGCTGGCACGGCCGAGGGCAGTGCTAAAGCCCAGGGCTGCATCTGCTGTGCCTGGCTGTGGCTCAGGCCGTCCCCTTTGTTCAGGGGAGTCACCATCGTTTAATTCAAAGTTGTCGCTGGTTTTATTGGACTTGAAGGGCCCTTTGCTGTTGTGCCCCACAGGGGAAGGCTGAGGAAATTTGTCCCAAACACGTACTGCTGGAATACCCCGCTGGAGCGAATGAGCAGCGGCAGGGAGCGTTGGCATTGTCCGTTAGTCCCGGTGCTGGCCTCCCGGTGCTGACAGAGGGCGGGGGTGCCCTTCCCGCGGCACCTTCGTGCTTCTGCTTTTGCTATCCCGCCTCGGGAGCAGGGGAGGGGTGCGGGGGCTGGAGTCCGGCGGCGCTGCCGTTGCCGGGCGTGGGGGGGCCGCTGCCGCGGAGGAGCGCAGCCCCGGGCCCCGCTGGCGGGCCGGGCAGGGCGGGGCCTCCGTGCTGTCGGTGGTGCTGGGCTTCCCCGCTGCCAGCGGGAGGAGCCGCCGCTTCCGCGGGGTGTCACTTGCGGGTGGGAGAGGCGCGTTCAAAAGGCAAGGGGAGGGAAAAGCCCGGCACCGCCGCCGCCCGCACCGGCCCCGCGCCCGCCGCAGCCCGCCACGCCGCGGCACGGGCGGCAGCCGCTCCGCTTCCTGCGGACCGGGGCGCTCCCAGCCCTCCGCCTCGGAGCCGGTGCGGGGCGGCGAGTCATCGGCTGGTGCCGGCTGCCCCCTGATCCCAGCCCCTGCGGGCGGCGGCCGCCGGCCCATGCCATAAGGATGCTGGAGAGCGGCTGTAAGGCGGTGAAGGAGGGCGTGCTGGAGAAAAGGAGCGACGGGCTCCTGCAGCTCTGGAAGAAGAAGCGCTGCATCCTCACCGAGGAGGGGCTGCTCCTCATCCCCCCGAAGCAGCAGCAGCCGCCGCCGCAGCAGCCACAGCAGCCGCTGCCGGCCGAGCCGGCGGCCAAGATCAAGGAGCTGCACTTCTCCAACATGAAGACGGTTGACTGCGTGGAGCGGAAGGGCAAGTACGTGTACTTCACGGTGGTGATGGCCGAGGGGAAGGAGATCGACTTTCGGTGCGCGCAGGAGCAGGGCTGGAACGCGGCGATCACGCTGCAGATGGTGCAGTACAAGAACCGCCAGGCCATCCTCGCCGTCCGCTCCACCCGCCAGAAGCAGCAGCACCTGGCGCAGCCCCACGGCCCGCGCCTCCGCAGCGCCTCCGGCTCCGCCTAGGGCAGGTAGGGCCGCCACTCTGCTCCGGGTCCCCTGCACCGCTCCGCTCCTCACCCCCGAGCCGCGCTCCTCCGCCCGGCGCCCGCCCCGGCCCCGCGGCTGCCCCGGGCTGGAGGCGGCTCCTGGCGGGGAGGACCTGCCCCGGGCGCCGCTGCTTCGGCTCTCACCGGCTGCCCTTTGTGCTCTGCTGTCTCACTGCAGGCTGAGCTAACGGAGCGCTTCGCGGAAGCGGGACTGAGCGTGTCCGGTGCGGACGTACTTCAGCTGGTAAGAAACGGGGCAAACGCCGGAGCCGCGGGGAATCGAGAGGAGCGGCTCAGCGACTTGAACCCCGGCTGCTGCTGCTGCGTTGTCGTCCTCGGAGCCGAGAAGCATTTCATACCCATTATTTATGAACCTTGGAAAGGATCCTTTGGTGTTGCAGGACTTCTAGGGGACGTGATGTACTGTACATTTATTTTAAAGTATTTTATTTATTAGGTTTGTTTTGTTTTGTTTTTAAGGCTTGTTTGCAAGACATTTCTGAATGTAGGCCGTATCCAAAAAAAACAAAGATAAAAACGATGTGTACCTTAGCTCTAAAGGAACTAAAAAAATCTGGGTAGTTTGACCATGTGCAATTTGACAAAACATTTTTTTTTCTTTTTAACCTGAAATACGTTGTATTATACTGACATGGCAAATAAGATGTGTGGTTTGGCATTTGGCTGAAACCCATACTGCATATGAAAACTCTTCTCTTTAGTGAGAATATAAATTACAATGTGGGTTTAAAATTATTTCCTTTTAAAATATACGCATGGTGGAAGATGATAAAATCTTACATGCTCTTGGTTGTCCAAAAAAGTCACACTGATTGTTATCCTGAGATTAAACCCCATCTGTTTAACGTGCGAGCGGAGAGGAATCTGACCAACCTCTTTTGTGAGGCAGATGTGCTTGCTCCAAGGCTGGGGTGCTGGAGCTGGGCAGGGCTCACAGTCGCTTCTGAGGGTCTGAGTTGAGGGCTCCCTCTGCACCCTGGGTTTGTGAGCAGTCTGGGCTCCCAGCCTGTGCTGCGTTTTCATTGACGGTTTTTAAATGTCTTGCATTAATTAGCCCCTATTTTAAAATCCATTTTATCTACGTTTTAGCATGCGAATGGATTATTTTGGTCACAGTTTTCATAAGCTGAAGGTTGCTCTCTAGCTGAGATAAACTAGATTAATTTTGGTGTTTAGCGCCGTCAGATGTTGAGAGAGGCCTGCGATCTCGCCTCTAAAAACATTGACGAAGCCATGAAGTTGGAAAACAAAGGGCTAATTGCACAGCTGGTGAGTCTTCCTCTGCCTCTTCGAAGTCAGCTGGAGTTTGGCTGTCGGCGCTGGTGAGAGCGGGCTGGAGCCGTTCGCCCCGGCGCGGAGGAGGGAGCCGGGCGCGGGCCGCCGGACACTCTCGGACAGGGCCTGTAGAGGGTGGGTCACGTCCTGTTGTGTGCCGCTGCAGCCTGCGTTCTCCTGGTTAAATTAAGCGGGGAGGTTGTAAGTGGGACCGAACAATGTGGCCCATTTTCTCTGGTTCGAGGTAAAAAGTTGCAGCCGTGGAGCTATTTATTTTAACTAGCGTGGTGAGGAAAAAGGGTTTTGGACCCTTTACAACTTCCATGAATGTAAACAAAATCTTTCAAAGTCACACATCCAGGACTTTTCTGTTTAACTGAGGTGTAGCTGGACTGTAAAAGCCCCACATTCTTGGTTCAAGCTGTTTCTGTAAGTGTTTAAAGCAAAAGACTGAAGTGACACTTAAGGAAGATCTCAGAATTGGCTACTGCATGTGAGGGTCCCTTCCTCTGCACCCTAAGCTTAAGCTGAGTCCTGTAAGGAGTATATCAAGGTTGCCTTTAGCCCTCCTCTTCTGTTCCTTGCCTCAGGTGTTGGGGTCACATACTCAGACGTGCAAAACATGCTGTAGTGCAGAATTAAAGCCCGGACCTCAATGTTCCTCTGTGGTTACTCCTGAGTGCTTCTTTCCAATCTGGCCTGGATAAGGTTGTGTGACGAGCTTGGGGCGGTAGATTACAGCAATTCTAACAAAGTTATTACTTTGAGACTAACTGAAACCGAAGGTGCTCTGCATCTTCTAGGATTAGATCCACTGTCTTGGCAATCATAAGAGCCAATTTCCACATCTCTGTACGTCTGCCATTATCATTCTGCTAATGCTTGGATGTTAGAGCTGCAAGGGGATTCTCTAATGAGCTAGTCAAAGACTCACAAAATAGACTGTAATTTGTAATTTGGCTCCTCTCTTTAGAGTCATTAATTACAGTTTACTGAGTAACTAATCCACCTTTTCAGATATACAGACATATCACTGATATCTCACCTACTAAAATATGTTTTAGCCTACTGAAGGATAAATGTAATTGATGAAAATTAATTCCTATGTGATGAGACACACTTATTTCTCTAGGAGAGGCAGATATTCCTGTCGTCAGTGGATGCAAGCCCCTGAATGACACAAAAGTCTATGGATCTAGTTTAAAGCTGGATCTAGTTTAAAGCTGAAATTTTACTGCTCTTCTGGAAGTATTTGTACTTTGAAAATAAATGATGACAATTTTGGTGATATAATTGATATTAACGTTTGAGAAAACAACTTTCATTTTGAATTTGCTGTTCTTTTTTCACCAGTTCAAGGTCAATATCCTACTTTCACTTTACGTTTCTTGTTTTAAGCTGGTCTGAAGGATGCTCTCAAAACCGTTTGGATTGATGTAGTTCACCAACAAACTTTTGCCAGTTGTCGTTGCCTGCTGCGTTACCTTTTTAAAAACATTAGTGTCAGCCAAACTCTTAGTGTGAGAGACGGTTAGGTCACAAAATCCACCTTGAGCTATTCCTGTACCGGCAGCTTGAGTTGGTGGGATGGATATAAGGATCAAACCTCCCTCTTCTGCCTCTGGACTGTCTCCTGGAATCTAAATGGGAATAAATTGGCTGGGGTCCCCTGGGGACAGTTGGACCCTGTGGCTTCTCATGCTGTGTCAGTACAAATAAGGCTAAATTGTCTGACATGGACAATCTGACATCTTTCTCACGTTCTAAATTCCACAGCTTTGGTTTTTTGGGGTGGGTTGTTTTTGGGTTGGTTTTTTTTTTTTTTTGACTGATAGTAATTTTAGACCAAGAAAATGATGTTATAAATGAGGTAGTTCTGGACTTTTTTTGGCTTACTCCTCTACTACTGAATAGTCTTCATTGGAGCTATTTGGTTAAATACTGTCTATCACTGCCTTGTAAACAATGGCTATGAAAGTAGGTCCAGCAGATCATGCTCAGTCTTATCGGAGCTTTGCAAGTAAAGAAATCAAGTTGTCCTTCCCCTTACGAAAAAAACCCCAAAAAATCAACAACAACAAAAAAAGGCCAACAGCATGTGGCTGAAATAAATTCATTAGAGAATAAATAAAAATTCCAGTAAAACTGGCAAATGCTTGGTATGGGTAGCAAGTGTGGACAGTCAGTTCAGAAAGAGGTCAAAATTATTTGTCTTAATTAAAAACGAAACAAACAACTGATTAAGGGGCAGATTCAGCAAGAAAAGTTGAGATATGGTGACCAAGAAAAGTTAGAAATTAGGGAGGAAAGGAAGTTGAAGGAGATGTTGTCTCTGTGGCATCCTGAAGTAATTTATCTTTTTTAAGGTTCATGATATGCAAATGCCAGCTTCTGAATTATAGCTGCAGTGATGTACCAAATGTTTTCTAGCATATCCTATTGTGAGCAGAAATAGTGTCATAAAAAAGTGTGTAAATATGACTCATAAATGATTTCTGAGAGATGTGATTTATTTTTCATATTTTTCAAGATGCATTCCATTTCGAATAAAGAGGTATCTATTGAAAGAGCTCTTGATACGTTGGAGGAATGGTTGTTTGGTGGGTTGTCTGTTATGATTAAAGCCTGATCGAAGCTTTTTCAGTGTCTTAAACTCAATCTAAGAGCCTAAGAGGGATGCCTCGAACCTGCTTAGATACGTCCCGAAGGAATAACCACTGAGATACTCTGATTAATCTTTATATGTAGCACAATTATGAGGCTCAGAGTCCTCGGTTTTGTTTCTTTCTGTGTGATAGGTGATTATCCACACAGAGTCCAACTAATTTGGGTGACACTCTGCTTAGTGTCACAGTCCACATTCAGCAGATCTTTAAGACACAGGCTTCAAGCTCATAATCTTTACACGTGAGTGCCTTGCTCAGTGTGACATTAGGAATCTAAAATGAAGTATTAAATGTGCCTCGTTGTTCTTTTTTTTTTTTTTTATGTATCTGAAGCACTGTGATTGAATTTTAAGTAACCTGAAAGTACACCAGAAAGAACACTTCTACAATTTGGCATATCCTCCAATCTGTTCTCTTCTAGCTTTGTGGGAAAAGAAATGAGGTATGACAAGAAAAATGCATCATGACTTCTGCTGCTCTGGGTTCTCTGCAGAGCTGCAGCCATTTGGATGCCTTGAACTCCCCTGAGTTGTATTTGTATTGCAGCAGGTCCTTATTTTGAAGCATCTTCTGAAAACGTATTAACTTCAGTGGCACAGTGTGCATTGATCTAGACATATTGGTGCTGTTTGCCTTCACTGGAAGGATGTCAGTAACGTCTTCCATAAGACAACTCTTACTGTAACAAGTTCTCTTTTCAATAGTAAACACCCAAAATGTGTGCATTTGAACTTAATATTCGATACACAAACAATGGCTTAAAGAGCTGGCCTCTTGCAAGTGCTGGTGCTTGGCAGCTTTGAAAAGCTAATTAAGCTTCTGTGGATTTATTGTCTATTCAAGAGCCCACCGTTGCTTACAGCTTTTAGAGATTACCCTTTTTTAATAACAGTGATAAATAAGTATCTCTGTAAGGGCACAAACGTAGTAAAACAAGAATTTAATAATTTGTCATTGTTGCTGCTCCTGCGTCAATGGTGATACCTTTAAAAAGGTGCATTGGAAACTTGTTTCTCTGCTTTACGTTTTGACTATGGCTGCTCCCATATTCACGGTACAATGATGGGATCAATGCGAGGTACAGAGATAAAATGTGGGCCCAATTCAAAACCATTTAAATCAACAGGAATTTTTGCAGACTAAGACAGATTTTGACCTTTTGCAAAAATGGTGGCTGCTTCTCTTTTTCTGTTCAGAAAACCCAGGAATGAAACCCCAGAAGCAAGACCTTTGCCCCTAATCTGCGCCAGTAGTGATGGTGTGTGATTAGGATAACACTGACGCTCTGGTCTTTCATCCTTTCCAATGAAATAAGTGGGAGAGAACTAAAAAGATGGATTAATGCCTGTGTTTTCCAAGCAAATTAAATTAAATTAGACCAACCTAAATTTCTTCTTTCCCCACTGAAACAAAATCTTGACCAGAATGGTTTCTTGTGATTTCACTGAATTCACAGCACAGCTAAAATGCAACAATTTTCTTTGTAATTGAACACAAATCAGAACCAAACTAAAACTTTTACTTCTTTGCCTGTTTCTAAGCAGGAATACCTCGGTCCTTCCTAGGAAATGCCTAAATTACTTTCCTCACCTACCCATATTTTTTAAAAATCAACTGTCAACTTAGGTATTTTTAAAAAAGCTTATTTTGAATTTATAAAGTTGTAAACAGTGTTATGGGTGGTTGTAATAATGTTTTTTCTGTCTATCCACTGGAGGATTTTTGATGTGTGAGCTAAGGACCCTGGAAACGCCCCATGGCTGTTACATGCTAGTGACAGCATTGCTTCATGCCTTGTGTGCTGAAGATGGGCAGAGCAAAAGATGGTCACTTTGGTCCTGCTAAGAGCTGAACCCTTATCAGGGTGTCGTGACACCCAAAAGACCTGGAAACCGCTTGGGACCTCACAATAGAGCTCTGTTACTTGTGGGATCTTGGCCTAATGCTGCACACTGAAATTAGAAGGAAAGGGGCACCAGCTCCTGGGTGAGGTACTGGGAAATGAGGTTATATTGATAGCTTCTGCTCTGTGTCAACAGCCTGATTCAATTGCAGCACCTACAAGTTTTCCTTAGGAGCCTTTCAGGGAAAGCCAGAGGTGAGGCTTCTGTGCCTAGAGTGCTCAGGATTTTTTTGTTTTGTTTAGGTTTTTAGAAAAACATCAAAGCAGAGACATTTACCTCAGTATAAACTCATCACAGACAGTTTAAATGGGCCAATTTTAGAGCCCTTCCAAGCCATTCTGCTAGGCATCTCTAGTGATGCCAGCCACCAGTGCAAGGGAAGTGGTTGTTTGGATGGGGGTTTGATTTACCTTTTGTGTAAAATTCTGTTTTGATAACGATGGATTTCACATAAACAAAATTTTTATTGACCCTACTTCATAATCTTTGTCTTGCTATCATTTGTAACCAGCCATAGTAGATTAACCAAACCAGTAAATACATATAGAGAGACTAACCATTACAACGAAGCATACAGCACTCTGTGGTCAGAAGAATATTTTAAGAGACACAATTTACCCTGGGTTTTGTAAGGCTTCCAGCAAGATGGGGAAATCACTGCTTTTGTTTTTAAGGACTTGTCAGTGTTTTGTAAATATTTCTGATGTTTATGACAGTACATATGGTTTTGATAATAACTTGCAGGAGGCTTAAGAATTGGGTCGTATACTGTTTAGGAGGGGATTATTTCATTAACTGTAATTTATATTGGGTTTTGTTGCACAGCCTTCAGGATCTTTTGCACCTAGTGCAGTTTACAAAGGTAAAAGTAATGGTGTGTAGTAACAGCAGTGAACCTGCAACTCTGAGAACAAACCCATCCTGCTCTTGGCTTGGGCGCCGGAGCCAGGGTCCTTTGAGGGAATGGCTCTCCTTCGCGTTGCTGTGTGCTTTGGACCTGGGCCTGGGGGTGATAACTCCCTGTACTGGCGATAGCACCTCTCTGCAAGGCTCTCAGCCCACTTGTATATCATATCTCTGTTTTGGAGAAGAGGAAACTCGGGACCGGAGAGCCCGCGCTGCCTGCCCAAGGTCGTGCCTTGGGAGACGGGAAGCAGCATCCGGCTGTAGGCAGGGTCCCTGTCCCTGCGTGAGAAACACTGCCTCTGGCAGCGGCGGCTACTTCATTTTCTGTGCTTGGTAGGGGCCTTCCTTAGAGCCAACTGCAAATGCTGGTGCCACGGGTCCTTGGATGGAGACCCAAGTGAGCGACTGCCCTGCCAGGTAAGTTCCGGCATTATGAAAATCATCGTGATGTAGCTACTTGTCCGGTGGAGGTAAGAGCAAGACAAGACACATTTTACATGGGATTTAGCAGAGTCTTTGAATGACTTCAGATTATTAAATCAGCTTCTGGTTATTCCCAGCACTAGTCATTGTGCAAACAGCACACTAGGAGAGAAGGGATCTGAGAGTTATTACCCATTTCCGGAGTGATTAAGCTCCTCTATTTACTGTGAATTACAAGGACAAAGAGAGGTTGTCAGCCCCATAGTAACTTGGAAGGACTGTATAGATATGAATCCAGCATTTTAGTGCAGCTTTTCCAACCTGCTAATTGCCTTAACTAAAACACATGAAAAACAAAAGAGAGGGTAATAATTGTCCTCTCCCTACCATGCCACTATCATTTGACCATTTCAGTCAGAAATTAAGAGTTTTGAGATAAACACACTTAGCCAGAAACACATATCCCCATCAATTGTTCTTCCACCAGAAAAGTTTAATTGGTGCACAAGGATGTAGTAGCTCATAGACAACTGTTGGCTATCCTAACCCACTGCTGGAGGTTGGTGGAGCTGTATGGCTCTATCTTTGTGGGCCTTTGCAACAGCCCCTTAAACCATCTGTGGAGCTGAAAACTCCTCTGTGCCCTTTCCTGTGCCAGCAGTTACTGCAATGTGCAGACCACCTTCTGAGGGCTTTTCTTGTGCACAGATGAACATCAGAGAAATTACTTCTTTCTTTTAGAAGTCAGTCTTGAAGTGGAAAAGCTATTTCTTCATTGGCTTTTTGGGAGGGCTGTCACTACTCTTAGCCAGTCAGGGAGTGGTGCCTCCAACAGAGTTAGACGTGTACTGGCCGCTTTTTAAATTTTTATCATGGATTGTTAATATTTCCTGTTCCACTAAGCCACGTTTCCCTGGTAGTCATTCCTAGTGCTTGGCTCCTAAACAAAGTCACAGCTCTTGTCACAAGGCAGCGGGCTGCACACTTATCCCTCACGCAAGTGATGACTGAGGGCTCAGCGGTAGGGAAGTAACGCTGACAGCTCCGCTCCCGGACGGCAGATTGTCAGCATTCCTCACCAGGGCACCCAGCGGGCCTGGGAAAAGGCTGCTGCTTCAGGAGGTGGGGGCAGACTCTAAAATAGTCCAACTGTCCTTCCAGAGCTGAGGAAGATGGAGAGAGATGGTCATCCCACCTTTTTATGAGTAGAAGTGGAGTCAGACCTGTGAAGCTGCAAAGCTCAAAGCGACGTCTGTGATTCTGCAAGCACAAGCTTAGAGGTCAGGTGCAAAGAGAGAGGGGTATGTGGTGGCTGAGGGGGCAATAAAACACTATAAAATGATGATAATTATAACAATAAGCCTTTTTTTTTTTTTTTTCTCCCCATTCTTCTTGCTGGAGAAAAGGTGGTAGCTTGCATAAAAGATAGGATGGCAGCTCACTGGTTGGGTGCATCTGGGATGAAACTGGGATAATTTCTGCAGCTATTCTGTGGACCTGCTCCTGTGTTTAAGAATTAGCCCAGAGAGAGTTGAGAGCAGCAGCTGCAAAGGCATGCTTAGCTGCCGCCCCAGGGAAGCTGCTACAGTCACTCCCAAGCAATTTGGAAACTGTTCCTCTGTGTTTTCCTGAGGGCTTAAGCAGCTCGCAGCCATAGCCCACAGACCTCTCACATTGTGAAACTGCACCCATGCTTGGCACCTTTATTTGCAGGGCAAGGGTCTTTTTTTCTTCCTAGGTTTTTCCTAATTCTGCATGTTTCAGCTACAGAGCCACCTACCAAAAAGTATTTTATTTTCCCAAAGAGAATTCTAAACAATTTGGACATTTTCCTCTTAGCTGAGAATTTGCAGCTATCTCTTTTGCTGCTGAAGCTCAGTGAGCAAGGGTAAGTGCTTATGCAGGTAACCTTAATGTAGTATGTAATTGTTGTTCTGGGCAATGGCAGGGCTCTAACACAATGTAATGCTTGCATAAAAATAAAGATTTTTTTTTTTATATCTGCAAAGCTGGCAAGGCTACAAGGATCATTTTGCTAGCTTTGATTTCCTGGTGTTTTAATTTAACTGACTCTGAGCGGATTTAATGGTTAATTTTCAGAGCATTCACACAGAAGATTTTTTCAATGCATTCACTCAAAATGAAGTCGAAACCTTAAATCAAGCTGAATTTGGGAGAAGTAATTTAGTTTTGCTGAGCTCTGGATATGCTTAGTCTTTCTCCAGCCCTCTTTTCCCTTCCTCATCTCTGAGTTTAGCACGCAGCATTTAGTGGGAGAAGTTTGCAAACCACGATGCCAGCAGCTGTTCTGCCATCCATTTTGTGTGTCAGACTAGTGAGGATGGTTCCCTGTAAAGATATGGTAGTCCTTCAGCAGCCACAGGTATGTCCTCTGCTCAGTCTATATGCAACCATCATCTGTTAGGTTTGCCCTTGTAAAATGAAACTCCAGCATAGCTGGGGCTTGCTCTTAATTCAGCTGTCACAGCCTGCCCCCGACTTGCCCAGGGGTACTCGATAGGCAAAGCCCTACAATGGCAATCCTGCACTGAAGTCTTTCAGGAGTCTCTTTTAAAAAAAATTTATTACCACACCTTTGCTGCAGTCATTGAGAAGCATTCACAGACATTACAGAGATGAGATTGTGCTTCCCCTTTCACAGCTGCTAACGTTGCCTCCCACATGTGATTGATTAAGGTAAAATTTAGTTTGTCTTTGCTGCCATCATTGATGTCATTCTGCTGCAGGCAAGTGTTAAGGTACACTGAAAGCAAGGATGGATCTAAAAGCACAGTTTCTTTATGTGATGTTCTTAATAGGTCTTCCAATCCTGTGCCTTGTGGCCTTTCTTTAACCTTGGTTTTGCACAGCTGTTGTAAAATCTAGTAGCTCCCTGACCTGCACCCTGGGACAGGCAGGCTCAGGGTGGCAAGGTTTGTGTGTGCCATTCAGAAAATAAGAATTATTTTATTACCCAGAGAATTTCCAGTTCATGGAGAAATGCATGTCGGAGGGCCATGACCTTGTTCAGCATTGTTCTTATGTAGATACCTAACTCCTAATAGCAGGGCTTCCTCTGGAGCTGGCAGGGTTTGCCCAGATTTAGGGGCCCTCATGACTCACACCTGTGTTCCCATGCAGGAAGGCACCAGGATACAGCTGGTTTCAGTCCCCAGATGTTGACTACATGACACTAGAAAGCTGTATTTGCAATTTACTGCTGTTGGTCTATTTCACAGTGCTGCTATAGATGCTACAATGTCAGTGGGCTAAGTAGCTCGGAATTGAAGTCAGCTCTTTCAATTGCTGCCTGCTCCCTGCCCATAAAATCCTCAGCTTTTACAAACCCTGTTGCTGTTCTCCCTTCACATCCTTTAAAAGCTTTTTGAAGAGGAAAGCTCCATTTTTGTATACTTCCCCTCCCTCCTCCAAGAAACCTCGCTCTTAAGTTTGTCAGCAGCTTCAAGGATATTTCCCATCCCTAGGTCTGCACACCACCTACTCAGGGTGTTCAAATCCTTCGTGTTCACAGACACCTGTGCAAGTGAAGTGCCGGGAATGAGAAAAAATTAGTCTACTGAGCAGCCAGAGGTGTTCAATAACTACCCACTCTTGAGAAGCTGTCATATTCCTACATTTTGCAGCTCAGGACAGGAGGAGGGTTTGTTACTAGAATTTTTCATATTTGAGGATTGCAAAACTCTGGGGTCTGCTCCACTTGCAAAAATAAAGCCTGTACTTCTGTGTGTGTGGAGACATGCACAGATGTGGAAATGTGTGCACCCCCAGGGCAGGTCATGGGAGTGGTGGGGCATTGAGGGCTCCCTGGCAGGTACTAGAGCCCAGGTGCCCACGAAGGAGATGAGTCTCTGATGGAAATATCAAGAAATAGCTCAGATTCCTCCCCTGCAGTCCCCTGGCACCCTGCCAGGCATTTCTGTGGAGAATGGATTTGCTGCTGGTGGTCATCATGTACTTTGATGGAAAGAGAATAGTGGAGGAAGCTGCATAATTCACACTCCTTCCTCTGATTAACTGCATGTCCTCCTTGGCAATATGATCTCCTAATCATGCAGGCTGCCCCAGAGGGAAGGGTACACCATACCTTTGACATTTGCCCTTCAGCCTGAGCATTACCCAATGGCATATGGAGAGCCTCGGTCCTTCAGTGGGAGCGACACATTGGTAAAATGGCTTAAGAAGCATGGTGACCTCAAAAGCAGCAGCTCCATGTAAAGGTCCTGAGGATACAGGACACCAGGGCCTCTCCCAGCCCCTACCCTAGCCTCGTAATTGAATATCATGTCCATATCCAAGGGAGTCTTTCTAACAGACTTCAAAACAGGCTAATGGAAGCTTTAGCAAAGACCAGACCTGGCTTTCCTCAGCTGTACGCACCCAACTTCACGGAGACCCCTTTCACCCAGAACAGACATGCTTCTGGTGCAGCCACCTTTGCCATGGTAACTGCACTGATTAAACCTTTCAAAAAGTTTAGAAGGAATAGCTAAAGTGAATGGGGCATTCAGGAAAATAAAGAGTTAAAGTCTAGAGGTGAAATTATGTCGCTGCTTAAAGCTATGACAAAATTTCACTGACTTCAGTGAAGGACCTGTCTCTTTAGAAAGTTTGGGATCAAAATAGGAAGTTTGGGGTCCTATTCAATTGCCAGTATGAAAAAAGATGTTTAAAAATAATTCACTTTCATTTGTCATAATTTTGTTTGGCCACTCAGTTGCTGGGAGAAGGAGAGGCAGGCTCAGAAATGGAAAAGCATCAGATACTCAGGTATTTACCCTCTAATATGGTGATTTCTGACAATCAAGTCTTGTAGGTCCCAAGAGAAATGCCAGTGCTTGTTTAGATGTTGAAGAAAGAGCTTGTTTGACACATGGTCCCCAGTTGTGTACATTTGAAGAGATATCTGGCCTGGGTCCAAGTCTGTAGCAGTCATGTCAACACAGTTCCACTTCCCTGATTGACTTTGGGAATTCAAAATTGGTCATTGGTAGCAAAATAGGTGCTGCTTATTAATGAATAAATTCTGCCATCTTTCTCATTGCTTACATTCCAATACATTATACATTATAATAGCTATTGGTTTCTTTTCAACAACAATAGAAAAATGACAGTTTTAGGAGTTATTTCTCATGTTACTGATAATAAAAATGTGAGAAAAACAAGTGTGGCAGCATTAGATAGCATCCTAGGAGAGGGCATGTACTGAAAGGAACGTGGTCTGCAACAAAAGACCCAGGCTGCTCCTGCTCAAGTGAAACCTCTGCAAATCCTGATGTGCCAACACTGGCTCAAAATTTGCCCCAAGGCTGAGAATTGGCTTCCCAGCCTCCTGACTGCAGTGTAGCTTTGTCCCTGTTCAAGCCTGTTTGCTTTTGCATTGTAAAGCTGCCACGTGCATGTGAAGCAGTGCACGTGCAGGAGCAAAGCCCAGGGCTGCCCTGGGGAGCCCCTCGGGGGAAGGCACCCAGGGCTGCCCCCAGTCCCGTGCCTGAAGTGGCCCGTTTGCCCCACTGGGGCTTCCTCAGCTGCCAGTACCCCCACTGCAGGCTTCTGGCCTCCCTCACCCGGCAGGCGTTGGATGGGGCCAGCGGGATGCTGCAGGTGGGAATGTGCTTCTTGGTGGCAGAGCAGAGGAAGGTAAACCTCCGTTGTGCAGCCAGGGCTGGGTGCAGTGTGGCACCAAGTGGCTGAAACACTGCTCTTGGTTGCTGGTTCCCCAGAGCTGCTTTTAATTCACGAAGCCTGGCTCGTCTTGGTAGCTCTGCTTGCTTGCCAACAGCTGCCTAATAAGTCTTTTCTCTGCATGGTATAAATAATTACTGAGCTGTCTTCTCCTCTGTTGCTCCTCCTGCCTCTGAGCCAGCTCCTGCTACCAGGGTCACGTTCGTGCTGTCTGTCCCTGAGGCTGCAGGGCAAGCCTGCAAGTCCCCTGCCCACAAGTCCCGACACGCCATCCCAAGCAGCCTGAGAGGAGAGCCGTGTGGGGCAGCTGCTTCCTGGGGAGCGGGGAGGGGGTGAGGGTTCCCCATGGTTCTACACAGCCTGCCCTCACCACATGTCCCTGTCCCCACGCCGGCAGCTGCTGGGCAGGTCCGTTGGGGAGGCAGCTGCCTGGGGGTATGTGGGGGTGATGCTGCACTGGGGGCTGCCACCCCAAACCCCAGTGCAGCGGTGCTCATGGAAGCCTGCTGTGCTGGGGGCCGGCTGCCCACCCCACTGCAAACCAGCCACAGCTGTGCTGGAGCTGGGGCTGGCCCTAACGTTTGGACTTGAAGCAGATTCCTGCCTCTAAAGACTGATGCTTCCCCTACACGTGCACATTGGCTGTAATACCCTCCATCCACAATCACCATGTCCAAAGGTGGACAGTCCATTATATCTGGTATATGAAGGGGGACTTACACTTGGTCATTGGAGGCAACTCTCTCTAAAGGAGAGTGAAAGGTTTGCCATTACTCTCTTCCTTTGTGGCAGCTCCTCATAGAAGTATGGACTTAAAACTAAGGAGCAAGTCCCGTTTGCCAGCTCCCAGTGACATTCCTACCACTTTAATTAAACCATTGTGGTTTTAGCTGAATGAGACATGCTGCAAGCCCTGGGAGTACTACTCTGCTGGGCAGGGGTCAAACCCAACAGGGTGTGATAAGGATATGGAAAGCCTGGTTTATTTTGGTTGTCTTTGTCTTCAAACTGAAATAAATTCTTGCATGTTTAAACTGGGAAGTTTCGATGAGAGGTCTGGCTGGAAGCGGTAAGGACCTCCTAGGTCGTGAAGGTGGTCCACAAGGGAGACAAAGAGGAATCTGTCCTTCCCCTTTGCATTTGCCTCTCATCTGCAGCACCCACCCCTGGAGATGGGAGCGTGGCCTGAGAGAGCAGGTTGGGTTGCAACCTCTCAGCACCTTGTGTCTGTGAAGCACATAGATGGTCATCTGGTCACCCAGGACTGGGCATCCTACATTCTGAGGATGCTGCAAGTAATAAAAAAGTAATATTATTCTTTAAAGACTGCTGATCTGCCACTGTGAATCCCATAGACCGAGTATGGCATAAAGGATGGATGAAGTTTTATTAACTCTTAAGTGTGTCTGTTTTCCTATGAGACATTGACCTCATAGTGTCTGCAAATAAGAGACCAAGGGATTTCATCCAGCTCTGATCCTTCCCTCTCAGCCTCCTCTATATTGACTCACCTTCTCCTTGCCTAATTGTTCTGTTTTGTCCTAAATCTGTTTTTCTGTGAGTGTGCCCATCTCACAGCAAACATCTCCACTGTTAGCACAGGCAGGGAAACTGTTGCGTGATGTTATTGTCAGTGGATGGTTTATCTAGTTGCGATTCCCATGGCTCCAACTTTGCAAGTGCTTATACACAGACCTCATTTTGCAGGGGTAGCAAGGGGAAAGGTCAGTATTTATGAATCATTTCCTCCTGGCTGTGGCAACGAGGTTGGTTTGGAGAGTGAGTCATGGAAGAGCAGCCTGGAGCGGCAAAGATCTCCAAGCACAAGACCTTCAGGTCCTAAGTGACCCTTGGACTCTGCAACCATCATCATTTCACATCCCTAGTCACAAAGACCATTATTTACTTAAACTGTAGGTTCTGCAGGTATCATATACTGTACATAGGAGAACTTATGCTTCTCCTGAAAATATTGCAAGGACTTGCATGTATGATTGCCTGGATGGTAAATCAAATATCGCATATCAGAAAGATGGAGGGAAGCTTAGCATGCCTTCCTCTGCTAGGAAGATGGGCCTGTGTTTGAAACACTTGTTTGCTATGGAAGGGGAAAAAAATTTCCTAAGAGGAGTAACCTGATAAAATAGAGTAGTTGAGGCTGGACTGATTATCCCTTGGAATGAAATTTCCACATGAGTGCAGAAGTGATTCTGCCACAGGAGAATAACATCAAGGAGCCAATATGGTACCACTGTGTTATGAGCTGCACAGACATGGAGTAAGCCCATCCCCACAGTGCAGAGCATAAAAACTAAAAGGAGTGAGATGCTGAGAGACATTGTACTGACCCATCTCAAGACTTTTGAAACAGCAACAGCAAATTGCCACCCAAAGGACGCACCCTCTCACTGAAGAGATCCAGTTTTAATGTAGGCTTTCAGGAAAAACATTTAATTCTCTGTATTAAAATGTTTCCCAGAAGAGCTGCCCAGCTGCAACATGTAAAATATTCAAAACTTCCTCCAGACTAGTTATTTGTTTTCATTGCCCTGTTTCTCCTGTGCTCTCTATTGCTGCCATTAGAACTATAGGAGCTATGGCGGTGAGTCGGGCTCCTTCCGCACCAGACCCCCCACCGAGGTTTCTGTGGCACCCCTTTGTCCCAGCACTCATGTGTCTGGCAGCAACAGAACAGGTAGAGAGAGCCAGGACTGGACTTTTTCAGGTTCTTGGTGGGATCTGGTCACGTTCGTCAGAGCAGAGCCTGAGCGGGCCCCGTGCTGCCTGTGCTGCGGATGCCTGGTTCCTCTTGGCTGTCAGCCACCTGTGAGGGAAGTATGCCCGTCCCATCCCCACCCCGGCATGGCAGCACTCCTGCAGAAGCTGGAGTCATATATCCCCCTCCTTGTCGAGACGGAGGGCAGAGCTTTGAGAGGCTAGAAGTAGAAGGGGAGCACGTCGGCTGATGATGGTTCCTGGGTGAGCTGTTTCCAAATAATATTCCCAGCTGTTTCTTTGACAGGTCATCCATCTGAGCATCGTCCCAAAGATGCATGGAGCTTTCTGCTTGGCCACCTCCACAAGGCCATGGCCCTACACTGGTAATTGTCAGCTTAAGACAGGAAATCTAATTAAAAGGAAGATGAGCTACAAGGGGAAAACCTATGGCGGGTTCACTTTCAGCAAGCAAAAAAGGCAGGCAAGGGGAGGGCTTGCTCTCGGGGCTTGCTCCAAGGGCTGGGAAGCTCAGACCTCCTGCCAAGGCTGCTTCCAAGCGTGTGGTGCTCATAATAGTGAGCACAGGGGGAGCAGCTACCCTCTCTTCATGGCAGAGGAAGAGGCAGTGACATGCGGAACCATGCTCTGCTGCTGGCAAAATGTGCCCCTGACTGCCCTTGAGAAATTGCGCTATGTTACACCAAGTAGGAATAATTTATCTTTGGCCAAAGCAGCTCCATTTCCAGTGACCCTGAGGGCTGCCGGCCAGGGGAGGACCCTGGCAGCAGAGGGTCTGTGCTGCTGCCGACCGGACGCTGCCAGCCAAGGCTGCCTGGGGATCCCACCTGCCTCAGCAGTGGCTATGCTGGGGCTGCCCAGGAAAGCGCTGCGCTCCTGCGTGACAGCTTTCTGCTGCAGCAGGGCTTCGTTGGGCTCAAAGCAGGAGCACCTTCTGTGGCACCTCCTTGTGCAGGGACAGTGCCGTGGCCATGGGGGGAGCCTGGCTGCTGGCAGGCTCTGCTGGCTAATGCATAGCTAATGGTGAGACCCTGCCTGGGTTGTGACCAGAGAGACAGACCACATAGGAGGGAGAAAGAATGGAAAATGCAAAACAAACTACCCACCTGTGTCCTCCTGTGTGGTGAGCGTGGCAGGGAGTTCAAAAGCAGCAACCCCAGCTGAGCAGGTCTTGCTGCCACCCTGCTGACGGTGACTGACACCTCCTTACTTTCAAAGTAACTGGCAGCATAAAGTCTCAGGTTTTCACACATCTGAAGGTCAGATCATTTCCTCTCAAAGCAATCCATAGCCAGCTCCAAACACCACAGAAAGACAGGGGTTGTCTTTTAACAATGTACTGTCCTGTGCTGGATGCTTTCAGAACTGATGGCTGCATCGTGATTAGCAAGGAGACACCCCGAATTGCGACAGCAATTGTCACATATGTGGAAAGGTATTGTTCATCCTCAGGGATTTAGAGATCTATGGCACAGTATTAACAAATATAATCCCTCCATTTACTTTAGGACTTTAAGACTTTCTCATATATCTTCAGTATCCTCAGAGCAGCTAACTGTAATTCACAGGAAAAGCTTGGATTTGAAACACATGTTTCAGCTGAGTTTTAAATCCTCACAGTCAACATTTGGCTGGAGACACTTCTTTTTATTTCCCTCAGGAGCTTATCAATACTGTTGTTCAGGTGTGCAGTAACTCCTGGAGGTTTTATTTCCTTTGTTCCTACTGAAAGGCAGTGGGTTTATCTTACTGAGCCGATCAGCAATAATTGAGGAAGGGATATAAGATAATTCTGAAATTGCACAATGCTCTTCCAGGTTGGACAGTGCCTGGTTTCTTAACACTCCAATTTTCCTCTGGATACCCACAAGTCAGTAACATGGAGTTACTGTACTTCAAAAATCCTTCCACATTTACATTTTTTTTTCCCTTGTCATATAAATTTGACATGTTTTTCTTTACATTGCTTGATAGTGAATCCTCTGATATGGACCCAGTGTTCAAGACTTTGTACTTTAAATATGTTAACAGCACTAAGGACACACATATGTATGGTCATAGCACTGGCTCATCTTTTCTGTATGATCATTCTCTGGATCAACCATCTTTTGTGTAAGCCAACGGTTATTTTTATTTCAGCTTTCCTTTTTGTCTTGTCTTCTTTCTTTGCTTGAAATCTCTTGTCATAAAACTCTTTGGAGAAGGCAAGGTGAAATGCTCCACTTGTCTTCAGAACTGCACAGCTCTCGGCTCTCGGGGGAGCGTGGTCCTACTCCTGAGTGTGAATTAAGCCAATTTAAGCACCTGGCATTTGCCATGGGGGAGTAAAGAGATGGGGAGATGTGTCCAGGATCAAAATACTCTTTGCAAAGGGTTTTGAGTCTTCAAAGCCAGCTTTGTTTTAAGTGTGAAAAGCAGGATCCTGTTCCCAGAATTTGGGTTTCATTTTCTGTACCATGCATTTCCCCCATGAAATGGCTGTTTTTCTTGCTGTCCCTACTTTCTGCTTCCCAACACATTGTCAGAATAAAGCATGCAGATAAGTGCTCAAGCATTTCCTGAGCTCATAACCGTGCCTCCTGAGGGACAGTTAATCTGATCCAGTCGAAAGCTTGAGTGTCAATGTGTCTCTTGTATACATGCTGTATGCAATTCTGAATGCTTCTTTACTGCACTTGATAAAACACTTCAAGTGTTCCTCTCTCTGCAACTGCCTGGCAGCAGGGGCATTTTTGCTGTAATGTTATCATATAATAGTATCACATTTCTAAGTATAATAACATTCTACATTATATATAGGCTCTGTATATATGTGTACACTTTATACACACAGCATATATTTTAAAACTATTAGTAGCTCTTTTCAGCTTTTGGGGGATGCGAAGGGCACTTGTCAGCAAAGATGCTTGTTTGGCTGGAGGAATGGTTTTAAACTTGTCGTCTGTGGGTAATTTAAGGGTCTTCAAAAGGGACTACAAGAAAAAACAAAAGCTTAAAATAGGCTTACAAATCTCTACCCAGTGCTCTGCACATCATGGACTGGAAAAATCTTACAGGACTGAAGTTGCAAGAGGTTGAAACACCTTAGTCTGTGGCCTTATTTCTGTTGCTTTGTAAGTGGCCCTGGACTATTCAATGAAGTGGCATCAGGACAACTGATACGCATGTATTTTAAAAGAAGATTCTTCCCAGTTATCTTCCTTCTGCTAAGCCTTGCTCCAGGGTTCTCACTCCTTTATGTATAGTCTGCCTGACCAGTTTCACCCATCCGCTTCTATAGAAGCTATTTAGGTTTCCTGTAAGAGAAAAATAAAGACTCAGCTTTTAAGCTGAAGTTGTGCCAAGTCTGATCTCCAGACAACAAATATTTTCTTCTTCTTTTAATTTGATTTTTTTTTTTTTTAATCTCAGCCCAGTATATTGTTTCATTGCATGGAGAAAATGTTAGTGCAGTGGGCTAGGAGAACACCTGTTGCATAAATCTTGGTGATTTTTATAATATGAACTCCTGCTGGCAGAGACAGCTGTGTCTCACATTTAAACACAGAGTATAAAGTATCAGAGGAAGAAGGAGCAAAAAAAAGGCTTAGCATAAGAAAACAATACATCAGTGGTCAGAATCTGTTGCCAGGATTTATAAGCTAAATGAGTTACAGTTGAAGTGGATATTAAAAGAAAACCATTCTGTTCCTAGAAGACAAAGTATGTTTTCTCATAGGGATTCCCAGACGACTTTGCATTTCTGACAATGGACAGAGTGGACACCTGCTCCACATAAAAATGTACGTGCTAATTAACGTATCCCTTGCACTACCTCCAGAGAATATTTAACAAGCAGGGACGATGCTGAGGAGTACTGACAGAATTTGGGGGTCTTCCTTGCAAAGCAAATTCTTCTAACTTGCTATGCAAGGTCCTCAGTCTTGTTGGTTCAGCAAGATCCTTGGCACAAGGAAGGAAAGCAAGAACTGTTGCCTTCATCATCAGAATCTTGCAAAACTTGGGGTATTTTTTTGCCATTGCAGTTCAGCTTCCTTCTCCTTTTCTCCACCACAAATGCCAATCCCTGGTAGCAGGAGCAAATCCATCAAGCCAGAGGTCAACCGACACTCCAGACATCCCCATTCTGCATGACTTATCCCCCTGATGAGGGTGATCATGCTGGCAGGACCTCATCCCCAGCAATGGTGTTTTGGGGATGCTGGTGTTGGACATGTGTTGGTTCTCTCTGGCAGAAGCGGGACATAAAGGCTCTCTTCACTCATGTTAGTTCACACCTTGCAAGACTATGGGGCTGCCACTTCTCCAGGACTCTGTATTGGGGGTAAGAATGAGACTGCTCAGTCCTGCTGAGGAGTAGATATTTTCAGCACTGTCCACAGCAGTATGTTGTGAATCTAAAGCCAAGGAACCAAATTTAAGTTGAAAGAGTTAACCCAGCACAGTTAGCTGCTGTCAGAAACAAACACATTATGGTAAAAAGCAATTCTCTGAGTCCACAGTGGAAATTGTGTCTACGCCCAAAGGGGAATTGGGCCTTCAGGGAACAGCCTTACAAGCAAATTAGAATAACACAGTAGGAAGGGTGAAGTATCAGAGAGGTCAACATTTACAACCAAATCAGAGTGGAATTTTCCCTTGAGTGTTTGATTATTTGTGCTATTACTTAGATCATGTAAAGTTTACTCAAACATAGTCATATGGTGTTCTCCGAAAGCTTATCCCAATTCAATTGTTTCTTTCATCTGCTTCCCTTTCCTCTTCCATTTCACTATTACAGATTTCAGTTCAACAAATAAAGTATGTGGGCAGAACAACGAAACTATTCTCTTGTAAAATAGAAGAGATTATTTCATTATCCTGCTATTAACTTTAAAAGAAAAGGCTTTTTGTACCTTTTATACAAGCACGTGCAATGATACAATTGTGTACCTCATCTCTTTAACTTCAGAGGAAATGATTCATGAAGGAGAGTATCTGGTTAGAAAGGTTATTGGTATACCCTGAAATTCCTTTTACCTAGTAACTTCTTTCAAATAAGAAAAAAGTAATTCCTGAGCATAATGTGACACAAGTAATCTGGACTGAGCTGTTTCCCTCCCCCTTTACTCTACTCCAAAATCTTGACTGGGCTATGAAAGAGTCCAAAGAGTTCTCCATCTATATAGATACATAATATGATTTTCCTTATTTTCTGCATTACATTTTTTATTATGAGAGTAGGGGAATGAGGGGGGATGGGGGAGGAAAAGGTTAGGATTGAGTGAGAAATTTTTTTTTTGGGGGGTGGGGCATGAAATGATAAGATTTTGAGGTTTTGCCTGACATGTACTATCTATACAGAGAAATGAATAAGAAAAGAAATAACTGTTTTTAATACAAACTATTATTTTTGTGTGACAAAAATATTTCTAGTGCTACTGTAAACATTGACTGTAAGAACAAGTATAACATGGCACTGAAAACATGGGTCGTGTCTTTCTAATCAGAAGATGCCATAATTTTTTCCATGCCTTGAATTATTTTCTTTCCACTCATGTCATGGGATATGGGCTGCTACAAGTATTTCAACATCACTTCTGTCTTCCGTGAAGATGCATTTCATGCAAGGCCAGCTGGGTTTCATGTGGGACTGTTCATGCAGCTTATCAGGACAAAGGCAACAAAATCCTGTTGGATATGGCTTTCAGCCTTCCAGTTGTGCTGCCCTTCTCCATATGCCTTTTGTCTCTGACTTCTTTCCCTGCAGCAATTCATACCATGTGCTTGGCCAGCCTGGCAATGTGGGAGAGCTGGCGTGTCTGTAGCGTAAGAGAGTTTTAATGTAGCACAGAAATGCCATCCTGGATCCTGTGCTGGTGCCAGCAAGAGCTGTGCTGTGTGGATGCAGCTCAGTGGAGGGGGTACGCAGGTCTGGTGCTGGAAGGGCCATGAAGGGCCACCACTGACACTCTGGCCCTGTGGCTGGGCTGGTAGCATCCTAGGAAGACATTTGCACCCCAAAGTCCTCTTTCCCTGGGCACTTCATTCAGGTAGAGCTGTGAAAACAAGGCAAACAATTTTTTTTTTGTTCTCGAGGGAGCAAATTTAGGTTTACATCCGCTAACAACGACTGCTCCATGTAACGGGGTGCGTACGGTGGCGGTGGCTGGCATTTGGACCCCGCTAACGGCTGCGCAGCTACCGGGCATGAATCACACGGCACATTGATAAGGACGGACATTACTCATCAGAATACCATGGACCCAATGCGGCAAAAGTGTCGCAGTCTATTTTGAAAATGTTATCTCATGCTCATTTCCTTGTCCATCAGGCATTAGTCCCAAAAATAATCCATAAAAATAGTACATCACTTGTTTCTAGGAAAGATCTTCTGCCACTTTCTGTCTTTCAGCCAGGTTTTGCTTGTGCATGACCACCTGTAATTGGCCACAAAACTGAGATTGAATTGAAGCAGGTCAGTAGCCAGCCTTTGAATGCAGAGCTGGTCACCTGTGTCTGGTGGCAAGAGCTTCACCTGCCCTGCTGACACATCTGTGCTCTCTCTCCTGCACCTAGCCTTCATGAGGGTTTAACTTTTCTGCTTAGGTCTTACTCAGAGGATGATCTAGCTCATTACAGTTAATTTCTGCTCTTATTTCAGATCTTGGAGCCATTCAGGTCATGATCAATATTCGTATTAGCACAATAGTTGGGTTTTAATTAAAAACTAGCCTGTGTGACTGATCATAGTTTTGTAAATAACTTCATAAGGTGAGTAAGGGGAAGGAACAGAACCTACTTTATTTGCAGCCAGATTTTGACATCTTTCTGGTGAATGATAATGAAGCCTTTGAATAGTTCTGTTACTTTCATTTTATTCGTTTCTATATGTTTACTTCCAGGGCAAGGCTCAGTGCAGCATAATCTGGGCCTTTAAGATTTAATATCTTTTGCTGACAAGGAAGCTTTATTGCTCCAACCCTCCAAGTATTTTGAATATTTCATAGATTGTCTTTGTCATGATATCTCCATCTTCTTTTAAAATGTGGCTAGAATTTGATTGTTAGATCACAAAGCTGGATCTATAATTTTTTAAGCTTTCTCCTGAGCTCTTGAAGAGGTCATTGATTATGTATGATGCATCTTCTAGAGACAAGCAGCTTTCTGCCATTTTAGACCAATATTTAAGCACATGACTACATCTACGTTGCAGTATGATGACCAGTTAGTGTTTAGCTTAGAGTTATGGTCATAACTGAATTTATTCTGGCCTTTTTGCACTATCAACACAGTAACATCCCTATCCATTGGGAAATACTGCATAGTTTCCATTGTGTTGAGTAATTGTGAACCTCATTTAAAAGTGAATCTGGTATGCCTGAGAATATAATAGTATTTGACATGGTCAGTGAGAGAACCACTTTATGTTCATTCCTCTTCTATGTGTGTGTGCAGCCCACCATAAGCAGGAAGGGGCCTCCTGCCTCAGCACCAACCCAAAGGCCAGTGACTGTGCTTTCAGCACAGAGGGAGTGGTCTGGCAGCAGGCTATTTGCTATTTTCTATTAATCTGTGTAAATTTTATGAATTCAGATCAAAATACAATCAGCTAAATCAATGGTATTTATCTTTACTCTTCAGATTTCATTTTCAGTCCTTTCTTTGAACTTTCTTCTCTATTAGCTTCCATGGCAGAGTAGAAGTGAAAGTATAAAAATGTTGAGGGAAGTATTTCTTCACCCATGTTTATGAACAATAAGTTTGCCATTTTAAATCCACTTCACCTTAAACAATGTCATTCTGACCATATTCTTCCAAGGCAGAGGGGTCAGCCTCTCATGGTTGGATTTGGTTCAAAATAGGCATATGAAGGAGTATTGGTCAGCTGAAGAGTATTGGTCATTTTTAGTGTTCCTTGACATCTTTTCACCAGTTTTCTCAGATACATCCTGCTTCTTTTCCTTTCCTGCTCTGGTTTCATATTTGTGCCCATAGCAGAAGCACTTGGCAGGCTGCACAGTGTTCAGAAAATGTGATGCTTTCTTAGCCCAAAGAGATATATTCACCCTTGACTGAATCCCATTAGCTTAATGTGTTATGCACATTAACTTTTGCTATGCTGTCCTGGGTACTTGACACAGTCCATGATACCAAATCCTATTTCTAGAGCTGTAAAGGTAAATCAGTGTTCCTACTGGTCACGTTCCAGTGATATTTATATAGATATATAGATGGACACTACAGTCTGAATTATATATCTGCTATTGTAAGCCTTTAAATTTTCCAACACAGTAACTTGCAGGGCCTGAAAAGGAGAAAAAATTAGAATGGGCTTGTGAAGGACTTAATGTAATTAATTATATTCTGTAAGGCAATATAATTGTGTAGCTTGTCTATATATTTTTCTGCTATTGGATGCAATACAAAAGCTAGGTACTAATTATATTTCCCGTGACTTGGCAGCAGCCATTTTGATCCTCACAGGAAGATGATTCCTAACCATCAGCTCACAGCCTGCTTTTGCTTACAGGTAGAAACCAGTATCTCAGAATTTTTACCAGTATTAAAATTAAGTCAAGCTTATGTGATTTGATAAACCATGCCACCATTTGGTTTTGGTGACAGGGCAAAGCTGAGGTGCAAAGCAGCAGATGCCGTGCGCTCTCAGGTACTAATCCAGCCTTGTTTCTTTGCCCCTTTTCCCAGGTTTGGGAGCCCTTTGCTGCTGTGTCCCAATGCCAGGGACTAATGCCATTTATTTTCTCTCTAGCCTCTCTCTCCTGCTGAATTCTCCTATCCCTGACACTCCTCTCTTTTTTCAAAGCAAAATAATATTTTTCAAAAATTTCAAGCTGACAGCAATGTTGGAGGTAATTACTAAGCAGGTCTTTAATCAAGGAAGAGAAGGCACCTGGATGATGTGGATGAAAGCTGGAGGTAGACCTATTCAGAGCAGAAACATGGCACACTTGTAACTTTTACAGCCCAGGGATGGGAAGCAGAGAGGCAGGAGCAGGGCACCCCGGGGTGCTACAGGCTGCTCTGCCAGCAGGTCCCTGATGGTGGCCCTGACTCACGTGCCATGCCCAGGGGCACTGCAGAGGGACTTCCCAGGTCTGTAGGGAGCACAGGAGCTCCCTGTCCTCTGCCACCTGTCTTCACGTTGATCCTACATGTACTGCTGGTCACCTCCCAGACTGGTCAGCCAATGAGCTACCTTTGTAAACCCAAAATGTGTTCACTGCCCTGTACTGAAGGCGAGCTGCGAGTTGCTGAGTGCTGCCCTGATTCTGCAGAGGGATGTGCAAGATTTCCCAGATCTTGGTGCTTTCTTAGTTGGAAGTGATAGAGCCTTCAGTGGAGGGCTCAGGTTCCCAAAAACTGTGCCCTTGTGCTAGGTGCCAGGAGGCTCAGGACTTCAGCTCTGTCCGGGGAATTAATCCCAAAAGCACAGCACAGATTGCAGACCCTATCATAAATTCTTTGGAATTTTAAAAAAGTTCCTAATTTCGGGACTTGATACTATTATTGTTCATCACAGCTAAAGTAATTTTTACAGGCATATGTTGTAGTTAAATCCTTTCTATTTTTTACTAGATAAGCAATATCAAAGAAGAGAAAGCACATACCAGGTTGCACAAGCAGACCATGTAGCAGATATGCTTGTATGACAACACTGTATCTCTCTCACATGCACACATACACACACTCATTGACAGAGTCATTCCTAACCTATTACAGAATGTGTTTGTATGTCAGATCTCATATTTTTAGCATTTATGTTTGCAATACTGATTTTACATCCTGCTGTGCAGAGGAGACATTATAAAAGCAGCAGCCTTTTGGGAGCACAGAAGTATTTCCCTGTCTTCCTTCTCATATGAAATTCTGTTTTGAAAATAATAACAGACAGACATTTCTTACCTCTCAAATCTGCTCTTTGGGTTTTACTGCAAATAGGTAACTTACAGGGAACAAAGCTAGGACTCTCTATACTCCTCCAGATTGCAATTATTTCTTTATAATTAAAAAATCACTCCCTTGCTGTTGCTCTCCTTCAGGATAATTATTTAATGTAAATGAGTCCTTCTTGCACAGACACTGCCTCTCTTTCTCAGGCTTTTCATCTTTGCCAGGGCTGATTAAAAAGGCTGTCTATGACTGAGAGCTCGACTCATGTTTGGGAATAAAACTGAAATCTAATGTTGCAATTGCAGTGGCATAAAGGGCTTCTTTGTGCTCCTCCGCACATGTTTGAATGTCGAAACCTGGCTGCCCTGGAGGCTCACCCCCTCGAAGGTCAGGAGGCCAGGATGTGCCCCTCTCCTGAGGGGACACATTGTCGCTGCCGACACAACCCTGCCCGCAGCATGGAAGAAAACCCGGTCCAGCCTGCAGCACCTGCCTGGGCCAGCCAACATGTCTCTTATCTCATTTTCCCACTTGAATAAGAGGTAAGAGGAGTTGTTACCTGCTTAATTATAATGTTTAGTTTATTTGTTTTTCTTGTCATGATATCAGGTTGCTGTTAGAAGGGAAACCATAGAGCTACCCTCAGGCAACACTCAGTAGACACAGCTCACAGTTTAAGGATATTTAAAACAGAAACTATGTGGTTAAATAGCAGAGCATCCCCACGGCCTGAACTGTGTTGGATAACAGTGGGTACAAGCATGGTTCCACAAAGCCGATCCGTTTCCTCTCACCACATTCCCTCTTGCATGTTACCCCCATTCTCACAGTGCCTCTGGGTTGCCAGTATTGTAGGCAAGGAGCTTTCTGATCACAATCACAGAATCAGATGCCCACCTTTCTTTCATGGGTCCATTAAACTTCCTGAAGATTGCACTAATATTGCCAGGAGCTTGTGAGAACAGGTTTCCTGGCCTGCCTCCATCTCTGTTTTGAACAACTCCATGTGGGACTGTGCCCATGGGAACTCAGATTCCCATGACAATGGGCAAGGAAGAGACATAAGGGAAGGTCATGGAATGAGGGTTCCTCAGATTTGGAGGCTAACCCTCCACTCCATTGTACTTCAGGTACCTCATCATGAGGTAGTCAGGTGCTGAATAAGTGTATCAATAAAGAGCTTTGTCCTAGTCTTATGAGGAGAGAATCCTAATGATCCCAGTAGGAGAAAGCTGGACTTAGTGGTGTTGTGAGACCCAGAGTGACAGAAATGCAGAGGCAGAGAGATTGTCTTAACATAACTGGAGCTAAGCCTACGTTCCTATTTTCCTTTGTTTAAAGCGAGATTGTAGTATTAATAGGTGACTTGTCCCATTCATCCTGGTGTCCTCACCATGTACCAAGTTTCCTGTGGACACCAAACAGTTGTCTTTATAAACATATGTAACAGCATATATCAATCTTACGTGGGAAAGCAGCCCTGTAAAAAAGAGGGACAAAACCCCACTATTTCCATTTCTTGGTGCTCAGACAACAGTTACTATGTAGTGACTTCCACTATTAGATTTTGCAGGCAAAAAAAATTAATGAATATATGAGCTTTTCCTTTTTTTCCAGATTTTCTTGTCACAAAACCCTCTCACTAGGAAATGGGGAGATTTTAGCTGTCCAGTGTTAGAAAACAGTCTCAGAGGGAGGCTGTAATCAGAGATCCCTTCTGTGAACAAATGGATGCATTTGGTGAATCTGAACAGTCCTTATATCAGGACACTTTTACCATAAAGATGGAATTTCTGAAATTATTGAATTTCTTATGGGGAATACATGTGCAATTCAATAAGCATTTGAACAAAAATTAATTAAGCAGGGATCATTTTACACAGTAAATCTTTGGAAGTCTCTCAGGTTTTACCTACGCTCTACTAGAATTAGATAACTTCTAATTCAAGTAAACGAAGGTGAAACTACTATAATTACTTCAAATTGGGCCACAGGTGTTAACTAATTAGGTGATATGATGGTTCAAATTCCAAGGCCTTTAAGGACTATGGAGTTTGGAAGGGACTTTAACAAAATTTAGCCGTGTGTTGAATGCATGGAGAAAAAAGCTCACTCCTTTTGATTTTGCTAGGAATATTTTCTCAAATAATTGGAGTTTAGGCAGATGAATGAACTGGAACTACCTCAGTACCACTGTAGGATCATCAGCTGAGAAATGCAATCTTCAAAGCCCTTGCTAAAATGCTAATTGGTCTTTGAGATGCCTAAAATTGCAAGGTCCTCAATGGAGTGCCTGCATAGATTTATGACAGCAGTGGCACGTCCCTAGCCAGCTGGATCCAAGCCAGCTCTGACTCATGACCTTCCCAGCCATACTAGTATGATCCTGTGTTGGAGCCACTGAGGCTTCTCAAGTCCTTGTGTAACAACAGCCGATGTTCAATTCCCAGAGGGGATGGTGTGAATAGCTGCCTATCGTTGGGCTTTGGCATTGCTGAGGAGCCTAGCCTGTACTGGCCTGAGCTGGCTTTACTGATGTTCATCCTAGGTACTTCTCCACCTACACATTCATTAAGGATCCTGCTTGATGGTTAGGCTTATGAAGTTGCCTCATCAAATGGACATCTTCAAATTATAGAATATATTGGTCTTTCTGCAGAGCTTACTGTGCACATTTAAATCAGTTATGTTTCTCTTTGTCTCTGGACTTCTCAGCTTTACTCTGGTTCATCAGTGAGTATGCATGACGTGCAGTTGACTTCTGACTGGCAAGGTGTAGGCTGCATAGTGCAAACATTGGTGGTGACATATTAGAAATCTGCTTTTTATAAATATCCTTTAAGAGCTTTGTAAAATGTGAACATCTAGTGAATATCCTTGTCAGAAAAAAAAATCATCAAATGTTTGGGGAAGAGAAGACAAAGAAGATGGAACAGCAAAAATTATTTCAGCTGCTAGCTTGAGTGAAATATTTTGTGTTTTAAAAAATTCTATGGTTCAATTATCTGCCTTGTTTTTAATCTCTTTTCAGGAGATGACTGGAATTGTAGGCACACTAGCAGATGGGGATTAACTAATTCTATGCACTGAAGACAGTGTCACCTTCTTGCAACTTAGGCTGTCATGCTGTGAACAGTCAGGGTCCAATTTTTCAAGCTGGTAGACAAGTCAATATGCACATATGCTATTGAGTGAGTTTCCAGAACACCTTGGTAGGCTCACTGTCTAAATCCTCTCAGATTCAGTAGGAGAAAAAGAATATGTTCGTACAAGGACTTGCTTATCTTCTTTATGATGTATACAGAGTGCTTTTCTCTTTACATAATCAAGTTCTTTTCTTGCTTAGTTTCTGCTTTGCCTCATCACCTTTCCTGCCCAGGCGGAGCAGCAGTCTTGCTTCACAGGAAAGGATGGCAGGGACTGTTTTCCCCAAGGTCTTTCTTTGAGTATTCTAGCTCCAAGGCTAAAAGCTAGGGGTTACCACATCTTCTTAAATTGCTTTCTGAGGCAGCATTTTTAATTAGCTCTTTGATCATACATTTCATTTCATTGGACAGTCTTTTATTGACAGACAAAATATGTCATAGAAATGCTGTGTTAGAAACGTTGATAAAAAATAGCCAATTTTATTAGGTCATCCCCCTCTTTGTCTTTCTAACATCCTGTAATTTTCCTGGGTTCAACAAGCTAATGTGCTCTCTCTTTACAGAGAAAATAGAGACGTGGCCTTTCATGTCCCATGGGACAACATGTTTGTTCTCAGAGGTGGGTTGTCACTGTGGCTCACCTGCTCACAGGCTGCTACATCTGAGAAAGCAACAGGAGACATCCCTTGCCTTTTAGCATCTTCTCAGGTAGCTTCATGGTGTCTGCTTAGGATCCCATTTTGGGGTGCTACACACTTCTAGGTTATGTGTGATCATTTGCTCTTAGCCTTAGTCTGTGAAGTCCCCCTGTAGAGCTGGGCATTGCCTTGCTAAGGCACAGGAATAGGGTATTAAGGTCTTTGAGAGTCTGGCAGGAGTCTTACTAACAGTGAAACTTCATGGAAAATCCCACCAGGTTTTTACATAGATTTAAATTCTTAATTACCTAGCTACATTTATTCAAGGACAGCTCTATTCACCTGCATATCTCCTCTGAGCTCAGTGATAGGAGTAATTAATGCATTGCAGCTTCCTAAATCTTAACAAGACTTAAAGTATTTCATACTGTTCTTTTATCTATGGAGGATGGCACTTGGCAAACAGGATAGCTGGTGTATATATACATATATAACGATGTGCTTTGTCAGTTCTCCTTATCTATTGTCTTCCCTTGACACTTGGAAATAAGGTATTTACACAGTTTTTAATAATTCTGATTCATATTACTTAAAGCCATGAAACAAACAAACACACTCTCTTTATTGTGATTTCTTAAAGCGCTGCTCTTGTCTTTCCATTGCAGTAATATTTTCCTGTTTAGTTGACTGTTACTATAAAAATAGATCTGAGCCACAATTGATAAAATGAAAGCTGCTGGAAATGAGCCAGTTTGATTAATTAGTTAGCCATTTCCTAGCAGTTTTTTGAATCTAACAGACACTAGTCAGTCAGTGGCAGAACAGATTGTGGTGTAACTTAATACATGTAATTATACTCTGCATAGATTGTGTTTCTTCAAACAGGCTTCTATTAAAAAATGAACGCATGTCATAATTGATCAAGTTTTAATTCTTCTGCACTGTGACCTCATGAATAAACTGTTAGTATACATTTATTACAACATCTGAGAATACTTCATAAAATCAATTTCAATATTAATTATTTAGGTGGCTCATTAGAAATAAAACTTCGGGGGGTGATGAATAACATTAACACAGTCATCAGTTCTGATTGATTCCTTCTCAGCTGGCAAAAATGAGCTTTAATTGCTAGTAGCCCCAGGCAAAGTCAGGACACTGCAAGTGTTCCCAAAACAGTTAATTTGAGCTGAGTACTCAGTGATGGATGTTTTGTAGAGGTACTGATGTGCTCTCATTTTGTGCTGGTGTACCTAGAGAAAGTGAAAAGGAAGGTTTTTATGGATGTTATTGTACCTCCTAAAGAAGCAGCAGCTCTACTGGGTTCAAATGATCTTTTACATACACACCCTCTTCCATTTCCCTTGCAAAACCTGAGCTGTGTCAATGCTTTCACAACAGTATGTGGTTCCGCCGCTTCCTAGTTCTCCATTATTACCTAGTGCAGCTCCTGGGCAGAGGTGAGACCTTGAGGTTCTGCATCCTTCCTGAACCCCGTACTGGCAGCTCAAATCACAAGAAAGCTATGGCAATGTCTCCGTTCAGGCTTTCAATCCTACAGGTTCCCTTCAGACACACTGCCTAGAATCATATAGATGAGCAGGTTGTCTTTAAAAAGCCTGGGTGATGGGGAAGGAGGAGCATGCTACCCTTTCCTCTGGGGCAAGGTTAGCATTTACAGTGGAGGATGCCATTTACTCATGAACAGAACACAGAACAGATCAACCTTTAATAAGGACTGATGTGTGGGAGGGACCTCTCAGCAGGGCAGCTCTAGCTTTGAAAATAGCTTTGTGTCCTCCCCAGCTAGCTTCAGCTGCAGAAAGCTTTTCTGCTGTTTTTCTGCAGGTACTGTGTGTTGGACAAGGACCCTCCCCAGCCAGACCCCAGCCCATGCAAGGTATGCATCTCTCTGGACTTTGTATCTGGCTCCACAATGCCAAATTCAGACTTTTCTCTTACTTCTCACCTTTGATTTCATAGCCCTATAGACAGCATTCCCCAAAGTACACTGCTGACCAAGAAAGGAAACATCTCCATGTTCAGATGTTGTCTTTATTGCAAAGTTCATTATGCCTCTCCCAGTCTTGATGAAGATTTACCAGGGAAAGTAGATGAGGGAGCTAAAAATTTACAGCTGTTCCTCCCCACCCTTGTTAGCAACCCCACTGCTAATTGGCACCCCATCTTTGCTGATGAGTGACAGTCACCTGGCTGTGTATCCCGAGAACAGAAGAATCTGCTTCTATTCCAGGCAACAGGCTGTGCTGCACAGGAGAATATTGTAATAGTTTATGTGCATATAAATAACATGATACACTTAAAAATCTACCAAATAAGTGGATTTTCTTTCTTCAAAAGAATACATTGTAGATCAAAGCTTAATTAATTTGGGAAGTCCTGTGGCTTGCATACATAGTCACACTTCAATGGTCATATTATTCCCTTCTGAACATGCAACCTATGAGTGAGGTTTTCTGCAACACACCACCCTTTCTTGATTATGTAGCTTTTTCAGAAAAGCCGCCCCCCTCGCCCCCTTTTTTTGTGCGTGTGTGTAAATACAACCAGAGGAAGATGGCCTTTGATTTATACAGAAATCTATACTCCCTCTGATTGAAGGCTGCACTGCACTGCTGTAATTATATTCATAGATTTTGTGTAGGTGTAAGACAGGAAGCAATTAGCAGCAGCAGCCATGAGCGAATGTAAAAGAAATCTCACTTTTCTTTGGAACCATAACATTAATGACATTCTTGATCTAATATCAGTCCCTTTCACATGACTTCTGCTAACTGCACTGTTATTTAGCTGTGAAAAAAGTAATAGCAGATAGCTGCGATTAAATAACATCTGCATGAATTTGGGGTGCTGCAGTCTTTGGAGGTTTGCCTTACTGAAAAAGACAATATTTTCCATTTGTATCAAGATGATGGGGTTTAGTTCAAGTATTTTCATTTCTATTTAGCTGAAAGTAAATCAAGTCTGTAATTAGTTCCTTAGTGATTCTCTGCACTAGCAGGTGTCATAGGGAGCATTTAAGGAAAGTGTCATCAAGGAAATTTTGCTGGGAAAAGGCATAGTAGAATAAATGCATAAATAGACTGCTTAAAAATGACCTGAATCATTTTAATTACCAGCACTCAGTCACCAGTAGACTCTGGAGGGATATCATTGTAACACAGGCATCGTTACTGTAAGAAAAGCTGTCACCTAAACACTAATATGTGGTGTCTGACATTGAAACACATCAGAGCCACCAGGAGACAATTGCGTACGACCTCTGAAGTCTTAGCTTTGTCCCCGTGGTGCATCCACCACCAGGAGCTGTTCCTACCGCTGCTCAGTCACAGCTGTTCACCTAGCAAGGACTAGAAAAGACCAACTTGAGGATGAGGAAAGATAGAGCTGAATGCTGAAAAGACAAAGAGTCACCAGGGGAGCTTTGAGGGAGCATCATTCCTTTTCAGCTCCTGTCTGTAAAAAGGAGGAGAGAAAACTAGGTCAAGCAAGTTGGATATCATCAGCCCTCAAGGCTTTGTATGTGCTTTAGGGACTTTTCTGTAGCGCCGAGGTTGGGGTCCTAGTACTGCAGGGACCAGGGCTCACCTATTACTCCTGACTGGAGTCCTGCTGTGAATCAGGCCAGCTAGTCACAACCCCAGACCTGTGCCAGGCCAGGAGATAAAATACCTTAGGCACCAGTCAGAGATCCCATTGGGTTTAGGGACTCTCAGAGTTCATTGAACTGATTTGCCCCTTCTCCTGTTTTGTAAGGTGCTTTTACAGTGAAATTTTATCACAGACTCTGTATCACATCACACTTATTATATCATAGACTGAAGGGCTTCTATTTATGGCTGTTCACTGCTTCCACCTCTTAGAGGGCCACTTCCAACTAGCTTCAAAGCTAATGTGCTTGAAGTGGGATTTTTTTCTTAATGATCGTAATTAACCTCTGAATTGCCAGCTTCACCTTTGCTTATTCCTTTCTGCCAGTGCATTTTTTTTGTGCCTGCAGGATTGCTTATCTGTAGAAAATGGAGACCTACTAATTGATGTATTTGCACTTACTGCATAGCATATTTAAGGCTAAGTATATGCTTGCCCTAAGGACACATTAACATTTTTTCCCACTTGAGCTGAGATTTTTGCATTATAATCCAAATTCCACATTTAGGCATCAAAGCAGATTGTCAAAATCTTTATTATAATCTTTATTATAGTAATAACTGTAATGTTCACAGATTTCACTAAAAGAGCGCTGGTGAAAAGCTGATAATTTATTTAGGGCTTAAATAAAGGCTCAGAAGGTTAACTTCTCCCCCTTTTATAGAGTAATAGCTAGGAAGAGAGGGCTGATCTCTGTAGCAGGTACTTTAATGTCTTCTGCAGAGTTCCTATATATATGTCTCCGTGCCTAAGGAACATATCTACCTTACCCAAGAGTCAATGGGGAGCAGTCTGAGCCTCAGAAGTCACCAGCCCTGCAGATGCTCACTGCCCCGACGTACAAGTGTGTTTGGCTCAGATGTGTGCATGTGCCTGTGCTGACATTGCTGTTAAATTTTACAAAGCACGATATGGAGCATATGCTGAGGATGTGGCTTGATGCTGACAGAGAGGACTATAGATGATACCTGAGCTAACATAAAGCTTCTTCAAACTAAGTTAAGAAGCTGAATTGTTTTGAGGACAAACAGATGAAAATGGTGAGTTTGTGCTGAATTGGTACTTGACATCCTACAACCAGGCTGGGAACACTGTCAATGTGCCAAGACCAAAGTGACTGCGATCTGCAGCATTCCTAACCCCCAGAACAGCCGAGCTGGCCTTGGGGACATTGAGCCATGTCCAGTGATGAGGAGGAACCTCCTGGTCTTCCATCAGATTTACAGAGGCTGGGCTGATTGGCACTGCTGAGACAAATAAAGTGCTGCTGGATCCAGATCAGTCAGGCTGTCACAGCAATAAAGCACCTTGGGTCTGTGCTGCTTTCATTTGGTTGGAGTGCAGCACAGGCTGTGGCTGGGAACCTCTGTGAACAGATGTTGAGGGATGCTTAGCATTGCTGTGGATTCCAAAATAACCAGCATCTTCTTTTTCACTACAGTGCAGGCAGCAACATTAAATAAATAAATAAATGCACAAGATAAGATGCCGTCCTGTGAGAGCCAATCCCTCCTCTGCCCCTCCTTCAGCTAGCTGGGCTGTTTGCCTTTTTATATTTTGGATTTCTGCTGCTGGTGGGAATGTACATTCCTCGTGATTTCAAACAGCTGGATTCTGTATTTGAGAGCTCAGACTCCCAAAGTTCAATCCAGATTTATGCAAAATTTACATAAACATGAACACACAAAAATAAATAAATATGAAGGCTTTGAAACACACTCCATTGCTTCCCAGCCCTTCTTATTGGGGAGGGGTTGTGTTGCTCTCGGGTTTCTGGGTATCCCCAGACTAACTACCAAAATGCCAGAAAGGCTTGAATGCTGCAGTGTTAGTTTTCTGGGAAGGATCCCAGCAGCTGGACTCTTCTCCACAGGATACCAGGCCTTGCTCTGGAAAGAGCCCACAGCATGAGGATCCAAAGGGGGCCGGGCAGGAGTGTGTGGGCGTGAGATGCACATGCACAAACACAGACAGATATAGCAGCTCGGGAGTGCACAGCCTAACAGCTGGGGGTTTGCTGGTGGGGTTTTTCTATCTATCTTTTGGGAAAGGGGAGGGTTGAAGGACTTATTTCTCCTCCTCACCCTCAGTTCTTGCCTTTCGTCATTCACTGCAATCTCGAGCTTCCTGTATTTGGGTAAATAATGCTATCATCTGTTTCCAGAAATGGTTTGGGACAAATTCTTCTTGGAAGTCCTTCCCACGCAGTTATATTTCGGTGTCCTTTATTTCCCAGTCCCAAGACTTCATGGTTAGGCTATATCAGTTTCCCCTCCCCACCCATCAGCTGTCTACTGCATTAAGATAGGACCACCTAATGTGAATGTGATGTGTTGTAACTGTGGAATAATCATCAACAGTGTTTTCCATGCCACAGTTAAGGGGACACGGGTTTTCACTGACAAAGTAGGCTTTGAAAATTGAAAACAACGGCTAAAATAAAGTTTTCTGAGCTAACAGCAGCAAAAGCAGAACTTTATTAGCATAAAAGCCCTCAGAATCTTTGTAAGTTGTCTCTCTGAGATATATGGACAGTCACTCACATGCCAAGAGCCTGACAATTTTGCATGCCACTGCATGAGAAACCATAACTCATTCGAGCTGTTTTGCTGCGAGGAGAAACTACTGTCTCCCGAGGGCAAGCCTCCTCCCACCCATCTGAACCCAAACGTCTTGCAAAGGGCTGGCTTGCCCTCTGGAAGGCCTGACTGGCCAGAGGAAGAGCCAAAACCCCAGCCTGAAGGGTGTGAGCATAGTTAAGAAGGATCGCCATGAGTCGAGGAGATGATTCACCTGGCCTCAACCTGTGGTGGCCGACCTGGGGAGCAAGCCCAGCTGCCTCCCTCGGGCAGACCCTGGCAGGAGGGCTGGAGCCACCTCGCCCACTCTTGCAGTATGAAAGATAGGCATCAGCTCTGGCCATGGCGAGCACGAAACCAGCTCATGGCAGAGGCCAAAGAGCAGCTTTTCCTCACAATTGTGAGGGGCCACCAGCCCACGGATCATTCCCACCTCCCCGACTTCCAGCTGCTGGGCTCTTGCCCACCCTCCCAGCCATTGTTTTCACCTCTTCATACTCACCAACTCCTCTCTAACAGTGCCTAGGAGGCTGTTTATGCTGTTCCAGTAGTAGTAATATTTCCTTGAGGAGTTGTTAAATGAGTCACTGGAGGGAAAGCAAGCCTGCTGCTGCGTGCCTGAGCCAGATGTGTCAGGTTCCTTCAAATCAGGGACTGTGAGCAGTTATCTTAGATTCTGCGATCTTGTGAGGCAAAATGCAAGTCTTACCACTCCAATGTTCTCCCACCCATTCAAAGCAGAAAAGCTCTGTAGTGCAAGTGCGAGGTGCTTAAATATTTTAGCTTAAGTAGTTTGGTTGTGGGAGAGGTCCAAGAACAAATAAAGAGTTAAAAATATTTTTCTTCAATTTAATCTGCTGAGTATTGACTTCTTATCATACCCTTGAGAACGAGATCTGCTAAAGGCCTTGGCTTCGTAATGATGAGTAACAGCTTTGCTGTAGATGAGCAAAGCTCCCTGGTTGAGAGTGCAGGGCAGGGCCAAGAGATTGCACACTTCACACTCATCCTTCTTTGGGAGTCATGAAGAGTTGTGTATGGAGAGCTGGCCTTGGTTGTTTTGGCTGCAAGCATCTGTGAAAGCTCCTATTAACAGTGAACTCTATAATACATCCTTAATGATCATAATTATCTTCATTAACAAGATTACAGTTGATCTTAGGCTCTGTGTCTGCACAAATTGCAGGTACCTTGGGCAGAGTTAAAATAGACTGCATGAACACAGCACACCTTGGAGGGTCAGAGTGTGGAGCAGCACAGCAAAGAGGAGGAGAGCCTTCAAGAGAGAACAGTATTACCAAAAAACCCACCATTTTTTTTTGTTTTTTTGATAAAAAAATAAATTAAAAGACCAGTGAAGAAATCAGTGAGCTGATGCTGCAAGTATGGGTTAGGAGGGGCCCTCGAGCTTGTTTTGTGGCAGGATGCTTTATCAAAGAAAGGAACGGCTTCTCTTAGCCAGCAAGTCAGAAGAGAGGGAGGAAGACTTGGACAAGGGACATCTATAACAACTCAAATCTCTGCTTTTGATGAGGTTGATACCTTAGCTGGCCAAGTTTCAGACCTCCAATAAAAGCGTCTCGCTGGTCTCATTCAGGTGGCAGGCTCAGGTTCTGCATCTGTGCCCTCACAAGGTGTTTCAGTCAAAGCTATGCAAGATGTGTGGGAATAAGTATGGATGGAAGTAACTTGTTCTTATTTTCTCTCTTTCCTGCCTGTTTCCAATTTTGTTTGGATGGCAGTGCTTAGAGAAAAAACTCAGCTTCTGTGAGGGATGGTAAGATTCAGAATAGGGCATAAAACCAGATGATATTTTAAGACAGATGATTAAAATAGACATCTGCAGGGCTTGAAGAGTACAGCTGCTTAATGCAGCTTTGAGAGTTGAATCAGCAGATTCAGGTACAGACGCTGTCCTAATGTATTTCAACTCTCTACGTTATTTCGATGCACACACGGCAATGTACATTGAGATAGTGTACCAGGGCTTGCATAAATTATAGTGTTGATCACAGGATACCTGGTGCTTCTTTCATATAAAGACTGTGGGGTCAGGCTTCTGGTGCTGAATGCCAGTGTTCCGTCATGCTTTATTTTCACATGTCAGAGGAGCTAAAGACATGCCGTGCATGTCTCTCTGCCCCCTCCAGCCCCCTGCAAAGGAGACACCTAGCCTGCCAGGGTGGAAGAGTTTGAATCCTACTAAGCTATATTTCTCAAGACAAGAGGAAAGGAAAATTTGAAACCAGATGGGAAATGTTAAGGCACAGAGGCATATGAGGAGGGCCTCTTTCCTGTTGGGAGATTTTTGCACCATGAAAGAATATCAGACTCCTCAGCTGCACTGAGAATTAACTTCAGCATCCACAAATGCTTCCATAGAGTGCCAGATCCCATGGATTGTCTCACATCTCTTGACAGAAGAGAGGATAATTATTTCTTACGCCTTCAGAGAGTTGCAGTGGGTTTGTACTGAGGTTTCTCTCAGACCACTTGTGTTGGGGACATGGTGGTACAAGGTGCAGAAGCACTGTGCCTCTGGCCCTTTGAAACCAGCTCTTTATTCAGCCCTGGCTGATTGCTGTGGCAGGTGAAAGGGGGACTTGATACCCTGCGATGTGAATTCCTAACTCTCTGCTTTGCATCCTTATCAGCAAGAAGACTAACTCCCCAGTCTGTCATCTGGGAGGAAGTCTTTCCACTGAGAGCCTCATGCTTTGACCTGCATTGTGAAAAGGTAAATTATGTTCCCATAAAGAACCGTCTTGATAAACTGGCTCAAAGAAGCCATGTGTGTCCTTTGTAAACCATGCTGATTAGCTTTCCTTTTAAAGTTGAGCTGAGTCTCGGGGGGTTGGCCCTGTGTAAAATAGGTGGTTATTCAATACACTGGAAAGCGATTGTCCCATAATTAAAGTAATTTCAGGGAGTATGGTTACTGACCTTTGCCTGGACACTTGAGAATAGAACTGCCTGCCCGTGGGATGGCTGAATAATTGGAGCTGCTGCTCCATGCTGGAGTGTGAAAACCTGTTTGCTGTCTAAGGCGGCACAAACTCATGCTGTCCTACCACATTATGTCTGCACTAGGCAAACATTCCTAACTGGATCCTCCCAAGCAGTGCTATTTCAGCATTGTTCTCTACCCCTTTTGCTTCATCTAGCTCCAGAGGCTGGCTAAACAGCAGTGTATTTCTTTAATAAAGAAGAAAGACAGTGTGAGCTGCAGTTGGTGAGAGTGTAGCTGCTCCAGGATTGTTTGCTGGGCAGCTAGAGGTGGCTGCAGCTCCTATGGACACAGCTAAACCAATTTTTAAGCATTCACCATGAGTGCTGCTTGCAGCTTGGCCACTGCAATAGGGATTGGGAAGCCTTCCTGGGAGAGGGGAGAAAATCCATGCAACTGTGGTCACTGGGAATTCCCTGAGCTAGGTCATCTAAAGCTAAGCCCAGTGTGTCTGTTGTCAAAAGATGCCTCTTGTTTCCTCAGGGCCATCATTGTTCCTTGCCAACAGTTTGGGTTCTATTCTGGCCTCTCTTTAATCTTCAAGGCTGCTAGACTTGTGTGTTTTGGGAGTTTACTCCTGAAAAAGTCTGGACTTTACAACAGAGCTGCCTGCTGTTGGCAGTTGTATCTACTCTGGTTTGGAAGCCTCTGCCCCGGTGGGTGACTACTCTCGCAGTCTGCTGTCTCCCTCGGATGTGAACACTTTGGGCAGGAGCATTGGCCCCGTGCAGGTGGGGGAAAGACCAGAGGGCACAGGAGCGTGCTGAGGGGAACAGCAGCGGTGGGCGGGCAGGGTTTGGGGGGGCCTGGGTTCAGCAGAAGCACTTGCCTGGGCACAAGGTGTTCTCTGCCTGAGAAATATGTCCCTACAGATATTTTCCATGCATGACCTGGCTTTCCGTGCCATGTGCTAGAGGCAACCTTGTCCCATCTATCTGCCACCTTTTGAAGGTCAGGATTTGATATTCTGTCTTGGCCATTCATTTTTCACTGCCTTATTTCCAAACTCTTTCCCTTTTCTGTTTAGAAACAGGTTTTCTGTTAGAGCTTTAAGTAGGAGGGCTTCAAGGCCCTTTGCTGTAACAAATTCCCTCTTTTATCCCTGTGCCTTTTTAACTTAGTATCTCTTTCCTTTAGCCCAGTGAGTATTAACTAGAAATCTTAACTTAATTGTGTCTATTTCTGTAAACAATTTTGAACAAAAGGGAGTAGGACCCAGTGTTGCAGTTTTATAGGAACATGGATTTCTAAATATTTACTAAATAAGCAGACTAGCCAAAAAAAAAAAAAAAAAAAAAAAAAAAAAAAGTCCCCAAGAGAGACAGACTGGCGGTGATATCAGCTAATGCTCAGTGTTTTGCTGGAGCAAATGCTCTCACATGCCCTTGGGGATAACTGGTATTTGCAACAGGATCTGACAAATGCAATGCTGACATCAGAGGTACCCCAGTTTCTATCACTTAATGCCAAAAACACCAGCTTGGGGACAGAGCTAGGATCATGCTTCTGCAGAAATTGCTAAGGCCTTGTTGCAGAGCTGCTGTAGAGCACTCTACAAATGCTCGCTGAAGTCAGTTCATGGCTCTGAAAAGCATCGCTTGATTCACCCTGCTTTGCAGAGGACAGGCTGGTAGATGCTTGGCGTTGTGGAGCCAAGATGGCAAAGGAAGCCACAGGCTGGCGTGGGAGGTCTCCCAGCCCTGGCTGATAGTGCCCTGCAGTAACCATCAGCTCAGGGTTTCCTTTCTCCAAAATCCTTATGCTTTCCTAGCTTGTACACATGAGATTCTGCATAAAATGGAAAAGGGACCAACCTTACAATAACTGAAATCAAGGTAGTAAAAGAAAAGCCCAGGAGAAGTGAAAAGTGAAATAACAATAAATCAAGTCTGGAACAAAAGTCAGTTTTATAGCGGTCCAAAGGGAGACCCAGTTACCCGATTTGACCAAGGTGGTTCAATTACTGAGCAGCATGGATGGAAACTCCAGTGAAAATCTAATGCCACCCACACACAGCCTACCCACTCCCTCCCTTCCATGTGATTCCCCAAGGGGAAAGTCCAGCCTGCCCTCAGCCCAGGGTTGCACAGTGGAAGCTGAGGCTACGGGCCATGGCTCATGGTGGGAATTAGTTGCTCCTGGATGTTTCTTGGTTTCCATTGTGCTGTTGTGTTGTGCTAGAGGAGGAAGGATCTCGCTCTTTCTTTCCAACTGATTCAGAGGAGTCCTGATCTTGGGGCTATTGCTTGAAGAAGAAAAAATTCAGTGGGAACTTTTGAACCCTGAAGTGAACTCTGTCTGCCCACTTCCAGCAGTAGGTGATGATATCCATTTCATAATAACAGTATTACATGGAATGGTGAGGTACTGGGAAAAATCTGACTATGATATGCCACTTACAGAGCATCCAACAGTAGCAGTTATTCTGCCCCTATTGCCTCTATTTAGTTGCAGTTACCACTGTTAAAAAAAAAAATAATCCAGGAGCAAAATCTTGTTTTGCAAAAGTCCTGAGCACTGTAGGAGTAACAGTCATGTTTCCTGAAGCTCTGTGGCCATCTTAGGGAAAATTTGTTCATGCCAGGATCCTGCGATAGATTGGACTGTGAAATTTTGCAGAGTGATTCTATATCTTGGATCCTCGGATCTATCTTGTACCCTGTCTCCTGCCCCTCTCTGGTGCTAGGCTGCATGGGGGTTACAAGACTTGGTTCCTTGACCCCATGGGTAAGGGCTGATGGCTTTGTGGATTGCTTGGACAGTGACCTTGGTGAAGTACTGTTTTAGTAGCAAAGCTGGAGGGGTGTGTTCACAGCACCAGTCGTTAGCAACACAACCTTATCAAGGCCTGAAATGACCATCTGTACAGGGAGTGGATATTTAATTTCCTTGCTCACCATCTTTTTCCACCTTGTCAGGTGTCTGTGGTTTTAACCACAGTTATGCTTAGAAAATACAGGACAATCCGGATATGTGGTTCATCTGGATTACTATACTCCCTTGATAAATCACCACTAAAAAGGCAGACGTTGTGATGGTGACTGCCTTCTCAGCCCAGGCTAGGTTAGTCAGTCCTCACTCACTCCCAGCACATCCCAGACCCACAGAGACAGACCCTGTATCTCTTTTCCTGATGCTCATTTTGCTTCTGAAGAGTCATTCCTATGTCAGTGAAGTTAATCCTGAAATTATGCTCTTAAATACTTCTGGTATTCCCCTCTTGGCTTTATTACTTCTTTCTTCTCTGAGAGATAGCAGTTTAATCAGTGGCCTAAAATGAACTGTACCTACAGTATTACTGCACTTCCTAATCAACAGTAACCAGCACTGCAACATCCTGACAGACAGACTCTCCTGCTGTGGACAGCCTCTGCTCTTTCACGGACTACATCCAGCTCATTTCTTCGAAAGAAAATGAGAGGCTGCCAGCAGAACCCAGTGTTAAAGCAGAGCTGCCAAAAGATAGGGTGCTCTGAGGAGGAAAATGAAATATTGCTTGCCTCTGCCTTTGCACAGCTGCTGTTTTCTAGGACGTGTTGACTTAGGAAAGTCTTTCTTTGTGTAGTCCTCTTTCAGATGTTGCTTAAGTGCAAATATGGGCTGTTAGTTCAAATTTAGTAACAATCGGGATTGATGGAAAATCTCATACTAGGATGCGACAAAGAAATTCAATTACATACATACACTTGATTTCTATGCTAATAAGACTTACAGTAGTGCTAAAGAAACCGCATTCTTGACTACAGTGGCAGCTGGGTTTTGTCACTGAATACTGTGTTGGCAGCATACCAATGACTCATTTCTGACTGCCGACAGCTTCTCGAGTGACTCTGTACAATGATTTAAAGCCTGGTGCCAAGCCTGCAGGAGTCACAGTGCCAGACCTGGGACCTGTTTGAAGTCAGTCAGAAGTACGCTCCGGAGCGCAACAGGGCCAGGCTTTGGGCTAACAAGCACTACAATCAACTTCAGCGAGGCTAGGATTGGGCAGATAACCCTAATTTGTTTTCTCACCCAAGAAAGAGGTGATACAAATAGGCTGCATGCAGATTTGCAGCTGCGTTGAAAATGATGGGGTTTTTTGGTGAAGGCAGGAAAGGGGAATTTGAGGGAGGTTGTTGTATTTAAGTTACAAACAGTAAAATACAGCTGCAATTCACAGAAAGACCTCTCTTTCTCCCAAGAAGACATGAGATGGTGACATGAGCAGCCAGAGTCCTCCCCATCCTGGACTTGCCATTTCATGCAGTCCACGGGGGGTGTGCAGGTGTGGTGAGTAGGAGGTGTGATGGTAATAGTCTCTTAAATATTACCTTACTTTTGCTCACAAGGAGTCAGTATACATACAGAGGTCGAGGGGAAGGCATATCAGAAACTACTGGTCAATCAGATTTTCCCTCCTGGCCCCTTCTCAGGACAGAATCTTGGCAATGTCTCCATCCTCTCAATAATCATAGTTCATACCTGCGTCTTCTTCTCCTCTAAAGGACAAAATATGAGTAGATACAATTCTCTGGAAGCCAGTTTACACCTCAAAGGGGCCCAAACATGAGGCTGGAGCAAGATGTTCCAGTCAAATGTGAGTGTGCTTTTTATTTAAACAGTAATTACTACACCCACCTAACTCTGCATCCAGCTGCCTTGGTGGTACAAAGCAGCAATAACAACAAAATGAGGCCAGTACCACCTGTGATTCTGAAAGTGGTGTGTAGTTTGAAGGAGAGATATCGTTGTATATTCCTTTTCTTCGTATATTCCTTATGCATCTCTTAAGGGGAAGAAAAATACTGGTGTAAATGCCTGTAAGGCAGTGGGCAGCTTGAGTTCTCTTGCACTTTTGAAAGGGATACACAGCCTGGATTTTGGGCCCCAAAAGTTAGAGTTTGATAATGATGGTTGATTTGGTTTTGTACCATAACATGGGTATTGTCTTTCTCAGGGACTCTAGAAAAAACTCCAAAGCATATTTATTTCCCACAGGTATACATACTGAGAAGTAACTTATTCAAGACCTGGACCCAGATGATTTTCAGATAGTTTTCCTTTTTTTTTTTTTTTCCATTGAAGGCTTACGGCTAGTTATTGCATCTGACTCTCACCTGGTGTAAATACAGCAGCCTTGTGACTCCTAGAGCTGAACTGATGCAAACTAGTGAGCACCTTGGCCCATTGGAGTCTGTTCCTGAGATAAACACTATCTCTTTAGCGTGGTTTGTGCTGTATTAGTTAGCTAGCTCTACTGGAGCTGGATCTCACCTGTGTGTTGCATGGCTAAGGTAAATCATGCATTGATGCAGGAAATAAATGCATGGCAGGACCAAGTATTTGCAAGGTGCCTATGAAATAACTCATCTACCTGGAAGGTTGTCACCCCAGCAGCACATCCCCCCACTGCTTTGGTCTGCTAATGTATCTCCTTGCACCCTGGTGAAGACAGATGCCTGGGTTGTGAACATGCTCTGGTCATGGGAAATTTTAAAGGAATGCTTTTTATACCACTCCCCTCTGGAGAAAAATGGCTTTGCACCTTCCCTAGCTCAGGCCATAGGCTAAAAGCTGAACTGCTGAACCCATAGATGACAGGATTTGGTATGACAGAGGTTTCAGTGGTTAGTACAGCTTGAAAAGTGCAGCATAGGTCTTCAAGGGGTGAAACTAGACACACAAAATAATAGCAGAATCTTCATGGATTTTTAAATTCCTAGCAATTTTCTTTTGCATTTTGACTTCATTAGCTTTTAAAGCTAATTTTCCATTGACCTGAGTCAAAAGTGTTGCAGGATAACTACAGGCTCAGGATAGTTCTGCTGGTTATCTCAGTAGGCTACAAAAATGCCTTATATTCTGTTGTTTCTCTGTGGAAAGCTTTGAGAGTGATTACAATCCATCATCAATTGCTCTTCCTTCTCCCACACATCTGGAGATCAGTCATGAGCTCTAAGCACCTGGATTCCATAAGAACAACAGTAAAATCATGGCTTGTCAATCTGAACATTAGCATTTTAGGGCAGGGCTGGTAATGTGTTTGCTCAATGCTTTTGTTGCGAAAATCTGTTGTAAACTGCTGATGGCTGTGCCAGGTATACCCATCAGACATGAAACTTTTCATGTTGAGTGTCTGTCTGAAGATGATTTTTCATTTTTAAATGGCTGCCCAATTTCTACTGGTGTCAAGAATGGAGCCAGAGATAAGCCCACTATTTTGCCTGTATTAAAACATCCTGTCAGAATCGTATGCTTGTGCAAGCAAGGCACAGGGAGACCCACCAGTGGCTTCACCAACATATCCAGGGAGCCACACCAGCATCTGGCACTCCAGAGTCCTTTTACTGCTGGCAAACGCTGGAGGAACCCAGATATGTGCCAGTGCAAAGCATCTCACCCTGGCTGTGCATATGTGTGAGAGGATGTCAGACACGCTGCTGCCAGCTCTCCTGTTGGCTCATGTGGCAGAGGTCCCTTCATTTGAGCTCTCAACTCTCCCCTGGAAGGTGTCCCTGGAACCATGCACAGCACAATTTGTGTCCTGCAGGGGCTGGATTCTTGATTTTTGACCCCAGAAAATGAGAATCAGTTGCATTTTAAGAGTGCCAGGTTTGCAAAGCCTGGGTAGCCTTGCTGCAATGCCCTGGGACACTCTGATAGAGCCTCTAATTACACGGTCACACAGTGTTTTCCCCCCACAGGACTCCTGGGTCTTTCAGGGCTCAGGATGGCTGGTGCTTTTCTAATGAGCAGCTGTTCAATATTTGGTTTTCTCCTCCTTTCACAGTGTGTGGTTCTAGGGACATTATTCAAGCCCTGCTATGAATACAGAATTATTCATTTATTTGTAAGCTTTTCTTTTCACAGTGCTTCTTGTTTAATACCTCTGTGCTTCACAAATGTAATTTTGCAAGAATCAGGTGAAGGGAAGAGGGGAGAAACAAAGAGTAAAGCAAAAAAAGCCATTCCACTATTATCAGGGGACTTGATTCCAGATTTGTGCCTTGCAAAAGTAAATATACAAATAAGTATAAACATTTAACTGTTTATCTAACTGTAGGTCTGTGGGGGACACCATGCATCAGGGTGCATGAGCTGGCAGCAGGAGGGCTGCATGGAACTGCGGTGGTGATGGGCGAGTGGGGCTATGCAGCCCCTGCCGTTCCCTTGGATGGGGCAGCTGCAGTTCTGTGAGATGGTGATGGGTGCTTTACACCCCCTTTTACCTGCTATCTTCCCACTCGTAACTCTGGCATGTTTTAGCCCATTCCAGATCTTCAAAAGGGTGAGAAGGAAAGAGGTGACAACCTTAATACATTCAGTAATTTATGGCTGCTTTTGCAGTGTGTGCTGATAAAGTCAATGGTATTTGAAGTTGTGCACTGGGAACACTTGGATTAGGTTGTTCAAAACAGGCTGTTTAACCTAATCTACTCATTGTCACCGAGCTTTAAAATTAACAAGCTCTCACAGTTCACAAAACTGAATTGGTTCTGATTTTGTTTTGGCTGAGGTCCAAGAACTGTTTGAAAGGTGGAGTTACAGAGAGCAATACTGACTGACTCCAGGTGACCACTGTGCAAATTAAGCTCCTGAGGGTAGATCAGGTCACCAACAGTAGCTGGCAATCACTTAATATGATTATGACTTAGGTCTACTTTTCAGAGTTTCTTCAAACAAAGCAAACACATGTCAATTCAAGCAAGTTTGCTGTATGAGGCTTCAGACAGGTCTTCATGAATTCACTCACTTGGTCTTCACAAATAACATTTGCCTTCAGGAATTCCAGGTTCCTGAAATCAGGGAAAAGTCTAGAGCAAAAAGGACTTACCCTTGGTGGAGGAGGATCAGGTTAGGGAAGATTTAAATCAACTGGACATGCAGAAGCCTATGGGACCTGACAGATACCGTGATAAGTGCTGAGAGATCTGCCAGTGTCATTGCAAGGCCACCCTCAATACACACTGAATGGTCACAGCAACTGGGGGAAAGACTGGAAGAAAACAAAAGTCCTGCCCTCTTCAAGAAGGGCAAGAAGGAAGATGCAAGGAATTATAGGCTGGTCAGCCTTGCCTTGATCCCTGGGAAGGTGATGGAGCAAATCCTTCTGGGAATCATTTCCAAATATATAGAGGACAAGAAGGTGGCTGGTAGTAGTGAGCATGGATTTACAATGGGAAGATCATGACTGACCATCTCAGTAGATGTCTACAGTGAGTTGACTGGCTCAGCAGATGAGCAGAGCAGTATTTTGTTTATCTTGATTTTAGCAAGGCTTTCAATATTATCTCTCATAATACCATCACAGACAAACTGATGAAATACAGGCTACATAAAATGGCAGTAATGAGGGGATGGGACTAGATGGTCTCCAGAGGCCAGTTCCAGACTCAGCTATTCTGTGGTTCTGAAACAGGTGCAGGCCATGGTTGCTCAACTTAAAACAAGTGATTATATTTGCTTTTTAACAAGCACATTTGAAAATCTAAAATAGCTTTCTGAGTGCTTCTAGGGTAGTTAGATGATTTGCCTCAGGTACCACTAAATTTTGCTTTGAGAAGACTTTTGTCCTTGACAGAAATTATGATAAAACTTTAAGTGAAAGGTGAGGGTGGATAATACCATCAGTCATTGGCAGAGCAGACTTTCCCACAGCCAAGCCTAGCAGCTGCCTTTCAGGCTGCAGCACTTTGGGCTATTATCCCCTCTGAAAAGCCAGGGTGGTGTTTGCATGAGAGTGCCCACCAGACAGCTCTCATGGGGATGGGTACAGCACAAAGCTGCTGGTAGCCCTGTGCTTCTTGAGCAATGCTGGCTGAGGGGCTGCATGCAGGCTGGGAACTGGGTCAACGCTGATCCTTCTTCACGTGCCCTGCAGTACTCTAGGTGAGTTCAAGAGAGATGGAGGTGTTTGCCTGGCTCGGGGGAGGCTGAGGGGCTTCCTGCTCCCAGCTAGGGGAGAAAGCTGTCAGTGTGCATCCACCCTCAACATGAGCTGCGGAAGCTGCTCGCTCGAGGGATCTTCCCCTGGGACTGAATTGTACTCACGATCTCTAAAGTGTAGACAAGCAAGGTGAGATTAGAAAATCACTGAAGAGGAATGGAAACCCCAGCTGGAGCTGAGAGAAGAAGGTCTGACCGGATATCTGCACCCCAGCAGTGAGCGGTTGGCTTTTCTTCCCAGCTGTGATAGAAAAAGAGATGTGAGCAGGAGCTTTGCAGGATGATGGTTACTATGGCTACCCACACACCATCCATCCAGGCATCCATCTGCTTGGCTCACAGGGCTGGGAAAGATACACTGCTGCTTTTGAAAGCTGGTGGTAATGTATCCTCGCTGGCTGGACAGGGATGATATCCTCCTCTGAGATCAGTTTTGCCCAGTGTTCTTTAAGCTATGAAAACCGTTCTGTCAGCAAAGTCACATTGACAAAGAGAGTGTTGTTTCCTTTCAATAGTTGTCTTATTGTTACCAAAGAAGGGGTACAGTGATAATGGAGAGGTACCAGTAGGTCTCCAGCACACTGTAACGCCTACCATCTTCAGTGTGTATTTAACCCTTCAGATTTACTTGGGAGATTGCCTATTCCTGCCAGCACACCATGGTGCTGGTTTGACACGTTCACAGAGAACAGGGAATGGTAGTTGGAAATGCAGAAGCTACTGTCTGTAATTGTTTGTTCATGAGCCTTTTGGACAACCACATATAGAAACCGTGGGGTAAGCATATAGGTATTGTGGAATAGACTGGGTTTCTTCCTCCTGTAGAGTACTTGTTGTTCTGCACCAGGTTTTTTTTGCAGACAAATGGGACATGTGGGAAGAAGTGCCACATATTGTGAATGACAGTATCAAGCACCAATTTTGCAATAGAAGTTTTAGAAAAGCTGAGCTAGGAAAACTTTTTTGAAAGATGTTTGTTTAAATTTTAAAAATTAAAAAAAAAAAAATCTCTTTGCTGGAGAGATGATCAGATAGAGTCCATATTCTTCCACTGCAGTGATCCTCTGTATGAAGATGGTCTTTCACTTAGAGACTAGTCTGTGATGAAAAAGATTCTGCTGAATGTTAATTCTCTTCCTCCTGGGCTATTTCTTAGTTCTCATCATTTAATACCACTGTGATTGTCCCATTAACTGTCTTATAACGCTATTCCTCTTAGGAAAAGTCTTCCAAAAGCAGAATTTCTGATGGTCACACGGTTGACATCTGTGGACTATATGGGGACTCTATTGCACTATGCAGATAAATATGAAAAGCACAAATTTGTATACAGTGCAGGCTTATCGTATGCATATTGTATACGTTCTTTTGAGTTGTGTGCCTTGAATACAGAGTGCAGTTTTGTTTACCTCTTGGAGTGTCACTGATGTCAATACAGTAGTGGCTTCCTCCTCTTGTTGTCACTGTGCACTGGGATGCCTGTGGCCTCCAGGAAGCTGAAATCAGGTTCTCTGTTTCCTCTGTTAGCTGTGTCACATGGAAGAAGCTATCTTTTCACCAGTCAGTAATTTGTCTTATCATTCTCCTTCCTGCCAGCCTTATCTAAACCCTCTGTCTTCCAGGAAACTGGAGTCTGTTGTACTAGCAAGACAGGCTCTCCAGCCCTGACTGATAAAGGTGTAGACTATGGGACTTACAAATGATTTTAGCTAGAAAGGCTTTGTTACCAAGGCAAGTAGGATGTAATGTGGTGACAGCAAACAGCGATCCACATCCCAGGCATAGAAGCATGTGCGTGCACGTGTATTTTTAAGTATACATGTTAATTTCTGCTTGTGGGCATAAATCCATTAAAAAACCTCCTCGGTTCCCTCGCTTGATCTTTGATGCAGCAGATGCTGGGCTGCAGGCAAGATTGCCTTTCTAGAGGAGAGTGGATTTGAGCTGAAAATGTTGCAGCTTTAATCTGATTGTTTGGGGAAGCTGAAGGGCAAGATGAACAGTATGCCCTTCCTGCAGCCTGTTCTTCCTATTCCAACTTGCCTGTTGGTTTGTTCAGTATATATAAAAGGGTTAGAGTACACTAACATTATTTTCAGGTGTCTGATTTTTGACTCAGAAAATTGTTGGTTTCAGCTTCTCTGCCAGATGGCTGAGGAAAGAGCAGCCTGTGTTTTGTGATAAATGTTTGTGTGAGAATCTGAGGAGGCAGAGTCCAATTAGCATAAAAAGCCATCATGGTCTTCCAAAATCTGGGAACGGGGAGTCAGTGAAACAGAATGAGCAATCACCTGCCTAAAATAAAATTAACTACAGCAGTAAATCAGAACAGCTCAGTGGATGGTACCTAGCTGAGTCCATGAGCCTCAGAAGCTAACAGCCGTCATAAATGACAGAAATTAAGTACCATTCTAGGTCTGATGCGAGGCATCTTAACTCCATCATCTATATGGGAAAGATAGTGTGCCTTCAGGAAACCCACTATCTACTGCACGTATCCAACTTCTGCCCTGGAACCTGTTGGGAAAAATCAACAGGAAAAGGCATCCTGAACTGCAGATCCATATCCACTTGAATCCTAATCTAACCTACTCAGGATATAAGTGGATGTTTTTGATCTAAAAATGTGATACATTTAACCAAAACTTGTTCCATTCTTTGTGCTTTCCCACAAAATTCATTTGTGATGATAAACAGGAGTGGATTTACTGGAAGGAGGATGGGGGTGTTGCGTCCCATACTTCCTGTACACTGTGCACAATCTGGGCTTGTGCAGGGAGGGACAGGCTGTGTAAAAGACTGCTGGAAGAGGACTTTGCACTCTGGCCCTTCTGCTCCCCAAGACTCCCAAAGAAGGACCTTCATCACTACTCTGCCACTTGAAGGAAGGTGGAGGCTGAGAGGGCTGAGCTTTCGGGAGATCTAGCCTGGAGAGGCATTGGGCAGGGGGTGCCTTCAAGGGGGGTGTGATGTTGCTGAGGGGTAGGTATAGAGGTGTAGCCCCTTTGTGCTAAGGGGTAGGTATTGGGGCTGTTGTCTCTCTACAGCTATCAGAACAGCATACCATGTCTGTGTCCAGGCTCACAGCTACATCCAGCTCTGCAATAGCTTTTGGCTTTTTAGAGGTCAGCAAAATTTGTGTGCAGTGTCTGCCAGACCTCCTCTTACTGTTTTAGCTCAGAGGATACAAAATTTGTTCCTGTCTACCCACTGCAGATTCAATTCCAAAAGCACCAGTGCCCCTTTGTCCCTTTCTTCCTCTTGCCAGCCTTCCTCTGAACACTCACACTCATGTACATACCAGAGCCCAAAGCTTCACCACAAACACTTCAATGGAGACCCTGTTCTAGGGATATCCCATGAGGAATATGTTTCTGTTGACCTTCAGCATATCTCACAGGCTTTCCCAGGTTTTGCAAAACTATGAGGGGAATGTGCTATGCACAGAGCAATTTGAAACAATACAGTTGTCTCCTTTTTAGAGGCAGGAAGAGAAAATGCAATATTAACTCCACTGCAATTGCCAGCCAAGGTAGGGATCATGTAACAGCATTAACTGGAATTTAACCATAGCTAATGGAAACATGTCTGTGCACTAGAAAAAGTGCCATTAGATTTCCAATGACACAGGTAAATAACATTGGGAGTGTCAGATCAGCTGAAATGCAAATACATTGGAGCAGTCATTGCATAGGTAAAGAAGGAAGAGTTAACCAGGAGAGGGGAATGGGCACTCTTCTGCTCGACAGTGTTCTACCTCATATGGTAGAGAAGAACCACACAGGCTTCTGGGTCCTCATTTGGATCATGGTTCGGAACAAGCTTTAGTGAGAAAAGGTCCTTGACATTTAGAAAAGCCAGGAGAAACACAGTTGCTGAGAAAGATTACCATCCCTTTGCTTTTAGGTTGGGCCCCTGGGACAGAAGTTAAGTAACTTGGCCAAGGTACCATATAAGCCTGGAGGAAAGCCCTGCAACCAAAACAGAGCACTGGAACAGGGTGCCCAGAGAGGCTGTGGATTCTCCTGCTCTGGAAATATTCAGAACCCACTTGGATGCAGTTCTGTGCAACTTGCTCAAGGTGAACCTGCTTTGGCTGGGAAGTTGGACTAGATGATGTCCAGAAGTCCCTTCCACCTTCTACAATTCTGTGATTCTGTGGTTCCATGAAATCCATAGCCCAACTCAGCACTGTAGCTCCTGATGCTCAGTGAGGATGTGTGGGCTCTGAGCCTCTGCCAGGCCACCGTGCCTCAGACCTCATTGCTGCCCTGCACTCTGCCCTGGAAGGTCAATGGTGCTGGAGAGGGAGTGGGTAAAGGAGTGAACCAGGTTTGTTTATTGTGTGTATTTAACATTTATTGAACTCAGAAAGTACTCTTGAGAGAATCCAGTAAATGTGAGTTGTTGAGGAAATGGGCAGTAAACTTATCTGTAATGTTCCACACAAAAAAGTAAGCAGCTTCCCCATGGCATTGCAGTATGTTGTGGTACGGCCATCTTCTGCAGCCATCAACCAGAAACACTTCTTCAGAGCCACAGCTGTCAGGAAAACTGGAAAAGTGAAAGGCTTGTGGTTCCTGTAGAGGGGGAACAATTTGGCTGTAGCTGTAGACACATAATTTGTTGAAGCGCTGCTGTTCTCTTTGCGGGAACCACACCCTTTAGCTCTAGCACATCAGCTGAAGGTTTCTGTCACTCCTTGACTCTGGTGACCTTTTTGAATGAGTGTTGGAAACTTCTGAAACTCAGATTGGGTGCATTGATGATTATATAAAAATCAGATGTAACTTTCCATCTGAAAAATATATCCATAAATGTCAGTAATCTTTATTCTGTTGACCTGTGTCTTTTTTGGAGGAGGCAAGAAAGAAAATGAGTATCTCTTCTAAGTATTCCTTCGCTTTTTTTCATTTACTCTCTGAAATACAAAACCAATAAGGAAAACACAAAGCAAAGCCCTTGGGGAAAAGATTAAATAATTCACTTAATTTCTTAGGGTGCTGGAAACCCAAAAGCTGCTGTCTGTAGAAGTCCAAGGTAGCACATTTTATCAAGCATATATTCTTCTGAATTTGAATTAATCACTTAACTCCCTTATATTCCCCTTCTGACATGTGATTTATGCCCTCCTATATCATTCTGAAATTTGGCATATTGCTTCTTTTCCTCCTGTGCAAGTTTTAGTCTTTTATTTTATAAACATAATTTTCTGATTTATAAAAATTAGCCTTAAAATAGACTTTGGGCCCCATTTTTAGGCATTTCAAGGTCAGCTGTTTAATCCCCTTGGAAGCAGAGGGGATTACACATGAGTGGAGACATCTGTTCATGTGTGAGCAGCCACACCTGGTGTCTTCAGGCTGCCTCATGCCTGGGCCTCCATAAGGTTCTCAGATCATCCCCTCCATAGCCTCTCACATGTTCCAGGCCTGATTTTTTTCTTTAATTTTCCTTTTTTTTTTTTTTTCTTTTTTCTTTTTTTTAAGGGATTCTCAGAGCATATTTGCCAGGTCAGGCCTCACACAGAAGACAGCTAGAAATGAAACTGGCTGTGTCTTCTCACTTTCCCCATTGTATCGGTTAAAACAGTGTAGTGGGACATGTGAAGCTGAAGTTTTCTGCTCTGTTTGAAGCACAGGTCATCATCTGGTTGGCAGTCTGCCCTACACAAGGCTTCAGTATAATTTCAAGGTTCATTGTCCTGAACAACACTGATCAGATCTCTTGGAATGATTCACTGCACTGAGGGCTTGAGGCTGCCTTTCTCCTGCAAGTCCTAGCTGCATCCCCCTGCATTACTGTGATAAGGGATGCAGCTCAGGGCTTTCACTGCACAGCACCGATGGAGCTTAATCACATCTTTCCAGAAGTGCCACCTCTCCCCATGGCCTCTGGCAGCCTGCCTGGCTTGACTGTCTTCTGCAGATCTCACTTATAGGTACTTCAGTCTTGCTGCATGTTGTTGAGGAATACCTCACATCTTAGGGCTTTGAGGATGCCTGCAGTGCAGTGGGGTGCCTTGAAATAAGAAAGTGCAGTACTGTAAGTAGCAACACTTAAAAATCTCCTGTGAGACCTGTCTCTGGAATTTTATTGCCTTTGAAAAACAATCCCATTTATGGGTACAGTATCAGCTCCTTTTTCAGCATCCCACTGGAAGTGGTATCTTTTCTCCAAAGCCCCACACCACACCTGACTGTCTGTACACTCTGTAACATAAAGAAACTCTGAATCAGCCTCCTCAAGCAAAGAGCTTATGCCATGAAGTATGATGAACATGGAGCGCTGTTTGCTTGAATAGCTGCTAAAGTTATTAATAGTCTTAAAAAACATCCTGGAAATTCTTTTTGGTCCATTCTTAGTACTTGTTGACCTCAAACTGGCAACCATATGAAAAAATGTTGGGAGGGGAAGCACGGATTAACACAAGAAAATAGAAACCACATGGTAGAGGGAGGGAAGATCAACAAGGCAGTATTACTGAAACAGAGGGTTCCTTCTCATCCCACCTCTTCTCCTCAGCATTTTTGATCAGGGGTTACTTTTTTATTACTGTTGTTCTTTCTTATTCATGTAAAAGGGTGAGTCTGTCCTGTTGGCTTGTCTTTCTCCAAGCAACAACACAGCAGAGATTATATTTTTTACTATTATTAATTACTGCCACTGTTAATAGAAGGAAGATCTGTCTGATCCTTTGTGCTGCTACTAGATGTCTCATCTCCTCCATTTTGCCTTGTTAGTGGGTTTCAGGAGGATTTTAAGTCATACTGATTTCTTGAAGAACTGGGCCTGAATAGAGAGGCACATTGCATCTAATTCTGTCAAAAGACTTTGAAATCGTACTTTGCATTACGAAAGCTGCACACTTGTACTATAATTTAATAGTAATAATGATAGCTTAACTAATAAAGGTGGCATTTCAAAACACATTTTTCTTTTGCAGCTCAGAATATAATTCTTAAATGGCTCCCTGCCAAAGTTTTGAAAGCCAAAGTTTATTATTTTTCAGCTATTAGAAATTGTGTATTAAAAGTCTAATCTCCTGTGTTTTGTGCTGTGGGTACTACAGAGCTAACAGAGCTACAGAATTATTGCTACAGAAATACTGCTTTGCAGGCTTTGCACATATTGTAGAACTGCTGGGAATTTGTTGGCCCTGGTCATAAAGATACTGAAAATGTTCATTTTAGCATGCATTTAGAATATAGTTTTCAGACTTGGCAGTAGAGAGACAGGTATACACCTTATCTAGTGTGAGGATGGACAGTTGAGCTTCTACCACCATGTTATATGACATTAAGGTATAGCTCATACTGAGAAATGGCAGAACTCCCCTGTCCCCTCTGCAATCCTCACCTCCCTTCAGTACCACTGTCTCTTTTAAGTGAATGGATCAAGCTACTGTTAGCAATTTCATCATACTGCTTTGTAGGTGCATCTTTAAACAAATGATGGAGCTCTGATACTGACCTCAGCTTCTCACAACAGTTTCCTTGCTTGTTTTTAGATTTATGTGTCTGCTGATACAGCAGGCTGGTAATGGCCATTTTGATACTGTACTTTGTTCTTCACATATTTCAATAATCAGACATTTGATGACATTGCTTAACAGAGTATGATTCTTATCATCTGTGAATCCTCTTTTATCCTGGGTTATCTTCATTTTACCCATTCAGAGAGGCACAACACCACACCCTGCCACCTTTTCTGCCTTGTCTCCAGCATTTGGTAGTAATGCATGTGTCACCTCTATGCGTGCTTTCGTTATGCTCTTTAGCAGTATGCAGTCAGTGTACTTTTATACGCTCTTGACTTATAGGGAAGCTTTATCATAAGCATGTCATTTGTCTTGTTGTGGCTGAAAGAGGAACCTTTTAGGGTGTTAACTGACCAGTACTGGCAGACTGGTCTTTCTGGAAAAAATATTGCTCTGAGGTGACTAACTTAAAAACAAGGCAATTAAATTGAACAGATGAGGGAAAAGGTACCCCTTCAGATTTGCCTCATGATTTTTTTTCCACAGTCCAACTTACTGTCTGTCTGTTTGTACTGTCTTAAAAAATGGGAGAATAAAACATTTTTTTTATCTTCCAGTGACTTCACATTTTACCAGAAAGTATGGTCTTTATAAGGGATTCTTAATCTTTTCCATGGTTTTATAATATATCAAACAGAAAAAAAAAGGAATAAATAATTTGTTCAGACCTCAGGTGATCCCAAGGGCACAAAGCTTGAACCATATTCTTTGAATATGAAGAAGATAGGGAGGTCTTGCTCATCCAGCTCCTTGCTCTGAATTTAGAGCAAAGGAATTTGTACCCTGTTGGCTCGTGTTCTGTTTAGTTTCCCACCTAAAAATCAAGCGTAAGGGAAACAAGGAACCATCCAGCACTATACAGAGATTGGGACACAACCAGTTAGGACTTGCTTCACTTCTGAATTGTGCACATTTCTAGAGCAAGCACAAGCAGCAAGGACACAGGATGTGAATATAACCAAGGCAGAAGCAGAAGAACGTGTTTTCTGCTAGCTGTAATGCTAACAACGTAGTCGAACTTTTGCCAACATTGTGGGTAGAGGTCTTAAAAAGCACCCCAAAAGCTGTCATTAGAGAAAAGTGGAGATGGAATGGCAATGTCTGAGTTTATGTGAGATTTGCATTGCTGTAGATAGTCTGACTTCATTTGATCTAATCTTCACCTGAATGATGGTAATAGATGTTGTGTTTGGGGATCACCAGGCACTTTAATGCAAAAACGGTTGAACGTAGTGGGTCTACAACTCTCAGCCTTGGTTTGCTTTGAATCTAGATACTCCTTCTATTTCTAAGTAGATACTAGCCTACAATGTTGAGGTTAATTTTTTTTCCTTAGAAAAATAAAAAAAAATCTGACAATGACTTGTGATCCTTATGGGTTTCCTCTAGGTTAGGCTCTCCACTGAAGAACAATAAATGCTTGCAGTTCTATGCAGCAGAAGTTTTACAAGCACATAAATTATCTAGTCGTAGCTGTGAGGTGGTCTGGGTTCCCTGGTTAGGAATTTCAAAACTGATATTCACAGAGGTCACGGACCTATTGGCTAATTGAGTACTAGCTGTCTCAGTGCCATAACTAGCCCAAAATCAAAATGCTGAGGAGACATGTACTAAAGGGCCTATCCACATAAATTTCTATGTCATAAAAAGTTGGAAGGATGCATTAGATCCCAACAATTTAATGAAATGTTTACAAAACCTCTGAATGTCTAAACAATTATCAGTTGCTTCATTTATTTAGACTGCTTGCTTCTACTTCTACAAATAAACCATTACCCGCATCCCATTACTCTTCTTGCTACACATATAAAACTCTCATGTGGCTGGCAACTCATTTTTGTTGAATCTTGGCTCCTGAGAGACAGATCTGGAACATGTTTGCTGTGGGGAAATCCATCAGGGAGAAATCTGCTGCTTTCACTGGAGCAACAGAGATCAGAAACTTCTTCAAGGAAGCCCTTTTGCATGTAAATGCAGTTTGAACAAAGTCATATATAGGTAGATGAGTAAAGAAAGGGTTGTCCAAGCAGTGACATACATTTCATTTTCTAGTGCTTTTGAAATTAGAAAACACTTTAAACAAATGGACTCCTTTCAATCAGCTTTCGTTACAAAAGTGAGTGACTTGTATATTTTAAGTATGCATGAAGCCCAAGATCCAACAGGACCTGTAAGGATGGCACTGATCACAGGTGTGACTGGTACCACTGGATTCAAGGGGTTTATTTCATGTCTTTAAGCCCCCTGTTCTTTAGGCAAGGAGTTTCTACCCAGGGCAGGACTTCTGTGCATGGCAGGTGTATGAGATTTGGCTCCGTGTTGTTATATGCTCTGCACAGGCAACCAGTGTGCACTTACCCAGTTACACATCTTTATAAAATATATTAATGAATTGCATTGATCACAAGGGACAGCATGGGGCAGCACGTGTGGATTTCAGTATCTATAAGGTTCTGCTCACTCACAAAATCAGAATCACAGAATCACAGAATCACAGGGGTTGGAAGGGACCTCAGGAGATCACCTAGTCCAACCTCCCTGCCAAAGCAGATTCACCTACAGCAAGTTGCACAGGCCTGCATCCAGGAAGGTTTTGAACATCTCCAGAGAAGGAGACTCCACAGCCTCTCTGGGAAGCCTGTTCCAGTGCTCCATCACCCTCACAGTAAAGAAATTTTTCATCACATTTAAGTGGAACCTCCTGTGTTCCAGCTTGTGCCCATTGCCCCTTGTCCTATCACTGGCCACCACTGAAAAGAGTCTGGCCCCATCCTCTTGACACCCACCCTTTAGATATTTATAAATTAATATTTATAGATATTAATAAGGTCCCCTCTCAGTCTTCTCTTCTCTAGGCTAAACAGACCCAGCTCTCGCAGTCTTTCCTTATAAGGGAAATGTTCCAGCCCCTTAATCATCTTTGTGGCTCTGTGCTGGAGTCTCTCCAGAAGTTCCCTGTCTCTCTTGAACTGTGGGGCCCAGAACTGGACACAATATTCCAGATGTGGCCACACCAGGGCAGAATAGAGGGCGAGGATCACCTCCCTCAACCTGCTGGTCACACTCTTAATGCACCCCAGGATACCATTTGCCTTCTTGGCTGGAAGAGTCAAGTGGTTTTTTTAAAGGCCACTCTGAAATTTCAGCCTCTGATTTTGCCTTTTTTCTCCCTATATCACTTGTTCTTACCAATAAGGGTTTTGGAGGCCAAATTATGCGTTCTTACATCCCTGTGACTGTATTGACATTGAGGACACTGAAACGTAAGTGAGATGGGCTGTTAAATCAGAGAGTTCTCTAAAAGTACATGCCCATCTGTGCTACGTGAGAGGTGTCTAAAATTCACATAAATACTTGAGACATCAGACCAAATTCAATCATGATAGCAAACTGTCAGACCTTGGCGTTTGGGTGGAGGCCTGATTTGGATGTGTGGCTCTCTGTGGACTCATATGAAGCCTGGAGTGCCGAAAATCATGGGCAGGTTTATGGCTGTAAAGTATATTTGAAATTATATTTACCTTCCTAATTTAAAATATTCTGCAAGTGCACAGTTTAAATTGCTGATATCTGTGAACCCATCTAATTTTGATTTAATTGGGGCAGGACCCCTTGCACTGGTAACACTGAAGGAACAGTGACCTTGGGCAAGAGGGCAACTGGTGACCATCTGGGCCAGGCTGGCAAAGGCAACCTCTTCCACCAGCACAGCTGGACCTGGGAAAGGACATCTGTCCAGTAACTGAACTAGCACTTCTGCTGCTCATTAATGAGCTGGAGGTAATTAGGGTGCTGTCATTAAAGATCTCTTAATCTGAGAGGGAAGCTAGCTTGTTTTTGAACAGATGAGGTCAGTGTGGCTTTGACCTGAAATATCTCTCTCTTCACGGTGTGGTGTGCCAAGACCTGCAGGTCATATTCAGGGTACAATGAAATCCCCCATAGCTGCTTTCACTCTGCCTCAGTGACTCTGCATATTTGCAGAGCACTTAAGGATGGTTTCGTGCAACAACTGCTCACGTTTATGCATAATACTAACTTGCTTTTTCTTATAGCATTTTTAAATTATGAAATCAAAATACTCTCCTTCCTGTAAAATGCATATAAAGGCTTGTAGGAAGAATTGGTATTTACTCTGCAAATGCTAGTGTTCAATTTAAACAGGTGTCAGGCAAACTCATCTAAAGAAATTATAAAGCTTAATGGTGTCTTCACTCATCATTTGTCATTTACTTCACTCCACACAGTGAAGAGGCATTGCTGACTCTTAACTGTCCTCAGGAACATTCTCCATTTGAAATTGCTTCAGAGATGACTAAGTATTATTTAAGCAGAAATTTAAGAGCAATAAATAGTTTTAGAGACTGCTGGGAAGATTGATGAGAAAAGATTTTGTTCTCTTTCACACTGTAAACAAGAAGCAATAAATTAGTGGACAGATCTCAGCAATAGGAGAAAGACTACATTCTATCAATCGAAGCAAGTCTTGCTTTTATATTTTCACATGTGACTGCTCTTTGGAAGAATGAGCATGTTTGGAAAAAAAAATAAAATAAAATAAAAGGCCTGATGCCCATGGAAGAGGTTATGTACATCCACTTAAATACACACAAAAAATTGGTAAAGGTAGGAAATATGCAAGGCAAAAGATCTGAGGTGAAGCAAACAGTGACCAGGAGGCTCTTAGATTAATTTTAAAAACTTTAAAAAACTACTCATTTCTGACCACACCAATAACGATATACTAAACATAAACCTTGAATTAAAAAATACACAAAGCCAGAGAAGTTGTTAACAGTAAAAGTAATGGTCCAAAGAAATGACTTAGACCAGTCTACCCAAACAGCATAATGGGCCTTTATTATTGCTAATGAAGAGTGCAGAAGAAATTACCAAGTAATTGGTAGACAGTAAACAAGGTTCTCTAAACAGAGAACTGCCAATAAAATAACACACTTCTATTTTTGCTCATCTGAAGCATTGAAAAATGATGAATTGGGCAATTCAAGACCATGACATCTTACAAAGATAATAAGAACTTTAATTGCCTTCTGGTATCTATCTGAGGTCTTTTGTGTAGTCCATGTTTTTGTAACCAAAAGGCTTGAAACTTACTTTAGAGAAGGAAAGAAAACAGGAAATGAAAGGGGACAAAAAAAAAAAAAAAAAAAGAAAAAAAGAAGAGAAATCAAAGTTTCTCCTGTAAACCCAGGTCTCCAGAGCTGAGGATTCAGGAAAGTAATCTAAAAATGTGAAGATTTTAATTAAAAACTACAAGTGTTAACAATATCTCTGGTGCTTGAGCCAGCTGAAGGGAGCAGTTATGATGGCAACCCAGCTTACATGAAGGACCTAAAAGATGTCCAAACAGATAAGCAGCACAGGAATCACCGTGAACACTGCCGGCTCTGTAGAAGGCAAATGTCTGTGTCCTTGCCTCTTCTGTCTATAGATATGCACGTATATAGCTGTGTGCTATATATATATGTATAAATAGCATATATAGATGTGCACACATATAGCTGTGCATGCAAGGGATAAAATAGCCTGAAGAGCAGCATAGTCATGCTGTGAGACAGCAAGGTCAAAAGCTTCAGTGGAAGGGGAAGAAGCAGCTGAAAAGGCGGCTCACAGGAGAGGTGGGAAATCACCATTTATTTAAGCATGGAGATGAAAGTTCTATTTTACATTTGTAGTGACAACTGTCTTAACAAGCTCCATCTTCACAAGTTTTGAATATTCTCCAATGCTTTGAGTGAAATTTTTGCTGGCAGTAAAATTATGGTTAAAAAGAAAACCAGTTTAAGTGAAATCCACTGGCTCATTTGTATGCTAAGCACAATAGTGTGTCTGCTTTGTCGGCCCTCTGGAACAGGCCAGGTCTTCCCCATATTAACTATGTCACCATCAGGTACCACATTTGCCCCCAGAGCCTGGCAGCACCCCTGGAGAAGCCCATCTCCCTAGACATCCACACCACCACAGCCTATTCCTGTACATCGAGACATCTAGAACAACCCTTGGCACTTTGGCATTTCTCAGATTGGAGGAAAGGAGAAGAGAGAGTTGAGGAAACCTGTTTCATCCTGTGGGACACACAGTCCCTTCCAGTTTCCTCTTTTTCCTTCCAGGAAGAGCCAGCTCTTATGGTAGTCACAGCAGGTATGTCACTGGACCCTTGGAGGACAGCCACTCCTGAGCTGTGACTGCTGTGTCTGGTCTCTGCTGAAAGCCACAAACATGAAACCCAGGTCTTTGATTGTGCAAAGCGGTAGTGCAGATCCGTGACTCACCATGGTCACTGACCTGTGGCACTGTGGCTCCCCATGGCAGCAGCATGTGGCTTCCTGTACCCCAAAGGCAGCACCAAGTGACGAGGGAAAGAGACAAAGGTGCAATCAGTGCTGTTGACTTGCACGGGAGGTGACACTTACACAGCACAGGAGGTCACATCTGCTCTCCATCAGGCTCCCAGCACACTCCCACCCAGGGAATGGACGAGGGAGATTGTATTTGACTCTTCTTGCATGACTCGATGTGCCCCACCCTCACAGGAGCTCTGGAGAAGGTTTCCATGGCTGAGTGCACCTCCTTGGCTGAGTGCACATCTTCACAGGACACATTGTTTCGCTGCACTGCCAGTCGTGGCAGGTAACTGTGGATGTTTTACTGCTGCCAACACTGGATCACCTGGCAAGGTGCCTCCTTCCCTCACCTTTCTTCTCTCTGGCCAATGAGATGTGAGCCAATAGGCAGAATGGGATTTTTTTCTTTTTGCTTTGCACTCAGATGGCAGTTTTGCTTAGTAGCCCCTCCTCTCCCAAATCTGAGGGCATGCCTACATGCAGCTCTTCTAGCCTCACCACAGCAAGGTCAGCAGTGGCCTGCAGATGTGATACAGGCAATTTCCCCATTTAGTTCAGAGAGGGTGCAGGGGGAATTGGGTGTTTGAGCCGGCAGAGGTGTAATGGTGCTGAACATCAACCTACCTTTTTTTTAATTTCCCCACTCATACACACTTACATCATCTGCAAGATTCATAATGTGGCCAAACTTGAATGTGTTTTCACAGCTTTAGCCCCCAAAAAACAAGGCTACTGCTTCCCCCGTCTATCACCACTCACATTTCAAATCCCTGCAGCACAGCAGGGAGATGCTGCAGCTATTCAAACAAACCATTTCTGGAAATGCTAACACAAGCAGGCAAGAGGAGAGCATGCTGATCCTAATGCTGCTCTTTGGAAATGGCCAGATCATTTGGCTGCAATTTTCCACTGAATTTCAGGTGAAGGTAGTACCACCCCCTTCTCTTACAGAATAAAAGATTTCTACCCTTACTGTTACTGACTGGCAAGGATTTGAGGTTTTTTATTTTCAATCTGTGTGATAGGATACAGAAGCCTGCCATCAGCCCTACCTTAACTGATGAATTACAAGATGCTGTCTAAACTGATTTTCTTATCATACAGCAGGCACAATTCCTGCCCTGCGGAGTTTACAGTCTCAGTGGCATTTTGTAGGTGTCACAGTGAAGTGCTCGGGGCTTCTTAGCATGTAAGCGATACCCAAATACGGAGTTCATCAGCAATCCCAAAATGTAAGAAATAATAAGCAATTCAGGAATGCCACTAGAAAAAAGCTCTGTAATGAACCCTTGTAAATTTTAAGACTGGACCCTGAGAATCCTAAGTTACATTGACTGGAACAGTTTTTAAATGTTCATTGTGACCAAAACTATAGGCTTATGTTAAGTAAATTTTACAGCACTGATGGTACTGGGTTGTCAGGTGCTTGTCGTGCTTGTGGCACTTGTACAAAGTGGCTGAAAAATGTAATTTTCCCAATATGAATAAGATTAGTATCTTTTTAAGCCAGGGTGAAATATTTGCCTTGAGATAAGTTGCTAGGAAGTTTGGCCTGTAATTCAAGTGGCCAGTTCAGATGGTGTTAGAGATATCAGTAGCTCTGTATTGCTCCAGGCTTGTTCAAAGACTTTGAGAAGTGAATTTAAAATTATTTTTCTCTCACCATCAAAGTAGTTTTGGACCTTTGTTTGAAAAATACCCAGATCCACAGCTCACTGGTTCAGGGATAAGACTCATATCTCTTTAGAAGGTTTTGAATCATCCAAAAAATTTTATATGCTGCACAGGGAAGGAAATAAGCAGGCTTTATATTGCTAGCAGGCTGCTTCCCATTTCTTAAGGTTTTTTGTTGCTTCTGCATCCAGTTTTCCCCCACCAGATGAGGATGACTGTGACTCTGATGACAGGGTGTGACACACAGGAAGATCAGCAGCAGAGCCCCTAGGGTTAGCAGGCAAGTTTAATCACTAAAGCAGGCAAAAATGAGAATGAAAGCACGTTGGTGGGAACAAAAAATAAGGTTCAGTTTATGAAGAATGCTAGAGAGGAAAGAAAAGGTGTCTTAATATTTTTAGCCCCGTTGTAGTGTTCAACAGCTCTCTCTCTATTTCCGGATGAGTTGAGCTATGAAGGTCAGCTTTCTGTGCTGTCTGTGTAGAAGAGGTACTTACAGCAAGGCAATTCTAAGTTTTCTAAGTCATTCAATATCTCTTGACACTTTACTTAATAATTGCTTCGGATGACACAAAGGTGAAGTCACTACCAGCTTTGCTACAAGAGCTATAATGGCACACTACTGTCACCTTAATGACTTTATATACTGCTAAGTTTGATGAAAAATGTGCCACTTCAGTGAGGCCAAAGGTACCAGAAAAGAGAGTTTGGGAAGTAACAGTATTACTGCAGAAATGTCATCTCCTTGGTGGTTGAAGAAATTAATTTAATAAAGTTATAAAAATCCTCATAAATGTTCGACAGCTTTACGTAAATGCAATAAACCAAAGGTGTAGGGAGAAGAAGTGAATCTCATTTTGCATTTATGATGCGCAACAAAATTACAATGCAGATGAGGACAAAATGACCTATAAATGTTAAACACATGGTTTAATATATAATATGGTAACAGTAGCCCTGCTGGATGAACATGCACAGTACTGTGATGTTCCGGCAGTGTGGTGTGGTCAGTGCTGGGGTGGACATTGAAGAGCAATGCACAGCTCTCCTTCCTCCAAAGTAAGTATTGGACTTTGTGGGCTCGGTCAGAAAAACATGAGAAAATGAGGCATATTTATGAAGCTAACTCTTGGAAACTCAACACTAGTGAGAGCATGTTTACCTCTATTGAAAGTTTTTCAATAAAGGGTTGAAATTCACCATGTGCTGAAAGCCAGTACAAGGTCTTTTTGGGTGAAAGTTGCAGACTTCTTGTCTTTGGTCTAACTTGAGTTCAAATTGCTGTGCAGCTGAAGTTTTATCTTCAGGGCTCTTCTCGTGTCATTAAGAAAGGAAGGACAGAAAATTGTAAGGTGTCCCACTGAGGACCCCTCAGCACAGCTGGCCAGATGGGTGGGTGCTGCCCACCTCATTGGCTGGCTGTCCCTACCTGCTTCCTCACCCCTTTTGCCCGCAGACCTTGGTGCATGCAGGACCTGCTGTGTCCAGACCATGTTCAGTTAAATGGGCAGATTGCTGCAAGCTCCAATATGCTTGTACATTGCACAAGCACATTGAGGGGAAAAAAAGTCATATCTTTAAAATATGACAATGGTTAAGCAGATCACTGATGCTGTGCTTGAACATATGTTAATGTAAGCTATGTAGGAAATAATATTAAAAATGCCAGCATCTTCTCTCCTGATAATGAGTTTCTTTATTCTGGTGACCCTTGAGCACAGTTTTGACATATGCATGACGTATAGCTGGGTCTCCTCCTTCACGACAGAGTGTGGCCAGTGCTGCTCAAGACAATGTTGTTGGAGGTCAGTTTACAGCATGTTTTATTTCTGCCTGCAGTAGACACCTATGTGCAGAGAAGCTTCTGGTGATGATCCTTTCCTCCCTCTCATACTGATTTCCATGACAAACGGGGACCTTTGGCTTGCTACCCTGCCCTGCTGGCAGGAAGAGCCGAGCCAGAGGCTGCCCTGGGTAGCCCACCGCAGGGGTATGGGCCATGATGCGGGAGCTAGGGGGGCTGACAGCACTGCCACCCCTGCTGTCCACCCTGCTCCTGGCTTACAGACAGCTGGACGTGAGCTGCCTGCAAGCTGCTGCGATGTTACTGACTGCGAAGTGCCGCTCTATAAGCTCTGGCAGTTGGGCAGCTGCTGGGTGAGCATCACGGGTGGCCATGCTGGGGCTGTCACAGACAGCCAGGACCAGCAGCTTTGTCACAGGCTGGTCACCAGACAGCAAGATCACAGTCCTTGCAGACCTCCTCTGTGTATTAAAGTTGACCTGTCAGCACTGGCTGGGTTTAGGCTTTTCCATTTGTTTTGCTTCCTTGCCCTCCTACTACAATCCTTTTCTGTCATTTCCACTGTTGCAAATAATTTATGGGCATTAATTTCTGAGTGTAAATCAGAGCAAAATCAGGCCCTGGCAACACAGGTGAAAGGAAGCCAAAGAAAGATAGCAGAAACTGATTTGATGCTTTAACATCAGCAAGCCTTCCAGATTTCCAGGCAAAGAGCTGGAGACTGCGTTAGACTGACTCATCACTGTTTGCGACTCTGGGGAGGTTTGCAGCTGGTTGGGCAAGTACGTTGAGCAGAGAAAAAAAATGTTGAGCAAAGAAGAAAATAAATCCATGCCAAAGGCATACTGGCTTTGATACTCACTCCCATGCTGAAATTTAGACAAAGGGCTGTTATGGAGTTGTGTTTTCTTAGTGTCTAGAGCCTGTTTCAGACCACGTTCAATTAGATCTGCAGATTGCTGCAAACTCCAATATGCTTGATAATGAGTTTCCTCATCCTGTTGATGCTTGAGCACAGGTTTATTTTGACATATGTGTGACATTTCTCCAAAATCCATCTGTCGCCTTACAACTAGGGTACCCTTTGGGGAAGGAAGAAGTGTGAGACTACACATCCATCAGCTAGAGTGCCTCTGGATCCCAAGCCTCCCTGACTGTGACAGTACTGCAAACACAACTGTCATCCTATTTGGAAACACACATCCCATCAGGAGTTTGGGGCACAGGTTGGACCTCAAATGCCTTGAGATGTCCAGGTAGCGCGGGGCATTCAGGCAGAGCACCATCTTCACTAACCCTGGCCACAGGGAGATCGTGGTAGAGGACTTTTTAGGCACAGAAGCATCTATGCAGTGAGCAGGGAACCCAGGCATGGGTCAGTGTGACATTCCAGCAAACATTAGTTTTCTACTATTTGATGCCCTTTTTACTTCAGTGCTGTGGCATTTTATGTGGGGCAAACAACTTCCCCTGTACTACAGATGCGGTAAGATTACAGGCTTGGGCACACATCTGGTCTAGGACTTCTGCCATTGATCTCATAGTGCCCCATACACTGGTGTAAGGCCACGTGGCCCACATCAGGGAAACAGGCTGCAGCTCATGCTGAGGAGCAGCATCGTGTTGTGTTCAGCAAGAGGCTGAAATAGATAGGATGGCTCATGTTGGTGTGGGTGTGCACAACTCAATACACATGCCCCTAACCCAGCCTGTTAGGCGGGTTCTTGGAGCTCTGGTTATAGACTCCAGTTTCAGCTACCATGTTAGACATTTCCACCTCCATTTCCTTGGGTCACTCTCCTCTGACTAGGCACTCAATCTCTTGTTTTGCAAAGCCGATGCTGGAAGACACCACATGCATTCTTGGCATCTCACCTCTTCTTTCTCACACTTATTTAAACCTGAAAATATGAAATAAGCTGCAGCTAGTAGTTTCCTCAGTCTATGGAAGACTATGTTGCAAGGAAGCAGTGATATATGAATTTATTTTCTTTCAAGGAGCAACACCGATAGAGATTTTTTTCTTCAATTTTTCTTCATTCTTTTTCTTAATTTTTTTTGTTTGATTCTTGGATTTTATCCAGCTGTCAATTGACCAGCTGGAAATTGAATTAAAAATTACCAGACTTTCAGATCATTAAATGATTATTTATTTAATTTTCTTACAGTTTGATTCAGCTTCATCTCTGACCTAAAGCAGGAGCACAAGAGGAATTGCTTGCAGTGAATATGGGTTACTAGGGCAAACAGACCTTCAGGGCTGAAATTACATGTATGCATCTTATTTGTCCCAGCTGTTGAGGTCTAGGTTTGTTTTGTAATGACTGTTTGTGTTCTGGTAGTTCCCATTAGGCAAGAAGATAAGGGAAGCATAAGAAGTCCTGAAAGATTTATAGTCTACTTGTGGCTGAGGTGCAATGAGCTAATGACACAAGCAACAGGAAGGAAGGTGGGAGGAACGGCAGGGATAACAAAAACAGGATTGCATGGTTATATAGATGATGTATGTGGGTAGGCTGTGGTTCTGAATCACATGCAGAATAGACACTGCTGAAATCCAAAGACCTGACACAGCGCTGATCACCCTTGTACACCAAGGCCCTTGTGGACAGCAGGGTTAGACACTGTGGGCATGGACCTCGTCACACAGCTCAGGAGGGTTGGAGGAAGCTGGCAATGATTTCCTCACTTCTCCAATGCTCTGAGAGACCTGGGAAGAAGACAACTGTTCCAAATCAAATAGTAGTTTTCCATGAAGTCTTTTAGGGCAGCCACTGCTGACATGGGAGGGAAAGGAGGAAGGCTGCTTAATGACTTTTAGTTTTTGACTTATGAGACTTTTTTTCCTGTTGCTGTGTTTACCAGCTAATGGCATAAAGTCAGTGTTGCCTTTGATGTTTGCCAAGATATTATCAATGGTGTATGCTCCAATTCATTCAGCTGGGAGTAGGTAACAGTCTAGGAGCTATGGTCTGTAACATGGCTGCTGCTGATTCATGCTGCTGCTGTTTGCCTTGTAGTGTTTTGCCAGGGTTTGCCTATATAATGCTTGCCTAAAGGTGGACTCATCTTGATGTGTGAAGCCATATGAAACCCTAATCAGGAAGTTTTATATCCTTGTATAATCTCTGATGTCCACAGCAATCTTTGTTATTGAAACTCTTGCATGTAAGAGCCATAGCTAGTCATGGTCCTTTAGGAGGAGCATAAGGTCACAACATCAATCCAGAAGAGTTTTGTCAGATTAGATTTGACATGAAATGATGCACAGAGATGCTGTCAAACAAGGAAGAAGCAGAGGTAGGTCTTTATACAAAATGGTAAGGTTTTGGCTTGGTTATTTTTAGAAAGTGTACATCCCCTTTGCTTGTGAAGTGTCTGAAGCAACTTTTGCAAGTTTTTGCAGAACTGCTCTAGCTGGAGACACAGTGGGAAGGGGCTGGTACTAATGGTCCTGAGTTTTGTCTCTCATTGGCAATGTGCCCTTCTATTTCTTTTTATTTATCTATTTGGGGGAAAGTGTTTGTGTAATAGCAACTTCTTCTTGCTAAATTCTAAAGCCCATGTATTGCTTTTTCCTCTCTCTGGACAGAGAGAGAAGCATGAGGATAGCAGAACAGTATGGGCTGTTCAGCTTTAGCCTTCTCCAGAGTGTATTTCCATTCTGGGCTTGAGGGTGGGGAGAAACTGCCTGTCTTTCACTTGCAGGTGTGTGGAGGATGTTCAAAAGGTGCTTACATACTTGACAGATGCTTGCCTTTTCTTATTTGCTTTCATTATTAAAAATAAATAGCAGTGAAACACCAAGGGCCAAAATGCCTGTTTACACTTCAAAATTCAAAAATACAAATGTGATTTCTTCCCACTTTGAAGGGAGCAAAAAGAAATTATGAGAAATTAACTCATTTTTCATGTTTTCAAAATATTTTAGATGTGAATTCGGTTGTTATTCTCTCCCTCTTTAATTTTTGTGAAGCCTTAAAGTGAACCCATCAGAGTAACCAGTGCAGCAAAGTTAAAAAAACCCCCAAATCAAGGAAGGGAATACCATGCCTTACCACCCAGCAGGCTGAGCTGCAGCTTCAGCTGCAGGCTGAGCCCTGTTCCGTTACCATCAAGTGTTGCTTCCTGGGCCCAGATTTGATTTCCATGCCTGAGTAAACCCACCCACACGCCAGACTAAGCCCTGCTGCGCCTGCCATTTCTGTTCTGAGCAGGCTGCAGGATTCAGGAGCTGCCTGGGAAAATACACAAATACTACTCAGCGAGGCAGGTCTGCTTCCTCACCATTTGTGTTAACAGAAGGGAGAGCCAGAGAGGAATTCAAAGGCAGCCCCGCTGTGCTGAAAACACGCCTTGAGAGATCAAGAATTACAGCTGTATAGCTGGACACAGTCAATCTAAATCTTTTATTTTTTAGGAAGCCTCACCAGAAACTAAATGGCTCATTAACAATAAAAATACACTAGAAGAAACGTGCTAATCAGATTTTCATACTGCAAAGAGCACAAGAGCTACTCCCTGGTATGAAATGAAACCATTTTTTGCAGACTTCAGAAGAGTTTGCAGGTATGGCTCTTAATCAAAATGGCAATTTTTAGCCACGTCCAGAACCTGCAAGAAAAGGCTACAACTAAGGACTCAAGTGTCTGGAGAATGGCACAGATATCTCCCTGGTGCTGCCTGCTTCTGGGACGTGGATATTTAGGAGCTGATATGCTGTGGCTGGGGTCTTAGATAAATGGTTGCTTCGAGGTATTATGGTTTATAAAGGCTAAAATCTCTAGTGTAATAGGCAGCCAGACCAAAGCATTCTCTTACAAGGGGAAGATAGGATACTGCAGGCCATTTCAAGGTCTTTCATCGGCCTGAGGGATTTCATTTTAACATCATCTGAAGTTAAACCAGCAGATGAATGGCATGGGGGAAATGTAGGCTGTTCTCTTATTTAAAAATCCAGACTGTTGCACATATTGTGGAGCTAATTGCAAATAATGCTTCATTTTGTTGGTTCATTTTTCATGAGGGGAAAAATAATCTGACGCAGTTGCTGTCTCTTTCCTATTATACTGTGAATGTAACAGACTGGGAGATTCCTACCCCTTGTTCCACAACTGTAGTCTGTGTCTCTGAGCAAGACAGATCACCAGTCCAGCCCTTTGTGTGCTTAGCCTGTGATTTTCAAGAGAACAGTTGGTACGAGGCAAGTGTTTAAGTCCCCTTTGGGCCTTTGAAATCCTTCCCTGGGGAAGGACTGAAAATGCCCTGGGCAGGACTCTGTACTGATGTGTTTGCAAGGCTGCAGCATAAAGGGCCTTGAGTTTTCCCTGGGCCTTCACGTGTTAGTGCAAATACAGAGTCACCATGATAATCCTCTTTTTTATGCTCAAGGAGAAAGAATAACAGGGATTGACAATGCAAGTGGGAAGAGCAGGAGGGTAAAAGAGGGAGAGATGTACTGAAAGGAGAGAGATACTATGAAAGAGCAACCCCAGATGAGAATGGCAAAAGAAAAAAAGAGCTTTGCGTGCAGGAAGGAGAGAAACTAAAGCAACAGTACAATGTGAAAAATAAATTTTTAAAAATAGGAAGGTGACTATTAAGAGGTGGAATAGAGCAGATGAAGCAAAAGGACAAAGGAACAGTTCATGAGGGAACAGGTTAAAGAGAGAGCGAAGGGAACAGGGTGTACTGATAGCTAAGCACTCAAGAAAATGCAAATGATGGTGTTTAAGAAATCTTTCTGTGTTCCTTGGAATTAGGATGCTTCTGTCTCTGCTGCAGGATTGAGAGTGAAAGCCAATCTTCTTTGATCTGATCCAGTGGTGCAGAATGACTCTAAGGGAATGTATCAATTAAGAAAATATTGAAATTACCAGTACAGCGTTTTACATATCTCAGGTTCCACTGAAAGCAAGGTACATTGGAAAATAAATGAACCATGATACTGGCACTATGACAAGCAACCGAGCATTTTGTGGAAAAGGGTAGGAAAATATAAAACTCTGTATGTTCTGCGGATCTTAATGATGACCACTGTTCTAAAAATGCTCGGCTTTGGCTGCCAGGGCTTGCCTCTCACAGTATCAGTGTAAAACAGTGTTTCATGAATTTGGTAACCTTTTCCCCCATGTAAACATATGCCAAACTCCTACCAGTTAATTTCCTTAAGGCATGAGCAGCCGGTACCCATGGTGTGAAGTGTCAAATATGGGACAAGATTGGTCATAGGAGGAAAACTGCAATGTTTACAGGCTGGTGATGACACAGACTTTAAAGAAATGGAGAGACATGTAGAAAAGGAATTTATCTTTACTGGCCCTAATTTTATTAGCACCTTGAGGTCTGTAAGTCCCCACAACACCTAGCGCAACATCAAATCTTCTTAATTCTCGCACAAGGCATCCTGACAACCTGGCTGTGAGATAAACTCTTATGTTCCTGGTGTACGGATGGGAAAAAACAAGACCTGAAAAACACAGATGTCTAATGGTAAGCTCCTTCCCTCATGTCTGTGCACTTACAGAAGTGCTTCTCATTCCATGCTGTTATTTACTTAAGTAGAAACACTTTAAAAGGACTTTAAACAACATTTTCAAAAAGAGAAACTTCACTTTCTTTGCCTAAGGGCACCTAAGTCATGACTGAAGATCATTCACAAGATTAATCAGGTCCATGGCTACCATATTATCCAGCTTCACCAAACAAGAAATCAGGAGGCTGAGGGGAGAACTAATAATTTTCTACAACTACCTGAAAGGAGGCTGTAGTGATGTGGCGGTCAGTCTCTTCTCCCAAATAATAAGTGATAGGATGGGAGGAAATGGCCTTAAGTTGCACTAAGTGAGGTTTAGATCTTTTCCAACCTAAATTATACTATGATTTTGTGGTTTAATCTTCCTGCATCTTTGTCCTCTCACAAGGCTGCTGATCCCAGCTTCTGGCATTCATATGGACTATATAGAGCACCATGTATAATGCAGAGCATTATGTCAGTTGGGAGCAGAGAGGAGCATTCATGTTATGAGTCTTGTACTAAGACTGCAGCCTGTCATAGCTGTGCCTCTGCATCTAGCCACATACACACTCACTTGTATTTTCCTTGCACCATATATAGTGAGAAGATCTTGTCAAATAACTTGATTAATATTTCATTAATCTTTGAGGGAGATAAGAATAGGAAATGGGAATTCAAGTGTTCTTTCTTTTTTTTACCATAGCCAAATAATGATTGTAGGTGCATCTTTTATTTTGTGATTCTTTGCCTGATTAAAAAATTAATAGAAAAAAACTTCAGGTGCTGCAATATGCAGTAGCATATTCAGATTTATTCTGCTGTGGAAATAGGAAAATAACACTCTCAGGGTAATGTGTTATCAGCTTTCAAAATTCCCATGAGGAAATCACGTAAATCTCTATTCAGTTAAAGTCAACAGACTTGTAGGAGAGTCAAACAAGGGCAATTCCAGATGAATCAAACAAGGGTAATATATGAATACCACGGCTGAAGAAACAGTCTGTCTGCCTTCCTGGTTGCATGAGTTGTGCAGTGGACTTAGAGAGGCAGTTTAGAACAAGGGGAGGAAGAGCTGCACAGATAACCAGTACAGCTGAGGAACAAGTCCAGAAAGCTGGAAAAGAACTGTGGTTATTTTTGGTTTTTAACTATCAATCATTTCTGGTTTTTTAACTAAATGTTTGTTAAAGAAACATCATTTTAATCCAAAAATGAAACCGACTTTTTCTTTTTTTACTGTAAAAATAATAGAAGTTAAGGAGCATTTAGAGGGGTAACTGTGTCAGGATTTTACTTTTCTAAACCAGAATACCTTGATGAAATAAAAATCATTCAGTGTATGTGTGTATCCAAACTGGTGGGTTTTGTACAAAGAAAAAGTTTCAGTCAAAACCTCTCTCCAGCCCAGCAGATGGTTTATCAATAGAAGGGTTGTTTGTGTGCCTGGCTGGAAGTTATGAAAGGGACCCATAGGGCACAGGACGGAGATTACGGAGGGAGGTTTCTCAACAGCCCATTGAGAGCAGTGACCCAACATGGGCTGGAGAAAGATACAAACAAACGACAAATACAGAGCTGAGGATTAGGATCTTTTGGCCCGTCCATTTCCTGTTGGTGAATGCAAGAGGTGAGCAGCTCCGCTCAGTTAGCCACCTGTTTACTCAGCATTGCAGAGAGCAGCCAGCTTTTCAGCACTGATTAGATAACCAGAAATGCACCCAACACCTAACTGCGTGCTAACGTCATGCTGCCAGGGTGCAGTGTGAGACTTCTCTCAAAGGGGTCACTGCCATCAGTGACACCCAACATTCCTGTGTGAAATGTTCCTCCAACCCTCCCTGTAGTCTCTCAGCTACAGGCCATGGGTCCCTCCATGTATGTACACAGTGCATGGTGGACAGTTCCTTCTGCTTTTTAGGTCATTGTCTTAGACCGACCCTCTTTCCCCAGTACAATTTCTAAGGAGCTCCTCTTTCTCTTTTCTCCTAGTGGTAAATGGTGGCTTGATGGTCACCTCGTTGTCTTAACTGGTGAGAAGGTATGAGTAGTGTCACCTTCTCCTTTGGACATAGTTCCTAAAAACACTGCCTCCTTGTGCTTTCTGCTCAGAAGAGGCAAATTCCCACTCCTGGCCCCAAAGCCAAAGCTGTAGTGGAAGGGACTGCTCTGGTCCTACTCATGCTGCCTGCAATGAAGAAGTAAGAGGCACTGTTATATACTGAAAAAGATTTCCGTCTTGTTTTTGTGCATTTATCATAGTGACTTTAATTCCCTTATTGTATTTATAGGTCCCCAAGCTTGGGAGTATTGGCTTAAAGGAGGCAAATGGTAACAGTTGAAGTTAAATACCAACACCTGCTCTCATAGGCTGTAACTGTCATCTCTGTTCAGTTGTTCTCCATCCTTCTTCACAAGGGCCTGTCAATTTTGATCAACACACAAATTCTTATCGGCTTCATTGGCCGGGACCTATCTCTCTAGCAAAATCTCAGGGATAGGAAGTCTTTGTCATTGACCATAGGAGCATGGGCAAAACATAATATTTGTGCATGGTTGTGGGCATTATTGCACGGTGTTTGTTTTTTAAACTTCTCTTGTTTGACTGTAGCTGGAGGCGTAGCCAACATCTCTTGAAGGAGTGGTGCGTGTTCTTGTAATATTTTACTTGAGCCTCTTATATCCGTAGGAGGGAATGACCTTTTAACAATGTCTCTCGTCTAGTTTCATTCTCATGGTCAATGAATCACACCAAAAGCTTTGATCGACTGAGTGTGAAAATTACACCATAAGGTCATCTATCTCTTTGAAAAAGCAGCTGTTCCATTTTTTCACTCTAATTGAGTTTGTCCTGCTGAAAAGGACATGAAGTTTCTTTCATATTTCAAAGTGATGAGTTCTTTGCATAATTTCAGTGAATTTTGGGCAGAAGAGGGGCTGCTTCTGTTTATTGCTGCATCATTCTCAGAGGAAATTTAGCAGGCTAATTTCATTATCCATGAAATGTAACTCACACCAGGCTGCTTAATGGCATTCCTGCACCAATGTGATGTGTGGAGCTGAGTGCTCTATATTTCAGCTATTGCTGTCAGATTGGCATTATCTGGGACTGCTGCAGAGGAAACATTTGAATTCCCCCATAGTAAAGAGCACCTGTACAAGAGGTAATTGTCCTGTTCTTGTTTGGCCAACTAAATGGCAAACTGGTGCCTAGGTCTCACATTTTCCTGTGGTATCATTCTGGGGAAAATGGAGGAGAAAATGTAAACAGGATAAACCCACAACACAAGGCTAACAAAACAATACAAACAAAAAGTCAGCCCTCTCAAAATTAAAGAGCTGCCAGAAGGTCATCTCCCTACCCACATGTTAAGCACAGCCTTGAGCATCCAATTTTTAGCAGGGAACAACCAAAGCTGAATCACAGCAGCTTCTGACCACTCTGCCTGTACTTAGGTGAGTACGTAGATAGAAGTGGCATCAAGGCAATATTAAGACTGTGACTCAAGCCATTTTGAGATAGGGAAGCAAAACTGTTTCTCCTAGAATCATAAAAGCAAAGCAAGGTCAAACTTAGTAAACTTTTATTTGGCTCATTAAATGAAAGCAATACAGACTATATCAAAGCACTGGCTGCCGCTTCTTTACAGAAGTTAATTTTTTTCCCTGCTGACGGTGATCAGCCTCTGTTCCAGCGATTCATATGCAATGTTTCAGGCAGGTGAAATGGCCCTCTGTGCAGAATAGGAAGTGAACAGCACCTTGAGTAGAGAAGTAGAGGTTTATGTCTACGTGTGCAATTGTATTGTGCCTACCCAGAAAAAGCCCTGTTAAGAGCAACCATTTTCTCAGTCAATAATTCCAAACTGCACTATGATTTAGCAGTAAGGGAGCAGTAAGGGAGACCACTGTGGAGCGAGTCCTACCATAAGAAGGGATGACAGGTCCCTACCAAAGGTCCATCTAGCCCCATTCTGCTCCCAACAGTGGTCAGGTCCAGATGCCTAGGAAGAACTACAAGCAACTGGTTAAATGACCTTTTCCCTGTCTTTCCCCCAGCCTCCCCAACAAAAAAAGGATTGCAAACCATTTGAACCATCATTTCTTAACAGCAACATTTGCTCCAATAGCAACTTCATTGTTAAAATAATTTAGTTCATGATCCCTCCCTTACTGCTTTTTGAACAAATCTCTCACCTTCAGTGAAGAGGCAGTTCAGGGCCCAATCTACATAGAGATCTTCGGAGAGGAAGAGTGTCAGGACTTACTGCTGGTTTATACTGTTATAATAAAACCATAGTGGTTTATTACTGTCCTTGGTTTAGACACTTCATCTGTGCTCAGGTATAATGCAAGTATCAGGTTGTTTCAGGGAGGTGAATAAGCTGCTAATTCCACCCTAAAGCCTCTAGCCACACTATCACTATAAAATTCTGTAGAAATTTTCTAGAAAGACTGATTATCATTTTTGGATACTTTTTGCTAAAATTATCTGATCTCTCTTCCTAAGTCACTGCATTCTTGGATAGCTAGTGAGCTCTGTCGCTCATTAATAGCAAAAAACTAGCCTGAGCTTTAATCAAAGGTGCACTAGCTCACATCCTGTCTTTTGATTCTATGACTGCAAAACTAAAATGACTAAACACAATGTGGCAACATACATGCTTTAGTAGCACTGCAGCCAGCTGTTCTTGGCATAAAATGAGTTGACTCATCTTAAAAATAGGCCACTGTTACTTAAAACTGGGGCAGAATGCAAATGTCTGCCTTGCTGACCACCATCAACACCATTATTGGTGTTATTTGTAAAGCGGTGGTACACAGCCTCAGAAGGGATCTGCAAAGGGTGTGTTCTGTTAAGCTGATGTATTACAGCAAGATTAAATCACTTGTATGATCGGATAAACCTGTAGACTACGAGTAAACCTAATCCAGACTACGAGTGTTTTGTGAGGTCTGTCTGTGTAAACAATCTGTCTGAGCTGAGCTCATTCTTCCTGGCAAGAAAAATGCTTCGCACCTATTTTGCTGGTTCCTTGGGGATGTGCACTCCATTGTCCTAACCTTGAAAATAACAGCTGTGAGGACACAGAAAGCATGTAAGGGAGAAGAAGGGCAGTTTGTACTGGGGGAAGGATTACTGATGAAAGGTGTCCGCCTGAAAAGGCTCACTCTGGACACTGGATACATTGCTTTTCATTTCTTTGTAATCTTAGCTAAGTTATACTATGTGAGAGAATAGATTTACATTTTCCCACTCGGTTTTACGCAAAGAGGATGGTGCTATTCAGTTTTTGACTGATTTTCCTTTATTATTTCATGTCACAAAAGCCTACAAATGTAAGATGATAACACAGAAGGTCTGTAATTGGACCTGTGCTAAGTGCTGGGCTGAGATGGATATGGCATGCATTACCTGCCTGTGCATGGAAGTCGAACAAAACCTATTCCAGAGGCATGCAGCATGTCTTTCTTCCGTAGCAAAGTTACACTTCTTAGTACATGTACTTATTTTGATTAATACAATCCTGTGAGAGAAGCAAGGGAGTTGGAAATTACTCGCCATCGTTATTCTGTAACAACGTTATATTGCATGCAATTCTGCAGACTTCCACCCAAATCCCTGTCTTAAAATTTGGAAGAGATGCAGTCTTCATTGTGAGCAAATCCTTCTGGCGCTGTCTGAAAATCCACTATCCTGCATAATAATGACAGTAGTAATAGTAGACAAAGTCCTGCTTCTATTGGAGATGTTTTTAAAAGAGAAGATGAGAAAAAGAAAAAGAAAAAGAAAAAGAAAAAGAAAAAGAAAAAGAAAAAGAAAAAGAAAAAGAAAAAGAAAAAGAAAAAGAAAAAGAAAAAGAAAAAGAAAAAGAAAAAGAAAAAGAAAAAGAAAAAGAAAAAGAAAAAGAAAAAGAAAAAGAAAAAGAAAAAGAAAAAGAAAAAGAAGAAAAAGAAAAGACAAAGGACCAGGTAAGGATCCAAATATAATTTGGTTAAACCAAGAGTTGCCTTCCTCACCCTAGCCACCTCCTAGATTCAGGGCAGCCTTTTGCCACAACTTGGAACTAGGCTGACTCAGTGAATCTTTGCTAACCTTTCTTCCTTTCTTCCCTTTCGACCCCTGCTCCATCCTCCCAGAATGAGGAAGCCTCAGTAGCACTAGCTTGATGCAAACTGTTCTTCACATAAAAGGTCTGAGACTGGGAAGTGGCAAATAGCTGGGCACTCATCCCTCTGGCTGAAGTCATTGTGTGCTGCAGGAGCTCAGATAACAAGTGGCTGCCTTCAAAGGCACTAGTTTCCTAGATAGTGTTTGGTTAGTGCTCCTCATTCAGCTGGCAATACAGGGCGAGATTGTTGGATTAGTCCCACAGGAGCTAGAGCATTACTCACCCTTGCTCTTTCTGGGAAAACCTGGTATTTGCGCTTTTCAAACTCATTTTTTTGTGCACTGCCATGTGTTTTTGAAGCCATACCTGTATTGTGCACCTTTTTGAACCATGACTGGGACAGACTGCACTCAGTAGCTCAGGATGATCTTTTCAGTCTCCCCTTTCCACCGTGCAAAATTGTCTGTGGCAGCAAACTAGAAAAGGGATGAAGAGCAGAAAGAACTGCAAGTGCCAGGGTGTTGGGCGATCCCCCTGGCTTGTCTGTGCTTTTGTGGCAATTTATAGAAAGAGATTTTGGCTTTTGACTCACAGCTAGGGAAGCTAAGCATGTTAGTTTTTTTAAATTGAATGCTAAACTGTGCTTTTGCACTCATGGCATCCCACTGCCTGGAGATTTGGCAGGTGTACATTCTGCCACGGTGACTCAGGACGAGAGAGAGTTGCTTGTTTAATAAAGAGTAAAGTCTTGAACATGGATATTTATATCATTACGCACATGGCTGGGCAGTGTGAACATAGATATAAACTTCTGAATAATTTTGTCTAGTTCAGGACAGAGCCCAGTCAGCTTTTCACCAGGGCTGCAGAATGGCCAACCTCAGCTGCCTCAGTAAGGCCAGTGCCCCTTCGTTACACCAGTCCTCCCACCAGGAATGCGTATCAGCATGGATCTCCTGGAAGAGACCTCCTGCACTGTGGTTGGGAAACTCTTGAAAGGTGCAGAATTTCCTGTCCCTGGCGAATGTGTGGATAAAGTCATCCTCCTGGTGCAGAAGGATTTGAGGATTGCAAGTGCAGCTTGCTGGAAGATTCAGAGGTTTTGACACATAATGATGGCAGGTTAAGATTGATCGCCATAGCTGTTGTCCCATCTTCCTTCAGGGAGTCATGTCCCCAAAGCAGAGGTGATGGGAAGGCTTGTGAGTCAGCTACTAAGCCACTAGAACCTGCAGCCCAGCATGTTGTGGGAAGCTGCCACTGACCTGGGGTCACGCTGTTAAGCTATACTGTAAACTGCAGCTGATTCACATCCCTTTCATCTCTTTCTGCTGAAACCTTCAGGGATGCTTTCAGTGTCCTTGCTTCATCTGCCAGTGCTTGTGGGTCAACTTGAATCCAGGAAAGAAGTTGTCCTGCATAAGCAGAAGAAGGTGCTCCAGTTCACTCACTTGAGCAAAGGTTTTCCTTTTCCTTGGTCTAATCGTACTTATGACTGCTGAGCTATGACCTAAAATCTGAGCCTGATGGATGAGCTTTGAAGAAGTTTTGTGTGCTTTAAGAAGAGACTTTCTATTAAATAGAAACATAACAGATGTCATTTTTTTTCTTTATTCTTGATATTACAATGGTATTCGAAGACCTCAGCTGACAAGAGCAACCGCACAAGTACATAGTGGAAACCCATTTCTCTTGTGAAAAGCTTCAAGTTGACAGTCAGTGAGAGCATTAATATTTCATATTAATGAAATTCTGCAGAAGGAAGCACACAGAGGAGGGAATTGCCTTACCTCATATGAGCTACCTAGTTTGGCTAGTCAAAGAAATTGGCTTTTTGTGATTGTGATTTATTTGAATTTTAGACCAATGTTGATGAACAGCATTTGTGCCTCTTCATTGACAGGAGAGGAGAGCCTGCTTGACTGGCATGGACCAGGTGCCTAATTTTTAGGTGGATGAAATTAAGTGAGAGTGAGTACCAGTCTTCTCTCCATTTTCACTGCAGTAGAGTCAAGAGCTGTAACTGGAGCACTCTCAGAGGACAAAAAGTACTCTTGCTCTGTCATCTGTTAGAACTTGGCTTCTTTAGTAGCCTTTGCATAGTGTTCAGGTGCTTCCAGTGAAACATTTTTGTCCTGTCCATCAAAAGCAACACCAGAAAATTTTAATCATGTGTCTTGGTGTTAGTAAGGCTTTTGACATGATCTTGCATCACAGGCCAATGAAATATCATCCAGATGAAGCTATGGTAACAACCAGAATATCTTAGAAAGAGGAAAGCAGATGGTAGAGATGGTAGTCACTGTCTAACTGTTGTGTGACATTTGGCAAGGATCCATCCTAGTGAGACGGATGGTAGAGTAGACTGTATATTTATTTATTCTTCAGATGCTGAGAGCCTGAAGGGACTGTAACCACACTGGGGAGATAAGTGCAATTTCAAGGGATCAAGATGAATTGGAGGAATAGTCTTAAATAGCCAGTATGGAGTTCAGTGAGGACACAGGCTTAGGAACAACCTGTTGCAGGATAGAAAACAAATATGTAGACACCAATTCTGCTGAAAAACATGTGAGGGGGTTGATAATGCATCACAAGCTAAAATATATACTGTACCAATGAGAAAAAAACAATCATCAAGTAAAGACACTTAAATGGGAGGGTTTTAGTGTAAAATAGCTGATATAGTTGTTACACTTCAACAGAGTACTGTATTGTTCTATACCACCCTTGAGAGAGAGCCTAAAGGGAAGTAACAAAAATACACTAGAAAATAGAAATTGTAAAAACATTTGAAAGAACTGGGGCTGCATAGACCAAAAGGGGAAAATCGGAAAGAAATGTAGGCTGTAGTCTTCAAATATGTAAAAGATCCTCATAAAGAGGGTGGTGGTTGATTTCCTTCCCCTACCCATCCTCTGCCTTAGGTGAACAAGGAACAAGAAGATGAGATTACAGTAGAGGAAATACAGCATAGATGTTTAAGCTGCAAGGGCAGTGGAGCAATAGAGTACTTCAGGAGACTGAGGAGCTTTAATGACTGGAAATTTTTAATAATAAGGCCTTTTCAACCCTATTTTCTAGGAATCTGTGATCTTCCCCACTTTATGGTGAATGAGCACACATGGTCAAGTGCCTGGAATAATTGTCAGAAAACAACAATTCATTAGTAATGACAGCTCTTCTTGCTACTTGCTCCAATCTTTCACTGGAATTTATATCTCTATCCCTCCCACACCCACATTCTTCCATAGCTGCCAGAAAGAGTGATTTGCTCTAGCTTGCAGCCAGCATTTTAGGTTGAAGTGGTTAAACAGCTGCTCGTGCTGCCCATGTGCACACACTGGCCTTGGAGACTTGTTGGCAGAGGGCTTGGTGAGCAGTGCAGCCCCTCTCCATCACAGAGCTCAACTTCTCCAGGCTCATTTAATCATCTCTTGAAGCAAAATAAAAGCAGTTCTGGGGGTGGGACCGAGGGGTGGTTGTTCTAATCTCTCTTTCTTCAATGTAAGCAGCATCTTTATGAGGGCAGCAAAGTACTACCAGCTGGAGAATTAATTTAGAAAATTTCCTTTAATGGAAGAAGTCTTTTTCTAACACCATCAAAAAGCTGCTTTTAAAGAACATCACTAATTTGAAAAGCTTACTGTTTCCTTTTAGGCTGTGGATTCAGTCTAAATAAAGTGCATCTTCCCATTGCAGCTCAGGCATTTTCAAGTTCACTGAAAGCAACAGAGGGGTTTTGGTTACCAATGAATCTATCTGCATTTTATTCACCTAACAAAATAATTTTGTTTTTCAACATTAAACATCCAAATGAGACTGGAAGAATCTGAATCTGCTGATCATGGACAGATCAGCTGTGCTGGAGGATGGAAGAAAGAGGGAAGGGAGAAACAGGTTGAGCTGTGTAACTGAATGGCCACAGCCACACTGTGCAGCCTAGGAGGACTGTGCAAGCTGCAGCTGCAATCCTAATGTGAGAAAGGGAGACTCTAACCACCTTCACTCCCTCCCCCTTCAGTACATATGGTCCTGGTCGGTCCATGAGAGCCCTCAGACAGCCATCCTGCTATTCACATGTGGTGACACAGCTCGCTCTGTGCACTCCTGTGCTGACATAGGAGTCACGTTTCAAAAGACAAGATACTAATTAGATTTTATTCTGTCTTCTCATTTACCAAATATGGGTGGTTTGATTTTGATTTTTCTTAAGGCTTCTTAATGCTGAGCTGTTTCAGACTGCATCTTTCCTTTACTTTATGTCTTTACTTGTATTTGCCATTTAGGCTGGAATTTCTACAAACTTTGCTGATTTGGGACCTAATGACATTTTAGGAGGTGTTCAGCACCCAGAACACCAGCTGAAGTCAGCTGTAACTGAGCGGAGCAGAAACTGGGGCTAATCAATACAAGAAGTTCACAGACTATGTCGGACCTGAGCCCCACTGTGTCCTCAATGTCCTGTGTCTCTCCAGCCACAAGTGCTGCTGTCACCTCCCTCCAAGTTCATAGAAGACCTGGATTCTGATGGACAAAACATTTCATTGTAATTGATCCAGAATGATTTCTTGGGGACTGGCAATGTAGCCGACACAGCTATATGCTAGGCCTTAGCCTGCTGTCATAGACATTTTCAGCTAAAGCAACAACTTGTTTCAGAGGATCGCTTAGGTGTTGGGTTTGGACTGATTTAATCAGTGCAGAGGATCAGTGCACAATTTCTGTTCTCCTAAAGAAGGATTTTTGCTCTTTTCACATTATGTCAGCAAACCATGAACCTGTCAAATTCTGCTGCTTCACTGTAATTACTGTGTGGGCATGAGAAATGATCCAGAGTCAAAGGCAGAGATGTGGCTCCATAAATACATTTGTCAAACTGACCTCAAGCTGGCAGGCAGCATCAGTGCCAAAAAATATTTAGCAGGTGCAAGCATGCCAGCCACTTGTGGTATGCAGTATGTTTCTTTAGCAAGTAGATGGCTCTATGTGCTGTTTTAATATCTGTGGACAATTCTCATGTGCTTCTATTTATTTACCGTGGTATTTTGACTGATGCTATGCAGGGCTACATTTGACAGCCAGGCACCTCACAAACCTATTCTCTCTCCCATTTTTCACCCATGCCCCAGCTGCAATGTTTGTACGTTTTTCTTATTCCAAGTGATTGGAATCCGCTCAGACTTCAAAGAATCAAACATTTGATGTAGAGAGCATTGAGTCCATGCTAAAAGGCACAGTACAAATGTGTGAACAAAACAGGCCCATCCAGCCAGACCTGACGGAGACAGGTCAGGGAAAAAAAAAAAAGCAGTGAAGAGCCAGGATAAGAAACACATGAAGGGTAAGTGATTGTAGCAGTGCATCTTCTAATGTGTAGGAAAATCATTCTTGATTGTGGAGGGAAAACTTGATTAAATGGCCAGGAGGGAAAAAAATTGAGGCTGTTTAATAAGAAATACAAAGTCATGCATGTGAGACTTGCTTACCAGTATTCTCTATATGTAAGCATCTTCATTTAAGCAAGTTGGTTGTGTTTCACTGGTTTTTCAGCCTGGAAGGAGAAGGACAGATGGGTATTAAAGCACAGGACAGCTGGGATAAGAAAAGGGGTGTGGAGCCTACAGAACACTAGCTTTGAGTACACTCAATATCACACAGGTTTTACGAGCTGCATTTAAAAGTTTTGGTGTCTGTTTGGGGTTTTTTGGTGTTAACACCAGTAACTTGCTTGTCTTCTTGCAAGCCCAAAGGATTTTTGACACCTGTATACCAGGTTTGCTGCTATTATGAAGGAGAAAAAGGGCAGGAGACCCAGCAAGCTAATGTCAGCAGGCCAGTCCTGGAGCCAATGCAAAGAAAGAGGTACGAAAAGCCATAAAAGCAGAAGATGATTGTAGCCAACACCAACTCCAGGTTATCCTAAATGTTCACAAGGTGTTTCCCAATAGTTCAATGCTTAGGGTAGCTGAGGCTGAAATTCACTGAGCACTTTAACCTGGTATAAGATGACATTCTTGCTGAAAGAAGATGGTTTTGTGTTTGTTGACAGGTTCCATTTCCTTCCTCGTGTGCAGTCAGTAAGAGTGGAAAAGTTGGAACAGAAAAGGAATTGATGGAAAACAGGAAAGGTACTCTGTTTAGAATCAAGATCTGATTCTGACCAACTTGTGAATGAGAAAATTGCTTCTTCTACATGTCTCTTACACCAAAAAAAAAGGAGAAAATGGTCTGGCTTGACAAATTTTATTTACTTTTTCATTATAAAAATGTTTGAAAGAAGCCTTCCTTGTAGTTTCCTTGTGTGAAAAGAGCAGAGGACTGATACACAGCCTTGTGCCACTGGATCTGAAACTGGAGTCAATGGTTCTTATAGAAACAAAGCTGAAGGCAGGAATGAATGAACATTATTGCAATAAACTGGTGAACAACGGAAGAGCAGAATTCTTACTGTTGCTTAGACCAGATTGCAGAAGCCTGGCTTATGTCAGCTCTCCACTCCCGGCTGCATCTCATTCACCTCCCCCTGCTCCTCCTTTCTGAAGCTTAGAGGATATCTCATTGCAGGATATCACATATCTATCAGAAACCCCACCCAGGCTGTCATGGATGGATGTCAGATAGATATGGTTGGTCACAGTCAATGAAAATGCATGGAAGGTAATTTAATCAGGTCATAGAGAGAAATAAAGAGCAAAGCTTTCCCTCCTATGCATGAAATGTGTAAAAAGCCTTTGGAGCTAGTCTCCCCCATTCCCCCCTGCAGCACGTGGCTCCAGTGGCAAGACACCCCTTCTCCCCCTTCCACCCTCACGCTTGCTCCTGCCAGTCTGTATTTCCTCTGCTCAGCAGCCCAGCGTTTGGAGGGGCAGGCACCCAGCCTCAGTGCTGGGGAGGTGCACATCACTGCCCATGGAAAAACCTGAATTCAGGCCTCTCACCCTTTGCCCAAATCCTTTCACCATCAGGATACTGTGCAAAACTTGACCATGAGTTATTCTGCCCATTGCTTGCTCGGAGGAAAGGCAGAAACACTTGTGACATCATGGGCATAGACCCCTCTTGGGAAGTTTTTGCTGGCTGCAGTAATAGTCAGACACCGATAACCCACCCAACCTGCAAGTGCTCTTTGGATCGTCTCCTTATTATCCGCATGGCTTTGATAACATCAGTGGGCTTATGCCCACCTAGCTTTCTTTGTCTCTTATGAACACATAAGACAGAAGACATTTTTACAGAGTATAATTAATGTCATCCCTGCCAGCAACTGCAGTGGCATAATTACTGTAATAAAAATCCCATAGTTGTTTCTGATTTTAATATTCCCTAATCTCTGACTTTAAAATTGCATATTACAATGTTTGGAGCACAAATCATAATTTTTAAACATATTGGTGTTCACCATTGGCATTTATAAAGTGTTTTTGCACGCTCACTGGTTTTTCATCCTACTCTGAAGGCTTCCTGAGAGGTGCATATTTCATTGTCAACAGCTCTGGAGAAAATGTTCTCCTCTGTTACTAAACCCTCTGAAATATCTGCTTCAGAAAGCTTGTATGTGGAACCTGGTGACTATTTCACAGATGTGGAGCAGGACTTCACCATCAGCTATTGGATCTGACCAGATGAAGTTCATAACATCTGCTGTTCCTAGTCAGACACAGCTTTCTGTTATTCCAGATGTTGCTGGATGAGCGTATATTAAGCGGTTCCAATTAGTTAAACCTCCTCCTAATATTACAGCAGCTTGTTTTGTGCTTCAACTGAAGAAATATTTTTCAAACCTTAAAGATTTATTTGTAGCTGTGGTGTTGATACACCCTCTAATGGGCTTTCAGTTTTTAAGCCAAAATACCAGAAGCCACCAACTACCAATAAGAATAACAGATTCCATAGCATCACCCCTCTCCAGAATTCAAATTTTGCTAGAAATGAGCACTTTTGCACTTAGGAAGAATGAATAATGGCAGGATTAAGACTGGAAACAGGCTGCTGTAAATTAAAATGGAGAAACACAAACCTTTTGTCCTGGGATCTAGTAGCTGATGCTGCTAACTATTGGCAACTTTGAGCTGATGCATCTTTTGCTTCAGCTACATTCAGTTCCTACCATCATTCATTGTCACAACCCACACGCAGGGCTCATTTTATCCATGCTGGGGTACTTTGATTCAGAGGGCTGTGGATTGGTGTGGGTTTAGAGCAAGTATGACTTCTGGAACAGACCTTTCAGCGGTGTCCCCCAGCTCTCATTCATTGTGACACTCCCACCAGTGCTTTGCAGGGCTGCAGAGCTCTGCAGGGAGCATCTCCCAGAGGCTTTGCTGGTTAGAACCTGAACACTGTAAAAACTGTGCTTCTGATTTACAGGAACAAGAAGACTTTTAATAAGGTCATTTTTTCTTGTTAGTGTCTCTGTCAAGAGAATGAGGCATCATATTTTAATGGCCAATATATTTTGTTAATTATGGCATTTCATTATTTTTCTTTGACCTTGTCAACAGCCAGCATTCTGACCGTGCATGTACATTAAATGCATTAGTGTCCCTCTTTCTAACGATGCAAGCTGTCAAGCAGGAGTTGAATAGTCAGGCAATAACTCTGTGGAATAATGAAAAGATCAAAGCAGTACCATGAACTTCCCTAGTTTGTGCAGTATATGAGGCATTCACTTTCTGATATTTCATTCCTGTGACAACAGCTGGAGGAGGGCACCAACCTCCTCTGACACCTGGAGGCAGCAGAGTAAGCTCAAGTAGTTGTCACTGGCACTGTAGTAAACAAAAGCAGCCAGCAACAAATGGCACAGAAGCATAAGGCCGGAGGATACAGCCTTCTGTGCGTTGTCAGGGAAATAGGAAGACTCACTCTGATGTGGGAGAGTGCTGAGCATTGTGCAGGAACTTTTGCAACACAGCTGCATGTTTAAAATAAATTTGCTACAGCCACTTACCTTATGCCCCTCTCCCTTTCTGTGTCCAGATCATCCCCTCCTTTGTCAAGATCTGAAGCAAAGAAAATCCCTGAAAAGCCTCAACAACTTTTATTCTTTTTTTTTTTTTTTTCAGTAATACTTCTCAGAAAGGGCACTGATTTGTGCACTTTTTGCCTGAGAATATTTTATCCTGATTCTTTTTCTTCAACATCATCTTTATTTTTTATCTTTTTTCTTAACCTGGGAAAATCAGTACCCCTTTGATGAAGTGTGAAGTTGTAGTGGCTTGTCAATAATTTGTCATTTGATCCTCTGGTCAATGTGGTTCATTATCTCTGTGGGAGAGGCAGTATCTTCTGCCTTGCGTGAGTTACTTAGGGGAAAAAAGCCAAACACATCTAGCATCTGTTATGGTTTTCCTTCCCAGTGTTTGGGGTTCTAAATAGCTATTAGCACACATATTTTTCTGCATTTTTTTACTAAGTACAAACAGGTGAATAAACATGTAAACTTGACTGTTGGGCTCACTTACTGCAGTCTTACTGAGCTAATTAAAAATGGAACAGTGCAATGATAACGTTAAGGTTATAATTAAGCCAGAATCTATAAATCAATGGGTTCAAATTATCCAGCCAGTAAATGCGTCAAGCATGTAATGAAATCAAATAATGAAGTTAACCCTAGAAGCAATGGGGTTGTATTAGTTTGTCTTCAGAGGGTTTAAGGTGGAGCCAACTTCCTTTCAATGCAAGCCCACTGGCAGCAATGAATATGTTGAACCCACTCACAGAGAAGAATCACTGACATGAAATGCCCTGAGCAACTCAGCATTTACACCAGTTTCCTCAGAGCCTGTTAGAGGGAGGGTGCCCAGTTTGTGACGATCCCACATTGCTTTGTCTAGTCAGCAATTCCATTGAAAAGTCTTTGTTATGTATTTTCATTGATTTCTCCTTTTCCATAAAAAAATGCAAGATTTCCTCAGCAGTGAATGAATCAATGTTTGTAGTAGTTTTTGAATCATGTTACTTGTAAATCCAGAAGCTAATGACTAGTTTGATAGCACCTTGGTATTTATTTCTGGGAACCTATCCTCACATAGTACACACCCACATGTGCATTTAACGAAGGTGTCTCTTTGTTAAATAATGGCAAAGTGATGAGTCTGTATTCCTTCTGCTCAGAGACTCGGGACCCGTGAGGTCTCCCATGGCAGATACTGGTTGCTGTCTGGAACCGGGAGACAGAGGCTCTGCTAAGGTTTATTCCTCAGTGATCTGGCTACACCAGAGGACAAGGCCATTCATTTCTTCTGCCTAGGGAAGGGATAGGATGCTCAGCTGCAGATGTCATTGATTGATCACAATTGAGACAACTGTTTCTTTTCTGGTTCACTTTTGCATTTATAGGGGTTGATTCCAGTTTCACTGAGCCCTTTTTTGCAGATGCTTCCTATTTTCAGCACTCTCCTTTGTAAGCAAGTCATGCCTGGTCAAGGTTCTTCTTAGATGTGACTCATCCCAGTAGTTAATTTCTCTCCTCACCTCATCTGTAGCCAAAAGCACAGATTTCTTGGCCTGCAGGGCACTATAATGACTGAACCAGGCTGAGTGTGACTCTCTGCTGTCAGTGGTGGCCTCTCCGGTTGACCTGGCTCTGCCCACTGCCTCGTGGCTGGGAGCAGCACGGCAAATCCCAGGAAAAGGAAAAGCCAGCAGCAGGCAGGCAAGGCGCTGGGGCCACACTGGACAGCAGTGGGGATGAAGGGGTCGTGTTGGCATGGCTGGATAGCAGATTGAAAGAGGAACATAGAGGAGGTTCATATTGCAAATGTTTCTGGAGCCTCTATGTAATCTGGAGAGACCAGCTTCCAGGGGGAAGGAAAATGTGAGTTGAGCTGGAAACCGTGCCTCTTAGCCAGCACTGCACCCCAAGAGGTAAGGGCGAAGCGCTTCTGGGGCCTGTCAGAGCCCTCACAGCTCCTCTCTGTGCAAGGTAAACAGCATTTTGTCCAGTGCACTGCACCACCTGTCCTGTTCTTCAGTACAGTCTGACTCATATTTTATAACCAATGACTATCCCTTTAGTCCCCTCTATATTTAGTTTGGTTTATTTTGGTTTGAACCGTGATGCAGAAGGATATTTGCCTTGGGAGTGTCCTCTTTCTGCCCCATCATCACCACTCCTCCAACAGCTGTTTTCTAATCTCCCTGTTTGGTTTTTAATCTCCTTTTGGGGGTATAATGATGCCATTAACCACTCTCTCAACAAGGCAGCTATTGCCAACACAGGGGTGTGTGGTGTTTGTATTCATCATGAGGAGGAGCTATGCAGAGCCAAATGCAGGCTTGGGAGAGGCAAAAATAATTCCAGCCCAACATATGATTCAGGTTGCTACCAGGGAAAATGACACTTTGCTGATGACAGTGGCACATGAAAAATACTCTAGAAATATAACTAAAGTATATCAGTATATCCCTTGTGCCTATTGGGAAATGTCTAAGGGACTCTATACAAAAGTTACTTCTTCAAAAAGGGAAAATGACAGGTCCTGCACCTGAGGAGGAACAACCCTTTGCACCAGTATATGCTGGAGAATGATCAGTTGGAAAGCAGCTTTGCTGAGAAGAGTCTTGGGGTCCTGGTAGACAACATGAACCATCAATGCTCCCTTGCAGCAAAAAAGGCCAATGGTACCCTGGGCTGCATTAGGAAAAGCATTGCCAGCAGGTTGAGGGTGATGAACCTTCTCCTCTGCTTAGCACTGGTGAGACCGCACCTGGAATGCTGTGTCCAGTTCTGGGCTCCCTAGTACAAGAGAGGTATGGACATACTGGACTGAGTCTAGAGCAGCGTCACTAAGATAATTAATAGACTGGAACATGGAGAGGCTGTGAGAGCTGGGACTGTTCAGCCTGGAGAGGAAAAAGCTCAGGGAGAATCTTGTCAATATGTACAAATACCTGATGGGAGAGAATGAAGATGAGGGAGCCAGACTCTTCTCAGCAGTGCCCAGTGACAGGGCAAGAGGCAATTACACGTGAAATTCCATCTGAATACAAAAAACCCACTTTTTGCTGTGAGGGTGGTCAAACACTGACACAGGTTGCCTGTGAATGTTGTGGAGTTTCCATCCCTGCAGAAATTGCACACACACCCCTGAGCAACCTGCCCTACCTGTTCCCACCTAAGCAGGGGTTATTGGACCAGCTGATCTCCAGAGGCCCCTTCCAACCTCAGCCATTCTGTGATTCTATCTGGTCATCACAAGCATCTTCTGGCACAGGACCTAGGAGGTTTAACTTTCATAATAAACTATTTATTTCCTTACGTTCTTGTAATCAGGCCCTTCTTTTATAGTTTATCTAATTTTGCAGTCCACTTGACTGGGAGCAAGGTGCATTTTAAAAGATTTCCATTGATAAGGGGAAAAAAGTATACATCTCTGCATATCTTGTTTCTCTCATAAGACAAGGAAAAATGCCCAGCTCTGAAAGCACACTTAGAAAATGTGAGGGCAGAAAGCACTTATTGCAAAAATTGCACAGACCAAATACACCTGACAGCCAATGTGTCTATTTTGCAAAGCTTACTCAGGCAAGAACCATGTCCAAATCAGTGGCATGTTGTTGGAACAAGGAGCAGGTCCTTGTAGTTATTTTTCAGCACAGTCTGACCTTAAATCTTGTCCGTAAGCCATTATGGGCTGCCATGTCAGTATGTATTTTGAATGAAAGAAGTGGATTTCATGTAACCAAATCCCATTGACTTCAATATATTGAAAAAAAAAATGCTCATTTGGGGGGTTTTGATTCTTTTTCAGCCTGGGAGAACATATGCACTGGTGTTTGCTCCACTTTTGTGCCTGTTAGAGCATGGGCATTGATAAGATCTATACTGGAAATGTAATTTCTCCTTATCCAACCGGAACTCTCAAAGCAGCAGCAGCAATTACCTTGTTTAGTTTTGCTCTTGTGTGGGCTGTGATTCCCTCCAACCTCTGCACAATCTGGTTATTTGATTTGCAGAAGAAATTGCCCTTAAATTTTAAAGGGAAGGGAAGAGAAGGGAAGGGAAGGGAAGGGAAGGGAAGGGAAGGGAAGGGAAGGGAAGGGAAGGGAAGGGAAGGGAAGGGAAGGGAAGGGAAGGGAAGGGAAGGGAAGGGAAGGGAAGGGAAGGGAAGGGAAGGGAAGGGAAGGGAAGGGAAGGGAAGGGAAGGGAAGATGTAGTCTGGTATTTTTGAAACAACAAAATAAGGGTTTTAACCACATGTTTTATGCAGGTAATGTCATTTCCACTAAATAGAACAGAGTATTGAAGATGTGGTCACATAGCATTAGTGATATCCAAGGTAATGCAAAGCAATACATGCATGTTATCTACGCAGCTGAACATGGGGTAGAACACAGAATCAGCTGTCGCCACCAGTGCTACTGGTATTTGTATAAACAAAAAGTGGGAACCCCTGAAAAAGAAGAATCTCTTAAACCTCAGAAAAATGGGAACATAGAAAAAATCTTAAATGACTAGTAGAATAAGCTAAAGCAGATTCACAGTTGAAATTAGTTTGGTACTATGATGAAAAAAATGTGAGTAACCAGAAATTGCAATTTAGGGCCTCTGCTGAGTCTTATCCTGAGCTTATTTCCAAAGGCATCAAATTGACCAGCTTATACATTTAGTAAAGCTTTTGAATTAAAAAACAATCAATATCTCAGTTTCTTCTCAAAGCTAAACAGCGTTCTCTACTGAGAAAGAAAAAGAGGTGTACACATTAAAGGATATTTGTCCGGTGTGCATGAGGTGGGGCAAAAAAGTAAAATTTCCTATGCTAGAGTCATCAAGGAGGAATATTTTTATATTCTACATTAATATATTTTTTTCTTTTAGGAGATTATTGCTTTTAGGTGAATATTCTATCATCTAGCATCCTCACAATGTCTTTTGGAAAAAAAAGAAAAATTAAAAACAAGTACATGTACATGAAGGCTTTTGTTAGTCAATATAAATATCCAGAAGTCAGAATATTTACCACACTCTCTTAGATCTGGGAAAAGGGACAAGAGTCTCTAGAAAAAATATTTTCCAGACTCCATAATTAAATCAACTTTCTTGACTAGAGCTGTGGCTCTTACTTGCTGCTGTGTATAAAGATGTTCATTGCTTCACAGGTACCAAGACTTGTTGTCAGAGGCATAAATGCACCTTTTATAAAGTAAGGTAAAGTCAGAGGACAGGGGTTGAGCTAAATCTGCAGCCCCTCTCCTTCGGGAGTCTGATTTATTTTGGCAGCTGGGAGCTCCTGCCAGTTGTGTCAAACCCCTTGCCATGTTGGTTCTACAAAATGCAGGATTTGTTCCCAGAAGGGCAGGACAGCCCAGGGAGGGGTTGGAGGTCAGCTGTGCTGTGAGCCGTTAGGGTTAGGAACACACAGCCCTTACGCTACCGGGGAAGAGCTGAAATCCCTCTTTTTCAGTGCACACAAAGCATTAGCTCCTAATTTCTAGCAGTTATTAAATACTAATAAGAGTACCTATATTAAAAGAAGTTGAAGGATAGCAACAATACAATCTATATGGTGTTCTGTATTCCACTATCTATAGCTACTTTGAATGAGCAAGCATTCCCCCCCCCCCCGCCCCGTTTCCCTCTGTCACAGGTGACATACAACCTTCACCATTACGGTTGCTAATGGTGACTGCTGTAGCTCAAGCAGATCAAGGCACCTATAAGAGTGCTGCCTGCTGCTGTACTTGTTCATCTGCTTCAGGGCTCACAGTTCACTAGCTGCTGGCGTTGAGGTCACTGAGAGAAATATTTGCTTTTCTTTGTTTGTTCTACCAAGATTATTTTCTGGCTCATCCAGATGATCATTTTTTCTTATGATGGAGCAGAAAAAAATAAACCTGTAATAGCAAGCAACTATGGAGCTGTCTGTATTGTTCCAGGGTAATTTGATAAGGGGTAGGAGCTCAAAATGAAAAAAAAAAAATCATTTTTGAGATGTGGGAAAAGGCTGATGGTGATGTTCCAAGGCAGTCCTGCTTCCAGGGAAAAGGGGAGTCTTTTTTCAGCCCTGTCACCAGTTCCCTGCTTGATGATTGCCCTATATTCAGAGCTACTCTCAGACTAATACTTGTAAAATTGCTTTGGGTCCTTAAATTTATTCCAGAAGTATTAAGTAATATTGCCTCTGTGTCATATATACAGAAAAACATAATGAAAGGAGGAGGTAGATGATGCATCCAGCAGCACAAATACCTTACTGTGTTGGACTTAGCACACCCTCAGTTCTGTGTCTTATTTTTCATAATGGGTTTCTAAATGCTAGTGATGAAAACAATTCTCTCTTCACATTTTTGCACTTATGGGGCAAAATACAAGATGCGTTTTTACTCAGCCTTCCTTTCTCTCACATACACAGAGACAGGCATATAGCACTCCAGGCTCGGAGGGAGGAGGCGTTCAGTGTTAAATGGATGTGTTATGTTTCACAGTATTGGTGCGAAACAGTCTAAGAACCGTACAGATGTGCTGTATTGACAGGAGAGATTTTTCTTACTTTGCATCAAAGACATTTACACTGGGGTTTACAAAAGGATTTAAGAGGGATAGGTGCCCAAATCCCATCACAGCTTAGGTGGAATTAGGGGCCTTGCTGCCTCCGGTTCTGTTGCATAAAATGGTGAATGCATGAGTGCACTTCACTGGTGTCACCAGCCATAATGTGTCCCCAGGAGCAATGACAGCTCTTGAAATAGTGGGCTGACCTCTTCCTGCTCCAGAGCCTTCTCGCTCCAGTGAGTTCTTCTGCTGCACCCAGCCTGACATAAATCATCTGTAGTGCCTTTGCACTGCTTCTTTCAACTTTGGTTTTTTTTTTCAGTGTCTCTGTGTGTGAGAGAGGAGGAGAGACAGGGAGAGAGAGGGAGGCTAAAGGATTCATGACGGGCAGATGCCTGAACTAAGGAAAACCAGACAGGGAGGGGCTCTGCAAGGCAGCTCTGGGAAGGCTCGGGGAAAGCATGATTTCAGAGACAGGTAAATGAATATTTCATGAAGGCAGTGGTCCTTCCACTGCAGGGATATGTATTTTATAACACGTTAAGACACAGTTTGCTCTCCACACACTGGCAGGCTCCTGAGTGAGACAGTAAACCACCTCACTGTGTTTAATATGATACAGGGAGGCATTTGAGAGAGAATTAAGAACATTTTCAAACTGATACAGTCTGAAAGATGTGTCAAATTGATGCAGGTAATTTATGCAGGTTCTGCTATAAATTTCTTAAAATATAGTAAACGAAAGGCAGAGGTAGGAGGTCAAAATGTGGAGGGAATGCAATTAAGGGAGGTAAAGTGCTGTGTCCATGTCCTACGCCTCTCTACCTGCCAAGACCTTCATGGTAAATTAATGTCCTCAGGCTCACGTTCAGCTACAGCAGAGCTGTCCATGGCGTCCCAGAAGACTCATGCAATTACAACTACTGTAATTTCAGTGTGGCTTTGCAACTTATTCAGCCTTCATATGCCCTATTGTGCATGCACAACACATGGTTTCCTATTGCTTTGCTGGTTGGAGGTAATTTGAAGAGCTGCCTGAGGGGTTCAGACCCCCAAATGTAGCCCAAAGCTACATTTGTCCTGGTACAAACTTATTCTTAGCATAGTTTTTAATTACATCTATATCTGCTTGTATATGTGTATAAAATTGAAATACAAAAAGTCACTGTTTTCAGATAAATTCACATCAGCCTGACATGGCTGGCAGTCACTGTTTGATGTTAAACACCCCTTTCTAATCACAGGAGTTAATCCCAGCAGGCAAGCAACCTTCCTTCCCCAAAGAGGCTCTGGCTGAGCGGTCCTATTTCCACTTCTCATTCTCTCTCCCCTAGATCAGTGGGCTTTGCATGGACCACATTACAAACTGCTAGGCATGCCCTGAGGATTGCAGAGAGATGGAGATGGAGATGGAGATGGAGATGATGGAGATGGAGATGGAGATGGAGCTGACACTCCCAGCACCCATGGGGAGGAACATCCCTGCCTGCTGGCTTCCTGGAGAAGCCCAAAACAGTAGGTCTGATTCTCACCCTATGTTTATTGGGCTCAGCTGTGGTGTTGATGCATTGCAGAGGAGGCTGGTAGACAAACAACTCTGAGGGCAGAGACCTGGTGTCTATGTGACCCTTTACCCAGGGGTACCTGAAATGAGAATTTCCACTGCTAAACATCTGGACAGCTATGGCCTCGCTGGCTCCTGGGTGGGGTGTTAAGAACTGGGCAGTGAGGATGGGAAGGACATTGCAGAGTAGAGACCCCAGTAATTACAACTGTTTACAACTTGCTTTATATCATCTGTGTTTTATAGTACCTTCTGGATCTCAAATGCAGCCCACTTGAGAAGCTAAACAGAAGCTCCGCTAGCACAGAACACTAGTGGTTATACCTTTGTGAGCATAATAAATCACCACATAAGCAGCCATCCAACCAGAAGTTTTGAGAATATATTTAAGTTTTGACATTAAATTTAATCACATGTCTTATCCAGAGAGTAATACCTAGAGGATCAGATATGTATAACATGAAAATCAGTCATTACCCAAAACTGTACATTAATCACAGAATCACAGAATCACAGAATGTCAGGGATTGGAAGGGACCTCGAAAGATCATTTAGTCCAATCCCCCTGCCAGAGCAGGAACACCTAGATGAGTTCGCACAGAAGGCGTCCAGGCGGGTCTTGAATGTCTCCAGAGAAGGAGACTCCACAACTTCCCTGGGCAGCCTGTTCCAGTGCTCTGTCACCCTCACAGTAAAGAAGTTTCTTCTCAAGTTTAAGTGGAACCTCCTGTGTTCCAGCTTGCACCCATTGCCTCTTGTCCTATCATTGGTTGTCACCGAGAAGAGCCTGGCTCCATCCACCTGACACTCACCCTTCATATATTTATAAACATTAATGAGGTCACCCCTCAGTCTCCTCTTCTCCAAGCTAAAGAGGCCCAGCTCCCTCAGCCTTTCCTCATAAGGGAGATGCTCCACTCCCTTCATCATCTTTGTGGCTCTGTGCTGGACTCTCTCAAGCAGTTCCCTGTAAATGCTTGGGTTGCTTCTCTAGACATAGTATCTAACTGAATATTTACACAGTTAAATAGGATTTCTCATGCTTCTTGTTAAACTGAGGAAATGTGCTATTAAGTATTTGTTTAGATACTTATAAACATACCTAAAACAGTGTACACAGCCAACCCATGGAAACCGTGCCAGCCTCACTCTGCTTCTCCCTTTGTGTCAGTCATGTTTTCCCACCTGTTTCTCAGCTTAATCTAAAATTGTAATCTTGTTGGCAGGTGACTACCTTTGATGCCTACTACCTCTAGCACAGTACTTGTGGCATAATTTGGGTCTTTGGGACTATGGTAGCACAAATATTTAAAGAACAAGCCCCAGTAAGAGATTAAGAGTGCTAGGAAATAATTTTCCTCCCTCAAAAATTGCTATAGCAAGAAGCAGAAGGGTTTAGCTGGTCTGATCTTAAAGAGCCTTTCACTAGAGGAGTACATTTAGTTTGCTCTGCCTGGCACTCTTCTGCTGAGGAAGGTCTTTCTAGTGGCCTTGGAGAAGCAGCTGGTCTGCAGGAAGAACAAGCTCAGGACAACCAGCCCTGAATCGTTGAGCACAATTGCAATTTTTCAAGGTGAGGTTGAGAGGAGCTCTTTCATGTCGTTCAAGGAGAATGACATATTTGGAAAACTACATTAGGAGCCTAAATAAGTGTGTAATCTTCAAGGTTGCAGGTTACCTGCCACTCAGATTAAGTTTAGACAGTGTCACACAGTCTTCACTGTGTCCGAAAATCAAATTTGGGCTCATAGATATGTTTTAGGGAACTGAAAGGAGGCTCCATAACTTGGAAATGTTGTCCACTCTTCCCTAACTATGCTGTTTCCAGGAATTCACCAAAATGGGTACCTCCTATAACCAGAAGTGTAGCATTTTTTGTTTGCAAATGTTTTTGCCTTTTTAAAAAGAAAATAAAACTTTTTTTTTCCTTGCAACCACAGCATCAAATGGAAATCCACCTTTACTGGACAGCAACTCCAAAATCTGCAAAGCAGTATGACCATGTAAGAGATACAAACCTAGCTGGCTTCCCTCTGAGGGCTGGGAGCCCCCTTCTCCTGCTGCTTTTTCACGTGGGGCTGGCTGATGGGGATGGAGTGCATCAGGAAGCAAGGGGAGGTTGGACTAATCCACAGCTCTGCCTCTACATTTCTTGACTGTAGCCAGAGTGGAAAAAGGAGGTAGAGCAAGCAAGCTTTCTCAATTCAGCCAGCAAACATAATGCCTCCAGAAACTTTCCCCACCTACCCACTATCGTTTTTCCCAGTGAAACATATGCAAGTTGAGGTTTTGGAGAACATGCATGTATAAGAAATCCTTTCCTGAGATACACATGTTATTTCTCTGGCTTTCTGGGCTGCAGTAGCAGTTAGGTAATACTAAATTACACTGCGTATCTCTTAGTTGAGGGAAGGACCCACAGAAGCCAGATATCATTTACATGCAGGGATTAAGGACGTGACCCCAAATGAACCTCATTCATTTTCTCAGCAGTGTAAATGTCATCAGTCTTAGAAATCAATATGTAACACTGAATTATGAATAGTTTATGAATAGTTTTCACCTGGAAAGTTTGAGAAATATTGATGTGGCTGCTGAGGAGTTGGTACAGCAGTATTAATGTGAGCTGTGAATCTAATTAGAGCTACACACACAGCAGAAAATTGACAAAGACAAGGTTAAAGTATTTCCTGCTGCCTTTCAGAAAGAACTAGGGTGATTTACTCTAAATTTCAGATTTTATATTCTCTAAGGAGGTTAAAAAATATTATTACAAAATAAACTAATAAATCCAAAGCTAAAAAGCTGTGTGAAAAATAGGCACCCTTTTCTTGTCCACAATGATTTATAGATTGAATTTGATTTTTCTTTTTTCTTTACGATCTCCATGTCCTTCCATCAACTGAAGCGGTGTTTGTTTTTCATCCCTCTATTCACACTTCCTGTTTCCCAATTATTTTTTCTTTTTTCATTCAGTCCTGAGTGCATTTATACTTTCTTAACCTTTCAGTAGGAGCTTCTTGTATAAAATACTTTATAACAGAGAAGTAAATGAGAAGAAATTGTTGTGCTCAGTCCTTTTAGTTGCTGGTGGACAGTGGGAGAGGCTTTTCCTGGAAGACACAATTACTGGCACAACATAGCACGAGTCCTTCCAGCTGTGGTGTGGCCCTGCTGCCTTGTGAGAACAAAGATGTAAGCACACACTGTACATGCCCCAGCCCATGAATACCTTAGGTTGTTATAGCGGAGGGGATAGGAGGAAATTCAACTATAATGGAGACTTGTTTTCTTACCATTGCCCACAATAAACATATTTGTAATTCAGTGGTGTAAGAAATCATGGATGTTCAAGAAAAGCCTGTTTGTATCTCAAGCATGGTGGACAATGGGTGAAATTCAGCCCCACATTGAACACATTGGAGTCAATGGAGTTTCTTCTTCTTTGGGTTATTATTTAAGACCAGTTGTCATGTCTTTACCTCCAGATTACTCCTGTGGAGCAGCCCATGGTGGGCGTGCTGTCGGCTCAGTGACCATGCTGGTGCCGCTTTGCCCAACATGGCACGGCAGGCAGCAGCCACTGCAGCGAGGAGGAACAATTCTAGGACAATTCCATGGCATCTTTCCATGCAGTACCGCCACTCTGCAAGGGCTCACCAGCCTCTGAGGACAGTTTGACCCAGAAGCTGCTAAATATCACCTGGAGTTTCACGCACATGGAAGTGAAGTCCTGTTTCCTGCAACCGCCCAGTGCCCTTGCAGGGCTGACGTGAAAGCAGCCCTGAATGGAACAGAGGAGTAAAAAGTCCCTTATTTGGGCTGAACTGGCACATGTGCCTCTTTCTGTGCCAAATCCCCCTCTGCTCTGGCTGCTTCATTGCAGGAGCTGAGCTCTGTCAGAGCTACAAACCACTCTACAGCCAGGAGAGGAATGTCTTGCCTCCATTCACAGGAATATCCAGATGGGCACACACCCAAATAATGTCTGAAGTCCCTGCAGGCCTACTGTTGGAGCCCCGTCCCCATGCTCCATCATGGTGGAGGTACTGCATCCTTCTGAACGGATGTGGTACCAGCTGATACCCAGTTTGCAGTGCATGGTTATTGCCATCATAACAGTGCTCTGTGTCACCTGTGCAATTTAGCCTGATCGTATTTTGCATTGCGCAGACCCACTCGGCCTCCTTCATTACCTGTCCATGTACTTAAATATCAGACACTCATGTGTCCAGGAGCTATCAGAGCGCACAAGCCAATATGTTCAATAAGATTTTGTTGTTTCCCATTTCAACATTGATTGCAAATTTAATGGATCCAATAAGATTTATCCTTTTTTTAATCCTTCTCTTTTTTCTTTATTTGTTCTCATGTATTTCCCTGCAGCAGAACACAATAGATATCAAGATATGTAACATCCACTTTCATGGCCATGGCATCACAAAATGACATAACTCTGGGTTTTCAGGCTCACGAACAGTGCTCCTAGGAATTCATAGCTGGACGCAGCTTGGGAGAGTGAGGAACTGGCAGACAGCTACATTGTAGGTCACTACTGAGACAGGATTATTTTAATGAGGTAGAAACATAGCTTTTAAAGTCCAACAGCAAATATTTAGAGAATGCAGAGGAAAAAATGAACAGTGGCATTGTGAGTACAGTTGTGCACCTGCTTTGTTCCCTAATTTATATTTACCTGAAGTGTGATAAAATATTTCAAAAATCTTGCATCTGAAAATCAGAATGCTACATGATTTTCCCCAAGTCAAGCAATATGAAATGATCTTCACCGCTCAGGCATGCAGCTTTGGTGGGGTTATTACTGAGTTCACAACACAGATGGTCAGTCTCATTATATAGAACAAATGGGAATTGTCTTTATTACAGTATTTAATTGGCCATCCCCAGGTAATACAAGCTAGGGCAAGGCATGTTCCTCCATAATAAATATTGATGCTGGAGAATGATTGCCAAGCGAAGAGCTTTTCTTTTGTCTGAGGACTAACTCTTCTCAAAGGAACATGCTCTGCTTTCATCCTTTGCACTTTCAAAGAGAGCATCTTCCCCTCCTCTTCCTCTTCCCCCTCACATGCCTTAGTCAGTGTTTGATATCAATAAGCACTAATTCTGCACAATACTGAGTGCAGACAACATCATAACTGCAAATAAGCCATGCATCAATATATCAAAGAAGGAAGAACTTCCAGCCAGTTCCCTACAACATTGTTGTTTTATGGCCCCTCTCTTCTTTATCCAGCTGAGCTGGCAAGGGGGAGCACCCTGCTTTCAACCCACCCGCTGAATACTCCAATCTATGGTGGTGTTTTCTTTTTTCTGGTTGAGCATTTACAACTTTAGTCCAGGTGTTTATTCAAAAAGTAATTAATGCATCTGTTGTGCATAAAGAAACACTTATGCCTGTTCCTTTCAACCTGAAGTGGCAAATTTTTACATTCACCATCAGGCAGAATTCTACATGCTGAGCCCCCAGCACAGGCTGTGCTCAAACCTTGCACTGTCTTGAGCCTCAAATCACTCCTTCTTCCACAGACAACCTGCTTTCATGGGGACGACAGGCGGCTCCATGCAACAGAGAGGTCCAGGAAGCCGCATGGGAAGCAAGAGGAGGTTTTGATTCTCCTGAGAGAGAGGAAGGAGCTCAACCCACATGCTTCAGGAGGGAGGCAGGCTGCCCTGCACCATCCAGCTCTGGTGGTTACCAGCACAGGAGCAGTCCCTGGGACTTTCCTTTTTAAAGAAAAAAGGCCAAGAGCTAGGGGATGCTGGCACTGACAGTGCTAGGTAGCAGCTGCACTCTGGCGCTGCAATTTTGGACTTCGGTGCCTGCAAATCCCTTGCAGCCCTCAATCGAGTGCTATGACTGGGGTTTTCATTTGCCTTCATGCAGCTGCATCCTGTGAGCAACTCAGGATCACCCTTTCAGGTGTACCTGTGCTTAGTTGTAGGTGTCCTTGGCTGAAGGAGCATATATAGAGGCAATAGGGAGCCACTATCTCAGGGAGATACTGCTGCTCATTGCCTGCTACTGCTGAATACTGGGGTGCAGCCCAGCAGAATTAACATACAAGACCACAAGTTATGCACATTGCAGCTAGGAGTGTAATTGCACTACTATTATGTACCTGATTTCTGTAAAATACCATTATTTTACTGTTTAGAAATGTGGCTTAAGCAATAATTGTAAATATACTTGCATTCCACAGCAGGTTAATTAAACATCAATTAAAATATGTATTGCATAACTTATTTGACTATAACTACCATGTTACATGAAAAATTGTTTAGAGATGTGAAATTGTGTCTTAGACTTGTGTAGTTGCAGCTGGTGAAACTGTAGTTTTAGATGGTACACTGAGAAGAAGCAGTCATATGCTCATTTTAAGCCCTCTGATTTTTAAGCTCTCCGACCTTATGAAACATGACTATTTGTTCAAACAGTGTTTTAAAACCTAGATGACAAACTAAAATACTGCAGAAGCATTTTCCAGGTTACTTTTTGAAGCAGCAGTGCTGAAGTAGGAGGTCCAGTATCTTGATCTCTCTCCATAGCATTAAAGCACCTTATCCGCTTTTGCGGGGGAAGTTTTTGGTATGCGCAACACACTAAGGAGCAAATAACAAAGAGGAATCTCTATCAGCAGGAATCACAAACTGTTCCCAAACCCTTCCTTTTGGTGACATACTCCTAATCAAGCAGGCCCACCTGTTGTTGCATAGGTGGGAAGCATCCTCAGAGTTGCAAGGCTTTTGGTTACCAGCCTCTCCCTCCCCTCCTCAGCATCACTTGAACCTATCCCTTACTACCCTCATCTCTTCTGCCTTTCACTTTGTTTCATTTTTTTCCCTGCCATACCACTCTCCTCACCAAGCTTAACTCATCAATAGTGATGATAAAAATTAAAGTAGCAAAAAAAAAAAAATACCACCACTCCTGCCAAAAGAGTTGACAGGTAGCTAAGCTGAACACTAGCTGCTCCTACTATTCCCCCTGCTTCATTTGGCAGGACTGTATTTTCAGATGGATAACCCACAGGCTATTTGTAAAAAGAAACACAAAAGCAATAAAATCAGTGAATGCTGTGATTCAACAGCCATGGAAGTAATATTACCTCTGTAGGGGTAGACCTTTTCCTTTCTACCCCCAGGCACAGAATCTCTTTGCTCTTGGTTCTGGTCCAGGTTTCTAAAGTTTATTTTGAAAGTATTGCTGTGAGTTATCTCATATAAACGTTGCTGCTTATCAGCTATCACACTTTTAATGGTGAGGGATGTCCACAGGAATTAACACCATTTGCACAGGAGAAGCGTGGGCACCGCGTTTGCAGATTGCCAAGCTGCACCAGATTGCATGTGAGCAGTGATGTTGTCCAGATACACACACAGAGACGCACACACACGCTCTACCTCCTGTAAAAGATGTCAGTACCTCTGTGCAAAACTCAAAGCAGAGCTTTTCACTTGCCTCTGGCTTGGGATTCCTGCCCCACCCCTCCAAATAGCATCAAGATAAATAATAAAAAGACCTTTATAATGAGAAAAAAATGACAGGCAATTAGTATCCTAGAAGGGAAAATATGATGCTGTTACTGTTTCATTCTTGTTATGCTTAATAGATTAACTATGCCTGTAATTTAGTAAAAGGCTGTTTGTGGAAGACATGTGATAGGGAACAGATGCAGTGAATACTGTTTTTAAATTTTCTTCTTTATTCAGATACTGAGACTCTGAAAGAGATTCCCCCCAGACCTCCATGATTACTGCATTCTGGTATTTTCACATACTTTAGGCTGTAGTCACACTACCACGCAGCTTTTGGTGAAAATCCCCCTTTTTATTATATTTTTTCCATTACTTAACATGACATCGCCTTTTCCTGTAATGCTTTGTCACAAACTGGGGGCAGAGATAGATTTCCTCATGTTTGGCTTGTACTTCTGTGAGTGCCTCCAGAATATTTAGAAACTGAATTTAGGTAAGTAAGCATCAAAAAACCCAACTTTTATTGAAACCTTGGCACAGATCACAGATATCAATGGAAATTCCCCTTTTCAACGGGATCAAAGCTTTGTTCTTGGATCTTTTTAGCTGTCAGAAAGTATGGGTTTGGCTGTTGGCAGCTCTGTGTTTTTCAACAGTACTTCTTGCAGTGGTTTTCTTTGGGGTTTTTTTTGGTTTTTTTTGGTTTTTTTAATGAAGGTTTGTGCCTCTTTGATCCTGTCATACTTATTTTCATTGCAGTAGAACAACTCACCTAAGCAGCCCATCATAAGGCTTCACCTCCTGCCTGGTTCCACCCAAAATTTAAAGGGAGGAAGGTATCAGTGTGTGAGGCTAGTTGTGAGAGCTGTTCGGTGGGAAAAGGTTCGGTGTGGGAAGTACTGAGAGCCCCTGATGAGCAACTTGATCTTTTTTGCAGTGCAGCAGGAGTGGAGGAAGGGAATCATTAGAACTGTGAGCAAGTGCCATTGGTTTAAGCAGTTATTACATGCTACTTGAGCACTGTGAGAAGGAAAGTGGGTCTGCTTTCTGTGCACACATGCAGAATTGCTTGTGAGGGTCCCCACACGGCAGTGACTTTGCTTGCGCAGTGCCGTGGTCAGCGAGCAGGAGCTGGGTATTCCATTCCTGTGCTGAACAGCACCACTGGGAGCTGGTCAGGAAAAAGAAAACTTGTCCAAGCTACTTTCTCCTGACCTCATTTCAGCTTTACAGCCCATGTGGTTGATGGATGGCTTGCTGAAGCCCAGCAGCAGCGTTGCAGTGGCTGTTCCAAGCAATTTAGATAAATGACTGGCAACTTCCTTTCTCTTTGGATGCCTTGTCAGATGGGTTCTGGTCCAAAGTAGACCCTCTGCAATGGTCTCACAGAGCTGGGGACCTGGGGGAACCTGGGGGGACCAGGGGTCACAGCCCACCCACCTGCTACAAGTGCCACCCAGAGCTAGAATGCAGCGTTTGTGCCTTTGGCTGTGCTTCACCCACCTAATCAGGGTACAGGCTGCATGGCTGTGTGGAGCCTTGGCTGAGTTTTGCAGGAAAGGGAGAGTTTTCTTTTCCATCTCCTCCCAGCTAGGGAGAGGAAATAAGAAGGTATGAAGAGCCTGAGAAATGGGCCCTTTAGCTGCACTGTAGGGACTGAAGGCTTTTGTTTCCTCCTAATCCAAAGGAGCAGTGAAACTGGAGACTCCCAGGTGTGAAAGCCAAGCACAATGGCATGGCATAGCTGCTTGACCCCTGAAAAGTCAGTCCTTCTTGTTTGGGGACTGGAAGGTAAGAGAGGTTGACCGCATTCTAGCTCTAGTGAGGAGCCTGGTGGTGGGCTGTCTCCTCCACATCAAGCTGAGGAAAAAGCCAAGCTCCCAGCTAAACCAGCCAGAACAGAGCACCTGCCTGTAAAGTGTGTGGTTTGGGTTTCTTCTGTCTCCCTTTGCCTTCATCTGCTGCTTTCCAGCACTGTGTTTTCAAGCCCCCTTCTAGCAGCGGGCACACCTAGAGTGGACATGGCTCAGCCCAACAATGAGATTGTCTAGATCCCCTCACAAGCAAGGGCAGCATGGCAGTCCTTGGAGACCTTCTGCAGGTCTATTTTCTTCTCTGTACAGCTCTCCTGAGACAGATAACCTGCTAGCCTGGGCCCTGGCTGTTTCCATCCCATTCGTTATTTCTCACCTCTGGTTTGTTGGGTCTATGGCACCTCCTCATGTAGTATCGCTGTTTTCCTCTAACCAGAGCTTCTGCACTCAATATTTCCTCCCAAGTTCTTCCTGCTCTCAGCAGGTTCTCACAATTAATTAGGAGAAAGGAAAAAATAATTGCCTTTTCCTTCTCTTAAAGGTGTTGTTTGACAGGACTGTGATACTGCTGGCTGCCTCTCCTGGGAACTGGAAAGACAAACTGTCATTTTGGGATCTCTCTTGTACTTAGTACTTGTACTAACCTCTTCTATTGCTCTGGGTTTTTCTTCTGAAAAAGAAGCTGGTGATTTCAGGTGACGAGGTTTAATAATGTTGAAAAAGATCAGATTAAGAAGTATCAAAAAAGCAGGAAAGCAACAGAAGGATGTGGCACCTGTGGAGCACCTCCTCTCCCTTTGTTTCAGCTTGATGTGGGACTGGGGGATGCAGTAAATAGCAGAGCTCTGTCTTTCAGTCCTATGTTGTGTCACGTGAAGGACCCCAAGACCAGCAGCTGCAAGCCCTGATGTGTGTAGTTATTAGCAGAGTGCGTCCCACCCCTGCTTGCGGGATTAGGTTGGGCTCTGCATCAGGGCCTCCAGAGAAATTCCAGGTGTGAGGGGAAGAGGACAAGAGACAGGAGGTGCAGTCAGGTTTGGGGAGAGATGAGGAAGGGATGAGGGGGCAGCAGTGGGAGTTTGGCAGTGCCAGGGTAAGGAAGAGAGGAGAAAGGAGCCCAGGAGAGATAGGCTTTCCCTGTGCTCCAGCGTGCCGAGCTAAGCACGCCATGGTTAATGCTGGCGGGGTGATGCCAGTTCATTTATAAGATCTGCTGACTGGAGGATTCTACATATGTGTGTATATATACATATATATATATAGCTTCTGATAGCTTCTGGCTTCTGGGGTGTTTTTCCTAAATAGCTGAACAGACAGAAAAGCCCTAACAACAAAGGGGTATTTACACATTCAGCTGTGCCCACTAATGGTTTCCTAATCATAATCTGGCACTCTGCATATTCTTGTGGTATTTATGGACAGGAATCAGTTACATTTTGGGAAAAAGGAGCTACTAGAGCAGGAAGAATAACCACAAAAGGGGAAAACATGACAAAAGGGGCAAAAAAAAAGAAGGAAAATATGAGCCGTATTACACCAGTAGCTAACAGCTTTATCTCACATGCTGGTAAAAAGAGTTTAAAAAGCGAAGCAGCTCCACTGCCAGGGTGATTTGACCCCCTGGTTCAGCTGGGGTGGGGCTGGAGTACAAGACTGAAAATAGCAAGATGTTGTTTTGTCCCAGACCTCTGTCTAGGCCTTGTGCCCCTTGTCAGGTCACACCATGTCACCCAGCAGAAACAGCACATCCTTGCCACATCCTTCCTCTCTCGTTGTCCCATCTTACCCTTTCATCTGCATTACCTTCTCCAATGAGCAGGTGATGCAGATGGTCTTCTCATCCCGCAAGAATTCCTTTCATCCCAGCTCAGTAAAAGAAGCATACATTCTTTTGTAAAGAGAGAATGTACTATAATAATAATGATAAGTTTTAAAAGAAAACGTCAGATACCAGTCTTGCTCCTCCTGTCCTTGCGTTATCTACATCCTGCATGAATCACACACGGCACAAAAGGGCCTCTGTCTGATTTTCCTCAGCTCTGTCATAATAGAAGGTTAATGACAGCAAAAAACATAAACCTAAAAATCCTGCTAGCTAATGTCATTTAAGTATTTAGCTCAGAAAAATATCAATGCACCTTTCCAAGCAAATGCAAATGAGCTTGATTGAAAAATCCTGCAGAAGACTGGCATATTTGTTCAGGCCAATGAAATTCAAAGTACTGCCATAATACCTGCCTTATAAAAATGCATGTATATCTTCAGCTGTGTGTATTTAAACCTTTTAGCAGTTCTAATGAGCTTTCAGAATGAAGCTACTACAGCAATCAGCTTCTGTGTAACAAGCAACATTTAAATATTAAAAACGTAAATTAGCTAAGCTGGTTAATTACAATTTTCCAAATATTGCAGAAGTGCAAGTAAGACTATTAACTGCTTTGAAATTCAGATACCAGTTCCTCCCACTCAGGGAACATCTAGTTCAGTAGCAAAGATTAAGTTACAGAACAGTCGCCTGAGCTAGCCAAAACAATATCTGCTTACCAGAATGAAAAGCTCTACATTTCAGATACCATTCAGACATGTTAAAACTACACAAAAGGCTTTGAGAAAGCTTTTTTTTCCCCACCAGATCAGAGTGTACCAGTTTATGGAAATAAAAATGTCTTCCAGGAAACACCATTTCTGGTGAAACACAGGCAGATTTTTACCTGAAAACCTGGCTGGTTTCTTCCTTGCTCCCCGTGCCCATGTCTAAGGATGCTCTGATGACTGATGAAGACAGTCTTTTCATTTTCTCTTAGAGAGCATGGGTGATCATAGGCTGGCACTCAAACCCATCCTGTGAACTCATCTCCTTTAGCAGAAAAAAGCAGACAGAATCCTCTTAGAAGTCACCCACTAGGGATGTCCCCAAAATCCCAGCCTGGCTCTTAGACCCCCTCTGCTCTACTTACAGCAGTCAGCTACTGCACATAGCTCCGTTTACTGAAATGGGTGCAGGCACAGAGTAAATGGCCTAGCAGCAAGATGACAAATGGATCCAAAATTATAAACATGCATACCTCTGGGTGTATCATCTGCCTCCACATGCTGGAGAACACAGAAACGGTGCAGAAAATTCCTCCTCCTCAGTCTTCACTGGAACTGATGGAAACCACAAGGAACTCATCCTTCTTAAAATACCTCTGAATGTTTTTAGTTTCAAAACTGTGAAAAGATACATATTATTTTCTCACGTTTTACTTTATACATTGCTATAATTCAAAAGCTGATAAGACATAATGTCTGACAAAAGTGAGGAAAACGTTTGATTACACTTCTTCACAGGAGTAAATGGGTGGGGTTTTTTGTTGCCTAAGGAAATTGCTTTTCAGTGATAGCTCTGCAGTGGTTACATGAGCATTTATGGTTCTAAGGCATCTCAAGATTTTGCATGTTGCCTTTGTTTCCTTTTAAGTAATCTATAATTTTCCACCTGTCTCTGTCCTACCCCTTTTTTTGCTAAAATCCCAGCTGGCCCATTCAGCTCTGTCTAAGGTGGAAATAAAGCTCCGAACTATTTCTGGAAGACATCATGTATTAGAAGTTACTTGGTGTTATCTTTTCATTTGTAAACCCCTTGTTGGGTTAGTTTGGAATTAACTCCAGGCAAACATCTCTAAAAAGTAATTGAGAAAATGAAAAGATTTGCTCAACAGACTTTCAACCGCTTAGTAAGAATTGAACTGAATTACACTTGTGTCACTCAAGCATACTGTAGACTAGGACAATTGTTACCGTTAACATCTAAAAACCACGTAGTACTTTGGAACAGCCAACAAAATAGCTGATTTATACTAGCCTGAGTAATCTTTCAGCTTAATTAATAGCAAGTTAGTCATTGCAATGATAATCTCATATTTATATTAGCTTAGTGTTCATTCGCAGGTTCCCAGTCTTGGAAAACCCCCTGGTACTTGGCGTTGTTCATTGTATAAGAGATTGTCTTCCCAATAAAGGTTATAAACTCTTAGGAACTGGGACAAGCAAAGGAATTAGTATTGTCTCCTTTTCATAGATGGGAGAATGAGACTTAATGGTACGAGACCATTTTAAACAGAAAGTCTGTGTCAGACCCGGAAGCAACCCAGTTCTCTTGAATCTTACTGTCCTAAACACCTCATCTCTAGATGAGTCTGCCAGACTTACCTTGCTAGTGCATGGAAATGAACATATATGGGAATCTCTATAAAGTTTTTATTTTGCCTTAACAATGCTTTTGTCATCATATGTTTTGTTGTTGTTGTTTCTGAGTGCTTGAGAAAATGATATGTTGGATGTAAAATACCAATGTTGAGACACTAGATCAACTTTAATTCCACGGCATTTAGAATAAGGTTGTTCTAGCCAGTAGAAGGGAATTTAGTGTCTCTCAGCTGCAGAGAAGCTACTTTAAAGATTATCTTTGTGGTTACTTCAAACTCAGAGGCAGGAAGGCCTGCTACTGAAGTAAACTTCAAAAGGACTGGAGTCACAGGGAAAATAATTGGGTTCTATAAAAGCAAGAGCTGCAACAATCATGTTGATTTCTCTGCAGAACAGATTTTATCTAGTCTTCCCAGTCAGTTCCCTTTAAAAGGATAACTTCAAAGATGTTCTCTGCGATGACAGTGCTTCAGTGCCGAACTGCAGCAGCGAGGAGGTATCAACAGGATCTCTACATGCAGGAGCAGTATTTGTATGAAAGCATCCCCACTCAATGTTTAAATGAAGTCCTTAGAAAAACAAACTGCCATCTTATTTGAGCATGGTACTCAAATGTTGGCATCCTAATGGTGCTCTTAGTGCCTTAAGACTTAGTAGCAGACATAAAAGCAAGAAAGACTTAAATAAGCTGATCAGTGTGAGGGAGAAATGCAGAGATGGACACTCAGTGGCTCTTGAAGCATTCCATGAGCAAACTAACCTGCCAACGGTGCAAGTTAAAAACATTGTGTCTTCCTTCCTTTCTCTTGCCCACTTCCTTGTACTGCTTTGAGTAGGATTTTTTTTTTTCTAGGACAGACAAGTGAGTGGATCCACAACTACTTGCCATGTAGCTCACATTTGTGATTTTCGGTCAAGACCAAAATACCCCTGAGTTTCTTTACGACTGTATTAGGTTAGATTCTCTTTTTCTTTCTGTTCCTGTCTGAGGAAAGCATTTTATGCCTGAAAATTACAAATCAATACAAGTTCTTAGGGACTATTCCTACATGATTTTGAACAGTGAGCACTTTAAGCTCAATTCTTTTGGGGGTGGAAGGTACAGAGCAGGTAATTTCTGGTTCAAAGGCACAGATGCCTGCTGTAGCTGTACATGCACAGCAAGTGTGGGGTTTCTCTGCCCAGGGCATGTTTCTGCCCAGAGAAGCTACCCTTCGACATACCTGCACATGGCATTTCACTGCTTCAACAGAGCAGCCGCTTTTGAAGGATTTTGTGTTTTTGGAGGGGTCACTGTGTGTAACTAATAACTGCTTCTTAATCAATAGGCTTGATGACCAGAGTACAAGAACCTCAAGCCCTATTTGTTACCATTTTTTTCTGTTGTAGCAATTCCAAGTCAGCAGTCTGAAAGGAGAACCTTTAATTTTCCTTAGCCTGATTGATGGCCCACCATCAGTGTGCTTAGGATGTTTACATTTTGTTTACTGTTTAGGTCTTTTGAGTCACAAATCAAAGCACAGGCAAGTTCAAAAGCTCATCATAGAATCACAGAATGTATTGGGTTGGAAGGGACCTTCAAAAGTCAGCTAGTCCAACTCCCCTGTCGTAAGCAGGGAAATCTTTACTAAGCAGGTCGCTCAGATTCCCATCAAGCCTGAACTTGAATATCTCCAGGGAGGGACGGGGCTTCCACTACCTCTCTGGGCAACCTGTTCCAATCTAACACCCTCATATTGAAAAACTTTTTCTTAATATCCAACCTAAATCTACCCTTTTCTAGTTGAAAACCATTACCCCTTGTTCTTTTACTACATGGCCCTATGAACAGTTCTTCCCCAGCTTTCTTATAGGCACCTTTCAGGTACTGGAAGGCTGCTATAAGGTGCCCTTGGAGCCTTTTCTTCTCCATCATCTTATGCTTTGCTTAAGCCTATACTTATGATACTTGTGCCGTCTCTCTTTTCTCAGCTGAAAGGAGGGTAGGACTGCTGTGCAAACCCATTGTTACCTTAATGAGATATTTAAATTACTTTGAACAGGATCAAGCTCAGTGAGTATGTGATTGATCCCCCACACCCCAAAAGGAAGAAACCTCTCAGTTGGATGGGTGGAAGGGCTGTCCCTTGCATGAGCCTGGCAAAGGACGTAGCTTAGGGACTCTCAGAGAAAATTATTTCCTCTCTCTTTTCCTGTCTCAAGTGGCAGGGTTGTTAGGAGACTCAGGAGACCCCTGAAAGTCTTCTGCTTTATCCTCTTTAGGAGGAAGCCTGGTGGTTCCTATGTTGCAAGAAGAATGGAGGACGAGCACTGGGGACCTCCATCCTCACCAGTGCCCTGGGGACCAGAGTGATGGTGTCTGTGTGCCCCTTGCGATCCTACACTGTCATTGGCATGTGGCTGTGCTGCACAGCTGAGCCAGAGCCCGCAGAGAGTGGCCAGTGACATGGTGCAGGGACAGATCAGCTCTGCAGCATGCACAAGCTCTTTTCTCCCTCTCTTAGGACTCCATCCTTGTACAAATGGCACCAGTAAAGGGAATAAATACTCACAAACCATGCCAGCAGTACCTGGCATCGCTTCCCAACCCACAGCAGCTCTTGGAGCACAGGACAAGGGAGAAAACATCTGTGACCAGAGTATTAAAATCTCTGTCACATGCTATTGAGCTGTGTTGGTGAGTACGCTATGGAAATGGTGGGCAGAAAAGATTCAGAAAGGAAAAGGAGGAGAGGAGACAGAAGAATTATGCTACAACTGTTTTGTGGGGTGGTTTTAGGACCAAATAGAAGAGCTGAGATGTGCAGTAGCAACTGGGCCAATGAGGAAATAAATAGAATGCAGTGGAAATATATGATGAGCACAGAGAAGAGGGGAATTGGTCTTGTATGTTGTAGATAAACTTGAATAATGGGGTCACATACTGCAAGCTTTGTAGTTCAATTTCATTTCCTTCACACATCATTCGGTTGTGTAAAACCTATTTATCTAGTTATCTTCTAAATTTCCTTCTACTCTGATGCCGCCATTGATGGCTCTTATCTCATTACCATATGCTTCTCTTGGTCAGGAACTGTTCTTTGTGGGTAAGATTACCCTAGCAGCAAAACAAAAGCAAATGAGAAAGGAGAAAGATATATCATCAACATAGCTGTGTCAAAGATAAAACTTGATATTTTTTTCTTTCAGAACAATTTTCATACTCTACAGTGAAGAACAAGAAGGTAGTTTGCAGTTGGGATTTGTTACATGGTACAATTTCCAAACAAATATTCACAGAAAAAGGTGGGTTTGTTTAAGTAGGTGCAGGAAACATAAGCTTGACTTTGCTGATGATTTTTCCTTTCTCCTCATGCATCTTGATATCAAAGGAATAATTAAAAAAAAAGAGACTCTAGCACCAATTAACTACATAAAGCAGCAAGTTAATGCCACATGCCACAATCTTTTTTTTTTTTTTTTTTAGGTTTTTTCTGCAGAAGACCTGAGTTTATTATGTTACAGTGTGAGGAATGTTTATACTGGTAGCAGTTCCTCTGATGAAGGAAAAATATTAGTTCAGTTATAGCTCAGGTAATAAGTGAAATCTGAATCTGACATATGCTTGACTAAGCTTCAATCCCATCAAAAGAAAATATCTTCAAACTTTAAGATAGCAAGCTTTTAAAGCATAAAAGGAGGCAATGTCTTGACAGTGTCCTTTTAAATAACCTTCAGGACTGAGAGCGCCATTTCTGAAAGCCTATTTAAATTCCTGTAAGCATCTGAGCAACCCAGGGGAGAGCAGGCAGAGGGACAGATAACAAAAATCAATACAGGTTTTTAATAAAGGACAGTGGCAAAGGAGAAAGAATGTAAAAAAAAAAATAAGAACAGAGAATTACTGAAGCTTTAGTAGTATTTCCGTCACTTTCATCTGACTCAACCTGCTGTTCAACCATCCCCGGTCTGGTTGGGGGGGTGTTAAACCTTTTTCCAGCCAAGGAAAGGAGCTGAGTAGAGATGGAAGGAGAGGTTGGAAGCAAGCAGTGTGCTTTCTTCTGTGGGTTTTTTTTCAAATCTGAGAATAATTACATTAAAACACTTCCTGGCCTTTTGAGGTTTTGAATAGAGGTTTATCAGGAGTGCCCATGACACATGCAGGCCAGCAGTTAAAAATTACTGTACGTGTAGAGTGATGCATTCATCTTGTGAGGGTTACAAATAACTAATGGCTCCCTGGCATCCTTTACACTGTCATTAACCAGGGCAGCCCTGCTTGTCCAGGACTACCCAGGCATTGATCTCAGAGCTTATGATGAAGGAGGCTTATAGTATTGCATCAGTGTCACTTGAATAAGAATGAATCTGCTTTATAATGCAGTTTTGCAGCTACTTAAGAATAGGTGTTGCTTTAAATATTAATAATTTGGCTGTTGGATTCACAGGGATGGCAGCAAAAATGATTAGAGGTGGAACTGTATGTGCATTAAACAGGGTTGTCAAAAAGACTGGGAGAGCTTATGTACCTATTAGCTCAGCTTTGTGGGAGTATGACGCGTCAGAGGTGGTGCTGGAAAGTTACAGAGAGGCTCAGCTGATGCACTGGTCTCCTCCATCCACACCAAGGCTGTTCCTGGCAGCGTGTGCTTAAGTACTTTCTTCAGCCCAGTTTTACAAAAGGGACTTCAGGCCTACTGCACCCTGTTGAGTTCCTCTTTTCCTTTTTCTTTTTCCTTCTTTTTTGGTAGGATCTGACACAAGCAGCTGTGAATCCTGGCTTAAACCTTGCTGCCCTTCTGTGTCACTGTATGGACACTGATCAAGCAGGACCAGAAATGTGAGGAAGGTGAAGATGTCTTGGCTTCTGAAAGCCCCTGCAGATGAACCTGTAGGCTGCTGCTGAAGCCCAGCCAAGCCCTGCTTGGGTTCAGGTGTGCATGGAGAAGACCATGGGTTGCATTTATGCCACTTTAGTCCCCTTCTTGTCTTGGGATCAGCTGGACATGGCCTTAATCTTGGTGCTGGTAGTGAAACAGACCGCCAGACTGCCCACAGAGGTGCTATGCCCTGCTGCTCCCCATAGAGCAGCCCTCTGCATTGGGGTGGGACAGGACCACAGGCAGGCTGTGCAGAGCCACATAGGATGCATACATCTGCTGCCTGCCTCGAGGTGGATTTCTGTTCCTTCTTCTCTTGACAGGCTGGAGCAATAGCCCAGCCACTGCCTACTACTTTGCTTCCCTAGGCTGTGCGGGGCACGGCTGCTTCACTGTGGTGGCTACAGAGCTTTGGGTTCACCTCCGGAGCCTGCTTCTCTGTCATGCTCAGTGCTGGTGCCCCAGCAGAGCAGGGCTTCCTATGAGCATCACTGCCAGGGGCTGTACTGCACTGGTTTCCACTGGAGCTTGAAACCAGACCCGTTTTATTTCCCTAAGAATCAGTAGTTTAAAATCCAGTACAAAATGACATGTGGGGGCAGGGCAGGAAGGGTAGTCTCCAGGGTTATGGATTTTTCTGCCTGTGCAAAGAAGAAAAGCCTTTTGCTCCATTAGTCATCCCCTAATGAAACGTTTGTCCTCCAGAGGCACAAAGGATGTCATGGTCTCATCAGAGTTGCAAGGTGGGTTTCTCCAAAGGCGGTTAATGGGATCAGTTAAAGCTTTTAAACCTGCACTATCTGGAAAAATCTTGCTGTACAGCAGCTTGCACAGTGATGTCAGGTGCTGTGCATGTGTGCGCCCAGGGGGTAGGAAGGGAACGGCAAAGGCACCACAGCGACTCACGGTGATGTGATGCACCACTGTTCCCTAAATACATGATACAATTCACCCCTGACACTAAGCAGCCCTTCTGCTCACTGTCAGTCAGACAGAAAAAGAGATAACTGCATCTGGGCACAGCTGCTCGGTGGGCTGATGGAGCTGCCCTCCGCGCTGCTTGCGGCAGCAGCCTCCCCGTGCATTTACAATGCAGGAGCAGGGATCAAAGTCCTGCCAGCTTGTCTCACCTGCCCACACTGCTGTGAGTGCTGTCTCCTATCTGTAAGCACCAGGCAGGCTTCAGTAGGGACTCCCTTTTGGCATACCAGAGCAAATTGTGTTTTTCATATCACCATTGCTGAGTTATTTTCACTAAGTGTGTTGAGAGCTGCAGCCCACGGGGTTCATCCAGCTTCATAAGATTTCTCTTACCTCCAGATGGTGGAGGAGCTGGCCACCAATCTCCAGGCATTCTAGTTTTTGGGAACCCAGCACAGGGCTCAAGTTACAGCAACATAGCTGCTTTGTGGCATAGGGTCAGTCCAGCTCAGGGTCCCATAGAAACATAGAAACATAGAATGGTTTGGGTTGGAAGTGACCTTTAAAGGTCATCTAGTCCAACCCCCCTGCAGTGAACAGGGACACCTTCAGCTGGATCAAGTTGCCCAGAGCCACATCCAGCATGACCTTGATTGTTTCCAGGGATGGAGCATCTACGACCTCTCTGGGAAATCTGTTCCCATGTTTTGCCCAGCTGGAAGAGGTGATGGTCCCAGCTTGGGTTTCAGCTGTGCCTGCTGCACAGGCTCTGTGACAGGAGGGCTGGGCAGTGCTGTGGCAGGCAGTATGTCAGGTGCAGGCTGATATCAGGCTGACTGAGAGACCTCCAGTGGGATTTGTCAGGTTATTGAAGTTTCGTGCCAACGTGGAGATGCTTGGCAGGTCTGCAGTGAACCGAGAACACGCAGGCACACACAACTGTAATTACAGCATCTAGAAGTAAATTACAGGTTTTAAACTGCTCTTTGAAGTTTGGAAAGCCAAAATGATAAAGCTCATAGAAGAGTGCCAGAAGGATAAGAAGTAACTAGAAGAAAGTAATTATTAATAAGAATATGCAGTCTCATTTGCTGCATTCACTCTGGGGGGATTGTAACAGTGTTTTCCTGTGAAATGCCAACAGGAGGTCAACGTCCCATGAGGAGCAAAGCAATGCTCCAATCTCCCCATCCAGTGATTGCTAGACACTGCTATGTGATTAAGCATTCTCATTAACTAGAATTGATCCTTTGCAGACCTACACCTAATGTGTATGTAACCTCGTGCATTTGCTTATTACCCTTTGGTGATAGTATGTAGTTCAGTGGCAACGGACCTGCAGTTAGTCAGAAGAGAAACTGGGAGAGGAGGGATCCCTGAACAAAGAGCCTGTGCTTGTGTCTGGGACAGAAATGCGATCCTTTGCTTCGAAGGAACATGAAATAGGTCTTAAAGCTTTGTCATCTTCCTGAAGGTTGCCAGTGATGTACAGATAGGACAAACAGCAGATGAGGCACAGATAGGGCCGTGGCACACAGTAGTCTGCATCACCTGATAGTCTAGTTGCTGTTAAAAGCCACACACCTAATGCAGCCATGCTCACATCCAGACACCTGAGGAGATGGGGTGCACAGCATTCTTCTGGGGGAAGGTCAGTGCTTCCTCCCAGGAAACTGCGGCAGACTGGAAAAGAGCTGGAGGCCAGGCTGAACAGGAGCTGCTAACCCAGCCCTTCTGCCAAGTGATTAAAGACAAGGGAATATTGAGTGGGAGTAAGTAGGATATATAACCTCCATATTTGGCATCAGCACACCGACCGAATGAGTCCAGTTCTGGTGTCAGCAATTCAAAGAGGATACTGAAAAATTGGAGAGGATTCAAGTAAAAACTACCAGGATGAAAAAAAAATAAAAATAAAAAATTGAAAACATGAGGAAGCATCAAGGAGAGGAATCTGTTTATCTTATCAAAAACAAGGCTAGTGCAGCCTGTGAATATCTACAGAGGAAACACATTTATTAGCAGATAATTCTTCAGCCTAACAGACAAGTATATAGTATTATTCGTTGAGAACAGTCGAAGACAGGAACATTTTAGATTAAAAATATGATGCAAGTGTCTAACAATAAGAGTAACAAACAATTAACTTCATTAATAACTATAGCAGATTGCATTTTTTTCCTGCTGAAAGAGGTGCTCTGGTTCCAACAGAGGTTCACATGGAAGTCTGAGGCCCATGTTCTGCAAAATGTCAAATTGAATAATCTCAGTCATCTCCTCTTAGCTCTGTCTTTGAATTTTGTAACATATTTTGTTCCTAATTAAATATGGGAAAAAGGTTTCATTTTAGTATCTTCAATTTCTACCAAATGCTTTTTGCATTCATCTTGCAGTGTTTTCGATTTCCTGTAATGAAATTTTGGCTGATCTCTAGCTCTGTGTACATAAATATTGCTGCTAGATAATGGGTAAGGACTCGTTTCACAATTGGGCTGCAATATGCAAAGCTTCATAGGAACACTCCATAACATAGCAGGCAATTATGAAAATAAATGATTAGATTATGAATCTGCTTCTGTGTCCCGAGGGAGTTTCAGCTGAAATACCACCCTTTTTTGAAAAGAACAGTTAGGCCTTTTACCAAGAGCTTGCAAAGGGGGAGGTTGAAAAAAACAACTGATTGAGCCCTATATAGCACCTATAACCATATTTTATTGTAGTTGGACATTGTAGATGCATGTTCAGAAGCACATAATTTAAAAAAAAAAAATCTTTCATTGCCAGTTCATATGCAATTTTAGTTTTTCAAAGCCTTTAACTCCCTTTCATCCAGTAGCCACATTGTTTATGATACTGGAAGTTCAATGCAGCTTTCGAAAGCTGCAGAATCCAGGCAGGTACCTGGTACTGCAACGAGCCAAAGCAAAAGGGAGCAGTGGGGTGGCATCAGGAGAGAGAGGAGCTAAAAATCGGCAGGGAGGATGACAGTAGCAGCTGTCTTGGATGCTGGTTTGCCCACAGGAGGACCAGTGCTGGGGGCACTGGAAGGGGTGTGCTGTGACCATCCCCAGGCTGCGGGAGGGCAGCAGCGGCAGCAGCAGCAGCAGCTCATTGCGGCAGAGCTGCTGCCCTGGTTTTTGCAGTTAAACTATCACAGCTACCTCGCAGCAAAGCTCTGTGCACTCACCTGGCATTAAGGCCTGGTAGCATTTTTGACATGATGTGACACCTTGTTTAAATGTGGTGCTTGCTGAAATGCATCTCTCTAACCCAGTTTTGCCTAGCCTTGTACACTATAAAGCCCATGCCAGGTGAATGCTACCAGCTACTGAGCTACGGGATGAATATTTTACACTTGTTTTCTGGGGGAGGAAGATCAGGGCAAGAGTTCAGTTATTCTACTGCTTGCCACACCCTGTCCATGCCTTGTGTTTAAGAGAACTAAAATTCATTTTTTGAGGGATTTCTGGGTTAGACCATTCAATGGTTTTAGTATATAATTGTCACTGTTTTATTACAACGATATTTCAATAATTATTGTTGTTGGTATTACCCAAAGAGTTTACAAAGCCACGGCATGCAGACACTAATACATAATGCCATTTATACCACCATTCATTTGTGAATTGACCATATGCATATGCTAAAGCAAAAATAAAAAAGCAGCTGTGTTTAAGGAGATAATGTTGGCAAGTGTTGCATGTAAAATCTGAGGAAATAAGATTTTTATTAGGGTTAGTTCAAGGTATTTGATTGGTGTAAGATGTCTGTTTGAATGACTTGTACAGCTCAATTTTCTGCTTCTGATGCAGAGCAGTCAGAAGCTTTTCTAGTTTCCATTTTTAAAGACTGGTGTGTGCGGGCACAGGTTGACAACCCAGATCAGGCTGATAAACTGGGGCACTGAACTCGAATGAACACATTTTCCTCATGAATTTGGATGGGGAAGCACACTTGTTTGACCAGCTAACTTTGTATTTTTTTCAACAAAAATGGAGGAAGTAGAGGGGAAAATGCAATGCAAACAGCACAGATTGCCATCTGGACTTTGAGAGCACCTACAAAAGTATTTGCTATTTACAGGGTTTTAGATTCAGTGTTTCAGTGCTATCAACTCCATTATTAAAGCCAAACTCTGGATTTGGATTTACCATGCACAAACACAGAGTTAATACAAACTCTCTGTGTTTAAATAACAATAATTTGAGGCACCAATAAGCACAGACAAATTTTACTGCAAAATTTTCAGACTTCTTCCATGCTTGCTTTAGAAACTGCCCAAAGCCTTGACTCAAACTTGCATTTCTATTCCTCTGGAAAGCCTATAACCTCACATGTTCAAAATATGCAAAACCTAAACCCAGAATTTGAGGCAAATTTGGTCTACAGACATGTAGGGACTGAGATTGTGTTTTCTGCTAGAAAAAGACAAATCAGTTTGGTTTTGTTCGGTCAGTAGCCATCCAGTTGGGGTTCCCCATTCCTGTCATATGAAGGCAGATGTGGTTTTGGTGTGGCTTCCATTTCCCTATTTTTGTTTATTTTTTTCTTCAGTTTTCATAAAAGGTGCCCCGTGTCACAGCTGTATTTCAAAGCAACACTCCCCACTACAGGTCAGCTGTGAGAAGGAGAAAAAGCCGCAGCCATCCTGTAAGGAAGGCAGACAGTTATTTGGAGTTTTTCATCAAATGCTCTTTCTTTTCCTCTGATATGACTCAACCACTGGGAACTTAAAATAAAATAAATAAAACAATTCTATGCTCTTATAAACTAATAAGAAAGCAAATTTAATAGTAATTTTTTTCTAGGTCTAACCACCTAAATGTTTTTTAATTTTTTGAGACTAAATTAATGCTAAGCTTTGGATGAGCAAGGGTACACTGCAGAATTAGCAAGGATAAGGGATAAAGTAAATAACTGGCAGTGTTGATTCCGTAATTTATCAACTTTGAAATTCTGAGCTCTGCAGGAAAAAGCTGTTCATGTTTCTGAATATGGAACTTAGGGAGGTGTAATTTCATTTTCAGACTGCCTTCCAGCTGTCTTCCCTGCTTCTGGTTCTGGGCAGTCAGCAGCCCTTTCCGTGTCCCTGTTTTATGGCAGGCAGATTTACACCCACCGCTTTTATAATCTGCATAATGCCATGATAAGACCTGCTTCGAGGTTCAATGTGTACAAGTCATTAGTCCAAAGCAAACATGCATTTGGCCCCTTGCATTCAGCGGAACAAAATGCTGGGATGAGCCATGCCTCTAACTGGTTTTTGTACACTCCAGCCACTGAAATTTGAATAGGAGGAGCCAACAAAAATGCTAGGCCAAGAAAGTAAATTTTGAGAATGCGCTGCAGATAAAAATTAAGAGTATTAGTGAATGTATTTTTGAGGTATGACTTTGCACAGGACTTTGTCTTACACGCATGCAAGTCACTAAAGCTGCTCTTACTGAACTTTCCACTGCAGACACTGTCACTTACTGTGAGGGTGCCACAGGAGGTATTTCAGCCCCTTTAATTCAGTTGTATCTTCCTAAGACTTGCTAATATTTAATTTGGATTTGTATACATGATGAAGGTGGGATCGTTTCCTGAGCACTACCACTCACTAAAATGTCCTCTGTGAATCATAGAAAGTGCATTTAATGCTCTTTGGTGCTTCACAAATCAATACAGGAGTATGAGAACCACAGTAAAGACATGGTTGTGCATCAGTGTTCATAAAGATGTGGCTAAGCTGTTACTAAGAGGGTTATATCTGTTAATAATAGACAGAACTCAGAACCATAGCTTTGCTCTGTGTTCGAGTTCATGGTAAAGGAGGCTGAGGTGATTCACAAGGAGGCCTTATTTATCCAGTAATGACTCAAGACAAAAAAAAAAAAAAGGATCTTTTAATTACACTCCAGTGACAGAAAGGTATGAAAGCACTATTCATGATACCGTGGAGACCACACGATATCTTGGTGGCAGTGGTTTTGTTCAAATAAAATTATATAAAAGGAACTATTTATAGTTTGTCAAAATATGCTCCTCCAAGGATTAATATTTACAGAGAATTTGGGGGAAAATTGGTTTCATATCCACACAGATTATTTAAATGAGAAATGGGACATTACAGTAAGGAACAAAAGATCCCAGAAAAAAAAAAATAAGACCAGTGGCTCCATTTGCTAGGACAGAGAAATGCAGGTGTTGGGAATCAGCCTGGAAACCTGACTCTCAGGGGCTGGGTTTTAGCTGAAGCTGGCCCTGATGATGATGCAGATGTTGCACAAGCAAGAGTGGCCAGACCCTGGGGAGACAAGGGGCCATGGCTGCTCTCTGAAGGAGGAGAATGCTGGGGTTTTGTAGTTGCTAGTTCAGTGGAGTTGCCTCATTCCTTTGTTTGAGAAAAACAAAGATGTTTTGTATATATATATACCTGAAACCCTGCTGCTCAGAATTACTGGCCTGGCTGGCAGGGAACAGCAGCATCTCACGAAGGTGGGCATTTGTTTTGTCACAGGCAGTTTGGTCATTCACAAAGCTGATATTCATAAGAAAGAGAGTTAAAAAATTATCAGTGTTATCTTTATCAGGTTTGCATCCTGCTCTCTGGGGGTTTTGCACCTTTTTTTCAGGGGGAGCTGGGACTGGTCTCTGCTGCAGGCAGGGCATTGTTCTGCAAGGAATATGGGGGTGAGCTATTTTGGTCATTTCCCGTATTTAAAATGTATAGCTTTGTCCATGTGATTTTTTTTTCTAAAGCCGGGAGGAGGGGGAGAGAGACAACTGCAGCCTTTCAAGGAAGGAAGGCCAATGGGAATTTTTTGGTGTGCTCCCAAGTCATTAATTAATACCAGCCAATGAGTCAGAAAAATGTGGCTGTCTGCTGATTTGTAACGTGTCTCAGTAACAAAGCAGGTTCCTGTAGTGGCAGCTCACCATTACTAATGCAGAGCCAAGCCCTCAGTCAGCCCCACATCCAAATAAAGGGCTGCCTTCTGCTTCCCCTTTGCTTGCCTGATCTCTTGGTCTCCCTACCAGCCTCTGCGGGCAGCCTTACTAAAATAGTATTTCTACAAACACACAGCATGCTGCATGCAAATATATGTATTTTTTCAACTTGAATCAATAAAGATACTAGATTGTGTCATATTCAGTATATTTAGTAAAATAGTATTCTTAATTTTTAAGACTGTTTGACCCTTGCTGCTGAAAACTGCAGGGGATTTGCAAAGCAGTTCCAGCTCAGGCTTGCAGCAAAGCACTCGAGGCCATTGCTGAAGGCATCCCTTACCCCCTGCACTGGTAAGGGATTGCCTTGCACTGGTTCTCACTGCCCAGAGAAGAAAGCAGCTGTACCAACTAGGATACACCACTGCAGGGACCCACCGGCTTCTGCTGCGAGACAATCTGCTCCTCACAGTCAGCTGTGAAGCAGCAGAACTAGGGAAAGGCAAAGGCAGATGGCAAATGGGCTGATCCTGCTCTGAGGAGGAGGCTGGGCTGCAGTGACAACCTGCTGAGGTCCCTTCCTACCTGAGTTACCCTGTCATCCTCTCACCCTCACCAGGACCACTCAGAATCACAAGCCCCCCACCAACTTGAATCAAGTATTTGGCTCTCTGGACAGTTTCCAGCCTTGGCTTTTGGCCACTCATTTGCATCTATATCATCATTTTGTGACTTAGAAATCTGCCCTCTCCTCCTCTACCTGTCCTGGATGTGCACAAGAAGAAAAAGAGCATTTTAGGTTAGGGGAATTTTCCAAGCACATATTTTCTGGTGGGTTTGTACAGCTTGAGATCCAGACTTGCAATCTGCTACCAAAGGTGAGAGACCTGATTGCCCTAAGAAACCTTAGGAACAAGGGCAAGAGGCATTCAGGGAGCCTGAGCTGGCAGCCGTTGGGATATTTGTCCTTTCTGCCACTTCATGGTACACTTTGCTGCCCAAGACACAAACTGTTGTGGCTACCCTCTCCTGACCAGAATAACACTGTGGTAATGTCGCTGTGAGAGGTTCAGCACAAAGGTCCTCAAGATCAGAGCAGAGCTCCCAGCCAGCCTGGTGTCTGGCGACATCACACCCTTCCCTCTGCAGTGGCTGGGAAGCTGCGCTGTCTGTTTAGGCAGGATCCAACATCTGCCAACCCAAGATCTCACTGCTTGTCCCTCGTGGTCATTTCACTTGTCTTCATTCCTCTCTATATGCTAAAAGTAATACATTAAATCAGGCAGTCAAAACTAGGAGAGAACACACACATGGTGTTGAAGGATCTCAGCACTGACAAAAAGGAAAGGAAGGGGGAGGTCGTTCCCTTCCCTCTCAGGGGCTGGAATCAGGAGAGCACTCAACAGGACACCCACTTCAAGAATGACTCAAATCCATTACTCGTTCTCCCTTGTGCAAGTAAAACAAGCTGACAACCTCTGCTTTGGTATTGCTCCCAGTGGTCACAGTTCAAAAACACACTAGTGTTTGTTTTTTCTAGTGAACAGGGGACAGAAAGGGTCTTGAGAAGGTGCATACAAACACATGGCTCCCTTGCAGCTGCTGATTCACCTTCTCTGCTCCATCCTTAGAAGTATCAGGATAGACCTTGTTGCGCAGATGGGCTGGTGCATCCTGTGAGCCATCCTCCCAACCCCAAAGTTTGCCAGCAGCCATGCAGCTTGGAGGCTGACAGTTCTGTCTGCCCATCTCTGGAATGATGTTGTTCTTCCACCCAGTGCTTGACTCATGCCCCATGACTGCTGGTGTGCTTGGTCTTCGGTGTGGTGCCTGCTGTGGAGAAGCAGCAGCTGGAGCCCAGCCAGGAATGGCCACTTCAGAGCCAGACATTCCTGCTCGCATGGCAGGACTCGGTGCCCATGGGAGTCCTGCTGCAGGAAGAGTTGGCATCCATATCCAATGGCTGCTGCATTGGGAGGGGGATGAAAAATCTTATTTTCCTTTGCAGTTGACTTTTAGACATGTCAGCATCAAGTAGTGATGCTGACCTTTAAAGCCCATTTTTGGAACAGCGTCTGGAGGGTCCTAGGGAGGTGGTGGCTCTGCAGTGATCACCAGCTGCTGTGGGAAGGGCAAGGGGAAGGGGAGAAGGAGAGGAAGAAGGAAAGGGAAAGGGAAAGAAGGGAAAGGGAAGGAACAGTACAGCCCTCACTCGTGCCTCCATCCAGCATCTGGCTTTGGGCATTTCCCAGGGCCTGGCTCTGCTGTATGTTTTCATCTGGCCACGCACGTTGGTCCATGGTGACTTTCATGAGCCAGGTGAGTCCACATTTGCCCTGAACAGCCAAGGCTTTGCCACAGCAATTACAGGGAGGTGACAAACACCCTGGTCCCCAGCAGGATACACTAGCCTGTGTCACCACTGTCCGTACCACCACTGTCCATGCCACCACCTCCTGTCTCCTCCTCAGCCTCTCCAGCCCAGACACGTCCCTGCCAGCACCATGAGCTGCAGGCAGCTCACCGCCTATCACCCTCCTTCCAGCTGCCATGCCTCAGCAGCCCTGCAGGCTTGTTTTGGGTGGCCACTTTGGCCAGCAGCTTGTCTCTCTTCACCCAAACCAGCCCATCTCCCTGTGGGACCATGTTACAAAAGGAAACATCACCTGCAAGATACCCAGTATGTTTCAGTTCACTGAAGCCCATGCGTGGCACGTCCTCCCAAAGCCCATTTGTTTTCAATATAGGAAAATCTTTATCTGTACTTTAACAATATGCTCTTGGTGATCATCTAAGCCACAGTTTGACAGGGGGAAAAAAGGGATTTCAAAAAGTTTGTCCATATGGTGTGTCTAAAACACCTGCATTTCACACTGGAATTTTGAACTGTAGCGTCCCCAGTCAAACAAAGGTACTGTAAATCTGTTCACTCTTTCATACAGGATATCAACTGCACCTGAATTATCTAAATTAGTTAATAGCTCTGAACAAACATGCTGATCTGCTAATGTAGTAAATAATTGCTGGGTCACGACACTGTATAAGTGATCGCTCAGCAAAGGTAACTGGGTTCCAGGCATCTGCCACTGAATTGCTAATAATGTTTCAAGACCTAATTGGCTAACAAATTGAGGTTTTAATGTGAATTGCTTTTTTTTTTTTTTTTTTACTTATCTGATTAGGCTTGTTTTCATCCTGGTGAAGTTCTTGCTAAGTGAAAACTGGGTAAGCTAAAAATCCACTTACGAGGCTGTTCTGTTTAGCTTCACAGGTTTCTATCTTGCCTTTTTCCAGACAGTTGTGTATTTTCAATCACTCTTGTTTGGCAAGCTCAAAGGAAAGGACCTATCTGCCTTTTATTCACATTCAGTGGAACCTCAGGCACGTCTCAGTTTAATCATGATCTTTGAATCTGGTTTTGAGGGAAAAGTCTGTTCAGAATACATACAGTGCTACAATGAATGCACTTTCCCCATAAATATAAAGCAAACTTGAGGAGAGTGTAGGAGGAACACAAATGTTTTGACACAAGTAAGCAGAAAAAGCACATTTTTTCTAGTAGTTAATTTTCAAAATAGAAATCCTATGAGATTTCAAAATAGAAATCACTTCTATGCAATTAAATCTTTTGAGAGGTTCATCTGCATGCTTGTCCCTGCTGTGGGACTGGTGTTTTGCTGTCCATAATTAGGCACAGTTGGTCCCCCCTGCAGCTCCCCAGTGAACTGGTGGTACAGTCAGCAGTTCATGATGGGTTTGGGGTTGGGGGGGAACATGGCTGCAGCTCCAAGCAACTACGTGCCTGGGAGGGGAAGAGCATTCAAAATGACGAGGTAAAATAATGAGACAAATTGTCACATCCCCCAGGGGCCAGATTTTCGAAGGTAAACATACAAGTCCTGTTTCCAGCAGTGTTGCACGTGTCGCCTGTACTGTCCACACAGACTTTCAACCTGGAAATACTATTATGGAGATTTATCTCCCACTCTGCACAGACTCAGGGTGGGAAAAAATATGCCTGCAAACATGAGTAGTATTCTACACTAAAAATAACAGGGTAGTTTTTGAGCAGATTGTGTTCACATGCGGGTGTCTCCTCTTCCTTTCTGTTCCTGTCATTAGGCTCCACGGATTTCTCTGCACAGCAACCAGCCTGTTATCTTTCCAGAGCATCTCTACATTTAGGACCTCAGCTGCAGGTTTCTTGGGTATAAATTATCCTGAAGGCACCATGTCCGAGCCTGCAGAAGCAATGCAAATGCCCTTAGGCTGAGCAGTCAGCATGAGAGCGAAAAGGGAAACTGTTTGCTCCCATGGCTGGGGTGATTGCTGGCAAGCAGCCCTCACCCCCACGCAGGGAGGGGTAACAGGGGTGAAATGCTTGCAGAGAGTGGGCAGGACCCTACACAGCCAGCTTCACAAGTGTCGCAGGAAACATGTGCCATGCTTTGGGGAGCTAGGTCAGAGCTTGAAGGGAGGCTGGGGAAAAGTGAAGCAGTTCCCCCACCCAGCACACACTCCTGAATGCGCCTCAGACCTGGGGTGAGCTGCTGCAGGGGAGGTGGTGCTCTATTTATACAAAAATACACAAAGTGCTTGCTAGAGTGCTGATGTTCACAGGGCTGTGCCAGTGCTGTGGGGCATGTGAACATCAGACAACCATGGCACTGGAAAGCTCACGGAGGCTTTCCACCATGGGGATGCCCTGCAACAGTCCTGCCCCCACAGGTGTCTTTCCCTTGGGCAGCTCCACTGAGATGAAGCCTCCTCAGCAGCACCATGCGCAGCCTTGCCTGCTGCCCTCGTGGGTGGGAAGGAGCTGTCTGAGCACCTCGTGTCAGGGCAGGGTGGATTTTCACTGGTGCCTTTTACATGCTCCAGAGCTTAGGAGTGACAGATGGCAGCGATTATTGCATTGCGGTGGTGTCCCCTGCCAGCTTCACATTGATCTGAGCCCAGCAGCACAGGACAATCCCCCTCATTCATAAACCCTGGGATTTTTATTGTGTCCTTTGCTGCCCTGAAATGCTCAGTTTTTTGAATGATACTGATTTATGCTCACAAACGTCTTAGCTATCTTGTGAAAAATAACGTGGTGGCACAGGGTCGGGGTCAGGGAGGCAAAACCATTTTTCTTTTTGCCCTGGTTCTCTCCTAAGCTGTGTGTGAACTATGTTCTGCAGTTAATGATGAAGTGCTGAGGCTGCCGGGACATTCTGCTTACCCAACAAAAGGAACAAAGCACATCTTTTAGCAAAAAGCAATATTTTTTTTGTATCTGAAAGACTGATGGTGCCCACAAAGTGATGAGGCTTTGAAGTTGGTGTTCAGGGGAAGGTTAAGTGCATGCAGCAGTAAAGCTAACTGAATTTAGCTTTAGAAGAAGTAGAGATACCTTAAAACCTTGTCAAATAGAACAGTGATGCATATAAACTGTCCTGGATGAGGCTTTCATCTCTTCATGTGCTATTATTTTACTCTTGTATTTGGATTTCAAGCTTACGAGGAACAAAATGACTTCTGCTGCCATAGCTTTTCAAGCAGAAATTAAAGATTTTTTTAACCCCGTGTACAAAGTGTTCAGGCTTATTTCCAGTGTTTTCTCAGAGATTGCTTGAAAGAAAAACATCCTTTTCCATAGTGCATAGGTCTAACTCCTGCTTGTATCTGTGGTTACAGCTGACAGTAAATGACTGTCAGAATAAAATGCTGTTATGGCATGGTGTTTACACGATCCCTTATGCAACTATAGCACAGTTATAACCTAACGTCCTGGTGAAAGGGGATTGTAAATGTCAAGACCAAAAAGGACTTGACAATATAATATAACAATATAATATGACTTCTCAGTACTTAAGCTGCGAATCTGCCCTGGATTTCATAGTAATTCAGAGAAGCCCCAGGCCATCAGGCTTCTCAGTGGGTAGTAGCAGCCTCAGATGCAGCTAGTATCCCCTGAAATACCCCAGCACCTCGCAGGGAGGGGTGCTCACTGCCCCGAAGCACCTCATTCCTCCTCCAGAAATGCCCAGCTCCAGCAGTGGGGCAGTTGGGAAAGCTGCTGCCCCCCATGATGTGATAAATACCTGCATTCTACTTGTTCAGCATCCTGCATGTGGTCCCTGCCATTACTGTAACTGCAGATCCAAACCTCTGCTAGCCAAGCCCTGTCCTTGTCCATTCCCTGAGCACTCTGGGTCCTTAATTTTACTAAATGGCCTCAGGCAGATGTGGTGGAGGTACACAGCACTGTAACACCTACCATGGAGGGATAAGTAAAATTAAACATGATTTATGATTTAAACAAAAATGGCATATTGCTTACCAACAATACTTGTTTGCTTTAAAAGTCCTTGAGACAGTTGGGGCTGTAGGAGAGTCACAGCTGACCACCTTGAACTAGGGTTTTACCAAGGAGATGTACCAGCTTTCAGCAGCACCAGCCTCCTCTCCAAGTACAAAATGAATATTGTCTTTCCTTTGCTTTATTTGTTTAAAATCCTTGGATGGGCTTTCAGTAAAAAAGCCATTTATTTCCCATGCAAAATGTAATTTGAGAAGAGTAAACTATACATATGAAACAAATTTGCCATAGTTACAAATTTCTGCACTTTTATTAAATCACATTTTCCATCCAGAAACAGCAGGATGCAAAACCAAGCTGGCTTCTTCAGTTCTCATTTGCTGTTCTCTGTCATACAAAATGAAGAACCTAAGCATGGTATGTTAAGTTGTGTAATGGCTTAAATATGTTCATCATGTGTCTTCCTGGACAGCAAATACAAATGCCAAGTTCTGTGCAAAGACCATATGCAACTCCAAATGAATACATCTTCATGGCTAGTAATCAGCAAGGTCTACTTCTCCTTTGTCAAAGAATCAAAGAGAAGAAATGCAGAACAAGATTCCAATAAATTATTTACAGGAAAGTGTCTTGCTGCTAATTTGTATTGCAATTAGAGTCATTGATTATAACCACCTTGGTTGAAATTAGTCTATTCATATGCTCTGCCTTCTGAAGATGCCTCTCACTGTCTCCCACAGCTAGAAGTCACAGATCTGAGTGGATAGAAACTTTGAGGAAAAAAACAATTGCCTTTGAGCCCTCTGATATAAGTGGAACAACTCTGAAGACCAAATCTAAAGCAGGACCTGCTGGCTAGGCAAGGAGGACAAACTGGGCTTCAGGAGAGGAAACGTTTCTGTAGGAGTGGGCAGACATTGCCTAGCTCTCTTCTTCTAGCTTAAGGACCAGGTATGAAAAAGATTCTGCATCAAAACATTGTCCCATTACAATTTATGCCCTGACTTTACTTCTCTGTGACAGAAAAAAGAGCAGTGGTCTCTCTAGAAGAAGTAATTGAAAGAATACATAAAATGTGCTTGCTGGTCCTTGTTGTGTGCTACACAAATTAATAATGAGGTGGTATCTGCTTTAAGGTTCCTTATTCTTCCTTTTTTTTTTTTTGGGGGGGGGGGGGTGAAGCACTTTGTGGTGTCAATACAAATGCTGTAACATTTCTAGCAGTTCAGCTGGGAACATGATGCCTGCCTGTTCCTTTTATACTTAATTTGTTGATGATTTCCAACAGTGTAAGAGCACAAGCAAGCATTCTGTTTGATAGTAGTGTCTGCTGGTGCCCTTTTCTTTTTTGTTTTAACCCTTATCTAATTTTGGCAGGACCGCAGTTCCTGCTCTCAGAGCTGATAACAGGATCAGCACACAGCCCAAACCTACAGTAAAAGGCTTTGAGACCACTTAGGCAGGATGTCTCAGTTCACCACATGCTGAAATGGGGTCATTTGACCCGTGAGATTAGCAGTGTCCTTCAGTCCCCATGAGTTTGCTGGATGCCCACAGCCCTAATAATGCCAGTGCTTACTATTGCTATTGGCATGTCTTGCCTTTCCTACCGACTCCTTTTATTCCCACTCTCCTGATTTGAAAATGGTCTCAAATCCTAAATAAGAAATGCTGCTTAACAACAGTGATCTACAAGGATATTTTCTACTCTATTTGTGGTTTCCACGGCACAAGCCTTAATATGCAGAGCAATGTGGGGAGAGAACTGGAAGGGTGACAGATCTGAAGGCAATAAAGGACCCTCAGATGTAGCACAGTTGCCTCCAGGGAACAGATTATTACATTCTGTTTGAATGTCCATATACTGAACTAAATAACTAGAGTTAGATTAAAGCATATCATCCAAAAAGGCACCAAATCTTCAGCTGATGCCATCAAGAATAGAAGAAACCATTTATATCTCAATCCTTTGATAATCATTCTTCTTTTAATGTAAAAATTGCATTTATTACTGCTACTAAAACTGATAATTATTATCTATTGATAATTTGAATACTACCACTGAAACCTTTATCTGGATTAATACATTCTTAATACTATGTATTCTGAAACCCTATAGAAGCATTTTCTACAGATTTGGACAAGCAAATGACATTTTTCTTGGAGATTTTGGCAAATTTTCCATCTTTCAATTATTTGGTGGGTCTCTTCTGCAGTTAATTTTATTCTGTAAGAAATGTAGTTGGTAACTTGATACAGGTTTTCAGGATCACCTCACCCATGTTGTATATAAGGGTTTGTTTTTACTGTGTTGCTCATTATTTTCCTGTCCATATATATATATATTTTGTGTCTCATATGTATCTTTTTTCTGGTCACATTTTGTTTCTTTGTCATGTATCTATCTTTTTTATTCTAAGCACTTCAGTTGTACTGCTTGTTCTCTTTTAATTCCCAAACGCTACACTGTCATTTCTTTCCAGTGCACTATTTCCCACCGTGCAGGTCCAGCCAGCTCTCCTCTTTGCTAGATCCATGGTTTTGCATTGCTTTGTGTTGAAATGTTTCTTGTTAGGGTGACGTGAGCTGAGTAAGTGCCCCAGCTCACCCCGCATGACTGCTGTATCATTGTCTATTTCCTTTGCAACCTGGGCATCTTCCACACATTGGCTTTGCAGTGCCCTTGTAATTGCCTTCAGGTGCTCAGCAAAAACATTGCCTTGGTCCTACACTGAATGAGTCAGAAATCTGGCAGTTCATTTCACAACTGTTCCTCATTGTTAATCAGTGAGGTCTTAATCCACTGGTTGTGTCTTGTATTATGTAGTGGGGATTTTTTGTTGATGTTGGTGGGGTTTTTTTGAGATAACACCCAGCTAGCCTGTTACAAAAGTATGGGTTAGAAGATTGTCATGTGTCCACAACTGCCTCAACCAAACTTGTAAACTGGAAAAGTGAAAGATATGTTAAATAATGCAGGTTTGTTCTTACAAAACATTGGTGTCAGTGATTAAATGAACATCTCCTTGATCACTGAACTGCACATCAAGCTTCTCCATAGTTTCACCTAAGATAGAAATCAGACAGCCAGTCTATATCTTTCAACCAGTGACCTCCTACTTGTCCTGCTCAATTAGCACATTACCATCTTGCTTTAAATTTTTTGTAATTACCCTATGGTACTTAAGCAGCTAGTGCAAAATTATCCCCTCCTCAGCCAACTCTTTTGGGACACTTGGGATGCACAAGACACACTCCTCTCCTGTTGCAGAAGCCAGCAACCTGCACCTTCCAAAAGCAGAGAAAAAGCACTTTACTGAATGATTCTGCCCTTTTTGTCTCATTTGAAATATTCTTCTATCTCCAGCTATTGGAGGTCCCCACTCAATTTCAGTTCTTGTTTTGAACATATATACACTTAATAATTTTCCTTGAACAAATGGTAGATTCCCACAGTAAGAAGATGCATCTATCCTGCATTGACCATGACATGTACTAGAGCTACAGGACAGGCTGTCCCTCTCTGAGTTTCTGGAAAATCCTGGCACATCACTCATGCAGCTATGGAGTGATGGGACTAACATGGTATTGTTTTGGGGTGGGTGCAGCTGTGATGCTCTGCACAGGCAGCTGTGTAAGGGCCACCCTTCCCCATAACCTAGTTGTTGTGCTAAAGGAAGGCTGGAGCCCAGCACCCACTGCCTGCCCTCTCAATCTACTTCTCGCTTGTCTTTGGAAGCTGCAGCAGCAACTTGTGCTTTACAAGTGTGAATTCATTTGAGAGATTTGCAAAGTGCCCTGCAGCTTTTCCAGTCTGTTCAGACTTGGAGTCTCCTTGTATGACAGCCTTTTGAAATGGCCACAAATATGTTTTCTCGTTACCCATTCATGTACGAAATACTCATCTCAATGATTAAATGCTTGCCTGGGTCTCTCTTTATGAACAAGTGTCAGATGTTTAGCACGAGTAGACTGTACTGCTCAAAGGCACAGGCTTCTTGGAGCTCCTCTCACCCACTTCCAGCTCTGTCTGACTGACAGTAATGGTGAGGGGGGCAAGGGAAAGGAAGAGGCTGTTCCTGTCAATGGGATTCCAGCTGGTTTGTATATAAAATCTTTCCAGGACACCCAAGATGCTTCATTCACCATTTGGACATCATATTCTAAATAAAACCAATTATTTGGTTGACATCTACAACCCTGCTGAGGTATGCGATAATAGTGCCCCTTGTCTGCTAAGACAAACACACGCATTCTCTCTGCAGCAAGCAGCCAAGCTGCTCTCACCAGCCCCGGCGGCGGAAGAATGCACCTCTATTCCCCACCACTTTCTCTCCCTGCCTGCCCGTCCCGGCGAGCCGAGCCCATGAGAATACCCTGGCATAACTTCCTGGCAAGAACCACAATTTTTATGTTGCTTTTGGGTAAACTTCTATGACTCATCTTGTATTCATGCTCGTCTATGGTTGGCTTTTTTTTATTTTAATGTTCCAATCTGCCAAGCTGTGAGTGGTTTGCTTAACAATGTGCAACGCTTGGAGAGCAGATGGGCTCTTTTCTTCCTCCCAGTGGAGTACAAAAATGAAATTTTATCAATCAAACTTCAGTCTGTGACATTTTATCTGAAACGGTTGTTTTAACAGCTACTTTGCCACCCACCACCTCTGTTGTATTTCCTTCTGCACTGGATGCGGCTTTAGGACAAACTCAGTTTTCAGCAGCTAACAGTCCGCATTGCAGCTATACCTCGCACAAGACCATCTCACATTGCCTTCCTGTACAAACACATACTTGGAGAAAGTTCCTGCCCTTGAAAATTTACAGTTTAGGCAAGGAAAGTGGTTTGTCAAGCTCAGTAGCAGCTCTGGTAATGGATACCCCGGTCTTCGAGCTCCCTGTAGAGTTGACTACAAAGTCTGATTCCCCTTCATCAGGGCTGCTACAAACTTGCAGTTATTCCACCTACGAACTCTCCTTAAACCCAGACAAAATATTTGGTTTGCTTTTCCATATGCCACTTCATGAACAGTTGACCAAAAAGATGAGCAGCAGGAGAAAGAATGCTTCACGCTCTGCTGCTTGGTCAGAGACAGCCATTCCAGAGGGTTGACTGATACCAGTTTTTTCACTGAAGCTTTGCTTGCTACCACTAGGAAATACAAATCCACACTGCGCACCTACACAAAATACCAAGGGGAATAGCTAAAATCAGAGCTAGCCTGGGACATCATGATTACTCGGAAAGTTAGATCTGGGACTGCTGTGGTGACCATATTCCATATGCTCAGTCCAAAGTTCTCTGGAAGCCTTTCTCGCCATCTGTGCAAGAAGAAAGGGCTTGCTTCTTGGTTGGCTGAAACACTTCTTTCCCTGTAGGTAAAAGAAAAGGGACTGAACATTCCTATACGGAGCTAGTGGAGTTGTTTCTTGAAGCTGTTGATGACTGGCACAATGTTTGCCTAGAGCAAGACCAGCACAGGGACATGCTAGGCTTCCACAAGCTTTAAAGATGGATTATAAAGCCTGATTATTCACAAAGGCTAATTAAGTGACAACAGCTGCTCTTCACAGGTCAGTCTGCAGGCAGTCGAGGGAGGCAAGCTCCTGGGGGAGCAACTCGGAACACCTCCCTACATTAAACTCTTGTTCTGAATCACCTCCTGGGACAGCCTCTGCTCCTCTCGTGGATGCCCCTCTCCCCCATTTCACATCGCTTTCTTTTCCAGCTGGGTCCCCTGGGCTCCTCTGCTGCCACTGGGGATCCGGGCCAGGCGAAATTGCTGTAAAATCTATTGTGAGTGGAAGGATAAGCATGTAAATTACTTAACAGATTCAGATGAGGTTTGATCTTTCCAAATATGAAACACAGCTTGCTAAATTCAGGGTTTTGAAACTCACTGCTAATATTTTAAAGTGAAAAACAATAACCATATGGGATTTAGCAAGTCACAAGCCAGGTTATGATGAGCCGCTTGGTTTGCCAGTTCCCAGCTGCTACTTTGATAAATCACCCGGGGATTTCCTCGATGGTTGGGCTGACGGCTATCCTGGGGTGAATACAGCTAACAAGAAGTTTTATATTAGATTTTATGGGCTGGAGCCTTTAGCATGCCGAGTTCCCTCTGAGCTACATGAATGTGAACCAAGGACAAACTGACTCCACTGAATCTCTGCATTTACAGGGAGAGAGCTCCTCATGGGCACAAAACTGGTAGGAGAAACCATTCCAGCTCTGCATTTCAGACAGGCATCCTCTGGCACAGAGAGGTAGGAGGAAGGGAGTTATGCAGAAATCGGGCTCCTCTGTGCCCCTTCCTCTGCCTGCTGGTCTCTTCTGAGCCTGACTTCCAGTCACAGCAGAAGCTGCAGGCTTATAGGTGCTCTTACCACTCCTAGGGCCAGCTGGCCATCACCTACAGCTACACATACGCACATTCACTGATGTATATATCTAACTAGGACGAGAACTGAGGTTTTACATGCTCTCTGGCACAGAAAGCATGAGAGTGTTCCAGGGTGCGCCAGCCGATTGCTATCATGCCTTTCACCCAAGGGAGCCGTGTCAGGCTTTGCCCCCGGAGCTGTCAGCAGCACTGAGCTTGCTCACACAGCCCAGCCGTTCTCAGCGCGACGAGCAGACATGCGGTCAGCTGTATGAGGCTCTGTATCTCAAAATTAATTTATCTGTGGTTCTGCTGACACCTTCTGATTATGCTGCTATCCCAGTAAAATAAACGGCTTGCTGAAATCAATTTCCCACCCCCTACTCCACTGCAGATAGAACACAAAAGATATATTGCTAATTAAAATGTTCTTATCCACTGGAAAGCAGTTTGTAGGATTGATTTGAATAAAACTGATGATACAGCCTGCTCAGATCACTGGAAAATGACCTCTCTATTATAAAGTCCCAGAATAACATAGCAAAGCAATCTTGATTTCCTAAAATCTATCAAAGGAAGAACTTCTCAGTTAGTTACAGCATATAATATGGATACTCCTGAAATGTCCTCTGCTTAATGAACAGCTGATATTGGCTAACCTCGTGGAAATAAGAGAGAATTAGTACCAGCTGCAAAATGCATTCACTGGATAGTGAAACTGGCAGTTGGTATTATGCCTGCTATAAATATTTTTAATTAAAAATTGTTTTCTGTGTCTTCAATTGGTATAATAGTGATGATGCTTACTGAGAGTTACTGAAGATGTAATAGGATTTCCCTTCATGTATAGCAGAGCTATTTATTCTGCTATAATTTTGCTATAGTGGAAATCTGCATAATAATACCCAGATCCTAGTATAAGAGAAAAATAGACCAAGGGAGTGTTTTATCTGTGTGTTTCAGCATAACACATATGAGCATTTTTGCAAATTTCTGAAGAAAAGCCATGCTCAAACTCTGGTTGCTCAGGTATGACTTTAAAATTATTTTCAAAACCTTTTTTTTTTAAATTCCAGCTTCAGTCCACAGCCCCATGGTGCCATATGCCTTCAAGAAAGGGTCTGCTCTTTGCAGGTTTACAGGGAACAGCACAGCAGATCCCCTTCTGCTGCACTGGCAGGGGCCTGGCACAGGGCTGTATCAGGGAGGATGGGGGCTGGGGGACACTTCTCCTGCCCTGATCCGGAGAGGAGCAGCCCCTTTCCCCACAGCTCCCCAGGCATCCACTGCAGAGGGGGTGGGAGAGGCACTGGCAGAGGGGACCCTGCAGTGCTGCTGCAGAACCGAGCCTCTGGGCACTCGGTCCTCATGCAGTGTTCTCCTGCCATGGCTTTCCACAGCTGACAAGGAACATCTCATCTCCTCCTTTGGGAGCCAAGAGACACCAGACCAGCTCTGCCCTGGCAGGCACAGCAAGCGTTAGGCATTACCTAAATAGGATGGATACTGAGACAGCTGGAGAAATCTCTGTTAGCCGTCCCTGCTGGGCCTTTGGGAACGTGTGATTGCTCTCCGCACTATGTGGGAGACTTTCTAAAGCAGACAGGAGCGATCGCTTTCTAATCCCAGCTTGACTCTCTTCCCCTCTGAGGTTTTGGACCAATATTCTGATTTAGGCATTTCCTCCCACCGCCTTTCTCTGCCCCCTGCCTTCCTCCTCCCTGGCTTCCGTACATCCACCCCTGATGGGCACTCGTCTTCAGCCTCCCATATTTATTCTTTTGTGCATATCTTGGAGGTTCTGGCACAGCTTGCCGTGGTATGGTGTTTGTTTTCTGACAACTCCCAGAGGCTCAAGTCAACACAAAAGCCTCATTCTGTCAGTCACTGTATGAATACATGATTAGGCACATCCGCTGCTCCAAAGACCTTCTGATCTAAACCTGCTGCTTTGATTTCATAATGATACTAAATTCCTTTCCCAGTTTGGCTCCTGTCCCTTTCTGGTCCCCAAATTGACAGCGATTTGTCTTTCCCCAGACGAAGCTATTGTCTTTTTTACCCACTGGTTCTTCCTTCTTATCTTGGGTTCTTCCTTCTGCCACAAATTCTTTTCTTTGCTTTTCCAGCTAGCTCTTTCAGATGTTTTTACAGTTTGCAGTCCTCTCATTTTCCAGCCCTTTGTTCCTCTTTTCTTTAAATCTTCACGCCTAACTTTACAAGTGTCTTCATGGTAGCAACTTCCAAAAGCTTTGCTGTTGGGTCAGTGATATTCCTCTCTATTTCTCGCAAAATCTTCCTCCTGTCTTCCCAGTCTCATAATATGTAAAGATATCTGACTGCATGAGTGTTTGCTTTTTGTCTAGGTTTTAACCCTGTTAACAGTGAAGGTGAGCTGTTATCCATCACGTCCTTGTGGTGAGGTGCACATCAAAAGGGTGGGAATTAGCATATGGACCTGTGATGACACAGGAATTCTCTTTCTTTCTTTTGAAATTCATGGGTTTGACTCCCACTTACCTATTCTCACCTGTGATGAACTCTGCCTGCCTGGGCATTTCCCTGTCTCTCCATGGAGAAGGCAGCAGCACCACTGCAGTGTGGTTCTTGCCTGACTGGGTTTGCAATGGGCAAACCTTTTACCTTTATCTATCAGCACCTCTGGAGACCAGTGGATTCAATAGCACAGACAAGAACAAACCAAAATCAGAGAAGTGACTTACACCACTGCCCAGAGAGAGAAAAGGAGAGGGAAGGGGGAAAGAGAAATAAAGGCTACAGTTCCATCAGACTGAAGGCACAGAGGTCATGTTAGCCTGATGGGGAATTAATCAAAAGGGACTTTTCTGGAGGTGGCTGTGTGGGGGGAGTTTCCATTTGATTATTTTATAATCCTGCCAGGCTACCTCCCAGTGTCAAGTCACTCAGAGGTGTAATTTGGTTCCAATAATAAAGGTTCTCTATATTAATAGAAAAAGGACAGCACCTTTGTAGGGTTTTTTTCTCCATTCAGTCCAATTAATAGGTTTTGGTGGACAGTTTGAACTGTATTTTGATCATTTGAGATGTTTTGTATGAAATAGCTGATAATTTAAAAGCCAGTCACACCAAGAAAAGCTCTCACTTGCCCATGTGCCTGTTTCCTGCCCTGTCATAAATTAAAAGAATTAAGAACACCCTAAGCCAAGATAAATTTGAAATATAATTCTCCAGTTATTTGAATCAAAAGGCAGTATTGATTATTTAATTATATAGGAATGATCCAGATGCTGAGCATTTACTACAGATTAATGACCGTCCCAGAGCAGTTAAAGGCCCTTCTCACTGCCATCAACACAAGCTGCTTATTAATCCCTGGAAAATGGCTTGCATAACAATCATAACCTGCTGTTAAAAGTTTATAAATAGATAAAAGTGTCACATGGATTTACGAGTGCTGAGGCTGAATGGGATCTGTGTGGCGTTTCTAGTGAATGAATACCATGTGCATGAGCTCATCTGATTGCTTGAATTATCACAAAATCCCAAGTTGCTCTTTTGGATTGGAAAACGGCATGCAAGAAAGTGCCAAGTGGCTGGAGTCCTATCTACTGACTGGGAAATAATTACTTATTATTTCTGCTGCATAATAAAGAGGTACCTTCATTCTAACAGCAGTGCTCTGCCTTTTTTATCATATAGCCTGAAATGCACACAAGGGAGTCTGTGTGGCTGTGCTGTTTCATTTATTTGTTGTGTTTTTAACAGGAAAAAACACTTGCACAAATACACACACACAGAGCTGACCCAGGTACCCCCAAAGCTCAGTGATGTGTTCAGAAAGCACAGCAGTCTTGCCAGGCTGGGATCTGTACTACTCAAAGGTCTCCAAAGGAGCCCTTTGGACCTGGGTCTCTCCATCCCATACCGGGCTGTTGTAGCAATGAAGATGGTACACACTGCCAGCGAAAGCTGCTTTCAGAAAACATTTTGCCCCTTTGTGCTGGCAGAGCTGGGAGGATGCGCAGACCCTGGGGGTCAGGGCGGCTGAGGGCAGCTGTGCCCTGCCACGGTGCTGGCACTGGTGCTGTCCCTTCTGCCTGGGCACTCAGCTGCCAAACCAACATGTGAGGGACCCTGCTCCTGCGAGGCTGAAGCTTCCCTGTCACGGCACTGTTCAGCCAGTCACCTGGGCACCAGCCTTCAGGCCCCCATTTCCTTGGCAGCCACTGTCCCCCCAGCTAATTCCTCACCCTCCTAACCCCATGAGACGAGCCGTGCCTGGTTATTGCATTTGAACAGTGACTAATAAAAATTATATAAACATGCTGTTGTCTGGAGCCTGAGAAAGCTGTCCAGAGGAGCAGAGCGAGTCTGTGGGAGCATCCTGTCCCTACCAGGAATTAGGGAAGTGGCTTCCCCCATCTGACCAGATCGCAGATCCCGAGGTAAGAGGAAGATGAGAAATTAGTGTGTCCTTCAAAGAATCAGACAGGAGGGTATATGAGGGACCTTCCTGAATCACGACTTACAAGTCTGCTAGAATGACTGCTTCTGGTTTTATCATTCTTAGTGGACCCGTCTCAGCTGGGCTAAGACACACTTCAGTGCAGTGCTGCACCAGAGAGGGTTGTCCATCCTTCAAATTGAAGTTGGGTGCCATGGGGCCCCAATCCCTTGCCCCCTTACACCATGCACCTCTCCCATTCTCTGGCACAGAGGCTTGGGGGGCTCGGTGGCTCCCACACAGCAGCAGCCAGCATAGGGTCTGGGATGCAGGAGAGGACTGGGCACATGAGTGTGCTGTTGCTGCCACTGCAGAGGCATGAGATGAATACCTAGAGCAGGTGCACTGCCTGACATGACAGCAGTTTGGAGAAAAAAAAAAAGGTGTGTCTCACCAGGGACCTTTCCTCTGATCTTCAAAACTGCTCACAGCCAGAGAGCGCTGGCTCTCTGCCTCACCCAAGGCCCTGGCAGTGCTGTCCCCTCCATGCCTCTCCCTTGGGCTTCCTCTTCTCTCTCGCTGCAGTCTGCGATTTATCTTTGCACTCTCACTGCTCTGTGGCCTACAGCCTCTCTACCTCTCCCCTCTCATCCCGGTTAGGAAGCTGATTCCCACCTCGGAGCGCTGTCAGCATGCCCCTTCCACAGCCCACTCCTGTGATTTTTTGGTGGGTTGCATCCTACACGTGGGATATAAGCAATTGCTGAGCCTATTTAACAACCCTCCCTCCAACTCTTCCCAACTCTGCTTTTCTGTGCTTCTGCCAGATTTCAGGCGAGACGTGCACTGTGTAGTTCTTGCGCTACCTCCCCGAGGAGAAACACCTCCCCGAGATCCCCAGCCCTGCCGTTCCCATCGGCCGGGTGCCTACACCCGGGCAGGACCCGGTCCTGCGCCCGCAGGCTGCGCAGCGCAGGGGGACACCAGCACCGTAAGCAGCCCCAGCAGGTTTCTGTGCCCAAGAGCTGAGAGAAGCAAATGTGCCTCCCTGTGCTCGCCCAGGGGCACTGCGCCTCTCTGTCAACGGCATACGGCATCCCAAGCCCCGCGCCAGCAGAGGCGGGAGCAGGACCCCAGCCTCCCCACGCAAGGCAGGGCTGCGCGGGCAGAGGGGACCACGTTCCCCATCTCTCCCCATCGCCTCCCTGCAGCCGAAACCGCGGGCAGACGGTAGCTCAGAGCAGCGGTCGCTGCCCTCTAGAGGGAAGGGATGGGGTGGGGTGGGGTGGGTAACCAAACCCCCCCGTACCCCTTCGCCACGGGCCTCGCCCACTCCCCTTACCACTTTTTTTCCCCCTCCTTTTATCCTCAGAGCAGAGAGCGGATCCTGACGTGGTGTTTCAGAGGGGATACGGTGCGCCCCGTCGAGCCCCACGCAGCCCGGCCGAGGAACGCGGGCCCCCCAGCGCTCCCACAGCAGCCTCCCTGCCGGAAGGGCGTAGGCAGAGAGAAATTAAATAAAGGGCTAAAAACTTGCACCAATTCGGCAGTAAACTTGCAGGCAGAAGGCATCCCCATGTCCTGTTCGCTATGGCAGACGGGGCTGGCACAGGGCTGGGAGATGGAGCACGAGAGGAAAGACAGCAGTCAGGTTCAAAGAAAAGTTCTTTGAGGTTGAAACTGATTTTTAACTTAATACTTCATTTATTTGTAGATCAGATGATAGGAATACCTTGCTCATCATGTCGGTAATTAAACACCCCAGAGTGAAGGACTTTATGAATGAGAAACGCTTCTCCAGGGCAGCATCGTCCTGCCTCAGAGATGCAGGTGTTCCTGCTCTTAAAGGACTCTTCCCGTTCTTCACTCCACTGGCTTTCAATGACCCCCACAAGAGCCAGGGAAGGAGGCACGTTCTCGCTTTTTTGCTGAGGAAAATGGTCGGTTACAGTTACCGAGGAATGGGGTGGGAGGAGGGTGCAGAGCGTCTCACAGAGAACCTGAAATTACATTGTTGAACTGAATAATTAGGTCTCATCAGGAACAGGTTTCCTTTAGCCAGGAGTACTGAAGTACTTCCGGTATTTATCAGTGTACTCCAGTTTACGTTTTGATGGTGCTGGTTCTTTTTCCCTTTACATCGCATAATAGTGGCAGAAAATTCAAAGCACGCAGCTAGCAAAGGTGTGTCCGGGTTTCGCTGGGACGGACCCACAGACTCAATCCTCCCTCAGAAAAGCGGCATTTCTGAGAAGCCTGCAGCACCCGATTTGCTGAGAACAAAGACACTGTTTCAGTTTGGGGCCAGCCTTGGCATCGCCGCCTGCCCGCGCTGGCTTCATTTCCACCTCTGTGCTGCCAGGGAAGGACAGCCCGACAGAAAGACGCGCCGTGCCCCGAGCACAGGCCACCGGGCCGCTCCCAAAGCCCCGGCGGCTCAGCCGCCCCCAGGCGCTCAGCGCGCCACCTCGCGCCCGCTCCCCACCACTCCCCCCGCCCCAGGACTACCTCTCCCGGCCTGCACCGCGGCCCCGCCTCTTCCGGCGCGAAGCGGTGGCGGCGCGGGGGCAGACATGGCGGATCCTCCCGAGGCGGCTCAGGCCGGGGCCGGGGCGCAGCAAAAAGAAAAACAAAAGAACAAAACCAGAAAGAAAGCGGCGACAGGTAGGGGCGGGTGGAGGTTCTCGCAGGGCTGGCAGCCGGCTCGCCGGGAAGCCCTCGGGCTGAGGCTGCCCCGTCCCGGGGCTCCCTCCGGTTTCCTAAAGCAAGCGGGGACGGAGGAGCTGGGCCGCGACTTCGTGAGAGGCAGCGTGGGGCAGGCGGGCCGCTCCCCGGCCAGCGGGGCTGGGGATGAGGGGCACGCCGTGGCGGCCTTGCTGCGGTGCGGCCATCCTCCTGCAGTGCTCTGGTCGCTGGGCTCAGCTGCTGTCCCTCGTTCCTGTGTCGTATCCCATCCACAACGCGTATCGCGGGTGTGGGGGGCTTTTTGTTGAATAAATAGCTTAAAGCAGCAACTTCTTTAACGCCAGAAGAGATGTAAAACACATTCGACAGAGTATTAAACGAATCTTTGTGTCCATGCTTTCAGTTATTGTAGCTTTTGTTGTTAAATGGGGAGAAGTAGTAGTCACTGATGAAAGAGGAGGAAAAAAAACCACTTTTTTTTTTTTAATACTTGTAACAGCTGATGAATCTGAACTTCTGACTGTGCCAGATGGATGGAAGGAGCCAGCCTTTACAAGAGAGGATAATCCCAAAGGGCTACTGGAAGAAAGCAGTTTTGCAACATTATTCCCTAAGTACAGAGAAGCATACTTGAAAGAGTGCTGGCCACTCGTCCAGAAAGCCTTGAGCGAACATGTATGTGTACTTCCTGATTGTCAAAGTTTTATCTTTTGGGAGATAGAGGTGTTACTTAAGCTTATTAAAATAGTGCAGGTTGCTTTTCTGATGGTGTATTTCTGTATATTTCTGCTGTGCTTGCATTTAGAATTGGTAGTGTTATTTTTTAATTGTCATCAATATTGGTCAAGGTCTGTGTAGCCATTTCTTCACAGATGTTGTCAGCAAAGCTCTCTGCAGCAGCAAGTGTCTCCTCATCCAGATGCTGGGAACTTCGTTTCCCCCAAATTCTAAATTCAGTCTCCCCAAAAGAAGGGAGGTGCTGTTTCAGACCTTGTGACACATATATTCAGTCTTTTTTGTATGTTTCTTTGTGTGAATTTCCTTAAGCTTAAAGTCACTTCAGGAAGTTTGGAAAATGATTTGATTCAGTATGTAGCATTCTGTTTGTTAATTTCTTACTGCCAAAGATGAATTCTGAGGTTCCTATTTAGAGGTCGATTCGCTATTTTCTTTTCAAATCTTGCAGTATGTGAATGCATCGCTGGACCTAATTGAAGGGAGCATGACTGTCACTACAACTAAGAAGACTTTTGATCCATATGCAATCATCAGGGCTAGAGATTTAATAAAACTTCTAGCAAGAAGTGTTCCTTTTGAACAGGTCTGTATTTAATCCTAGAAATTTGTATTGAATTCTATCACATTACTTATAAAATAGTACATTTTCAAAATTATTTTCAAGTGAGTCAAGTAAAATATATATTTAAATTAAATACTTCTGAAAGTGAAGTGAGAAAAATAAACGGCAGTATTCTCTTAATTCATCTGAGTAATACATTTGCATTCAGATGATATTGTCTGCTTCTTGGCTCTTCAGGCAGTTCGTATCCTTCAGGATGACATTGCATGTGACATCATTAAAATAGGCTCTCTGGTGAGGAAGAGAGACACCTTTATAAAAAGAAGAGCACGACTTCTCGGGCCAAAAGGGTCTACTTTAAAGGTATTTCTAATAGATGTAATAACCAGAAAATTCTGAGACACAAATTTGTGTCAGGTCTTCAGTTTACACTTACTTAATTTCTTTTTTTTTGGTGTAGGCGCTGGAACTGTTAACGAACTGTTATATTATGGTACAAGGCAACACTGTTTCAGCTCTTGGACCCTTTAGTGGGCTAAAAGAGGTAAGGGAAGGCAGATGAGCATTTCATGTAGCACACGTCTGTGCCCAGCTCGAGGGCGGATGAGAGGCAAAATCTGGTCACCTCAAGAGTATCTCGCTGACTTTTCAGCTGTGTGTTAGTAAGCTACATTTACACACATGTCCATAGTCTTAGCTGATAAATTTTGTTGAGACTCTGAGATCTTTCTGTCTTGGCAGTAAAAAAGTATTTGTGAAATACTTCTGTATCTTTTTTTTTTAAGCAATAATTTTTGTAGTTTTGGATAAGAGGTGTTAGAGTGAAAATACTGCAGAGTTAGTGATATATAACCCTAAGGAACATCTAATGTTTTTAGTAAGTATGTAGCAGAAGAGTGCTTGTCAAAAGCAAGAGTTTCTCATGACACCATAAAATCCATGGTAACGTGAAAGTAATGTTTGTGGGACATGCTGGAGTGTATTAGAAACATGATGATGTTATTGATATTTCTGAAGTGCTGTGTTCTTTAGTTAGCCATGTGCATTAGCATTTTAAATGTACCTGCTTCTGGGGGTGGCAGGGAGAGGAAGCATGGTTCTGTACCTGGTGTTTTAATTGGTTAGAATTTGAAATACTTGCTGAGTTGTTTTTGTTTTGTTTTGTTTTTTTAATTAAATACAGGTTAGAAAAGTTGTTCTGGACACAATGAAGAATATACATCCCATATATAACATAAAGGTTAGAGCACGGTCCGCTGCGCATCTTGGTTTATAATGAAGTACAATTGCTTTTCAGAGCATTGTATATTAATAATTTACATGTTTCTATGTGGTAATCTGTTTTTGAGAATTTCTGTAGTGTGCTGCTTTAAAAAAAACCCTGACTTTGATATCCTCCATTTTACCAGGGTATACTGCCACAATGTCATTACAATTATCTGAGAAAACATCAAAGGAAAAGAGTGTATAAACTTTCCTCCATTCAATTGTTTGATGGATACTTGCTCATTTAAAATGAGGCATCTTCTCCAGTGCATTCTGTCCCTGTTTTGAGACATCTGTCTCCCTTGCTCTGCTGTTTGTAATTAAATTGTCCCTCTATTCTCACTGAAGTGAGAGATGGAAGTTTCAGATGTAACATATTCACTGTAAGAAACTTTAGTAAAACTTGTATTTTGGAGCTCTTGACTACTACAGTAATACTGTTTTTTAATAACTTCTTTGTGACATTCTAAAACTACTGAAGACTTTGATGATCAAAAGGGAATTATCAAAAGATCCTGAACTGAGGTCACAAAGTTGGGAAAGATTTTTGCCTAAGTTCAAGCGGAAGAACTTGAAAAAGCGCAAGGAGCCAAAGAAGAAGAATACTAAGAAGGAGTACACACCGTTCCCACCTCCTCAGCCAGAAAGCCAGGTCAGCTAAAATTTTATTTGGTTGTCCAGGAATACAGTATGACTTGAAATTGTGTTCTTGCTAACAAGAAGTTTGGAGTCCTTTTCTGTCAATTTCTTATTTCCCGGTGCCATACATCTGGCTTAATAATGCGTAATTATCTAAACTTTCTTGATACTTGTTTTACATAGATTGACAAAGAATTGGCAAGTGGTGAATACTTCTTGAAAGAAAGACAGAAGAAACGAAAGCGAGTGGAAGAGATAAAGGTAAAGTTGTTCTAACCCACTGTTCATTTAAAAAGCATTTGACTGCTGACTTGGAATTTATTTTTTTTTTATCCCTTTTGCCCTGCTTTACTGACACTTAACCTTTTTCTTGGCAATTTTAGGCAAAGCAAGCAGATGCTATCAAGAAAAGACAAGAAGAAAGAAATAAAGCTTTTATCCCACCAAAGGAAAAGCCAGTTGTGAAAACAAAGAAAGGTAACCATTTATTTTTTTCCTGTTTTAAAACCTTTTACTGTTGATTCCCTAGGCTGAGTGATTTTGCAGAGAGACAGCTGTAGGAAATAAGAAAGATCATGCAAATAAATCCTAGTGGTTAGATCTATGCCTGGAGCTGCCAGGGACAGTAGAAAGATCATGCAGCTCTTAACTGTGTGCCTATAAAATGACAGTTCTCTGTAGAACATTTTCCTGTGGACATACTGGGACAGGCATCTCAACTGGTTGTTCTGGCTTCATCAGTTTTTGGCTTGCAGTTTTCTAGTAAAGGTGCCATAACTTTTGCATTTAAATGGCTTTTCTGTTACAAAAAAAGAAACCCAAAAGCAGTACTTGAAAACTTAAGCCACAAATAAGTATTAGTATACAATAGGATAAATAGCTTTTCTGAAAGTTAAAGTAAAAACCACACTATATGCAGAGTGAGAGCTTGTGTTCTCAAATGATTTGGTTTTTACACACTAGAGAAACAGGTCTTCAGTTTTTACTGTATGCATTGCTTATGCTACATATTGATTGTATTAGATATACTATGTACTTTTTGTATTAGCTATACTACCAACAAATTATTACATTATTACAGAATTTCTTATGAAGCAAAAGGTTGAGGTTCTTGAAAAGCATGTGTCTACAGCATTGATACAGTACTTTGTGATGGCAGTGAATTTTCAGCAATGCTGCTATTGACTGTACAGTATCTCAAATACTGTTCTTTTCTAGCTGCTGTGTGTTTTAACCTGAAATTCTTCAGTCTTCCAAGAATAAGTGACAGCAGTAGTTTGTATGTTGATAATAACTGAGATCCAAAGACAGCTGGTACCCACTATTAGATGTAGGAATTAACTGTATGAGACAAGATGGTTAGATCCAAACTCATGACTTGCACCCAAAAGAGAAAATACCATCACCTAGGTGAACATAAGAGTAGGTTATTCATGTCGCTCAGCATTAAGTATTTAACTTCAGTATTCTGGCACTCTATAGAAGTCTTTTATAAAGGTCTCATGCAGAGGGTCAAAGATCTATATCATTCTACCAGCCCACCTTTCCCCATGCTGTTTCCAACAGCAGCCATTAATAGAGGCCAGGGAGTGAGTATAAGGACGGGACAGGTGTGTTTGGGATCTTACCACCTTAGTTACAAGCAAAAAGACAAAATTCCATGAAAGCCTCTCCAGGTGTAAGAACTCAGTAACTGATTTTTTTCTCTTTTTATGTGAGACCAGCCAAGCCAATAGGCCTGTGTCCAAGAGAGTATGTATGCATTAACTTCAGAGGAGTACATCTGTTGTCTGAGGAGTGGGTGATAATAGTTTGTATGTGTGCAGTGTGGCATCTATAGTCAAATGCAATTGTATGGACTTCTTATATGAATGTCCTTCTTTTAATTCTGCTGAAAGAGGTTTGAAGATAATACTAGTTTAAACAAAAGCAATGATGAGAATAGTTTATAAAATCATTAGTGCACATAAAATAAGTCCTAACCAATACTACAGGATGCAGTTTACTGTGTTTATATATGAGGTCATCTTGTAGACTGTTAAAATTTAGAAAAAGTAAAATTCATATATGTTATCTTTGTGGTTTTTATTATGTAGCCTCCACTGAGAAAAAAATTGATATTGAAGCCATAAAGGAGAAGGTAAAGAATGCAAAGAAGAAGAAATTAGGAGCACTTCCTGTGGAAGAAGTCAAGTTAAAAATGGCAGCAGATGAAAAGAAAAAAAAGAAAAAGAAGTAATTCACCATGTGATATGCTCACTTTTCTCCCATGTTAGTGAACACTTCCACAGTTGGAAGATTTGAGACTTTCTGCTGTCAGTATAATCTGGACAAGAAAAGACTAGGTAGAAAGACCATTCTCTTTTCACTTTAATTAGTGGACCTGAAGCAACTGTGCAAAATTGCTGAGATGATTGGTGAAGAAAATCTGCACTGCTATGTTGTTTGAGAAAGTAGGGGAATGTATTTGGGTGATATCCATCTGCCCAAAGGAAGGTTTCGTGATAGAAACATTTAGGCATTTGATGCAGGATGCTAAACATTAGAGTCAGAGAACTTGCTGAGAGTGTAAGGTAATTCTTGTGTGAAAGATGTACCAGACTATATGCGGCCTCAGTTATGATGATAAGTTTTGTAAAACAGGCAAGATTTATTACTGTATTGTGCTTTTCTTTCTGTAAAAGCCAATTATTTTTGTGTGTCTTATCTTGGTGTTAATAAACTATTTTAATACATTGTTCTTAAGTCCTTTAATTAGTCATCTACTGCACAATCTATGTGTTGTTTTCCAGGAAACAAGCTCACAGCTTTGTGTGACAATTAGACAAACTATGATCATAGTTGAATGCCATTAATAAACTGCCACTTGACAGGCTGAGAGAGTTGGGGCTGTTCAGCCTGGAAAAGAGATGGCTCTGGGGAGATCTTATAGCGGCCTTCCAGTACCTGAAGGGGCCTACAGGAAGGCTGGGGAGGGACTTTTGACAAGGGCAGATAGTGAGAGAACAAGGGGAAATGGCTTTAAGCTGAAAGAGGGTAAATTTTGATTAGATATTAGGAAGAAATTTGTTACTGTGAGAAGTGAGACACTGGAACAGGTTGCCTAGGGAAGCTGTGGATGCCCCCTCCCTGGAAGTGTTCAAGGCCAGGTTGGATGAGACTTTGAGCAACCTGGTCTAGTGGAAGGTGTCCCTGCTTATGGCAGGGGGGTTGGAATGAGATGATCTTTAAGTTCCCTTCAAACTGTAACCATTCTATGATTTATAAGCATTATCTTGGAGGCTGTTAGAATGTGTTACAAAGCAAGTGTCTTTCCACACAGAATGTGGTGCAGAGAAAGCATAGATTCTTAACCTATTTCTTTTCTTGCCTGGAAGAAAGTCTGAGAAATTGTATTCCTTTTTTTTTTTTTTTTCTTTTTTTTAGAGGCCCTTCTCTTTTTTTAAAGGAAGTTTAGAGCTTTTCAGTTTCCTGAAGATGCAAATTGTGATGAAATAGAGTTTACTGAAAGAGCAGATGTTGTTTTTCGTACGTCTGAGATTAAAGAAACTGATGAGGAGGAGGTGGCAGAGCGACACCAGTTGCATGACTGTGTTGAAGTACTTTTGCCAGGTTTTGTAATTACGATCACCTGCACATGCAGTGGAAATGATTATGCTAGAACATTGCAACTCACTGCTTTTACAGTAGTGATTTTCATTTGAAACTAGTAAGTGAAAACACAGCCATTTCCTTTTTTACATATATAAATAAGAATTTAGCATATATGTGGTTAAATAGCAAGTGAGTGTTTGTTGAGAAATAGCTAAGATGCTTGCCCTTTAGGTTAGGGGACAGCATTAGCTTCAGTGGGCCCTTCACTTACGTGATCGGCTCTTGGCACTTAATTGTTAAGAAAACCAGTCTCCATCCTTTTAGGGACTGTATTGTCCATAAACGGCAGTTTAATTACTTGTGGAATCAATCAGGAAAATATTATTTCAACATATGATTCACTGAGAATATGATCAGTAAGTCACAAACACCCATCTCGGGAGCTGTAGTGAGCTAATGGGTTTAGTGATACCAGCACTATGAAAATCTGTTTAGAAACACCAGTGAGCATTCAGCAGTTGACAGTGTACAGGAGTGACCCAAGTTCAGTACCAGCCAGGTAGTTCAGACCTTTCATATAGTGAAAGGACTAATTTCAACAGGAGGCACTGCAGTACTGGAGTTTAGATGCCTGTTCTCACAGTGTGATCCCAGGAAGGAGTGCTTCAACAGAAGAGTCTGCAGAACTGGAGCCAGTAAGCAGGAGTCTGTAGCCAGGGAAGGAATGTGAGAGTATTAGGGGAGGGAGAGACCTTGGTTCTAATCCAGACTGGACAGGGCCCCTTCCACTGCAGAGGACTGGCTCAGGTGGTCCTCTTGTTTGTTGTTCAAAGAGGTAAAATTATAAACAAGTGTAGGGCTGGTTGTCCTACAGTGGCCTTGCAGGCTGGCATTTCATGTCAGGAACCTGACCTAGCTAAAGGTACCCTACAAAACAGTATTTTCCAGTTGCATCAGCTGGTTGCCTGAGTTGCAGTGCAGGAAAAAAAAGCTCAGCTTGGTGGCAGCCTGGCCGTCGATTATAAGTACTTCTAATGTGCTTTTTTAATTTAGGACCCACAGCTGAGGCATCTATAGCTTTTGCATCAAATCCGTATCCATAGAAAAACTCTTTAACAGACTTCAAGGAGTCTTGTCCTTCTGTTGTTGTGGGGTGAAAAGGCTTTGCATTGTGTTTAATCTTATTCAGTTACGGTTGACAGGTCTTGAGGATTGTTGGTTAGATGTTTATTTACTTGAACTGGAAAATCAAGAAAACTGACTCATATTCCTGTAGGCAAGTTAAACCAGAGGATTTGTCTGCTTAAGAGTCTGCATCTGAATAGTAACTGGCTGCATGTTGCCAACTGCACTGTTGGTGCTCTTTGTACCTGTTTCTCAGAGAATATGGCTATACTGTTCTAACCCTTGTATAAAAAGTAAATAATAGAAAACAAAGTGTATTTGGAAGGGTGAAAAAGCGTTTCTTGCATTTTCAGAACAGCTTGAACTATTGAAAATTATCTCCTTATTTAGAGTTTAAAGACTTGCAAAAAAAAGTATCTGAAGGCTGTATTTATATATGAAGTGTTTTGCATTTATATGGAATTCATGGCGTATGCCATGAGAAATGTGGACAACTAAAAGTGTTTTATTATAAAGAGTTAAATATCTGGATTTTTGTATGTCCTTAAAATTACATGCAGTACTTGTTTAGCTTTGACTTCTTGACTTTCAGGCTTTTTTGTTTGAAAGATACTATGTTATAAAGCTTGGGTGATTTGTTTCCCCAAAGCTCCAGTGATTTACAGGTTTTTTAATGAAGCTTTTTCTATGGTATTTCCTTAGAGCTGCTGAAGTATATAATTAAATGACAATGCTGTGAATGTTTTGAACTTTAAGGGCTCTGTGTTTGTTCTGTTTATTCTCCTGGAGACCAAGCATAGATTAAACTAAGCAAGAGAATTCCTGCTGAGCTCATTTTTGCTCCTTGGACACATCCATGTATGCTCTTTCCTCTCCTGCATTTCTTTTTGCAGTAGTAGGATCTCACTGCACATGGCTTCAGTGGGACAGACCCTGTGCTGGGCTCTGTGCTGGGCTGGGAGTCCTGTGGGAGAGACCACACGCAGAGAGTTCTGCTGCCCAAGTGGCGCTTGCCATTTTCATAGGGGACTTTGCAGTACATGGAGCTTGAGGCTTGGGTCTTGCACAAAAGAGTGGCAAAAATACAAGTGGGGAGGAAAGCAGCTGTCCTTTTTAACAGATGGACCCATGGCCTTGCTTTTGTAATGAAGATTTTTTTTTTTAATGCCCTAATCTGCCTAGGTTGGAAGACAGAATTGAGCTTGGCTTTCTCACAGGTAGGCCAGCATGTGTATTGGGGCCCTGGTCACTGGAATGTGGAAAAGAAGCTGCTCGTCTTCTGTCTGCAAGTGTGATGTCTTTGCCACTGAGGCTCTGGTAGCCAATAAACTAAATATAAAGATATATCCAGGGCAAAATTTGGAATTTTGTTACCAGCCATATTTGCATTTTGAAAAATGATTTATTCAGGAAATGCTGTGATGCTGAGATCATTCGAGTGCAAGCAGTTAACTACCTGGTAGAAAAACATGAGAAACTTTGGGTCCCAGTTCCAGTGCTTTCAGTTAAGATCTGGCCCAGCAGTGGGGTCGGGAGTGCGTGTGCAGAAACACTGACAAGTAATGCAGGGGCAGTACCCCAGAAATGTAGCTGCAAGGGGAACGTGTTAGCCTCCTTTACAGAGTGCCCTGCAGAGGGCCACGGTGCAGAGGCATCTAAACCCACCTCAGAATAGAAACAGATTGCTGCAGTCCAGGTGCAAGCTTGTGCAGCTCTGCTCCTTCCAGCCTCTGCTCCAGCTGAGCGACTGCCATTGACAGAGGATGTGCCCAGCTGAAGACAACAGCTGTCCCAGCTGCTTTCTGCCTGCTCCAGATGTGCAGGTTCCAGGCGACTCATCCCTTGGCAGCTGTTGAACCGAAGGCCTAACTATGGGTACAGCATGGTTTTATTTGGAGTTCTATGCCATCTTTCCCAGCACTGTGTTTCTCAGCATTGTACAGGTTGGAGCTGAATGTGGGAGCTTTTTGTGCACCAGCAGTTAAGCTTCAGATCATGTTGCAAATAACAATTACCATACATGGGAAGCAGGAAATGATTTATTGTTTGAAACAGCAGTCAAAAGCTCTATGCTCAGGAAAAAAGAGGAAAAAAAAAAACAAACAGGAGAGATTGCAGTGATACACAATCTCGTGTAAACACAGGTGAAACTATGTCTTGCCACCAATGACACGTGTTTAAAACCAAATTCTTAGCAGAGAAGTACCAGTGCACTGTGAGATTGGGAAATGCACTGCCTGCCCCAGGATGCAACTGCCAGAGCTCACATGGGTCCAAAAATTATTTTAAAAACTCCACGTTTAAATGAAAAACCTCTCCAGGCTACTCTGCATCTTGTTGGAGGAGTGTCAAAGGAAAGAGTGCAGCAGGAACAAGAGAGGTGAGAGCTCTACCTGGGGCTGGGCCAGGGCTGGGGCCGGGCTCTTGGGCTGGGCACGCTCCAGCCCTGCCTAAGGGGGTGTGTTGGACAGCTGCCTGTGCCTCAGATGCTGCCTGGGCACTGTGCTCCCTTACCCACGGGATCCTGCTCACACCACTACACTTTGAAAAAAATCATGGATAACGTAAAACCAACTGCTGGTTCTAAGCAATGAGAAAGCTGCTTATCAGCTCTCCTAGCTGCTGTCTGTGACAGAGATGGTATTTCTGTACCTCTGAAGCACCTGTGGAAACAAACAATACCTCCACCAATCTTTGTGCTGCCAGTAACTTATGTGCAGGGAAGGGATGAGTTGACCTAAGTGCTCTCGTGGTCTTCTGCATGTGTGTCATTCACTGGCGGATGCTAGAGACCAGTATTTTGGTAGGAGCCAGGTGGCCAGAATTGTCAGTATAAGGAGGAATGGCCTTAAAGCAATAATGGTGATGCAGTACTCATCACAGGCAGGTCTGTCCCACTCTGGACTCCACCTGGAATCACCTATGAACAAAAAAAGTTACTTGTTTTCAGGTGTAACTGTACCAAAGACAACAAATGGAAGCAGTAGTTCTGCTGGTACTTACTAATGACTTTGTCACGCTCTGCATTTTCTGGAGAGAGAAAAGAAGTGAATGTAAGCAGACTTACACGTTATAAACAATTTTAGTCTAAGCAAAAGGGAATGAAGTGTGAGCCTCACAATGGGTTCACAAATACAGCCATGGAAGCTGTGTTTCCTTCTGGGAAGAAGCAAAGACCTGCTGTCTTCAGAAGAGTCCTGCAGTGACTCTCAGGGCTTTGCTGAGAAGCATTTGATCACACTGTTGATTTCTCCTCCCATCAGTGGCTGGCAGAGAGTGGGCTTGCTCCCCGAGCCATGCTTCCCAAGGTCGCTCTGGCTTTTACCCAGTGCCTTGCATTTGAGATCCTCAGCCTGTATCTAACATTAAACAGTCCCATGTGTCAGGGATAACTTGTGCCTGCAGTGCTGGTGTTCTAACACTACCTTCCTACTCCATTAGTTCACCTGAGGTCAAGTGCTGGGGGAAAGCGTGACCATACTCTCAGCTCCCCGTGGGTAGGTGTCCACAGCACAGCACCTTGTCATTTTTACAGGAATTGCAGGAGGTCTCCTCACCTCCTGACTCCATCCAGCCCTTGCAAAGCCAAGTGCAGAAGAATCAAGTGGGCTGCCAGGGACTCAGGCTGAGCGCCGCGTCCCTGTGAAGGGCTCTCGCATGTCAGCCTGGCTCTCTCCCAATGCTTAGGGGAAAGCAGATGGCCTGGCTGATATTCAGTGGAGCGAGCAGCTTTGGCAGTGTCGTGGTAGCTCTCCTGTCCTACAGCAGCACAGCAGGGGCAAGGCTTGCTTGGTCCTGCACCAGCTCAGGCTGCAGCTCATGCACCAGGTAACAAACTGAAGCCCCCAGGAGAGGACATGGATCCCCTTCTGTGCTTCCCATTTCTGCAAGCAGTAACTTCTGGTGGAGGTAATAACACCTTAAACTGCAGCCACTATATCTCCTGTGTCATACCTCCAGCAACCAAAGAGCAGACCCCATCCTGTCACTTCCTGGGGTAGAAAACAGGCTCTTTCCACCCTCCTCCCCGCTCTTCATGCATCACGGCTCACTTGGCTTCTGACTGCAGTTTTTCAGACTATATTTAGGAACAGGAGAGCACTGTGCCTACCTCCTACCAGTATCTTTTGTGTGCTCTTTCCCTTTCTACATCTGCTGGGGGGGGGGCGGGTTTTCTTTTACTTACGACACAGCTGACGGTCACACTGCTCGCCATTGCAGTCGCTGCACGCTGCTCCCGTCTTGTACGGGTGCCTTGGGTAATTCCCACTACAAAGGAAAGTAACGCGGCTCTCAAACTGCCCTTGGCAGGAGAATGTTAACAGCTACTGCTAATTAGTTTTTAATCTGGGTTTTGCTTCACTTGTGCTGATAGGGAGATGGGTTTTGGACGGTCTGTCTGAGTGCCCTGTGCCCAAGACATGCGGCGAAGTAGAAGAGGTTAAGTGTAATGGGGCGCCCTGTTATTTAGGAACCTGGAGACAGCAGTATTGCAAACCTCGGAATTAAAATAGTCTCAGAGCTAGATAATTTGTGTGTGTGGAGACTGTGGGCTCTCAAAGCTGGCTTTAGCTATGGGAGCAAAAGCAAGTTCAGTTACTGTGTATATGCGTGTGTATTCAGCCTTGAAGAGGAATCTCTGGTGCTGCAGAATCTCTCATAGGTAGTGATGTCATGCATTTGTTGGTAAATATTTTAGAAGTGATGTGTGTCTTCCCCTGCTCCCTCCCTCTGCCAGCAGTGAGTGGCACCAGCCACCTCTGCCCAGGCTCTTGGCTCAGTATTACCTGTCCACCTCTGATACTGCACCAAACACAGCTCAGTGCTTCGCTTTCCTTGGAGCATGGCCAAAGCGAGATTTACAGCGTGCCTCAAACTGCCCGTAAACACACTGAGAGGGATTTTATATGCATGCAATCTCAGCAGTGCTAAACTCTGTGGTAAAGCCTCATTACTCTTAGCAAAGTGAGGCTTTTCATTGCTTGGTCTAAGCTCAAGAAAATGCTTTGGAGTATATTCACTTTACAAATTGAAATTGTGCATGTGTCTCGCTTTGGTGCTTGGCAGAGTTGAAAATAGTTAAGAATTAGATAAATAAAGAACTTAAGTTGCTGCTTCTCAAAAGCAACAGCTGGACATGATATTACTCCACTTCTTGGTATGCAAACATGTTTGCAATGTCCTCACCAAGCAGGGAAGGGCCCAGCTTTAAAGCCCTCTCTAGAGCCCCTTGGCTCCCCAGAGATAGCCCTGCCTGCTCTGCTGGGGGCTGCTGAGGGTGAGGGCACGGCTCCTCTTCCCCATGGGGTCCCTGCCAATGCCGGGTAAGCATTCCAGCATGATTTCAGCCCTCTGCACGACACAGTCATTGGCTAAGGGGCAGAAGGAGGAAGGCTTAGCTCATGTCCTCTGGAGGCTCGAGGGACAGAGAGCATCTCCCGGCAGCGCAGGAGGCCTGTTTGCCTGTGCACAGGGTTTCTGCACTATCTAGCATGGTGAAGTACACAGCTCATGCCAAGAAGGGAAAGGGAAGTTGACCTGGGTGATCAGTGTCTTTTTGGCTTGACAACCAGCAGAGGCAATGGCCCCTCAGCCCATTTGAGTGTGGGGCTTCTGGAGAGAGTGGTTTTGCTGCTTTGGCACAGTAGCAGCTGTGCCATTTCAAGATGCCTGGTCAGGGGTACATATTCTTCCAAGGATGAAGCACAGGCAACAGGAATGCCAAACTGGCTGAAATTCATGGGCTGGCCCGGCCTTGGCCCAACACAGTATTCATGTAAAGCTTTTAAAGCTGTACTTAGATCGTGGTGGCATTAATTAGCTGGAGAAGGGTAAAAAACATCCATCCTAACTGGATATAGAATCATAGAATCATATCCTACTGACTATGCATATGAAGCACCTCTGGATAAAATTTTGCCTTGAGCCCCAGCCTCACAAGCAGCCCCCAGCTGCTAAGACTGCAGCTGCAAGCATTGCACACTTCAATATTTGTTCAAACCAGTGTCCTAGAAGCTTATTTCTGCAGACACATGTGGAAATATTTTCAGACTTTGGTCTTGCACTTTGGCAACTGTCTGGGGCTATCTTGGCACTCAGGAGCAAGGGATTAATTTTCAAGTGATCACTTCAGTATTTTCATGTCAGCATCTTATATTTTACCCTTTCTACCAGTGACATTTTTTGGCTCCAATACACAGCCCTTGCCTATCAAAAAAAGCTGATTGAACAGAGGTGTACCTCTTTCTCTATTTGGGGGAATGTTTCCTCCCACAAAACACACAAATAAATGGACTGATCTAATAAAGTTGTATGATGTAGGAGGGAAGAGGTAGGAGCCAAACCCTGTGAAATATTTGTAATGAAAAACCTTACGCTGGCCCATAGTTGCAGATGAAGTGTGCTGCATTGGTTATGGAAGAGTATGCCACGCTGGGACAGAAGTGGACGGCACAGCCAACCTTGTAGCTTGTAGCCCAAACAATCTGCAAAGACAGACAGGCACACCAGTGAGAAAGGCTTTGTTTCAGCATTTGAAGCATTACAGAGAAGACCTGCCCTTCTCTGTTTCACAACAATGAATTGGCTGAGAAGCACTCCTTGGGCAGGCTTCATGTAGGAAAGCAGCAGTGATGGATATCAAAGTCATAGTTTGTTCTGAAAAATGCTTTATTGTTTTGTCCAATTCACCAGGTATTTATTAAAATGACTCTGAAAGAAAGAATAATTTGCTGTAACAGGTAGTTTTCCTCTCTGACAAAGGAGAAGGTGTAGTTCGTCTACTTTGCTTCATGGCAATCCATTAGCTTTCCTACAGCTCCTGTGAGGGCTGACTGCCCCCATACTAAATCTAGCGGGAATGTATAGGCAAATTGCCAGAAGGCACTAATGTCACGGGGTAAGCAGGAACAAGGAGTGTGTCTGAGCTGCAGTCCTGCCTTTTAGCGTCATGGCCATGACTGTGATAACCTGTGGGTGAGGGCATTACATCATCTAGTGATCCTCTGTCTATCAGAAGCCATTCAGTTCAATCCAGCATCCTATATCTGGCTGAAAGATGACAGTGCAGCCAAATGCTGCAGTTCTGGAAAAACAAACCCCATGACAGAAGCAAAGGGGAGATGAGGGCACAGCAGTAACTGAGGGCAATACAACAGCAGTGATGACTGACTACATAAGAGATGTGGAGAGATCCTGGCAGCACAGGAGATGAAGAAATACACTTGTGCCTCTGCTGACAGGAAGAGGAGGTCTGTCCCTTTCTGTTTGTGGCTGTTTGGTGCCATGTCTGGGAAGAGGGGACAGGCTCCTGAGGGCGTTCTCAGTGCAGTGGCAGAGCAGAGGCTGCTGCTGACACCAGCCATAGGCAACTGCATCCCAAGACAGTGAAGGATTGAACCACAGGACCCTCTCTATCCCAGGCGGCCACTGGCTGAGGCAGATGCTGGGGATGTGGTTGCGGTAACTGCAGTAATTGTACCCAGGGGAAACTTCTCCACAGCTGGGAAGGAGGGAGAGGAACAAGGGGTTCCCCAAAGGTGCAGACCCAAGGATGCCTCCCAAAGCTGGGCAGACATGCAGTCACTATCTCCACTGATTCCAAGTCAGAATATTTTCTCATTCACCGTCTAGGCTGGTCCTTTACAAACAACATGGTAAACAGCACTATGCTCTAGTGCCAGGTGAGGTGCATTTCACCACAGTTTCCAGATGCTGACTCTTGCTGTATCCTTCTAATCAAAGTCAAAAAGGAACACACTGTCACCTCTCATGGCTCCTGCATACGAATATTTTTTCGGCAAGCAAGAACCAGCAGCTTCAGCTCATTCCTTCAAGTCCTAAATGCAGATATGAATCTCCACAGAAAATATTAAATAGCTTTAGGTCAAAAATCTAATCCCTAGAGCCACTGTTGTGAACCATCCTGCTGTCCCACAGCTGTGGCTAGTTCTTTGGGAATCATGGTTGGGAAAAACACGCACATGATGCTTGCAGAGCTGCAGACATCTCTTTACATGCCGGTATTTCCCTAGTCCTTGGCATGGCTCGTAGTTTCATGTGGAGGCTGCCTGCCAGAGCTGGGACCTTGTCCTACCACATGCTGCAGCCCATGGTCATTGCTGTTGCCTGGATTTTAGCCACTACTTGGCTAAATCTGACTGCCTGACAGCTGTCCTATTTTCCTCCTGGAAACAAAATACAACTGGCACATTTAAAAAAAGTAATGCAGTGACTCTTTTCCTCCCTAAAATGGAGACATGAAAACATCTTATGCACACAGAGAGAAAATAAGACTACAGCACTTGGAAAAGAGTTCATTGAATCTTCAACAGGAATCTAGAGTTTCTGTGTCAAAATGGCAAAGCTGGTTCATGGTTTAGAAGGAGAAATGCAATGCCTACCTGTGTATAGTGGCCACAGACTCCTCTGCAGTTATTGGTGGCATAATTGTAGGCACTGACCTCGTTGTACCAAGAGGTGATGGCTCCTTGCACAGTAAAAACAGAAAGTGAGCCAGTCCAGAGATTTTCTCCAACAGGGGTAAATTTGGGGTGAGCCTGCCCTGGTTCTTTGAGGTATGTATTATGTTTAAACAGACATTTCTTTGCCCAGGCTTTTGCAGTCTTTGCCAAATCTGGATCCCAACTCTGCAAAAAAAAAGATGACTAAAAATCACTTTGGTATCTTAGCAATGCCGTAATTCAGAGAAACTTTAAGGAGAAGATGGATCTCATTAGCATATAAGCTTCAGGTTAATTTGGTTTTTGCATCTGCTGAGAATTACAGAGCTACATAGTAAATTGTCTTGTAGGTTCATTTCTGATTTGACCTTAATCACTCGTTAAAACTGAGGAAGTTTTTGGGGTGGTGGGTGATCTTGGCTGACTGGTTTTTGGACACCAAGCTCTGTACGTCAGTCAAATGTGGTGTTTGGGACACAATATGCATTTCCAGGACATGCTGGCCATGATAGAACATTAATGCAATTTAAACAGTGGATTTACAGGCAATCTGGGGATTGGGGCGGTATACTTACCATACCAATCAGACTGGAGTCTCATGCAGCCTTGTGCATTGAGGCCACTGCTTGCAGGTCAGTTTCCAAGCATGCTGGGAGTATTGGAACAGTTTAAGCACAACCCCTTGGTTTGCATCTTTGTGTTTGGTGGCTTCAAATGTTAGCACTGAATTCCTATTTGTGAAATTACTCGTTCACTTGCTATTCAGTCCTACAGAAGGTGGTTATTTAAGCAGGTGAGTTACATAAATGTCTTCTGTTTGCACTGGAGGTAGTGTCTGTTTTTGCTGGGTTTTCTTGTGCACACAACTTGATTGAGCAAATACAGTATTGTACCTCCTGGAAAATGCAGTACCATGAATGTATGCCTGTACTTCTAGTTACTCTCTGTGTCATGTAAATGAAGTTGTTCAGCACTGCTGAACTACTTTGGATTGGACTTTTTTAAAAAATAAACTTTTTTTATTTGTCCTTTTCTATATGGATTAAAATATCTCAGTTACTTATGCAAACAGTAGAATCACTAGAGAAATCATTTTGAATGGATCAGTAACCATGACTAAGGAAAAGGTGATTGTTAGATTTTTAGGCTATAATTCACATAATTTAACTTTTTTGTACTGTAGATAAGTCTGAAACAATTTGTGTATCGTTTATGCTACCAATAAGTAATTGAAAATTGCAAGTTCATACCAAAATGCATCTACAGAGGTTTGAAAAGACTTTGTAACCTATGTCTTCCATTTCTTCGGATGGGAAACATTTGCGGGGGGGCTGTATTTTCCCACAAAACTAACACAAAAATAATTTGATGAGGAACCCAGTGTATGGAATATTAAAGGTAAACTTGGGGCAGGGGATCTTATTTCAAGTGAGCAGTTGATATTTCCTTAGATGATAACTTTTAAAGACAACAAATAAAATCTAGCATTGTATAGAAGTTATCTGCCAGTCCGAGAGATACTGCAAGCCGAGACAGAGGTGGCAGTTCACGTTTTGGCAATGCTCTGAGGTCACAAGGAGAAGACTATGCTGAAAGAGGTATGACAGTGTTGGATGCATCTTAGTGCTTCACTGTCTTGTTTTTCACATTTTGCTTTTTAAGAGTCCATACATCTCTTTTCTTCGCCGTCCTATAATAGTATTAACAATAAATGTAGAGTTCCATAAAGATATACTTAATAATAAGTTTAAAGGTAAAATAATAAATTTAAATGTACTTTTTTTTTTTTTTTTTTTTTGGTGTGTGAATTACAGTTGTACTCATTTCCTTGTGAAACTGCCTTTATGCAAAAAGATTGGACTAAATCACATAGGGAAAAATATACAGGACAGGGAGGTTTGCATATAGATATCATTGCTGTTTGAGAAAATAGTATTTACTTTTTTTTCCCCATTAACTATTTCTCGGTTTTGGTTTTATAACTTAGATGAGTTGCTTGCTGATTTAGGGGGGGAAACTGAACGCATGACAAGTGGTAAGTGATGCAAAGCAGCGGTAAGTCAAAGGAGACTGTTGTGAAGCCCTGATGAAGTTGGTAAGACTCTTTCTGCTGCTTTTGGAAGAGCCTTGGAACAGACCTAAGCAATGCTTTGGGTGAATGGGAAAGGGTTCACATTTGTCAGGTTAAAAAAAGTTAGATGAGCACTTTCATTTTGTATTAAATGTATTACAAATTTAGGTGATTTGACTTTGTTACTTGAAGTTAAAGAGAGTCTTTTATTTTCCTTTAAAAATTGTTTTTCCAGAAGGTGGAAATGCCTTGAGCTCACAGTCTTCATTTTTTACATATCTGGCTGGACAGTTATCTACAGCAAACAGAAATTCCCTGTGAAATAAAGAAGTAATCTTTTTTTCTTGATTTTTGAAATTCTAAAGACCATTCAAAAATTAAGAAATATGCTGTTTTCAATTCCAGTGTTTTTACTTTTATAATAGATTTTATCATGTATTGTACTGCTTTCTCTATGTTAAATTATTCCTGGGAGAGGTCCTACTTAAGACTAGTTTTTGCAGTGTTTTAAATAACTTTACCATTATTTTGTTTTGTTTTATTTGTGATAATCTTTTTGTGTGTTTGTTTCTTAAGCCTTTTTTAAAAAAATATTTCAGTTCTTTAATTTTTCAAAAGGAAAAATCAGACACAAATTAAAAATATGAATACTGCTCTTTAATACATTAATGCAAGATTTTGTTGGAGCAGGGCCAGTAAAACAATCTAGAAAACACAATCTGGACAATATGTACTGGAAGTTCACGATGCCTGGCTAAGAAAACAGAAGTAAAAGACACATCTAGAAGAGAAACTAAATTGTTTCCTGTCAGGCTTGCAACTCGAGCTTGCTTGCTGCTCACTTACCCCTCCCTCATGGGCACTTCTTTCTTAATGTTTGACAGCCAAAAATGGAAAATGAGCTACTTTTTTTGGGGAACTTCAGTTGGGGAGTTGCTAATTTCGGACAAGGTTACATCCTCTTCTGGTGGTGACCATGGGAGATCGTAAGAAAGAGGAGCAAAAGGAAAGAGGTCAGAATTAAGACAATCACTATGGTCCATCTGAGAGATCTATGGAGATTATCCCAAGAACAATATCTCAAGTGTTACCCAGTCAAATCACAAAAGGTGATGTGTGTCACAAGAGATAGCTCCCAGCCTACCAGAATTGAACACCTCAGAAATCAGAGATAGGCTTCTCAGCCAAAACCCAGCTTTGTACACACATTTAGACCTTTCTCCTCACTGGGTTTTACGTGTGCTACCCAGCAGTTGGATGAGTGTCATGAGCCATCTGAAATGAGAGGTGGCCTTTTTTGGGTATATTTTGAATCACAGCAGGCTGTCTTTTGCATAGGCTGCAGACATTGCCCCCCAGCATGGCCAGGGAGAAGGCAGGGGGACAGAGCCTGATGCCTCCAGGGCTCCTGCTGCACTTGTTGCTTTTTGGCTTCCCCCCGAGTCCCAGCACCTAGGAACAGCTGCTCTGTTGGCTCAGTCCATGAGAGCTTTGCAACGAAAACTTAGAGAAAGCTCTCCAACATCGTTTGGCGAGAATCTCTGTTCTTGCCAACTCAAGTATGAAAGGTTGTGCTTAGATCTGCACATAAATTACACCCCGGGCTGTTGAGCTGCGGTGCCTTGGAACGAGGAGGCTTTCACAGCACAAAACGACAGCGTTAGCTTGACAGTTGAAATCTTGAGTTTCAAAGGAGGAAATCAAGCCAGCAAAACTATGCATGTACCCAATTGTATAAAGCCATCTGATAATCACAGCCTTTTTCTCTCCTTTAAAAAGAAGGAGCATTAATGACCCCAGGAGGCTGCTTTTTTGTATTTTTCTTTTTTTTTTTTTGTCATTTGCTCACAAAAATAATCTTTGAGAACCATAAACACCACCAGTTCTACACACTTGCACATAAGTCGTGAAGCTCCCCTTACCATGTAGAGCATGTTGCTGGCTGGTGGATTCACTCCAGACCGGAATCTGTTATGGATTTGCACACATTCCTCAATAAATTCTGGATCTCCAATATCAGGCAATGTCGGTGGTTCATAGGAGTCAGAGGAACAACAGAAGTGCAGTAAAGCCAGCACACAAGCAGAAAATCTGCTTGTCATGATTCTCAGCCTCTGGTCTTCCAGCTTTAAAAGCAGAGTGTTTCAGCTGTATGGGGTGGTTTTAGCTCCACCAGCAGCGTTTTGCTTGGAAGGTTTGTGGGCTGGACTTATCTTAGCCATGGTAATTGAATATGCCTTTGGTCACAGGAAATGAGTCATATTTCATGAGTGTTGCTATGAGAATAAGGAAATTGAGCTACAAATTCACATCAGAGCTGTGGCAGCTTTGTCTCTCTTTTTTTTCTTCTTCTTCTTTCTTTAATTGTGCTGGGCAAGATGCTTCTCTCCTGTCCTTTGGGCTTCTTTGTTTTTGTTTCTTTGTCCCACACTATCCCATCCACAGCAACCACTATGGATTGCACCAAAGTTTTGGAAAAAAATTCTGCTTCTCATGAAAATAGCATTATGGCTAAGGCTGTTACTCTGAGCCAGAATGCTGTGAGAAAGAATTGATTTGAACTATGACTTTTACTACAGTATGAAAAATCACTTTGGTTGTACATCAAGTTATTGGAGGGCTAAGTTTGGCTGAGAACTGCAATTTAAACATGCTGCAGTTATTGATGGGTTTTTCCTGTGATCACATGCTTCTGCTATGTGTTGTTATCAATTTCTCCTTCCAAGCTTTAGCAATTTGTAATTAATTTCCTGCAACCCAAGCCCCCATCAGAGCTGGGCACTATGAAGGTTGGTGCTGTCTTGTGCTGGGTGCCCAGTACCCACACTGGGCTTCACAGCCAGGATTCGGGAGCTGACATCCCATCCCATGCACGTTGCCTCAGGTGTTCAACACTCCCTGCTTGAACCCACCACCATCACCACTCTCTTCTTCACACTGTGCTTAACTATCACCTGTCCATCAAGCTCAGGCCCTTTCCCACAAACCAAACCTGGACACCTCTATGGGAATGAGGTTGGGTTTCTTCCCACTCCACGTTTTGTTTTATGAATCTGCATCCTTTGAACACCTGGCTGTAGGTCCCAGTTACCAATTCTGTGAATACAGTCCTGTAGGTGTTGGGGCTGCTGGCAAGGCCACGTTCAAGCCCCAGCAGCACACATTAGGTCCTGTAGGTCACACACTCCCAGCTATTCATGAGGAGACTGCTTACAGATAAAAAGGCCCTCTGAGCGAATTGTGGATGAGAAACACTATGTTCACAACTTCACTACAGACCACTTTTTAGAGCAGAATAATGTGATGGGTTGACCCCTGTTAACAGCCAAGCACCCACACAGCCACTTGCTCACTCCCCCTTCCCCAGCAGGACAGAGAGAGAAAATAGGAAGAAGAAAAGTAAGAAAGTGGGGATAAAGACAGCTTAGTATGTGTGGAGAGAGGAGCGAAGAAACAAGCAAAGAAAACCCCCAAGTGAAGGCAATTGCTCACCAGCCCCAAAGGCAGACTGATGCCCAGCCAGCCTCTGAGCAATGGCCCCCCTGGAAACCAGTCCCTCACCTTTCTTCTCCCTCTACCTCAGTTTGGGATTTTTGTTGTTTTTTTTGTTTGTTTGTTTTTCTGAACACAATGTTATATGATATAGAATATCACTTTGGTCAATTCAGGTCAGTTGTCCCAGCTGCATCCCCTCCCAACCACTTGCCCACCCCCACCCTACTTGCTATTGCTAGATATAAAAGATGGCAGCAGACAAGAACTGACAATTGTGAAATTAAATACGTGTATTCTTGCCTGGTGACATTTTGCAGCATATGACAAAAGGCCAAACATTTGGAGCTCATTTTTATTCTATGGGATGTCATGCTCCTTAAGAGCTGCAACATGGCTCAGAATGTGAGTCACTGTGTCCTCAAAACATTAGGACTAAGATAAAGGAGAAACAGCTTTGAATATTGATACCACAGTTATGAATTGCTAATATCAGCCAGTATCTCTTAGCTTGAAAGACGTGCTTTTCTCCCTTACTAACAAATGTATATAGGAACAATAGGAGTCAAGGGCTAAATGTATCTAAAAATGAACTGGATCCATTAGTGGTTTGGGCTTTTTTAATGAGGCTGAGATCTTCCATTTGTGAACCAGAATCTGTCTTGGGTCCATTTCATCTTCCCCCTTCTGCTTTTCCTCCCTGCTCCTCCCCTTCCCCTGCCTACAAGCTCAGGACAGCTGTCATCTAATTCTGCATTTCAGATTTTGTCACCATCTGACATCTTAAAATTAAGCTCTCCCCTTGACATCCCATCATAACCCCTGCTCAGTCAACTTTTCCTGGCATTCTTCTAGCTATGGAGGACAAAGTTTAACTCTGAGTAAAGAACAGAATAGTACAACTGACAACAGAGTAACTTTAATGGAGACTAATACACACAGACAGTATGCAGTACTGTACAGATATACAGTAAAGGACAAGCTTTATTCCTTCCTATACATACAGTTAGATCTCCATTATCTGGGGGAAATGATCTCTGGGATAATTGAAGTTTAATGGAGGCGAGTTATTTCTTCTTTTGGATACAGTGTGCTGCTTCAGACAGGTCTTTGTGGTGCCCCAGGTTTCCAGGAGGCTTGTTAGCATATATAGTAATATATAGTCTATGCAGACTCTCTAGCAATCTACCCCTGACCCAGAGCTAGGAGGCTCGTACAGACATAGAAGCATGTTGCAGCTACTGCCAATAAATTATACTTACTCCATGCAGAGCCACTTATATCTTGCCTTGAGTGAAGAAGCAGCCTTTTCTATGCTGGATGAACATCACAAGGATAATGGAGAGATGACCAAGTGTTTTTTAAGATGTGTGCAATTCTCTGAGAGTAACACAGCGGTAGGATCACTATCGGTATCTTAATTGATTAGTACTCATAGAAAAATGTGTGTGGGAACCAGTGTTGTACTAAAAGAACAGCACCAGTACTCAGTACCAAAAACAGTGGCCTTAAAATAGAAACACTGAGACAGTATTGGTCACAAGAGGGATGTGGATGCTCAGTGGGTGGGATGTATGGCGGCGCAGGAGGCCTGGGGGGCTGGGGCTGCGGTGGCTGGGGCTGTGTATCCCAGTCTGGATACCAGTAGGTATAATCTGAAAAACAGTGAAGAAAGAGGTCTTAAGACCCACTAGACTTAGCCATACTTGTATGAAAGCAGTTAAGAACAATTCCATACGTACTTATCAGCCTCTCACGTTCTGCATTTTCTGTAAAGAGATCAGAAGAGCAAATAAATGTGAGTATCATTCAATGGTGGTTCTTCATGCAAAGAGGTAAGCTACTGCTGGTGCCTGTCTGATTGCACTGATGATGCCAATCAGTGCCTCAAATATCCAGCAAGGGGGAAACAGGCCAACAAGAGCAGGTTCCCAGCTGGTGTGGGGCTCATATTTTTTACTGAATTAAAAGAGAGCAGAAAAGAAGCAGTTGTATTAGGAAGAATTTGTGTCATGGGGAGGAGGGAAAATAAAAACAAACATAGAATTTATTTAAAATATTTAAAATTGATACACAAACCAAATGTAAGTAGTTACAGGCAAATATAACTACTAAATTTATCACAGTAGTACACCTTTACTAAGAGCTTTGATGCATTTGCAGAATTGTCTATGTGCATCCTATTAGAATTGCTGATTTGCCATATAGGAGAATATGGTAAACAGGTTGTAGGATCTAGCAATTAATTTTTAAAAGCTCTCTTCTTCCTCTCCCTCCCCCTCGTCTTTCAGATGTTTCTAGTTTTCGTGTGATGCATCAGTCTGAGACTTCAAAATGAGTCAGGCAGGATATTACAGAAGAAAATAAGAGCACCAAATGGTCAACCATTTCTACAGCTAAAGCTATCTAAGCCTGGCTAGTAGAGACCATCCCCATTAAACCTCTGTATAAAATTAATATTTAAGACATGTTGCATATCCTTTTATATCTGTTTATTTAACAAAACTATTTCTGACTAATTTGGGACTAGGTGTAATGACATAAAGGTCCACAGCTGCAAACAGCTGTGGGAAAACAAGCTGTCTCTGCTGTATTTCAGAAAATTGTGGAAGTTAGAAATAAAATTTTCAGTATAGTCTTATTGGTTCAGAACTATAGCCGTCTGGAAAATGTGATAGCACATACTAAACAAGCAAGAAAGCAGAAGTTAAATATACTAATTCTGCTAGGAAAGAAGAACCAGATGAGGAATATTTGTTGGGGCTAAGGTTTTAGATTTGACTTCCTCATGAGATAAATGGCAGAAAGTAGTCTAACAGATACTTCATCAGAAACTCTGGCTTCTACCTCTGAGAGCTTTCACCAGCAAAGTATTTCAATGAATTTGTTCTTATACGATTCTTACCAAGGTTTGGTACTGTTGCTGTGTGGTGGGCTATGGACCCACTATGTACTTAGTGCAAATTGACTTGTTATATTTCCACTGATAATTATGCCACTTTTAGTTCTATGCAATTTTCTTAGTTGATCACTTCATTCTTACCACAGAGCTTGCCTATGCACTTCTCATTACTGCATGCACTGCATGGTCGTCCGGTTTTATATGGTCTTCTTGGGTAATTTCCCCTGCAAAGCAGAACAGTATTTTGTTAGCTTAGTCATTTGAAAGGCAGTTTAAACACATAGCTTCACCAGATTGTTAGAATAGTTTATCATGAAAAGCTATTATGGTGAGGGAGGGGGAAATCCCTTTATCCAAAACCTGATCATTGCAATTGTTTGAAATTCCTTTTAGATCAGATTAAAACTCTTACTGGCATGGGAGCAGCTACCTGGTGACTCTCGACACTTTAAATTAGTAAGACTTCTCAGGCAATACTGTATTATTCAGTGTAAGCATACAGGAATCTGCCTCTAGTATATTCATATTACTCACATGTATTTTAAAAACAGAGTTGTAAAATAAGTTCAGAAATTGCAAGGTAAGAGATAAACTAGAGGATTCTCTTCCTTTTATTTCTTCAATTAAAATGTCTCATTAAAGTTTGGGTGGGGCCACAGAAAGATGTAATCTTTCTCAAGCAGAAAGCTTGCATCTTCCCCACTCTCCTGCAGAAACTGAAGTCAAAACAGAATTTATTACATCATCTTGGTTACGGTGAGTGCTCTCAGATATGATCTGCTCACCTGCGTTTTTTAGAAAGGGATTTTCTACAGATCTAGCTACGTCCAGCAGCTTCTGCTCTTAATGGCCAGGGGAAGTTTCCCTTGGGCTGGTGACACATGGACGTAGCTTCTTCTGGAATTTGTTACAACTGCTCCCATTGTTGTTCGAGTCTGATACCAGGTCAGCTACAGTATATTTTAAAAATAATAATAATTTAAAAAAAACAAGCTCAAATACCATAATTAACTTACGCTGGCCCATAGTCACAGACAAAATGCGCTGCTCTGAAGAGTCCTGGAAAATTTTCAACTGTATTGCAGAAGTGAACTGCGCAGCCAACTTTGTAACTCTCTGCCCAAACAACCTGAAAAGCAAAGGGAAACATACAATGCACCTGCTCAAAGGCTGAAGCAGCAACAGCATCAAGGGAATCACAGAACCACAGAATATTAGGGATTGGAAGGGACCTCGAAAGATCGTCTAGTCCAATCCCTCTGCCGGAGCAGGAACACCTAGATGAGTTCACACAGGAAGGCATCCAGGCGGGTCTTGAATGTCTCCAGAGAAGGAGACTCCACAGCCTCCCTGGGCAGCCTGTTCCAGGGCTCTGTTACCCTCACAGTAAAGAAGTTCTTTCTCAAATTTAAGCGGAACCTCCTGTGTTCCATCTTACACCCATTACCCCTTGTCCTATCATCAGTCGTTACTGTGAAGAGCCTGGCCCCATCCTCCTGACACTCACCCTTCAGATATTTATAAACATTAATCAGGTCCCCCCTCAGTCTCCTCTTCTCCAAGCTAAAGAGGCCCAGCTCCCTCAGCCTTTCCTCATAAGGGAGATGTTCCACTCCCTTAATCATTTTGGTGGCTCTTCGCTGGACTCTCTCAAGCAGCTCCCTGTCCTTCTTGAACTGTGGGGCCCAGAACTGGACACAATATTCCAGATGTGGCCTCACCAGGGCAGAGTAGAGGGGGAGGAGAACCTCTCTTGACCTACTGACTACACCCCTTCTAATGCACCCCAGGATGCCATTGGCCTTCCTGGCCACAAGGGCACAGTGCTGGCTCATGGTCATCCTGTTGTCCAGGATGACCATGAGCCAGCACTTGGAAGAAGAAGGGAAGGATCTTGTGGGAAGTTTAAAACAGCTGGCACAGGAGCAACATCAACAACCCAAAGGGCAGCTGAGACAAATGACTGATTGATAGGTGTTCTTGCATTTATTACCTGGTTCCCCTGAAAACATGAAATTGTCAGGGGATAATCCCTTTCCACCATAACCGAAAGTAGGACTTGGACATCCCTGGGGCTCAGAATATTTATTTCTAATCTCACGCAGCAATAAACTGGGGGGTGAAAACTCTTGCAGTAATTCCTGTTGCAAAGCAGTCTGTTCCAAACCTGTACTTGGATTTTCTATGAAAACATTACATTATAAGCTATTGGGCATGTAAGACTCACCTGGGTGTAGTGACCACACATGCCAATACAGATATTGGTGTTGAAATCATAGCTGCTGACTTCATTAAACCAGTCACGGAGAGCTGCATCCACAGAGAAGATGGTGGCTGTGCCAGTCCAGATGTTTTCTCCAACAGGGGTAAAGGTGGGGTGTACCTTCCCTGGCATTTTAAGGTAGGTATTGTGTTTAAATGTGCATTTCTTTGCCCATGCTTTGGCAGTCTTAGCTAAAGCAGCATCCCAGGACTGTAGAAAAGGAAGAAAGCATAATATAACCTGTACTGCAGTGACTTAGCTGAATTAAAACATTTTTAAAGAGAACCTTGTAAGGATTCTTTTCCCCTTTTCTGCTTCTCATCCCTGCATTCAGTTTCTTTATCATCTGACCTGAAATTTTTACTCACATAGCATTTTTTAATTTATTATTCTTTCTCCCTTAAATATTGCAGGACAAGTAGTATCTATCCACTGTCCTGTGGTATCTAACTTGTTAAAATATTAAGAGCTGGACTGCATTCTTTAAGCTGCTAGTCCTAAAAGAAGGTAGCTGGATGAAACCCCCAGCTGTAGAGGGGCTTGAGGAACTTTATGCCTAGAAGCTGATGGCTGTTCAGTGGTCAGCACTTTACAATTATCACTCGAACAGACGGGAATTCTGTTCTGTTGTCCAGGATGAAGGGAAGAGTCACAGCTACTCCCTTCCCCAGCCCTTTCTGCCTCTTTGCTCTTCTCCCTCCTCAATGTGTGGCCAAAGCCAATAAAAGGCTCAATGCTGGGCTGAGGAGGAACCTTTCCCATCCTGAGTGGCACAAGTGATAATTTGAGAAACCGGTCTGGGAGACTTGCAGAAAGATTTTATGCCATTGAATGACCAGGCAAGAAAATGGCTGGGAAAATTAAGTACAGAGAAATGTAAGTTAAGGGATGTGAAAAAAACCACAAACAAATAATTCTGACTTTGTGTTTATAATAACAGGTTTGGACATGGCTATTACCACTTGTAAATCAATGTTTAGTAGTCTAAAAAGCAAATAAAATGTTAGAAGGTCCTCGATAAGGAATGGAGAATAAAACCAGATCTATAATTACACCACTGTAGAAGTCCTCTTAAATGCTGTGTACAGCACAGCACCTCCCTTAAGAACGGGACACTAGAACTAGAAAGAGCAGAGAGAATATGGAGGAGGATGGTCATCCCCAAGTACAGAGGGCTTTCATAAAGCAAAAGAGAGTGCTCTGCAGTTTTGATCAGAGACAGCTGGACATCTTGTGTGAAGTAGGTAAACAAGCAATGATTACTTGCTCCTTCCAATACAAACAGCAGAGACTATCAAATGAAGCTAGGAATTAACAGGTCCAAATCAAACACAAGGAGATATCTTCACACAACTTGTGGTTAGGCTATGCAGCTCTTTGCTCCATGATGCTAGGGACAATAAAAACTTGTATGAGCTCGAGGCTGAAAAAAAGTCATAGAACAAAAATGCATCAAGAGCTTTTAAATACAATGCAACACTTTTGATTCAAGAGGTTTCTATATATTTGTCCTGCCATTATTCCAGGCTTGCATTCCTTGGTCTGTGCAGCTAAGTTTGCTCTTGTGCACTCACGTTTTAAATTAAATCTTGTTTTTTTAAAATGGCAAGAAATTAAAATCACAAGTAGTCTGAATTTTACCCTTTTACTATGAACTTCCTTTCATGGAAATTGTTCATATTGTGCATGCGGTTATACATTTAACTTCCTCTCCAGCAATGCAGCACTGCTAGAGGGCTCAGAGTAATGACATGAACTGGAGTTACCTCCCTCAGCTATCTATCTACCTTTTTCCTTATGTATTCCACTGAACAAGCCAAGACCTATCCATGCTGTGTTCTGATACCCATTGTACTCATAGGAAGCACTGCTTTCCAGCCCATATATTAGTATACCTACTCTTCAAATTCTGCTACAGCAAATGAAGATCAGATATCTAAAAGGATGTCCTGACAAATCTCTTTCTTCAACACTTGTTCTAGAATGGAAGAAACAAGGGGAGATGACAGATTTTCAACAAATCCTGTTGTGCAGACTGCCTATTCAGGAGCTTTTTATTACCAAACGGCTTCCCTGTATGAAACTTGGACTAACATAAAACAGATTACTATCTCTTTTAGAAAGAGGTAAATGAAGTGCTGAGGACCGAACACTATTTTTTGCAATACAGCCCTTTGCTCTGGCTGAAGTTGAGTGGCAATCCGACCCTAAACAAAGAATTCCCCTCAAATTATTTAAACTGAACGATACTGTGAAAATTAATGTATTTCCTATTTCCTATGAAGAGCTAACATATATAGTACAGAAATTATTGACAGAAATTGAAACAAAAGCACAAAGCAAATGAAGAATAAGATGGGTTAAATAAGCAGCACAATCTATGTTAATTTTCAAACAGATCACAAACGCCTCCTTACCATGCGAAACATATTGCTGGCTGGTGGGTTCACTTTGGATCGAAACGTGTTGTGAGCTCTCACACAGTCTTCAATGAACTTTGCATCTTCTATGTCAGGCAAGGGATATTGTGGATAAGTATGACAGCATGCAAAAAGATCCAGTAAGAAAAATGCAGCAAAGAAATACGTTATTTTCATAGTTCTTCAGTGCTTTCAGTATTTTTTTTTTAAGTTTTTAAAAGAAAAATCTCTTAGGTGGAGATAATAGTGGCATAGTGGCAAGCAGTTCTTCAGAGGAACCTCAGCCCAGGTTCCTCTGGGTGTGGAAGCACTAGAAAGTGTCATAGTAACAGGAAGTGAAATTGCTTCATAAGGTACAGCTCTATCTGACATCATAGCTGGCTGTCAAAGGGTAAACGGTGAAACAGGCTTCTGCCATGCATATTAGCAAGGAGCAACACTCTAGGTATACTTCTGTCTTTTCTTTAAGTGTGTTCCATTCTGGTTGACTGCCAAATCATTCTGTGGTTGTAGGTTCTATCTGAGGAGATGCTGCAGAACAGCTTTCCTAAAACCTGCGTCAACCATAAATATTGTAGCTTTGACAAAATACAAATCTGCTGTTCAGCTGATTTTCCTACAGTACAACTTAGTCATACCAGCTCAATTGCTATCACTTTGCAGGATCTTGCTTCCATTTCAGAATTACTCAAGGAATAAACAGAATTAGGAAAACTGCACCTCAACAGGAGGAAAAAAAAAAAAAAAGTTCCTGAACAGCAGCTTGTTGCAGAACAGACCTTCTGACCTGGTTTGGTGTGTAACAAAAGTATGATCTGGAAATCCCAGGCTTGAGTCTGTGTTGATTCTCTCTTTCATTAGCCATTTGCCATTTTCTGATAGGCTGAAACCACTGGAGGAACGTCCTGTGCTCCCAGAGAGTGGCTATCCAGTGAGCAATCCTGGTGCAATGTTCCAAGTCTGGTCACTTCTTGGGGCAGTAGGATGGGCTGTGTTGGGATTTGTATTGTCTCACCAACTGTTCTGTAAGCTGGCTGAATTTTCTTTCAAGCCTGAACAAAATTGTATAAACAGGCGAGCAGAAGAACAGCCATATGTTTTAAGAACTAAGGTCTTGTGACTCAGATTTAGGTAGATTTACAGAGAAAATATGTTGTAGATTGTAAACAACATTCACGGGTCTGATTCCCTGCTCAGTTTTGTAGGTTAGGCCTCATCCTGCTGAAGACCTGTGGAAATTACCATTCTGGTGTTGCCTTCTCTGTCTGCATGGTGGCTTTTCCTTCTTAAATAGTACTCTTGATTTGCTCCAGAGTCTTGTAACAAGCTGTACACCTCATTCAGAGGCTGAAGGAGCTGTAGCCCTCCACCACCATCACAGCTATACCTATCCAGGCTATTAATGGGAGGCATGTAATTAAATAGTTCTTTCTGTACATGTGTCTATGGATGTCCATGCATTACTAACTCTCCACACCCTCCTCTTAGCCCTGCCATGATTTGCTGACCAGTTCCGTGAAGGTAGGGACAGCTGTAGAAGGCAACGAAGCTGGGGAAGATGGGGCTTCTGGTGTTTTGGATCTTTTGGGAAAGAAACAAAAAGGGGGCCTCTAATTATTCTTGTTGGACAGGCTTAACACAGCCCTTACCAATAAACAGCCCTCAGAGGCACAAGAGACCCAGACAGAGAGGGAACTGAACAAGTATTATATTTTCTTCCTCTTTTCTTTTATGATAGTTTCCTGTGCTTTGAAACTCTCCCAGTCAGATCACCAATTTTTTCTCTAAAAAATTATTTGTCTAAAAAAGACCAAGCGGAAGTCATCAGTAAGAGGAGACTGGCCACTTTCTCCTTCTCTCTGGGCTCAGCAAGCTGGGTGCAAGACGCTTTTGATCCTGTCATGTCCTTTATGAAAAGATGCATGAGGCACTACCAGTCATCTCAAACTCGCACCTTCCTTGGCAAGTAAAGGGTAGTAAGAGGTGAAGCACCCACCCTGACAGAACGGCAGTCCAAGTCAGTAGTCATGCTTGCAGCCCATCCACTGGCTTTTAGCTCTAATCATTTTACTCATTCCTCTATCAGTGGTTGGCTGTGGCTCCATCTGCCTCCAGAACATGTATACCATGGTCATGACCTCAGCTACATTTACTAGATCCACTTGCTGACTCTGCCTCCTGGTGTACCACTAGCAATGCCAAGGTCCCTTGTATAGCAGATGTAGTATGGGAGGATGGCATCTTGCTGGCATTGATGACTGCTGGTCAGGCTGGCGTGTTGAAGGGGATCTTGGGAGGGAGGTTTCTTCCTGTGGGTGCCATTACCTTCTGTCCTACCAGAGGACAGAGGCTGGTCTCTCTTGTCAGTTGCTTGCTTCTGGTCTACAAGGACCCTCCAATCCACCATGTACACTCCTGAAGCCCACAAGGTACCATTCAGGTGCCACTGGCAGTATGGTGTGTGTGTGGAGCACCAGGAAATGGAGAGATCCTTATAAAAAATTATGACATTTTAGATCATTATGGTGAATAGCCCTCTCCCCTGCTTCTAAACTGAATTGCTTTGTTCCTTTGAAAGTCATCTTGCTTCTTTTCTAAACCATGGCTGAGTTCAGTTTATTACCAATAATTCTTTCTCCAGCTGAATATTACCTTGAGACTAGAAAGTAAGTATTTTTATCTTTCTTTTTCTTTTCTAATGATGCCCATGTAATCTACGACAATCTAAAGCCTTTGGTCAGCTAGACTTAATGTAAAGCCATAATTATATTACAACTACATGCAATTTGCACAAAAACACACTAAAACCACACCATTAATTTAGCAATGCAGTGATCTTGCAGTTATATATGCATGTAGTTGAAATTCTGTGCTTGGAAACTGAACTGAGATCTTTATGAAGTTGGAAATTTTGACAGACCCAGGGTAGTTCAGGTTATGAGATGCTTTTCTGCAGAGATGACTCTGGCTCCATCTAGTGATTCTGTCTATACGTAAAGCTGAAGTCCAGCCTGCCCTCAAGCATCTGTAACTGATGTTTTCACAAAAAGGGCGTTATAATCCTTTCCCAGCATTAATCAGCGGATCTTGTAACCAAATGAAAACTAAGATTTGGGATTAGCATATCACATGTGCTGGGTTTTCTTTTTTTCTTCACAGGATGAGGCAGCTGCAAGATCACTCGGCCTTCCAGACCTGTGAATCAACTAATATTCTGACATGCACTGTTACTTCTATTACACAATCCTACCTCAGGGCAGAAAACAGATTAAATGAAAGGATGGTGGTGGTAGTGGATTTCCACGAGAATTATTTTGCACTTATTAAAAGCTAAAAAAAATCTTGCAATAATTTTGTAATAAAGAGGCTGTAAATAGCCTCACAGTTAACAGGGGAGGCCGTCAGTATGTGGTTGGACTGCAGGTAGTATTACTGTAGTTTTGGTTAGGGGAATGTGTAGAGGGCTGCTTACTGCAGCTATACGCCTTGGCCTAACTGAGCAAAATCACAATGCATTGCTTGCTGCGTTCTCTCCACAAGGTACTGGAATCTCACGTGGGCCAAAGCCCAGGAGATTGGTAGGTGTTCTTTCCCCTGTGGTGCCCACCTCCTGCCAATCAAGATGGCCCTTTATCGCATCTACTTTGCCCCTCAAGGACAGGCTGTTTCATTCCTTCCCCTCAACCAAAGGGCAAGGGAAGTGTGAAAGGGTGGCTCCTTGCTTTGGTGACAGCCCTGCTAAAGATTGTGAAGGGAAGACAGATAGGCAGTGATAATGCTGTGGAAGACAGCAGCCTCCTGAAGGGAGGGTGTATGGAAGACAGACCCAAGCTCTTTTGAGTGGTGCCCAGCGACAGGACAAGAGGCAGTGGGCACAAAACAAAACACAGGAGGTTCCCACTGAATATCAGGAAACACTTTTTTACTGTGAGGGTGACCAAGTGCTGGCACAGGTTGCCCAGGGAGGTTACAGAGTCTCCATCCTTGGAGATACTCAGAAGCCTTCTGGACATGGTTCTGTGGAACCAGGTCTAGGTGGCCCTGCCGGAGCACAAAGGTTGCACAAGAGGATCTCCAGACAGCCCCTCCCACCTCAGTCATTCTCTGATTCCTTGATGGAACCACAACTTCAGCAGGTTGTGCACGACAAAGGATTTAGCATTATCTCAACAACACAGATACAGGAAGCTTGTTATAAAGTACAAGTACTTGCCTAGCTGGAGAGGATCTCTGGTTATCTTCCTTGTCCTTCATACTTTTAAGTGTCCATTGGAGTTTCACCCATGCACTCTGCTTGTTTTTTCCAGTGATTAATCTCCTTTGTAATTCTGCCTGAAATGCATGAATATTGAACATTTTGATACAAGCTAACTGTGTAACAAGAAAGGAGCAAGAAATATTAATCAGAGGAAAGAAAGCTTAAAAGTGAACATCACTCCAAGGGAAATGTGCAAAACCCTCCAGAATTCTATGTAGACAAGGTTGAACAGCAAATTTTAAAATTCTAGGAACTATCTTGCTACATAACTTTTTATAATTTATTGTGCCAGAGAAAAAAAGAAAAATACTCTCCTAAGATACTGTCTAGTTCCAATCTTCTAAAGATTTACTGACCAATAAACAGCAAAATTTAAATCCTCCAGCCTTGCTTTTGAGTTTGTTACAGGCAGAACCAGAGGCAGGAAACAAGAATTTTATTTTTTCTAACCATACCTCTACATGCATATCTTTATTAATAATTTTTCCCGGTTTTCCTATTCCTGCTTACTAAAACTGGGTGCAGTGCCTTGCCACCAGAAATCCCCTTCAGCCCCAGTACTGCAGTTCATATCCTTGCTTTTGATAGAGAGCTTAACTCTTCTGGATCAGTCCTGCTGCAGGACCATTGCTTCTTCCTAAGGAGAAATTCCTTGGGGTGAAATGTGAATGTCTTCAGTTGGCCTGTGTCACTGCATCCTCATCCTGCATGCCCATTGTTCCTAGACTCGCCTGTCTACAACTGACTCAACTCATAGAATCATAGAATGGTTTGGGCTGGAAGGGACCTTAAAGATCACCTAGTTCCAACCCCCCTGCCATTAGCAGGGACACCTTCCACTAGACCAGGTTGCTCAAAGCCTCATCCAACCTGGCCTTGAACACTTCCAGGGAGAGGGCATCCACAGCTTCTCTGGGCAACCTGTGCCAGTGTCTCACCACCCCCACAGTGAATAATTTCTTACTAACATCTAATCCAAACCTACCCTCTTTCAGCTTAAAGCCATTTCACCTTGTTCTATCACTATCTGCCCTTGTCAAAAGTCCCTCCCCAGCTTTCCTGTAGGCCCCTTCAGGTACTGGAAGGCCGCTATAAGATCTCCCCAGAGCCGTCTCTTCACCAGACTGAACAGCCCCACCTCTCTCAGCCTGTGCTCACAGGAGAGGTGCTCCAGCCCTCGGATCATCGTTATAAGCCTGTCACTACCCTATTTCCTATCAAATACACATAGTGACATTTGAACACAACCCAGCGATGGCATCCCGGTCACCTTGCCCAGGGACTACCAAAAGACCCCTTGCCCACTGCCCCACCCCGCGCCGGGCTGTGGACGCACCCCCAGGCCTGTCCCTACACGTGCCGCATGTTGCCGGCGGCCGGCTGGACTCTGGCATGGAGGTCACTCTGGACGCGCACACACCCCTCCGTGAAAGGTCCCATCCGTGGTGCTTGGTAAGGCGGGCGACTGCCCAGCTGCAGCCCGCAGCTCCGGCCACCGGCACAACCGCCCCAGCTGCCCACCGAACCTTCTCCGCCAGGGAACCGCCCGTCCAGCCCGGGAGCGGCGAGAGTGCCAGGAGCCCGGCGGGCGGCGCTGTGTCGCCGGGAGGGCCGCGGCAGCCGCCTCTCGTTGGCGCCGGGCCTCCGCTCGTTGGCAGGAAGGCGGCGGCCATGGCGCTGTCGGCGCTGCAGCAGGCGGTGGTCTCGGTGGTGCTGGTGCTCTGCCTCTTCGTCGTCATGCCCAGGATGTTCGGGGGAGGAGGAGGCGGGCGGGCCGGCCGGTCTCCGCGGGGCGGCAGAGCCGTCCCCGGCCACTACGATCCTCGTCAGCACCGCAGAGGTAGGAGCCGTGGGAGCCGTGGCGATGCCCGAGGCCGCGCCGCCGGTTGGGTTCCGTGTGGGAGCTGCTCGGAGCGGCCCCTGCCGGGAGCGGAGCGAGCTGTGCTCTGGCTGGCGGGCGGCGCTGGACGTTGGCACGACCCGTGGAGCGGGAGGCCTTGTCAGCCGGCCCCGAGCTCCTCGCCTTAACCGCCCCCCGCCCTTGTGTGTTCTGCTTGTCTAGTTCGCTGCTGGTCTCATTTTTGTCTGTGTTGTCTTCAGAAAATTCCTTCTAAATGCAGGTAACACACTGTTACTGGAAACGTATCCTGTAGGGCAGCTTAACGGAGTGCCTGCGGGGGCACAGTTCCTCACTGTGACAGATGAGGAGCCGGGAGGAGTCCAAGAGAGGAGAAAACTCACTGCACATGTTAGAATTGCGATAGGGAAGCCAAGTGTTGCTGTTAGTAAACATCAGCACAGAATCATATGAGATTTGTCACGTAGTGTATTGGAAAGAGTCCAGGATGCTTGTTTAGCAAAGATATCACTGAATGGGCTGGGGAGCTTACTGCTTGTTAAAGCTTGAGCGCTGTAAAGGTGGGTTAAGCTATGTCAGTGTACATCAGCTGAGGATTTAGTTCAAGGTCCAAAAGTCCATTTTCGTTTTGGAAAATAACAAAAAGCTTGTTTTTTTGAGGTAGCTTTGTGATTCCTTGATGATGCCTTCCAAGGCATTATAAACCATGAGATAGATAGTTGCTGTAGTCCTTCAAATTATGTGTGCTTTTCCCTGGGAATACCTTTCAAAGGCAGAAAAAGTGAGGCTTTAGCTGCTGTCATTCTTTTCTTAGCTGATGTTGAACTTGCTGTGCTTCATAAGCTCTAGTCTGGCTTGTTTTGCTTGGTTACTTTTAATTTATGTGGTAGCTGCCATTTCCTGTACATCTAATTCCTTTAAAACCAAACCTTAAAAAGAGCAACACTTCACATGCCTCTGATTCTACTGATGCATTTGCCTAGTACTGTGTAAAGTGATTTTCAGATCTGCTGTTCTTACCTGTCTGGGTTCTTCTTTTCTCCTGTTTGGCCAGTAACTCACTCCACCGTTTCTGCTGTGGAATGAACTTGTTGCGGGACACTGGACTCCATTAGGATTCCTCTGTGCCAGGAAGGTCTTGTTTCCCTTGACCATGTTCTTATTTGTATGACCTGTTGGAATTTTTTCATCTGTGCTATTACATATTTTATTAAATTTCCTTATTTGCATTAAAGCCAAACAGAACTGAAAGTTAGGAAAAAAGAGTGAGTGCAGACTTAAAACTAGTAATCAGTGGGAAACATTCTGAAAGGAGGAAAACTGTGTGAAATAAAGTATGATTTCCAAATGAGGTAGTGACATTTTAGTAAGTCTAAACCTGCTTCTGTTGAAAGGAGAATGCCTGCCTATGCTTGTATTAAATGATTAAGGTAGCTTGAGTTCTGCCTGTATCACCTAGGGCATTTAATTTTTTTGTGTACCTGTCCGGTTCTGTTTCAAGTTCCAGTAAGCAAACATACAATTAAAAGGTCTACACCAAATGTGCATATTGCAAACTGATCAGCTACATGTGTAAGAACTTGTAGTAGTATCTGGCAGGATTTGACTGCAGAGCTGATAGTAAACATCACTACAGTCAGGGTTATCCCTGGAAGCCTGAAAATCTTTTCTGGGTAACTCATTTTAGACAATTCTAAAACACTGTTTAGATCTCTTATCACAAAGTACCAGCTTTGGTTAGCAGAATTAGATTCCTTTTACTCTTGTATTTGGGAGAAACTATAGCCAAACAGTTGTTTCTGTTCAAAGAGATTTGGAAGTCTAAGTCTAGGCAGTCACATGAGACACCGCTGTAACACTTCACACCCCCCCAGTCACCTGCTGTGTGTCTCTACACACATCTGCATTCTTTAGCTGATAGAACTATTTCGCACGTGCACATCCCATGAACCTCAGATTTAACTACCAAATAACTTAATTTCTAAGTTGAGCAATGACACTGGTTGTTCTTTCATCTGCTCCCTGTTCTGGCAGGCAAATTACATGCAAATATACTTTAGACTTGCATCTCTTTGCTATTGTGTAATCTTTTCCTCATAGATATTTGTTTTTTAGAGATATAGCACTTCTAGGCCTGTGAGAATGTCCACATAACACTGAATTTACTGTCAAAATAACAAAGCAGCATGTATATTTCAACAAACTTTTTTTCCCCTGGGACTAGACAATTCAGTTTGTACTTAAAACCTTCCTTTGTTAAGGTGGAAAAATTGATTTGTAACTGTTCTTGGCATTATTAGTAGTTCTCTGAGTATGCTTTAATTTCAATATTTAAGTTGTTTGTTGTTACCTTTCTGTGGTTTGCCTTGGGTTTGCCAGTATTGCTGCGAAGGGAGGAACTTAAAACTTGTATCTTAAAGAAACGTGGAAACTTAGATCTTTGCTACCTTGATTTAACTTTGCCTTCTATTCATGAAAGTGATTTTTTTTTTTTTTTGTAACTTTATTTGAATACAGGGCTGACCACGCTATCTTAGGAGACGATCACACAAGAACAAACCGGTTTAATTCCAGTTATAAAACTAATTGAACTCTTAATTTCCTTTCTAACTTTGTCTTCTTTCTCTCAATTTAATTTTTTAAGGTAGTCCTCAAGCAGTTCATCAAGTTCACCTGAATCCAGGAAAATCTGACAGTAATATTTATCAGAGTATTCAGCAGATGAGAAATGCGATGGAAAAAGAGATAAAGAGTGAGAGAACAAGAGGAAATGGTAGAGAGTTAGCATTCACTCTCATGCCATTGTATGCTCTTGGAGTGGGAGTGTTCGCAGCATACAAATTTCTTAAGGTAAGCCATAAGAAAAGCATTAAATTATTGAAATTAGAAGGAGATGTAACTGGTTTGTTTGGGATTTGTTGTTGGGGTTTTTTTTCCCCAATTCTGAGCCCATGTATATGGTAGTCCAAAAGCCATTTCTTGCTTGGTTTGACTTTGAATGTGAGTTCCAAAGTTAAAATGACAGCATATCTCATTCTTCCTTATGAAGGCTTCTGACTTACCTTTTTTTTTTTTAGACACTTAAACAAGTGAGAATCTTACATTCCCCTCCCCCACCCTGCTGACCTCAAATAAGAATCTGAAAATCTAAACAGTGCTGTTACCTGAGGAGGCTGTAACTTAAGTTGCATCAGTATTTCACTTCTTTTTCATTCTTCAGAATGAGATTGAGTATGGGAAGGAGATAGATGACATCTGCAGAGTAATAGTCTCAGTTTAGTGGTTAGATAGAATAGCATGTAGTCTAGCCCTTTTATTTGGAGTTCTCACTTGGTCATGCAGCTGCAACATAGACTTTTATCCATGAAATACAATACCTTTTCTACCATTAGTAAATGAAGAAAGGAGAACACATTAGCAGTTGTTTGTTTGGTTGGTTTTTTTTAAGTATCAGTTTTGATATGTATTATTTATTGTAAGATATAGTACAGCACCTGCAATGATGAGAGTGCACCTGAGGAACATTATTGCTTGTCTTCAGGGAAAATAAAATTTAAACCTTAACAGGACCAGAAACAGCATCCTAATTTCCGTAGTGAGTTTCATATTATCTCCTATCTGAGAAAAATACAACTTAGCAAGATGAACACAGAGGCTGACCAGTTTGGTTTTAAAAATAAATTTAATTAGGTTGTAAATAAGATTAAAACATTATAAACCAAATATTTTTGATGTTTCAACTCTTTACACTTGTGCTTGTGTGATAAAAATGTAAATATTTTTATAATAGCTTCTTTATTACTTTAAGAAGTTTTACCTCCTAGTTAATGGTAGGAGACTGGATCCAGTAACCTAGAGTGTTCCTTCTGTTCATTTTTGGAAACTGGAGTGGAAATAGCATCTGCTTTCTTTTACAACTTTTGTTAGTCATTGTCATTGTTTAAAATCAGAAGTGTTAGTTTAATATAGGAAGAAGGCATGGCAGAAAAAAAGTTTCATTAATGGAGCATATTTTTGTAGTTGCTATTTAATTTCAGTAGATTTCTAAATGCATTTTTATTTTTAAAATACAAATATTGATTAAGTCTTTTAACACAATTGTATTTATTAAAGATGAAATCACATGAAGAAAGTCTCTCCAAAAAGGAAAAAAGTACAGAAGACAAGGCAAAGGAAACAGGTAAGATACCCCTTCAAAATGCGTATGTTCACCAAAAAGAAGTGTTTCCTGCTGAAACAAGCTACATATTTTCATTGATGCTGTCTAGCTAAATGAGAACAATCTTTTACATTACTTACATGCAGTTAGGAACCTATGAAAAAACACTTTGTTATTCTGTGTATTTGAAACACTTGTTAGAGGTTTGTTTGGAAACTTCAGATGGTAATATTATTTAAAACAGCTATAGTAATATAGTATGGTTCTCTAACTTCTAATGTCTGATGTTTTTCTCATTTAAGACTTGTTCGATTTTCTTCAGTACAATAAGATGTCTAAATAGGATTCAGTACTCTTTAGAATTAAGAGGGTATTTAAAAAGGATATCATGATCTGCTTTAGAATTGAACCATATTGATAGTGGGACAGTATGGATAAACAGTGTTGAATTTCTGGGCCAAATTAGAGACCTGTCAAAAACATTAACTGTTTATAGTAGAGAGAGAAGAAATAGACCATCTTTTTCTTCATGATGCGGAGTGTTCTTGACTGTCTGATTCAATTTGTTCTGCACGTGCCAAGAGCTGGGCTTTCCTTTGGAGAAAATGTTATGGCACATCAAAGTTGAGCTGTTTTCTTATTTTTTTTGCTCCTTGTATAGACACATTTTTAGTTAATTAAACAACTAGCAGCCTCTTTGGTATCTTTCTACACCAGTTCTATTCTTACCCCCACCACTCCCTCTTCATATTCCCAAATTTTATAAGGAAAAAAAAATCTTCCTGTTTTTGCGTCTGCCCAGCCAAAAATATGAATTAATATCCTTTTGATAATGTAAATAAATTTCTTACAATGTTATCTCCTTCCCCTCCTCCTCCTTCTGCCTCCCTCTTTTTTTTTTTTTTTTGCTTTTGTTTTTTGTTAGAGCTTCAGCTTTTAGAATTGGAGCAGCATCTAGCACAGACAGAGAAAATGTTAAATTCTTTATTGACTCAGTTGGATCCACTGTCAAACTGGTGAGTGTTTCTAAAACATCTTAGTTAGTACTGTTTTCTGTATATTGAAATTCTCCCAAACGTTAACAAAAAGTTCTTAAAATGTTCCTTATATATAGTTAGGGAACAGTGTTTAGGAACCTTCTTTAATTACTTATTGTTTCTATAGCCTTTTGCAGGTAATTCTTCGTCTGCAATTTGCAGTCATTTCTTCAGACACCTTCCGGCTCTTGTTCACCAAACATAAATGCAAAAGCTCAGACTTACGATCATGTTACTGTGGCTTAACAAGTTAAACTTTAATGATGACCAAGGAGACTAATACTGAAAAAATACTGAAGCTCGGTAGCATTTGAAAGCCCTTGTGGGAATTGGATTTCTGGTAGCAGAAAGAGTTTCTTGCTTTTGATATAATTAGAAGACCAAACTAGTTATCAGGGTATAGCTGCTTATTTTTGTGTTTTGAAGTGAACTTGTTAAGTGATTGTGGCCAGCAGGTGGAGAGAGGTGATTCTCCCCCTCTACTCCACTCTCGTAAGGCCCCATCTGGAGTGCTGTGTCCAGTTCTGTGGCCCCCAACACAAGAAAGGCATGGACCTGTTAGAATGAGTCCACAGGAGGGCCATGAGGATGATCCGAGGGCTGGAGCACCTCTCCTATGAGGACAGGCTGAGAATGTTGGGGCTGTTCAGCCTGGAAAAGAGATGGCTCTGGGGAGATCTTATAGCAGCCTTCCAGTACCTGAAGGGGCCTACAGGAAAGCTGGGGAGGGACTTTTGACAAGGGCAGGTAGTGATAGAACAAGGGGGAATGGCTTTAAGCTGAAAGAGGGTAGGTTTGGATTAGATGTTAGTAAGAAATTATTCACTGTGGGGGTGGTGAGACACTGGCACAGGTTGCCCAGAGAAGCTGTGGATGCCCTCTCCCTGGAAGTGTTCAAGGCCAGGCTGGATGAGGCTTTGAGCAACCTGGTCTAGTGGAAGGTGTCCTTGCTGATGGCAGAGGGGTTGGAACTGGATGGTCTTTAAGGTCCCTTCGAACCCAAACCATTCTATGATTCTATGAAATGTGAAGTGTTTCAGGGAAGTAGAACTTCTATGTTACAGTGGAACAAAGGAATAAGTAATATAATGTCCTTGTAGTTTTAGAAGTGTTCTTTTCCTAAGAAGCTAGGGCCCTTCCGATCTACTGGAAATAAAAATATCCATGCAGTCCATTTTGTGTAGACTGACATCCTTCACAAAGCCTACTTTAAAACATGCAGAATTTAATGATTGTTCCTTTAGTGTACTTATGAACTTAATATGTGCTGAAACTATTAAGCAGCAAATTCACTGAGCAATTTGCCTAACAAATTTCTAGTAGTGATGAGGAGGAGAGAGAGTAAACAAAATCTAAAATAAATAAGAAAAGCCTCTAAATTGTAACTTTCTGTATTAGGCATTGTTGTACTAAAAATTACTTCGGATAATTGTTTATCTTAGTAGTCATTACTCAACCTTGGCCATTGGGACTCCAGTGCTAGAATTCAGTGACTGGATTATTCAGTGAGTGTACATGATGGAGTCCCCACTTCTCAAGAGACAGTCCTCAAAGAAAAGCTTGATGTAAACTTGTTGCTAACTTAACTGTGATCTTTATTCATGGGAGGAAATACTGCAGTCTTTGTTAATTATTATCAAGCACGCATGTCCAAGGTAATCTTTCAGCTGTTGACATTTGTCTTTTTTTTCTAGCGTTAATGCTTTAGCTTGTGAGCAGAAAGATGAAATAATGACACAGCTCAAATCAATTAGACGACTGATGAAAGAAAGTGGATTGGATAAATCAGAAAACAAGATGAAAGGTACTTTGATTTCCAGCAGCCTAGGTAACTAAGTAGTTTATATTTTAAAAGAATCAACAGATCTTACTATAATAATGTCCAGTTCCTGCATCTTAGGTAATGTGTGTGGAATTAATTTTATTCTGGAGGAGTACCATTCTTTCTGTTTGAGGTGTATCTAATTTTATTTTTTTTAATAAATTATTTGTTTTAAGAATAGGTGCTAAGACATTGAACTAGGGTAGACCACACAGTCATGTTCTGCTTTGTTAAAATGGGCTTCTTGAATGTGGGTTCCTGAGCAGTCTGTTAATACTGGACTAACTTTAGTCTGAGGATTCCCAGATGGGGACCTCTGAGGCTGCAGGTAATGCTTACATAATATGCTAAACAGCAAATTGTATATTAGTTTCAGCTGGAGACTTTCAAGAGGTGCATAGTAGTCCAAGAGAAATCTTAAATGTTAAGAATGGTTCACTAGTATTTTGGGAATTCTTGCATTAGTTGAGTCTGAATAAAAGAGAGAAAGCAAATTAAAAATAAATATCCTAGTTCTAAACTGACCCTGAAATTTGGAGCTTTTCTAATAATTTAAACTTTCTTTTTGACTTTTTTTTTTTGTGAATTATAAGATGTCAGCCACATTTGTAATGAGAAACTTGAAGATCTCATTCAGTCATTTGCTGAACATTCTCAAGAGAAAGAAATGGATGACAGAGAAGATGACAGTAATGAAGATTTGCTTGAATATGTTGATAATGATTACAGAATAGAAGAACATGAATTATATGATGAGTGTGAAGTACATCAGTTTGAGCCAGATGTGGTAGAAGACCAAGAAATTATAAACAAAGATGCTATTGAATCAGAAGAGATAGGATTGAGGAGACGTAATAGACATGAATGAAATCTGCATATGTAAAACTTTCAAAAGCTTCTGAATTATTTTTTTATAATGTTGTATGCACTTTAAACTATTTTGAATGAAGTTATGTGCACTGCTGTACGCTTTAAAAAGGGGGGTGAAATACTGCCTGTGCTTGTATTTGTGATGGTTCTGTGACTGACTTCAGTGGTAGCAGAATTTCACTCGGGATGTTTACATATTTTTTTCTATTTATTTTTTTCCCATAAAAATATTTCTGTATTCTGTATATAATGCACTGTAATTATATCATGCTTCACTAAAATATTAGAATACCTTGTAATTAAGGCTGTAAAGCATAGATGTTTCATAAATATTTTGTAACCAGTAAGCATGGTGCCACTTGAACTGTGACTTTTTTGAGTTCATTAAAGAGCATGCACTGATGAATTTAGCTCTTTGTGGAAAAAAATTCTCTAGGGAGGGAATGAAAACCAGTATAAGTTAAGTCTTAGAGATGCATTCGTAGTCAAGTTTCTTTAATTGGAGAGAGAAATTTAGCTATAGACACTATTTTACAATAATTATGTCTGAGTTTGCTGTCACCTCAGCAGTGATGTATAGTTTTGTATGTCAATTTCAACCTTAATGCATTACATAGGATCACTTAATTTCTTCCCTACTTATCACTGGTTAAACTCAGCAGCTGCTTACTAAATCATTGGTACCCATTAGTACTATATCCCTGTGTCATATTTATTTTAACACAATAGAATATGGCCTTTTGATTAATTGTAATATGCTTTTTCTTGCATCAGTAATAAAATGTATTGCTGTGTATCATTCAAGAACTGAGGGGCTGAGGGGTTTCTGTTTTTCAGTATGTTTTGCCAACCTGATAGTGGCTTTTTTAGGTCAGTGTTAAGAGCTTTTGCTAGAATTTTGCTAGAATAATTTTTGTCCATACCTATTTTCTACTAACTTTTTGTTCACTTAAGCACATGCCTGTGGAACTCCCACCCTTTAGACAAGAATTACATCAGGGGTGTGTCTGACAGTACAATGCCATTAAATGTTCTGGTTTATAATTGCATAACTTTTAAGTAGGCCAATTATAATGCCTGAGCTCTTTTGCCATCTTTATCCTTACAGGAAAATAACACATGGATTTGTTTTTATGGAGGAAATGTACTGTAGTTAGAGGGATCAAAACTATTTCTCTATCACTCACTGAAAGGGAATGAATTGTTCGTTCTTGTTTAGAAATATGCTGTATCTTTGGTTCTAAAAGTGGATCATGCAGGCTTGGAGGTACCAGCATCCAGAGACGCAGCCTTAGTGTCAGTGTATTAGTAGTTCTGCACTAAGTGAGATTTTGCCTAACTTTAAAAAACTGATTGGCTGGGGTTTCTCAAGAGGTGACAGATTTTTCCCCAAGACAAAAGGGATGAATCAGAACTGGTACTTGGATACAATTTGATTTTTAAAAATAACTGAAGAAGGTCTGGTCATTTAGGACATCTGGAACTCTTTAAAAAAAATGTAATTGCAGAGAAGCTACCCTCCGAGATGACTAATAAGGCAAATTAAAATGAACTGAAACTAATTTCAGAGCCTTTGATCGGAGAGGACGAAGGAATGGGAACCAAGCGTGCTGTGCTGCCATGGTGTCCGCTGCCACCACTGCTGGTCACCTCACCCGCTGGATTTTGCTTGCTTGGGCAGCATTATATCCTCAGCGCTGTGGCTTTCGTGGTCGCCAGTCTGTGGATGCTGCTGCTGCTTGAAGCCTTTGCCCATAAGGCTTTGAGCTGCGTTTTGGGTAATCGGCGCATTTCTGACCCGGAGCTGCAGAGCCGCCGCGAGCCTTTTTGCTGCCAGTTTGAAGTGTCTGACTGCAGCCGCACGGGGTAGTCGAGCACACAAAGCCCAGTGCCCGGGACAGGCCGTGGCTGTGCCCAGCCTCCCTGTCGGCCGTCTGCCCCCTCTGGGCACAGAGAGGCTTGCAGGTGAGCGCAGGGAGGGATGCCGAGGCAGGCACCCGTACGCCGTATTTCCTCGGGAGGAGCAGGGAACGGCTCGCCCCCGCTCTGCTGAGGCGGTCTCTTGCGAAACTGCCGTGCGAAGCCTGGCGCGGATTGGCCCCTCCGCGCTGCGGTACCAGCCAGGGCCCCGAAGCGGGCAGAGGCGGGGGCGGTGCCGCGGCCGGCCGGCGGGCAGGTACGGCGCAGGAGGGAGCCTCTCCTTCCCCTTGGGCAGCGGCCGTACGGGGCTGCAGCAGCCGGGACAGCGGGAGCCGCGGTGGCCATGGAGACGCGGGGGGGGGCGGGCCCTTGCCGTCAGCCGTGCGCGGCCCGTCGCGCCCCTCCGGTGAGAGAGGGCGGCCGGTGCCCTGCCCTGCCCTGCCCTGCCCTGCCCTGCCCTGCCCTGCCCTGCCCTGCCGGGGTTCTGCCCCCCCTGCGCTCCCGGGGAGATACATCGTTTCCGTGGAGCTGCCTGAGCCCACAATGATTATTTCTTCCGGTAAAGTTATCTCGGCGTGTTAACGGTTAAAGGCACCAACGGTCTCTTGCCCCTGCGCCTTCAGCCGGGAGGGTACTACTACGCTTGAGGTCGTGTGAAGGCAGTGGCTCTTCACTGTAAGTGCCCGGGGAGCGGGGCTGCGGCTGCAGGGCCGTCCTGTTGGCTGGCAGCTGTGTGGGCCTCTCCGAGCAGGCCCTGCCTGGTAAGGGCGAGGGTACCTGAGAGTTAAAACTGGCTTAGGGGGTAGAAACTGGGTCAGCTTTTGTGGATGGAGAGTTGAAAATCGAGCATCTGATTTCTAGAAAATAAATGAAAGGCTTTTGGTTGAAAACTGGCAGGGTGTGAGGAGAAAACGGCAGAGCAGGAGACAATGTACTGATAGAGTGTCACTCCTGAGGCTTTGGAGGCCATCGGTGTGCTAGGAGGGCCCTTGGTGTCTTCCCAAAAATACTTGGTCCCAGGGCATGGTGCAGTCAAGAGCCAGGCAGCATCTCTAAGTGAAGAGTAAAAGAAGTTTGATATTTTTGAGGGATAGCAAATCAGTAGTGCTGGTATGAGGAGGTATCAAGAGGAGTGTAAAGGGAAGAGGGAGTTAAACTTGAGGCAAGGATGCAAATTTGAACAGGAATCTGGTCAAGCATTAGTAAGGAAAGATTGAAATTAAGAGGTGGTGAAAAAGGGAACCCAGCAAAATTTCATAGATTGCTGAAGAAAATACCCAAATTGTTGGTGATGGACACATTCTTTTAATGCAATAATGTTCATTTGCAGAAGTACATGTATAAAAAATACGTCATTTTCTTAATAGTTTTTTCTGGGTTTCAGTTTATTCTGAAGGCTTCCATTGAGTTTGCATGGATTTGGAAGTTAAAAGAGTTGCTGCATCCCCTGGAAAGCAGGCTCAGCTGTCACTGATGGGGAAGAAATGTCAGGTGTGTTAAGGGGAGGCTTGTGGTTGTTGTCCTTCCTTACTTTGATATTTTTACAAATATTTTAATCATACTTCAGAAGGTTTTTAGTTCAAGGTTATAATATGTTCTGTAGAGAAGAAAACTTATAAAGAATTTGTTTTTGTCAGCAAGTGATAGTTTAGTATGATAACTTCTCAAATGAAGGAGAGAATTTCCAATAAAAACAGCTGGCCTAAAATAACTGATATTCAGGGTACTTTAGCTGGGATGTGGAGAACTCGGGAACAAACTAATGCTTGCAATTAAGTCCAACATAGGTTTAAAGCTGTGCTGTGTGCTGTCTCAAGCTGTTGGTGAAACTGGTAACAGGTATGTGTGTGTTTTTGTTTTGCAAGGCAGCAGTAAAGCAACCCCCAAAACAATTTCAGAAGGTATGCTTTCAGATAGATGTGTGAAATGAATCTCAGTGCTCTGCATTCAGTATGAAGGGGAATTTTGTTTTCCAGGTATTCCTAATAGTCTGCATTTTGAGATAAGTTAGGTGTGCAACCCTCACAAGATCACTGTAGCAGAAACTTTCAGGATAACTTTGGGTAAACTTGGGTAGTACAAATATGACCTTAGATTCTGAGGGCTATTGTTTTTATTATAGCTGAGGTAAATACTAATATTTTTAATAACAACTGTTTTTTTTCATGGATACTGTGTACTTTATGCCCCTGAATTAAAGTTTAATTGGTACCCTTCCCTCATTCGGAAGGAAAAAGGACCTTTTGTAAATGATATCACATTAATTTTGTAATGTTACCTTTTAGCTAGTCTTTTGAGAATGAAATACCTGTGTACAACAGAACCTTTAGGGCTTTTAGTGTAGACTGCAAAAGAAAACAAATGTCCCATTTTTATCTTAATTTCTCACCCCTTTTTTCCTTCTTTTTCTCATGCCCCCCAGTTTCCAAATTTAGACTCCCTAGTCCATCTGATTCTTGGTGGCTTACAAAAATAAATCATAGATTAAAATTAGGTTGAAACTAGGTGGTTCACCCTGTAAATGTTGGCAGTCTTCAGGATGATTTTTGTTTGCTTTCTTCCTGATTTGATGACTTCTGGAAAAGGAATTAAATTGTGACTTTAACATCTATCATGTTATATGGTCTTTATCTTATCACAGTTGAAATGGTACAGAAAAATTGTATACTTGTGATTTAATGCATTGCATTTAGTTTTAAGAATAAGACTAAATTACGTTACACTCATAATGTTTTTTACCTATTTGACCACAGGGTGGTGGTGTTTCTTACGTGCGACCTTACCTTACTGGAGAGAAATTCTATTTTTTTAAACCTGAAGACCGTTTTTTGAAGGCACTAGTGGGTAGTGTTCCTGAACTGTGAACTTCTTTTTCAGCAGCAGGCTGCATGAGTGTGTGGCAAGAAAGGAGTACAGTTTTGTGACTACTCTTAAATCGTGAAAGATGTTAGGGCACCACTGGAAGTAGGATGTCTGCTGAGTTCAGGCTGTGATGCTGTGATCTCTGAGCTGAGTAGTATGAAAACAAAGATGCTGGCCCTGATTCAGAACATCCCTGAACCACTTTTTTTTTTTTTTCAGATTGGAAGGCCAGTTGAGGGAATGTGTGCTTGCCCCAGTCGAACAGTCTTTCCCCTAGGGATTTGCTGTTGGCTGTTTTCAGAAAGCCTTAGTGGGGTAGATGGAGCTTTGGCTTGAGCCTTCTTGCCAGGTTCTTGCTCAGCTGAGTTGGGAGATCTGTGTGGTACATGGCCATGCAAAATAAACAATGTGAGTACAGAAGCTGCCTAGTCATCATCATGTGCTGCTCTACTGTAGCTGAGATGATACAGTTACTGCAAATATCAAGGCTTTGGGGTCTGAGCTAGCTCCTTGTGAGCCAGCTAGCTGTTGGTATTTTGGTTTAAGGGCTGGCTGGGGGTTTGGTTCCCAACCAACAAGGACGATTGTTAGTTGGGAACCTAAACCTTTGTGAGCAGTGATTGTACAAAGCCTCAAGAAAATGGATTATTTTAAATGCATTGTTAGATGATGTGGATACCATCTGGGTTGTGAATTTTTAGTGGCTGGAAACCTTTCTAGCATGATGAATATTCAGTCTTTTAGTCTCAAGATCTGTAAGAATCAACTTTCAGTGAAAAGTTTTTGTTTTGTGCTTTTGTTAGTAGCATCTCAGTCAAATATGTTGGATAGATACTTTGAGATATTGGTTTTAAATATTCCAGGGGAAGTTGAAAGAGAGAACTGTGTATTTTAACCCTAATCCCTGTAGGTATGTAATAATATGTCATTCTTTTAGGGCTGGAGACCAGATACACGGGCCACTCATGGCCCTCGCCCACCAGAGTAAGTCTGCTTCTTTTTCTGATCAGTTTGTTTAATTGTGCATGATTAACACAATGCATTTGCATTGATATGCAACTCAGTGTTCCATGAAATTTATCATCATAGGTTTGTTTTCTGTGATTTATATTTACAGGAGAATATTTGATGCATTATTTACATTGGAATTAAGTTGGTTTACATTTGATTGAGTTTAACAGTAGAGTTGTACTCAGAGCTTTCATATTTATACCTAGTGTTCCTTGAATATTTTTAATATAATAGTCTGCAAAAAGAGAAAAACATTTTTTAACTATTAGCCTTTTCTGCAGGTATTACAGTAAAAATTATGGAGAAACTGTTGGGAAGGGTTTTTACAAGAAATGGGAAATCTTATACAATGTTTCTAAAATTAAAAACCTTTTAGTGCCTTTGACAGGTAAGCAACATCTGTTCTTCCAAGGACCATGTTTTATAGTTTAGGTTTTTTTGTTTACTGGAATGCTTTACAGCCAATGTATCTTTCTACATTATTTGACAAGTATGTATGACCATGACCTTGGATTGTTCATATCAAAGTCAAATAACTTCAATTTCTGTGTACTGTCAGTCATTCTCTAATGAAAAAAGACTGGAAATTAAGAAGCTCTCTTATTCCAAGGAGTAATCTTGTTATAATAGGGTTGTTTGGAAATATTATTGGTAAAATATGAAAAATATGAATTCATGGTGTGCCAGAATATACCTGGGGTAAAAGCAGAAGGCACAGAGATGCATTGGTGGATTGGAGGTGTTTTCATTTCTTAAGCAGAGTAAAATCCCGAAGCATAGTTGACTTCCACTGTGTTAATCTCTTACAAAAAGTTTGGAAGGTTTGCATTCCAAGAAGCTATTGCTTCACTGTTGCCTCTCTGTTGACTGATTGCACAGGGATGTTGACACAGACCTGCTGTAGAAGATGGGAATAAGGAATCCCTGATTTATGATCTTATTGAAGCAGCTCGTGTTGCAGAATGAAGAGAAGCCAAGATGGCCATGCTGAGAGTGAAGAAGGGCCTTACAGGGGCTTTGTCTGCAACTGGGGAAGAGGAAAAGCTCAGTGACCATTCCTGAGCTGAAGCAAGAGGGGCTAATAAGGATTTTCTGAGTCAGCCATCTCCAGTTGTACTGAAAATGTTCACAGCAGGGAAATTTTTGTGAAGGAGCTAATAATAATAATAACTAATAGGCAGTTTGCTTTTACTGTAATTGAAAAATAAGTTAATGTATCGCTATTAAAATCATTTTAACTTCCTGCAGGGTGCCATGCCTAGATCTGGGGAGGCTGGGAGATTCTGATGAAGAGGTAATTATAAATTAATAGTTTCTAGAATTCATGTGTTGCAGGAGTTTATAAAAATACCACTCTGAATGTGAAACAATTATGATTGCTTGTCCCTTTTTTTTTTTTTTTTCTCCCTCCTGTATTTTTAGGATGGGGACTCTTACATACCATACAGTGGAAGTTATTCTCATACATGCCTTCTAGATTCATCTTCAGATTGGAAAGTGTCATTACGAACACCAAATGCACAGCATCATCAGGCTCAACAGGTCAGTCTGTTGCTACAAGTGTCTTTAAAATATTCCGCTTTAGAGGTAATGTAGAAAAACATACTTAGATTTATTATACAAGTTATAACTTTGGTTAAACAAGTTACAGTTTTGGTTAAGCTCATATCTCCAAGTGCTATTGGTCCAAAATATTTTTGGCAAAGTACTTTTTCCTGAGAAGCCTCTAGAATATTTTAAAAAATCCTATTTTCTTAAATATGTTAGCTTTGTTGATTGATACACTCATCCTTTTCACTGTACTATTTTTTTTTAAGAGATACATTAATAGCTATCTTTATTAAGCAACTGAAAAATGTAATACTTTTGAGGTAGCATATAACTTTGGTTTATCTTTCTAAAAAAAGTGGAACTTAAAAATATAGTAAAGACAAGATTGATAGTAGTGAGTAGGTCTATGATTGAAGACAAAACCCAAGTTTACAAACAGTAAGTATTATTTCTATGGAAGAATAGTTATCTCTGGTGAAAAGGAAACTTTTGGAGTTATGTACAGCCATTTTATAGGGTTTTTCTTAACTCTCTTCTCTTTAAAACAGAACTGTGATGTTAACTTTGGAATTATGTTCAATTTGTCAGAACACTTTTATTGTTAAATTTTCCTGATCACAGATCAGCATTGTTTTCCCTGGATGACTAAGAAACATAATCACCAATAATCCTAGGTGCTTGATAAGAAAAATCAGTAGTCCAGATGCTGACGTTCTGGTTTATAGTGCAGTACAGCACTGTTCAGGATCAATGCCTGCTATAACAATTTTAAGAATTAATTTAATTACTGATTTACAGAATCACAGAGTCACAGAATGTCGGGGATTGGAAGGGACCTCGAAAGATCATCCAGTCCAATCCCCCTGCTGGAGCAGGAACACCTAAATGAGTTCACACAGAAGGTGTCCAGGCAGGTCTTGAATGTCTCCAGAGAAGGAGGCTCCACAACCTCCCTGGGCAGCCTGTTCCAGTGCTCTGTTACCCTCACAGTAAAGAAGTTTCTTCTCAAATTTAAGTGGAACCTCCTGTGTTCCAGCTTACACCCATTGCCTCTTGTCCTATCATTGGACACCACTGTGAAGAGCCTGACTCCATCCACCTGACACTCACCCCTCATATATTTATAAACATTAATGAGGTCCCCCCTCAGTCTCCTCTTCTCCAAGCTAAAGAGGCCCAGCTCCCTCAGCCTTTCCTCATAAGGGAGATGCTCCACTCCCTTAAGCATTTTGGTAGCTCTGTGCTGGACTCACTCAAGCAGTTCCCTGTCCTTCTTTAACTGTGGGGCCGAGAACTGGATGCAATATTCCAGATGTGGCCTCACCAGGGCAGAGTAGAGGGGGAGGAGAACCTCTCTTGACCTACTGACCACAGCCCTTCTAATGCACCCCAGGATGCCATTGGCCTTCCTGGCCACAAGGGCACAGCGCTGGCTCATGGTCATCCTGCTGTCCACCAGGACTCCCAGATCCCTTTCCCCTACACTGCTCTCTAGGAGATCATTCCCCAACCTATACTGGAGTTATCAGAGTTTCCTGAATGCAGGAAAAATTTTCCTTTGAACTCTTATGTCTGAATTAAATTTGAAAAAAAGAATGTGGCATACTTTTATTTGATCATTGATACATGTTTAATTTCTCTTTTCCTTTAGTTTAAACAGGTGTCTAGAAAATCTTGTCAGAAGAAAATAGAGGTAAAGTAGCTGAAAAAAATTTAAACTTAACAAAGTAACATTAGCAGTTCAGTAGTAGAGTACTATAGTCTAAGTTCTGAAAATGTAATGTGTGACAGGAACTAGCTTATTGGAGAGACTATTTTTAATATGGTCATTCCATCAATATATTGAGTGCTTCAAATGTGATAATTCAATGAAAAATGCTGAAGTACTGCAAATAGTAGTCTTTGGTTTGTAGTCCCTATGTATTCAAGAGTTTAGATATCTGTAGCTTTAAACTAATTGAGAAACAATGCTACCTACATGATTATTTTCTGTCATAATTGTGTACCATACATAAACATAGTAAAAATCTTATAAGTAGCAGTACGGTTTCATTTGTTTAGAGTGTAGGAAATATCCTTACTTATCATTGTTATCTCTTTTTGGAAGAATGGGAAAATACACTGTTTAAAAATCCATTGTTTCCAAAATATTTAACTTACTTAAACCCAAGAAATACTCTAATGAATGTGTTTGAAACAGAAGTGTAGCTGGAGGGAAAAACAGTTTTTAATTAATTTGTATATAACCTATGCGACTTGAAACAAATTATATAGCAGCTTGTATGGCAGGACTCCAAATTGGCTGGAGCTCAAGGTAAACCTACCAAGATCATAATTTTATATGTTTCCCTATATAACCAAATGGTTTCTCAGCTTGAAAAAAAAAATTGCGTTTAAATAAAAACTAAAATGGTCAAATGGGGTTTTTTGTTTTGTTTTAAATAACTGACTAAGAATGTACTACTACTCAGAATATCTATGTGCCCAACATAGGTTATGCACATCTTAAGATGCAGCTGTAAACATAGAATCATATAATTTTTTTGGTTGGAAAAGGCCTTTAAAGTCATTGAGTCCTACCATAAACCTAACACTGCCAAGTCCACCACTAAACCCCATCACTAAGCACCACATCTACATGTTTTTTAAATACCTCCAGGGATGGTGACTCCACCACTTCCCTGGGCATCCTGTTTCAGTGCTTAAGGTGAAGAAATGTTTCCTAATATACAATCTAAACCATCCCTGGCACAACTTGAGGCCGTTTGCTCTTGTCATATTGCTTGTTACTGGGGAGAAGAGATCAAGACCCACCTCGCTACGACCTCCTTTCAGGTAGTTGTAGAGAGCGATAACATCTGCCCTTGTTACAACAGATAGTTATTTTCCTCTGTACTGCATTGTAAGTGTGCAATGCAAACATACTTGAGTTACTATTCTGTTTTTTGATCTGGATGCCTAGAATTTCAGTCCTTGCTTTACCTCTCTTTTTTTTTTTTAATATAAAGTTCATACATACAGTTCTGTCTAGCTGCAGGAAGGCTAACAGAAGCTTGGTATGGCTTTGTTTCTCAGAATCTTTCTCCCTTTGTTTTCTGCTTTTCTTTGTGAAACTGTTGTTGCTTTCTTTCTGCCTTCATTATCTCTTAAATACAGGAGTGCTGAATGTGCAGGAAAGTGTCTTCTGTTCACTTACCCTGTTTTGCTCTCTCTTTCTTTATTTTTGCCTGACTTTTTTTTTATTTAGTATTTCTTTTTTGTGGACAAGATTTTCAAGCAGTTCTAAAATATCTTAATGAATTCCTCTGAGTGGCCTTTATTTCTGCATTGCTTGCTTCTGGGGTCCTGACTGAGCATTCCTTTAGCAAGATATATTCCAGCTTCATCAATAACAGACTGTGTAAGTAAATCTTCCCAAAATAGGTCACTTCTAGAAGAATGATTTAAATATAGTCTTATCATTCAGGAATTAACCAGTGAAGGGATGTGGATCCTCTTTTGAAAGAGAAAGCTGCCCTTTCAAGAACATACATCTTTTGGGTTTTTGAGAAATGGTTTTCTAGAACAGGACTGTTACACTGCTGTTGCAGGATGAGATGTGTCAAGTCGAGGTGCTAGATAAGACCATCTTACTGTTGTTAGCGTTGAAGGAATATCACTTAATCGTTGACGGTATTAGTTATTCAGCAAAAGAAGAATGGAGTCTTGGCCTTCTGTCATTGCTGCTATTTCTACAGCCTCCATTGTGTAGAGCACTGAAATGGACATCAAGTTAGAAAGGTACTTAGCTGGCTTCCAAGCCTTTTCAGCTGATGTTTTTCTAGGAGAGGAAGTCCTAGTACTAATGCTCATCTGCCATCCAGGAGTATTAGAACTGATAGAAAAAATCCATCAACCCATTTTCAGCCATCCAAAATCAAACGGCAGAAATCCCGTTTTAGTGATCTGTAACATTATCTTATAAGACAGAACCACTGAATCTTGGCTTTTTTCTTTAAAAGTTGTATAAAACCATTTGTCTGTGTACTTTTTAGATTTAAAAATGGCAGAATATGAAGAACTCAATGAAAATTAAGCTTGAATATGCAGTCATATTCTCATTTTTTTTTAGTGTGAAGCATAGTGTGAAGAAGTTTCAGAAGTTATACTGCATAGGAATTATAATAATGCTGTTCTCATTCAGTAGATCAACCAGAGGCTTTCCTATTGATTATTCTTTGCTTTAGCATTCTGTTTTGGAGCAGAAGACAATACCAGAAAATCTGCCATCACCAACAGGGAAATATAAACTGAAGCATCGTCAGTATGAAGCAGATATGCAGGAAGAATATAAGCAGTATTCTCAGAGAATTGCAGAAAAGAAAAAAGACCACGTCCAGTGTCGAGAAGCTTTGATAAAGGTAGCTGGTAAAGAAGTAATTGCATTTTTAAATAGCAGGTGTATGTTGGTATTTCAGTACAGTGTTTGGAGAGGTTTGCACTTGTGTGTAATTAATTTCTTGCAATTTCTTACAATAAAAAATATTTTTATTGTAAATAAATAAAATGTGTAATTTCAGCATCTAATGTTGAGTAGGAAATAAAATATAGGAAGCTTTTTTTCAGTTGTTCCAGAGTAAGAAACTGAGATGCTCTGAGGATCTAAGTATGTTTGTATTCTGTGGTAAGAAATGTAACATTTGCCCTCATGGTGCGACTCTAGCCTGAGGATGAAGATCAGGGTGATTGACAGGGCGGAGTTTGCAGCCTAAGATGATGAGAGACAGCAGGAAGATCTTGCTAAAATGTTATTTCCAAATACAGAAATGCCTTCAAGCTTTTTTTATTTTTAAATATAGAAGTATTTTAATTATTGTTCTATTCCATTAAGATTCTGTATAGGACTTAAAAAAGGAGTGAAATATATAATCTTCACTTTAAAGAACTATTAACATTGCAAATGGAAGGGAATATGGAGTTAAAATAATGAAAGATAACTATACTTCTTGTATTGATGTTGTATAACATCCAGTACGGTTATACTGCAAAGTTGGACTGCAAGCTGTATTAATTCTGCGAGGTTTCTTATATGTTTTTAAATTAAAACTAAGATGCAAACAAGGGAAGATCAGTGGAGAGAAACTAGAAAGCAAAGGAGTGAGAAAAAAACAACTTTCATCTTGTTGTAGAAGAGAAAGTGGAGAAAGGTGGCTGCACAGAGCAAGATACATCATTGTAGATGTAAGGGAACAGGGAACAAAAGTAAGCAACAGCTGTAGGGACTGGTTGAATGCTAGATTGTGCTGAGGGTAGATGACCGTCTAAGAATCTTAATGAAAAGTTAAGTATGCAGATGTTGAGGGAACATATTGTGCTGTTTGTAATTAATAATAAGTTTACTGATTTGACTTCCTTAATGTTCAGTAGAATGAAGAGGGAAGGTCTTAGGTAAGACAAAGATTGTTTCACATATTGTTGTTTATGGTTTTACACATAGTGTTGATAGTTTTAAAGGGGCTGTATCCTCTTATAGTCATGCTTCTAGTGTTCAGTTGAAAGTTGGAGAACCTGCAAGTACCTAGAAGTAAACATTCTGTGAGTAAAAGAGTTGAGTGAAAAAAATAAAATTATTATTTTGTTAAGTTTATATTTGGTGGCAGTTACTTTGGGTTTGGGGTTTTTTTGGTGTGTGTGCGTGTTTTGGTTTGGTTTTGGTTTTTACGATTCCAATGTTACGTACTAGTCTGACATCCTCGCGTCATCTGTTTTCCAAGCAGTAACTCCTGTATATGGTGTTCTGCAAGCTCATTTACAGGAGCTGCCAAGTTAATTTGAAATTGAAGAAATAGGTGGCAAGCATATACCGAGAGATAAAAAGCAGGATTGGCTTATTCTATAGATTTTGGGTTCCAGAAAGATACTTGCTGAGCACTAGAAGCTGTGTGTGTCAGTTCTTTTGATAGATTTTCATATTATGTCTAGCAGAGCAATTTTCTGTGTTAGACATTATCACCTGATTAAATTAATAAATCAAATAAGTATTTTTGAGATTTTATTTCAATAGGGTTGAAAGCTAGTAAGTATACAAAAGCTATAAGGAAAGACTAGAGAGCAAGATTTGTAAGCTCAGTTTCTCTAGAAAGCTAGGCTTAAAAAATTTATTACTTTTTCTAGTTAGCATGAAGTGGAAGAAGTAGACACTAAAAAAAAAGGAAGAAAGAAAAATACTTTTAAATAAATTGTTCTGTGGGAGATTTTTTGTTTGCTTTTCTTAAAATTAATTACATTTTATTTGTTAAAAAAATGTATTTTTACCTAGGGTACACAGCTTGAAGATGGACATAATGATGATCTTACTGCTCTTGATGAGAAAGCTCTCCTGCAACAATGCTACACAAGCCAGCCCTGTAATAGGTGGCACAGTATAAGGAAATCAGAAGCCGTAAGTATTTTGGCTGGTAGTGTGCTATTAACTGTCTAGACTTGTAGAATGGCTTCCCAGATGTTCAACATAAGTTAGGCCTTCCGTGATTTATCCCTAGTATGTAATTGCACCCATTGATAATGGGAGTTTAAACACTTGTTTCAATCGGAGCTGAACTGAGCAAGTCAGTAAGCATTTTTTTATCTTATGTGCAATGCTTGTATTTTATGCAGTAATGTATATAAATTGGAATGCAAATTATGAATAATAAATACAAATATATACATACAACTAAGATTAACTGACTGAGTTGAGTATAGTATTACATTTCCCCTGGTCTCTAGCTTGTACCTGAGCCTGTGTTCCATGATCCGTGGATTCCATGATTCCATCGGCTCTTACTCTGACTTTATAAGTAAACTGGCTGGTTTTACTCATCAACTCCTGAAATGGTGTATGTGATGAGAACTGGCTTTGTAAGCTGTATGGGCTCTGCTGTTGGTAGTAATTTACATTAACCAATGCTTTGGCTGAGTCTTCAAGCTCCCCAAGGATGGAGCTTCTACAGCATCTCTAGGCAACCTCTTCCTGTGATACACTACTCTTCTGGTGAAGAAGCTCTTCCTGTTAACCATACCCAGCCTCCCAAGGCTCAGCATATAACCTTTGCCTCCTGCTGTAGTGTTGGCCACTGTCAAAAAAAGTTTGGTTCTGTCTTCTTTGTAGCTACCTTTTGGTTGTAGAATGTCTTCAGAATGCCTCATAGCTACTGCTTCTGCAAACTAAACAAACCCAAGCTCCCTTAGCATCTTCTTTCATTTTCTTTGGCCACTGTCAGATAGTTTCCAGGTTCCTCTCATCCCTATTGTTCTTGGGAATGAGGGAGCTCTGAAAACTGGAAACTAGTATGGCCTCGCTAACATGCATAGAGGGCAATTAAAACTTTTCTTACATGCAGGTACCCAATATATTTACTTACTTTCTTACATAGACATGAATTTTACTCTTTTTAGGACTGAACAATAGGAATCTTGCTCAGCTAAGCCCAAGCCTTGAATTTAGGATTATTTACACTGATGAAGAACCTCAAGATTTGATATTGCTTAATTCAGTGTTTGCATATGCAGAGTTATGGCTTTCATGACTGGTTTTTGAAGGTATTGTTGAACAGAGTTAGCGTTCTAACTTTCTCGTGGAATAATAAGCCATGAGAAATGTTTTAATATTGTAAAAGTAAATAATATTTTTAATTTATTTTGTTTGCTCATCAAGATGCACTGAATTTTGCATCATTGCAAACATTTACTTGATTTCTAGTCTCATCAAGGTGAATGCAGATGTTGCATTACTGAGGTCACTTCTCATTTTCATGATAAGAACATATTTTCAGAAAGTACTTTTATGAAGAATTTGAAGAACCTCCTGTTTATTTTTAGAATAAATTTTAAAATCTCTACTATAGGGTGAAAATAATGGAAAAAAGTTTTGAAGTATGATTAGAGTAACTACTTAATGCTAAATCAAATAAGCTGGAAACACTGAGAAAGGGAGCAGTGCTGGATGACAAAATATCATGTATACTGTAGCTGGAGGTTTAAAAGGAAACCAGCAGGTGTCTGAGCAAGGTGTCATGGAGACCTTTGAAGCCCCATTGTTATTGATTAGCACTCATGATTGCACAGGCTGGCCGTCTCTAGGAGCATCTCTTAGGTTCTCTGAGGTTCAAGCTTCTGATAGTGGGTAGGAACAATGGAAAAATTCGGAAGTGGTAACTGCATACGTATTCATTCCATTGGGTATGTATTGCTTCAGTTGTTGGCATTTGATTTTAAAGTGCTTTAAAATTTTCCTTAAGAATACATAATGTTAAAATTTCATTTTACTTTAATCATTACATTAATGTTAAAGTAGTTTCTCTTAATTTTTCTGTATTTTGGGTTGAAAGTTCCCTTATTTAAGACAGTTTATAGTACATGTCCGATTGTCAATATATATAATTAAATTAGGTTTATTTAGAAGAATGGTCATTTTCTGTGACTAACCATATTTTGCGAATAAGAGTTACTACTTTTTAACCAATGAGAGCTGCTGCAAGTCCAGTGTTTGCATCAGCAATTTTATAAATTCATAGAGCTTTTGTCTAAGCTGAGTGGAAGATGTTCAATGGAAGACTACATTTTGTGACCTAGGATTCAATTGAAATTCAAGGTGCAAGGTCTCTCTTTTAAAATCATGTTCTTTTCAGCATGCTAGCTGGTTTGGCTTTATAAGCAAGGGTCCATGCAGTACGTTGTGTTTTTGCAGACACTGCTCTGTATTACCACTGTATCCTCCTTTACATAATGCTTTTTAATGCATCTGACCTGACAGGTAATGGACAAAGATTCAGTAACTCAGAATTAAGCACCCTGTAGTTCTGATAGGTGCAAAAATAAAATATGAAAGCAAACTATCAAGCCACCTATCTTCTATAATTAACAAGTCTTTAAAGGCTTTAAATCAGTTTGGAATAAACACCAGCTGGTCTGGTGTTACATTACTTATTTGTTTTTTTTAGTTGGTTTTGTTTAGTTTTGTTTAGAGTTTTTTTGTCTAGTGCCAATCAATATTTACTTGAAGACTGTGAATTATACTCATAATGTCTCTGTGGAATTAGGGGTTATCCCTTTCAGTTATCTCGTGTCTGGGAACCAACTTGCAGTTCTTCAACCATGGGAAGGCTTCATCTATCTATAATTTGGTTTGCACACAAGAATTGTGTGGAAAAAATAATCAATCAATCAATCAGAAAAATGTCTTTAGTTCTTCAATTTCAAAATACCTACAAAGTTGTCAAACAGGCTGCATAAATCCCCTCAGTAACAGTAATCTGTTTTCTCATATACAGAAAATATTTTTGAGGAGGTAAAAGGCAAATTTAAGTGCAGTGAAAAAGTTCAGAAATGTGGAAGATAAAACAAAGATTTGATTCTGGGGCCTGATTGTTGCCAGTGGTCTCCATGGTGTCCTTGGGCATCCTCTTGTGCTTTGGTTTATCTTTCTGTGAAACAAATTAAGATCAACGTCTGAGCACTTCACAGGGACTGGCACAAGGTTATGGTTCAGTGTTACTGTAATAAAAATAATAAGATCATGTTAAATCCCCTCCCTCCTTAGAATGATCTTTCCTGAAAGGTTTTTCAGATTGGCCTGTCTCAGCAGAAAATTATTGTGGCATGAAGCAAATAGAAATTGTGTGTGGAGACTTAAGTCTTAAAATATTTTTTTTTGATTAAATATTGCTGGAGGTAAAGTTGCATTCTCTGAGTTGGAATCTGTGTCAACCATAAAACCTGGAATAGTGTGAATTTCCTCAGGCTCTTTTGTACTTACAGAATTTATTGGAAAAAACACAAAGATAAGGATGCTGTCTGTCAGCGTAAATACTAGAATTTTCATACTTGTCAACTAGTATGCATAGACAATTTGAGTGTGTAGCAGAGAATATTATTTGTCATGCAAATAGAATTATATTAAAAAAGATGGAAAAAAAGATTAATTGTGACATCAGTAAGATTGTGACCTCTGAATGCTATGTTAAAGGGTAATTTATTACTTGAAATGTCTAGTGTTACATTTCACTTGTTCTCAGTCAGTTTTTCATTCCAGGAGGATGTTGCTGCAGAGAGGAGGAAACAGGCTGTAGTAGAACAAGTAATGGTGGATCAATTAGCCAGGTAAGTGAATTTATAACGTAAAATTTACTTTTCCCAACAGAAGAATTTAGATCTCTGAGTGTGGCTTTTCTTGCCTAAGAGGTGTTTTGATGATCTCGTTCCAGGTCTTACACAGTCTTAGGTAGTGTTATTATTTGCAAAAATTATTTGAGTAAAAAGTCTTTTAAGTTTAATGTAAAATATCAGTTTAAAGTGCTGTGTAAGTTCATTTTTTATGAGAATAACTTTTAATTTTATACTTGAACCTAATTTAAGGCCTTTACAATAGCACTAGTTCTCAGAAATAACAACTCCATAAAATATATGGATGCCTGCTGTTACAAATTACATTTCTTGAGTATTTATTGTCTTTTTTTAAGAATTTTAACTTTATTAATATTCCTTTATTAATATTGACACAACATCCCTTAGGCATAAAGGAGTATTATACTAGTATTGAGCAGATAGGAAAAAAGGCACAATGATGAATCAAGTTGATCAAGGTTGTCCAGGAAGGCTCTGCTAACTTCATTGCTATCCCTTTAGCTCCAAGAAAGCGTTGCTTCTATGTGGAAAGATCCCTTTATATGTTAAGAGTAAAAAAGTAACTTAGAGGTAAAGATGAGTATGGTAAAAATATCTTTCCTTATTCTTATTCTCATAAACTTGTTCTCATTTTTAAGCATGCTTTAATAATTCAGGGCTTTATCCAAGTTGTCTGTTTATGACAATATAGGATGGAGCAAGCTGGTTTAATATAGTTTCATGTTACCTTACACTTGCTGAAAATTATCTGTCGGTAGATCTACAGTATGATGCATTCTGTGCTTAGTTCACAATCTATGTAGTCATCTGTGCTGATATTCTAGTCCATCAGATCTTAAGACTTTGAAGTTGAAATGTTGTTGCACTTCACCATTTTATTTTTTCTTTGTTTCTGTTCCAACTGCAGTTTAAATGTCCTATATTGTTTAAAAGTCTCTTAATGCTTTTACACTATTTAAGAGCTGAGATACCAAGAAAGTTGCCTGAAGGAAACAAGATTGTCATGAAACACAATGATAAATTCCAAGTGTCATTGTAGGAGGATTAAAAAAATTGAAGTGTTCAGTGTAGAAATCCAGAGTTTTTAAAGAAATAACTTGTCCTATATCATATCTCTACAAAGATATAAGGAAAGCAGATGATTACAGAGATTATTTTAAAAATGCTCCAATTGCGTTGAAGTGTTTCAGTTCTCCTGATGTTGGATTAAACCTTTTTGCACCTTGGATCATGGATGTTCATTCTATGCTTAACCTCTTTCAACTCTTTGCCTTATTTTTTCTATGTATTCCTTCTCCTACTCTGAATCCTTCTGTTGACAATGTCAAAACAATATTCAGTAGTGCTACAGCTGCATCCCGATGACCTTTTAATTTAAAAAAATCTCTCTATGTTCCAAATATAACTGTGCCAGTACTGCCAAACAAATTGGTATCAGAGAGCAGGATGTTAATCGGGGAAAATTAGTTCAAAACTGTTGTGTGAAAAAATCTATTCAAGGAAACACAAAGGTGTTTTCATTTAAAAAAAAAAAATATTTTATTTAGTAGAGCCAGAGCCAATCTTGCAGTTAAATCAGTGTAACTGATGTGTGTAAAGGTAGATCTGTGTAGATCAGAGAGCAAGTTTATAAAACTATATAAACTGTGCAAAATTATTTTTTCCTTCTAATTATGAACCATTCCAGTAGTGTAAAAAGAATCTAATTTATTTTTAAAGGGTCTCTCCTTTTGTTTACTTATTAAACTGATACAGAGAATATAAAAAGGTTCAGAAACCTGTTTATCTAGTTCTTGTCTGCTTGGTGGGACTTTGAGATCCTATCGGCTATGTAGTCAGTGCTTTGGGAGAAGAAGTGCCAATGTTTTTCTTGGGTGATGTCATTGGCCAGTACTAGTAATTGCTGTCACTGATTTTGGGGGAGCCACTGGTAAAGAATATCACCAATGGAATATTTACAGAAATAGTGGAAATCAGGAAAAAAAAAATTGTAATCCTAAGAATTATTTTCTCTATACATATTTAAAATAAACTTTAAATACTACATATATACATGTAAGTTACCACAGTAGTACACTGCTAGAATATTATTGCATAGACTTAATTTTGAGTAGTAGACTTCAGAATTTGTAAAAAGAAACAGAAAAATAAGTCCACAAATTTGTACAAGCTTAATGGATAACTCCAAGATTTTATTGTTGTGTTATTTTTGGGTGTTTTTTTCCCAAGTAAGAACATGTAAGATCTGAAATTCAAACTTAGTAATAGTCAGACTCTTTCTGGTCAGAGCTGTTATAAGTGACCCAGAGCAGTCCACACGTGCTGATGTTTACAAGGAAGCTCAAGGACTTCTGGAACTTGGGACAGCACCAGTGCGTTTTAGGAAAAGAACGCTTCATGAAACAAAGTAAGTTTTCTCTAGCAGTCTTTTTTTTTTTTTTTTAGATACACATTTTCTACTGTATTTTTTATTATTTTGGGCTCTGCAAAGTTAGTTTGCCTTTCCAGATGTTTTATTGCTTGGATACACCAGCTTCATGTGAGGACTTTTTTGTATCCTTCCCATGCTTATAGTTGCCTAGTGGGACCTTTTTATTTGAATTCTCTGTGTGTAATGATTGATTTATACAATTTATAAAGCCTAGGAGAACATTCTTAAGCTTATATTGATACTGTTCATCACAGGGTTTTGACAGCCTTTTCTGAGCTGTTGAATGCATGCAATCTTGTCATATCCTTTTAGAGATTCCTATCCTGAGGTGCATAAAATTGCATAAATATGCATCCGTAAATGCTAATGTAGATCTTCACAGTGTGGTAATACTTTTCTTTCATGTTTTGATTTCTGCTGCAGTAGTTAACCATATTGGCATTTAAATGTCATTCCTGGCCTCTGAGTATTGCAATAGTAACTGCAGGGGCTTACGAAAAACTGAGAAAGCACTGTGATCCATAAAATGAAATGAATCTGCAGGTCTGAGTTTTGTTCTGTTAAGCTTTCTCAACATGCAGGCAAACATCTCTGCTTTGCACATTTTAACATCTAAAGTTTTTCTCAGCAAATGTAACCTGTATTCTTAAAAAAAAAAAAAAAAAAAAGGCGACAAAACCAGTCTCGATCCCTTACACCCATCGCATGGACAAATCTCAATTTCTGGAACTAGTAATATGGCCAATATAAAATATCTAGATGGGTAAAGAAGCCCCAGCCTGGGTATTTTTGCAAGAAAACATTGATTTGTGGACGTATGTTGAGTGGTAGAGGTTTAATTCTTTATATAAAATGTATGTAAACAAAATATCCTGTTCATATCTGTGCATTCTGTGAATAAATATACTCTCATGTTATATAATTTCAGAACACCTTCTACATTACAACTCTGAGTTGCTTTCCAATTCAAATACAAGGGATCATCTCCTCAGCCAGTTGCCAAGGATACCATATTTCACATTTTTTGCTGTTTTGAAACAGTTGATTTTTATGTAACATTTCTCTGTGAGTATATAGGTATCATTAACATGCTGCATTATTTTCACAGAATAAGGACCAAATCAGCATTAACTGAAAACATGCTCTCTAACAAGCTACGCTTTGATAGTAGGATCATATCGAGGTAATCACAAATTTTGTGAAGCTTTTCAGTTCTATGAATTTATGAATTATGATCTTTACCCTCTTGAAATAATTAATCACACTGAATGTTTCTGTTTCCTCTGTTTAGAAACAAGTATGTACTGTGTGAGAGTGTACATATATACATACATGTATAATACAAATTTTGACATGGCTGATGAATAGTGGCTTTACAGTCTCATTGTTACAGTGTTAAGGTGCATAAAAAATGTTACGTTACCATCATACATGTAGCTCTGCAGGACAGTTAACACAGGGGCTGTGTAAAATAGTGCTCTTCGCTGTTCCACCTCAGTTGATTACAATATTAAACTTGCAGGTTTAGGACATCTTTGAAACTGTTCTGAATTGAGTAACAATGACATAAATTATATTCTTCTGTTCTGAAAGTGGCACTTTTCTGAAGTTGTAAGCTGTATGCTTGTTAAACATAGCTGAGGATTCAGCCACATAGCTTCATAAATACCATAATGAATGCAGTAGTCCTGGTGTAACTAATCCTTATTAACTAATAGTTAATGAGTGAAAATTACGGTGGTGTACTAAAACATGAAGCCTTGAAAGGTGTTTTTAACATTATGGAGAAGGGCATATTGCATTGAAATAAGTGTCCAAATCCAGAAGTTGAATTCCCTGGTTGTTTAGAGAATATAGTCATATACCTCTTTCAAAGATAAAGACTGTACAATATGCAACATTGAAAATAGAATGCATACTCCAAAATAGCAATGCTATTTATGCTTGGGTTGAAATGAGTTTATATAGATGCAAAAACATAAAAATGCTTTCCAATTCTCCTTCTAGAAATGGTCGCGATGCTTGTAGAGAGTTGATTGGATTTTTTTTTGCATGTGACAGCTCCCTTACTGTGTACGAATTTCGACAATTCGGAAAAAATAGGTAGGATAAGTAAGTTCTTTTTAAAAAGGTTTTAGAAAACATCTACTCCATCCAAGAAACTTAAATAAATTTAATTGTTTTAATATCAGTTTTTAATAATTTCACAGAACAAACGCCTTGCCTTTCATTCAGAAGGGAGTTTATGAACATCAACGTGGACAAAAGAAGGGAAAAGCTTACGATCTTAGTGACTTCTACGTTGTAAGTATTCTTCTGCTGAATGTAAGGCAATTTTGTTGGTGATTTGGAAGTAATATTTAGATATGCGAGTTGAAAATTGTGCTCTATCTTTCAGGTAAGACCAAAAGTCTTTCCCTTCAGTAATGTTTTTTGAATGAAAGATTTTCAAGCGTCTGGTTTATTTTGTTTCCCACATTTTTGAGATTCCATTTTTGGCTTCACATTAAGCTGTAGTTTGTAATTTTCCCAGCAGAGGGCACAAGACTGCAGACAGTGTAGACCTTTTTATAGGCAAAATGAACAAGTCGGGAAGGAGCATCCTGGAGATGAAGTAGACCAAAGTATTGTTAAAATAATTTTTGCAAGGTCTGCTGGCATTTTTGACATGAGGCAATGGTTGAATATTTTTTTAAACATGAGGAAATTGCAGATTCATTGGTTTTAATCTAAAGTTTAAAAGTTAGACAGAACTTCTGAAACAATGGTAAACTTCATCTGCCAGTGAATCTGGTGAGTGACTATGAATCATATTGCATCTTCAGTACTTCTTTACTGGGTTAAGTGTTCCTGTTTGTAAATACTTTTAGAGTACAGGTTGTTTTCACTGAGTTCTTCACATTCTCTTGCAAATTGAAAGTTTAGAGCAAAAAGCATGTTTGAATGAAGTATTGAAAATAAGGCATTAGTTTTTAGAGTGTTCTGTCTAATCACCTGCCTAATCCTAAATATTTACCTGTGGCTACCATATAAGAGTTTCCAAGATGAAATAGATTACTTTCTCTTTGGTGTGGAGGTTGCTGCTTTTTTTTTTTTTTTTTTTTTTTTTAATTATCCTTTGTATCTTTGCAACCTGCAGATGGAAATGTGTTCTGAATAAAGATGCATCTTAAAGCCAACCAGAAAATAGACTGCTACTGGGTTCAGTAGCTCTTTGGAATGATGTCATATCTGTGATTCTCCACATCTGAAAACTTGGTTTCTGGGCTGACATTAACATATACAAATTTCCCACAAAGTCCAAGTGGTTGAGGCACTTGCACAATAACAGTGTCTCTGTCTCGTTCATAATCTATGAGTTTTGGAGGCTTTATAACCCAAGCCTGCATGGATACTACAGATAGAGCTACTGCTTTTTTTCATTCTTTTCAACATTCCTTACTTTTAGTTTGCTCCTTTTCTTTCTGTCCCCTTCCCTCTTCACCCAAACCAAAAAAAATCTTTAACTTTGGAAAATATATGAGGTATGTTCTCTGTAAATTTTGCAATATTCAGAAGAGTCTATACTGGGTAATACTCTATATTACTCTATACTACTACTAACATGTTTTCATTCAGTATTTATTAGTGTCATCTAGTAATTTAAAATAATAACTTTATAGTTAAAATTGCAGGAATTATTTGAACTTTGGGAAGGCTACTTTTTAGTTATTTATCTCAAGTATGATTTTGGGTTATTGAAAATAACTGTAGAGTGTTTCTTCTATCTAAGAGAACTTCACTCACAGAATCAATGCGACACCTTTTGTGACTCTCTTCTGGGATACAGTGAGTTTTTGATCCCGTAAGGATTGAAGGGAGAAGAAAAATAGAAAAGTAGAGCCTGGCTGAGGGAACAAGGATCTGTAGGCTTATGTTCCTCGGCTGTAGATTAGGCGACAGTAGCCCTTCTTACTAGACAAACGTCTGTGTAGAGGATAACGTGTCCTCTTGGAGCCTGCGGTTGGTTTTATTTAGTTCTAGAAAGGCTCTGTTAAGGAGGTTAACTGACCTTAGCTAGACCTTCTCATCACTTCATACCAAGGCTTTTAACAATCATACTTCTTGAAAGTCTTGCAGAACATATTTTAGGAAATACACAACCTATTTGTAAATCATTTTATGCTTTACCAACAGGGAGGTAACCTAACTTTCCGAAGTGCTGATCATTGCCTTCCAGAAAGTGTTAAGCAGAACCCAGTTCTCACCCTTCGTGTGATAAGTATTGATGAAGCAGCTATGGATTTTCTAAAGTAAGTGCAGCTAACTGGTTTTTAAATTACCTTTTCTTCCTTAAGAAAAAAATAGATTTTTTTTTTTTCTAAGGGCTTCTAACCTTTTATTACTTATATTGCTAAAAAAAAATTATCCATATTTAGGATATTGTTAGCAGAAATTAGTAATAGATGTTAGTGGATGTTCTGATTCAGTAACTTTCTAGAATGATAAGAAGTAATTTTAAAATGCAAATTAAATTATTAAACACTTACTTGCTTTGTTTGAAGTCAGATGTTTTTATATACAAATCATATACTGAAACTCTTCTTATGTGATGAACTGAAATGCTACATATGGGAAAAAATGCTCTTTTTGTCATTAACATTATCGTTTAATCTTTTTTGAAGCTTATATTAAAAGCCAGTATCAGTCATGGTAATGTAGATGTTTGAACATGGGCAGGGGAAGGATTGGAGATTTCTCTCTCAGTTCTTTCTTTTTAATTTTCTTTTCCTTTTCCTATCTCTTCATTCTTCCAGGTACTACCACATGTTGAAGACTTCAAGAACTGGGACAGGATTTCCCAACTTACTCCCTCCTGTCAGGTATTTATAGACACTGATAAGATCCCCCAAGCCTTCTCTTCTCCAGGCTAAACAATTCCAGCTTGCCCAGCCTCTCCTCATATATCAGGTGTTTCAATCCTTTCTTGACTAGAAACAGCAATAACAGAATCTCAAATAAATACATTCGCTATATAAAGACGGCTTTTTTTAGAACAACATAACTGACTTATTTTTCCTTCTGCTAGTGTTTAGGCACATGAAGCTTGTTCTCAGTTACGGTAATATTCATTTTAAGGTCCCTTTACACTGAAAGCTTTGCAAAGGTGCCATAGTGAGCTAATAGTACATAAAACAGTCAATTCAAATATAATTGGTTAAAGAAATGTATAGATGTATGATGCTTAGTGCTAATTGTTCCCTCTCTGCAATGTTTCCATTAAATAAAAAAAATGTAGTTTAATTTCAGATAGTTTGTGGAAGACATTTTACATTTTAGAAACCTATAATTCTAGTAAACAGCTTTTTCTTCATTTGTTGCTAATCTTATAGCTGTGAAATTTGGAGTTGATCCAGTGTTATCTCTGAAGGCTCCAGAACGCAGACCTGCTCACTGGGTTATAATTTTGGATTTTCTGCTACCTGTGGCGGAACAGATTGCTTCTTTTTTTTTTTTTTTTTTTTTTTTTTTTGATTAATACTCTCTCTCTGTGTTCTTTCCATTAGTGACTAAATTTCAGGTTGTGAAATCTTTTTTCTTCTGAATGAGGATGTTCTTGAACTCTGTATTCTCTGTTGCAAAACTCCTTGAATTGTGTCCTCTTATTCCATTACTGTATGCACAGAGAATCCTGCTCAGGTACTGTCCAAAAAGTCTATTGCAGGTTTTCAGGAGCAGCTATGCCCTGCTGTCACAAGCCTTGGTTCTTTTGTGTTTTATATGTGTTTTAGAGAGAGTATGTTGTCCTCTGTAGGTGGTTACTGACTTTCCAGTTTAGGTGGTTTGATATAGACAAGCTCTTAGGAACTTTGTAATGGGAGGTACCCAAAGTGGAGGTGAAAAGTCTTAATAGACAGCAGAAAGATAAGTCTTTGGCCTCAGAGAGCAGAGGAGTAGTCCATGGCAAAGCACTGGTGAGCAAGCAGCTCAAAGATGACAGTAGTGTTTTTGCATTTGCCTTCTTATTATGATTAAAATTATTACTGGACTTTTCTTTTTTTTTTCTTTTTTTTTTTTTTTCTTCTAATAGGTTCTTCCACAGTTTTGTTTTTTTTTTTTTATCAACCTCCATAATAATTTCTGATGAGGGTTTCTGGGAAGCCTTTCTCGGAAGGGAATCTCTTGCCAGACAAAACGCACAATTTAACCATAATTCCTATAGCAAACGTAAGAGATGCTGATCCAGATTTTAGTCTACACCCTTGCTATTTCTCTTCTCAAGAGAGATTTGTAGCTACTTCATGTTATTTTCCTGTTGGTAATAAATGTAGTTGCTTTAACAAACCATTCCAGTGGCCTGAGCTGAACACTAGGACTGTCTTGAAATAAATTTCTGGAGATTTTGTGCACAGGAGGAATTATCCATGATTAATGAATTGGTAGAGGAGCTGCTAAAGGTGTATTGTTAGAAAGGAGTTTCTGCATATCTGCAGCTGTTCAGCAAAGGCTTTTGTGTGTGCTATCTCAAACTTAAGCAACAGGGTACTATGCTTATGAGAGTGGTATAAGAATTAAATATAAAGTTCAGTATGTTTTTTACTACATCTGTTGTGAATTCAGTAATATTACATGTAATTTCACCAATCAAGATTAATTTTAATTATCTTAGAGCTTCTTCTGTGGAATTTGAGCAAGAATGTTCCAAGCAAGTAGCTGATGACAGCAACATTTTCAAAAAGATTCAAGGTTTGTGTGTACCAAAACACATTTAATTTTAATTTCTGTATCTCTGTCTTTACAGTTTAATGCAAAGAACAATAGTAATGTTATAAATTAAATTAAACAAAAGTTAGATATTTATCAGAATATTATTAGTGGCTGATACTAGAATTAATCAGTCTTAAAAATACTTTCTCCTCTTTAAATAAACAGTCTGGCTAAAGTTCTTTGAGGTAGTACAGAATAGTTGTGAATGCAGTCAATAAAATGTTAATCTCTGTCGATATAATCTCTGAAAAAATGATGAAGCATAATGCTAATCCTATGTTAAACTGGCATTAAATTTTAAAAGTTACTGGCAATATGTACAAACACCATCTCCTTTCTTCCAGTAATTTTGTGCTAGATCCTTCTTTGGGCTATTATTTCTGTATGTTGATAAGTTGCTTTTTGATAGTCTTTAATATTATGCTTATTAAAATACATTAGTACAATTGAGTAGTATATTCTGGAATATGTAATTAAATTTTACCAGGTTCCTACCTTCGGTCTTTAGGACAAGACATAGCTCTATGTTTAAAATTATGGAAACATGTTTATGCAGTGCTGTTTATTATCTTTGTAACCCGTGCTCAGCAAAAAACTGTGGGTCAGCTTCCAACTTGTACAATCTCCACTGTTTAGTGTCATTAAATATGAGGCAGCAGTGTGCTCTTGTGACCAGGAAGGCTAACTGTGTCCTGGGTTGTGTTAGGAAGAGTGTTGCCAGCAGGTCGAGAGAGGTAATCCTGCCCCTCTACTCAGCCCTGATGAGGCCCCACTTGGAGTATTGTGTCCAGTTCTGTCCTCCCCAGTACAGGAAAGGCAACTAAGATGCTTGAAGGACTGGAGCATCTTTCATAAGAGGCTGAGTGAGCTGGGCCTGTTCAGCCTGGAAAAAAGACAACTCAGAGGGGATCTGATTAACATTTATAAATATCTAAAGGGAGAGTGTCTAGAGGACGGGGCCAGACTCTTCTCATTGGCACCCAACAATAGGACGAGAGGCAACGGGCATAAACTGCAGCATAGGAAGTTCCACCTGAACATAAGGAAGAACTTCTTTACTGTGAGGATGACTGAGCACTGGAACAGGCTGCCCAGAGAGGTTGTGGAATCTCCTTCCCTGGAGATACTAAAAAACCATCTGGACAAAATCCTGGTTCATGTGCTCTAGGTCCTTTCCAACCTCAACCATTCTATGATTAACTAAACCTGTTTTAAACTTTTTGGTCACTAAAATCTGCTTGGACATTTATGTTCATTAAAATTGTTGGAATAATAAATTAGGGATATTTTTAAATCTTCTAGTTATTCCATGTTTTCCCTCACATAAGAAACACAAATTGATTTCTTAATTATCTGACTACATCTAAGGTTTGCTGGTGTGGCTTGGAAGAAGGTTATGTGTATATACTTCAAGTCATTTTTTAAGGTCGGAATTTGACCTTTACGGGAAAAAGCTTTCTTTCACTATCTCCCCTATTTTGCTTTATAATTGTTGATACAAGTAATCTGAAGATATAACATGATAATAGTAGATTACTTCTGTTAACAGAGTATTGCTGAGAAACTCGGACATCCCTAAAGTAAACCTGTTACCTAGAGATTTTGATAAGGCTGTCATTTTTACCATAGTTCTTTCTATGTCATTTTGGAAAGACTATGCAAAATTACTTAATTGCTTTTGTTTCCACATGTATTTAACATGTTTATTCAATGAAGGAGCTACTCTGTGCCCCATAATGGAATGTTTTTATTACCAAAGTAGTGTTCATAAATTGCTTTGTGCATTGAATCATGGTATATAATCAGTTCTTGCAGAACTAAACAGTTTTATAATCTGAGCACATAAAAGTTGATATTCATTCTTCCTTTCCTTCTGTGATATTTTTACATATTTTGTTAGATGTTGGCTGCTGCTTTATAGGATTTCTACTCAAATATTAAGTAGCTGACAGTTTCATTTTGAACTGATGTTCTCTCATCAAAGATAAGGGAGCTTGCATGCATGGATATGTCATTTTAACCAGCAGTATCTTAAGTAGTTTGGGTTTACTTTTATACCAGCTCCATAGCATGTGGCCAATTTCAGTTAAACATCGTGTCCTTTATTTCTCTAAATTCTCAGGCACACTCAGAGAGACACTAAGTAAAAGAGGAGTTCGGGTTATAACAGGCTTAGGAAAGTATTTCCGACACGTGGACAAGAACAGAAATGGTTTTCTCTCTCAGGCAGACTTTAGAGAAGCTCTAAGAGTATTCCATTTGGAAATACCTGAAGAGGTAAGTCTAGCTGAAACTGTAATCACGAGTATTACCATATTGTAATGTATGCAATCACTTCCTTTCTTTGCTTAAATCTGTTTAATAACTACTTTTTACAAGTTTTGGGTTTTTTTTCCCTTGTGGTATATTGGCATTTCTGTATTCAGTCCTATGTGAATTTCTTAAAAATAATTAAAAACAATAAATTAAAATGTGCAATCTTTTAACATCATGAAGAAGCAAGTGGGATTGAAATCCATTTTAAATTTTTTTTTGCCTTTTAAAAATAATTTATGTGATGCTATTTATTCATCTTTTTTCTTGGTTTTATATAATATGTTTTAAAACCAGCCCAAAGCTATCAAAACTGCAGATAGTGTGAGTTATGGTCATCAGTGACTGATGATGACTTGCATTATTTTGACAAATCTTTGAGTCAATTTTAATTTGGAAGGGTTTTTTGTGAGAATACTGTAATGTCCTGTTATAGCAATTGTTCATTCTGGGATATAGTGAAGAACTTCGTAAAAATATTTTTAAATTGCAGGACTTTAAATCTTTATGGCTTATTCTTGATGGCAGCAAGAGTGATAAGGTCGACTGCGGAGAATTTATTCGTGCCGTATTTGGAGAAATGAATGAATATCGGAAAGCATTTGTAAGAAAAGTAAGTTTTGTTGCACATATTCTAGGTGTAGCTATTTTGCAGTCTAACTTTGAAATTGGTTATTTGTCATGTTCTGGCTGTTGGGTTTTTTTTGTAGTTGTTGCTTTTTTTGAATTGTGCATCTGGTAATTGACTTTTTAAACTTTCAGAAGTTCATTAAAATAAACATAAATTAGAAGACTGCATGCTGTTCCATTGTTGAATTAGGTAATTTTGAACTCTGGAATTAAATCCTTTATTATTTTGAGTTTGTGCATGTGTGTGCTATTCTAGCAGTTTGGTCCAGTGTATAAAACTTCTGTCACCCTGAAACTGTATCTTCCAGAAGTCTATTTCCTGCCTTTGGCAGATCACTGTATCTGTGTGCAGATTTTTTTTTTTTCTCAGTGTCTGAAGTAGAGGCAATAATATTTGCCTCCTTTGAGGCCTACAATTAGAGCCATTATATTTGTGAGACTTCCTGTATTTGAAAAGCCATTTGTTACATGTCTGTAATGTAATGTGGAGCGGTTTGCAGTATGAAACACTGATTACAAACCAGCCAATAGAGTAGTGACTGGATAATTGAGATCAAGAAAAATGACAAATACTTTCGTACTTTTAATCGTGGAGGATCTGCCTCTCCTAGCCTTACGTGTCGAGTAAGCTGAAATGAAAATGAAGCTGCTGTTAGTACTGGAGAGGCTGTGTTGAGGCCTGTCAGAACAACGCAGAAATCTTAGTAATTGGGAGGAGGCAGAATGGAAGCATCTTAACTTCTGATTCTAAGGATGAGATAGAAATTCTGGAGAGAAGACTTTTTTTTTTTTTTTTTTGAGTTGGTGAGGGGAACACATTTGATGTGAAAGCTGTTGAGATAAAGTAATAATGAAATTCCATAATCTAGAATAATTTTGGGGTATCTGGTGCCTTACATAAAATAGGTAAATTGATGGAATCCACTGCACAAGAACTAAAAATATGTGCTAGGCGGTTAAGTATATTTGATCTTTACATCTTTCCACTCCTTTTATTCTTTTTCTTTTTCCTTATATGATTTTTTTTTCCCTTTGTAGGCTTATATGAAACTAGATTTCAACAAAACTGGGAGTGTGCCTATGGTAGATATCAGAAAATGTTACTGTGCAAAGATACATCCTCTAGTATTGGCAGGTAATTCACACGAACAAAAAAAAATAAAATCTGTAACTACTGAATTATTTAGTTATTTCTGGGAGAAGATTGTCATGCATTACAGAGGAAGTGTTGGTATCTTCATTATTATTTTAGAATTCTCAAAAATGTTTAAACTCTGTCATTGAAAAAAATAGGAATTAAAATATGTGTATGTCAGTTTCTAAAATAACATCTCGATATACCAAACTAGTCATTGTGAAATTCTCCCAAGTGTCCTGACCCTCTCTGTTTTACCCATAGAGGAGAGGATGTTTATATTGCCAGTGATTTTAATGGTAACACATGATGGTATAAGAAGGTTACACATGCAGTTTTTTCCAGTTCTATAATGCTGTATTTTTTCCATTTTTTTCTCAATGCTATGAAATAATCTAAGTATACTCTTTATTAAGTCATTAAAACACTCATGTCAATTACAGAACACTTTTCAAATGCAAACTTGCATCTTAAGGTTTTTCTAGAGCTTTGAACTTTTATTACTTTAAACATATGCTTTATTAAAAGGTAACTTCTAAATTATCAACATTACAATTTATTAATGCATATTTCAGTTTTTGCAGTCACTTGAAGAAAAAAATATTCTGATCTCATAGTTCATTGAAATTAACTGTGCCTTTGTGCTTCTGTTGATATTTAATGCTATCATTACTATTAAAGTAGGATGATTTCTGCAGCTGGTATTAAGTGAGCCAGTTACTTCATTCTGAAATCATAATATTGAATTTGTTCAAGAAAAAATATTTGGAAGCTAAAACTTGAAAGTTTCTTGCCTGAAATACATTTAATGCTATATATTCAGTGTTCTTGAAAATGTTTTTAATGGAAAAAAAAAAAAAACTTTTACAGGCAAAGCTACAGAAGAAGAAATTAAATCATCATTTCTAGAAACATTAGGAGAGTCTTGCAGCAACCCCAATGAAGTGTCCTATTCTGAGTTCGAAGACTACTATGAAGGATTAAGTATTGGAATAATGGACGATGATGATTTTGTTAATATTGTAAGGAACCCTTGGGGAATTTAGGGTAGAAGATGAGAAAATGAAGAAGAGACATTTTCTAAACAAGGAGTGAGCTAAATAACAGAGGATTTAGTCTTGATGTGCATTGCTCTGTGATTACTGTTAAACTGATTTCAGGGAGTGAAAATTTTAGAAGCTTTCAGAATAACACATGGCAAATTTCTTGGCGTGTCTGCTGAGCTATGCTAATCAATTATTTAATATAGACACTGCTCATTCCTTTCATTGGAAACAATGAAGACTGCTCCCTATACCAGAAGGCGTCATTTACTTGATATTATAATAAAGTCGCCTATTTTAAAATAATAAGAAATTAGAAACTAAAATGCAAGAAGTATATGCAAGAGAAAATTTAGTTTTATGATGCATTGTGAAAAGCTTTAGATTTGACTGTATAAATCAATGGTAGCTTTTCCTCAGAGTTTTCTTCTTATAAAAATAATAAGATTGTTCTTATAACATTCTTCATCTTGTTTTTTGTTTCTTATGCTGGTACTTAGCCTGAAATAGAGCAGGCCATCCTTTTCCGATTTTGAGAATGTCTGCAGTACTGAAACTGCAGAGATACTCACACCAGTCAGCCTTTGAACTGCCATGTGGACCATCTTGACCGATCTTATTTTTTTCATCAGGCATCTGAAGCTGAGCATTGAACCACAAAGGTTTTAAATAAGCACACACATATTTTGTCATACACTGCTTCCTTTCCTATATTTTGCTAAGTGGTTTTCAAAACAAATATTTTATATTTAAATATGTTTTCTGTATTTTCTATTGCTGTGATTTTTTTTTTTAACTAGAACTTAGCAATTATATTTTGTCAAACTGATAAATAGCATTTCCTATCTACTCTGAAAGTATAAAACAGAAAAGTGTAAAAAAAACCCCCCAAAAACCCCAAAACAAACAAACAAACAAAAAACCCAAAAAACAACCCACCTCCGTCACAACAAAAATTAAATTCCGGATTAAAATATTCCTTCTTCAAATATTCAGCCAGCTATGCTTTTCTATATAATACTTCTTGTTAATTTTGTAAAATTCTTTGTGTTAAGAAATAAAAAATGTATTATTAATTAGATAGCCTTTTGTTCAATATACCTGTCACCAAAATTAGCTGTATGTTGAACTGCATTTCTTGATGAAAATAAATATTTCTATGAAATTAAAATATTCATTTTCTTTATGCTTGTCTGTCTGGTTTTGAATTTGTAGTCTGTGGTTAACTGAACCTTCCTCCAAGACAGAATTTGTGTTTCATAGGAATTTAAGGGCGGTGCTGAAATGAATGCTGAAATGAGGGACTTCAGTCCCTCTGTGTCAGACTGCTTTATTCTAGATAGAGCACTTTTATGTTGCCAATAGCTTGTGCTTTATTATCTTTTGATTTTGTAACCTATCCTCACTTGCAACTAGAACTGCAGTTTCTGCTCTAAATCCTTAAATGAGGGATTTTGGGGGGGGGTTCTTTTGGGGCTGCAAAAGTCTGGATGTGTTAGTTTACAGAGAAAGGCAAATTCTGTAAACGCTTATTCTAAGCAAGAATTCTGGTATGGCTTGTTTACGATTTTCTTGCTCCCCATTCCTGCTGGAATTTCTGTTGCTGGAATGATTTTCTTAATTAGTGTTCTTGGAATGGGTAATTCTGAATCTACCGAAAATATAAGTAGGTACTCTGGTAATGGTGTAAAGCCTGCTAGGTATACAATTTCTACTAACTATGAAGTCAGTTATGCATCAGTGGCTGCCTCAAAACACTCAAAACATCAGGTATGATGTCTGTGGTGAGTTTTTAATGGAGTTCACAAAAGTGGTTTTCCATCTGCCTGCAGTTTTTCATTGTCTAAACTTAAGATGGTAACAAAGAATTCAAAGTGACTTCTACCTAAGGCTGCCCCCCTGTGCTTACAGTTAGGAGAAAAACAGAAACTATTCAAACTAGGGTCCATTGAGAGCGACTTCTTTTGATTAACAGTGGTCTCAATGCCCTGATTAATTGCATTCTGATTTGCTCCTATTGTAAACATTTGATGAACCTGAATCCTTTTCTTTGACCAATCCTTTGTAGCTTTAGTGCTTTCTGGAGGTGTCTACTGAGGTTTACTGTCTTTAAATGTGCTTCACACAAAACTTTTTCTACACTTACTATCTTTCTCAGAATTGCCCATGTTTTTGGAATTAGGATGTGTTCTTAGTTAGAAATGGTGTTCTCAGAGAAGCTGTCTGGCTTCTTTCCTGAAACTTGCTGCTTAGTAAAACTAGTTCTCTTTATGCCACCCTGATTTACACTTCTGCTAGAAAGTCTTAACAACCTGCTGTGAGAATATCAGAAGTGCATTATGCAACAAACATATTTTGTCCTATTAGATGTGCACACACCCAGAAGACAAGTGGAAATTAATGAAGTGATGTAACTCCTCAGTCTATGACCACTTCAAATGAATATGTACTGGCAACATTAGCTGGAATGATTAAAAGCATTTTTAAAAATCAAAACACAGGCACATGTGCAAACCTTCAGTAACTTGACTTTGTCAGCCAATGGAAACATGGCATCCTCACCTGGGATAGCTTTGTTGCTGAGAGGAGGTGTCCTGACTGATGCACAAACTCATTTCTCTTCTGTAAGAGTTGCTGCCCACTGACCAGATTTTGTGGGTCTTTGGAGACGGGAAAAAAACCCCAAAACAGGTTAAAAATGTATCTACTGCTGTGTGTTTGTATGGAAGTGCTGTTTAGTTTTGGGGTTTGGAAAGGTTTGTTTGGGGGTTTTCAGTCTTGGCATTTTTGGGGGGTTTTGGGTGTGTTTATTTGGTTTGTTGGTTGGGTTTTTTGTTGTTTGTTTGTTTGTTTTTTTCATTGAGCATGCTGTCTCTAGATAATAAAAGACAAAGCCTAGAACTGGTTTCTTATGTGTTGGTTTGTTAAGTCCATAGAAAAACAAAGCAGGTAAATTTCTGTGGCAGACAAAGGGAAGGTAGAAAATCAGATGCTTTTTTTTTTTTCTGCATAGTATTCTAATAATGTATCCTCCTTCTTCATATTCACCAGTTTAGAGACTGAGATAATTCTGTACTTGCTTTTCAGCAACCATCTTGTCTTTGAGAAGCTGAGTCAGAAGGGCTCTGTTGTAATCATGAGGCATCTCCAGTGATGAAAGAGGCAAGCAGTATTTCCTTCCAGACTTATTTAGGCTATTTTTAACATGATGACTTTTCAAAATATTGCCTGAACTGGAAGGTACTTAAGAAAGAACTTAGGACCTACATGAAGAACCTATGAAATACTTTGTTTTGTGGTTCCTATACTTTTGTTACATCCCTTATTGATTGTAGGGAACTAGAGGCTTAAAGATGTTAGAGAAAAAGTACCCTTCAGAAAAAAAATATATATATATTACATGTTTCTTAATGTTTATCATAGTATTTGTTTTGCTTACTTGGAATTTATAGTATCTGGGTACCTGTTTTCTGGCCTTTTTTCTCCTCACTCTTGTATTATACTTTGGATGGAATTAATTGGATTTGTGCATGGAAGCCTGTGTTTGTTGCTACTGGCAGAATTTTGTGTGTCCAGCATCCCCAGAGGTGCAGCTTCAAAATAGGAAAAGTAATAGCCGTTTCTTTGTGGCTTGATTTTTTGCAAGCTGCATTCTCGTGGAAGATGTTAAATATTTTAGGATCTTTTGCTGGCTTCTGTATAATTTTTTTTTTTTTTTTTTTTAGCTCCTGTCTTCTGACCTTTTGCTGTCATTTCTTCTCTCAGTTTTAGGAGAAAATATGAACCTGAGAGATTCTGAAAAAGATAGAAAAAATGGTATTTTGAAGATGTGCTGTCTAGGTGTGTAACTAATGAGGATTCACCTTGTAGAAACAGCACTGCTTCTGAGCAGACTCTGTCCAAGTACCAGAAATAACGATACAAAGACCTGAGAGGTTCTCCTTTTAGCCAGCCGAAGCCAGCAGACAGCCCCTCACAAGCACTAGGGAAGGGCTACTGTCATGGCTGGGAGAGGCGAAGGTGCCCGCTTCCATCCCAGTACCGAGGCCCGCCTGCATCGCTGCTGGGCTCCTTCCTTACCTGTGTCCCAACACTGGTGGGAAGGAGACTTCTTGCAAGCATTTAGCTACCTACCAACATGCCAAGCTAAAACACAAGGAGTGTCCCTCTCCTGGCAAAGCTGCTCTTTATAGCAACTTTTCAAAACATCAGACACTTGGCACTGTCTAGCTGCAGGCAAGTGTAATGCAGAGGCTGGGCAGCCACGAACTAGAGAGAAGACATAAAATGGTAGCAGTTAGGAGCAGTGGGGGAGATAAAAAAGTAGGGGACGGCAAAGAGCTCCTTTGCAGCAGGGATTTGGGGGGCTTCTTCCCCATCTTTTCTGCATACTTTTATTTTACGCTGCATCTCCTGTTTGATTGTAAGTTGGGAATGAAACTCAGCAGGAACTGATTAACTCAGTTTCAAAATGACTGCTCCAAGGATACCTCCTGGTGCTCTGGTGTCTTTTTTTTTTTTTTTTTTTTTGTCTATCCTAATTCTGGGGAGGGTGTTAGTAATTATGCACGTGTTGTTATTTTAAGTTTTGGCCAAGGCCCTCCCAAAACTCACTTTGAGAGGAGCATGCCACGGGCAATACCTTCTTTACAGTGCCTTACATTTTATGTGGGGAATCCCTAGGCCATTACAGGAAAGCACAGGTTAAAATCGGTGGAAGCTAAAATAACAGCTTCAGTGATGTTTCTTAAAGCTGTATTCCCTTTTCTTACAACCTCTGTCAAGTAAGCTAATGCTTAATGACTCCTATGACTAATTCTGGGATCCTATGACTTGTCTTGGCATGAATTAAATCCTGTACTCACACTGGTAAAATTATTCCCCTGAAGTAATTTCTATTTGCCTTGCAGATGCTAGTGATTAACCTCAGGTTTCAGTTGTGAATACTGCAGTTGTTTTAATCTACTAGACATTCTTGAATTCTTCTTTCTCAGTGTTTCATGGCCAAAGGGAACAACAGAGGTCAAACCAATGCTAAGATTTAGCTCCCCCTCAAGCCTCCCCCCGCCCCGCCCCCCTACCCCCCCAAAAAAACCCCAAAACCCAGCATTTTGGAAGTGCCCAATATAGCAACACAGTTTAAACCAAGCTAGAATAATCTGCTTTTTGAGTTGAATACACTTTTGAGAAATATCTGTTCTAGATATTATTTTTGCATAGATTCAGGTAACCATAGGGAAATAAGCATCCAGAAAAGTGTGTTCTTTGTTCATTTATTAAAACCAAGACAGTGAGAAGGGAATTAGTTATCAGTGCCAGATAATTAACTTTCCATATGCCTTGTGTTTCTTCTTTGATACTTACCCTTTTTTTCATACTCTGTGATTTCTAACTTCTCTTTCCAATTTTTTCTTCATAGATCTCCAAAACTCTCTTCTTTCAGGAATATCCTTCTTGGAAATTAGGTCCTCCAGTAACAGCCATGACCCTAAAGACTTTTCTGAAATAAATTGAACTATGAAGTAACATCCAGCAACAAAAATCCTTGGGGGAGAGGATAGGAGACTGGACAGATAGAAGCAAAGAGTAGCTGTGATGACATCACTATTCATTAATATTTTTTTGTTCATTCATGTCTTTTGACTCTTCCCTCTGGAATACTAGCTGTGAAAACAAGCCTACCCAGTAGTTTAGATCAGTGGAAATACTCTTCCTTCAATAGAAGAAATCAGTCTGAAAGAGATTTTACAAGGTTGTCTACTCCATTATCCGGTATTATCTGGAAAAAATAATGTGCATGCCCTCTTATCTGTGATGGAGACTCCACTATACTCCCAGGTAATCTGTTCTATTGCTACACTGCACTTCATGTTGAAAAATTCCTTACTGATTAACCTGAATCTTTCTTGCTACAGTTTAAGCTTTCTGCTATCCCATCCTGTCATTATGCAACAGCTTTGAAAACTATTACTGCATCCCCTTTGATCTGAAGTCTGGTAAATATCACTGCTTTGGAAAATTACATTAACTGGATGTGTTTAGTCTATTCTCGTTGTTCTCCCTGAAGTGCCAGGTGGTGCCTTTCTTGTGCTGAATGTGATGCCCTAAACTAGGCACAAGAAACAGAACTGGGTTGTAACGTGTTTAACAGCAGCTCTTTTCAGGCACTGTATGTTAATGAGTGGTTCTTATGCAATTAATAAATGGCATGTAATATAATAACATATTTACTAGAATAGGTTTTATCATTGTTTATTTTTGATAGAAAAAAATTTTGTCATAATGGAAACATATCTTCATCAGGTTTTGATATGTGTACTAATCCCTGCTCCTGTCTCATGCACAGAAGTGCAGGTAGATGACCTGCAGTCTACAGATACTGTACTGTAATTCCCAAGCCAAACCTCACTTCTCTTGAACAATGTTCAAGATGTAGGACTTTTATTATTTCCCGCTGCTCTGTTTTTTCTTTTTTTACTTAAATTAGGATGAATCTGCCATCGTGAACTGGAAGGTTTTGTCTAGTAAACATAGTGAAAAAGCTCTGTTACCAGGTGAGATTTTTCTTCAGCCCCTTCGTTAGTTTACTACTCCATTAATTTCTGCAGTGCCTTCCCTGTTCCTCCCCAGTGAATTAACTGCCATGAATATTACATAGAATTATGAACTGCCTTTCACCCTGAAGGAGCAGACCACAAGGTTGCTTTAGATGCTAGTCAGGATTACATCAAGATTACTAACTTGTTAGTATTCTTTTTGGTTTAATTGCATTTTTCTCTCATTAAAATGAGTAGTAAAAAATTGTGTTCTTGGGCTGTAGAGGGTATAATGGCAGTAGTTAATGTAGACACTGCATTCATAACTCATATCTATGAGCAGTTTAAATTTAGAAAAAAAAAAAGATGGTTCTGACACTCAAAAAACAACCTAGAATTATAACAACATAGCAATCCTCAGTTTAGACATTTTAATTGCCAATTCCTAATATCTATCCTGATAGAAAATGTTCATAAGCAATGAACAAAAATTGGCATGGTGGATGTCAATTTAGTAATCTAATAAAATGTAAGTGGAGGCTGGTGACATGTCTCTGTGCTGCTGGAAGTGCATTATATCAATTCCATACTGTGAAGCTGAGAAAAGGATGTTGCCAAAATGGGACATCATGATGCTCTTTGGGAGAGGTGATTGATCGGAGGCCTTTTTGCCTGTCTGTATTCTTAAATGCATTTTGCCCTAGGGAAGGTCTGGGTGGCTGTAGGGTGTGAGCTGACACATGGAACCTCCTAAGCAATTTTCAAAATTAATATTTAAATTAATATTAAAAGCCTGAGGAGTCATTAAAAATGTAAATGAACATGACAGGTAGTGGCATTTTTTCCAAGATTAGTGTAATATTCACATGAATTATGATACTGCTAGATCTTAAACTACAGCTTCCTTTTCTGGAGGAGGGGTAGCAATCTTTCAGTCATAGCACTGGGAGAAGCTTAAAGGTACACTTAAAATGGCACCTCTGTTCTCAGTATCTCTTTTTGCATTTTTATTTCCACTGTGCTTCTCCTTTTGGTGCTGAAACTTTTTGAGCTGGGATGTATATCATTTACTGTTTCATTAATGTGCTTTCTAGCTTTGAAGCTCCTAAAAACTGACTGAGTCACAGGTTGAGCTGGGCACTATGCAAACCATTACTTTGGGATACAATCCTTGCCTCAGAAAATGTAAAATCTGAGTTGGAAAAGGTACAAAAGAGAGAAGAGATAAGAATGGCAGACAGGGGATAGTATGTTAATGATACAAGCACCTAACATTTAATGTAACCACAAACATCTTGGGCTGCCTCTTGCTTAACAAATGTAAATGATAATTATTTGTAGAATGAAAAGATTATTGAAAATTCAGAGCAAATTTTCATCTCTGAGATGAAGAGATGCTGAGAACAGAGCTGCCATTTTAATTGTAGGTTAGTACGAACACTAAGGTAGAGCTCTAGACAGATAGGAGCTTAAAGTATTATGAGGATTTTCTTTGTTTGGGCAACTCCCAAATAGAAGATTGTTAGAACCCATTCTTTTTTAGAAAGATCCTTTGAATCTCCCATGTGATACTTCTTGGCTGCATAAAGTTTTATAAAAAATAATTATTACATGATATAGGAATGCTTCTTCTGTCAGTCAAGATTTTGTGTGTGTTGTCATTGTTTTTGTGTGTGTATTGTTGTTGTTGTTAACATTCATCTTGAGAAAAAGCAGATGAGAACCTAAGTGGAACAAAGTGGCAGTAAGGGACTTCCTCGTGCATGCCTTGCCTGTAGCTGTCTTGCATGTTTAAATGACATTCCTAACTACAGCAATGGCAGATTGACTTCTGTCTCTCTACCAGTCCTGCTAACTGCTGAATTGCAAGCCAAGTAGAAGGGTGAAGGTTCCAAAACTGGCACCCTGAATTCCCCCGAGAGGTTGTCAATAAACTTGCACCCACAATGCAGCATGCACACTGGGATCTTGAAGTGTAAATATCTTCTTAAGAGGGGTATGAAACTCTCAAGTCATTTTAGCCTTCATGCTTTCAAGGTGTAGGGGGATGAAGAAGTTGTTACAGCAACCCAATCTCAAGAAACAGAGCCACAGGTGGCTGTGGCAAGACCTTGGTTACTCACTGATAGGACTATGCTGCTTAACGAGGCACCTCTGTTGTGCTGCTACAGTCTTTAGGCTGTATGCTTATTCTGCAGAAAAAGCAGAATCCTCCAGACCTTGAGAGGCATGTGTCTTCCTCTTGTTGAATATGTAAAAGTTCAGGGAAATTACCATAGCTAAACTGACTAGGAAAAGTTAGGAGGGTATTCACTGTTCCTATGGGACACAGATGTTAAAAACTGATCCCTACTGTAGTTTCTGTGGTTTGGCAGATCAGATCAGTCCAGGACCTAACAACTCTCTCTGTTCTGAGTTCCTACTGCAAGAGGTATGCAAGGCCATAGACAAGACTACTGATGCCCCAAGGGCCCTGTTTCCTTCTGTCCAGACACATCTGTCCACAGCTCCATTTACACCCCATGTGCACAGGGCAGGTACATGGCCCCGGGCTGGTCTCTTGTTGGCTGCGTGGTACCTGCCTTCCCCAACCCAGGTGGTGTGCTCAGTGAGAGACCCCCTTAGCAGCACCTGCAGCAACAGCAGCCCCTGAGCCCACCCTTTTTTTTATTTTCTCTGTTAAGGAAGGCAGAGAGCAACTACAGCACTACAGTTCAAAACAAATTGGGGAAAACTCTGAAGGGTATCAAACACTGCTGAAATGTTTAAAAGATTAGAGTGGCATGTTCTTTGACAACTATGGCAGTCAATATGACCAGTGTGATTTTACTCTGCACTTAAGCAAAACATGCAGAGACTCAAGAAATCAACTTGCGCTTTTACAACCTTATTTTATTTTCCTTATACTGAGATGGGCTACTGAGAGTTGGCTAGGCTGTTTCTGCTAAGACTTCTTTACCTGAGCATGACCTTGCACAACTCTTTAAGGCTTACTGGCACATTGCCTCTGAGGAGGAAAAGCTGACTATGCTACCCACAATGGATCCGGTGTTTCCCAGCTGGATCTCCCCAGGTAGGGTAATAGTCCAGTTTGCAGGTTATAGCAGAGATATATGCCAGCACCTCTAACTTTTTCAAGCAAGGCTGAAGCACAAGCAGAGGAGATGCAGTGTTTATCTCTTGAGAATACTGTTCTGTTTCCATGGCAGTAGACAGCTCAGTCCAGATTTGGGGAATCTTGTCTGCAAAGTAACATGAAAAAAAATTAGGAGAGAAAAACTTGACTGCAGCTGAATGGAGGCAGTCAAAATTAATCAAGCTTGCATACACTGAGATCAGGTCTGCTATATGAGACAGCAGACACTATGAAGAAACCTCTTTGCTTCCTGCATAGCTAAGGCATCTGATTTAAAATGTGCCTGCCTCAGTCAAGTGAGACTCTGCGTGAGACTTCAGCCACTTTCACTCTGAGTTCACCTTCTGACAGGTAAACCATGACTACTCACAGTGGGCAAACAAAACCATTGCAAAACATAATTATTAAACTTTGAATCAATAGCAGAGAATGAACTGTTGTTACAAAATCTCTTCTATACACTGTCAGAATGGTCAAATAAACGGCCATTGCTTCAGGGGTGCCTCAAAGATGATCAGTGCAAATGACCTATTAAAGCAGATCCCTTGCCTACTTGGAGTAGATATATTATGGTCTCTTACTACTAAAAATTAGTGAAAATAATGGAGTTTGTTAGCCACAGAAAGGAGAAAAATGATAGATGAGGTAGGTTTCCAGGTAAAATTTGGTGAAGTGCAGAAACTAGGTGGAACAATGCCAGAGTCATCTGAAAACCCTTGTAGTCCTTTTAGTGTGTTTTCATTGATTTTTGATGGCATATGAGGTAGGGTTTGCTGACTTCCCCAGATAAATGACCATCATATATGTATCAGATTTGAAGTGATTTTAGGAGACAATCAGTAGAAGCTAGCATTAAGTGAAACATAAAACAGCTTCCAGAAAATTTTAGTAAGTGGACCTGTTCTTTTAAAAATGTAGACTAGCTGTTCAGTAACAGCTTCAATATTGATTGAGGTAGTAGGTAGCGTGTGTGCTGGATGATAGATAATATAATTTACCAAAATAAAAATGTAAAAGTTTTTTTTTTTTTTTCCTTAGGCATCAAATTATGTCTAACTCAATTTGATAACTTCAGAGACTTAGAAACTAAAGATTGCTTTAAGTTTCTTTGTAAGATTGTTTAGTGGTACTTGTTACAGTGCCCGTTTCTTAATACAGTCTATGCCAATGAAATGAAAATGACAGATGTTTGAGAGAAAACTATGTTATAGATGTGGGATTTCTGGTGAGGTTTTTTGTTTGTTTGTTTATTTGTTTGTTGTTTTTTTTCTGAAGAGATTGCTAAAATAGATAAGACAGCACCTCTTCCATTTAGACAGATATAGTTCTTTCAAGGCATGCTTTTCCATAGCTGAAGAAAGCTGTGTCCTGTATCTTTGAGGTAACTGTGGATTATTTGTATTATGGGAGTGCTTAAGACTTACAATAAGATGAGGCCTTCATTATACTGACACAAACTTTTTATTATTGATGTGTTGTCAAGAAACTTCAGTCAAAATGAATAAGATGGATAAAGAATAGAAAATTGCAGAATGTTGGGAGCAGCATTTCCCAAAATTTTCATGAACCTTGTGTTCCTGTGCCAGGAAGCAGAAGCAAGGTCAATGGAGGCTAGCTCATCTCTGCTGGCTCAGGTAGCCAAGCTGTAAGAGAAGATTCGTGCCTTGGGCATTTCCCCATTTTTTCATCTCTCTGCACTTTCTGATTACAAATGGAAAGATTTATCCCTTTTGAATGACGGAACTTTGTAACCAACAGCTGTAACTAGTTTGGAGGTATTGCATTAATTTTCCTGTCCCTTAGGACTCTGTATGTTTGACTAGGTCATTTCAAGCCTTTCTCCCCCTGCCCAGCCCCCTCTCCTCCAGTCTCTGTAAATACATAGAGCACCTGGAAGAAGCTCAGACCATGTATTTACATTCTACTTGAGCTAAAGAGTAAAGGCTTGTTGAGGAGGTCGATACTGTTCTCACTGTTTAATTAGTCTTCTTTACAAAGCCACTATCTTGCTGGCAGATGAGTCCCTTGGAAGTGGCATCGTGGTCTGGCAACTTACAAATGAGAAAGACACATCACTGACTTTTAACTGGAATTGAAGCAAATTTTCAGGATAGAGTAAAAATTCATTCTTAATATTTCAGCATTGGGCTCTAGAAAAATGTAAGTATGGACAGAGCCTGAGGCAATACCTCCTTTTATAAGCAGAATGTAATAACCTATATCTCTTGAGAAAACGTGCATCCCACAAATGTGAATCAGCACTGACAAAGCTACTTGAATTACAGCAGAAGCAGGTGAGTAATCTTTCCACCATCTTGCATTGTTAATACCTCTGGCATTAGTAATCACGGGAGCCAAAGGGCATCCCATCATGAATGAAAAAGGCAGGGGTTGTGAAATTCTGGGGTGATGGGTGTTTGGGCAAAAGGTGTGTGGGATCCACTCTTTATGTAGAGGAACAGTGCCTGGTCTGGGACTGAAAGTGGAGAGTGACTGTTTCTAAAGGATATACCCTGTGAGAGCGGGTATGCTGGGTCAGAGAGTTTCTGTGGTGGGCTGGAGAAGCTGATTGGATGAAATGGCTCTACTGTGTTCTTTTAGCATTATGGAAAATACAGTCTTGAGCTGGGGAATTTTCATTTAATTAATTGTCAACACAAACTTCTAAACATGGATTTTAGTCTGAGAAAAAGAAAGCATAAACAGCTTAAACACTACAGGAGCACCTTTCCTCCCACTCCCTAGCCTTGACTTCCCTTGCTTCCATCACCCCTAAGACCTAGGCCCTCCAAGCTCCTCTCCTAAGTCAATGGAGGAAGCTGTGGTCAGTTTCTCTGCTGCTTTTCACTTTTGAGTGGGCTCTCCTCTTCTCCTTTGAGCTGCTCTGTGCTACTGCTCCAGTGTTGCACCTCCACAGGCTGCAGTGCCTCAGAGATGTCTCACTCACAGAGGCCCTGGCATGTGTCACCCATGGCCGAGATTCTTCAGGAGCGTCCCAGCCTCAACAAGGGTTGCCCTCAGCCACAGACCTTCAGAGGTACCTCCTCTGGCACGGAGCGCCTTCTCCCAGGAGTGTGTCACCAGCTCATGTGTCTCCTCCGTTTCTCTAAATATGGCTTTTAACATGTCTCCTCTGTGTGTTGTCTTGTTCCTCTGTTTCTCTTCCCATATCTCCCACCTGTAGCAGCTGCTGCCCCATCCTTAACCACACTGGAGGCTGACACCAGGGCTTCTGGCTGGCTGAGGCTCTGGAGAGCACGAGGCTGCTCACTGTGGGTCAGAGCTGCCTAGAAAAAATGGCTAGGACTGGCACCAGACAGCTCATGGCTGCGTCCCCACAGGCACCCTGTGGTCTTGTTGCCCAAACCCTGCTGTTTGCACCCAATGCTCTTTTGATATGATTGTGTTTGAAAAAACATGGTTTGCCACAGAGGCAAGGCTAAGCAGGTTGCTGAACTTGTACAAACCAGTGCTAAGGAGAGCTTCAGAGAACAGGGAAAGCTGGAAAGTATTTGGGAGAGGAGGAGAAAAGACACGGGGAAGATGTCTCCAGAGGGGCCTGGGATGTGGAACAGGGTAGGCATGAGTTCCTCTGTGGGGGGGGGAATCTGAAGGGACACCCCATGGAAGAAACCCAGCTCCACCTCAACCCCAAAAAGAGAATTGGCAGATTCTGCACTGGAACTGCCTGGACTTGGAAAGATCAAAGAAATGGTGTAGCTTTTGATATTGGATGCTCATGAAGACTGATGTTGCTTTGAAATCTTTTGAGCACCTGTGGGAGGACTGGAGAAGCAAGAAGAGGATGAGAACGTACAGGTTGGTGTGCTCCAGAATCACAACCTACAGCAGAAGGAAAATGCAACTGTGTTGGCTCAGAGCTGAGACAGGAGCTGTGTGTGACACAGGCTGCAGCTGGAGTTCACATATGATAAAATGGTCCAGTCCCAGCTCTACAGTGATGTTGCTTCACACTCCCCTTCCCAACACCCCCTTCTTTTGAAAAGAGAAACTTGAAGCCTATTTTAATGTACATAAAACTGCACAATTTACCCCTCCCCCCACCCACAGGGAAGGCCAAGACTTAACCCTGGATGATCGGTTGTACTGTGGATTACTAATTAGACAGTGCAATTAGTGCCCACCTGGTTTTTCTACTGTGTCATGTGTCTTCTCAGGAGACACCAGTCTTGAGTTCCCCAGTTTTTCCTTCCTTAATAAATAATGTACAAGGAGCTTTTCCAGTTTTCCATGGGGTTTTTTGTTGTTGTTGTTTGGGTTTTGTTTTGTTTTGGTTTTTATCAGAGATACCACATTCCCCAGATTTTCACAAGGAATTGAAGATCTGGGCAGGGGAAGGCAGATGAAGCCTGCCTGCTACTGTGGGACTTACAGTAGACTGATTTCATGATGGCTTTCACATTTTATCCATCTGTCTTGTCCAATCTTAATTTTATTTATATTTTTCTACAGTCAGACCTTTTTTTCACCCATTCTGTGGCATAGATCAAGCCAAGCTTACATTTCAGCTAAAAATGGAGTCATGCTTTGTAATTTAAAAATAATGACAACTTTCTGCTGGCTTTGTTTCTAGCCTTGTCCAATTTAACTACACCATGGCTCCTTACAGTTGCCTTACATGGAGTCATGCTTTGTAATTTAAAAATAATGACAACTTTCTGCTGGCTTTGTTTCTAGCCTTGTCCAATTTAACTACACCATGGCTCCTTACAGTTGCACTTCACAGACATTTACTTAAACTATTATTTTTTTTTTTTTCAAGTTCAGAATAGTGACTCTGACTTATCAATGTATTTCAATATAATGTGGCTGTCATGTTCTGCATGGTCTGTAATTAATTAGTACATGTAATTGTAAATAGTAGAGATGATTATAAATAATGAGGGAGAACAGAAAAATATGTGAAAGAAAAGCAGAAGCTTAATAAAATGTTAATGACAGTGGGTTTTTAAAATAATTAGTTAATTTACTTAATCATTAACTAAACTGATATAAATTGATCATATTTTGGCTGTGTTGCACTGTCTTAAATTACAGTTTTCCATTATAAATTGGTTTTTTTGTTGTTGTTTCTCAACTGCAACATCATATGAAAAATATGAAAAGGTGACCTGCACTAGAAAAACTTGGTGGCTTCTGCCTCTCCTGTCCTCCTCAGGTAGGCAGATGGTGGTAGCTGGGCAAGTTAACCTTACCAGGGACCTGCTAGGTAACAAGGACAGAGCTTCTCCAGAAGGTGATTCAGAGCATGACTGTAACTGGAGTACTTGCATTTGTCCTCAACTCTTTTTTTTTTTTTTTTTTTTTTTTTTTCACAAGTCCCGTCTTCCATTTACTCTTCTATTGTTAGCCAGCTGCTAACCTAATGACTTTGCACTGCAGTGCTCAAGCTTGCAAGAAGAATGATTGCTGCTACTCATTTGGCTTGGGCGATCTCCACATCTAATTTTATTACTTTGTCAGTTAAAACAATAACATAGGATCTTTTCTTTTGTAATACCCATCCAGCATGGAAAAATGCTCAGTGTCACTCATTTCTTCAAAGAAAGTTCCAAATCCTGAGATACAAAAATGTTTCCACTTAAATTTTACATGAATATGGTTGAGAGTATATATAAATAGTTTTTGATTTTTTTTCCCATTTGCAGATATATTTTATGGTAAGACTCATTCAGGAGGTGCATTTCTCTCTCTCTTACATATGTCATGCTTTCACTTTTATTGGAAACTGAGGAGTGCAAAAATTCAGGTCAGTCTCTTGTAGGGGGAAATTAATTCATAAATGTTACTACAGTTGCCTATGTAGAATATTGTCATTAAAGAAAATGTTGAGTCTGGGAAGTCAATGTCTAATATAATTTCATCCCTCATTGAGAAATCTGCCACATGCTGAAAATACAAGGAAGACTGGCACAAAGAGAAATTAACAGCATTATATTTAGTAACAGACGTGTTGTAGAATATGGACATTTTGACGTGACTGAAGGACTATTATATTCTGGAAGAGACCATTCCTTCTCTTACTAATCAGAAAAATTATTTCTGTGGCTTATTGTTCCCCTCCATGTAACAAAAGAACCCTGTGTTTAAGGTATCTGAAACATAAACAGATTTCTCACATGTGCCTTTTTCAGGGCACTGGCATCACAGGGTATGACTGTAAAGTCTTTTGTTAGTCTCTGGTTTCTTTGATTGTTGGGTGTCTTGCGGGTTATTTTGGGAGGATTTGTGTTTGGTTTGTTGTTGTTTTGGGTGGTTTTGGTTTTTGTTTGTAGTGTGTTGGGGTTTTTGATTGTTTTTTTTTTGTGTGTGTGTGTAGGGGAGTGCTTGTCTTGTAACTTTTTCAGAGAGGTGGGACTTGAGCAGACAATGACAGTTCAGAGGGAAGTCCCAGTATTCTATGAAGATACCGTTTGCCTAGTGTTTTGTCAGCTACTGCCACCCCATGGTTTTCCATAATGGATGAAGGCTACAGAGCTCTAATATGTTGCATTTCTCCAGAAACTTCTTGTAGGTCAGAGAGAAGACAATGAGCATTCATTTTGGTCTTACTCCCTCATCCTCTACATCCCCTTTTCAGAACAATCCGCTCTGCAAAAGAAAGCAAGTATGGCCTGAGCAGCGTTGCTTTGGTTTAGGATAAAAATCCTTTCCACTGGATTTTTAACTATGTAATAGAATATTAATTTTGGCTCCTAGGAGTTTTCACTAACTGATTTGATCTTCCTTGGCAGGATATATTTTGCCTGTTTTTTAGGAACTCCAAAACATACATCTGGAGAAAGCTTTTGAAACTAATTTCTGAAAGTTGCTGCTGCTTTGGGAGTCCGTGTTTACATCATGGATGCCACATACAGACAGATCTGGGTTAAAGCAATCGGGTCTAAGCACAGTGTCCTCTGAGCATTGCTTCCAGCAGAGCTTTGCCCTCCCAATGCCATCGAGCGTCCAGCCAAAGGCTTTGATGTGGAAGGGGGCCATTTCAGATACCATTATTCCACTCATGACCCTACTTCGTGCCAGGGAATACCCTTGATGTGGAGGAAGATTTTTCTTTTAAAGAAGCGACAAGAGGGATCACCTCTCATTATGCCTATCTTCTCTCTGGGGCTGGAAGCTTCTTTCCCTTTGACCAATGCAGCTGAAAACAGGCATCAGTAGAACAGGCTTTAGAAGAGAACTCGGCAGGGTCTTTGGCATAGGCATTGGGCTCCCTTACATATTATTGGGGACTCTCAACTTCTATCCCTCCCGCTGCCCCCAGCCTCCAGCGTAGGGAGCGTACTGAAGACAAAGTGTGCCCACTGCACTCGAGCTGTTTTCTCTAGCTGACATTACAGTAGGATCCCCTCTCCTGGGGGGGGATCTCCCCCTTCCCGGAGGCCGGGGCTCCCCAGCTGCTGGAGCGGGCTCCGGGGGCTCGCCGAGGGCCGAGGCTGTGGGCGCTGGGTGACACAGACCTGCCAGGCAAAGGACCCTCTCCTGGGAGGCTGAGCAGCTCCCCCCCGCAGGCACCTGTAACTCGGCGCTGCTTTGCCTGCATTCCTCCCAAAAAATAGCTGTTCTCAGCCCCGATCGCCTCCCGCCTGTTTTCCTAAGTGAACCAAATTTAGATGTAGCCGGAGCAGAGGTGCTGCCGCCCTTGTCGGAGAGATGCGGGCAGTGTTTCTGCTATCGCTCCCCCCTGCCCCACAGTGCTGGGAGCGGGGGGCTGGAGGGGCTCGGAGGGACGGCTCCCCCGCCCCGGGGAGGAGCTTCAGCCCCACATGAGGTGCGTTTTCACCTTTGGGTTCATCTTCCCGAAGAGGTGCTGGGATCAGGGCGGCAGCGGTCCCCAGGGTGCTCCGACCCACCGGCCATGGCTCTGCTGTCCCCCCGCCCGCGGCCCCGGCCTGGAGAGGCGGTGTCTCCCCTGTGACATGCCGGGAGCGGGGTCTGCGAGCGGGCGGGCGGCGGGAGACGTTTTTACGCCTGTCGGCGCAGAGCACGGAGGGAGGTAACAGAGCCACCTGAACGCGGAAAAAACCCAACCCAACAACAAGTAGTTCTCGCCCGGCAGAGAGGCTCGGAGCACGGCTGGGAACCGGCGTCCGCCGCTGTGCACAAACCGGGCCCGCCCGAGCGGAGGGGCCGCCGTCCCTCCTCCGGCAAAGGTAACGGTGGAGAGGGCGAGGGGCTGGGGGCCGGGGGCGAGGCGCGGAGAAACCCGGCAGCTGGGTGCTGGATCCGCCAGTTCTTTCCCGAGATACACGCTCGTCTTCATGATTTATCTGAGAAAGTGGCGAGCCGAGCTCCACACATACAGCTCTTCCCAGGGTGTGCCTGCTGCCGGAGCTGCGGGGGGCTTGGTGTTTCTCCCCAGAATGCAAGCCCTCCCTCCCAAAATAGGCGGGCAGTGAGGGGAGAAACAAACCTCTAATCCTTCTCCCCCCTCCTCGTTAAGCTGTTAGGATAATAAAAGATAGATGCCCGTTAAATAATTAACCGCACACTTTCTGTTCCATCAGCTCGGTTCGCGCAGCCCCGCGAGGGAGAAGGGGGTGGGGACGGTGGCGGATCCGTTCGCGGGAGAATCGGCAGTGCCATTTCGGTAGCCTGCTTTCGAGTGACGCGGGGAGAGAGTCCGCAGCTCTGCCCGGGGCGGGAGTGCCCTCCGCGGTCGGGGCGCGGCGGAGCTGCCCGCCGGTGGGTGGCCGGCGGCAGGGCGGGCCGGGAGGGCTCTCTCGGCGGTGCGGTGCGGCGGGAGATCGCAGGGGGATGGAGAGGGCTGGGGAAGGAGGGGGTAGACCGGAGATGCCTGTGGGGGCTTCTGATTTCTTCTTTCCGTTTGCGTTTAAGGCAGAAGCTCGTCCCCGGCGGACCTGCCCGAGACCGGTCCCCCCCCGCCATCCCCGCTGCCGCCTCCCGCGCCCTCCCCAGTCATGTCCGACCCGGAGCGATGGGGAAGCTCGAGGACAACGAGAGGGTGATCCTCAACGTGGGGGGCACGCGGCACGAGACCTACCGCAGCACCTTGAAGACGTTGCCGGGGACCCGCCTGGCCCTGCTCGCCTGCGAGTCCCAGAGCGAGTCCCCGGGCGGCGAGGAGCCGCCGCCGCCGCCTCCCAACCCGCTGCCGCCGCCGGCGGGCGGCTGCCCGGAGCCCGGCAGCGGCTGCAGCCCCCGGGGCAGCGGCGGCGCCAGCGAGTTCTTCTTCGACCGGCACCCGGGGGTGTTCGCCTATGTGCTCAACTACTACCGCACCGGCAAGCTGCACTGCCCCGCCGACGTCTGCGGGCCGCTCTTCGAGGAGGAGCTGGCCTTCTGGGGCATCGACGAGACCGACGTGGAGCCCTGCTGCTGGATGACCTACCGCCAGCACCGCGACGCTGAGGAGGCCCTCGACATCTTCGAGGCACCCGACCTGCTGACGGGCGAGCCGCCTCCCGACGGCGACGACGAGGACCTGTCCGCCAAGAGGCTGGGCATCGAGGACGTGGGGGCGGCCGCCGAGGGCAAGACCGGGCGCTGGAAGCGGCTGCAGCCCCGCGTCTGGGCGCTCTTCGAGGACCCCTATTCCTCGCGGGCCGCCAGGGTAAGCGCCGCCGGACGGCGCTCCCGCCCGGGGTGGCCAGGGGAGGTCGAGGGGCAGCCGCAGTGCACCCACCGTGGCTGTCAGGCGCACGGGGCGTCGAGGGGGAGCTCGCCCGTTTGGAAAGGGCATGCAAGGGCGATGCTTTGGTGGCCCGCTGCGTGGGGGTGACATCAGCTGCCCCGGGGCGGTGGTGCTTGTACCCTCGGCATCTCCAGGTAGTGCCGGGCAGCGAGGGCATCTCGTTGTACGAGTGCCCTGCCGGGAGAGTGTACGCGGGGTGAGGGGAGCTGTGCCCTGGGGAGCCCGCGAGGGAGCCTGCTCACCCCCCTGGCGTGGGCGGGGTGTGGAGGTGCTGCTCGCTGGGGGACCCGTTTGTGTGTGTGTGTGTGTGTGTGTGTGTGTGGGCACACCCCAAGGTGCCCTTATCCTCCCTGAGGGCTCATAGGGAGACACGTTTGGGTCTGGGGCAGCTGGCCCTGCTGTCAGGCCCTCATCCCTCCCCCAGCTGCCAGAGGTCTGGGGTTTGGGGTGAGGTGGTGACAGCGAGGCAGGAGAGCAACCTCAGCCCTTCCCCAGCTTCGTCCTGTCTGTGCTGGGAGGTGATCTGAGTTCAACAAAGTAAGTGTGACAGGGGGTCACCCTGGCTCTCCTGCCATTGATTTCCCAGGGTGACCCTCACTGACTCTCTGACTGAGGGTATCGGCACAAGGCAGTAAATGATCTTACTAAGTTTCCATTTTTTAGATAGGGATTTTTAGATTTTGACTCTGACTACTTTCTGCTTTTGAGTATTATTTGGATTTTGGTTCTATCTTTTAGTGGCTGTTGTCAGTGTCGATGGGGGTTTGCTTTCTCACTTCAGAGCTCTGGAGCAAACAAAAGGTTGTAATTCCTTTGAGAGAAATATACAGCGATGCCTTGAATTTAATAGTGGGAAAAGCAACTACCAGCTAATCATCCCTGTGATACAGGAAAAAGAGGAACTTGTAATTGGAAATGTTTGATTTTAAAATAATAATGAGTGTTTTTGCAACATATTTGCTAGGATTCCTGTGAAGCATTCAGAGCTAAGCCTCGTCCTGAAAAACTGCAGTTACGGTGGGTGTCATCTCCCGATCAGTCCTACTGATTTCATTGGCAATCTCATAGATGTGACCATAAGCGTGTGGTTAAGTAACTTCCTGAATTGTACCCTGTGGCCTGATGCCGTTTCTGTGAGAGTTAGCAACTCCTATGAGCTTAGTGAGGTAAGTTAAACAGAAAGTAAAGTTCCTCGCAGTTATTACTGTCTCTTGCTGAGTGCCAGCATTGTTTATGATTTGAAGGTTGCCCACCAGTTTGTTTTCCCTCAGTAGCTGCCTCCAGCTGATACTTGAAATACATTTTTAATATGGGATCACATCTGAAGAAAAACTACCAGAAGTGTCTGTCTTTGATCATCAGTAACATACATACCCATGTTGCTCGCATCTTAGGTGTCTGAATCCTAAAGAAAATCTGTCTTGTCAGTTACCTCACAAAACAGTAGTATGTGTGGTGATTGCCCTGCAGGTTGTCTTTCACCTACTGTTTTGTGGAAAGTTGCTGACAGTGTCGAATCTGCAGCTTTTACAGTAGGGAATCTTCTCACTCAACTTTGCTGGAGAATGGGGAGTATGGAGTGAATGATAAATGGAAGATACCAGGAGAAATAGGGAGGTAGGCATCCTGATTGCAATTGAGTCCTGGAGCTGTAGCTGTCACTTGGGATTTCTGTCCACTTCAGTCCACTCTGACACAATGTGTAGGCACTTGCTTTCCACATTTTCCATCTGTACTAGACCATCCTGAACTGTCAGTGGCTTGGGTAAATATATTTCGAGTTTGCAAAATGAGTGCTGTAATTAACACTATAATAGAAATTTGTGATACAGAATTATTAATCTCTTAAAAGATAAGGTATTTACCTTTTTATAACTTAAAAACTGTTTTTAAATGCTAGATTCTGATTTCAACCCCAGGAAGCCAGAGTAAGACAGTGTCAAGGCTGTAACAACAGTGTGTTCTTTGAGGCTGCTACTCTCTACCTTGATCTTTCAAGTAGAGACAACTTTGAGAATTGCTGTCAAGTTTTAAAGCATTAAGTAAATTTATATTTAAGGACTAGCATACACTTAGTAAGCACTCTTGAATACAGTAATTTGAGGTGATGTTAACCTTAGTTTGGAACTGAGATGTTACTGTCAATTCAACATATTCCCACACTGGAAACAAAGACATTATTTTCTGAGTATTCTGGCAAATACACTTGTTTTGTGTCAGCTGAAATGATGACTAACTCTGAAAACATTTGAGTGAAATCCTGGCCTTACTGGAATCAAGATAAAACTCTGTGAACATCAATCTTTGCCTCACAATGTTAGGTACTGACTCATACTTAGGTTATCATGAGGCTGCTTAGTGGTAAACTTTCTTAATAACTGTGGTCCTTATTTTTTTTGCATTGCTTCCTGATTTAATGTCAACAATGTCTTTTTTAGGAAGCATGATGGTGATAAAAATGGGGTATTTTATATTAATGAAATGGTACTTAATATTTGTGATTTTCTTTATCCTAAACTGTGATCTCTAAAAATAGAAATATATAGAAATTCAAATATAAGTTGCCATGGTAACCTACGGGGGGGATAGTGCATGCACAAGATTATTCTAGCAAGACCATCCAGTGATGTTATATAAACAGTGGAACTAGTTTGTTGACAAGAAGGTTTACTTTATTTGGGATTCTAAAAAAAAGGTATTAAACTTCTGGTGTATGCAGTTTGACGTTCAGATAACGACATCTACTAAACATGGTTTTTGTAAATATGAAATGTAATCCATGTACATACAATTGCTTTGAAACAATTTCCTTTGTTTCTCAAGTTCAGGAGTTACATCTGAATATTATTTCTGTTTTCATTTTATCATTTTGGATTTCATAGACTGTGAAATGGAAGAGTACAGTGGTAGGTACTCCTTTACTCCAGGAAATAAAGCAATTGGTCAGGAACTGCTATTTGACAGAATGCTATTACATAGGTATGGAAAGCTACTGGTATAAGATCCTGTCATAGGGGGAGAAGTGTTGGGCAACTAAATCTTTCTGTGCGTTGGTTTAAGCATCTCTGAAACACACCCTGATTCTTATCTGATTCAAATATATGTATTGTGAGTTTTACTGATTAATACATGTAAATGATTTCGGTATCATTTGATGGTGCATAAGTGCAAAGTACTCATGATGCTTTACTAAAGTGCAAGGATATATCTAAATAGTTTGTAAGAAAGTACAAGTGGCGTAATTAAGCACTGAGTTTAAAAGTGTCTGCAGATGCCCAGCAGGACCTAGAATGTCAGCGCTAGTTTCTGGTATTGTATTTAAAATGAATTAAACTTTTAAGGCCTTTTACTCTTGAATAGTAGTTGAAACATGATGCTGTTTAAAGAAGTAATTAGTATTTGTAATTTATTTTTCCCAAGGGTTATGGATTACTCATGTACTTAATGCAGGAACTCAAAAATGGCTCTGGAATTCACAAAGTTCACAGCTATATATCCTTCACTTTCTGAGAAGGCTGTAAGTCTGTTCATGGATAAGGGGATGGTGCCTGTGAAGTTGGGTAGTTCAGTAGCACGGGGGTCACCATAGCCCAAGGCATGGGAGCAGGTGCTGCCTGCAACACCCTTGCTGTTTTCAGCAGCTGAAGGCATGTTACACAACCCTTTTGCTACACAGTCTGTATCTATAGGAAAGACCATAATTATGTGGTTTACAAATACTTGCTAATTAGTTTTTATCTTTCCCTTGTAAACTTTGCTGTAAGTTAAGTATTCACTGAAATGCAAATAAAACCACAAAAGCCTTGCAGTATAGGCATCAAGATACTTACACCTTTCAAGTGTTCTTAAAAATACTGATCTTGCACTGCTTCATCATGACATGAGGAGCTGGACTTGAGTAGCGAGTGGTATATTGGATGGAAATTTGAAGTTCCCATCTACTGCTTTACATAAGTTACATTGTCAGAGACTCCTTTTGGTGTCCTGTAACATCTACACAAGCTTTGAACATTTGGTGGGGTTGGTTGTAGGAAGAATCGGCTGAAATGAGTAAGATGGAAGAGGGAGAAAATAGGATTTTATACATGCCCTTGAAAGGCTAAAGCTACAGAAATCATATTGGAGAGCATTCTTGTCAAAGGTAGCTTATGCCTTTATTTGGTGACTTGCTTACATTTTCTCCAGGTACCTAGATACCTGTCCTGTACTGTAGTGATTGACTGAAGTGGGTTATATTTTTAGGGCTTTGGCTGTTTGTAGTGCAAGACAGTTTTTATTTTTGGTGGAAGCAATGCTGCTGGAGTAGTCTGAGATATCGTGAATGGAGTGGTGAAGGTATGTTAAGCTCAGAATATATATTTGTAGATTAATAATGAATAGCAGGGATTATTTCTTTTTTAACAAATAGAGAGGTCCTTTAATTTATAAGTGGAAAACTTTACTCTCTGTCTTAACAAGGAAAGCAAGTGTACTTTAGATTTTACCATTTAATAATTTTTGAGTTATGCAGACATCTTCTATCTGAAAGCGATGCAAAGAAAGTAGTGAAGGTTGATAAATAAACTTCAAAGAGAGTATTCCTTTTGCCATGTTGGTAATCAAAGTGGTGAATTTATTTTTAAGTGGGAAAATAGTCCATTAGATTGAATTGCTGAAAACCAGTCATTCTACTTGAAGCATTTAGCCTATGGGAGCTGTTGTTTTTAAAGAAATGGCAAGACCCTTTCCTAATGACGAAAATGAGAATGCATCACTGTTGCACATATTCATACACTCTGTAGCTTCATGTATACATGGGCTGACTAAATTGCATTGTAAGTGATTTTTATTAATTTACTTCTGGCATGCTGGCTTTTAAAAGTCAGTTGGAAACTGCAGTTTAATACATGAAGTATGCAACATTAACTGGCTTGATCTACCTTAAATGTAGATGGTCTCTGATGGTACTGACATATTATCGAGGTAAAATCAGCAAGATTTCTGCCACCTGAACTTCTGCCTTTTCCTTTACAGCTGTTCTGCCTGATGCTGCTGGTGTTTCCATGGAAACAAGCCAGCTCTTGGCTGCCTCTTCCCATTGAAAACAGCCTTCTCACTGTCACTTACTCATCTGGGAAAAGCATTTTGTCATGGCTCTGGCATAAATGCCACAGAGACGATCTGTTCTGTCTTTTCAGAAATAGGTGCTGTTACGTATGTGCACGTGCACACGCACACAGCCAGATTCGTCTTCCAACAACTCTAAAATAATTCAATTAATGGACTTAGACTGAATTTGCTTTGCTGTAACTGGAAGTGGAAATTAGCTTAACATACACAACCCAAGGTAATAATGGAGTGAGAAGTATTTTTGGTTGAGAAGTCTGGCAGACCATGTTCCCTTCCTTTAGCTAGTTAATATACAATGTGCCATCTGTCAAATTTGTTTACAGTGGTAAAATTCTTAAATAGTTTACTTTGGGGATGAGAACTTATCTTCAAACTGATTAAGATGGTGGTGGGAGGAATAGCTCCCAACTTCTGGTGAATATTGTATGAGTTTCAATGCTATTGTCAGGTGAAGCATCACGTTATGCCATTGGCACATGATGCAGTCAGGATACAAAAAAAAATGAGGTAAAAAATCTGGCATCTTCGAGGTCCCTGTATTCTTAAAGTGTCTGGTACTTAGTCCAAGGTAAATGTATCAATCAATGTCCTGTGAAAAAGTCAGTATTTTTGCTTGTTTTGGTGAATTTGTGTTGAGTCACAATCCAAAAAGTTCAGAACTCACTCTGTTCCCAAATCCTTGATTAGTTTCCTTCGCTATAGGAATTTTAAGATATTTTAAGGGAAATTTTGTGTAAAACTTGCTTGTCCTTTTCTCCCTCAGTGATCACTGGCAGAAAGTGACTGTTTTCCTCCAGTGAAGTTACTTTGCAATTGGGGTAGAAGGATCAGAGAAGAGGAAAGACATCCCTATATAAATTTTTAATATTTTAATAATCTCTTATGAAGTGCTGTCCAGTAGTTTTAAGATGGAAGAGACAAGTTCTTCTCATTATCAAGTGCTGTTTCAGTGCTGTTCATTTCTCCAGGACTACTCCTGCTCGTCCTGCACTTCAGACTCTTAGCTCATCTTGGGGAAACAGAGTTTCTTTCAGCCACAACTGGAAAGAAAGGGTTTATGCTCTCTCTGTGTTCCCTTTTAATTCTCTTTACTAAACTCTTCTGTAGACCTCACTTCTACCAATGTGATTTGTGTAAGCTGATCCATTTGGTGTAGAAACTTGAGGGGATTTCAGCTGGGTTTTTTTTTTTTTTTTTTCCACTTTGGGTAAAGTAATTAAGCAAATAAAATACAGATAGGGTAATATTTGGAATATCAAACTATTGGTTATCATTCTGCTTAATACAGTTCTTATAGTGATACAATTCCTTTACACACACTCATTCTTTCACAAGCACACACCTTTCCAGTATAAATTAGTAATTACATGGGAATAAAAAATTGTTTTTAAAGCAATGCTAAGTAAGGCTATTCAAAAATTTTATGTGGAGAGCAAATAGGGGAGCTATGTCCACTGTTACTTACTTACTAACTGTGCTGTTATTTCCGAAAAGCATTTCTCCTGGTGCAAGAGCTGAAACTTGAGGATATTTCACACATTAGAAATCTTTTAAAGTGTTGAACACAATATACCATTGTAGAGATGTGTGCAGACATAGTAATATAAACTTAGCATTGGCAATATTTATCAACATGATAAAAGGGATTCAAGTTGTAGCAATGACCTGGTACCTTTTCCTATCCTGACATGCACCTGTATATGTTGATATAAATAAATGGCAATTTTGTCAGAGAGTGCTGTAGAAATAGCTGGAGAGAATAAACATGGAATCGTACTTTATTTCTGTTCTACAAATGTGTTTAGTTAACGTCTCTGTTGATCCTTTACGATGACTAAAGCACTTTTGAAGGAAAACTCCACTTCGATGTGTTAATCAGTCATCTAGTCACATGAAATACAATGTCTTGCAATTTATGATTTACTTTACAGAATTTTTGACTGAAGTGGTGGCTTAAAGCTTAAAAACCAAATTATCCAATTATTTATTATAACTATGTGTTGTTTTTTCTCCCCCCCACCTCTAAGTTGAAATTTCTGAGTTGTTGGTGTGGTTTTTGTCTTTTTTACCAGTAGATTAATTATTACAGTGGTGTAATAAGTCAGTCCATTCTTATTACAGACAGCCTTTTGTAGTTTCTTAGTGTTTCTAGGTGAACCTCAGATATTGGGTCTTTGATATGCTCCTGCAAAATGCTATAAACAGAGAACAGTCTCTTACAGCAGTGCTGGATAATGTGGTAAAGTTCATTAATATGCATTAAACATACCACACGATATGATCTAATCTTACTTCTGAAAATACGTATAATTTCTTAAGTGTTTACATTTTAATTAGTGTATAGCATGCAAAATATTTTTTACTGTGCCTGGTCTTTGAAAAAGGGGAAATATTCCTTAAAGATTGTGGGTTTGTTTTTGATAACGTGTAGAGTACTAGATATACAGTATTCTTCTTCTTAACTGCTTAACCCTTATCCTAAGAGAAATAATTATTTGGGGATAACTTTCACCGCACTAAAATGCTTTATTTGATAAAAGTACGAGGCTACTCTAATACTGATAGGGGTCTGATAGTATGCGGGATTTTAGAGCAATAGAAATCAAATGCTGAAACTCAATAATGGCTGAGAAAATTATTTTTCAGAGAACTGAATTGGAGAAGATGAAGTTCAGTAGAGTGAAAAAGAAGGCTGCAGAACAGTGCTGTGAAGTGCTGTGTACATATTGTTGCAGTAACGAGGAGCACAGGCTGAGTTGCTGACGAGTTTGCAAGGGGACCGTGTTGGTGCCTGCTGCGGCACGGAACCAGAGTGCTTCACCATCCTCAATGGCTTTTTGCTGGCATGTGCTCTTAAATAGAGGAAAGAGTAATGTCTTCTAATCATATTTCTGTTCACCTACTTAATTTCTCAGATCATAAACGTTCACAAAATATGTTAGGCTTTTATATGCTGTCTACTATAAGATTGAAGGTGATCAAGTATGCAGGAATTAGTATTTTATATAAAGCCTGTGCAATAACAGAATTTTTAATCTTTTTTTTTTAAGTAATGGTAAAAGTTATTACAGGACAATATAAAGGATGTTTTTGAAGTATACAAACTTTCTTTAGTTCTTAGAAAATGCCAAAGGAGATGTCCTAATTGTCCTTATTTATTACATGGGTATTCAGAAATTCTCTGTACTTTTCAAGCAAGCTGTTTCTTTTATCTTCTTTGTTGGCATGTGGTAATCCTTTACCCATAAAAATAGCAATTATTTTTAATACTGGGTTTCAAGGGAATTTTCTCAGGATAATGATTGTTAGGAGCTGAAAAAGTTAAGTTAGTTAACTTTTTTGTATCATCCCAAGTGTTATGCAGTTGTTTTTTTTCAGATAGGAATTTTGCAATATTGTAAGTTTAATCTAGATGTGGTTTGGAGAAGAACCTTATTTGTCTTGGTTGCTGATCGAATTTGGGAAATGAGTTCTCTTACATTTCCAATTTGAGGTCTGATATCTACCTTAAGTTTTCCATTTTAATTTTAGGATATGGATGATGTGCAAGCACATCTGGATTTCATTATGAACATTCTTGCATTAGTCTGGGAAATTATTTAAACAAATTATAAAAAAGTTCTGTGGGATCTGAGTTTTATCTCTCTACAGCTTCCTGAGGAGGGGAAGTGGTCTCTTCTCCCTGGCATCCAGTGACAGGACACGTGAGCTTCTCATGGTTCGAAGCTGCACCAAAAGAGGTTTAGACTGAACATTAGGGAGCATTTCTTTACTGAGAGGATGGTCAAATACTGGAAGAGGCTTCCTAGAGAGGTGGTCACTGTCCAAAGCCTGTCAGTGTTTAAAAGGCATTTGGACAATACCCTTAATAACATTCTTTAAATGTTGGTCAGCCCTGGATTGGTCGGGCAGTGTGACAAGATGATCATTGTAGGTCCCTTCCAATGGAAATAGTCTACTCTGCTTTATCCTGTTCCACTCTGTCCTATTCCACTCTATTCTATGTAAGTTCTGGTCTTTCAACATTCTTTTCCCTTATGATAGAAAATCAAGTAATTTAACATGTTTCATGTTTTTGTGGTTTAAAAAATAAAGTCTATATAGTAAATGGCATATAATAAATGACATTAACAGCTTTTTTTGGGGTAGAAATCCAGTGGGATAGGATTTTGGTGCAGGTATAGAACAGCAGCTCTTCTGTATAACTCACTATCTGTTCATTATCTGGTAATACTTTATGTTAAACAAATTGATTTGTTTAACATAAAGGAGGCATCTTCCTCCTTTGGCCAGTAATTTTAATTACTGGCTATATTTGAGGCTGTTTGAATAGAGTTTCAAATTCGAGGATTGAGGCTTTTGACAGCAAGCTGAAGTTATTTTCCTGCTTGCCTAGGTCATATACCTGTGCAGCTTGGAGACAGAAATGGTCATTTTGTTGTTTGTCTCCAAAACAGGCATGTGAAGCTGATGTTGCAGTGACCTGTGAATGGTCAACAAAATTGGTTTGATGCATTGCAGCTACAGGGTCTCCTTGGTTAGTGCATTGCATGTTTTGAGTTGGTGCCTTGATAGCAGAACAAATGAGCTGGGAGAATTGAACAGAAGAAAATATTAGATAAAAGGGAAAATTACGTCTTGGTGAAAAATCAGCCATGATGGACTGAAGCAAAGAATGTATTTTATTTTGATTTATCACAATATAGTCAGCCAAACCTTAAAAGTGACAAAGGCATTTTGTGTTGCATATGTGGGTTTTTTGAGCGACGTTCATTGCTTTAAGGATGAAAGATGTTAATTTTCTTTAAACTGCAGGTTTATCTACTTCTTGTTGCAGTTGCCAGTTCCTTAATCTTAAAGTGAGAAGGGAACTTCAATCTTTTTAAAATGACTTCCCTACTGACTAGGTTTGTCACATTTTGGAAACAATTAAAAATTAACCGTTCTGCTATAGTTTGAAGTACAGTGATAGCTATAGATACCTCTCCGCTGTTAATACTGCCTTTACTAGCCATGTTAGCAGCTGTTCTTTGAAAGTGTGATGGCATGCATTACTCACTGAAATGAAAATCTGTCAAAATTTCAATGATTTTGTATTCTCAACAATTCAAAGGCATTTAAATTCAGTATTTGGTAGCAGAAATGTACCCATTAGTCTCTAGAGAAGTGCAGATGTAGTTCATGTTTGGTTTGTAGTTCATTGGAGCAACCTACCTTATACTGCAGTCCTGACAGATTCATGAGATGAAGGCAATTCTCTTTGAAATAATGTCTACTTCTGTTCAAATATCAGTAACTAACTTTCTAAAATAGCATGAGGGAAATTATTAAACTCCTGCCTTGTGCTACTACTGTTTGTATACTCCTTGAAAATATAGATCAGGAGATGTGTATTAGTAATTATAATGAACAAACTTTTCAAATCTTGTTTTGTTTGTTTACCAGAAATGCAATTTTGAAATAGCAAGGTAATTGTTACAGTTTCCTAATTATACTGTGAGTAAAATGCTGCCTCCAGAAACCCAAGCCTTGTCTCTGGGTGGGAAATTCTTGGCAATTGTGGAGGCTAAAGGAAAATGCATGACCTAATTTTTTCATTGCAGTTCTACTGTACAGACAAGTACAGTGTGACAGCTGTGTACACTGCAGAAACTGGGGTGGAATGTGAGTCTGAAACAAGAGAGGAGAACATTTGTGGTCCTAGTGCTTTCAAACTTCAGGTGGAGTTTTTGTATATATAAATATGGATGTAAATACTGGTGTGTGTGTGTGTGTATGCATGTATATGCACATACAAACATATTCTAAAAAATGCATATATGGGTTTTCCTAACCTTTGATTGATGGCTGACAAAAAGATTTTTTTTCTTTTTTCCCCCCTGTTTGTCCTTGAAGATTTTAATGAAGAAGGCTGCATCCTAGATCTCATGACTTAATCAAGTGATTTTTGCTTTTACTTTTTTAATTCAGCTCCCAGCTATAAGTTCAAGTAGAGTTTTGTGGACTGTCTGAATGTCTTTCTTTATTAAGCTATGAAAGATCTATCTTACTGGATATACATATATATTACGATAGTGGCTTACAATATTTTGTTAATCATGTTTGATGATAGAAGCTAGTGTTCCATTCTTTATAAATTTTCTCTCACTAAAAATGTGAAAAACCTGAAGCAGTTAAAGAAATCTTGCTTTCTGTGAATGTGTATTTTATGGGTAACTCTCAGGGCCAATTAAACTTTTGCCTGCACTTAGTCTTCTTTGAGTGCAGATTTGTTACTGTGTTCTGATCTCACTTTACAGCTTTTTCTCATGGAAGGTTTTGGATCTCTGTCTAAACAGGCCCCTTGTTTTCAAAATCTCATATCCTTTGGTCGAACTTTGTTATAAACGACCAGCTGATTCAGAGTTCTTAGGTGAGGGATTGGTAAGTCTTTCCTTCTAAAACAAAACAAAACAACAACAAAAAACCCTGACAAAACAACAGACCGAACATGCAACATCATCTGTCCTACAATCCTGGTTCAGGACCAGCTTTGCCAAATTCAGACCCTTGCACATCAGAATTGTGCATGTGCAGAACAGAAAGCATATGCAGCAGACTTTAAAAGACATAATTTTCTAAATTTTCTCTTGCTAAATACAGTGGATTTATTGCTTGGGAATGTGCACTCAATTCTAAATAAAATTTTGTATATTGTTTCACGATCAGACATTACATTCTGTAAGGAACCATGCTGAAATCCAGCCCTGCCTTATGCAGCTATTAACAACACACCAGAGAAGAATTTTTCAAACCTCAAAAGCCCCAGAAGAAATCTCAAGAAGGCAGCTTTCTCCTGCCAAGATTATAGGCAATGCTCATTTGAGGTGGAAAAAGAAACTGAGCTCACTTGTTTATCCTGCATCTTGTTCTAAAGCAATTAACAGAATGAAGAAATTGTTTGCCTGTCCATAATCACAGCAGACATGACACTCATCAACAACAAAAAAAAAGAAAAAATGAAAAAAAAAAAAAGGGAAATTCTTTTCCATTTTAGTGGTAATTGAAAATTGTTAGCATGGGTGACTAGTTTGGCTCTGAAAGAACTATAAGCTAGTAGCCATGATAATGAGCTCCAGTGCTTTTTAAACTGAACTTGGCACTAGATGTTAAGAAGATCCTCCTTCACTGCTTTGTTATTTATCATAGTGAAAACCCTAATATCTTAAAATATTTCAAGACTTATCAAGCTAAATACTCACTTTGCTTTCGTTAGAGATTGGAGTTCACAGTATTGTTTTGAATCAAGAGTATTTAAAGAGTGTTTAAAAGAAGGGCACTGTGATTCCTGCATTAGTATGGCAATCTCCAGATCAGGAAAGGAGTTCCTAGAATATGCAGGGAATCCTGGACACACTGAGCATTGTCAAATTGATAAGCTAAGTGTGCTAGAGGATTTGAGTGCTCCTATGAATCGGAAACCAATCTGAAAAAAACCTAAGACCTTGAGGAGAGAGGATCTTAAAGGAAAAATCTAACCAGGAGATGCTGAAGAAAAATTATACATTTGAATTGGCAATTAAATAAAAGAATGGCCAGGGGAGAGAAAAGAAAGGCCTGTTCGGGAGAGGTTTAGCATTTGAAGACTACAAAGTAAGGCAGGCTCAGGAAATGAGGGACTGGTCTTGCCCTGAAATGCAGGGTTGTGTTGGTTATAGTTGCTTCTGGATTTGTTGTATTCTGCTGCCTAGGGAAGAAAAAATACACATTAACAGTTTTGTAGGGTGAAAATATTTGCATTTATCACAATCCTTAGGAATTCAGCTCAGAATAAAGTATTGGCAAGGGGAAGGGAAAGGAAAAGGACAGGGAGAAGCCCAAATGACAATTTGTACAGAGCTACACAGTCTTAGGCATCATTATACACTTGGCTCTTCAATTTAGAAAAAAAAATTATAGTCTTTCAGTTTACCATGAATTTCTCTGAAGCTGTATCAAAAAGACAATAATTCAGTGTACTTCTGTAAGCTTCAGAATGTGATCCTGTGCATGTATTTGCTTTTTATTTTTCCTAGACAGACAGTAGCTCACAATCTTGACACTGTGCTTGTGCATATTATCTCTATCAAAAGTGGCACGTGTTCTGCAGTATTTGTAGGTTTTTAGACAGGAGATTTTGAAGTTAAATGCCTGAAAATGTGACATACATGGTGTTGAGATGTAACTGTGTTAGAGAAAACATTTAGAGTTAAGTATGTACCCATATGTACCAATGTTATGAATATTGTAATATAGTGATTTTCAAGGAAACTAAACACTTTTTTTCAGTTTGTAGGAAAGTGAAAAATGGCTCCTGTTAAAGAGAAGAGGCTACTAAGATAAATGTTTAATACTTGAAATTCAGGAAAACCACTAAGTAGCATAAAGAATTTTTAAAATTTTATTTCTAGCTTATTAGTTTTTTACAAAATTGCCTTGAATAAAATTATCCTAAGGGAGGCTCTACTACAGGTTGTGAACTGGCATATTCAAATCAAGGCTTTTTCTCCATCTCAAAACCTTCTTTAGGGCTACTGTTGGATGAACACTGATACTGCAGTAGTAAGAAAGTATCCTAATAAGGCTTTGAGGAACTTCTGCTTTTTTAAACAAATAAAACATTTTAAAGTTATTGGAAGCTAAGAAAAAAATAGGTGAGCTGTAGTCCATTGTGGGCTACTCTTCTGCAAAAGTGACATTTATGTGATAACAGCGAGTAGTGGTTTCTGTTCTTCTGGGAGAGAACCATAGAATATAATGTCAAGAATGGCTAATGTCTTGCTCTACAGAGAAAGGGTGAAGACAACCATAAATGATGGGATGGAACTTCTAGAAGGTTATGTCAATTTTTGTCTACATTTCCTGGTGCAGGGATACCCCATCCTTTAATCAGTTTTATTATTAATCAATTTTTAATTGATTAATAATAAAATTATTAATCAATAATAATTTATTGATTAATCAATAAATCAATTAATCAATTTTTAATCAATTTTTATTATTATTTTTTTATCAATTAATTGGAAGCTTAATAAACACATTTCCTAAGCCCTTATTCCTCCTTTGCTCTTATCTCATGCTTTTCTTTTGTCAAAAGGTAAAGTCTAGAAGAAACTGTTCAGCAGACCCCTCTTTTTAACATTTTTCACTGTAGAATGGAAAGGACTGATTTTTCTCTCAGCTGTTGTCTAGAACACAGGAATGTCATGACCTCTGGAGTCCTAGGCTTGAGCGAAGTCCTGATTTTTAGTGTCTTAAAAGCTATCCAAAGCTTTGTAGTAGAGTCCTTTTTATTAGATTTTTTTTTTTTTTTGGTAAATTTATATTATGGCAATAAATTTTTTTGGTGATATGTAGTGTTTATCATTTATAATGTACTCTTATGCTCACAGCAATGAAGAATAGGTGATTTGCTTCTTCATTCACTTAACATGCTTCTGTAATTCTGATACTGGTTAAATAAGTCATGCTTCTAAGTAATCTAGAACTGGAAATCCTTTGCTTGACTGTAGGAGTCTTACATTCTTTTCAAGGAGAATTTCATTGTGAACTGTTTCTGATATGGATTAATACTATAAAAAAGTAGAATAATTGTCCTTGACTGTGTCATCAATTTTCTGTCTTTAAAGATAGCACTGTTAATGCTATTAGCTAATGTTAGTTTGATGTGAAGAATGAGAGACAAAAATGAGCAGAAGAACAAGTGACTTGGAATAACATAAAATGCTGTGTTACTTGACCTCTAGGATACATTTTTATTACTGAGTTTAGCAGAATTATTTTGTATCAATTCAATTAAGATGAAGACTCAGAAAGGGAGAGGAAGAGCAGTAAAAATTGAAAATGAGCTTGGAGATTTGTGGTACCCCTTTTCCTGAATTAGAAATGATGGAAATTAAAGTGTCAGACAGTCTTGATAAACTGTTTTGTGTTCATAATCAGACTACTTTATGATAATTGTAATTATTTTGGAACAAACAGGAAGACATGGAACAATCAAACATGAAAATTGGTATGTGTGGATTATGATTTTATGACACCTTTCATCAGAGCTTCACTTTGGAATGTCTTATTGATAATTATGTAGAAAGGAAAACTGTGCCTAGACATGCAAAGAGACAGTTCTAGTTCTGCACTAAATTTATTTTTTTCTAAACTTTTTTTTTTTTTAAATTCAAGTATGTGAATCATCATCACCCTTATTTCATGAACTTGTTAATTTTTGGAGCAAACATTTTCTTTTGGCTATTTCCTATTTTTCTAATTAACTTTTTTTTCCTCTTTTTTTTTCCCCCTCTTTATTTTTTCTTATCACTTGAGGACTTTAATTTAAGTAACCCATTGCTCCTCTGTAGAAGGATTCATCAACAAGGCTCCATTCCACAAGTATGGGTCGTTACATCTATAGAAGTAGTGGAACATCTCATGAGCTTAGATGTCTTATCTTGCAAAACAGGATATGTAGGTATGTAGTCAGAGTCCATACCCTTTTTTTTCTGCCCTTTTAGTGGGTAATGTAAAAAAAGAAACAAATCTCTACAGACCAGCTCAGCTCAGCTGTTAAATATAATGGACAATATTCTCTTTTCAAACATGGTTAGACTTACAAACCTAAAACTACAGGGAGAACTACATCTACTTTTTAATCCTATCTGCAGATCCTTTATATCCCTATTACAGAATCCTCTACACTATTTCTGCTTGAAAAGTCTTCAAATGTGGTCTATAGTTTTTCAGCTAGGCAGCCACGAGGTGCTATTCAGTGCACCTAAAATCAGGTATCTAAGTTCCTCATCCTCTTAATAGTTAGAGATACAGGCCTAGGTGATTAAAAATAGACACGCATATATTTGGACAGAGTAAATTTCCTTTTGAGTGTTTTTCTTTTAAATATAATTCTACTATATGTGTGACTGAAATGTGCTTTTGTGCTCTCTATTTCTTTGTGATACATTTGTTTTCACATAAACTGTACTACTGAGGAATAAGCCATGTGAAAAGTGGAAAAAGAGTGAATCGTATCTGTGGTGTAAATACAGAATTTGCACTGATTTAACTAAATTGTTTGCTAAAGCTGATTTACCTGAATCAGTGTAGCAAGCTTGTATGACCGTGCTTCAATCAGGTTAAGAGTGCCCAGTACTCATTTAGCTTAGTTTGGCTTCCAAACCAAATTTCCCACACTTAACAGAATGCACCAGAGGCTGGCTCTGATGTAAGTAAGTCAATTTGCAAACCAGTTTAGCTAAATTGGTGCAATTTCTGTGTGATTTCTGTATAGGCCACTTGTGGTATTAAGGTGTTTAGACTGTCATGAGATACTCTAGGAAACCACTGTTGTATGCCTAGAGCTATCAGTTTTGCTCCTGAATGCTTGATACATCTGAAATATGCTTGCTCTCAGTATGCAATGCTTTTCTTCAAATTGAAGTATTTGAGTGAAATCAGACTGAACTGGGACTCGGGTACTTGCTCCTGAGCCTCTCACTGTCTGTGTTTAGTACATTTCTGCTCCTACCCCTTGCCTTGGTCTCTTTCAGCTGTAAATCCTGTACAAGCATAGACTGTTGTTTTCATGTGTGCACAGGTATTTGGCTTGTACATATTCTGGATTGCGCAGCAGGAGCCCTGGTATCAGTTAGTGGCTTTACTAGTTGTTGCTGCAATAGAGATAGTAATGAGTTCTCAATGCAATTCACTGACCAGTTTGTGACCTCATCAAAGCCAAGAAGAGTTTTAGAGAGCTTGATTATTTATTTTTAAAGTCAGTAAAATAATCTTAATTCAATTCTAGTGTGTTTTATTAATGTTAATGGGGAAGAACTGTGACAGCTGCCAGCATACCTTATTGCAATTTATAACATCACGTAACCACCAAGTGATGTTTTTTTCATTCCTTACATTTTTGCTGAATTCCCTCCTTGTTTGCTGTGCCCCTCAAGCACACAACTGAGCTATTGCGTGCTCTTGAGACATGCTGTGGCTGCATGAACCCTGTTGAGGCAGACCTCTAAATGTGTTCAACATTAGTGATTTCTATTCCCTGCAGCACGCCCCAGCTTCTGCCCTTCCAAGCCAGGGAGCAGAGGCTGGGATGGCTATGCCGCACATGAGGATTGACATGAGGCTGGGGTGCGTGCAGAATCAACAGAGAAATTCTTTTAGTAAATAGCAGGCTTGTGTTTTTGCAGAGGGTCACATGCAGAAGGATCAAAGGGCGAGGTCTGTCTGTCCTCTGCCATGGAAGGTAGTGAGAGTGGTACTGAAGGAGCTGGCATGGACAGCTGCTTGGATGGACCTGTGGAGATGCACACAGGTGCAGCCTTGTTTTTATCTTTCAGGCCTTTTTTGGTGATAGAGTAAGATACACACCAAAGTATCAGCAACCTTCAAAGCTGTTTTTCTATATGAAACAATAGACAGCATCACAATGAAAACAGAGACCAGCACGCTTTCATTTTAAAAGGTATGTAAATAATCACTGTTCAAAGGGAAAGTAAAGCAGGGGCTCAGCAGGAAGCCTTAGAGTAGGCTGTGGTAGGCACATGCCTGCTCAGCAGTGCTGAAATGATGTTCATGTGGAAAACCACTATATGCCTGTACAGCATCATGGTAGCTCTGTTTAGTTTCTTTTTACTTTATGAAGCTGGAAGAATTCCCTAACTGCAAATTCCAGGGTTTTTGTTTTAATTTTTGATAGGAGAAGAAACTATTGAGACTGAATTTTGCCTATTGTCTTCTTCATTAAATGTCTCCTTTCTGCTGTTATACACCCCTGTTCATTTTGAGGAAATGAATGCAGCCGTCTGTTGAGTAGGATAGCAGGTAATAGAGTTACAGCTTTTATATAACTTAGTCAGTCTGTGTCTGCCTGGGGAACAGAAACCCCAAACCTCAAGATCTTTTTGTCATTGTAGCTAATAGACCCATGCTTTCTTGTATAGGAAGTACTTCCATTCATGATATATAGCCTGTAAATGCAGAAATTATAGTAAAAGGCATCTATTAAAATTGTACACTTAGCACTCTGAATTAAGTTGTTTCTGCTTAATTAATTAATACTAAAATTCAGCATTTAGCAGTAATATCACCCTTATGTGTATATTTAAGGTGCAAGATCGTAGTGCTGAGTGATACTGTTCACCTAGTCAGTGAGGGCTGTTGCTGCCTCCACAGTTCATTCACCAAACTCCATCACATGATATAGATCTGCTGGTAGGTAGCTGTTTGTTTGTTATGTCCTTATATTTCCTTGAAAACTTTGTAATGAGTTCAGTGTCTATAGATCAGTCAGTCTAGTGTAATCAGAAGCAAGGAGTCCAGTGTGAACTATGAATTGCTTTCATTTGGTACCACCGTGTTTTGTACTAAGAGAGTTTACCTTTCTTCAGATTGTATCTATTCTACCACTTTGGGAAGTGAAAATATTGTCACTTTGAAAGTCATTGAGAAGGATGATATTTTTAAAGAGTGTGTGTTTGAAAGAAATAGATTCAGAGATTAAATGAAGGATAACATGGTGATGCTGTGAAGACCACTTTGTCTTCTTCATTGCATGGTAAATAAGCTACCTTCTTCACACTGCTGTGGGCACAGTGGGCACAGTGGACATCACTGTGATATGTGTCCATCCAAGCTGACTTTTGTTCAGGATGACTAATATGTGTGCTGGTCTGAGTGGACAGTTTACTGCAATGTAGTGTTCAGCAGTGCCAAAGAGGCTAGCAAACAAATACAGACTTGCTGTCAAAGGCCGAGAACTGCCCTCTAAATATTGCAGGAATAAACAAAGCAGTATGGAGAAACTACTTCTGAAAGATGGCTGCCCATTGCTACTTTGTTTTTCCAGAAACTGGAAGCCAACTCCATTTGCTGCACTGTAGTTAATGGCTTCACTATTTCAGAGGAAATTGTCTTGTAGTGCACTAGAAAGAGATTGATTATTTGACTAAATGTCATGAGAAATGTCATAAATATGAAAAAAAAACTTGCTTTAAATTTCAAAGCAACAAGTCTTGCCAGTGTGACTCTAGCCTGGTCATTCAATGTGTGACTGTTGGATATCACTTCAGTGTATTTTGTTTCATACTTGTATTAAAGTTTCCAGCAAATGAGAGAAGCTGTAAGAACCAGCAGTTTTGCCACTTTACTGGCTGGTGGATGCTTGTGTGGTGTGTTACCTCATACTGATGGATTTCTTTAAATTTGTTCCTCAAGGTATTAGGATTTATTACATTTTCAAATATTTGTAACCACTGTAGGATCTGACTTAGCAGATAAATTAATGTTTCGTGATGTTGACCTCTGAGAACATACAGACTTCCAAGTTTTGGCTGTAGCAGAACTTAGGTTTGATTCAGTGATCTGGATGAAGGCATTGAGTGTATGCTCAGTAAATTCACAGATGACACTAAGCTGGGTGGAAGTGTTGATTTGCTTGAGGGTAGGAAGGCTCTGCAGAGGGACCTGGACAGGTTGGATCAGTGGGTGGCAACCAACTGTATGAGGTTCAACAAGGACAAGTGCCAGGTCCTGCACTTGGATCACAACAACCCCATGCAACACTACAGGCCTGGGGAGGAGTAGCTGGAAAGCTGCCTGGCAGGAAAGGACCTGGGGGTGTTGGTCGACAGCTGGCTGAACATGAACCAGCAGTGTGCTCAGGTGGCCAGGAAGGCCAGGGGCATCCTGGCTCGTATCAGAAACAGCGTGGCCAGCGGGACCAGGGGAGTCATCCTTCCCCTGTACTCAGCATTGGTAAGGCCACATCTTGAATACTGTGTCCAGTTTTGGGCCCCTCATTACAAGAAGGACATTGAGGCTCTGGAGCATGTCCAGAGAAGGGCGATGAAGCTGGTGAAGGGGCTGGAGAACAGACCTTATGAGGAGCGGCTGAGAGAACTGGGGTTGTTCAGTCTAGAGAAGAGGAGGCTGAAGGGAGACTTTATCACTGTCTACAACTGCCTGAAAGGAGGTTGCAGGGAGCTGAGTGTGTGTCTTTTTTCCCAAGTAACTAGTGATAGAACAAGAGGAAATGGCCTCAAATTGTGCCAAAAGAGGTACGGATTGGATGTTAGGAAATACTTCTTCACTGAAAAGGGTTGTCAGGAAATGAGCTTCCTAGGGAGATGTTTGAGTCACCATCCCTGGAAGTATTTAAAAGACGGGGAGATGGAGTGCTCAGGGATATGTTTTAGTAGTGGATAAGTACGGTTGGACTTGATGATTTCTAAGCTCTTTTCCAACCAAACGATGCTATGATTCTGGATCAGAAGTAATGTTTTGTTTAGTCTGGAGCCAGGCAAAGTAAACAGTAATGTGAAGATGCATGAGCTTTCTCATTTACCTCAGTAGACGCTGAAGCCAGGTTCTGACCATATGAATGCTAACATTGTTTAACCTTTAACTGATGAACATCTTAAAAGAAAATCTTATTTTTCTGGGTTTTTTTTAATGTAATCTTGTAAAAAAAATGTGCAGTCCATTAACTTGAAAAGATTGTAGCTTAAGGACTAAGGCTAATATTAAACGTTCAGATAGACTGGTATCATAAAAAGATAATGTTTTTGTTAATTAGAATTGTAAAATTCTAACACTATGGAGACAATACTATAGAGCTTATTTGACTTTTGTGTTGTCGTTTGTAAGGTTTTGTTGTTTTTCTGTAAAATATGGTCTTATTCTTAGGCACAAAAGCTGTATGTTGAACTATAGTTGAACAGCTATATAATTATTTCCAAATTAATCCCTTTCAACAATATCTGACACAAACACAAACAAAGGAAAATACTAGCTTGGGCCCTAAACACACCACAGTGTTCTCCCCTCCTGAGCTCACCCGAACCTCTGCCCCTTGAGCTTTTTTTTCTGCCCTCCTCCTCCTGGTGCACCCCTTCTGAGAAGCATTCCAGTGGGGCCAGCAGCAAAGTCTCACCTCAGGGTGAGTTAGTGGCTGTCATCCAGGAACAGGAATAGGGGATGCTGCTTTTCTTCCCAGGGCATTTACGTGAATGAGTGGTCCAGGCTCATTGCATCTTCCATTTGCTACATAAATTCCCGTTGAATTTTATCTTTTCATTGTTTGACTTTGTCAAATTCTGAAGTGTCCCTAAACTTCTCTGAACTGATGACTGATAACAACATGTTTGGGGAAAGGTGGAAAAACAGGGAAGAAGGTAATGACTTACTGTGATCAAGTCTTGATCTTGTGCGTGTAGCTTTTTCCTCATAACCTCTGTTCTTGTAAGCATGAGTTTGTTTTTATTATGGAATAAAGATAGAAATATGTGGACTAATGGAGACATTCCAGATTACCAAAGTAGTCAGAAATTTAGAAATGATGACCTATAGGAGAGAAGAAAGGAGGAACTAAGGTTGTTTGTGTTAGAGAGCAGGATGATGTAGAAAGGCTTAGGGGACTTCACATAGGCTGCTACAAAGAAAAGAGTAAGATTTCCAGTGCCCATACCAAAGAGACCAAAACATAACAGGGTTGAATTGGAAGTGGAAAGATTTAGTATAGATTTGGTTTAGTTTTACTTCAGTGCTTTAGTTTGGCCAGAAAAGATTCTGATGAGACTGAGCTGAAGCCATAAGAATGAAACATCAAGCCTTGCTCTCCTGTCTCCTTGCATCTTTCCAAATTCTGTGGAGTTGCAATCAGTCTTTAGGATTTAAAGTTCAAATTGTACCTCTGTAACTGGAGAGTTTTAGATTAACAAGCAATTGCCTTGGATGAGATCATCTGTACTTTATTCCCATTCATGCCTGTTTTATGTTTTGTCCTTAATTGCAATACTACTTTGTAAGAGTTTTTAAAAGTGGTAGAAATTGTTAATATTTAAGATATTATATATTTCTAGTCACAGAAATTTGGGAAATGTGTATTTGCCAGTGGATTGTGAATGTAGACTTGAGTGGTCTCAGATTATAGGTTAAGGTTTTGTTTAGTCCTATTTTTTTTTTTTTTTTTTTTTGCAGGCATTCTTACTCTGTGTTGTCATTGTGTGTAGCTGCTAAAAGCACCAAGTGACAAAAGTAGTTTCCTGTGACAGGAGTGTTGGGAGCTAAGAGAATTGTGAAGTCAGGCAATGTAGACTGAAGCTATTTTGCATTCATATTTAAATCACTGTGCAACAATAGTGATAATAAAGAGAGCAGTGGTCCACCAGGAAGAGCTGGCTGAACGTTTTTGCTTTATAGCCTTTATTTGCAGCCATGAAATATTGTTCCACAGTTTCCAGTCATGAAGCAAGTTTTAGTTTTGTTTGTTTGTTGGTGTTTTTTTTTTTTTTTTTAACAGTAGACTTTGAAGGTGATTAAGGAAGTGCCAGATCCTGTTGTTCTGGCCACTTCAAATAAAGAGTAATAATTTATGATTTCTGTCACACAAATCAAGATTTACAAGCCTCTTCTACATAAGAGAAGATGCCAGCCACTTTATACCTCTGTATCTACACTCCATGCAAAAGACTTATACTAGTTTATAAATAATCCAGTGAGGTGTCTAAATAGGCACAGGGAAAATAGAAACATTTATAGTATATGCTCGGGCTAAAAATACTTAATCTTTATTGACAGATCTCTCTTTTTCTCATGGAAAATGGTAGGAAGATTTTTACCTGAAACAAGATCTGAAAATAGGTTTTGAAAAACTCAGTAATAATAACAATAAACTTCTGGAATACCCTCCAAAACCTCGAACTTAACCAGATTTAATTCTATATCTTTTATATTAATTGAACTGTTTCTCCCTCTGTGTCATGCCTTCTGATGTCATGCCTTTTCATGTTTGTGCCAATGCAGATAAGTGCCTGTTTAATGCACTTACATGCTCTTCTGAGTCAGGGCTGTAATATTTTCCCGTAGTGCATGTGTTTCGTATGTGGAAGTCTATTCAAATGCATGAAAAGCATCTGAACTGCTGGGCACTATTTATTACTTAACCAGTAATACATTTGTCCAAACTGCGGCTTAGAGGAGAGTGAAACTCTTAATAAATTTTGTTATTGTTGGATAATTTATATATGAGGAATGAGAAATGATGGGAAGGGGCAACATTTTTAAGGTGCTGATTTTTTTTTAATCAGCTATTAATTCTGAAATGTAATTTTCAGTAAAAATCTCATTTAAAAATTAGAAGAAAGGATAAGATAGGTTTAAATATTTATATGTTGAGAAAAAAAAAAGTTTCCATGAAAAAAGCAGAAAAATGTCCATTATGGACTGATCTATATTAACATTTAGTATTTCAGTGTTTTCCTCAAACTGAGAAGTCTGTTATTTTTATCACTTAAGTAACAGCCCCTTGTTAGGCATTTAAGTCTTTCTGGGGAAGCAAGAAGAAAACAGACAGAATCAAGAGCTCTCTGGCGGAGTCTTACAGTAACGGCATTAGGGTAAAACACCCTGGATGTCAAACACCCAAAGCAAAACTGACAGAGGGCTCAGGTCATAGAAATCGATGTTGTGTGCTCAGGCTGCCCAACACATGTACCGGGATGTCTGAGCCATGTGTGCTCTGACAGCCATTGTCTGGAGAAGGTTCATTAATTCCAGAATAATAGTTGTCCTGTGAGAAGAAAAATGGAGGTTGTGGCTCAGCATTTCAGCAGAAGTAAGAGATGTGCAAGGAGTTAAAAAAAGAAACAAAAAACTAGTATGCTTGGTGGTCTTGATTAGTTCATTACATCTCAGGCTCAGTAGAGGCAAATTTTAGAAAAATGTAGTAGATGCCATTTCTTATATAAACATGAATATCTTCTAGTAAAAGGCTGTGTAGATAGAGGTAGTGAGTCTTTATGAACATTTGTTGGCTTTTTAACGTTGTTCATTATGCAGAAACGTGTCTCTTCTGCTCATTTTAAAGTTTGGACATTAGACTTAATTGACTCATAAGACAGCAACATGGGTAATAGGCTGTTATTAATGTGCATAACTTACTAAGGTGAGCTTTGTTCTGCTGAATTAATAAGTGAATTGTAACAGAAATGGCCCAATTACCAACAGAAATGGAACAGAATTTATTTGTAGACAAGATATAAATAAATATTATCAATTTAGTTTATTTTGAAATTTTATTAAAACAAAAAATCAAATGGGGAAGAATGATGGAAGTTTCAATGTGAGAAATCCCAACAGTTAATTTCACTATAACAGCAGCTATTCTGAACTAATGGAGTGTGAATGCATGCAGACTAGGGAGGGACTTTTAAAGGAAGAAAGAAGTATCATCCTTAGATGCACCACTGGAAAAAAAAAAAAAACCAAAACACTTTAAAAGGCATCTCTGCAAGGGAAAGCAGCTGCTTTTGCTCTGCTATTTGGAATGACTACTCAAAGTTTCTTCTTAGGTGCTCATGTAATTTGTGCCATGATACGTCTTCTCTGCACGGTAAGATGTGCATATAAATGTTGTTGTCCGGGTGATGCTGAGCTGTTCATCAGGTGAGTAGGCTCATCCCTGGCCTTGTGAATGCCAGCTGTCCTGTGGAGGCTGAGTTATCTAGTGTCAGTGGTGTGAGACTCTGCTGTTGAGTCCCACCTGGCTGATGTGATGCCAACTTGCAGACTTACCTGTATGAGTGTTTATTCTCTTCTAGAGAACCTTGTAGACCTACTCCTGTGTAGAGAGGGACATTCCAATACATGGGAGGATTGGGAGCTACATTGTACGTACTCTCCATCCTCTTTTTCACAGCACTCGGTTTTGACTTGACTCCGTTGGTTAAGGTAGTTGGTCCCAATCCCATTTACAAGGTTTAAATGACTGTTTCACTTTGAAAACTTAAAGCAGGAGAATTGCTGTTTCAATTAAATAGTAATTCCTCACCATGATGAAAAAGTTATAAACTTGTCAGAAATTTAGACCACAATTGTTCTTTGCAAGAATAGTTACTGGTTGCAGGAAAATAAGTTTTTGAGAAGAAAAAGAGTTTGTAGAACTTATTGTCGGCCTTATACTAGAGGAGTGTACTGCTGTTGTGTGTGTACGAGGAGTCCTTTTGCATAATTATGACACAAGGGGTGTGTTGTGTGAAGGAATAGCCACCAAAAAGTTTCTTAATTATATTAAAATTTTGTTCTAGTATTAACAGAAATTTTTTTTGCAGTCCTTATGTGTGCTATGCTCAATGCTGTTTTCCAGTCACTGTAGAATGAGTTGAAATGAGTTAACTCAGTTCAGCGATCTGTTTGACATGCTAATGAAGATGGACAGAGTCTGAGGTGAAGGCCTTTTGTACATGGACGTCAGCAGACACGTTTGCCCACAGCATAGGCTGGTTTTGTTATTAATATTTTTACTCACAGGACTGTCAAGGTTAACTGTCTGCAGCAGATGTTTTACCAGGAGTGCTAAGTTCCTGATGCTGCTGGGAAGGTTTTCATCTGAGAGATGCAGCAGTGTGTTTCTCTGGCACTGACAATGTTACAGATGTTACAGAACAATTTCCTTTCAAAGCAGTGCTGCTAAAGGGAGAAAGAAATGCTAAAATAATGAAAGCATTTGTTTTGAATATTTGAGGTTAAAAAGTTCCCTGAATGATCAAAGCAGCAAATAATTCAATCAAAAAAGGCGGGCGGGGGGAAGAGGAAGGAATGTGCATTGTGAAGAGCTTTTTAGGGCAAAATGAACCTCACAGTTGTGTTCTATGTTAAGGAGACTTTCTTCTTCAGTGGAGAAAGGGCTATAGTACCTGTGGTGAGGAAAGAGGCACAAAGCGTGGTAGAAAATGTGTATGTGTAGTTGAAAGGGCAAAACAAGGCACCTCTGCTCTCTCTTCTGTCCGTCCGAGGAGTAACAACCAGTTCCAGACAGGTATCTTAGGAGTGATGGATTGAATCTGCTTCGTAGCATGCAATGATGAACTAGCTCTCTTTTTGGAAGAATCTGATTTTACATCACTGAATAACTGCTATGGGTGCAACCAATAGCTGCAAGTGGGAGAAGCACTAGAGAGATCTTCCAATCCCAGGGAAACCAGAGTGGTCATCATGGGAAATGAAGAAGTCTGCCACATTAAAGGCACTTCTAGCTTACCCAACTATTTCTGATAGAAAACAGAACTTGTAACAGCATTTGTTTATGTCCGTCTCTCCTACACAGAAACTCTACTTGTCATAAAACAATGGAAACTAGAATAAGCTTTTAATTTTTCTTAACATCTAATATATTTGGGACAGCGTAAGATGAAGAAAATAAGAAGAGAAGCAAAAATGCATTTTTAAAATTCACTGTGTGTTTATATCTATTTGGTTTTCTATCAAGAAAATACATTTGTATGAATAACAGTTTTCTTACCCAGATTTTCAGTGGCTTCAAAACAAATTGGCTACTAATAATGGGAATAGAATTTGGCAAATGACTACCCCAAATTGGCAATAACACTTGTTAAATCTATGTTCTTTTTCTTTTTGCTATAGTATAATAGAGCTAGTAATCTGAATATATTTTCTCTTCAATGGAGAGTGATAACTACTATAATTATTAATGCAATGCCAGTCACTTAAACATGCGGTATTCAGTATGAATAATAGTCTTTCTTTTAAAATAATTTTCACTCCTACTGCAATAATTTCATTACTTACTTTGTCATGTTATTATTAAATGGAGTATACCTAAATGCTCTTCAGAAAAGATATTGCTGACACTTTCAAATTAGTTTTAGGTCTAATTAAACTTCCACCATAACAGATCAGGCATTTGGGGATTTCCAAATGATTATTATTTTTTAAAATAGCAGAAGAAGTGCCACTGGAACAGAGAGAGACAGAAATGCAAGTTGCTGTGACATGGTATATTTAATCAATCACACAGAGCCTTTTTTCCTTGTGGAAATGTTAAATGCAAAGTGCCAAGTGTCTCAGGACAGAACTGAAAATTAAAACTGTGACATTTGAATGTATCGCTCATCAGATGGGATGCCTCAGAGGTTGATGAGGCAAAATGAAAACATCTGATGTGTTGAAGCTGATGAGAGTATTGGAAGGGGTAAAACAGTAGGAGAAATCCTTTTTGTAAGTTTGTGATATTAATCATTGTCTTCAGGCCCAGGGCCTTTTAAGTTTCCGTTAGTAGTCAAGTAGTGTGATTAGGTCCAAACACAGGAGTACTGGATGCCTCGTGTTGATGTAGAGGTGAATGGTCTGGTCTTCCTGATATGCATTTTAAAATTAATCTTCGGCCTGTGAAATGTGCTAAAAGAACACCACTCCCAGTGAAATTGCAGGAGGGGTCACAGTATGATTCGCATGTTTTATTTGCTTGTTTTCTGAATGCAGCACGACTTTCTGATTTGTGGTAGTTTTATTTTTTATCTCTGAATGAGTTGTATATACTGAAAACAAACTTGCTTTTTTCAGAACTGAAATGGTTGAGAAGGAAACATCTGAGGAGTGAAATTGTGTATCTAGCTGCATCCACAGCTTTGGAGTTGAGAAGTATTGACTGATTGTCTTTATCCTATGTGCAGTGAGGAAAACTGCTATCATGTGAGCCTTCCTTTATTTTAAAGGAAGAATTAAATAATACTCTGGTTTCTTGTTGCTAAAATTCTCTGGCTCAGAGCTGCAGTTTTCAAAGAAGAAAAACTATGTGCCAAATTATATTGTGTGCCAGTAATGTTTCAACTTGTTAAACTGCTTTATGCATCCTGGCTGAGAGATGTCAATAGTCAAATATATCACCCATCTTGTAAATTCCTGTAAACTGGGTTTAATAAATACTGGTGTAGTTTAGTGGAGCAACTCTCATTTATGTCACAATAGAAGCTCACTTTTTTTCTTTACTGAATGCATCAGAAAGCTATTACTATTTCATGACTTATTTCAGGATTTTTTTTCTCAGTATCACTATGCTTTATTAAGTAGAAAAAAGCCTCAATTTAATATGTGAGAATTATATGGCTTTTCTTTTAATAAATATTCGTATCCTTAATTTTATGCTTGCAGATCAGACATTGGAAAGTATTTGCTTCTTTTGACTATTCAGTGGAAAATCGGCTTGGGAGACTATTTAAATTTTGTGAGGGGAAAAATAAATTATTATTTTATGTTACACTGGAATAAAGTGCTTGAGAGACAGTTGCTTAAGAGTTTGGCATGGGGTTCTGCTGGGCATATCTGGAAGGCTTTAGAAATTAATTTAATGTGAGATGGAAGCCAAAATATAGTCCTGTTTATGGGACTGTGAACGATTCTAGGTTTAGTATCAACTTCTTGTTAAATGTCACTGTCACAACTGATGGAAGTATTTTCTAGACCTGATTAGGATTTTGATTTCATGCTCTTTCTTCTTATCTTGATAGTTCCTTGTATAATTTGATGATACAATTAAGTCTTTTCCCATACTCATTTTTTTTCTTCCTCCTAACTTATAGTTAAAAGCCTAAGCCATTTGTCTTTTCATTTCCCTCATGTAACACAGCCCTATTTACAGTTCTGGCCCAGTCAAGAGCATGAAGGTGCTTCTAAGTCAGAGTTAAGCAAAAAGGTTTGTTGGCTTTGTTATTTAGACTAGAAGAAAAGCTGCAGTGATAACACACACACAAAACATAATAAATGTCATCAGTGATCAGTCATCAGTGATCAAAGGTCATCAGTGATCCCAAGAAATACCAGTAGAATCACAGAAAGTCGAGGCTTCTGAAGATTGCCTAGTCCAACACCCTACTCAAGCAGGGCTACCTAGAGCTGGTTGCTCAGCTCTGTGTCCAGTTGGGTTTTGAGCATCTCCAAGGATGGAAACTCCATAACTTCTCTTGACAGCCTATGCCAGTGCTTGACTATCCTTACAGTAAAATGGATTTTTCTTGCATTTAAATGTCTTTTCCTGTATTCTGATTTATGCCAGTTCCTCTTGTTCTGTCTCTGGGCACATCGGAGAAGACTCTGTCTTCTGTCTTCTTTCATTTTCACTGGTGCATGGCTGAGCTGAGTCAGCCCTGAACTTGGCTTGAATTGTCATGGTGTACCTGCATCAAATTGTATGGAGAGGCTTAAAACATTGAGACCTATCTTCTAGATTTTCCTAAGACCATATGAAAAAACAATATTCTTAGCATTCCATTTGATGTGGTTTATTAATATTGCATTTTGATGAGTTTTCAGTATTTAAAATAAATTATTGCTCATTTGATTAAAAAAACCCAAAACATTGACTATACTGGAAGAAAGGTGAATTTCTGTTCCAGAGGAAGTGGTACCTTCTTATAGTATGGTGTTCTCTTCTGCTGTCTGTAAGAAGAAGTCTTTAGCTTGGTGAATAAATTAATATGCATTTGTAAAACAATGTACTTCTGCAGTGTCACTGTTGTTGGCAGAAAAAAATTGATAACACAGAATGGACCCTTAATAATGAGGGTCTAAATGATTGCATTGTCATTTACAGGTGAATTTACTGTTAAAAACATACAAGACAAGGAGCTGGTTTTAGTTTTCAGCCAGTAGTAGAGTGGGCTATTTTACTTTTCAGCAAGGAAGAAATACAGCACAGAAGAGAAAAAGTCCAGATGTTTACTTCACAACATGGGGAAGAATCTTATTAACCTCGCCTGCTGTGCCGAAGAGTGAGACCATTTTTCTCTGTTAAAATTTGTGTAGCCTTCATGGGTTGATAATTGCCTACTCTCTGAGCAGTTCATGTGAAATCTCTTGTTTCACAGTGGCAAACATTTCCATAAATCTCCATGAACTATGAGCACAGCACACTAGCGATAGAAACCTGGCTTGGATTAATAAGAATTATTTGTGTTTATAGTTTCTTCAGTGCTGAGACATTTCCTTGTTACTTAGAAAATTTTAATGATGATTTGAAGCAGGCTGGACTTGGCAACTGCAAGTGGCTGTTGCCAAAGCTCATGTCTCTTGATGCTTTGTGATCATATTGTCCAGAAAAGGGTTTTTTTTTGCATGTATGGCATTATTAATTCTACCACTACTCTTCACTATTGTTTCTAAACTACTAAAACAGTGCTTGAAAACACACTTAGCTATTGCAAGTGTGAGGCCACAAGCTATAGCTTGTGGCCTCAAACAATCCAGGAAATGTCAGCATTTCCATTATAAGTCATGGTTTTCAGGATGTAACTGCACTAAATATGTTCTTTCTGCTCTGAAATATGATTGGCAAGGTATGTTAGCAACAAGATTTGATTTTAAGTATTTTTTTTTTTAATGTAAAGCTCCTGAGAGTGAGAGCGATTGGCTTTGGCTCGGGTACAAAACCTGTGTTCTTCCCCCAGGTTGCTGTGTTCCCTCAACCCAGTCTTCCTAGTGCCATCTCTCCTGGAAGGCTTTTCATTACTGTGAAAGGATAAAAGGCCACTGTGAGGGCTCTCCTGTTCTGGGTGCTTAGGTTAAGAGCAACAGCCTTAGATTAATCCATGTGAAATGTCAAATTTGAATCCAGGTTTGTGGAAAATAAACAGTTCTCTTATTAAGGCATTTAAATACAAGGTTTGCTGGTTTGGCCAGTTCATGTTCTCTGCTAAAAGAAAAATATTTCTTCATGAAATAGCTCTTCCATAGCTCCAACAGCATTATAAATAAAATTTCTGTACTTTTTTTTTTAATAGAAATAATGGCTTGATTATTACTTGAAGAGGAAAAATGAAGATTAGGTAGAAGTGTCTGGGGCCAGCACTGTTCAACATCTTTGTCGGTGACATGGACAGGGGGATTGAGTGCACCCTCAGCAAGTTTGCCGATGACACCAAGCTGTGTGGTGCAGTTGACATGCTGGAGGGATGGGATGCCATCCAGAAGGACTTTGACAGGCTTGAGAGGTGGGCTTGTGCCAACCTCATGAAGTTCAACAAGGCCAAATGCAAGGTCCTGCACCTGGGTCAGGGCAATCCCAAGCACAAATCCAGGCTGGGTGGAGAATGGATGGAGAGCATCCCTGAGGAGAAGGACTTGGGGTTGGTGGTAGATGAGAAGCTGAACATGAGTCGGCAATGTGCACTTGCAGCCCAGAAGGCCAACCGTATCCTGGGCTGCATCAAGAGAAGCGTGGCCAGCAGGTTGAGGGAGGTGATTCTGCCCTTCTGTTCCACTCTTGTAAGGCCCCACCTGGAGTGCTGTGTCCAGTTCTGGAGCTCCCAAAACAACAAAGACATGGACCTTTTAGAAGGAGTCCAGAAGAGGGTCACGAGGATGATCCAAGAGCTGGAGCACCTCTCCTATGAGGACAGGCTGAGAGAGTTGGGGCTGTTCAGCCTGGAAAAGAGAAGGCTCTGGGGAGATCTTATAGCGGCCTCACAGTACCTGAAGGGGCTGGGGAGGGACTTTTTACAAGAGCAGGTAGTGATAGAACAAGGGAAAATGGCTTTAAGCTGAAAGAAAGTGAGTTTGGATTAGACATTAGTAATAAATTCTTCACTGTGAGGGTGGTCAGACACTGGAACAGGTTGCCCAGAGAAGCTGTGGATGCCCCCTCCCTGGAAGTGTTTAAGGCCAGGTTGGATGAGGCTTTGAGCAACCTGGTCTAGTGGGGGGTGTCCCTGCTGATGGCAGGGGGGTTGGAACTGGATGATCTTTAAGGTCCCTTCCAACCCAAACCATTCTATGATTCTATCCAGTGTCATGGTCTGCTTGTTTTAAGCCTGCAGATCTGTGTAGAGCTTTGATGCTTTGTATAAATATTTTTTTTTTATGTCCTAAGTCCCCTTACATGCTTTGAGGTGATTATTCCTTAAGAAGAACACATACACTCAGACTGTCCAAGAGTTAAGGCAATAGGACATTAGCTACTGTGATGGTTGTTCTGCAAGAAGTCTCCGGATTTTGCCTTTGGAGGATAATTACAATTCTTTTGGGAAGTAAAAATCTCCTTTCTTCAGCAGCCACAGAATGATTAGATATCATGGAGCATTGCTTTGGATTATAACCAGTCTGATTGCTGAGCCTGAAAATCTGCTCCTTTAAACTGCCTGATGTTTGATTATGCCTCTCTGTCAGGACTTTACAGCAAATGGCTCCTAAGGACAGAGTTACCAGAAGCTGATTGAAAGCTGCCCTTAGACTTCAAGGTATGCTCCCCTGTGGCTGGTCAGGACTGTATATGCTTGTGTGTATGTGCTGAGGGGAGAATGAAAATTTTCTTTTTAGGAAGAAATGCAGACAAACCCAGGCACTCCTTGAGTATCTGAAGCAGTTGGGGATAGCATGGATGGGAGTGCTCAAGGCTGTAATGCTCAGGATGTGTGGGTGCAAGGAGAAAATGTATATTTTTGTCTTCCTTTGACCACTGTTTTTGTTCATTTCAGCTCTTTAATGGGCTGAAATGGAAAATCAATATTGATATACCAACATTGGCAGGCTTTGCTGGAGCTGGGTGGACTCATGGTATCCAATAACAAAGATGAAAAACTCATTTAAGGGAGAGCTTAGTAAATTTATGGATGGAACTGGGTGACAAGGTTTTTAGAAGTTGAACCAACTGGTATGAGTTCCTAGCTGTCCAGCTTGATGGCATCTCCAAAGAAGATGTGATTTGCTTTGACAGCATCCATTTGAACCATTTTTGTATGAATCACAGCCCACAGCTTACTCAGTTTGTCCCCTGACGTTCCATTGTATATCCTGCCTTCTCAGGAATTTTTAATTTTTATTTTACCTTTTTCTTTTGAAGCATACAAGAGTGGCAGCAAGTAGGTAAATAGGAGACACTGGTGGGATCTGCTGATGCTGTGAGAGGTAATAGTGTGTCATTGATCCCTGGATGGTTGTCATGTTCACATGCTTGGACCAGTCACCAGATGTGCCTCTGGGAGAGGATCCTCACCTTGGTTTGGAAGTCAGCAGTTGGTTGTCGTTTTAATTCCGTTGCAGAATCCTTTCTGGGCTGCTTCCTTGGAGCTTTAGGTCTCTTCTATGACAGAAATGCAGGGTTTTGGATTTGGGAGGGCCGTGTTTTGTTTTGTTTTAAATAGGGTGTTGCAAAGTGCTTACTAGCAGCAATGTGGGGTCACTTTTTTAAAAAATAAAATAAAATAAAAATCTATTGCCTACTTGCCCTATGAGGGATTAGGCATGATGACATTGGTAAAGTGTTCTGTTCCTGTGACTGGGGGCTGAGCATGTGAGCCTGGCATTTCCAGCTTCTGAGTGTTTGATTTTTATGACTTAATTAACATTTTTTTAATGTACTTCCTTATGAGTGGAATATGTAATACAGAATATTGCTTTGTGCATTTTTTTTTAATATTGAATAGAAAAATATCTCATTCTTTTTTGTTATAAAAAAGCAACTTTCACGTGTAGGAAATATCTACAAAAATGATATGGAAGGTACTTTTTCCATCAGTGTGGAATATTTGTATTTTTCCTCTTGAAGTTTTACCTTTTTATATCAATACATTTATCAGGAAGTAATAATTTTTGAAAAATGATGTATTTACCTTAGGTATTGCATTTAAACAAAATGAAATTTAAAACCAACAGGTATCTGCTTCAACAGTTGTTTCATTAGCTACATTCCAGTCACTCATGAGACATATCCCTCAAAAAGTGTTTTTAGTCCTGATCTCTCTCAAGAAAGGTAAATAAAAATTAAATTGATTTAATATTCAGTCCTTTTAAACATTTGCAAATTTACTTTGTGCCGAGATAGTGCACAAATATTGCACATTCTCTCTTAATAGGTCTTTTATTCAAACATATTAACAGTTTTCTGTGTTTGATGAGAAATTTTGAACTTTTGTTGCCAGTACATAAGCTGCGGCTGTTATGAAGAGTTGATTGCTTTTTCATGTACATCAGCAAAAGAATCATTTATCCAAATGGTATTTATCAATTGTCTGTGAACTGTAAGAGTGTTTATCATATAAACACATTTTTTCTTTTCAAAAGACATGAAAACCTGCTTCAAAATCTTCTGAATGGGGCACTGGTCCAGGCTGTGTTTGTCATAGGAAATCAAGCTGCTGCCTTTAGAAAGTTTGGAATATTATCTAATTACCATACTGTCTAACTTGCGACTGTAAAACTCCTGGAAAGTGTCATCTTTTACAGTCAGAGATACAGGAGGCATAAGGAAAGATGTTGGGCTCTTGAGCCGAAAAAAATGTATGCTGTGATCTGACCTGAATTCTGATGGGTTGTACATGCAGATGTCGGGATGGTCTAGAGGCTGGTCCTTCCTGGGGCAGAAATCAGTCTGGACATTGATAGGATGACCAGTTTACTGAAAGTACTTACCATATATTGGCATATCATATATGGATAGATACAGATGGTAAAGTGAGAAGTACAGTTTTCTCCCTTATTCCTTATATAATTGAAATTCTCATCAGAAGTGAGATGCAATCTAAAGTTTATAAACTTTTCTTCTCAGATTAAATTACCTCCCATTATTATTATTATTATTATTATTATTATTATTATTATTATTATTATTATTATTATTATTATTATTATTATTATTTACTTTACAGTATTTATTCTCTTTGAAAGAGATGCTTTCTTTAGTTGCATTTTGCTCTGCTGTCTGACACGACTTCTGCCTTTTTAGCAGTGTTTCTGCCTGAATTGGAAAAAAAGAGAAAATTCTCCAACCTTTCCTGTTTTTCATGTGATATAATGCCTTTTGTAAGAGGCATTGGCAAGGAGCTTGGTTGCATAAAACTGTGAAACACATGAAAATTCTAAAAGCATCATATAAAAAATTGAATGTCTAAATGTATAAAGCTCACACAGCATATCATCCTACTACATATTTAACAGTTTCTCCTGAGCAATAGGCAGTTCATTTTGGAAAGTTCATGAAAATTTTATTCTGTGAGACGAAAAGTAACCATGTAGCAAACATACAAGACCTACATTTTTTATTATTTGTTCCTGTTTTGTGTGGGGTTTTTTTTGTTTTGTTTTCATATAGGTGCATCAGCCTATCATCTCCCACAAACTTTCTAAAATTATACCCATCCATTTAGTAGTACTTATTGCTGAGGGGAGACCTCATCAGCTGGAGGTTCCCTTAGTGAAGAACTGAGCTAAGAGCAGATTGTGACTGTTTCTTTAGTCTTGGGTGAGTTTATGAAGAAAAAAAAGAAAAGAGGAGAAAAAAAAAAAGGAATTCTGAAATGTTAATGCTGAATGTCAAAATTAAAATATAGTTTGAACCCTTTCTGTTGCTTGGAACTCTAATATTCTGTAAACTTTCTGAACTGAGGACAGAAGCAGAAACATGGGATGTTGGTAAATGGGCTTTCAGACAGAGCAACTAGCTGAAGAGAAACCAACCATCCTATATGGGATGTTTGTCCTAGTTCTAGTAGTCAGGCTGTCCTAGTTCCGCTAGAGTAAAGATGGAAGAGAAATATGATTTACAGGTAGAAATAATACTTTTTCTTAAATTGGAAGGCATAGTTGGAAGAAATAGCAAGGCTTTGGCTATGTAAGCCATAGTTCAGATGAGAAACAGGAAAAACAGAGATAGTACAGGATGATTGCTGTGAATTTAATTAAGCAGATCATCTGGACAACTCTGATAAAAGGATTCTTCCTACCTGTGGGGCAGAGTGTGCTTTTGTGATGAATCACATTGTTTGATCTGGAGGATGCAAGCCTTAGGCTGGTAAAAATTGCTGACATAAAGATTTTCCTCCAAGACTACAGGTGTATTAGGGGAATGCATGATCATTTTTATCTGGGCAATTATTTTGTCACCGTGCTGGAGTTTCTTTTACTGCTTGTTGACAGGTATCTGTTCAAATTACTATAATACATTTTTAGAGCATTGTTTTATGGCTTTTTTAAACCCAAGGACTCTTGAGAGCTTCTGTTACCCTCTGCCCTATTTTTTTTTTAATATCTTTTTTTCCTTCCTTCCTATCATAAATCTGCTTAGCCTGCATCTCACTCTCATTTTTCTGTGTTAATCAGAGAGTTCTCTTTTCTGTGGCAAGATGTCAGGACAGTTAACTGAACATGCCAGTACAAGTTTCCCAGATGTCATATCACATGCATGGTGTCTAGAACAGAAGTAAAGAAATGATCTGTATGCATTGTAGTTGGAGGCAGGAGAAAGGAGAGCCTTCAGCAGCTGCCAACATTTATTTAGTACAGATGCTGAAACCAGGCAATCATTCTGCAGCTGTAGCTCTGAGGTGGCCAGGAGATCTTCTGCAAAGGGACAGCAATTGAATAACTGTCTTTTTTTAAAAAAAATTGAAATGCTAATAACTACCAATGAAATTCCAAAATGGTGCCTTGGAGCAGAACACAGATGCAGTAGGACAGCCAAGATGACCTGAGCAATTCATGGCTGGTGGAAGGGGACAGAAACAAGTGAAAAAGAGACATTTTATGCCAGTTGGAGATTTGTCGTAAGTCTGTGGTTTATTTCTGTAAATCCTAAAATGTATAATAGTATTCTAAGTGTATTGTTCCTGTAAATCAGAAGAAGGAATAAGCCAAACCACATAGAAAACATGTACAATATGAATAGCTCCTTATTTGAAACTAAGGATTGGAAACTACTGTATACTTAAGAAAAATTCAGGAGAGTTTGTGAATTGTGTGTAATGAAATATGTATATAAGATAAGCATTGCACTTACAAAGATGCAAAGTTACTACATGCCCACATACTACATACCCCCATTTGCACACTTTTTTTTTTTTTTTTTTTTTTGTATGTGCATACCTTTCTTGAAAGCGTGGTTGTGAGGATTAAACGCTCTGATATAGCATCACAAGATGTGCTGGAACTACCCAAGTCCTCCTTCAGCTTTTCAATGGCTTTTCTTTTTGCACTTAAGCTTGAAACTATTGCAAATCTTTGAAGACTTCAGGCGTTTCTCTCAGCATATGTTTATACCAGTAGAGTACCACTGAGTATTCGCTACTTCATTACATTCATGCCCCCAATCAACACTGACTCTGAAGGTAAAACAGATGGTATTTCTTTGCTTATAAATTATGCAAAATTATAGTTTGTTAAGTTCCTGCATTTTAATAGGCAAATGAGCTAATGGCATTGTGGGTGGGCTGGGCTATACAGTGTGAGTGGGTGAGCTACACAGTGTGTAGCTGCATAGATGGACTACAATTGCTTCAATTTGCTAACTGTGCTTTCAAGTACACCTGTTCTCCATTGTGATTTTCAGCTGGAAAATCTGCCAGCTGCAATCAGATCAGGTTTTGAACAAAAAAATGAATGGCTATAAATTTAGGTCAAAACACTTTTGTTTTTCACTGAAAAGATTGCACTTTTTCATGGAAATTGATAAAAGAAACAACAATTTGTTGAGAAATATAAGGATAATTAGAAAGTAGAGAGTTTCTTGTTGCATGCTAATGAATGAAAGCTGAAAATGAGGGAAGAGTGTGATGTGTTTTGGTACCACTTTCAATTTTGCAGATTACATTTAATCAGAACCTACTTTGGCTTGAAATGGCTTTTTTGTTGAAATTCCGTTTTTTATGTTCTGAGAGACAGAATATAAAGCTCCAGCTACCCTTTTTTGATGCAAAGGGAATGAACTGGAAAAGATAGGAAGCAGCAGATGACAGGTGTGTTATTTGTCCACTGCCTAACTTTTTTTACATTATTTGCAGGCAGGAGATGGGCTTCTCATAGTACTTTCTTTTATAGCTCAACGAAGTTTGATGGAAGATTCTTTAAAAAATCAGCTTCCATTTTGGTTTCATAATACTACCCCAAAAGCACAAGAATCTATATTTTGGGCTATCTTGTGGTGTAGAAAAAGGTAATAATTGAGGTGGGAATATTAATCTTTTAAATCACTTAAAGTTTTCAGGTAAGCATGAAGAGTTTCAGGCCATGTAGGTGACTTACCGAAAAGAACCAATATGTAAAGAGAAGTAGGAATAATGCTTATTAGCAAATTAATGTTCAGTCGTTAATTTTATTGCTCCTCTTCTTCTTGGTGTGGGAGAGTCCAAAACTAAAAAAAAACCCCAAACAACAAGATTAAGTATGCCTTTATATATATTTGTGCCAGTGTATTGACCTCAGTGTGATTGCAGAACTGTAACGAATGCTGAAATGTGGTGGTTAGGAGGGAGCCTGAATGACAAACAGTTTCCTTCTCTGCTAAGAGCAAAGGCAGATCCCCTTTCTTGCAGACATCAAAGATAACGTTACAGCTACCTGTGTGTTATCACCAGGATGGAGGCTATTATGGCCGAAGGATACTGCCACAAAGAAGAATTATCTATCTTTTTTTTTAGTCAGGTCTTCCAAAGTGATTTAGGAAGGTATTTAGAGCTAAGATGAAAAGCTTTGCCTTGAAATGAAATAAGGATGCTTACGTGTTGGGGTTTTTTTTGGTTTTTTTTGTTTTTTTTTTCCTATGGGATTGGTAAGCTGTAGGAGAGGACAAGTAACAAGCATATTCGGGAAAGGTGGTAACACTTAGTCACTCTGATAGCTTCAAAAATAGTCAAGGATATCTCTTCCCTAACTCTCCAGTCACTACTTTATGGTAATTACTGTTTCCTCTTGCTATTTTTGTGCCAGGGGGAGTGATTTTAGGTGTTGATTTTTGTGGTTTGAAAACACTTTCTTTTTCCCCCCCTTCAAGAGGGGAGTGTTTGACTGCCAATACTGCATGATGCATAAATGGTGAGCACTGATGACAGCTGCTCACTCACATTTATCATCATTATGTAAACCGCCGTCTGTCAGAAATGGGCACTGTCCGAATAAAAAGCAGAAGAGCTCTGCTGGATATCGACTGCTGGGCTGAGCTATGGCGGGGCTGGATTGTCTGGTCATAGACACAACTTCTTCCTTTTGCATTTGTTGCAGCAATTGGCTTTCAGATGAAACTGGTGTGCCATGGCTGGGCAATGTGCATGCCTTGCTTCTGGTACTGTGCTCCCAAATAAACATTCAGCAGCGAAGAACTAAGCTAATGATGCAGATTGTTTCAACAGCGCCACTGACTGTGGTGGCTTCTCTGTCATGTTTGCTGTGAACAGCAGCGCTATATTTGGTAGAAAAGTCGGACTACCTGGTTATTGCTTTTCCAACAATACAGTTCTAAAATTCTGCAGCCTATAGGCTTGGAAATAAGTACTGAAAGACTACTGTGGCCAGAATTGAATGAAAAGAGTAATGCCTAATCCAAAATAGGATGATAGAACTGTTTCCTGCTTTGAAATATAGCATCATTTGGAAACATTTCCCTGAAGATACAGTATTTTTGTCCCATTAGTGGAATTACGCTTGAGTGGAGCTGCTTCTTTTATGTTGAGTTTATTTGTTTTCCTCTTATTCTTTTCCCTCTTAATTTTCACCTGTGAACTGATTCATAGGATTTGTTAAATCTTTCTGTAACATGGCACATTTGGTCTGATTCTAACAATTTTTTTTAATTGTGCCACTGAGATAAAATAAGCAAGGGAAAAATGGAAAACTGCTTTGCGGAAATGAATGTTATTACAGCTTTAAGGAAATGACACTGTAATTAAAGCTGAGACAGACATTTTATTCAAGTCCCTTCTCTTCAGCTGTGCATAGCATATTGAAAATATTGTTGTGATAATTTATCATATTTAAACTCTTTAATGGACACTTTGTGGAGAGAATTTATACTTAATTCTGGGAGAGAAAATAGAGTATTTCTGCTTCATATACTCAAACTTCTGTGAACGTCTGCACAAATTAACTTGGAAACTGGCTTTAAAATTCTGTTTTGTGTCAAACTCCATGTATTCTATTTCCATGGATGTTCTTATATGGTTGAATTCTGTCTTTTCCTCTCAAGAGCCAGGAAATTGGAGTTTTGATTTTGATATTAAAACATACGGTGTTTTGTAATAATTAATGATTTATGTTTATGAGTAGAATTGGAAGAGGAGCAAACAGAAAGAAAAAAAATACAGGTAAAATTGACTAGGTTTCAAGTTCTTGCATTGCACCTGTGACTCTACCATCTGGAGACCTTCTAGATTTGGGAATTCAGAGGGGGAAACAAAAGGAAAAGAAAAAAAAAAAAATATTAGTAAATATGAACATACTTGCTCTCATTTCCTTCCATCTCAGCCATGATATGTACTGTTGAGTGGGAAAAGTAATGAGATCAGACATTTTTGTTTAGTTTGCCAGAATGGGAATACTTGGAAAGAAGAGTTCCTCTCTTCTTTCTTTCCTTCGCAATTCAGTTTCAGTAATGTTAATTTTGATTCTCACAGCTTCTACATCCCTCTCTTAAGAACAACAATATCTATTTTTCAATTAGGAAAAAAAAAATAGAATAGACAGATGAAATATAAAATAGAAAATTTGAAGATTGACCCAGACATGTTCCATAATTAGCTCTTCCTCTTGTTCTGGTCAGCAATGCCTCATTTTTTTTTCAGTCTTTTTAAATTGCAGCCTTTTTGAATGCCTTCTTTTCATTTACCTGCAAAGATGATAGTTTCTCTGAACACAGAGAATCAGTTCAGATTCTGTGAACACAGTGAGAATCAAAGAAACCCATAGCTGTAACCTGTAGTTATATCACCTGTTATTTTTCATTACAAATCCCTTTTTTCAGTTATTTATATTTTTGTCAAAGTCACTTCATACCAGTATGTATTAAACTAATTTATAATGCACAGAAGGGGAAGTTTATCAAGCAGATCTATTTCCCTAGCAAAGGAGAGCTGCATTTTAAAAGGATTATGCTTAAATGAGAAGTGTTAGATGTATGAAATATAACAAATTTCAGGTATACATACAAAAAATACACAATAGTTGCAAAGGGACAGATATGAATCTTTGAAGAATCTGGCTTTTTTTTTTTTTTAAGAAATGTGAATTTTGTGATAGTAAGAGGTGGTTATTTTTAGTCAGGAAAAGTAACAAATACTATTTTCAGTGTCCTTTGTTGGTGTAGGGTCAGGGTTCCCAGCTATGGAAAGCATATAAATAGTGGAATGAAACCCTCTTCAAAGTGGCTTATAAAAGCTACCTAAACAGATAAGTGATATCTCATATTAAGTTTGCAAACCTTTGATACAAGCCATGTAGGCTGAAGTAAAATCTTTTCAGGTGGGGAGAAGGGTGACTTTCTGCCCGTCCTTTCAGGTGAGGAGAAGGCTGACTTTCTGCCCGTCTCATGAATCGATACAAAGAGTAATTGTGAGCTTTTTACTCCAAAAATTTATGATATGTTGTCAAGTAGTATAGGTAGAACAAGTAAACAACCTTTTTTTTCTGTGGTAAAATTTTATTTTTTTCTAAATGTATTTTTGTTAGCAGTAGGAAAAATGGCAAAACAACTACCACAAGACACTGCACAGCTAAAGATATCAACTGTGAGGAACACATCCCCAACAAATCTGCTCTCTGCTTCAGCTTTAATCCCTTCTTGCAAGCATATTTTCACAGATGCTTTTTGAGGAGAGCTTCCTCAGTATGGGTGCTAACTGGAGGGGAAGGCTGACCACATACCTGACGGGCAACTCTTAACAAGCTCAGATTAGCAAAAGGGTGAGCTCTTGTCATCATTTTGATTTATATGATGAAATTTGTTGGAGCTCAACAGGTTGTTCTAAAAAAGCCTATGCATAGCAGCAGATAACTTATTTTCAGTTCTCAGTGTTGGAGATGCACTGAGATTTCTAAGATAATTCAGAGATAACTATTAATAGTGCCATGAACAAAGAAGGTCTGTAATGCTTCAAAGGGATGCACAAAGCCTAGGGGGATGCTCAGACATACTACTGTGTGTGATTGCAGAAGAAAGTCATGAGGCTTGTACACTTCAAAAGTCAGGGCATACAAAAGTTCAAGCAGCTCACTCAAATTCACCATCCATCTCCTTCTCTGCCCCTCCCTCCCCACCTTGGCTTCTGCTTGTTCATTACAGTGCATATAATTGCTCAATCAGTTTCGTTTCTTCAGGGCACTTCCTTCAGCAGTTAAGAGATTTGATGATGTAAGTATGAATGAAATTCTTAAATAATGTTTATTGCTATTGAGCTTTTTAGCCAAACAGAAATGCAAGCTTTTTGTCTTATTACTGCTGCTTTGCCTTCACAATCCTTGCCTTTTTTGAACATGACCTTGTCTATTAGAGATCTCTCTTGTCTATCAAAGCAAGACTCTGTTCTCAAATGCCTCTATCGTACAGAATTTCCCAGTGTTTTGGCCTATGGGTAGCATTTTTACATATTGTCATAGCTGAAAGAAAAATTACATCTGAACAGTACCCTGTCTGCCAATATTTAAATGTAATCTATTAAAAAGATTTTATTTTCATACTGAAAATAAATATATTTCTTTAAAAACATAGGGCTAAATTGTGGGCTGGTGTCTTAACTCTACCTGTCATGGTCCTCTAGTCCAACAAAATTACTTTGGCATGATGTAGACACATATTGGTTTAAATCTGGCATACCTTAAGCCCTCTCTGGAGTTCATGAGGTGAAAATATACTAATTAGGACTATTAGATGTTTAAGTTCATGAGTATCAGCTTTTCATTTTGGTATGGAGGCTGAGGTACACATAGTGGTTAGAGTAGCTTTGTCATGCAATGGCTGGCGTAATATGCCTTTTATCTTGTCTAAGTTAGCCACTAGCAAGGCCATAATTAAGCCTTTGTAGTATTTTTATAATTTATATTTTTTTAATTGTTATTATTATTAAGTAATAATAATCTGATATATTTTTTCAGTGAGAACATCCAGCCTCATTTAATGCACAGACCAGCCTTTGCCTTTGGTTTTAGTGGTGTCAATCCACATATAGAAATGTTCTGGATTTGAAAACTGAGGTCTCTTTTCTTTAAAAAAAGAAAATGAATCCATTAGTAAATGTGACCTCAGCAAGAGGGAATGTATGGCAATGTCTTTATCCATATAGTCAGATAATGTAATGGCTTCAAATAGGTGCTTTTGGACATGTACAGTTCCTGCAGAGTACTTTACATAAAGTGAAAGGCAATAAACTGGTTAAAAATATTACTATAAAGGTTTTTTATGATAAGGTGAAAAAGTCTAAACAATTTTATAATGACTGAATAGATTTTGGGCATAAGTGGCAGGTGAAATATGGTAGATTTCACATGTACTAATTGCCTCCAGCACTAGCTATTGCTGGCTAACCAATAGTAAAGACATACAGTAACGTCAAATCTGCAAATACAAGCTATATTAAAATACTTGAATTTATGTTCATGAACTGTTCTTTTCCCCTGCACACTGAGCCAAAGCTGAAAAGTGTTTTTAGACCTCTGTATCTCTCAGGTGGAAACAACTGCAACTTATTTCAATAAGAGAATTTACCTTATTTAAATTAACTTGATTACCATGCTTATTATTTTTTTATCTAGAGCATAAAGCACACTATTGAGTAGCTCATGTATCAGAGTAATAACTTACAAAAAAAGTTATGGAAGAGCTAGAAATTAATCTCATTGTCATGTCATCAAACAGACACTATTTTGATAGTCTCTCTTTAGTTTATTTCACCTCTGAAATAATTTTTAATTTCAATGAGAAATATACAATAGCAATAATTCCCAGGCATTATCTAAAGAAAATAAATTATCATAGATTTTCAAATAAAACAAAAACTGATTACTTGAGCTCAAAAAGATTATTGGGAAACCTCTGAGTTCAACTAACTTGCACAGGTTTTTGATGGGTAGTCAGTCCCTTTCTGGCCATCCTGCCTATTTGATTTTTGGAAATGCTTTTAGAGTTCTTCAGAGGTCCTGTTGTTTGGGGGAGCAGAGAACTAAAGTTCTTTGGAGATACCTTGGTTGGGATAATTGAAACAAAATGTTTGGCTTTGAAATTTGAATATGGTTTAATTTCACATTAGTGTGTGAGGTGGAAAGTAAATATTTTTCAATATAACTGTCTTCAATTAAGTAATTTTTTTATTGAAAAGCAACTTGAATTTTTAAAATATCCATCCCATTAAGACTGAGCATACCAATGTTTTTTATTTACTCTGGATTAGAACATTTATTGTCCCATGGTGAAATATTTAAAAGCCTGTCTGTGCAAATGAAACAAACAGCTAAAAATAAGTGAATAATGAAGTAATGAGATGCATGTTACTTACTAAAGTGTCTCTAAGGGTTTATTACCTTACTGGAAAGAAAATGAAATGCTGTGTATTTTTTCCTGGTGGAAAGTCAGCCAGTAGGAAGATACTGTCTTTGCCATGAGTGAGTAACCTACCAGGGAATAAATACAAAGGAGAAAAATCTGAAGCCAAATCTGTTGTTCCTCTAGGAAAAAATACTGAAAGTACCAAGATTAACCTTCTAATTAAATCATAAGTTTTTATCGAGTTAGGTAAATACTGTATATTTGAGAATTTAATCCCTAACATACGGTTTATTATAGTTACTAATTTTGTTATGCTAGGAAATACAGATATGTAAAGCAGGTGAAAGGAATAAGTTATCTGAGATCCAGAAGGAAACTCTTTTAACGTTTCTTTTCAAGTTTGCAAGAACCCGAGGCACTTGATTGCAAGGTAATATGTAAGACAGAGGGATGCACAACCTTTCGAAGTGCAGGCCTTCTGAATACAAAATCCTGTGCAGATTTCAAGGTAGTAACCAAGTTGGTTCTGCCTTTTGATAATCTTTCTTTATACAAAAAAGGAAGCCTCCCTTATCCCTGGCAGTAATTGGAATGAGTTATAGGTTGTATCAGCCACATCCCTTACAATGTATAGAATAGGAATGAATCAGTACCGTGAATTGGCCCAGCCTCATGGTGGTAAGCAGGGTGAATTGTGCCAATATTTTTATTTTTATATGTAAAAAGAAGATGTGATTTTGAATATCAGATCTTGGGGTTTGAGCCAGTAATCTCAGTCCTTCACAAGTCATTCCTACACGTGTATAGTTTCCTGTGTCTCAACATTGTAAACTCTTATAGGAAAAAATGATCAAGTGTTTCTGAGGCTTTTCCCTAGCCACTTGTTTTGTTAATGTCTTACATCCTTTGCTTGTTGGTTATTACAGTTTTTGCATTGCAACTTCAAAAGCTGTTTCAGTGTACTGGCCAGGTAAAGCAAAAATGCTTAATAGATGTAAAAAGCTGTCTTATCAGAGCTAAGCTGCTCACTGCAACTAAGGCAGAATCAAATAAAGATTCACAGTGTAATAAATAGGCTAAAGATGGTGGTTTGTGTAGTTCTCTGACTTAATAAATGTGCAGTATTTCACTGTCTCTGTTCCTTCAACTTTTAGAACTGTGGATGTTTGTTTTATGTAAAAAATAGTTGGACTAAATAATTTACTTTCTTCTTACATCTTAAAAGCTAACTGTGCAAAAGAGAAAAATGTCTTAAAAAATTATACTCTAAGAATTTTAATTACCTAAACACTAGCTTTTAAAAATGTTTGTTTCTTTCCTGTTTAGTAGTGATTTGAAAAACATAGATATCAAAACAAGTGAACTTCAAGTTGGCTTTTCAAAATGGGAATTTGAAAAGCTGTACCTCCTGAAAGAAAAACAAGTATTATTTGCCCATAAAGGTCTTTGCTCATAAAGGTCTTTGTCTCACTACAACAGTTTATCTTAGCTAGTAATAGATGGTTTCTTATACCAAATTTCTTTTGAAAACAATGACTTAAGGGGGAAATCATGCAAATTAAAATGCTTTGTAGAGACCCTACCCTTAAAAATGATAGTTCTGAAGTATAGGTGAAACCATGCTGCTTTTATATTGTGCTTCATAAAAATGTAAAGGCTATTTGGGCAGAAAGATTTTAAACACCATATGCATCATCTAATATAAATATGCATGGGAAGCAAGATGAATGATAATCTAAAATCATAGGCAGTTGCCTATAGCCACATTTTTTGATGTATCTCTGGAGAAATTCAGAAGAAATTCATCAAGGGAAGATCTTCAGCCTTCTCATAAAGGTTTTTTAATTTCTTTTCCCTCACTGTTTAAGCACAAAAATTAAGAGGGGCAGATAATCTGAGTGACAGCTGTTGGAAATGGAATGCAAAAATTTTTTATGAATGGGAGTCAGATTATTCTTAGAAATTTATGTTAGGCCTGTAAAGCATCTTTTGCCTGCTCATACAGAATAACAGATTCACACTGAGCTTGAAAGACACTTGACTTTCAATTGTCTTTCTTCCTTTTTGTTCCTAGTGGATTGAACAACACCATGACCCTAGCTTAATAAACAGGGTAATTGCCTGTGCTGGAGAACCAGTGATTTTGCCATGTTTCCATTAATTTCATAGGGAGACAGGATTTGTCCGGCTTTTAAAGATTCCAGCAATTGGGCTTCTAGCAGGAGTTACCACCTCTCCTGGATTCTCCAAGGTGAAGCTTCTTCTTAGGATATAAACTGAAGTATATACTGAATTGTTTATGATACCTCTGAAACCTGTGTAACCTTTTAGAAAGAGCTTCCCTGAGAATGTCCTCTGCTTACATTGAGTAGGGTCCCAATGGAGTTCCATACAAGACTTGATTTAGTTGTGCTTAACCAGTAGGCCAAGCATGAACAGGCTTAGTATTAGAATTTGTACTTGAGTGGAAAAAAACACTTAAACAGGTAGAAGGTCTGAAGAACCTTACTGATTTTAATCATGCTTACCATAAAGCAAAATAAACTGACTTTTGTCCTTAAGACCTTCTGATAGTTCATGTTCTACCCTCCTTGCAACTTCTAGGAGCTATCCCTGAAGCTCTACACTTGTTTATTTGGCAGAGGATTGGAATATCACATGCATAGACCTCTTATAAATCTCTTCATGATAGCTGTAGTGTGTTCTAATGATGATGATGATGCACACACGTAGTTTAGAAATATAAGAAGAGCTGAAATTTCTCTTGTAGATTTTTAACTCCTAATTTCTCATTGTACATGGCTTATGATTGGAGACCATACAAAACTGCTTCCTGGAGTGGTATAACTGTCTAACATTCTGCATGCAGGTCACTGATATATGTTGTTCTTCATACTTAGCCTGTTGAAATGCTGATCCCAGCCAGCAATATGTGAGTGACAGGGTGGGCAGTACAGATTTAGAATAACTGGTGATGGAAATGGTCAATGAATTAACCATTCTTTTTGCCTAGCCTAAACATTATTTGCCTGCATTTAGCTAGTGTCTGCACTGTCAACATAATCAGTGAAAAGAGTTACCATAGGGTAAGACAGATCACTCTCCTGAGATACTTTTCTCTCTCCATAGATTATAGAAAAGCAGTTGTATTCCTGGTCCCTCATGCAGCATATTGCTTTCCTGAAGGTATCCCTGGTTAAGAATTGTTTGGCAAAAGTATTTGTGTTTATATCAACTTCTTGATTTTTTTCTTTTATTATGTGCAGCCAGATCTATATTCAAACAGCCAAGGGGATATATTAGCCCTACCTGGATTTTTATTGTGAAAAATATAAACCTAGTGTATCTGCTTTCCTACTTTTGTTCTGATTTGAGCTCGATTGTTGTGGTACTTCAGACTCTTTGACCCAAGTCCATCCTGTCCCCCAGCATACCCCTACCTGCAGACCTATCCTATGTAGTCTAGAAGGTCACTCTAGTGTGTACGTGACTCCTCAGGTGGATGAACTCTACTGTTTTCCACCTGAGGTGTAGGCTCTGTTCTTTCAAAATGAAGCCTATCTGCAGCAAGTAGACTTTTCTGGTCAGTTCTGAGCTACCTATTCTCCACATGAGTTATCTTCTAGATCCGTAGTTATCTGCTGGTCATTCCAGCCTCTGCTAACCCCCTTTTCAGGCACTTTGTCTTTGTTTAACACTTTTGCAGTCTTTTCTCTTGTAACCTTCTTGTTCACATGATGTACAACATTACAAACATTTTACAGATCATGGATGATCCTAAGGTAATTGTGGTGCTACTGCACTTCTGGGTACTCCAAAAAACTACCAAAATCCTTGCTTTTTATTATTATTTTTACTATTTTTATTTTGTTTTAGTGTCTTTTCTTATAGCAAGAGCCTTTCAGTGGTTTTACTTTTGGCTTGAGAACAAGAAACTCTTAAAATATGTGAACAGTAGGATTGTGGACAAGCTGAAATTACTGCTGCAGAGGAATAAAGGGATTTGCATGCTGAGAGTATGATAATTGCTAGGCCACTCTCCATCATCTTTGGTAAGTCACAGAGAACAGAAGTGCCTGAGGACTCGAGGAAAGCAAATGTCAGTCCAGTCATCAAAAAGGGCAGGAAGGAGAACCCAGGTAACTATAGACTGGTCAGCCTCACCTCCGTCCCTGGAAAGGTGATGGAACAACTTATCCTCAGTGCAATCCCAAGGCACATCAAGGATAAGAGAGTCATTATGAGCAGTCAACATAGTTTTACCAAAGGGAAGTCATGTTTAACCAACCTGATAGCCTTTTATGAGGCCATAACCAGGTGGAGAGATAATGGTAGAACAGTGGATGTGGTTTATCTTGATTTCAGCAAAGCATTTGACAACGTATCCCATAGCAAGCTAAGCTAAACTGAGGAACTGTGGACTGGATGATCAGGTAGTGAGGTGGATTGTGAATTGGTTGAAAGGAAGAAGTCAGAGAGACTTGTCAATGGGACAGAGTCTAGTTGGAGTTCTGTGTCTAGTGGAGTCCCTCAGGGGTTGGTATTGGGACCAGTACTATTCAATATGTTCATCGATGACCTGGATGAGGGAGCAGAGGGCACTGTCAGCAAGTTTGCTGATGATACAAAATTGGGAGGAGTGGCTGACACGCCAGAAGGCTGTGCTGCCATCCAGCAAGACCTAGACAGGCTGGAGAGTTGGGAAGGGAAACATTTAATGAAATACAACAAGGGCAAGTGTAAAGTCTTGCATCTGGGAAAGAACAACCCCATGTACCAGCATAGGTTGGAGACAGACCTGTTGGAGAGCAGCGTAGGGGAAAGGGATCTGGGAGTCCTGGGGGACAGCAGGATGACCATGAGCCAGCACTGTGTCCTCATGGCCAGAAAGGCCAATGGCATCCTGGGGTGCATTAGAAGGGGTGTGGTTAGTAGGTCAAGAGAGGTTCTCCTCCCCCTCTACTCTGCCCTGGTGAGGCCACATCTGGAATATTGTGTCCAGTTCTGGGCCCCTCAGTTCAAGAAGGACAGGGAGCTGCTTGAGAGAGTCCAGAGCAGAGCCATGAAGATGATTAAGGGAGTGGAGCATCTTCCTTATGAGGAAAGGCTGAGGGAGCTGGGCCTCTTTAGCTTGGAGGAGACTGAACTCATTGATGTTTATAAATATGTAAAGGGAGAATTACAGGAGGATGGAGCCAGGCTCTTCTCAGTGGTGTCCAATGGTAGAACAAGGGGCAGTTGGCACAAGCTGGAGCATAGGAGGTTCCATGTAAACATAAGGAAAAACTTTTTCGCTGTGAGAGTGATAGGCCACTGGAACAGGCTGGCCAGAGATGTTGTGGAGTTTCTTTCTCTGGAGACATTCAAAACCTGCCTGGGCATGTTCCTGTGTGACCCACTGTAGGTGATTGTGCTCTGGCAGGGCGATTGGACTAGATGATCTTTCGAGGTCCCTTCCAATCCCTAACATTCTGTGTCATTACAGGTGTGGGCAAGATTTAAATAATTCTTCCTAGCGAGCAGGGTGGGTTCCTCAGGATATGTCGAGGCTGAAAAATTTCTGCTTGAAGAGATCCTGGATCTGCCAGATTCTCCCAGGACTCCCTGCTTTGCACACCTGTCTTTCCTTCTTGGGGAAATCTTCTGGAGGGGGGGAGAGAGGGGAATGTTGTGTATCAGGGTCATGACCACAGCACAGTTTCAGGACAAGTCAAAACAAATTCCTGGACCCATGAGCTCAGAAAAACTCCTAGCTCCAAGTTGAACCACAGCTTTAATGTGCAAGAGCCTTTTAATCACATGGAGAAGACTTCTTCTTTAATACACCATAAAGCCTATAAACCAAACTAGATTATTATTGTCTTCTGAGAAAAATCTTTATAGGATTTACTTTTATGAAACTTTTCTGAGGGTTGATATTTAGCTGAACTGCAGTCTACTGAGAAAGGGAACAACCAGTTGCTCTCCTCAGGTCCCTTAAGCAAATGTTAATTTTCTACACTTGATAAGGACAATAAGCGCTGGAGGGGAGATGCTGCCTGCAACTGTTGTGGTAACAAACCTAAGATTGACTAGAACACAAGGAAGGTAACCCTTGGCTAAAATTAGACTCAAAGTGAGATGTTGCCTGTGAAAATCTGAGCTTAAAGCACAAACACATGATGGTTGGAGATTTCTGCTAGCTAGAAAATATTTTGAATAAGAAAACAAGGACTGGCAGAATAATGCTACTTTTAGCAGGAATTCCGCTCCAAGGCTTGGGCTTGGGCTATACATGGAAGCTGTGACTTTCTCTCTCTTCTGTAGATTTTATATTATTGAGTTGTAACTTTTATGTGCCAATTAACATTTTAACTTTTCTGAGGCTGTCTGCCACGCTGAATATTTTGTTCACCATCAGACAAGCCTATAGACTGTAAATTCTATGACACAGATTTATTGCATCTAAATATCTAAACATGGATACTGAATTAAGAAGACTTGTTAAAAATGTATGAATGCAGGTTTTATAATTTGCATTTCAGCTGCTTTTGTTCTGAAGAAAACACTTTAAAGACAAATTTCTAGGAATTTTTTAATTGCAGATTTATGAGTATCTATAGCCTTCTCTCTGCAGGCTTATCCAGTCTCAGGCCTTTTGGAAAATAATTGGTATTTCAGAGTGGAATGCTAGTGCAAAACCAAGTACCAGTCAGCCTGAAAAGATGTCAGAATCGACACAGCCAAAATATATGGAATCAATTTGGGAAAATACGTTAATGATAGTTTTACTCATAGCCCATGCAAATGTCTGCTTTGGTTGTGTTGATGTTCCTAGTAAGCGGCATTAGCAACATGAATTTTCCATGGGTCCAACTATTCGTTATCTAGGGAGAAGAATTGTTATAAAAATATACAGAGTCTGGGTAAATTTAGTTGAGTTTAGTGACAATGTTTCTACTGCCTAGGCAAAATCCTGCAGGAATTAGCAAAGAATTTCCTCACCCCAGTCTAAAACATGTGCTGCGGAAAAAGGCAGGACCAAGAGCACTTCCATGTGTTAACAAGTATTTTCTGTTTCTTTTTGAAACAGCTATGCCGTTATCCAACAAGAGGAGACTGAGGGGTGACCTCATTAATGTTTATAAATATATAAAGGATGAGTGTCATGAGGATGGAGCTAGACTCTTATCGATGACAACCAATGGTAGGACAAGGGGCAATGGGTGCAAGCTGGAACACAAGAGGTTCCCTGTTCAGTATGGCATAAGAAAAGAATAACTGACCTTCATTCATTTATTTGCAGACTAATAAAGGAACATGGAAACCATTCCATGTTTACTTACTGATTTTGAGCATTTCACCCTGAATCATAATGCACAATGTCTGTTTATGTTTCCATTGCTTACGCTAAATGAATAAAGTCAAAAGTACATTAGTTCTTAAAACTGGTGCTTTATTAAGAAGTCTATTGAATTTTTTTCTTTAAAGTCACATGAAACAGAAGCTTTCATATTAAAGCTGATTACCTTATGGGCTTTGGAGAAGTTCAGGGTCAGTACTGAAGTTTGTGGTATGGCCCAACGGCAAGTGAGAACTTGCAGAAAATTCACAAAAAAGTGAAAGAAAGAAAGAATTGTAACCTTGGAGTAAAAGTTGCACATGAGCATCTCTTAGCAACACAGTCCATAAAAGTAGGGAAGCTAATGTTAATGTCAGCACCCAAAGTGCCTATCACTCAGATATCATGGCTGTATAGAGTAGTCCTGAGAGTGAATTAAAAGGCAAAATAGTTTCAGTCTTTATTACTTGTTGGCAGGAGAGTTGTGGAATTACCTTTCTTGTTGTGCTGGTCTGGTCCTGTCTGGAGCACAGCAAGCCCCAGAAGGTTCATCTACTAGAAAATTAAATGAAGTACTAATGTGTCTAGTTTCTCGATCATTCATGTAATCCTCAGTTCCTTCTAGTAAGTTAGTTGTCTGATGGTAGAGTTAAATCACCCTGGACCTAGAACGTGCTTTACATGTGCTTTCAAGTGTTTCTATTAGTGTGAGTTTTTTCCCCTGGTGCCAGTTCAGTTTGTTCCATCATGTCTGCTTCTTTTTGCACTTCTCTTTATGTACTTTTCATGTACAGAAGAGGACATCTCCAGCAAAGCTTCCCACTTCTTCAGGCTTTTCTCTGTAGAACTGAATACATCAAACAGTTTATGTGTTCCAGGACCATTATCTCATGCCCATCTGGGCTGTGATGGAAGAAGAAAATCTTTACTTTGGACTGAGATGCTGAGCTTCTTAAGAATGCTTATTTCTCTTCACTGTGTATGAAGGGAACCTAGATTTAAATGTCTATGGTACAGGCATCTACATTTGGTCATTATTGCCTGCATAATACTGCGTATGCTTGTTGTCTTCTTTTTGGATTCCATATAAAATAGCCCAGTGATCCAGAGAAATTGGGGAATCAGCCATAAGAATAAAGGAGAAAGTAATTTTTCCAGATGTACTATTCTAGTATAATTTGATTGGTGAGGTCTAAGGATGAAAAGGAAGCAACTGGTTGTCAGAACCTGTTGGTTAAATGCTGTGTTAGAGCACTATACAAAGTCTTGCTTTACCTGACTGCAGAGAAAGCTGAGTCTTATGTAGCTGGAATGAAGGCAAGTGTCCATAGTGCCAGTGGTCATGTAAGCAAGTTCTAGGAATCTGTTTCAGAATGAGCATGGAGAGCCCAAATTCTCATTTTTGTGTGTGTTATCTGCTTGAAACTGCAAGAAACATTGTCCTTACCGATATATATGTGTGTGTGTACGTATATATAATTTTTATATAATGCCAATATTTGTTTAGAACACATAAATTATAATGTATATATACTTACATGTATAATTTTAATGTAAGTATCTGTTCTAGAGAGAGAGAAAGAATCAGCTACTGTGTACTGTTTTATTTTCGCATAATCCATGTAATCTACTTCCTTTCTGCATGAGTAATAAATATTATGTACCTTTTAAGCATACAGCTACAGGGCTTAACAGATTAATTGCTGTAATGTAAAATGACTGTGCTGTCCCCGAAGATCATGCCGTGTCAAAATTGCAGCTAATTAAGGCTTGTTGGTTACCCAAGTTGATGCAAGTAGAAATAACTATACACAAAGCTATATTCTTATAATGAATTAATTAAATAGCATTTTCAGTAAGCTTATTCAGAAATTTTTTCCATGCTTTCATCAAATAGATAAGTTATATTCTTCATAGAAAATTTTGAAGCAATTAAGCCATACTGGTTTCATGAATTCAAATTACGTTAGAAACTCACTGGGACAGGGACTTGTCACTTCAGTGTTTGCAAAATTCTGCTCTTATTGCAATTGAAGGTTTTGGCACTACCACAATTGAGTTAATAGCAGAAGATAGGAATCTTTTCATTTCATATATTTAGGATGTGCATTAAATAATTTATGGAGCGTTCTACTTTGTTTCTTCTGAATATGACAAATGTTATCAGCACTTTCTTAAAAATTGGCCATTTCCTCTTTTTACTTCCTCTTGTACTTCACTGACATGACATGTTTATTTGCATCTTCCTGTGGAATTGAAGAGGTTGTAAAACTGTAAGACTCATATGTTTGCTTGTTTCTGAAGATATGTCATTTTCCTACAGACTTATTTTTCTTCCTTTCATGAAATATTTCATATTTAACAGGGAAATAAAAAGTCCTTTTAAATGCAAGGACAGTATATATTAAAAAAAACCCAAGCAAACAAAAGCCTAGAAATTGTTTAGGTAATGATCTCGGTTTCACAGAATCACAGAATGTCAGGGACTGGAAGGGACCTCGAAAGATCATCTCGTCCAATCCCCCTGCCGGAGCAGGAACACCTAGATGAGTTCACACAGGAAGGTGTCCAGGCGGGTCTTGAATGTCTCCAGAGAAGGAGACTCCACAACCTCCCTAGGCAGCCTGTTCCAGTGCATATCCTTCTATTTGAATGAGTCCTGGTAGTTATGGAGAGAAAGAACTTGATGTGTAGGTAGTTGAATAGTAAGTTCTGCAATCTTCCATACTGAATTGGTGGCAATTCATGACTGTATTTAGTGGAACTAATAACTGCAGTACTTATGGGTATTTACAAGTCCTTATTTTCTGCTTAGCAGCAGTCAAGTAACAAAATGAACAGATACCTCTCCCAAGTTTCTTAAAAAGAGCTCAAGAAGAGGGGGAGAGGGGGAAATGACTTATTAAGTGTGACTAGTGCTGCACAAAATCTTTCTCTTCAGCATAGATTCACATTTGCATGGTGAGGTGATGTGGTTCTTATTATGAATAAAGCAAACCTGTTCCTGATTGCATCCTGCCTGTGGTACGTTTACAGTGCTAACACTTGGCATAGTCTCTATGGCCTAAGCAGATTTTGGAGAGCTGCATGCATCTGTTTTCTCTTCAGCTTCTGAGTAACTTTTTCAGATTGTTTGGGGATATGGAAGGGGGAGACAAAACTGACTCCAGACTGATTGTTTTGGGGCTGCAGAGCATCAGGAACCTTGCAGAAATGAATTGCTGCTGTCCTCAGTAGCTCACGCATTTTTTAATGGGCTCAGGGAAGGTTTTCCCACCCTCTTCAGCTCAGCCTCTGTGGTCTAGGAGACAAGGTGACTTTTGGGGACTGAGTCTCCTGACACATACCCCAGTCATTCTCTCCAGCTGGATGATGTTCCCTAGTTTCTGATGCAAGCCTGTGATTAAAAGGCATTAGCTCGGAACGTATAGTTTGTTCTAGAGGTTTGTCTAATGTAATTTGTATAATGCTTAATCATCCCTGTCTCGCTTATCTAATATGAGTGGAAAATAACTTGAGTTACAAAATTTGCAAGAGAAGCTTGCGGCCGCAACATTTTGAAAATAACAATACTTGATGATTGTTTATGCATTTGTTCTTCTTTATGCAAATTGGCTGATGATAAATGAATGCAGTATTTTTTCTATGGGCAAACTGAAAACATACAAGACATGAAATCCTCTACCCTGCATAGTTCTAGCTCATCAGTAAACCCAACTGAGTGTTTATATCTTTGTTTTCTTTTCTGTGGCTTAGCATGCAGAATGGCAGTAATTGTTACTGCTGAACTAAATCTGTCACTATTTAATCATACTATGTCAAATATACTGTTAAAGTAATTTTAGAAGTACTTGGGATGTGGGTGCTTATGTAGAAGTTCCCACCTCTACCTTTCAGTATGCTTCACATCCAAGGAGTTCTGTCTCTTCACTGCCTTTCTGAATAATGCTGTGACAGTGCCTTCCTCTGCTGGGTGTCTTCTGCCTTTATATTTTCTGGTACATCCCACTTCCTCCCTTCCTGAATAAGCCTTTCAGTTCTCTGCTGGGAACCAGGAGACTCTCCAGCTCCCATCTGGCTAAGCTATACTATATGCTGTAGTATACACCTCGAGCACTCACTGTGTGGCACTTGGGCTGTAGTTTCTCTTGTGTCTACCTGTCTCACTTTATAGGGCACTATTGCTCCTTCCCATTGGTTTGGACAAATGCTTAACATGTGCAGCTTCTCTCATCAGGTTTGCTATTACCTGTTGACGAAGGACCATTTTGATGACAATTTTTGATGCTGTCAAGCAAATGATAGCAATAGTTTGCTTGTATTTCTGGCATAATGTAGGCAGAACATCAACAGGAATACCAAATCTATCCTGTTAAAAAATACTATGTTGTATTAAGTATTGAACATTTCTATTCATCTAGATTAACAACTAGGTCAAAATGGGGTCAATGTTATGTCATTTTATGAGTCTGTGTATAATTCCTGTCCTCATTTCTCTTGACAGTTACAAGAAAATGAGTGAAAACAAAGCTGTTTAATGCATTTGTCATCTATGCCATTCAGTGCTATTGATAGATATGTTTCATACATACCCATTTAATTGAGTGTGTTGAGATCTACTTTGTCTTCTTGCAAACTGTTCTGTTTCACCATAATGGTGTACTTTCTCATCATTTTTGTGTAATAGGTGGTCTTGCTTCATAACGTTTTTGTTATTTTTTCCAAAACCTCACCAGGCTGTAGTTGAAGCTCACTGATCTTCAAAAGTCACCTGGAAATCTTTTAAGAACTTACACTTTTTCAAATTTTCAGTGAGTCTAGAAATAGCATGAGAAACAAAATTGTGTCATGAAAGGCTTTGGTGGCAGGTAGAACACAGGAAGATAAAGGGGAGGATGGACTAACTGATGAAGTACCACAGTAATGGGGACAGTCAGGATCCTTTTCAGAAGCACTGCCTTTGCCTTTAGAGGCTTTCTGATTTCTTAAGTGTTAATACTACTGGAGATTTGAAAACACAATATCCATTAATCTGTCAGGCCACTGGATGAGGCAGCATTGTTTTATACTCAGCTTGCTCCTGTGCAGTGGATAAAGCTCATACTGCAGATAGTGTTGCTAAATCTTTGGCAAAATTCTGACTGATTGTCTTCTTCCAGAAGCAATTCCTACAGGGGAGGGATAGTGATCCCACTAGTCATTTATGTTGGGTGTTTTTGAGTTCCTTATCTGGTAGATACTGATTCCTTTAAACATTCCAGAGAAGTTGCAGTTCAGGATATGGGAAACAAAGGTAAAAGAAGATAGTAAGAAGAGAGTAGTCTTGTGAGGAGACGATAGTAGCTTTGTGACTACTATCCATGGATACATTATCTGTACATTTAACTAGTTTGAAATAGTATAATGGATATACATAAGCAAAACAATTGCATTGCAAAAGCTGGACAATATTGAGACAGAAGGTTATATGAGATAACATCTACAGGAAGAGACGAGAAAAGCTGTCAATCAGTTTTTGAATTAGCAATGTGTTTTTCAGATCAAAATACTGATATTTTGAGTAGAATCAAAACATTTTCTCTGCTTATGCTTGAATGTAAGTTAGAAGCAAAGTATTTTTAAACAGCTTCCTCCAATTTTTCAACTACTGAGAAAGATCCTTTTCTTTTAAAGGACTATTTAAGTTATTTTCAAATGACAAGAGATAAGGTAAGGAAAAGAAGCTATAGCTATTTTTCCACAAAGATTTTGGTAATCCCATTGAAGAAATCAGGCCTTGACACATGGAAAGGGAGCCATGTATACAAATAAATCATTCTTGACATATCCCCTGGGCAGTTGGCTTTCTTATGATATGCAGTGCACTGGGATGTAATATTATTATTTCTCATGTGATTATATGTGTGCATATGCTGTCACTTTCCATTGCCGAAATAAGCTATTTGTGCTAGATTGTTTCTGTGTTTAAATCTTCCCTCTATATTCATCAATGAAAACTTTTTTTGATGCAAATTAAAGCCTTACTGAATTTGATTAGCAAGAAAAAATACAGTCTTTCTTTCCTCTGTCCTATCTCCAGTTGTACAGCTCAAGGGAGTCAACAACCTCTAAAGCAATACCTTTGATACTAGAAGTGGTACGAAGTAAAGTGAAAGAAGTCCAGCTTTAGCTGTCAATTTCCAATTTGAAGGCCTCCAGTTTAAATGTGTTGAGTGTTGGCAGCTAGCACTGAAACCCAAAGGAGTTGTGTGAGTGTTCATTATCTCCCCACATCTAGACCTAAAGAAAGATGCTTTGCATGAAGCAGTGGGAAAGAGAATTGTCTTTTGTAAATTGCCATGTGATTCCTTATGTGATTTTCAGAGAGATTTTGTTTATGGCTTTCTGTTCTTCTATCTCTTCTGCTTAGAGCCTCACAGCGTGATGATGATGCTTTCACTGTACTAGATCAGGACTAAGAACTCTGTGACTCCTGATTACAATCATATCTGGTTAATCCTGGAAGGAGGAAGAGTCTGGTTACATTTGTTTATTCATGCTCCGTTCTCTATCATATCCCTTTTGACTATTATTTCTCACTGGCTGTATATCGTGGTGTAACCCCAGATGGCAACTAAACACCACACAGCCACTTGCCCACTCCTTCCAGTTGGGATGGGGGAGAGAATCAGAAGAGTGAAAGGGAGAAAACTTGTGGGTTGAGATAAAGACAGTTTAATAGGTAAAGCAAAAGCCATGCACACAAGCAAAACAATCAAGGAGATCATTCACTGCTTCCCATCAACAGGCAGGTGTTCAGCCATCTCCAGGAAAGCAGGGCTCCATCACGCGTAACAGTTACTTGGGAAGATAAAATGCCATCGCTCCGAATGTCCCTCCCTTCCTTCTTCTTCCCCCAGCTTTATATGCTGAGCATGACATCACATTGTATGGAATTTCCCTTTGGTCAGTTGGGGTCAACTGTCCCAGCTGTGTCTCCTCCCAACTTCTGTGCACCCCCAGCCCACTCTCTGGTGGAGTGGTGTGAGAAGCAGAGAAGACCTTGATTGTGTGTGAGATATGGTGCTTGTTGTAGGGGCAAACACAGTGTTTAGCATCCCTGTCAGTATAGGGAATGTAACACGCTCAGTATTTTTCACAGGGAGTACTAATCGTTCTGTGGCAGATTGATTATTCCAGTAAACATTAATGAAATATGACTGTTCAGTTTTTTGTTGTTCACTGGGTGTTTCAGGATGTGCACTGCTGTGGAAAGCCATAAGGATTGTACAGTTTGACTGCAGTGAGAAAGGGACAGATTCCTCATGCAGCAAATCCTGTTCTCCCTGAGGCTTGTTGTATTATCTGCCACCCCTAACCTCTAAGGTGTGGGGTGGGAGAAGAGAGGAGATTTAATCACCCGAATCCAGGCATTGCATTAACCAATGACAGCCAAGGTTTTATCAGACAAAGCCATATGTATGATATTGGCCTGCAGTATGCCTGCTTGGTCATCAACCATCATTTCTCCTCCTGCGTTGCTCCTTTTGCTGTTTTGCCACAAAGCTTTGTGCAGCTAAGCTGTGAATAGGATTTGGAAATGGATGATGTAAAAAGTGTGTGATCTAGGAAAAATTAAGTTAGAATGGCAAGGCTTCTCATAAACCATACTCAAATTCAGTTTATATTCTTCTGAGGAACCTTATGTAGTAAGTGGAGAGAGTGATTCCTTGATAGTGCTCCTTTCACTACAGAGTGAACTGGCTGGATGTTGGCCAATGTGAAAGTGCCTTCTAGAATGACATTTTTGAAGGAGTCCTAACTCTGAATTGCCCTTTGTAGATTTAAACATGGATTTTGTTTTAACAAGCTGTCCTATGCTCACACAATATGTAGGGTTATATATTTTGTGCAAACTAAGTGGTTAACAATGGCATGAGCACAAACTGGATTTTTTTCTTGCAGTTGTCCATTTTAGATTCACTGGTGCCTGCTCTCTTTGTGCTTTATGAGAGGAAATATTGCAGCTTAAAGCAATTTTGTGTTTCTCCTTTAGCAACTTCCTATGCCTGAGACTTCTTCCCCTGGCACTTATAATGGCTTTTTCTATGCACAATTAATAGTCACTGTGCTTTGGCTGCAGCTGCTTCAGAGCCTGCTCACTGAGCTGGTGCTTTGGGCAGAGGAGGAGTGAGAAGCTGCAGCATGAGGGGTTGTCTTCAAAATGTACCTAGCGCTTGGCTGGTGTACTTCAGTCAAGTTGGCTTCAGAGTACCTCTGACTGTTGCTAGCTGTGCAGGCTGGGATAGTTATCATGCTGTCAGATGTGCATGCTGGGCTGACCCATTCAGACCTCAAAAGGTTATTTCAGCCTTCCATTATTGAAGTGTTTCAAAATAAACTATGGCTTTGAGCTGCTGTCCAAGGTGAGGGGATGGTGAATACGCCCTTCCCTGCTGGAATCACAGTGGAAAGTCCATGGATTCAGCTCTTCCCAAGTTGTCAGAAAGAGATGAAGAATACTGTGCAGTTTCCTGTCTCTTTTCCTCCCCGTAATCAATTATCAGACTTTTTGACATGTTATGATGCCAGTTGCTAGGAAGGAAGACTGCTTTTGACTGTATGTGTTGCAGAGGGTACACAGGATCTCCCTAGTAGGTGAAATTGTGAGTCCATCCTTATCAGTGTTCTTCAGTAACTTCAAATCAGCCAGCAGCTTTTCTTCTTCTGTCTTTGCTTTTTCTTTTTTTAACCATGGGATCTGTCCTAATACAGTAAAGGCAGAAAGAGAAGATTGTTTCATATAGAAGAGTATGTTTTTTTAGGATTACAATTATACAATAACATATATAACAAATTTTATTGGAAGTGTGAAATATGCGTGTATGCATGTCTATATACAGATGATAATTTGAAATGATTTAGTATATGGTGGTATACACACTGTCACTTCAAATACATGTTATACAATTTTCTGCAGAGAGGATATGGGGAAAGAATAAAGACATACCATTTTAATTCTTGTGGCTTCGTGTATTTTGCTGCATTAACAAACAATTTAGAAGAAATTATTCAACTTTAAATATAATTCTACCAAAGCTTTCTAAACAGAAAGGTGATTTTATTTTATGTCTAGCTCCAAGCATGTGTCTTAAGGGACCATTGCAGAAATGTATGTTTTGTATAACTCTTTATTTCATAGTTTTATTATTTTATAATGAGCAGTATCATAGTGACTCAACTGAAGTATGAAACTGTGAAAAGCAACCATTTCAATACCAAAAAGAAAATGCACAATCAAAGCAAGTATTTAAAATTCTTCCTTTATTCTTTGTTTACATGGCAAATGGAGCAATAGATAAGTGATATACCCATAAAAGAGTCAAGTAGGATTGAAGTAATGTAAACACCATCTGTTGTCATTTGAAGCTCTCTCTAAATGGTATCTTCTATGTACCCTTCATAGTCAATGGCAAAATGTTTCCATGCCACCTCTTAAATTGTCTTTCATTTAAGTTCATCTAACTTCAGTTTCAGCCCCTTACTGAAGTGTACATTTCCAGAATGGTGACCTCCCTACCTCTGTGGCCTTTTGTGTAAGGGATTCTGGTTGGTGTCACAGTATCATGCCTATGTCACGTCTATGCTGTGAAGCGCTCACTGTGGAGTATAAACCTTTCTGCTGAATTATCTTCTTGAATTGTAGTGATGAGAGCCAGATGCTAACACATCGTGGGCATTTGTGCAGATGTTTTATGGGCTGAACTGCACCCATATCCTCTGTACTTGTTTCATGGGACATACTTTTCACTCCCTATGCCTGCAGGCTGATTATCACATGAACTTTCTAAATTACAGTCGCTCATAGTTGGCTTGTACTGCTAGTTAGACCCTGCTGCCCTGTGACAGTGCCCATTTTGCTACAATTTGCCTTATTCTTCAGCTTCTCTGACCTTCTTTTACTCTTTGCAGCTCCCTGACCTACCAACCATCCCTGTTTCATTGAGAAGATCTGCAAGAAGAACACAATTCTGGAGAGGACTGTGTAAAAAAAAAACAGGGATTTGCTGAATGTCAAGAAAACAGTTACTTTTTCTCTTCCCCCCTGCCATATTTTAAGAAGGAGGTGCCTGAAGGTGAGGAGAAATAGCTTGTCTGACAACAAATAAATTTGCCCTTTTAACTTGCAAAGGTGAAAAGGACTGAGAAGGTTCAGGGAGAACTTTCTCTTTATCATCTTCTTGGCTTTGAACAGTGAAGTACAGAGACTCCTCAGCCCTCTTGTTGAGTGATGGCAGATGAAACAAGGGAAGCAATGCTGTTTTAGCATTATATGATGAGTATAAGAGGTCTAATGAATTCCTTCCTTTCCAGTAGCTCCCCACTGGTTTCAGTGGTCAGAAATGCCACCTTCAACCCCACAAACCCTGAGAAAGGTGAGAATAGGATAACAAAGGGTTTTGCAAATGTAGTAGCTTTTCATGGGAAATTTAAGCTGAATGTTTCTGATCTTAGTTCATTTAGTGTGCTCAAAAAGCCTTCTTGGTGTATAGTGTCTCAAAGGGCAAGAACGTGTTCTGCATATTTTCTCTTCTGCAGAAAGGAAGGCACCTAGCCTTCTAATGTCTATTGATTGCTGTTAAATATTTGTAAGCAGGTGGAGATAATCTGTACAAAGGAGGTAAAGAAAAGCCTCCATAGAAAGAGATAGAAATTTCATGGAATTATGATAAGTGTATGGGAATTTTACTTTACAGTTAAAATGAAAATTAGTGCTACTAAACTTAAGAACTTTTCAATATCTGAAAGCAAATTTAAAAATCAAACCAGCCAATGTTGCACCACTGCATTACAAAAATATGCCCCCAAAATGAAGTAACTTCTAGGTCTCTATAGCAAGCATTTTTACATTGCAAAAGAAAAAGCACTGGACAGAAGCATTCTTGCTGTTTTCTTCTGGCAGATTGTTTCAGACATTATTTCCAAGAACACTGTGGTGGTTTCAACTACAGCTAAGACTGTGCAGTCTATCACTCAATCCCCGCCACCCAGTGTGATGGAGAGAGAAACACAACAAAGGGCTCATGGGTGAAATGAGGACAGGGTGAGCTCACTCACCAGTTATGGTCACCCAAACCAGACTCGACTTGGGGAAGAAAAATAAATTTAATTTGTAACCAGTCAATCAAAGTGGGATAGTGGGACGTAACAACCACAGCTTGAAATACCTTTCCCCCAACCCTCCCTTCTTCCCGGGCTCAAATTAGTTTGCTCCTTATTTCTCTACCTTCCCCCCACAGCGGCAAAGGGGACAGGGAATGGGGGTTTCAGTTCATTCGTCTCCGCTGCTCCTTCTGGCGTGAGGTCCCTCCTGCAGGCCAAAAGAGCTCAGGGGCGAAGTGTTCAACACAGGCTTCCCATGGAGTCATGGACCTATTCGGGCACACCTCCCAGCTCTAGCATGGGGACCTCCACAGGCTGCAGATGGGTCTCTGGTCCAACATACCTCCTGCCCCCAACTCTGGGTTCTTCTTGGTCATCATGAGCTCTCCACATACTCACAGCTACCTCAGGCACAGCATCCTGCTTCAGCTTGGAGTCCTCCCTGGCCTACACATAGATATCTGTTCTGCCGTTGAACCTTCATGGGCTGCAGAGGACCTCATTTTCCTCACCTCTTCTCTTCTGCATGCTGATCTGCATGTCTGAAGTTCTCTGTCTTCTCCCTTCCTCCTCTCTGCTCATGTTGGTGATGCTCTCTTTTGTTCAAGCCAGTAGTCTCATGATGCCTCTCTCCTTCCTTGCCAAACTGGTCCTTCCCATCATAAATATGGATTCAAAAAGGTGTTTCCCCATCACTAACTGACTCAGCCTGGGCTAGAGGAAGGTCTGCCTTGGAGCTTGGGGAGCTTCACCAAGCTTTTCACAGCGGCCATCACTGTAGCCCCTTCCCCTGCTACCAAAAATGTCGCCCTCCTCCCCTGACCCCAACCCAACATTTTATCACCATTAAACACATACTTAATGAATCCTCATTTGCCATGTGAAAAGGAAGAAATGAAAGCCATAGCAGTTTAACTCACACATAAACCTGCCTGTCAAGACTCAGCCTGTTTTTTAACGTTATTATGTGACGTTCAGGGATGAAGGACAGGGAGAGTAAAGTAACTAAATACTTTAAGAATTCTGAGAAGTCCTGAGGCATTAGCTTGTAAGTCAGAAATCCTTTCCCCTTGGGAGGCTTACCGACTGAATTAAATGAGAAAAGAGAGTGCTGTCTTTCATGGTGTATTCTTACTTTTGAAGCACTAGGGAAAAGAGTTAATCAGGTACTGAATTTTGCTTTGACTTTCCTCTTTCCAGGCAGACAGTATTTATTATATTTATTTTTGGTTTACTTTGCTTTGCTTTTCTTTGTCTTGCATTGATTACTCCATAGGAAGATGCAGTCTGCATATATGTAGACTGAGGCTGTAAAAATAAAAGGGAAAGTATCACAGATCCTTTTTAAGAATATGAAAAACATTTAAATATTAGAGAATTAAGTTAACTAATGCCTTAAAAGGCTGGCAAAAATATACTGTTTTAACTTGAATTTAATTATTTCAATGCTTTAATTCCTAGTTGCTAATAATTTGTTAGTTTTGAAGATTTAAAGAACTTCAATGCAATGTTTTGCTTCTTTTGAGCTTTAATTATTATTATTTTCTTTCCTTTATTCCAAAACAAAAAAGACAATATAGAGTCTAAAGGTGTATGTGTCAGGCAACAAGTTAAAGTTCTCTTTCAGATGCTGTAAACCTAGAGATATAAATAGATTTAGTTATCAGCAATTCTGAAGATCAGCAATTTGAAAAATTAATTTTTCACTCCATAGGAAAAATATTTAACCTAATGCCTACACCTAATGGTTATAAATCTGCTCATGTTAGTTTACACTGGTCTACTATTTCTTACATATTAAGAGTTCACCAAGTAACACAATAATCATCCATCTGTTGTGGACATTTTATTAAAGAGGTGACACATTTCCATTCATCTGGTTATTTTTGCCGTTTCTAGATCCATATAGAGTCCCACTTAACTGAAAGAAGAAATGCAAAATAAGTCACAGTAAAATATATCTAGCTTAGGAAAATGTAGCAATGGTAATACATCTAGGAAATAAGAGGTTGATTATGAATATTAAAATTGACTAATTTATCAAATATTATGAAGGGGAGTATTAATGTGCTGCCTTAGTTGTCCTCTATGTATCACAGTCATGTGTACGTACTTTGCAAAACCAGTTCATGAAAGCATTCAATAGTGTGCTTTCAATAGGTCTAGAGTAGTATGCTTTAAGTTTTTTCTGACTTTTTCTATGATATTCTGAATAGCTTGTTTTTAGATACAGTAACTGTAATAGCAGCTATGTAGCGTTATATATTTTCAAAGCATTGATATGATGGAAAAAATACAAAGAAGCTCTTTGAAAAAGAGAGTGGGTTTAGCTGTGCTTTTTTGTCATAAAAGTAATTTTATAGTCTATAGTTCCTTTTTTTATCTTTTAATTCAGTGGCATTTTAGCTGGGGAACGCAGGGTAAAATTAGCTTTGTTAGTAGTTCAGTATTCAATAGTCAAAGTGGGAATTAACCAGATTAAACTGGGTTTGGGTAAACCAGAAAATATGATGGCAGTATTAGTAAGTTAGAGATGTTATTCTGAAAAGTGATGTAAATGACTAGCGAGGATACTACACCTAGCTGTGGAGCCTCTGCATGGGAGGGGATGGAAACCATCACTCTGATCTGCAAGTAAACTCATCTGACCACACTGAGTGTCAGTTTCTTAATTTTTAAAATGTGTGCTGTGTTGATTTACTAATGTTTGTAAAAATCATACTGTGACCCAAGAAGAAAGTTTGTTATGCTGCAGACACCCTTACTTTCACCAGCATGAAGATCCCATTCTTAGCCTTGAGGTCTTCTGAAAGGCTCCACATGTGAGTGTGCACATTAAGACACCTTCCGAGTTTCCAGTGAAGGGATCATTCCCTGAAAAGCCAGTCATGTTGGTAAGTCTCTGGGGAGACCTTCAAAATTCATGTTCTCTGAATCATGGTGTCTAGCTTGAACAGTAGCAAGCAAATCCAAATTTGCCTCCATAAAATAGAATTGTGCTAGTGTAACAGGAAATATCACTTGTCCCTGGGGTTATAAGCACTCTTTAAATTATACTATATGAAAGATATTTTTCTCTTAAACTTTTGTGTTTCTCTAGAGCAAAATATTTCTTAATTTGTATTTATAATAAGGACTTTTGTTCATTACAGTACTTCGTCACTTCAGTATAGAAATTAATTTGTAGGCTTTCTATTAAGTGATTGTTTTTCTACTCCAAGTTATATATCTGTGTTTTAAACAGGAAAGAGCAAGTGACCAGTCATTCAACCAAATAGAGTGTACCTGGAGGTCAAATTAAGATGGCACATTTGTTTCATGACCTGATAAAATTGCAATGTTATTATTTTGATAAAAAAATCTTCTGATCTGACTTTAACAATACATTGGAAAAAAATGTTTTAAAACCTACCCTTATATTACAGTTCCTTTAAATGCTTGACTTAACAGAAGCCTTTCTTTTGACATAATTTTACAGCTACGAATAGCCTGAGATGCAACAAGCAGTAACTATTCTGTTGTGCTTCAGGGTCTGAGACAAACATTCTGATTTGAAAGTAAAAAAAACTAATGGACATTCAAGGACAACTAAAGAATATGTTGCAGTCTAACAATAATGAAATATTTCAGGGGGAAGTAATCTCCTCATCTCCTCACTTTGATATTCTTTTTTTTTTTTAAATGAAATTTTAGAATGCAGTAAACATTCAAAACTTCTGAATTTTCTCTCCAGTGTAAAATCTCATATTCAACACTTCATATTTTCCTCACATGGTGTGAATTTTATATCTCTACTTCCCCTCTCCCTCTCCTCAAAGTTAGGGTAAATTAAGTCAAATCTAATCAGAATTACCATCACTATCAAATCTGCTGCCTTATGAAATCCACTCTCTTGAAGTATCTACAAGTTGTTTCAATGGTATTAGTATCCTGAGTGCATTAGATAAGAAGATGGGAGGTGTCTGCTCAAATGTTAGTGTTCACACACACTGGTCTTTCATAATCTGGAGAGGCAAATGCCCACTTTCATGTCCTGTGGTTCAGTTCTAAAGGAGACATCTTTATGAGTCAGATGAATGGTAGCCTAAAATTGCCTGACTCTCTCCATTGACTATAAAAAGAGGCTAGAAGGTAGGAATTGTATCAGGATACACTATAAATGTGAGAGAATATCTGTTTTATGGAGCCTTAGTCAACTTAGACAGAACAGAACCCTTAAAATTCCCCAAATGGGGCTGTTCTGGGTAGGGCACATAAACGTGTCTCCTGGTGCCCATAAAATTATAAAGACACACTAGGGCATCAGCTGGTAATTTGGGTCACCTCCAAGCTCTGCTGACAGATGAGGAGGACATTTTAGACCATAGTTTTGGTGGGTTTGGGGACCATAAGTCACATGTGGTGTCTAAAACCTCTGAATTTGGCCTCATGAACCTGGAAACCCAAGAAAAGTTTATTAGCTAAGAAGAAATAGAAAATGCATAGATGACAATTCATAAAAAAGAGCAAATGCTAGATTTTCACCACCAGCTTATTTCCCACTAACTTTGATGAGAATTTTTTAGTCCTACAATAACAAGATGTAAGAAAACATCTTTTAATAGACCTCTTTGAGATAACTTCCAGTCTGGTCAAGGATTTCGTAACGCTTTCCATTCAAAGATGATGTGTGTATGACATTTACATTAAACAGCACATTTTTGTAGTATTATATGTGGTTTCAACTGCCCTATCTCAGCACTTAAGAAATATACATCAAAGAGTTTTAAATCCTACCAATCCTACAAGCTGTTTCCTCTTTTCTACATAATTAAGTTAATCTTTCAAGGCAAGTTGACATATGTAGTCAATTGGTCACAGGGATTTTTAAGATCATATTTCATATTCTTCTAACAGGCTAGTAACTATGGTGAGATCTAACTTGGGAAATTTTCTACCTGCACTGACAGTTTCTTATTATAACATTCAAAGTGCATATATGCCAACTGGTTTCTGATTAAATCCTTGTCTTCTGGAACACTACAGATAATTTATATAGACAATTTATTTTGCAGTCAAATATTAAGAGACAATAATTCCCTGTATTACTTGCAATTATTTGCAATAATAGTGATTTGATCAGTAATATTTCCAGGATTGTAGACACTGGCAACATAAATTGTGATAAAAAGCTATTATAGTCCAGTTTGTTATAATTTTCCTCACATTTAGCTGCTTTCATGCATTATTAGTTGAGCTGTGAAGTTTATAGGAAGCTTAAGAAACAGAGCTACCTATTTTGGACTGTAAAACCTGCTTTTAGTGACTGCTGGTGTCTTAGCTGCTGTACTATTATGTTAAAAAATAGGTATATAAACAGTTTCCTGATGAAGGAAGAATCTTTAATTGAGAGTTTGACCAAGGCCAACTAGATATTAAGCAGAAGGTCATGTGCAGAAAATTGGTTCACTGGTAAATGGCATGCTCATCTGCAGAAAGAAATCAGGGACTTTGCAAAAGGGAGAAAGCCGTAGGGGCTACAAGAGAAAAGATTTAATATCATCATACTGACATTATGGTGGGTCAGATGCCACGCCTGACGCACCACTTTGAATCTGGACTAACTTCTGAAATTGCTGAACCAGGTTGCGTTTCTCTTCCTGCTGTTTTTCACTGTTGCAGAGCTGTTTCTGCTCAACGCTGTCTGGAGGGCGCATAGCTACCTGCGTTTATCACCACTTGTTCCTGCATCCCTATAGGAGAAGCATCCACAGGAGATGAGCCAGGGAAGGTGGGAGGGATTGTGACTAGAACTGTTTGCTGACCCTTGGCTTACAGAACCACCATGGGCAAGCCTTTCCAGCTGGCACCAGGGGAACAGCTATGATGAAGGACAGATGTAGGACTGTTCCATTCAGTGGAACGAGTCCAGGCTCACAGTAACTCAAGTGGTCTGTTGTTGACAGTGGCACGGCTGTTGTTGCTATGAGAAACCAACCACATATTGGCAAGAGGGAAAGACTGCAGATTAAATATTTATGTCATGTTTATTTACCTTTTCATTAGGAAAGCAAACAAATTAATTGCCTATGACATGGTCAAGTTAAAGATAATACGATGTAGTTTTTTATTGTTCCTATGTTCAACTACGTATATTTGCCAGGGAGGGATCTTATCTTCTAAATAGCAGCTCTTTTTCTCTGTCCTCTGTTGCTGAGTGTACAAGAGCAATTCCCAAAGCTGTTGCACTGACAAGAGGAAACACTTGTTTCATTTCATGTTTTCCAGCTATGGTAATTGTGGTAAGCTCCTTCCTCACAAATTTTCAGTATTAACTCACCACCTGTGGACGTGCCTGTGCAATGGTACAAGCCTTTGATCTGGTGTATGTATGGTTAGTGGTCTGAGTCTAAACTACACATCCCATCCTAGTCTTTCTGTGGGAGGTAGTAGATGTTTATGGAAAACTTGGTTTTGACTGTGGCACAAGTGACTGCCAAAACATGGGAATGGCGATTATGTTAAATAGGTACTGATGATCAGAACAAATGTTCTACCCATGCCAGATTTTCCCCAACCAGGCTATCTACTGGAGGAATCGGGATGTTCCTTCCAGGGGAAACACCATATGTAAGTGTCAGACTGAAGGTCAGCTCTAAGAAAATGAATTACAGTTATTTGTGGTGCATTTCTACAGTGCTGTGCTAAGAACACCTCATTTAAAGGTGCACCGCAGCTCCCACTTGCAGACATATTCCCTCAGGTAGACTGAATCCTATTTTTCTTTTTCATTCCAATATCTAGCCTGGCTTTTGAAGATCCTGATGAGTTCTTCCTTCTCTATTTCTTTCTCAGAAATAAAGAGAAAATAACTGAACTTTTGAAGCCTGGGATTTATTTCATCTTTCAGTGATTGTGGGTGAATCTCTGTTATAGTAGTTAAAACATGGAATGGGTCATTTTCCCAGAGTTTCCTCCTTATTAATAATGTGAGCTGAAAATGTAAAAATGTGAGAACTGCACAGAATATACAAACACACACATACGAGAACACTTACACACCCAGGATAGAAAGAACTTTAGCAAATTTAAACCTATGCCTCACAGTGTTTTTTTTCCATGAGTTAGACCAACTGTCCAAATTACATGTGTTGGAGAAACAGGAAATTCTGAAGAAGTGCTCCTTCAGTACTGCATGGTGACAGCAAGCATCTGAACTAAATCAAACTTCCCTATTTGCAGGTAACTTATTTAAAAAAAAAATCAATAGGACACTGAATTTAAAAAATACAATATTTTTCTGTACCAAGTATGTGAGCCTTCCTTTCCCTCTGAACCTGGGAATTCCTTCAGTCTCCTCTGTGAGTTGGCACATATACGATAAGCAGCACTCAAATCTAGCCTAAGGTTTAAAGTAAATTTATGCTGAGGATCAAAATGAAGCTTCTGATCAGATTATTGCCATTAATTCAAAACATTTCTGCTGGCATTTCACTGACTTGGGTTGCATCTAAAAGAAGAATATTTCCAGAGGTTGAATGAGGCCATGTGTACTTTTACTTTTGTGCTCAGCTACATTGTTTGGTGTAATTATTAGTCCTATTATTAGAAATTAGGAGTCCCTTTATGAAACTAAAATTTGGAAATAGGAACAACTGTTTGCAGTGTCCTATAAGTCATTCCAGCTGATAATTTTAAAAATGACAGTGTTGTAGTTTTAGAAGTGCCTTGGGGAGAGCTGGGAAAGTTTTGTTTTACCAACCTTCTCTGTTACATCAGACTGTCCATATGTGCCTGGTTTACAGTGACAACTGAGTACCTTCAGTTTGGCTGGTTTGGTATATGAAGGGTTTCCAATGTCTTGGTGCATATATATAATCCAGATTTAGTTTAATAAAGACTTTTTACATGCTATTAGCTTAATGGAGAAATTTAGCAGGGACGTGGGAGACATGGAGCTTTCTCACAGACACCGTCACCATTTTGAACTTCATGTCAAGCTTACTTTCAAAGTAAGCGTGTAAGAGAATATTAATTAATGATTCATAGACCAGCATCTCACTGCATGTCTGCATATCTTACAAGCCTGCACTGAATACGTTTGTTGGGCACGTCTAAATTACATGAGCCTTTCCAGATTTACTTTGAATAAAAGAAATATCTTAAGGTCTCTGTCATGAGCTGAATCTTGGATCATGTGACAGTGGATTTTAGATTTGTTTTAATTTGTTTTATTGCTTCTCTATAAATTTACTACACCTAGTAGCTGCAGAACAATACAGCAGCAATCTGTGCACATTACGTGAGCTCACACACACACATACACACACAGAGGGGACAGAGCCAGTATCACATGCCCCACTGAAACCTCTGTGTTGTCACATTGACTTCAAAAAAATTGCACAGTCACTGTCTTAAATGATCTGACATTGCCAGCCTAGGTTACTATTTTTTGGCTTACTCTCCCATTTCCCCAATTCTATGACACTGAGTTTGTTTCTGATCTCAATTCTAACAGCATCAAACTCCATTGTGTCATGCTAAGTTGTTCTGTTATTACACCAGTGCAGCTGCATTCAGAATCAGGTCGTGTATGGTGATGATCAGCTACTGAAGGAATACAAGCCTGAATCAGCTTATATCTTTGGAAGAGCGTCACTGATACCAAGTAGCATTGCAGGCAGTCTGGATCTGAATAAAATGAGGGAACGATGTCTTTGCCTGTGCAGGCTGTTGCTGCACTGTCACATAGATGGGTGCGTGTGTACCACACTCTTATCTAATGGCCTACTGCCTCCATAGTGCACTTTGTAAATGCATAGAATCGTAGAATAGTTTGGGTTGGAAGGGACCTTTAAAGTCATCTAGTCCAACCCCCCTGCAGTGAGCAGGGACATCTACAACTAGATCAAGTTGCTTAGAGCCCCCTCCCGCCTGACCTTGAATGTTTCCATGGGAGTTCTACCACCTGTCTGGGTAACCTGGTCCGGTGTTTCACCACCCTCATTGTAAAAAAAGTCTTCCTTTTATCTAGTCTAAATCTACCCTCTTTTAGTTTAAAACCAGTACTCCCTGTCTTATCCCTACAGGCCCTGCTAAAAAGCCTGTCCCCATGTTTCTTATAAGCCCCCTTTAAGTATTGAAGAGTTGCAATAAGGTCTCCCCAGAGCCTTCTCTTCTCCAGACTGAACAACCCAAACTTTCTCAGCCTTTCTTCTTAAGAGAGGTGTTCCATCCCTCTGACGATTTTTGAGGCCCTCCTCTGGACCCACTCCAACAGGTCTGTGTCTTTCCTTTGCTGAGGACTCTGGAGCTGGACACAGTATTCCAGGTGATGTTCCACCAGAGTGGAGTAGAAGGGCAGAATCACCTCCCTCGACCTGCTGGCCACACTTCTCTTGATGCAGCCCAGGATATGGTTGACATTCTGGTCTGCGAGTACATGTTGCTCATGTCCAGCTTTCAATCCACTGGTAAGTACCTCCAAGTCTTTCTCTGCAGGGCTGTTCTGAATGCCTTCATCCCCCAGCCTTTATAGATAATCAGGTGCAGGACCCCAGCCCAGGTGCAGGACCTTGCACTTGGCCTTGTTGATTGGTGTTGTCAGCAAACTTGCTGAGGGTGCACTTGATCCCACTATGTCATTGATGAAGATATTAAACGGTACTGGTCCCAATAGGGACCCCTGCAGGACACCACTCGTCACTGAATGCACATTCAACTGATAAATGTTCTTTTGCTTATGCGTGTGGCTTGCTTTACTGCCTTCTGTTACCTTTCATGGGCCTCATTTTTCAAATGGACTGCTTTTGATCTCCATGTGCATCCGTGTAAATCTTCCATGATCATATCTTGTATGAGCCAATTTTATGCATTGTCGTTTCTTCAGCCAAAAATGCCCCCAAATGCTTTAATAGCTGGTTCTATTTACACAGAACTTTGGCTCATTTTGCTTTCATTAGGAAAGTTTTCCACCTACCCCATATCCTTTTGTCTGCATTTGACACAGTCTCCCACAGCATCCTCGCTGTCAAATGGAGGAAGTGTGGACTGGGTGATCAGGTAGTGAGATGGACTGTGAACTGGCTGGTGGGAAGAAGCCAGAGAGTTGTGGTCAGTGGGGCAGAGTCTAACTGGAGACCTGTGTCTAGTGGAGTCCCTCAAGGGTCGGTACTAGGACCAGTACTATTCAATATGTTCATCAACGACCTGGATGGGGGAGCAGAGGGCACTGTCAGCAAGTTTGCTGATGACACAAAGCTGGGAGGAGTGGCTGACACGCCAGCAGGCTGTGCTGCCATCCAGAGAGACCTGGACAGGCTGGAGAGCTGGGCAGGGAAAAACTTGATGAAATATAATAAGGGCAAGTGTAAAGTCTTGCATCTGGGCAGGAATAACCCCAGGCTCCAGTATAAGTTGGGGAATGATCTATTAGAGAGCAGCGTAGGGGAAAGGGATCTGGGAGTCCTGGTGGACAGCAGGATGACCATGAGCCAGCACTGTGCCCTTGTGGCCAGGAAGGCCAATGGCATCCTGGGGTGCATTAGAAGGGGTGTAGTCAGTAGGTCAAGAGAGGTTCTTCTTCCCCTTTACTCTGCCCTGGTGAGGCCACATCTGGAATATTGTGTCCAGTTCTGGGCCCCACAGTTCAAGAAGGACAGGGAGCTGCTTGAGAGAGTCCAGCGAAGAGCCACCAAAATGATTAAGGGAGTGGAACATCTCCCTTATGAGGAAAGGCTGAGGGAGCTGGGCCTCTTTAGCTTGGAGAAGAGGAGACTGAGGGGGGACCTGATTAATGTTTATAAATATTTGAATGGTGAGTGTCAGGAGGATGGGGCCAGGCTCTTTGCAGTGATGACCAATGATAGGACAAGGGGCAATGGGTGTAAGCTGGAACACAGGAGGTTCCGCTTAAATTTGAGGAAGAACTTCTTTACAGTAAGGGTGACAGAGCACTGGAACAGGCTGCCCAGGGAGGTTGTGGAGTCTCCTTCTCTGGATACATTCAAGACCCGCCTGGACGCCTTCCTGTGCGAACTCATCTAGGTGTTCCTGCTCCAGCAGGGGGATTGGACTAGATGATCTTTCGAGGTCCCTTCCAATCCCTAATATTCTGTGATTCTGTGTAACTGGTTTTTATTTCAGAAATTTCTTATCCTGATATTGCAGCTATATGTGCCTGAAGGGTTATCTGTTTGCTACTCATTTACCTTGTGAATAACCTACAGTGAACTTATGAAAAATAAAGGCTCCAGGATAAGGAGACTTACATAATGGCAGCTATTTAACAACACCTCAGCCTTGGTAGTGATTTAACCCCATGTAACATAGAGAATTTTCTGAATCCTAGATAATTTTTAAAGATTGATCCAAAGAAGAATGCTGTAACTGGCTGTGTGGGTAATTGTAAGACCTGCACCAGGACATTATATAATTAAAAAAACAGTAGATGAAACATTAAGGGAAAAATTTTCCAGAAAGCTATGACAGCAAGGCATGAGCTCTGGAAGCACTAACACAGTTTGCTATAAACCCCATACAGAAATGGAGATAAAAGCCCAAGAGTGTCAGATGAAACAACACGTACAAACTGAGATTTCTACTGTTTTTATTTTCCATAAAGCTAAAGAGCTTTGTCACTTTCCTACATTCATATGTTTCCTACAGGGAGCCTGGGCAAAGAGCTCTCACCGGACTAGTCTTATGTTCTGCTTATCTCTCTCTCTATCAAGTAACCTCAGTTCCCACTGCAAGAGATGTGCAGTATTTCACAGGATTGAGCCTGAAAAACTCCATGTATTTGGGTCTGGTTGAGCTCCAGCTACTCTTTTTATTACTTTTTTTTTTTTTTTTAAATAGAAATAGTATTGGTGCCAGCTGTGCAAAATGGAAAAAAAACCCAAAACACTCTCGCTTTGTCTCATTTTGTCTGATTTCTTCTGGAGAGAAGCTCTTGTATTCAGTGAGCACATGGCCGGGCCATTTGTCTGAAGGCCAGTTTTTGTTCTGGATTGGCAGAGTAGTATTTTTGTATGCTTCTCCCTCTGCTATCACTGCAGCTGCACCTGGCAAGAGCAGGCAACCCACAATCTAAAAGGCTCATCAGAACAATAACGTCTGCTTCTCTTTTGACAGGTTAATTAATTGTATGTCATTACATTTTGTGTGCGGTTTTGGCTGGTTTTGATATTTTTCTTTCAAGTGCGTTTCTCAGTAGCGTTTGAAAGGGCTGGTGCATTGTCTGCCTGTCTGTCACTTCAGATGGCTTTTGATGCAGAAGGATAAGATGGCAAGGAAAAGAAAGAGAGGGGGAGTATGTTGGGGTGTTACAGTTAGAAAATCTTACCCTCTAGGAATTGGGGTAAAGTCATGGTTATGGCTGACTGGAAAACAAAAAATGTATTTCATGAAGGCAAGGAAAGGTGGACTCCACATCAATCCAAGGCTGTAGTTTGGGGCATACATTGACTCCTTAGAGACTTTAACATAGTCTTTCACCTCACCTGTGAGCATCTTAACCTCCCAGCTACTGACCATTTTGTGGGAAACCTCTTTTGTGGGATTGAGGCAGGAGAGCAGAAATTAAATTCTCTTCCAGAGAGAGTGGAAAATGAAAATTTCATTAACAGTTTTTCTGTGAATGACTGCAGCTGTTCACCTCTTGGATTGCATTATTTTAGAAATTAAAGTAGCAGCATGCAAATAATATGCTAGAACTAAGGGAGTTGACCAGGCATTATGATTTTTTCAAACTGGATTATTTCCAGAGGTTGTATAACACCTCTTTATGTCCTCCCACCCAAAAATATACTGAGATGAAGGGGATGAAGAAGTTTGTCAGTTTTCAGTGTTCTTGGAAGACCCACTGCCACAGAAAGTTTTAAAAAACATAAGTGCCATATATATGTATTAAGTGTATCTTGGATAAACAGAGTAACATGTCCATGGTCAACATAAAGGAAGACATTATTAGAAATGTGTTATTCATATGGAAGTGTGTAGGTTTGGAGGGCATCTGTCATATGGCCTGAGACAGGAGCTTTTTCTCTACACAAGAATTTGTCAGTGAAAGTGTCATGCACTATGTGGCCTTTCCAAATGCTCTCAGTAATGTGCAAATGTTCTGGAGTTGCTAATGGCTGTCATCAGTCACTGATTTTGTCTCTTGCTGTATGTGGTAGAAGTACAAAAATTGTGCCCTAGCATTGAGGATTCAACTTCACATGAATGAACCAGGTGCAACTGAGCATATTTGGACCATGAGAAAAAAACAAACCAAAGCACGGTGGTCTTACCCAAACACCCTAACTTATAACTGGATGTCATTCACTGTGTAGGAATTTTAATTTCATCTAGCAATGACAGAGAAATTAGAGATCTGAAGGTCTGGGAAGCAACCGGCCTCCCTGTGACATGTGGGAGACAGGTTATTTATGATTCAATGATTTTATGATATTCAATGATTTTAATCTCAATTTGATACAAGAAAGCTAGAAATAGTCCTTTTTTGGCATTGAGACATCTGGAGCAGTGTTGTGCCCTGGGAGCTGCCTACCCTTGCCATGGTGAGATGGAATTGAGCTCAGGATCAGGAAGCACTAGAGGCACCTGGGATCCAAAATTCCCAGCCCACACAGTACAGATGGTATCATGGACCATTCTGGAGTACTTGAGCTGGGTGGATGAAAAATATTCTGTACCGGTGAGTTTATTATTAATTTAAATTTAGCAAGTAGCATCTCTTTTAATTGCTTTCCTCTACAGAAGAGGGGGACTGTTTTTGCAGACAGTAATCACTACCACTGTTGTGAAATAAGATGTCTGTAGTTTCTTTCAATGCTAAAAATCCCCTCTGTAGCAACACTCTTCCACTTGTTGAGTGGACATGCTGCTCCCAACCTTGGTGTTTTGTGTGAGTCCTGCACACTCTTCTGACGCTCTGTCTCTTCCTAGGGACCAAACTCATAACTACGCTGAGACACATGCACCAAAAGCATCTGTTTTAAAACTGCAGGTCAATCATGGTGAAGTATAAACAATATATATTTCAACTTGAAATAGCATAGATTATAAACATAGCAAACATAGTAAACCCTGCTCATGAAGGATATTTTTTGAGCTGTTCATGTGTTGAGGGCAGGCGAAATAACCTTAACTGACTGGGATAACATTTCCATTACAGCATATCCTTTAATAAAGGAAGAAGCAGCCTTTTATTCCTATAATGAAGCAGAAAGAATGCCTCTCTGCCATGGGCTGCAAACCAGAAAGAACTCTCTGGTGCATTTAAGTTTGCTTCTGTTTTCCTTGGTCTTCCAGGTTTGTCACATGCAGTCTTTTAATGAGTCTCTGCTCTTGCTTGGCAAAGTAATCCTGCACACTGCAAGTGATAACTTTAGATTAAACTATTTTAGTGAGCATCATCTCTCCTAGCAGCTTCAGTCCAATAACCCCTACCTCTCCCCCAGATAAAAACAAACCCAAAACAAAACCCAGACCACCAACTCCTATTTGAATAAAGGTTATTTTAATGCAGTTACTATAATTCTGAACATATTAAGGGACAAAGAGTCTTAACGGTTAAGAATCATTTGTGAGTAACAGTTTTTGTTGGGAATTAGGAGGCTGTAAAAAACACAATCACCATTAGCATCCTGCTAATTTTTTTGTTTTCTTTCTAGTTTCCCCAACTGTTACCAGGGCACATTTCCTTAGACAACAGGGAAGGGGTTTTCGTTCAAATGCTGGAGAAGAAAACCATCTGGAAAATTTGTGACGAAATGGCTTATCATATTCTACATCTTGAATTGCAGAATGGTTAGAGAACAGTGGATAGGTGAATTGGTGAAAAAGAGCTGAGGGAACATGGTGAAAATGAAGGCTGAGCCTGCCACTAAACTTCTCTGCTTGTAAGCTGTTATATAAAGTTGTTTTTCTTGGCATGCGGCATTTTGTCAAGATGTTGTATGTCTGTCAGTGATATGTAAACAAAGATAATTTATTACCCTTCAAATCAGGACTGAAATGCCCTAAATAAAAAACCCACAGAGTTCCCCAAATCTCCATTTGCTACTTCATAAGCACCACCGGTGACCGACCTCTGCTGATATGTCACATATATATTTCAGCAGCAACAACACTTGTAAATACATGCACAAGCAACCCGGTCCTTATTTAAAAGAACTATGCAGACAGAGGTAACCAGTCTTGAAAGGAATGTGCCAGCAGTAAATATCCCATGTAGACCTTAGACTGGAAAAGGAAACTGCAAAACGTGCCTCCGTTCAGCATTGCATGCCACTCCTTTTGCAGATTACATTCACAAGTGGTCTCTAACGAGCATATCCTGCCTAGTAGTGGCAGCGGAGGCAATTCATTCCCCCATTCTGCATAATCACCAGCAAGATCTCAAGTCATGTCAAAGAACCCCTTTACTGCGTGATTTCCTGACTCTGGTCTTCACCACAGAAACTCACTCTAGAGGGTTGCCTTCCCTTAATGCAAAGTTTCCACTGCATGCTACAAACATTGCCTTTTATTGCTGTGAGGAGAATCGTTGTAAAGATACCAGCCCAAACTATAACCAATGCAGTTACTTTCCTTCAGATATCCTGAAATCCTAGTTGAACAGAGTGAGAACTGCCTCAGCCAACTCAATGGTATGTTGACTCTGACATGTAAGTGGTAATATAAGTAGTGATATTGCTGGCTGCTTTACTGCAGATGAATTTTAGCTATCCAAGACATCCAAATATTTATACTAAGTTTGTATTTCTTCCCACACCCATTTGTGTGGAGAATTTAATCAAGAAGACCCTCGGATGGGTCCACTGTGTATATTCTACTATTGATTTTTCATAAGTAAGCTATTAATGTACGTTAAAAAATGAATAAAGGGGATCTAGAATCACAAGGAAAAGGATAAAGATATTTATTTTCTGAGTAACTGTTACACCTCTGAAATAGATGTAGTTGTTCTACAAAGCAAAAGTGCAGCAGACAGTTGCTTTCCCCAGCAAGTTGGGAAGGCTGCTTCTGAAGCCTGCTGGATTGGGATGAATGCTCTTGTCCATCTCAGCACCTGGTTCTGAAGATACTTGTGCTACAGTGGACTGACAGGCTTGACACAGGAATTAATTCCTTAGTTCTCCTGAGGTCACAAGACAAATCCCATACCGTTCCTCTCTGCTGCTCACAAGCTCCCTCTCATCAGTAAAAAGCTCTTGGATAAAGAAATCTTCAGCAGGATGATGGTATATGCACAAAATCACTGGTATTAGTCATTGTGCTAATTAGTCCATCCCTAAGTATAAGGATTAGTGTCAGTCCCTGGGGCAAACTGATGATAAAGCTCTAAGAGAATGTTTAAACTAAATAATGTTGGCAATGCTGATGCTTTTAAATAATAGGAATACATTTGAAGTGGTGCTGTATGTGACTTCAATGATAATGCTTGCAGTGGCGGTAGCTTAGAACATAATCTATGTATTAAATAAATGTGTAAATTGGATTTAGAAATATTCATGGGGACAGAGGGCTGGAGGAGCCTCTTGGGTTTTTCAGTCCAATTCTCTGTTATCACAGGCCCAATGTCATATAATCCCTCTCATAAACTTGTGTAATCTTTTTCATATGCTTAAACATGCTTCTCCCAGGATCTAGAGGAGGTGCTTGAACTATCTTTCATCTCAGTTCAAGTGTCAGCTTTGAACAGGGCAGGAGTGAAATTTGAGCATCACAGTTGTCCGAGTATCATAATAACTGTCATACTGGTGGCTGTTCTCTTTCTTACATTCCCTTTCTCAGTTCTATTGAACTGCCACTTCTGCACACCCAGAGACAGAGGAAAGTAGAATTTTAATGTATTAAAAACTAGAAGTAAGCTACATGCAGTTTTTTACCTATCTTTAGAAAACCTTCAACAAGATTCTGGGTGACTGGTTGACCAATGCAATATTTTTGCACCACTGAGTCAAAAGATAGATCTGAAAAAACAATGTGTTTGTATGAACTAGTTTTGTCTGGAGTGATGTGCTCAGTTCTTGAGGGTCTGGGTAAGTCTAGCTGAACACTGTTGCAATGAATAATTCACTATCTCTAAATTTAGCTTTGATCTATGTGATTGTGTTGTGAGCTTGAAACATACTTGCATGCATCATGCACAGGAGCTTTAACACCCTTACCCCGTTCACAAAGACATCCTTCTAACCTCAAACTGTTCTCCAAGTGCTTCACTCTTCCAGCTGCACCAGAGTGTTAGGGTGCACAGTTTATAAATTTAGTTATCTCAAATAATTTTTTAAAACTTTTCAGTAGCTCCTGTGAGATCATGGAGGAATTCCAAGGACAGTGTCTTGTCTGGCTTAGGAAAAGGTTAAAGCTGAGATACTGTTTTTATTTTATAGACTATCCAGTGATTTGACTACAGAAAGGCATGATTTTTCCTCTGAAGAGGAACTGTTTTAATTTTATTAGACAGTACATTTGTTTAATTAAGGTCAGCATTTATCCTAAGCTCCCTTCCGCTTTCTTGGCATCTAGCTGATGTGGGCGAGGAAGCCTTCAGCCTCAAAATGAGGCCAGGTTTGGAGGAAGAAATAATATCTTTAATTAGACCAGTAATTCAGTTGGAAAAAGCAGATGAGTTTACAGACATGTATGCCCTTCAGATTCAAATACAAAAGTCACAGAAACCACACAGGGAAAGTATACTGACATAAAAATCCTGATGAAGTTGTGAGTGGAAACAGAAAAGATACCTCAGAGTGACTGGACCAGGGGACCATGAGATGGTATCAGCATTGGAGCAGAAGGAAGACAAAGTTGCTTTTGGAGATGGAAAACAGGGAGGAGTTGTGGTTTATGTCAGAGAAGGACTTGAAGATCCTCCAGAAATGTGAAGGGAGGTAGCCAGGTAGAGAGATTGAGACTAGGAGGAAAACAGAATTGGCTGAGCCTGGGACAGTGAGCCAGGAGCAGCCTATGAAGTGATGACTGAGGGTGGAGGAGGACCCTGGAAGAGGGGAGAAGCATCAGCTCTGGAGAGAGAGATGAATATGAAAATAAGGAGTTATTTGAGATACAGGACATGGATATACGAATCTGGTGAGAACAAGTTGCACGGAAGAAGAAAAGAGGAAAATCTGGCATCCAGCTGTAAACCTGAGTAGAGCTGGGGCTGAGAAAAGGAGTGAAGGACAGGGAAGAGATGATACCATGGCGGGGGCACACTGAAGGCTGAAATGCAGAAAGAAGCAAGCTATGGACACCTGGGGTAAAAAATCTGTACTCCCTAGAGGCTTTTCATGTCAGAACCAGGGAGCTTGAGGCTGCCAAGTCTCAGCACTACATGCTCTACCCTGAGCGAGTTAAATTTCTGTTGTTGGTTACCCTGCAAGTGTAAATGGCAGAGATTTTCTCTACTGGATTGCAACTGTGACAGATCACATAGGAAGCCATAGGATGGAGTTTCTGGGCTCATAATTTGCTTTTATTTAATCTAGTTTATTCCACAAAACCTGCTGAATTGGAAGCTCGTCATTAGGACTACCATACCCAGCAACTAAGATTTAGGCAATGCCATAGTCTGGGTAGCCTGTTCATTGTGTTTATGCTTTCCTGTAACTAATTTGCAATCATGAAACAAGGGTAATATCAGCTGTATTGTGTTATTGTGATGTAGGTATGAAGAATTTAACCAATGCTGCTTAATTACGGTAAGGAAGAAGGAGCTTTCAGTCATAAGAGGCCTGATAATCTGCTGTTTGAAGGCTCTGTGTACACTTTTGAGTATCTTGGAGATGGATCCATCCCTTCAATTCTTAAGAAGTAACCTGGTAGCTTCTATTCCAGCACTTGCAGTAGAAGTCTTACTATGCTATACAGGAAAGATATGGGTCCAGAAAACTTGTAAATAATTCCAAAATATTTTTATTAGATTTGGAATGGCAAAAAATGTTATATGGTTTGGTTATAAGGCTTCTCTGGTGAAAGCTAAGATGGGCTCTATTACAAGTCTTAATGGATGTCAAGCCTCAAAATCTTAAAGTTTTCTAAATTCACCCATAAATTTAAATTAGGCCAACAGACTTGTTTAGAGTGAGAGAAAAAGTAGACATAAATGAGCCTGAATGCTTAAGTGAGACAGAGATGATAGGGCTGAAAATGTTTTTGTAATTTTAATGGACATGAGATTTATGTACTGTGCAAACTACAGTATAATAGAATTTTCATGAATTTGTCTTCTTAAAAATTTCTCTCTTTTCTGCATTTATCTCCATGAGTGTGAAGTTCTATTAATAATAAATAATATTATACTGAAGAGTTTTTTTCTCCGTTTTGACCCATTGAGCCAAATGGAACCTTTACATGATAAATCATGTGCAAAAAGAAAGATACTGCCTGCGTAGTATTTCAAGTTGCCAGGTTCCAAGGCCTAATCTCTGCTGTAATGGTGTGAACAGCGTGTCGTCTAGGGAAGGGAAACAAAGCATACAGAGAAGCTAATTTGACTCAGCATGTAAATTTGGGCTTGGCTGAAATGGGTCCTTCAAAATCTGCCTTCTTCAGCCCTCTGGAGAATTTTAGCTTCTTTTTGGAAGATGCTCTCTTAGTAATAAGAAGACACTGAATGTCTGATACCAGACCCAGAATATGGACTAAGAATTCCCCTTTTTCTCACCTTTCCTTTGACACCAAGAAGAACATCCATTGCATTTTTGCAGCAGCTAGAAATATTTTGACTGTTTCAGTGCATGGATTTATAGCATTGTTTAATGAATGAGTGGCAGTGGTTTGCTTATCAGGCTGTGTAACAACGCAGACGTTTTCAATAAAGGAAGGTCAAAGTGAGCCTTGCTGATGTCTTTTTAAAAAATGATTGCTGGAATATAAATGCCAAGTCTTGTTAAAAAAATTAGCACAGCTGGCTGTAAAACCTAAAACATTGCTGGGATAGTCACAGTTTAGAAAGATCACAAGTAAAAGAAGTTTGATAAATTCAAGTGATAGGAAAAGGAAGCTTCTGGAGGCAGCATAACTACTTTTCAGGCAGTTCTGCTGATTCTTCAGGAGTAAAAAACAAATATTGGGATATACGTTGTGTGTCGGTGTGACATGTTTCACTTAGCTACTCAATGGAACAACAAAGTCAGATTATTTTGATTTCCCTAGTGGAAAAACATGCTGGTCATTTAGAAAGTTAGTAGTTTCTTGGATATAAGGCAACCAAAGATGGAGTACAAGGGAACGTCCAGGCAGCAGACCAGTCTTGTCCTGGGTACCCCCACTGTGTGAAGTGAGACCCTGCCACTGAAATGCACTGTTGCATCTGGCTTGTATCAGAAGTAGTGTGGCCAACAGGATGAAGGAAGTGATTGCCCTCCTGTCGGCACTGGTGAGTCTGCACCTCAAGTACTGTGTTCAGTTTTGGGCCTCTCACTACAGGAAAGACATTGAGGTGCTGGAGCGTGTCCAGAGAAGGGCAACGAAGATGGTGAAGGGGCTGGAGAGCAAGTCTTACGATGAGCAACTGAGGGAACTGGGATTGTGTCGCGACAGAGTGAAAACCCGGACACTCAAAATGCGATGATCAGCAGATTTCAGCAGGCTTCCGTTTATTGATTACATATATGCTCCTTATATACAGTGGCTAATTAAGCTCATGCATATTCCCAAAGACCCACACTGATTGGCTCATTAGTTTTCCTGGGAACTTTCTCTTTGTTATAACAGGTGGTATTGCTCTGTTCACATCCCAAGGACGTCAACAGGATACTCTTATTTGCAGTTACCAGCTCCCTTCTTTTTCCCAGCCTAGTTAAAGTTGTTTGTCTGAAGTTCTCAAAGGAAAGTAGGCCTCTTGGAGACTTCTGTTAATCCACCCTGACTCATGTCAAGGGCCTAAGCTGGCTTACTGCGGCCTTTGATTGTACAATATCTCTTAGTGATCTACAACAGGATTGTTTAGTCTGGAGAAGAGGAGGCTGAGGCAACACCTTATTGCTCTCTACAACTACTTGAGAAGAAGTTGTAGTGAGGTGTGTGTTGGTCTCTTCTCCCAAATAACAAGTGATAGGACAAGATGGAACAGCCTTAAGTTGCACCAATGGATGTTTAGGTTGGATATTAGGAAAAATTTCTTCATGAAAAGGGCTGTCAAGCACTGGAACAGGCTGCCCAGGGAAACAGTTGAATTGGCATCCCTGGAGGTATTTAAAAGACATGTAAATGTCGTGCTTAGGGACATGGTTTAGTGGTGGACTCAGCAGTATTAGGTTAGTGATTAGACGTGGTGATCTTAAAGATCCAGCCAAAATGATTCTATGATTTTTCCATTTGCTCAGCAGAGGCAAGGTTTTCCATGCTGAGCAGCAGAACATGTGTCTGTATCAGAGTAGGTTTATAGATCAGTTTTGAATCCTTTGGGAAGATATATGTCACTTAAATGCAATTATAATACAGCATAATTTGTAACTCTGGTTTTCTTTATGATCTGCTTTAAAATGTAGATGTGCCTAAGATTGTTGAGTCAAATATGTATCTGGGTTAAACTGTTGTCAGACTGCTGATTTACCTGACAGCTGAGTTAGAGTGACTTAATTGTGGACCTGGATTTCTCAATATGCAAAGTGACATTCATAGCCTTTTTATTTGTGCTCCAGCTGGTAATGAAAGACAACTGCTTTGTAAAACTGTGACAAATAGGAAAAGAATGAGCAAGCAAGAGAACATGTGTGTTCCCACTACTAGGTACAGATGGTAGCCAGTCTGAGCTGTAAATTCTCCCGCACTATAAATCTATGCATAGCATATTACTTACAGGTTGTTCTTAAACAGTATATCAATAACAGTGTATTGATATATAGATTTTTTCATTCAAATAGGACTACGCGTAGAATTGTAGCAGCAGAATGTTAACAGTTAAACTGAATGCAAAATAATGTTAGCATATAAGATTAAAAATGAAAAGGAACTGTACTGGGGATTTGAAAACAGGAGACTCATCTCTCACAGAATGAAAACTAAAATATTGGCCAGAATGCTACCAACTGTGGCTCGATGTTTGAGAAATTATAATGGATAGAGTTTGTAAATTAGGATTCTAAGTTTAGGCTTTTAAATTTTATGTAGACATTTAAAAAAGAGTTTAATGCTGACTTTCTACCTTATCCCCCAAAAGGAGGATGAGTTACAGATTTTGAAAGACATTATATTTGACTTCTTTTAGTGCCTGATACTTCATTTATGATAATTTTGTTTTTCCCTTGAAGATTTATTTAAAATGCTGCATCTATATCCATTCCTTAATCTTTGGAGAGTGATAACATGAGAGATTATGATTTATGAGTGTTGAAGCAAACTAATGGTATATTTGCCTTGAGTATATATTTCAAATGCTAGTAGTTTCATTAGTAGCTACTGATGGTGTTTGGTTTCTTACTTGGTATACCCAGATGCAATGCAGTGAAAATGCATCACACCATAAAAACATATGTGATTTTAGCTTCTTTTTTTTTTTTTTCCGTGAGATGACAATTTTCCAAGGGGAGCTTATAGCTAAGGAAGAATAGCAACTTTGAGGAACAGAGTTGTGAAGACACTGATGATTTGTTTGATGAGATATTTAATTTGTGTAAAATGAATCTTAATGTTTGAATTTCACCTTATAGAACATTAAACCATACAGAGAAGTAAAGTCATTGCAAGAGCTCATTCTGAAATCGCATTATGATTTTAGCAGGCTCCTGATAGCCAGATTAAATTAAACTGAAGGAATAAACTATCGTATTAAAACCAGAAATAAGGTCAGTCTGTCAAATCTAAATCCAGAGACAACTCTTTTTAAAGCTGGAAGTGGCATCTAGTTCTGCGATTTCATTCCACTGTTAGTTGCCACTCATTAGAGTAAAGCATGCCATGTACTTTACAAAAACAGTTTCTTTTTCTGCTTAAGTAACATCTATAGTTGAGTCACAGTTTCATTGAACATCCAAATCCCTCAAATGTGTTTGAATTTTTATTGGGTTTTTTTTTAAGGCTTCTGTTTTATATGACTTAAGTAGCTATAAAACTAGACAAAAAATCATCATCATAAGTTAGTTGAGACTGATTTGAAACAGTATGTGACATTCTCCTTTTTCCTTGTTTGAGTCTCACTCTTACAGAACTATAGGGATTCCACAAAGTAACTGGGGGTTTGAGTTCCTGGAAGAATGAAGAGAATATTACAAGACAAATATAGATTTACAGGAACAAAAACTTTTCTTTCCTGAACCTTGAGATAAAAAAAAGGCAGTATCACTGTATAATGTTTATAATGGGGATATTTAGTCTTGGTATAACCACTTATAACTGTCTTATTCTAAGTAATAGTCTTGATCAATGAGTCTTAGAGTATACATATGAAGAAAAATTGTAAAATACAGTTTTATAATTAATATATCTGACTAAATTTTTGCAGTCAGTGAGATCAGATGTATTTAATGCATAGATTAACTTACTTCTTACAGTCAGAGGGTTAGTCAGAGGAGGAAACTGAATCAGTTATTTTTTTCAAATAATTTGTATCATATCCTGAACTGTGAAAAGATGAGGCTTAAAATAACAGATGTGAACAGACATCACTGGAAATAATTTTTAAATCTCCAAAGTATGCAAACTTATTTTTACTTCTTCAAAATGAGTATGATATTAAAAATACTGTTTCCCTTTTAAATATTTTGTTATCCAACGGAAAAGTTACTCTGTTTTGAGGGTTCTGTTTAGCATGAATGCTCTGATGGGAAAGCAAAGAACTCATGACTCTGGAAACTCCCCCACTCTTATTTTGGTCATGAAAAGTTAAGTAATTCAGTAAACTCTTATCTTTTGCAATTAACGCATGATCTTGATTTCAATAGCAGGCAAGCTGTGAAAGCTAGTTTAAGAAATAAAACACAATCTCTTTTTTGTGCCCATCTTCCTATAGTTGTATTTTTAGTGTAAGTGTGATTGAGAGGATTATTGGAATTTTTTTAAATGGTTTTAAATCCCAGCAACATATATATGTCAAGTTTCATAATGCGCCTCTGAAGATATTTATTTAAAGCAATATTGTCTTTTTTCTTTAAGGGCAGTTCTGTACCTGCATTAGAGAATATTAAATGTTGTATTTCCAAGGGCTTATTAAATATTCAGTAGTTTTCTTCTTTTACAGTCAAGTGTGTCAAGGGCAAGCCTTCTAAATTGTGGAATTAAACTCGGACGAACTAACCAAACCTTAAAAGCTGCTATTGAATACGCACATTGCAAAATATACATTACACAGTGAGGGGAGCTGAAGGAGGCATTGAGATCCAACCCCAGAACAAATTGTATCCAAGCATGATACTAATTCTTTCTGCTGAAATGTTGTGAGAGATTTTATTCAAAGCTTAACTGTGAAACAAGAAGGAAGGGTGACTGTGACTACCAGCAATTAACTGTGCATTCACTGACTATGACCTGTCCACCTTGGAATACTAAATAATGTGCCGAAATAACCTGTTTTAGGGGTGAGGGATGGACTGACAAAGCATATCTTGAATATGGAGTAGTATGAATCTGATTTTATGAATATGAATAACACAGCGGAGTGTGAGGATCAATTTCTAGGTCTGTTGCTGTTTTATTTCAGCTGTGCCTGAGCTGATAAACATTAGAGTGACTGAAGTCAAGCCCTGGCTCCACTACAGTACAATGTCAAGTTGTGTTTGAAAGGTAACTTGGGCAGGCAGGCTAGATTTGAGTGACAGCATCCTCTGACCAGATGTGTTTTCCTAGTGTGAAATTCAGACATGATCTACAAGGCTGTTGTCAGGTCATTTGCAGCCATGATTTTTAAAGTTACTTTAATTTCTTCAAGGCACGTTAGGAGATATGTGCAAGGTAGGACATTGGACACACAGAAGTTCTGATAATCCACAGACTGCTCAATTTGCAGTCCTAGCATTGGTTGTCATTTTTGAAATTGCTTTAAACTCTGAGCAACTCAGCTCCCCCAGGACACCAAATTCAAAATAGGAATCATAAAGTTTTCTACTTCCAACAAGTTACCTGCAGGCATCTGACACTCGCTTTAGATTTATGTGCTTCATTAAAAATCAAGTTGCAGATGATTAATCCATTTACTGTGAACATTAGTAGGACTCAACAACAGAACTTGGCCGGTGATCTCATCAGCTAGAGAAGCTAGGAGCTGGAATATGTATCAGTGTTGTCTGAAATGTGATGCCAACACACATGAACAGAATTGGGTGCGCATTGCCTTCAAAATGTGGGCAGGGGGAATCAGCAACCCATTGAGAGCTTTAACTACTTAATGAAGAATGTTCTGCATACAGTGTATTACATAGTGAACATTTTCGTAACTTTTAACTGCTCTCTTCTAGCAAAAATGGACTGAACTTTTTATTAATTGGATTTGCATTAATTTCAATTTTGAAAGACTGGTTTGGTGGCCCTGGAGTGTCTGTACAACCATTCTCTCACTTACAAAAGTGTTGTCCTTCAGGGGAAAAAAAAAAACTTAAATGAAGAAAGATAATTTTATAACATCTGTTGAAACAAACAGGAAACAACTGTTTTACAAAAACTTTTAGGAAATGAGAAAGGATCCCGATTATCTGAAAGTTTTTCTTCAACTTTTTTTCCAAAGAGTTTCAAGCCATGAGCCTGGGCCACAGTCTTTGGTTTAAAAAAGGGGGTAGATGAAGCTGGTTTGCTGCATATCAAGGCTGAATTTGTCTTGCAGCTAGTAAAAACCTAAGTTTTCAGACCTTCTTACAGTGAAAGGTTGCTAATGTTTCAAACAAAAATTTGTCTCTTCCTGTGACCTTTCTGAATTGATGATCAGGCTAACTCCTTTTAGATTTGTGTGCTGTATAAAAAAACCTCAAAAAGTTGTGTGTGGTACCACAATTATTGTGAATGTTAGCAGGACTGAGGAAGAGAACTTGGTTGGTCCCATCCACCAGAGAATCTGTGAGTTTGGATCTGTACCAACTTTGTCTGGAATGTGCTGCTTGCCCACTTGAACAAAAATTGGTGTGTTTTTAGAGGCTCATTATCTTCAAAATGAGAAAAGACGGAATTAGGAGGAAGCAGCAGGATAGCATAAATTGAGGATAGCACATGACCATTTTATTTCTATCATTACGATGGTTTGTGAAAAACATGCTGGAGTCTTTTCAACACATTGCCTAGTATTATTTAATATAATATTATGGAAATATCTTTGCTACTGTAAAATAAATCCCCAAACATTTTTCTTTGAGAAAATGTTTCTTCTTGCATTAGCCATTGCATTTTCTTCTGCATTTTCTCTGAACCTTCTGCCTATTGCAATAACATTGTAGATCTTCTCATGTATGAGGTTTTATCATGCTAAGTGCTATGCAAGTTCTGTCCAGAATGTCCTGATCCAAAGAGTTTACAGTTTAAAAAAAAAAAAAACAATCTCAACAAGAGATAAAAAGAATGATTGTCTTCTCAAAATAAATGATGAATATGCTATTGTGTGCATAGCAAAATGTGTAGATCTTGTTGTTTTACATTGCTATGAATGGAAAGTGTGGGATTATCAAGAAATCTGTCACTAGATTAATAGTTTTTTCTTGTCTTTTTTTGTTCTAACCTCTGAAAGATGATTGCCTTTAGGATAACAGAGTAGGATACTCTGCAGATTTTGGAAATTACTTTTTTTTTCCTTTAGGGATAATAAAGCGACATTGAATGTACGTGCACAGTTAAACATTTTGAGTTGCTTTGCCAAGTGCTGAGTGCCAAGTGCACTGTGGCCTTCCACAGTGTCAATGTTGAGCAAAACAGTAATAAATAGCTTGTCAGGCAGTTCTACCTGTAGTTAATCCCTTGATATTTGGCATTTTTTTAGAAAGGATCTGAACCAGAATGGACTCTCTGTCTGAGACACAGCCCAGAACAGGTGCTAATTATTTACATTCTATTAGATTCAGTGCACTGTTGAATGCACATTTAATCCATATTATATTTAATTTTTTGATAAATTTTATTTTGGCTAGGTTGAATGTAATTTTCTGTTCTTTTCAGAAAAAAAATGTTCACAGTTGACTGAAATCACCAGAGTGTTACTGTTAAGAGAGTTGCCCAATATTTTTTCTATTAAAAGTTTCTACCCAGGCTGCAAACTACAGTGCTGACTTAGCTTCAGTGATCTTCAGCCTCCACAGATTTGTTTGCTTTTTTAGTCCTTCACTGTGTACAAAGATGCTGGACGATGCTCTAGGAGCATTCCAAGGGTCATTCTTAACCCATCAGTGGGTTAGAGTCTGATAAATTCTCTGTCCATGATACAGAGAGGTTTTGCAAAGATTTGCTGAGTTTAATTCACCTAGCTTATATAAATCTGGTTGTATTTGCTGAGTCTAGTTGTCTCAAACAAGACTGAGGCTTTTTTGTGTATGTTGGTGTCAGGTTCCAGGAGTAAATGAGCTATGAGCTGCAGCAGTTTTGTAGTTAAAGCAAAGTCAGAAAACCCTGTTCAGTGAAAATCATCCAGACACTGAAAGGTTGTTTGATTAGCTCATGGACAGAAGTTCAGACTGGATGATAAGTGTTCAGTTCAGTCCCTGAGTCAGTTCTTTCTGAAAGATAACAGATTTAGAGTGTTTGTAATTGAGGGGCTTGGTGTAATAACTTTGTTTCATTGTTTGAGGAAAGGAAGTCATAAACAAGCTGAAAATTTCTGATAGAGGTAAATATATGGGTTTTTTTGATAGATAGATGTATCTTGTGAGTCTGAATATAATAAATTTGCCAGGCTTGCATTGCAAATTGAAACTTGTTTCTCAGAATAAAAGCAATTCTCTACCAGTTGTAGAGACAACATTTTGTTGTCTAACTAACATCCTGTGTTAGAAAAATGCAACCATTCAGTATTGTACCAGCCCAAATGGACTCTCGTGGCACATCATACTAAATCTGTGTACTAATATTAAATTTGGTGACTGATACCCGAAGTACACAAATCAGTTTTCCTGTAATGTTACAGCCTGGATTAAAATGCCAGAATGGAGGCATTCTTGCTTATGGCTCATATTCTGTCTCTCTTGTAACTATATTTTTTCAATGAGGTTCAAGATATTGATATGGTAACGTACCAGCAACTTGCTGACACATTTTGTCTTGCCTGTACCACTGGGACCCAGACTCTAAGCTGCCTTTTCTACTAGGCTGGTTGTAGAGGATATGAAATTATATCTTCTTGCTGGGCTTCTTTAAGGTAGGTACTCCATTTTGGGTTGGGGATTAACGTTAAAAGAGTGTTTCCCTGAGTAATTTGTAAGTAATATTAAGGGAAACATAAAATACCTTAGGTTTAGTTAGTAAAATAAATTATATGAAAAAAGATGAAGAGACTGCCTCAAGCTCTGAGATCCCTATCAGACATTTTTGTTTTACTAGCAAGTGACAGTTTAAAATTATAAAAAGCCAAAGCCAAAATATTTAGTTATTTGCTGCCATTTTGGAAGAAATGTTTTTTTTTCTTGTTGTCATGCAGTGGTACAATTTCAAGCTGTTAAATATCTAAGGAAACACATAAGCACTAGATATTTTGAAAAATATCTTTAGCTCCTCCCTCTTTGAGCCCCTAACATCTCCAGAAATCTTGAAGTCTTCATAAAGTTTTTCCAGGATACTACTGGCTATAAAATGTCTATTAAGCTGAAAATCCAGAATAACAAACACATTGATGACATGTTATAAACCCTGGCTCAGGAAGGCATTTAAACACATTGTCTATTCACGTTCCATGCTATTGCTATTGGAGTGCTAGCATGGTGGTAGTGTACTGTCACTTAAAAGAAGTTAACCGATGTAGCAAAGGAACAACTGTCCTCAAACCACCTTTTTGTTTGTCTTGTTTCACTGAGTATAAGAAAGTTTATCTCCCTTTCTAGCTGTTTGGCTGTGTTAATTTTTATAAGATCCTGTCCTGGAAATTCTCTTTTCTTCAATGCTTGACTTTGATGACTGAGTTGAAGATTAGGCAGTAAATATTTTTGTAAGTCCTTAGCAATCCTTTATGAGGGCTGTCGCCAGATTATTTAACTGTATTTTATCTATTAATGCGCCTCTACTAGAACTGAATTTGTATTTCCTTATTTGTTTAGATTGTCCTGGATTTGTGACTTTGATAGCAGGATTGTGAATCCTAACACACTAGCAAATCTCAAGACCAGTTCTGATAGGTTTACTTTTAGACCCACCTGAGAGTATGAGTGATGGATGACTGCAAACATAACAGGCTGTGCAACCAACTCTACCTGCAACACGGAAGGCATTTTCTATCAGTAGATATCTTGTGTTTGTGAATAATTGAAAATCCAAAGGAAAGCCAGTAGTTGGATCTGTTCCTAGGATCCTCTGAGGTCCCCTTCAGGCCAGGTGTGAATTCCTGAGCCATAATCTCAAGAATGTTAGGGTCAGCCCCATTTCACACTATGAGAGCGGTGGACAGCCTTAAATATTGCTGTGGTTGGTGTGTATGGGGGCTGTTTGTAAGGTACTTTGACAACTAAATGGAATTCAGATGATTTAGCACAGATTACAGAATTTTTTGCCACTTTCTGAATGAGTTTCAGCCTGTCATGGTGTTCATCATCAATACTATTCCTGCTCCCAAACTCCTGGCCTACATGTGAGAGCGATCTGCTGCACTTCTCTGACCTAGATGTAAAGTTTTATGCATATGAATTTGTGAATCATTTGGAGATTAATCAGTAAAAGATTTATAATGATCACTGACATTGTTAGTATTAATCTGAAGAGCTGTGTGGTTCTGATGTCTCTTTTCCCTCTTTTCGTTTCAGTTCATTGCCTTTGCCTCTTTATTCTTCATCCTAGTTTCAATCACAACCTTTTGCCTGGAAACACATGAGGCTTTCAATACTATTATAAACAAAACTGAGCAGGTCATCAATGGGACAGAAACTGTGCTACAGTATGAAATTGAGACAGATCCTGCCCTGACATACGTGGAAGGAGTGTGTGTGGTCTGGTTTACATTTGAATTTTTAGTACGTGTTATTTTTTCCCCCAACAAACTTGAATTCATCAAAAACCTCTTGAATATCATTGACTTTGTGGCCATCCTGCCCTTTTATCTAGAAGTGGGCTTGAGCGGGCTCTCCTCCAAAGCTGCTAAGGATGTGCTTGGTTTCCTCAGGGTGGTAAGGTTTGTGAGGATCCTGCGAATCTTCAAACTCACCCGGCACTTTGTGGGACTCAGGGTGCTGGGACATACTCTGCGAGCCAGCACCAATGAGTTTTTGTTGCTGATAATATTCCTGGCACTCGGTGTTTTGATATTTGCCACCATGATCTACTACGCAGAGCGGGTGGGAGCCCAACCTAATGACCCGTCAGCAAGTGAACACACACAGTTCAAAAATATCCCTATTGGCTTCTGGTGGGCTGTAGTCACCATGACCACCCTGGGATACGGGGATATGTATCCACGGACTTGGTCAGGCATGCTGGTGGGAGCCCTGTGTGCGTTGGCAGGGGTGCTCACCATAGCCATGCCTGTGCCTGTGATTGTTAACAATTTTGGGATGTACTACTCCCTGGCCATGGCAAAGCAGAAACTGCCGAGGAAACGGAAGAAGCACATCCCTCCTGCTCCTCAAGCCAGCTCGCCCACCTTCTGCAAGACAGACTTGAACATGGCCTGCAATAGCACACAGGGGGACATCTGCCTGGGCAAGGATAACCAGCTGATGGAGCACAACAGGTCATCAGGTAGGACCCCACTGGAAATGCATGTCTTCTGAAAACACTTTATAGACCAGTGTGTTTGGTAGGGGTCAGAAAGCAGACAGTCTTTCTACCAGGAGAAGATGTAGCTCCCACCCTTCTCCCCTCCAGTGTTTGCGTGTGTCAGTCTCATAGAGGACAAAATAGATATAAAGATGTTCCCAAACCTCTATGTAGCTGGTCTATACAGTTTTGCTTGCTCTGTTGAGAATGCTTTCCTGCTGATGATATCAACCTTTTCTTTTGCCTGTTGTTTGTTGCGTCATGTGGATGTTTCTTGTTTTTCTGCATGACTGTGATTATTTGAGCAGCCACCGTGTCCCACCCTGTTGGACTCCATGGTGTTTTGCCTCAGTGTCTGTCTCTTGTGTCAGCTTTGCCTGTGCCACATCGTGGCCTGTTAAGCAAGATCCTACAAAGAAGCAGTCATTTAAAAGGAGCAGGTGCTTTACATCAAAAGCCCAGCACTCAAAGGAAATAAGAAGAAGTTATCTTTCTAGCTTTCTTTCCATTTGGCATTCTGCATCCCTGGCTAGAAGAACTTCCTTCGTCTGTGTTAGATGAGACATTGCATGATATTTACTATTAACTGAATGATAATAGCATACCTGATGTAAAGTTTGTCAAGCAAAGTTTAAATTACAGCCCCTAGGAACATCATTTTTATTAGTATTGATTTTTATGATTTATATTACCTTATTTGTTAGAGTTACAAATGATGGATAAGGAGTATTTTGTACTAATTGCTGTGAAAATGCATATCAAATGACAGCCTCTGCCACTCCAAGCCACTTCCCCATATTCCATTTCTCTTCAAATTAAAGAGTAAATTTTATCTCTCAGTATAATTTAAAAAAATCAGCAGGGATTTTTTGTTCGTTTCTTGAATTTATTTATTTTTAAAACAAACACTATCTGATTACAAAGCTTACATACCAGTCATTAGACTGCTGTTGGAAAGCTACTAAAGAATAAGAACAAAACCACCACTGTCATTCAGTAATTGAAATTTATTTTTTTAGAAAGAAGAGTCTGGAAAGTCGGTCTCTGAACAATATTTTCTTTGGGCTGTTGCCCTGTTACAGAATAGCATTTGTGTTCAAAGAAGCTCAGCTTCTGTCTCCGAGTGAAGGTTCACAAAGTTAACGCAACTTTTTGAACATCCTAAATATATTAAAGAGGATGGAAACCCTGAAAGGACTCTCACTGAGGGTGAAATACAGATAGTTCTACAGTGCTTTGACTGATACCCACTTTTGGATAACATCTTTAAAGTGTTAATGATAACAGCTTTTTCATGCCAATTGGGTCCTACTAAAGGTGTTCCGGATTGGAGGAGGCTCAGTGTGATGTGCAAAGAGACACTTTTCTGTGTCTGCAGCTTTATTTACAAGAGGTTATAACCCTTGAAGTTAGAGAGAAAGCAGATATGCATAGAGGACCCATTTTCAAGTGTTAACTTTCTCTTCAGTAGTGCTACCACTCACATGGTGCACTGTAGCTTTATTTCTGGTCACAAATTGTATTAGAGTCACTAGGAATTCTGCACAAAACTTCAAGGCTGAATATGGCTCTTTGCATTACCAGTTCAGAAAAACACGTGCTCAGGTTAAAATGCAAAGGTAAAGCTGAAGTCAGTAACATGCCATTATGTGTTATGTGCTGTACTGAGCAGTGTGGCCTGAATCTGCAATAGCAGATAAGTTTAAAGGAGAGTCCTTTGGGAGTGCCAAATCAGGAGAGGTAAGAGTTTCACTGTTTGACAAAATAAACTACACAGACCAAAGACAGCATTTAATGTTGGGTACTTACCATGACCAGCAGTGCAAGCATGATAAGTATAGATATGAAAGCTAAGTGTGTTATTAAACAGGTTTTAGTGCCAAATATTGAAAATATAACCCTTCTGGGGGAGGGGTTGTCTTTAAAGTATGCTAAACAACATATTCTAAGCAAAAATTACTAACACAACCTCTTGTTTAGCAAAAAGAATAGCCAAAATAGTAAATGCTTGTTTGAAATATCCAAGGCTGGCTGTACTTTGAAAAGTTACAGTCCATAACAGGCAACTAACTTAACCTTGATTTGATGATTTCTTATTTCATGTTATTTTAGTAGAACTTTATATGAGATTTAAAAGAATAGGAAAGTCAAAAGATCATTTGTTCTTGAATAAAAAATATACCTCTTGCCATTTTGTACTGATTAATGGTGAATTGTAATCTTGTTTTCTTCTAACGATTTACCTTATAACTAATTTTTGAGTGATGGGAATATCCAGCATTCAGCATAAGCTCTTTGTGATGTCTCATTTCCTCATTCATTATTGTCTGTAAATGGGCATGGTGCTTTAACCAGTGTTATCAGGTGAAGACAGTGCAGGAAGTGAGCAGCCACTCTCACCTGGTGAAAGGCTCCCTCCCATCAGACGCTCTAGTACCAGAGACAAAAACAGAAGAGGGGAAACATGTTTCCTACTGACAACAGGTGATTACACGTGTGCTACTGATGGAGGGATCAGGAAAGGTATGGACTTCTTTCATTAGATCATAAAGGTTACTCAGAAATGTGCTTGTGAAAAGCAAGCTTAGAGTAAAATGTTGTGTACAATGCTCTTAGAAGAAAGACTGTACTCACAATGTATCTTTTTTCTTTATTTCTAGTCAATCTTTTCTTGCTTTCCTTTTAGAAACACTTATCTCCTTTAGACTTCACAAAATGTGCTTGATATTGGACCGTCATTTCACTTGTGTCTTCATTTGTCTCTTATCTTTAATGTATAAGTCTGCAATTCAGACCTTGCTCATTCAACCACTCATCACTCAATACCATTTTTCATTCTAAAAGACAAAATAATTATTTAATAACTTTGGTCTACACTTAATAACTTCATAAAAATTACAACTGAATAAATTACACTTAAAGGGTTGAAATAAACGGTTGAATATAAGCAACATTTTTGTTCTGAACACAGCAAAGTGTATCATGAAATGGCTATTTAGATTTCTTTCAAAGAAAAGTTTGAGTTTATAATGCCACAAAATGCTTCCTCTTTGTAGCACACCACTAATACTAAAAGGTCACTGTCTACCCCAACCAGAATTCAGCTACAATACAATAAACAATATTTGATCTTTCGAGGTGCTAAAAATGCCTTTCTAGTTACTCAGCCTCTTGAAGTCTGATTACTCACTGTTCAGTAGGATTGGGTTCCCCAGGCAGAGTTTCCAAAAACCTTTTGTTATATGTATCACCCAGGTGACTGATAGTGGGGCTATCCCATCAGACCACAGCTGGCTGTGGCTGGAAACCTAACCTCAGGGCATAGACCCAAAATCAGCAATGCCAGTGGTATTCTTGCCATTTCTAGATGAGAATTGCTATGGTTTCTTGGCAAATTGTATCGTTCCAATAGGTTTCACATTCCTGAGTGCTGATGTGTAGTTGTTCACCTCAGAGTTCATCTGCAGTAGCCATGTGGCACTGGACAAAAATTTTTGGCTGAGATTTTTCTGCCTTTTTAAAAAAAACCAAAAACAAACTTGATGTGTGTACAGCAAACATGGATGTCCCAGCCAGCCATAGACTCTAAAGGACTTCTCTTGGATTATTCTGCAAATGCTCTTTTTACATTTCAAAAGTATGACCTCAGTAGGTTGTTTCATAGTTTTTACTGGAAAAATGGAGCTTAAGTTCAAAACTGGCATTTTCTCAATGAGAAATGGGCTCTTTGACTGGCTATGATGACAACCTTAGTCTAGGCTGAAATGTTTTAGTCATTGGCTTTGGAGTTTATTTTATACAGAGTAGGAAAGTTAGCTAGTAAGCAGAAAACATTTTCAAGTTGCATTCAAATGGTTTTGAACACTTGAATTTAATTCACACATCAAATCTATTACTTTTTCTTTTTCTTTTTCTTTTTCTTTTTCTTTTTTTTTCTTTCTTTTTTTTTGATACATTCTTCATTTGATTCATTCCTTGGTTGGTTCTTGGTTGTATTCAATGATAATTTGTTCTCAGCTTTTTTGCATTAGTGCCTTATCTCAATCTCTAAGATGATACTGATTCAGAGCTGATCCAAACCTCACTGAAATACCTGGAAAGCACCGATTTTGGATCATCCCTCTATCTCTATTCATCTTGTGTATCTGGTTTTCATTTTTTAGGAGTTCTCATTTTGTTTATCATCTTTACCATCTTCCTCTATCAGTTCTTTGCTTTTACCATTAGAAAAGTAGCAGAAAAAATATTTTTTAAAAATAGTTTCTGTGTAAAAAACAAACAACAAACCAACCCCTACCTGATTATTTTGATTTTTTTTTGGTAGACTTTATGTTTACAGAGGAGGCTAAATATATACACTAGCATTGTTCTCCCCTTCAAACACAATTCTTTCTAATCTATGTAAATACTGATAGAAACTCAGAAGCTGGAGGATGTTTTTGAAATGTATCAGAAGTCTGTGAAGCATCACAGTTGAGCCTGCCCTTGCAATCTGGAGATAACATTGTACAAAGTTTTAGCAGGCATGAGGTTATACATTTGCTTTAAGTGCAGTTTTACAGTATGCAATTTTCAGTAGGTAAGACATATGTTATTGTAATTAGGAGAAAAATTAAGATATGTTTTTTTCCTGAAGATGCTAACAAACAACTGTCTGTTAACTGTCTGTTACCTGCAGATCTGGAATTTGAGCCAGTAACTGTTTCAATAAGGGGGAAAAAAAAAGAAAAAAAAAAAAGTCTGGTGACATTCTGTGTAGTGTTTAGATGTATTGTAATTGACATTTTCTAGTTTCTGTGGGAAAAGCCTCACTATTTCACTGTAACCAATTCATACCTGATGCATACTTGTCTTCAAGGAAATAAATAGTGCTGTTGAAATCAATGGGAGTTCTCACACTTGCAGTGAAGCATGTATCTGTGTACTTGAGGAGCGAGGTCCTGTCCAGCTTCATCTGCATTCTATTTCTTCTTTGATATCTCTCCAGACTGATGGGCTGATCCTTTTCTTCATAAGTGGGATTATTCAAGTGCTATGGAAAATATTCGAGTATGAAGATAGTGAGGTAGTGAATAACAATGCTTTTCTGCTGTTTTACAGTATAGCCTCTACATGGTGAAAACAATCTATATGTAGCAAAAAGTAGGTAGCTAGAACTCACAGTATATGTGAACAGGAATGTCTGCAAGTGCAATGTTTCCTCCAAATTGTGAAGGATTATGTGGTTGCCTCATTTAATGAATAATTATTTACCAATTGCTTGTGTGGATTAATACAATTTATTTCATTAGAGTCAGATGGAGAATGAGCTCCTAATACTGTGTTTTAAATTTCCCAATCAGGAGATATTTGGAAATATGTCAAACTCTGCTGTCTTATTGTACTTTAATATTAGACACAAAGCCTTAGGGTTAATATTTCAGGAGATGGGGTTTCTTTCTCATAGTATCATTCAATCCTTTGCAGACATGATTTACAGATACTGTATGCAATTTTATATGTTTTTTGGTTTATTTATTTTTAAAGAAAAATAATCCTGTATTAGGAATTTGGTTTAGCAGAGATTATATCATTCTAAGTTTTTATAGTCTGTTTTAATGGGTTTTTGGTTATGCTTAGCCAGATAGCTCACCCAGTAACTGTGTTGGGATCCTTTGTCATGCACTCTGTGCAACCCTGCTGAAGCCAACAGAGTGGTATGGGGTGCAAAAGGGAATGTAGAAGAGCAAGTCAGACCTTTTGTGTGAAGGTCTGTTTAATTTTCTGGGAAATACTAGCTGCATTAATTTGTAAATAATTTTATTTATTAATCTGTTTTGGTAGTCATATGTCTCAACATTGAGTTCCTTTGCTGGCAGATTCCCTCTGAGTCCCAGATAGCTCCTTGGATTACATTACATTGTATTGTTTGTCTTTGTCTATTTTTTTGGCTGAATTCAACTGATGTCTGTGCATTTTCTCATACAAGGCTACGAAAAATCTCGAAGCTTAAACAACATAGCTGGCTTGACAGGCAATGCTCTGCGGCTGTCTCCAGTAACATCACCCTACAGCTCACCTTGTCCTCTAAGGCGCTCTCGGTCTCCCATTCCTTCCATCTTGTAAACCAGATGGCATCAATCGGCTACATAGTATTAATTCAAATGCTTTTTACCACATATGGGAAATAAATGTAGCATTAACCATAGGCACCACAAATATGGTATAGCTCCTGCATGATATAACTGTCGGTAGTAAGAAATGCCACTTGGGTAGCTGAAGATTTTTATCTTGGCTTCTAAAGAGTACATAAGGTAGTGCTTCTCCTTTTATCTACCATATGGTCCCACTTTCCTGTGGCAATAAAAGGACAGGTAGTGGATGCCGTTGGCCAGTATATTCAATAAATAAGCATATTTTCAGGGAGATTTACTTAAAATAATGTGCTTCCAACTAATTATCAGTCAATCCATTGAACCTCCATTTCTTGTGACTCTAATCCATTCTGAAGTTGTCTGGAATCGTGTCTTGGTTGCACACAATGTGACTTGGGTCTGCTCATTTGCATGGACCATCCTGTCTCCATCACCTGACAAGCAGTGTTGCCCATCATGGACACCACAGAGGGCTCTAGATGTTTGTTCTTGCATTGTACCATCCTGCTGAAATGAAAGCACCGATAAACTGTTCTGCATGTGAGATTGTTTTTCTTTGTTTAATCTTTTCCTTTATTTTTTAATTATCTACTTGTTTATAAATGGCTTTATTTTGTGATTAACTTTGGTACTGGATTGCTGTATCAGAGTTCTGAATGTCTCCGGTTGTTTACACACAGATAACTGCAAAGAGGTTGTCATTACTGGTTACACGCAAGCAGAAGCCAGATCTCTTTCTTAATGGCTTGGGGAAGGCACAAAACATGCAAGAAAGGTAAATGCCATCCAGACTTGCAATTTTAAGCTAGCAAGTGCTGCTTGGTACTGTAGTAATTTCTCTGCTCCAGGGTTCTTCAACATTTTCAGAGGCTGAGTAACAAATAAAATTTAGAAGAGTATTGGGGGCTTTTTTGTACCATTGTAAGAAGGTAGTAGTTCTCAAGTTGGGTTTTTGACCAGCCTTATACCTCTGGCTCATGAGCTTCAAAAATTTCTTCAGTCAATGTTTTTTGAGGTGCTTTGTCCTGTATGTTGTTTGTCTGTCTGTTTTGCAACCTGTCTACTGTATTCTCCATCTGTCTCCATAAAGCACAGAGATACTGTTAAAATGCCCCCCTCTTTTAAGGTTATCTAAGGACATTTTTCTCCTTTTCTCTTTTTTCGTATGGACTATACTTCTTTGTATAGATACAAATATATATATTTTTCAAGTGCAAGTTAGTATCATCTAGACTTACTCATGTGAGCACTCTGAAGATTTTTCATGTGGGATTTAGTAGCGGCTTTACAGTACTGGCCAGTTGCCTATTCCATCAGTCTTCCTCCTAGCAACCAACATTCATTACAGTTTTGAAACTATCATCTCCTCTAGTGGCTTTTTCATTCAATATTAACCTCTGTTTATGCAACAGGACAAGTGCAATGGCAGATTTTATGTTCTGGGCTGGTGAGGAAAATTACCCTAAACCGTAGAGTTTTAAAACTACATGGGAAAGAACATAACAACCCAGATCTTAAGAGGTCCTTGAGATTGTTGAATAATCCCTGTTTGTCATGTTTTATTTTTGTTAGGAAGATAAATATAACTTACTGTTTTGTTAGGAAGAGAAATATAACTTATTGTTGACCATGTAACATGTTCTTTTGTATATAGCCTAGCCCAATAGCATGACGTGCATGTCAGAATTCTTGTACAATAATGTATTTATCAAAGTATACATTTCTTATATTTAAAGATGTACATTGATTTAGTTTTGGTAAAATTTTGTCAATAGAGAGATAAGTGCAAACAGCTTTTAGCAAAGGAATTAATATAATATCTGGTGCTGCTGTTATATTAACTACAGTGTTATACAGAATTTATCATGGATTTTTGACTGCTGAAAAAGGGACAATGGAATTTAGCCATACCAAGGACTGTACTGGAAAGAGACTGCTGCTGCTGAATGGGCCCTGATAAACAACTCACGCCTTGAGGAGGTCACTGAGACTTTACATGGGAAGTAGAGCTTGTTAAAGAAGATTAAAGACTGCTCGTAATTACTGCTGCCAGAGGAAGGGGTGATTAGTCACTGTTGATGAGTCAGCTGTAAATAAAACATGTGTGCATGGAATATCAGTTTTTATCTATATCAAGGAAAGCTGAATTCAAGTCATCATTGCTAAGGCTCCATGCAAAGACCCGCACCCCTGTGTGTATTATTCCTGGTTCCTGCAGTAAATTGTGCTGTGAATCATACAAAGACACACACTTAATAATGATAGTGATGTAAACTACATCTGTCTTGACTTCTGTCATAATAATGGTATATTTTGCAAAGGTCACAAATATGAACAGAGTAAGTTTGCATAAGTCCTTGCTTTCTTGGTTTGCCATGACCTGTATTTGTATGAATTCTAGTGTACATGCCAAGTCTTAAGTTTACTTTTCACTTTGATAACAGAAATATGACTGCAGACAAACATCACTAACTTTGTTCACAGCACACAGTCTTCTTTCATTGTTACCTCAATCTATAAGTATTATGAGAAATAAAAATTCTGGCAGCAAGTCTATTTTGGTTTTGTTGTTGTTTGGTTGGTTGGTTGTTTTTTTTAATTTAGTGTTGCAAACCCAACATCAGTAAGTATAAAAGTTGTATTAAAGTTATATCCTACAAATGTATATTTTACATAAAAGAGAGATTCTTTGAACTGTTACTTTATGTGATTTTTGTAGTAAATCTAATCTATTCTATGTTTATGAAGCATTCTAGTGCTACAATGTGGTAATTATGTTCTCTCCATCCCATTCAGTGGGCAGTTCTCCAGAATCTCTTTTGTCACTCTGTTGTCCCAATTGTAGGGACCTGTCCCAATTGTGAAACTCTGTATTGTGGAACTTCTGTGAACATGTCAAGGTGCATGCACAACCCTGGTGGAAACCAGTGGAAATGTAATACCTAAACTGGAGAATAAAAGGCAAAAGACCTGGGGAGGAACTTGGAACATATCTTGTGAAGTTGCTCATGCGCTTTCTTTGGCAGTATTGGTCCCGTGCCTGCCACTGGCCATCCCAATTCTCAAACCAGTTTCCTGGGGTACATGAGGAGCTAATTCAATAACTGGCATGAGCTGGTTTCTAAAACAATTTAAAATTTTCCTTCATTTAATGAACCCACGCTTCATGCGGAAGTTGTAATTGGGATAGTTTATTACCAGACTCAAGACAGTTTTATTGCATCCTGGTGTGAAGTCAACCTAAAAAGGTGGTGGTAAAAGGCTACTTAAAACTCCTAACACAAACCTGTATTTGGGGCAAGCAGTGAAATCCCCAAATACATGAGCAGGGTGTCTGAGAGGGATGAGGGAGCAAGTACAGCCGTACACATGACCTGAGAGGCTGGTACCGTAATATTTTGGAAAGGGTACTGGAAAGTAAGAAAGATTCCAGAAAACAGGATCAAGAGGTGTTCAGTTTTTGGAAAACATGTTATAGTGATGTACCACAAAAGCTTAAAGTGCTGAGTTTACCTAAAGGTTAAAAATTGACTGGACTGTGACTTGAGAACAGTACCCACATGAAAAAGAGGTTTAGTGGTTATCCAGGACAAGGCTCACGGCCAACTCCAGTCACGCAGGTCTGATGTCTGCCTCGCAGCACCCAGAGAGGTGTCTGGCTTTCCTCAGTGCTACATGGAGGTGGCGAGAAGCCCCAGATGGGATGCAGACAAGATGGTGCGCTGTGTTCGGCAAGCTTGTAGAAATCACTGACGGCCAGCTGGTCTCTGACGTCTTCTGCTGTCTATGGATGGTAATATCCTGATTGCAGCTACCTATTTTTCCCCTAGAAACCAAGCCCATGTTTAAATGCTTTCTTTTAAAACACACCTGGAGAACAATCTGATGGTGAATCCGTTAACTATTCTCGTGTCTTGGGACTACAACCCAAATCTGACTGTTCTAAGAGGAAGAGTTGGCTTAATAACCAGCCCTCATAGATTAGCCCCTTCCTGTTCTTCCTCTGCTCCTGGACCCAAGAAGAGGTGAAAGTACATTTTCATGGCAGGTAAGCCGTCAAGATTTAACTTTCTCAGACTGAAGAAGGCTTTGAACCTAGACCTCACGCTTCAGGGTAATGCATTATGTCTCAGATACTATGTAAAGGATAGGCAGCACATTTGCATTCACTTCCTCTTTTGGCCATCCTGTACAAATAAGTAGGCATAATGATCTTTTGTGAAGGGGGTCATCACAATGCTATGTGCTTATGCAGAACAGATCTGTCCAAGTCCTCAGAAGTCTGCAGTCCTGCAGGAGCAAAACTGTTCCCAGAGGAAGGAGTTTTAAGTCAAGAGGAAAGATGGTGTGTGAGTGTGGGTATCCAGTGGATCAAATACTCACCAAGGGACAATTGTGGGAATTTCTGGGCCTGCTTTAAGAGTCTGGAAACTTATTTAATCCTTGTATAAGTAAGAATTGAGGGTTAGAGGTCAGAACTAGATAGAGTTAAACAAGCAATGAGGTTAGAAGCAATGCAGCCATCAACGTAATTAGGAACATTATGCTGTTGCTTGTTCAACTTTTAAAGCGGTAAAGAAAAAATGTCAAAAATTAGCATCTTTTTGAAAGATAAACTAGTGCAACCGTGGAGTTGGGGCACAGACTGAAATCTGCAATGTATTGTGGAGACAAGCAGATTATGGGATCTTCAGACTTTGAACGTTGTTATTGTTCTTACGGGGCCTCATTCAGCACTGAGAAAACATTGCTGCTCCAGCAAATGTTGAGACACTGTATTATGAGAGTTAGAGCTGTGTACTGTAAACTGGTGCCAGAATTGCTAAGAAGCATGCAGCTAATCATAATTAATATCATGCTGTGTGTCAGGGAGCTTTTTCATGTGTGAAACAATTATTGTTCCTAAAAGTTCTCTTACAAAGGGGCTGGATTAAATTAAAAATGTTGAAAGAGAAGGAAATTTAAGGAAGCCTCTGTTCATATGGGTTAGTGAAAACTAGAGGGGAAAGGGACCAATCTGACATGAGCAAACTTGCCAGCATATTTAAGATATGAATTTTAAAAGTCACGAATGAATTAAACTGTATGAAAGAGGGGGGAATTTTATCATCAGAATAAATAATGCAGAATTCAGGTAAAGGAAATTGGAATGGAAAACTGCACCTAGAAAGAGAAAATGAATATATTACTACACGGTATTACAAGCAGTGGCTTGAATGATTCCATAATAGAGGTTTTGAATACTAACCGAGTGAGAAGAAATTACAAGAAAACCCCAAAGATTTCTATCAGGTTAAAGTTTTAATATTATTTTTAGAATATATTATTTTCCCTTTGGTAATGCTTGTTATTTATTTAAATTCCAAAGATACAAGTTATTTTAAAAACGGTGGTTTTTAAAGTTGAGAGCTGGCTTATGAGCAAATATTGAGATCTTAGTGTTGGATGTTGGGTACCTAGCCAGTATGCCATTACCAGCATTTACCTCCTACTTAGCTGAATGTCCCTGGGATACACTGAAATCCCAGAGGTGTCCGATTCCTGGCCCCAGAGGTGCAGGTCTGCTACATGCCAGCTCTGCAGGAACTCCAGGGTTTGGTCCAGCCAGGTGTGATCAGTGCAGAGCTCCTGATTCTGCAGCATGAGCCTACAGAAGCACCCCGGGATGTGGTGGCAAAATACACATGTTTCCCTCAGCCCCCTGTAACCTCCTCCCCAAAACCCAGCCTTCTGCCGCTTGCATTTTTCTCTCATGAGCATGTTGATGAACAGCTGACAGATTTTAGATTCATGCTTTCACAGCTTCATGTTCACAGATGGCAACATTCTAGCTTATTTTAAAAAAGAAATTGGAGGTGGACACTTTTTGAAAATTTGGCACCAAATGTTATGCATTTCATTTAATATCTTCTGTATTATTTGCAGGTGGAATATTGGAGATCAATTTAAAACCAGGGCCACAGCTAGGCTACACTGAAACTTTCAGGGTGTGTTCATTTTATACTCTGCATCTGGTTAAAGCATCACTGCATTTTACTATCACATGAAGCTCTCACTTTTCTCCCCAAATGGGATTTGGAGATAAGATGCTTGGGCAAGTCAGAGAGTACTATTTTAAGTTAAATGTTTTCTCTATAGAATGGTTTAACTCCTATCGGACTGTAAGCATGAATTTTAATATGAATAAAAAGATATTGCTTGGGACATAGTGAGGCTGTAATAGATGTCTGTAATCCATCTTTGTCTTGCAGAATGGTACAGGCACCCTTTCTTTAAAACACACAAAGCAAACAATTTCATGTTGGCCTCCTCAGAGCAGCATTAGACTTCCATAGGTAATGAACTACCAAAAGAAGAAAATGGAAGTTGTTTCCCTTGACCTTAAGACAGCTTATTTGCAAAAGCAGCAAGATCAGACTTATTTAAGAAGCTTGGCCTTTCCTGTGAAACAATGCAAAACTCCATCAGTCTGAAGAATAGTAAACTGTAGCCACTTTATCCTGTTAGGCTGATGCTAAATATAAAATGGATTTTCAGTTTCTTACATGGATTTCCTTGCCTTGTGACTAAATGCAGCACCAAGGTTTTATAAAAATCTTATTTTCTTAATGTCTATGAATGTTGTTGGTACAATGCAGTGTTTGGCACTCTGAGATTAAAACAATGCCATTGTTTAGTAGTACCTTTAGTGTTTTGCTGGCATGAAAAATCAGGTTTCTGCAACTGGAACACTGGAAAGCTGGGGGTAGAGGGAGCACTGAAGGACATGGTTTTCTCGAACTTTTATGGAATCTGCTGCATGTAACTGCCACCACACAGAAATAAAAATGCTCAGCTTTCCCTTTCTTGACACTGACTGTAACTTTTCCAGTTCTGAAACTCCTCTTCTTAGTCTTGGTTGGAAATCATGGTAACAATATTTTTTAGTTACTGCTGTTTATAACCTCTACTTAATCCTTGGTTAGTCCTCTTTAAATCTGTGAATAATGGAGCAATTATAGAGTTTAACAGCACTAGGCCTGAGCTCAGAAAAGAACCTATGCATAAAGTTAATGAGTCCTTCTGTAATTATTGAAGAGTTTTCTCAGTACAGGACATTATCTGAAAAAGTTTCCAACATGAAATGGACTCACTGAAATGAATGGCAAAACTGTTCTTGACTTACTTAAGAGAGACTAGATTTTCGGAAGCAACTGGTTTATATCATGGACATTTGCAGGAGATTTATCACCAACATTTTAATATTAAAACGTATTTCAGCTGAAATAATAATAATAATCACAGTGGACACTGATTCTGGTCTGACTACAAATAGCTATAAGGATATGCAGCTGCAGCTTTTATCTGTGCCCTGTTCCCCTTTTCTCCATCCTCCACTGGCTGCTGCAGCTGCACCAGACTTACCCACACGAGTGCCTGGGGCTTCACACTGAATCTGGAATGTCCAACATCCCTGCCAGTGCTGGGGTGAGGAGTAGGCAATTGTCACCTCGGCACCCAACTCATTCACAGGGTGTGCAGCAACACCTCTGTCCTGTGCATGCCTGGTGCCTGCTCCAAGCAAACCCCTTGACTTTCTCCAGAGCTAAAGGAGTTAGATCAAGCACATCCAGAAAGTTATTTTAACTCATATCTTAAATGTATCTCTTTCAGTATGGATCAAATTGATCTCTGTAAGTGCCTGTTGACAGAAAAAGTAGCTGGACTTGTCTTCACCCTGCCTCGGGGACAGAGGCTCAGCACAGAGGCAACATGCCCCTGCTCCACCACCTGCTCCTCCTGGTGCTTTGCTCGCCCTCACAGATGTGCAGTGCCAAGGCTACTTAATGAACGTTTCCAGTCCACTGCCCCAGAAATAGTTTTGTTTTCAGCACTTATGTTCTTCTCAGAAGAGGAAGGGAGTGTGTAGTCAGAGCCTGCCAGGGAGGTGGCTCATGCTCAGGTGTACCCGAGACTGACATGTCCCCACAGCGGCACCCAAGCTTTTTTCTCTTTTTTTTTTTTTTTTTTTTTTTTTTTCTTGCAAGAAATAGACCTCTCACTGAAACCATCCTATTATGTGAGCTCCAGGTGTACTTCAAAAACACTTCTTGAAAGAGCATTTGGCTATATGAGAAGCTTTAAGCAGACTTCATGTTACTTGTTAGCTTTTTTTCCCTTCTACAGACTCCTGAACCCACTATGTAGATTATACCCCTAGTTTTCTTTGCACATGCCTTCCCAGCTGTCCACCAGCTGCAGATTTCCTTGCTTCATCCCTGCCCATCACTTATTCAGGACTGATCCACAGGCTTCCATTGCCTGCCTTTTCATTACAGTGAATCTGTAGCCTGCATAAGAGCTTTTGGGAAGGAAAAAGGTAAGTGAATTTGGACGTTTACAGGACTGAGCCTCCTCATGAAACTGACTAAAGATGCTTGGAGATAATGCCTTATACAGGTGGGTCCAGCCCAGCTTGGAATGAATTTTCAGTTCTCTGCAGCTGCTTTAGTATGGCTGCCATAGAATCATAGCATGGTTTGGGTTGGAAGGGACCTTAAAGATCATCCAGTTCCAACCCCTCAAATATATCAAAAGGGCACAGAGCAGCAAGATGGTGAGCATTAGTTGGGAGCATTAAATTTTGGAACCACAAAGTGCTGTCTAAAAGCAGCACAGCTGTCAGTGAAGAGTAGTTTGCAACTGGAATATGGCCAGTGCCATGGACACTGCAGAGGGACATGCCAAAAAACAGGTCGGAATGATTGCTTAGAAACCAAAGTCAGAAATTAGATTTTCCAACCACATATTCACTGAGCTATTGATTTGCCAATCGATATAACAGTACTGAGCAGAATGATTGGTGTGCTGAATATATCAAAATTTATCAAAAATAATGACAAATACTGACATGATTCCTTCTGCCCATTTTTTAAGGCTTACTGTAACACCAAATTTCCTTCAGAAGATAAATACAATGAAAATAGATGCATTAGCTGAATTAATGTTAGGGAATAAAAATCCCTTAAAGGTGACTATAAGAGTTTACTTTAAGAAACATTTTATATGCTAGTCCTAGACAAAAGCTGTTCATTAAGTTTTATCCATAGTCCTCAGTACCCTTCAAATAGGGAATAATTTCTAGACTTCTACTGTCATTATTACTGGGAAACTTGTTTCATTTGTCTATTTGAATCTTTAGACAGTAACTGCTAAGTTTTTGATTGAATCATTCCTGTGTTCCCTACATCTATTTAAAAGTACTAGACAAACCATGCTATGTGCTTTCCCCAAGTTTTCAGGTGAGTTGTTTTGTACACGACTGGCAGGGCAGGCAGACGTAGCCTAGCCATAGAGATGCTCCAGGTTAATGGTCTGTAGTTCACAGCAGATCCTTGGGGTGATTTGTGGGGCTGGCTTTGTCTCCATGGGGCTGTTGCTACCTTGTCTTGGCTAAAAGAAGGGACTGGGACTGCAGCTGTCTGAGTCCCCATAGAGGTTTCAGCACACAGAACTGAGAGGTGCCAGCATTTGCTTATGGCCAGCACTGGGATTTAATTCCCTGCCACCCTAAAAAGCCTGTCCCAGCCCATGGAACAGCACTGACATCCTCTGCAGGGCACTGCTCTGGTATTACACCTGGATTGCAAACAACACTGCCAACACCCTTTTGGGACCTTTAGTCTGATTTCACCCCTGCAGCTAGATGCTTTGTTTGAGACCCCACGTCAGTGCGTCGGTAAGTGTAACAGCATTCAAACCTTAACACTTTGATTGCAGAACCCTGCAATCCCTGACAGAAGTTTTAGTGGGTCAGCTGGAACCTGCTGTCCGCCCAAGAAGCAGTGTTACACGACAGCCACAATACTGCTGCAGCACAGGTCTGTGTCCTCTTGTCCTGAGGATTTAATGAGCGTGTTTGTGTCAGTGCAGTGAGCTTCACTCTTGTAGCTGCTGGCAGGGAAGCAGAGCTCCGCGGTGAGTGCCGAACATGTGACAGCCCTCTCCCCCTTCCCCTCCACCTCCGTGGCTTCTCAGGAAAGTTGTGTCATCCCCAAAAACTTTGAGTAATGCTGCATCTCAGTGTTTTACAATATCATGTGCTTGATATAAATTGTAAATTTTACCATGTGGCACAAGGCAGTGGGAGGCAGGGGATCTTCTCCAAATCTCTCTGCAGGAGTGAGCCTTTGGAAGCTCACCCGTAAGTCATGACACCATGGAATTTTTCTTTTTAATTTTTTTTTTCCAGAGGTAGGAGTTTGTGTTTCTGCCTATTGGGTAGGTGAGTGGACTTGGAGGGCCATGCCTGTCCTTGGGAGGTGAGATGGGGGCCAAATGTACGCTGCACGTTCCCTTTATCCATGTGCCTATGTCCATGTGCTGGCCTGCCTGCACCAACATCTGAGTGACCTGTTGGACATGGACCACTCTGTGAGAACTAGGGAGAGCCTCAGTGGCCAAATCCTGATGGTCCTCACCCCCCCGGGGCTCTGGGTGGACAGGGGGTGAGTGAGCTGTGCTGCAAGGAGGCAGGCAGCTGCAGAGCTTGCAGGTCAGTGGGGAGCTGCTGCCAGGGCTTGGGCACAGGTAACTCGGTGGTCAGAGGATTGCAGCATCAATGCTTGCTGCTTGTCTTCTCCCGGTCACAGCCAGAGGCATCAGGCCCTTTGCCAGAAATCTGTACCTCATTCCTCCCCAGTTCTCGCATTTTCCCTTTTAGGGCTTGGTTAGGCTCCTACAGATCAAGGGAAAGCAAAAAGCAAACCCCAGGATGGGAGCGCAGAAAAAATTTAGTCCTTGGGTGCCCTGGGCATGGGGAGATCATCCTCTCCTAGATGCCATGCAGCCGCCAGCTCCTCTCCTCCCTGCCCTGTCTTACCGTGCCCTGTGCATCCTTAGTACCTGGAAAATGAAAACCTGCTGCATGTTTCTGGCTCTGGTGATGTTTTTTCTTCCCTCCTTGATGCTCTATGTAATGCATGTACATTTGTCATCACAAACAACCCAAACCAGTGTGGTCAAGCCTAAAGCAAGATTTGTTAAATGGCTCCGTGGTCTAGATGTGGACTTCAGACCCCTAGAGATGCAGTTGTTATTATGCATTTTGCACAGGGGATTGTACTGGTTTTGGCTGGGATATAATTGAATTTTTTCACAGTAGCTTGCATGGTGCTGTGTTTTGGATTTGTGACCACGACAGTGTTGATAACACACTGATGTTCTAGCTGTTGCTGAGCAGTACTTACACAGGGTCAAGGCCTTTTCTGCTTCTCACGCTGCCCTGACAGTGAGTGGGCTGCGGGTGGGCAAGAAGCTGGGAGGGGACACAGCTGGGACAGATGACCGCCCAACCAAGGGGTATCCCAGACCAGATGATGTCACAATCAACAATAAAAGCTGAGGCAGGGAAGTTTGCTGGGACTGCTATTGCTTGGAGACCAGCTGGGCATAGGGTGGCTGCTGGTGAGCACTTTTTTTAGAGTTTTTGCACCATTTTTTTTTTTTTTAAATTTAATTTCACTTATTAAAATGTCTTTGTATCATCCTATGAGTTCTCCCACTTTTACATGTTCTCCCATACATATTCTCTGCTTTTGGTTGTGTTTGAGGTGACAGCAGGGCTTGTTTCTTTGCTTGTGTATTTCTGCCTCCAATTAGGATTTAAAATCCAATTTAGCTTCTACACAAGAAATTCCTTTTTTTCCTTTTTTTTTTTTTTTGTTGCAACACCATTTTCTCTTTCAAGATCACCTTGAGGCAGTTTCAAGGAGATATCAAAAGCATGGCATCTGACATTGAAATGCAAGTGCCAACTAACAGTTTCATAGCTGCATGTGGTCTTTAGCCCTGTCAGGATTAAAAGGCCATCAGTGTTTCTGAATTAATTTTACATGGCTTCAAATGGGCGTCTGTTAAAAAGCATACTAAAATAATACAAGTGATCACCTCTCCCCTCAAACAATTCAAGCAAAAAATAAACAAGGGAAAAATTCTGTCCTTTCATTGACACTGTGGAACTCCGGTAGTGGGTTTTATGGACCACAGACTTATTGTCAATCATGCAAGGAAGGATCCCAGGAGTGCTCCCTTCTACCACTTCATGTTTTACTTCATGTTTCTTATGCATCACAAGTCCTGGCTCCCCAGAGAAAGGTAGTTCCTGGCTACATTGGAAGTTTTGAGCATGGTTGTTTTGGTCCTACCAGCTTCTGCCCTGCTGCTGGTCCACACAAGCTCACTCAGGTGAAAACATCAGGCTATCCTGTTCTTTAGCCAGGAAAAAAGGAACAGCAGGGACCAATGGATAGAAGCCAAGAGGCTAGCATTTAAGACACTGGAATTCACTGAAATCAATGGTGTGTAGGCTCCTAAATGCTTCTGGATCTTGCAGATTTAATGGATCCACTCCAGATATAGGAACCAGAGCTCTGTTAGTCCAACCTTGATCATTAAATTGTTGCATTGTCTTAACTTTAATGTTGAGTGACTGGGCCTCTGTTTCCTCCTTTAAAAAAAAAACCCAAGCCAAACAGGGATAATGGTACTCATCCACTTCTGAAAGGTGCTTTGTGTATGAAGTCCTCTGCAGTGGGAAGCTGAGACACAGGTAAATGGTACTCTCAGCCTCATGCTGACCCTTTGGGTAAAAGATGACAAGATGTAGCTGCAAAAAGCTCTTCCTTGTATGCACGTCAAACACAACTGCGGTGAAGTTTTGGTCACAGGTCACTCGGGAAGGTGGCTGATAACCTCTCTGATCTTACCATACACCAAGCTGCAGATGAGAAGGCTGCCACGGGGCCATGACTGCTGAGGCACTGCCAGGAGTCCAAGCACCTCTAATTCCTCAGCCATGTTGCACTAGCATGAAATAAAATAAAACTCTGCCCCCGCAAAGAGGAAATTTTATCCATCTCATCAGACAATGCAGCAAATAGTGCTTGTGAATGTGAATGCAGTGAGCAATGTGCACACAATGAACTGCACATTTCAGAGCTTAGCACTGAATTTTTAGAGCTATCTGGGGTAGCAAGGTGGGCCAGGTGTTTCCGTCACATCATACACAGCTGCGCAGAAGGCACAGGGAAGCCACAACACTGCCTGGCAGCTGGCACCACCAAATTAGGCTGCTTGGTGTCCCGAGCCAGCGAAGCCATGGGAGGGGACGTGCCCTCCCTCTGGGGAATGGAGTTTGCAGTTCAGCACAAGCTCTCTCAGCACATTGTCTCTTAGGCAGCATCCCCCAAAACTCCATTCCCTCGGTGTATGGGAAATTCACAACCTTCCAGCGGCTTTAACTTGGACAAACTCGTCCGCCTTTGGAAGCCCTCCTCTGTGGATCTGGATTACAAATGGATTTACCAGCACTTCCTTTTTTTTTTTTTTTTTTTTTTTTTTCTTTTTTTTTTCTTTCCTGGAGAAAAAGGAACAAGAACAAAGAAAAGCTATACTTTCAAAGCGGTACTGTGTAGCTTTGGAACACAGTTTAATATAATGGTTGTCCAAAAATTATGTTGACAAGGAAAACTCAGAAAAAATAACTTAATGAAGCAAAATTCATGTAATCTAATAGTTGCCCATTAGAGCACTTCCTTAGTTTTAGTCTCCTCAGTCTTTCATCAGAAAGATCCCTATTTACTGTTTATAAACAGTCAAAGTACAATAATAAAAAAACCCCTTTTCAATAATCATCTAAAATGACTAATGTTGTATTTTTGTCATCTTTATCACAATGTTATTTTTTTTCCCATCTAAATAAAAACTAGAAAAAGAATTCTGTTTTACTTTCTTTTAATATTTGACAGTATCAAAATATATGTCTTTCTCTCATGGAATACAGAGACTGCTATACACTGCAAAGATACAGATTGCCCCAACACTAATTCTTAACTGCTAACATATAACAAAGTGATAACAATGTATTACCAGGCAATGAGAGAGTCTATGGCAGCAACTGTGTGGTGTGGGTTGTCCAGAGTTAAGGATTCTCAACCTTTTTGCTTTCCTCCCTCATGTATCAAACACTTAGTGAAAGCCTTTATAAGATGGCATTAGCATGAACTATTTTTAACAAGCTATGAAGGCAAACTAAAAATACTATCTTGCATAAAAAGTCTTAATTGAACTTCCATTTCAACAGTTATTTTCAGATGCTGTGTATATTAGCCTCTTCCATTGAGATTGCGTTCAGCTGTCGTTAATATCACGAAACATTCGCTGAATCTGCTTTAGTTTCTGGGTAAGCTGTTTCCAACGTGGTAGCCTTGACTCATCAGTTGAGACACATGCACCGTTCTGAAGAGGAGCAGCACAGTGCCACATACATTGGTCCTACTTTAATGGTGCAGAGGTTAACACCCTCCTGCTTGTCACGCCGACTCTCTGCACAGGCTGAATCCGAGCAGACAATGAGTGTGCTGCAGAGACATGAGCTCTTCTGCTGCAAATGTGTGACACAAAAACATTTTTGCAAAAGCCCCCCAGTAGTCATTAAAATATTCAGACAGCCCTAACTGGTATAAACACTATTCAAACACTGCTAATTGTCATGAATACCAAATGTCTCATATATTCTTCTATTCACATCACCATAGCCAAACTTTTTTTAGAGAAAATATTTCTTCTGTGTAGGATTAGGAGCACAGTTTCAAAATAAGGAATTGAAATGTGCTGATGAAAGTGCTATGAGCACTATGAGAGCACATGGTGTTTGCTCACCACACACTTACAGGAGAGATAAAAGATGAGGGGGATGCTCGTCAAGGCAGGACAAAGAGCCCAAACCAGCCATATGTAGGGACATATATGTTCTCAGTTAGGACATTATGGAGCAATGTCAACAAACCTGCCTGTGTACACTGGGAAAAAACCAAACAACAAAACAACAAATTCCTCAGCCCTCCATATATGAAAAAGATGAGAGACATTTGCTTTTCCTGTCAATCTTGCCCAAACCTCAGTGCATCTTGTTCTCAGAACTTTATGAACAGTGTCTCATGCATGTGGGCTACATTAAAAGTTCATTTACAGTTTCATGAAAAGAAAACTCATGGTTCACAGCCAATGTGGAGAGCTAACACTGGACCATTGACTACAAAATTTGGGGACCAGTATAATATACATCAGATCAAGGTCCACTCAGACAGTGTGGGATGCCCATGGTTCACTTCCCTCTTTGGCCTCTGACTGAGGATGTGAGAAGATCCAAATTGTTGCTGTCATACTCACAGTCAGAGCAAAGTTCATTTGCAGGAGGAACAACTAAGAAATAAAGAGGGGAAATACCAGGACAACGGCCCTTCATCAGTTTATGTGTTTTATGTCTCACTCTTCCTCTCAATGTGGAGACCTTATGCAACTATAACTTTCTTGGCCGCCAGAAGAAGAGTGTAAATGACTTTGACAGAATCCGTCAGACTGAGGGGCTGCAAATGCTGTCTATTGCTTTATACATGGCCTTTGAGTTTCTACCCATGTTTCACATATTCCTCATCATCAGCAAGGTAAGTTTAGAAATATGACTTTTCCAGAAAACTTGCATGAAAGTGTGTACCAGCTTGCAGGTTGGCCTTGAGCATAGTTTTGTTCTTTTCCTCAAAGTGGCATCAAAATGGCAACTGCTTTCTCATGTGCAAACCAGAGTGGTCCAGTGAATTTTTCTTTTGAAATTACAAAGACATAAAGAGAACTAATGCAGGATGAAGTAAATATCTATTACTTATAACAGAAGACTGGAGCTAAAGATTGAGAAAAAATAGAATTTCAGGAAAAAGCATTAGTAAATGCTATCATGTGCAGACATAAGAAGCCATCAGTTAATAAACAGTGTGTCAAGAGCAGGCATTTTTGCAGTATGTAGGTATCTTTGGGCAGAGCAGAGAAAGAACACCAAAGATGCAAGAGAAAAATAACATGCTGAGTCTCAAAGTTTTACTATAACCCACTCATCCAAAGTCTACCACTTTGAATGATTAATGTTCTAGAAATGTAACTATGAAGGAAAATCTAGATTACCTGTCCAGCTCTGAAAAATGAAAAACAGTAAAGGAGTAAACGAAAAGCTAATAATTCAGGACTAAAAATTCAGCTTGAAAGTTTAGCCTTAGTGCTTTTGGGGATATAAACAGACATAGAAGATGATTTCCTGGAATGGATAGGGGTGAAAAAAATGATAGATATGTAATTTTTAAAGCATTTAAAGTCTATGGATGAAGTCTTAGGCACACATTCTGGAACAAATTCTTATTCTTGTAAGTTTACTCCTGTTCCAGAAATGTTCATATTGATATCATTTGGGAATACTATCTAACATAAGAAAACAGATCTGAATGTAGCTTATTGTGAGTGTAGATTCCATGGGGTCTGTGAGTGATCCGTGTTTCAGCTGTCTGTTGTTATCTGTGATTGATTAGAACAATCCCATTCTAGGGTATTTTTCCTTTAATTGAACCAGGCCCTCAAAGGATTAGCATTTGTGGAGTCAACATTATTACATGTTAATTAAAATTTCATTTTTCTAGTCATATGTATCCACAACTTTGCATTTTGCTTCAAAGACAAGTGCAGTAAATATTGCTATCATAAAACTTACTTATTCTTATTGTGATGACTGAAATAGTACATTGAATTCATGTCATAGTCTGCCCAAAGACAGATTTCATTCAAATTAAAGTGAAATGCCAGTAAGATTCAATCACAGAAGTATATGCATAAAGCAAAACAAAAAATCTTTTATGGGTATGACTCTAATAAACACATTAAAAACTAATGTAAATTATCTGACAGCATATATTCAGATCTAGAAAGGAGATTTTGCTAGATTTTAAAAATATATCTAAACAAGAAGTATTTTTTTTCACCAGGTTAAACAAACCAATGCCTGCTTTGCTCCAGGCAGCAAGTTTTTCCCTTTTCTATGCCACCAACATGGGCTGTTTCACTTGACTTCTCTTGTATTTTGGCACATAAGACAAACCTTTACTTTCCATAATGCCACAGTTCATCTGAGGTCAATTTAAAATGTCTCTGATTCCCCTCTGAATTTTTTAAATCCCTGAATAACCCTCACATAGCCTTTTAAATGTATTTTTTTCTGTAAGCATTTAGGAATGATACACCATTCTGTTTCTAGAAAAAAATTCCACTACTGAGAGCTCTCACTGGCGCAAGGGGCTGAAGACCACCAGCATAGAGTAGCATTTCATGGGGGTGCTAATTGCTTTAATTTTCTTCTGCCAGGCTTAATCTTCAGCTGCACTCAATTTTTGCCTTACCCTTGGCCCAGTTTTCATCAGACGGTTCGGAGAGAGTCCTGTAGAGGTCCTCGTTTGCTGTACATAGGTACAGTGTTTCTGACCACTGGGCCCCCCTAGGGCTTCCCACCCACATCTGTCTGGAGGTGCAGGAGTTGGTCACACCCTTAGGAAGTGGCAGTGCTTTGGTTATTCCCTGGTAATAATGATGCTCTAGAAAGTACCTCAGCATTTTTAATATGATCAGCAAAGTGCTTCGTTATCTGTATATTTAAGTACCCAGGAGGATGCTGATCTCCAGTTTTACTCAGAGTGATGTGAACATTGCCCAGTTCTCCATGGAGAGCTTAGAGTATACCTACAAAGGGTCTATCTGGCACTCAAAATATCTAATAAAATCAGTCAGCATGGGTTGATTAGCCTGGTCAGGTGACTGGCATAATGCAGTTACATTTCCTCCAGCATCTGATATAATTTTTACAGCCTCTTACTGTCACTTCTTGTGCCATCATCATTGCCTTCTGCTGTCATAAAACTTCAGGACTCACTCCTTCAACTTCTTGAGCTTTTGCCTGGATTTTTATCCCAAGTCCAACAAAAGCCTCTGTCTAGTAATTGCTCTTATGCTGGCAACCTGACCAAGAAGATAGTTCCCTATTTAGAGTCCTTGGCATCCTTTCTCACCTGGGCAACACCCACTCTAGTGAAGGTATCAGAGATTTTAATATTTTAGGGTAATTTTAACTTCTATATGTTTCCAGTAAGGATTTTGTCTTTGTCCATAACACTTCTGACCCTATGTTGTTCATCAGTTACTCACAGCCAAGGCATCTGGAAGTTGTCTGCTTCATCCTTTATTGTAAAAGTTTTCCAGGTCCATCATTTAACTAGGTCTGATTTGAGGCAAACTGTTTCTGAGACTGAGTGTGTAAGTCTTTTACACAGTGCATGTCTCTGTCAGAAACGCTTGGTCATGATTGCAGACCACCCAGATGAATATCAGGGCTAATATCTAAAATCTTCGTTCTGAGAAATGACCCCCCTTCCAGCAGAGCAATTAGGTACACATGAGTGCATGCACTTATGCAAGACTCATTGACTGCAGATGTGCTTAAAACAAGTCTTTAATGTCTTAGTGAATCACCATTATGATCAAAATTTAGGCTACAAAATTATGCCCTTTGAGCAGATAAGGATCTTATAGGGTATTTCTGTGAGATATTGCTTAATGATTGCTTGTTTTTCTAACTCTTCAGTAAGGTGACTCAGCTCCTTTTGATCATTCACAAAAATCTGGAAATGTTTAATCAGTTCAGGAAACTTCTAGCAGCTTCAAATTGAATCTACGACTGTCACTTCTACTTACTAATAATCAGATGGCAGAAAAAAACCCCAAGCATAAATTAACCTGGAAATAGAAGCATTAAATGTTTAATGGCTCTAGAGACCTCACATCTTTGGTTTATTCATTAACATAATTATATGTACTGTTTTGTCCAACAAGATTTTTCCTTGGGAAATTTCATACCTTTATCTGTGGGCTATAAAACCCACTGCTTTGGAGTGTTGTTCCATACCCCTTTGTGGTCTCACCTTTAGCTCAGTGTACAAAAGGACTCAGGTACTCACCTGACTTGCCCCCTCCACCGTTAGGCCTTACATACAACACCCAGAGCCTCCCAGACAGTACTTAGTGTTGCCTAAACCCAAAGGGGTCTAATTTTCCAGCACCAGCAGTAAATCCTCACAGCTGCCTGCACAGCTGCCTTGGGCATGCCAGCTGCTTTCCCTGTCATGGGTGGAGCAGCCACCAAGAGATTTAAGCCCTTCCCCAGTTTTGCAACAATGGCTTCATGAACTCAGATTTGGGGATGGCTCTACAGCTGTCAAACCTGGAGGACAATAAGATGTATCTGTGCATGTGGAAGTGGGTCACCTACGTCCTTGAGCCCCCATCCCCTCAGCCTTCCCTGAGCTTCCTTGTCCCCTGATTATGGTTTCTAAAGCAGAGCCTTGCAGCCTATGGTGGTTTAACCACAGGTAGACCATGCAGTCCTGCACTCACTCCCCGACCCTGGCGATATGGGAAGGGAATCACAACAAAGGGGCCATGGATTAGGATGAAGGACAGGGATGGCTCACTCACCAGTTATGGTCATGGGCAAAACAGACTCAACTTGGGGAAGAAAATTAAATTTAATCCATTGCCATTCATCTGAGTAGCACACTGAGACATAAAAATCACATTTTACACCATTTTACTCCCTTCTTCCCGGGCTAAAATCACTTTGTTCCAGATTTCTCTACCTTCTCCTCCTCAGCAGCACAGGGGGCAGGGAATGGAGGTTGCAGTCAGTTCACCTCTGTCACTCTTCCCGTCATAGAAGTCCAGGAACAAGATGTTCCAAAGCAAGCTTCCCATGGAGTCATGGACCTCTTCAGGCTTAGCTCCCAGCTCTGGCATGGGGACATCCATGGGCTGCAGATGGGGCTCCTGTCCAATGTATCTCCTCACCCCCCAGCTCTGGGAGCCCCCTGGCTTGGGAATCGAGCCACTCTGGGGTCCCAGTTTCAGTCACACTTGCTCTTGAGCTCAGGTCTCCTCCCCCATAACCTACATGTGGGTCTTTGCTCTTCCATTGAAGCTCCATGGGCTGCACGGAACCTCCTTTTTCCTCCTCTACTCCATGTGGTTGAGCTGGGTGTCTGAGGTTCTCTGTCCTTGTCCTTGTCCTTGTCCTTGTCCTCCTCCTCCTCCTCCTCCTTCTCCTTCCTCCTGGACCCGAAGCTCTCTCTTTGTTTGGGCCAATGGTTGTCTTTTGTTCAGGTCAATGGCCCCTCCTCCAGGTTCTCTCCACCTTCTTTTCAAGACAACCCTTCCCCTCACAAATATGGATTCTCTATGGCTCAGCCTGGGCTAGGGGCATACGCCTTGGGGCCACGGTAGATTTCGAGAAGTTTCTCCTTCTCCCACTACCAAAAAAGTGACCCCCTCTAACAAACCCAACACATAACCTTTGATCTTAAACCCTTAATATGGGAGTAGCATAGAAAAAAGCTGATAAGGTAGTATTTTAGCAACAACATTAATCAAGTATTTATAAACTACAATGTAATTCCTTAGAATATCATACAGCTATTTCACACAAATGGAGCATTGCTAAATTTTTAAAACACTCAGACCACTCTGAACTACAAATTTAATAGGAACACCTGAGTGACAGCTGGCTTTCATGAATAGAAATCCAGCTCGGAGAAAATAAGTGATCAGCAGGCTGGCCTATTTTGCGGAATGGCTGGCTGGCTGGCACAAGGGATTCACAGGCATGGAAAGCATATAACTCGCAGACAGGCATAAGGGAAACTCATAGGGTCTCAGGCTTGCTGCTGTGATCACTGAACAATCTCTTTCCTTAGAAAATTTATTTTTACAGCAGCTAAGAGCTGCTGCTCTGCTTTCTCCACCTTGTACAGAGTGCCCTTCTGAATTAAACCCTCTTCGTGGAATACAGCCTCTTAAAATTCACTCTTTTTCCAGCATTTACTGAATATCTGTTGACCAAGACCTACTTTCCTGTATACACCTTCTAAATCCACTGCGATAAATAAATTAGCATCTTACTGATAGTATTTCTTCCTTCTTTCCTCCCTTCTCAGTTTGACTTCCTATCTGTTCATGATGCTTTGCCTCAGGTGAGATCTTGGCTCGGGTTAGGCAGATGAAGACAGTCCTGGGGTATTTCTGTCCTGCAGGCAGATACAACCTGGCTGCCCTTCGATGGGCTTGACTATGCAGAAAACAACACATGCATCCTGTTTGCAGGATCAGGCTCTTAGGGTGAAAACTGATGTTCTCTCCTCTCTCTGGTTTCTGAGGCTTGCAGCACACTTTGCAGCACACAGGGATATACTGCAGAGATGGCAACACAGGTCTTTAGAAGGGGAGATGCGGCCTGATGCACAGGAAGCCTGCAAGTCAGAGTACTTGAATTGTCTTTCCAGGTTTGCTTCTGACTTTCTGGGAGATGTTAGGCTCAGCTTGTTCCCCAGTTCTTACAACTACATTAATATTGTAATATACACTGAGGTCTTTATTAAAGTGAGTTTTATGAATGTCAGAATGATGATTATTTGGCTCAGCCACATTCTTCTGAAATGCTTACTCACATTAAAATTTGTTTTTTTCTTTTCAGAGGTTTCAAAGATAATTTGGCTAGATTGTTCCTTTCAAGTAAAGCAATCTCACACTTGCCATGGTTGGATGTGTAGTTGTTCAGTAGCATCATTGCATTACTAGCTTTCCATTCATGTTCTCAAAGAACTTCAAAAGGGATGCTTTGATGTACTTATGGACTTCTTCCAGCTGGTGTATAGCACATAGCGTCTGTGCTTTTTGTAGCAAATCATAACTTAACTTGTGGGATTTTTACCTTTTTACTGACTGCCTGAGGAAGTATACTGAGGGGTGCCTTTTGAACAACATACAGGTGCTGGATAAGAATATGACAGTCATAAGTGGAATATTTATATCAACAGCAAAATCCCTGTGCCCCTGGAAAGAGCTAACCAGTATACTTCCCTGTAGCTCCTCTTTAGATTTCTGCAAAGGCAAAAGACAGTGTGTGGCATCTGAGTTACTTCTGGCTTGATTTTCCCCTGTTTGGGGGAAATGTTGAAATCCTAGCTATCACCATGTGGATCTGAGCTTAATGGTCCCATTGGTTCCACATGTCTTGTAGCATAGTCGTTATCCTCACCAGGTGGTAGCGCGGTTATTAAAACTCCTCTCCATAGGAGCAAATGCATAGTCCTGGGAAGGGGCCAAGGAGCTTTAGAAAGTTTTTTCCTGGTGAGAAAGCTTAACTTTCCAGCCAAAACTGTCTGATGCTGGCTCATCAGATAAAAGACACTTGAGGACTGGTATTAGCCTGATGCAGTCTGTCAGTTGCTGTGTCCCTGTGAGATGGTGCTCTGCTATCTGAAAGAGGGGTGCAGGCAAGGTGTTAACATTGCCCCTTATCTTTCCTGGGGTTGTATATAGAGTGATCAGATTTGGGACACCCTGTCTTCACTACAGGATCCCTCACCTGTGGATTTTCCCCAGTATCTCATGACCATTGGGTAACCTAAGGCTGAATGCTATCATGTGAGCAGCACGCGGTTGACTCATCATTCCATTAGTCCTGCACTGCGCTTAGGCACAGGGTACCACTGTTAGAGTTTAGCATGCAGATGAGATTAGGTCATAGGACTTGTAACTAATTGCTAGACTTTAACCTTTATTTTGAACCTGGGCCCAGAGCATCTACAAAACATCCTGACATGCTGGAATCAGGACCAAAGCTGCTAACTACCAAGTGAGGATGGGCACTTGCTCTGTCACAGAGGTGAGGCTTGTATGTCATGGGCATAGATCTTGATGACTGAGCCAAGACTGTGAAACTAATTGTGCAGGAACTGAGGACCATCATGAACCTGACCATCACATACTCTGATGGTAAGAGGCATTGCTTTGACTGGCTCAAATACAAATATGTTGAAATAAAACCTGCATCAGATGAAACTAAATAAAAACCCTATCAAAACTGAATGTTCCACATGGTCCAGACTTCTACCTCTGGGGCAAAGTTGAGAAGCTAAACAGTGTGTGACTGGTTTTTAAGTCTGTTGCTTAATGCACCATGGATCTGTTGCTCAGATGCTCCAATGATGAACGTGTTATAAGAGCTGACACAGAATAGAATAAGTATGAAAAAATTCAGACATCATGTTGAATTTGCAATTCAGATTGAAGTGCATTAATAATAAATGAACACATGTATTATATATGGAAGTTCCTATTGAAACATTTCTTGAGGGCAACTGAATTTTAGTGCCATAGCAGAATGATAATAGTTTTGCAGCAAATGTAGATTACTGTCATTTCTCTTGTAAATTATGTTGAGCGATAATTATGAACAATGACAGGGCTCACAGAGTATGTTGCAGGAAACTCAGCGTACTGTTAAACTCTGTGTCCCCACCTCTAGCCACAGAGTCAGATCTTACCAGTCTCTTTGGTGAGGGAAGAATAAAAAATATGCTTCAGGTTACAGGTCCAAAAATCATAAGTTTTAAAGGAAAATCTGTTGACAATGGAATCAAAGACCTCTAACTGAAGTCATATTGTCCTCAGAAACCAAACCCACTCAAAAAAACCCAAAAAACAAACCCCAAAAAAACCCCAATACATGAAATAGTGGGAGCTTTCTGAATACTCATTTATGAGCTTAAGGATGATGGGTTGTATCCAGAGGGATTTATTGAAAACCCTTCCTCCTCCATGAGGAGACATGGAGAGGTAGACCAGGGGCATAGTCACAACAGCATGTGCCCTGATCCCCTCTGACCCTTCAGATCTCCCTCTGTCCAAAACAGTCCATATAACCCCTTTCCTGTTACAGAGTGACAGAAGTGGTTTTAATGTCCTCTCTCTGCTCCCTCAAAATAGCAGAATTGATAGCAGGGTATATCTGGTACTCAGGAGGGAAAGGGGAGATTTGCTTATGCTGGAGGACAAGAGCTGCTAGCTTCTTGGCTAATTTTAAAATCTCTTTCAGCGTACAAAATCTCTGTGCTTCTCCACAGGCCTTATAATTCAGTTCAGGAGCAAATCAAGTGGCCCTAGAGGCTCAGTGTAGCCAAGTTGTCTCTTCTAGTGATAAAGGTGCCTGTTTCCCCTGTGAAAGGTGTAGTAGAGGTTCTCTCTCCCTACAGAGAGACAAGAGCAGCTTTGTAGTGCCTTCTATTACTGAACCCAAACTCTGGTCTTTTCCTTTCCACAAGCAGACTTCTCTGTTGAGAGAGTTCTTGGGAACCCCCAAGGATTGTGTTTGGCCTTGAACATCCCTTCTGCCAAGTGTGAATACTTCATGCTGGCAGGACATCTTTTTCATGCTTCCTGCCTGGGCTGTGTTGGTGAATTTGGGCCCTTAGAAATGACTGGTACGCCTGTCCACGGTTCAGTGCCTTTCTACTTCCCTAAATTTAGAGCAGAGATGAGCAAAAGCCAAGGGAAGGGCAGCTTCCCCATCACTCAGAGAGTCCCTTGAGGTACTGAGCACGAGGAGCAACACCAGCTTCAAACAGGACATCCTCATTCAATTATGGTTTTCCCTCCCTCAGCTACTGCTGTTGTTACAATAAGAATTTTTCCACCTCTGTCTTGGACACTTAGCTCTGCCTTAGTGTTGCTGGCTATGTCCACTCTGGGGCTTTCACTTCAGAGCTGAAAAGGCTGATCAGGGAAGATGCTTTCCTAATTATAAGGGTCAATTTTTGTTTTCAGAAATGCTACCGATATGCAGGAGCTGGATGCAGGAGGAGAAGCAGGGTGATGCCTCCTCTCTCCTTTTTGCGCTCTCTCTAGCTGGAGGTTTGACCTGCCTTTACCCTCTTTTGGATTCTTGTATTAATTACCTGGGGATGATGTGTTCAAACTCTTTCCCTTGAACATGCAATGACTAAACCATATTTTGTTTATTAGCTTTTTTTTTTTTAATGAAAGTTGTGATCTTGATGTAATCTCAGGATTTAGGATCAGAAATCAAGGACTGAGCATGAGTCGTGGATTCTCAGGTGTGCTTGGATGCATAAATTCTTAGGGGGCCTGGGACGAAGCACCTTTGCCAATAACATGCCCTGTTTTCATGGTCATCTGTTTCCAGGTCTTCTACTGTTAACAGACAGTAAAGACAGTCAGAGAACAAAATATTGCTTCCAAATTAAGGAAATAAATGACTTAGCTGAAAACCAAAATTAAAAAAAAAATAGGTGCTGAATGTTTGCAGAGTTTGTCAGAAGAAAACCACACAATGTAAAGATGGGAGAGACTGTCAACATCAACACCTCTTGGCTCTGACTCAGGCCTGGTTGTCCAACTGCAGTGAAACAGTCCCAGTTCCTGTGTTCAGTACTCTGACATGGAGCTAAGCCTTCATGTGTAGGATGGAAAAAAATGGTAATATGGGTCCCATGCTGCATTTCCTTCAGTGTTTCAAGACGTAGGCACCTATGTAGGCAATAGCATCTGGACTCAGGAACAGGACATGGAAAGGAGTCAGATAAACTTACTGAATGTGAAACAGAAGAAACCCAACCTCTTACAGACACTATCAAGATTTTTATTTTTTCATTTGAAAAACAAAAGGTAGGAGTTAAAAGCATTAGGCTTGGAAAGCAGATCAACACCCTTTATAGCTCAGCAGAAGATGTAGACCTCCTGAACCAAGAGACCAGGGGAGAGAACAACTTTATCTGAAACGAAAGCATGTAGACTTTGTAAGTGAAGCCCTAGCAAGCTATTGGCACAGCTTCTAATAGCTTCTAAGAGGTCCTGATATCCTTTGGAAGAAATATTTGCAAGGATGTGGAAATTTCTTTCAAATTAAAGCACCTATACTTGACTGTTATAAATAAATTAAACAATGTTCAAGGATGTGGCTCAGTGTGGTGGGTTGACCTTGCCTGAATGCCAGGTTCCCACCAAGCTGCTCTATTACCCCCTCCTCAGCAGGATGGGGAGGGGGGAAAATATGATGGAACAAAAAACCCCCCAAACTTGTGGGTTGAGACAAAGGCGGTTTAATAGAAGCAAAGCAAAGCTGTGCATGCCAAAGCAAAAGAACAAATTATTTATTCTCTACTTCCCATCAGCAGGTGATATTTGGCCACTTCCCAGGAAGCAAGGCTTCAGTATATGCATAGTGGTTACCCCAGAGGACAAACATAAATAACGAATGCCCCCCTCCTCCGTTCTCCTAGCTTTTATTTATAAGCAAACATCATATGGAATATCCCTTTGGTCAGTTTGGGTCAGCTGTCCTGGCTGTGTCCCCTCCCAAGACCTTCCCCACTCCTAGCCTACAGGGTCAGGAGGAATATTGGTGAGACCGCCTTGATGCTGTGCAACACTGCTCGGCAGTAACCAAAACACTGGTGTGTTATCAACACCTTTCTAGCTACTAATACAAAACACAGCATTATAAGGGCTGCTGTAGGCAAAATTAACTCTATCTCAGCCAGACTCGCTACATTCAGTAAGGATAACAGAGCAGTGAGAGATAGACAAGGCAGAAGAAATCTGGGTTTTGTATATAAGTGGAGTGCTGGAACTCCCATTCTAGTTGATTGAGAGCTCATCTGCAGTTAGTGGAGCCTAGAGAATGATTCAGTTCTCTCCAAAGAAAACTGAAGGCATGATCCAGATGTCATTTGCAATGCCTTTGAGGAACCATGGGGCTGTCAGTTATGTCACAGGATCTACAGCGAACCTCGGGCCTCCTGAAGTAGATGCTGGAGACAAGGTAGATACACAAGAGCATCTCAGAAGGCACCAGAATGCTAAGTTGAAGCAGTTAAATGAATCTGAAAAGGTGTCCTGCAGCCTAGTGTTCACTGACTGTGTTTAATTCATGGGCTAGGGTGGGAACTAATGCATCCAACTTCCATGTAGACACCTGCATTTATGTGTCTGGAGATGAATCTTGCCAGAAAAGCCTGTCTAGGAAAGGGAGGCAAGTTGTCCGTACCCGAGAGACTGCCTACAACCTAAAATACGCACCAGAATTTTCAGTGTTATTAGAACAATGCCAGAGAAGTGGAGGTGCACTGTGCTATCCATGCCAGGGCAGAACTGAGGACAGAGTGTGCAGGGTAGACTGTACTCTTGGTGCATGCCAAAGCCATGGAGCATCTGGGGTATGGGAAGACCAAGAAGCTCCAAGTCACAGAGTTATTGCTTTTAATCAAGATACTGCCTCTTCAGTTGGAAATTATGACTCCCCCAGCCCCACCATCCTCAGTGACAGCTAGTTCAGCTGTTTTATCAGGCACAGAAATGGGCTGTGGGCAGAGTATGGATAGATACAGTGCCTCAGGTTACAGATGTGGATTTTCAGCCAGGGAGTGGTAATTCATAACATTGCTAACTCTCTTTTTCGGGTTTGGCTAACCAATTCTTGAATGCTCGGGAAACCTGGATCAGCCTTGGGCTGCTTGGTTATGCAACTATCCTGGTTTTCAGTTGGAACAGAGCTGGGTTCTTTTTTCAGTAGTTAAAATAGCACTGCATTTTGCTTTTCAGCCTGGGACTTGTTATGAGAGAAACACCTATAACACACCAGTCTCTGCATTTTTATTGCTGGAAGTGAAGGACATCATGTTTTGTTAGTCTAGAAGTGCAAGATCTAAGGAGGCAAGGAATGTTTAAATTAATAAACTAAATTGGTGTTTGGGTATGCCAATGGGATATTACATATCATATCACGTCATGTCCAGTATATTAGTGAGAGTCTCTTCCTCTTTTGTCTCTCTCTGGCTTTCGCTCGGGCTCTTGCTCTCCTGGGATTGCGGTTTCGGTTCGGGATGGTCGCTCCTCTGGGATCATTATCTGGGAACAGGCACGGCTTGGTCAGCAGGTGGTGACCATTGCAATGTGTATCACTTATTTGTATATTTTGTTACTGTTATCGTTATCATTACTATTTTACTACTACTATTATTTTAGGTTTTCTCTTATTTCTATTATTAAACTATTCTTATCTCAACCTACAAGCCTCCTTATCCTTGTCCCCCAGTCCTCCCCTGGGCATGGGGAGGAAGTGGGTAAACGGCTGTGTTGGCTGCTAGCCAAGGGCTAGCCCAGTGAACTATCACAACAAGCCAGGTAACTTATGCCTTAGTTTTCCATAACTGTAAAAATAGAGATATTGATCTTCATCCTCTTTGTAAATTGCTCTAATGAGTCATGAGGAAAACTTTTATGTAAATTTCAGGAAAAAACAAGAGCTAGTACCCATTAGTTCAAGGTCCAATTCAAAACTACACAAAAAAAAAAAAAAATGTTGAGCAAAGTGCTACTGTTTTGTCAGAGCACTGCCAATAGACCTCAGCTTCACTATTTTCCAGGTATCAGCATGGAGGCGCCTGAGATAATGGCATAACTTCTGCAGCCATTTGATTCAGGAAACCATAAACTAAATGTTATTTGAATTTCTTTACAAGTAGAAGTCGGACTTAAAATTGAGCTTCTTACTAGATCTACAGTTTCTAATTTCACAGCAAGACAACTGAGACCACTTAAAGAAGCAAAGTCACACAAAACCCATATTTTTTTCCTGTCTAGATGGGGACTCCTCACTCATCTGGGTGCCATTAGGCAGAAGACAGACTGTAATGATAAACAATCCATATTAAAATTTTATGTTCTGAAGAAGGAGTATTGCACATTATTTCATTGGCAAGTCACAACAGGCCAGTGGGTTTCAAAAGGAAAATTATGGTATGTGGTTGAAAACAAATTAGCTGAACTTTTAAAAACTTATATCTTTCAAGATGGAATCATAACTATAAAACAAAAAAGGAAAAACTAGAGGTAGCAAAATTAATGACTTTTAACTTCTGAAAAACTCAGCAAGTTTTATTTTATAGCTGACAGCAACTATTGGTTTCCAAGCACACATCATAGCACTGTTAGAGAGGTCACAAACACTATGAAGAGTCATAGCTGATTCCTATACATTTTGCTTATACTCTTTAGGGAGCATGGAGATGTAATGGATATATTAGTATTTCAGGAGGTTATATTTTTCCATTGAGCTTTCCTGTCCAGTGAAATTCCAATTAGGAGAATTTGTTATCTTGCACCAAACTCCAACTGTGTGCCCAGTTTTCAACTAGGCACCGTTGTCCACAACTGTGAGCTGTTTCAGCATGAAAAGAAGCCAAGCCACAGACTGTCAGGGCTAAGGATTGTAGGATGGAGCACCCATAAGATGTGGGCAAGAAGAACCATAGTAACAGTGATGGTCACTGTGCTGGCCAACTGTCCTTGTCAGACAGCTGTTCTCTGCTTGGAGTTTGTGGGGCTCCCTTCTCACAGCCTCCTTCTTGCAGAGAGGCCAGGAGATCTTCACTTATACTTCTGTACTTACACTTCCTTTTGCATAGCCCCTTTTGCACAGCATACATAGATGCCAGGCTGTTATCCAGCTGCTGACTTTTTTGCCAACTTTGCTAAACACATTCATAAGCTGTAGCAATTTATCTGGGAGAGGAAATCATAAGTTTACTAGGTTGAAAAGAAGCATTTATGAGGGCTAAAGAGAAGGTGGGGAGAGATTTGGGGATGTTTCTTGCATAGATTATACTTGCAGCCTACCAGAAATATACTTGTTTTGAGAATGTACTAAGTCAAGTCTAAATTGGAGTGGCTACAAAGTAAATTTTCACCTTCATTAATCTTCAAACATTCATCATGCTTATGAAGTCCCAGCAAAAACATCTATGACAAGAAGGAATATAACATATTGCTTCTGCAGTTTACCAAATTTCAAGTCATGCTGTGAAGTGATCCCTCTGCATTTTAAACCTATGCCAGACTTGGGCAGGTTTCTCATGGCTGAGTTATGGTTCTTGAAAAATGTCAGAATATGAGAGTTACAGTTCTATTGAACTTTCTAACCCTAATTTTAGTATTATTTTTCATCTCACTGTTAAGCTGATTGTTATAGTTAAGCATTCCTTTCACCTGTTTCCTCATTTTCTTAGTAAGTTTTATTTAGTCTTGATATAAAATCAAAACAATAATAATACATGGATAATAATAGTGTTCACACAGCAATGTAGTTCAAATAATTGCAGCCATTTTTCAGTCCTGTATTTTCAGCAGCCACTTTTCATTGCTATCTCTGAGAGAAAGTGTTTCCCATTATTGAAGGACATAATTATATTCAATTTCATCAAAACTTAACTGTGAATTTCCAAAGTAAAAGACATCATAAATATATTCCTTCCAAAAAAACCCCCCAAAAACCAAACTAAACCAAAAGCCAAAACCAAACCTCCAAGCAAGTCATCAAGCTTGCACATTGAAAACCAAGCAAGTAAACTGATCTGCAATCATGAATTAACTAATATAGGAAGACTGGGAAAGAAAGTGTAATGTTTAGCCCACTTATCAAGACTTTCCATAAAGGCAATGGAGAGGCATGAGCACCTCCTGTGGGCATACATGCCATCCCTAAGATAAGTCTAAGTGAAATAGGTTGACCTGCTTTCAGATGTCAGTTTATTGAATTTAGAGAGCAGAAATGAGTAACATAGACCAGATGCCTCACTTTTTGATGGAAACAGTTAGGTGTCCAACCTTATCAACCACCATTACAGTTCATTATATTTGTGGGAAACACTTCAAAACAGAGTCAACCAATTGTGGAGTAATTGCTGAAGGTAACTAAAAATCAGAAAATTGCTATGTCCACACACTAAGGGAAAGGTACAGTGTCGATGACGATCCCAGGGCAAAAACACAGCTGGTATGCCAGGAATTCCTCTAATATTGCTTTCCTTCAGACTGTTTATCTGTACAGGAGATGGGAAAGACTGGTGGCTCCCTCTCCAACTCCCGTACCAGTCACAGTTTTGACTCCATAAGGCTTGATGTATAGTCTATTTGTGACTCTAGATCGACAGCTGGTACCCCTTTTGACAACCACCTCCCTCTGTGGGCCTTGGCAGAACCATAACTCCATACCACTGACGCCCTTTTTCCCCCTTACAGAGCACATCTCTAAGTTTTGGTGACTTTTAACTTAAAAGGGGGATAGAAGTACGTTTTAGCAATCACTGTAAAGGTATGACTAGAATAATTCAAGCTCCACCCTGCATGTAAAAAATAGTATAAGAATAGCCCCAAGACAGTCAGGGAAGATGCCATTACCGACAAGTAAGGGATGACTCCATCATAGACCTCTGACTCCTGTGACCAGCTGACAGGCTGAGTCCCTCTTCCCCTGCACTGGGATGCCTTTGGGTAAGACTAAGACTTAGACATAGCAGAGGATCTCCTCAGAAACTTAGAAAATCTCTAGAGAATTATTCTACTAACTTAGCGTTTTGTAGTGACTTGTCACCTTTTAGCAATTAATAACCCTTTTAGTAACTTGTAACCTTAATGCTTGTATATACTTCTTCAGACAGTAGTTTATCACTGGAAATCCATACGAATCTGTATTAATCCTGTTGCTCTCTTAAAGGTGCTTTTATTTGCTTACATAGTGGTGCACAATTTCTTGCTGGGCTGTGGCCTGATAAGGCTGAGAGTCCAGAGATCATGACTGGCCAACAGCTGTGGGACACTATCGAGTGAATCCGACAATGATGTTTCCAGACTTGTGGTGTCTTGTCAAACTGTCCATCTGTAACCAGCCACCCCAAATGACCTGTGCTCAGTGGAATGCTGCTAAATTCTGCAGATTTAGCTATGTAAGTCCATAAATCGTGAGTACGGGAGTGCAGCACACTATTCGGTGCATCCACAGCTGTCAGACTGATAGTGATAGATTGATTCACTGCATCTGCAGTTGTCCGACTGATAGTGTTGGAGTGCAATACACTATTCAGTGCATCCTCAGCTGTCAGACCTATAGTGCTCAATTGGGCATCACTCAGGATTTAAGCCTACCTGCCCCCAGCTCCTCGAGTTACCTGAGGGTGAGTTGGAACACAAGGGGGTTTATTTCCTGCTAAATTGCTTCACCACCCTTTTCACATAACACCAGTGACTGCTTAAGGCAGTGATGATCCTGCAATCAATGCTTGTTTGGAACAAGAACAGGAAGATGCTTTTGTGGAAGCAGAAGCAACTTTGTTGTCCAGCACTGCAGTGCAGCTTGGAGCAGTGAAATTGCTCGGCACAGGTTCAGAAGATAAAATTTCTACTTCTTCAAGATGCCAACTTGTTTACCACCATGCAGCTATGATGGTACAGTACACAGTATTAAACCAGAATCTCATTAGCTGGAGGAGCATATATAACCATGTTACTTTCAGAAATGAGCCATCTTCTGAATATTGTTTTCTATATCCTTAAGCAAGCTAATGATGAGCAGGACAGCACCAGGATAAACAAACCTCACTCGAATTCTGGTACCCAGCTTTTATTTCTGTTAATGTTTTCATGCTTCAGTTTGGGCTTAAGACCCATGAACACTGCAAAGGGAAGAGGTGCTTTCTGACACTTGCACCCTGCAGCTGTTGTTCCTGTCCCTCTGACCAAGTCTGGTGTGCCTGCAGCTGTCTGTGGCCAGGCAAGCACTTGTCATTAATATCTGTGCAAAGTCTGGTGGCCTGAGCTGTTCTCCGAGGTGTTTGACTTTGCTAAAAGAGTCATCATATATCTTTTCTACTGCCTACCATCCTGCTGGAATAAAACATATAGCAGAGGGAAGTGATAACATTTTAAATAATCGTTATTTATTGCTATGTGAAGGTATGTCTAAGCCCTGGGGTTAACTCAGCCAGATATTCAGAATTCATTGATCAGAATACCAATCGTTTTAAGGATGTCTTAAAAATTCAGCATAATAAATATATTAATTTCTTATTGTTCCCTAGCTGTTTAAGCACTCGTGGATTTTCCAGGTTTTCTCTGCAACTAGGAAGGGTAGGTGATAAAATGGAGGTTGTGGTTACTCACATTATTTCAGAAGCAGGAGTTACCAGAAAACACCCAAAATATTAAGATGTAATATCATGCTGCAACAAAGAAAGTCTGTATAATTACCTATATGTTTAGGTTAATAAATAGTAATTGATGGCATGTTACAGTTTTCTATATTGTGAGCTGAAATGTGTCTCCTAACAAGATAGTATTTTAAATTTAGATTACGGAAATATAGCATTTTCTCACATCATTTTTATGCCAACCAGAAAAACTCAGAATGGATGTATGTATTTTTCCTGAAGTTCATTAAGTTCCAGGATGATCTGCAAATATTTAACTGATGGTTGCCTGGTCTTTTATTGAAGATGCTTCTGAAATTCTTTGGTGAAATTTCTGTTTTCTTCAAGGAGATCTAAAATCTTGCTATTGTGGAAGAACATTTCTTGCTAAGTCCTTCTTTCTCTAAAAGTTATTTGAGCAGTTTGTCTCATGTTGTATATTTGCTCAAAGTGCAACAGTGTCATTGCCCTAGGTTTCAGCTTCTACCTTCTTTCTACCTTCTGGAAGCAAAGTGTCTAACCAGAGTACTCTTCACCAAGTTAGTTGTGTTCACTGCCATCATCAAAATATTTCTAACAATGCAAGAGGTTTCTGATATGCTTTATCTGTCCGAAACAAGATGAATAACAACCACAGCAGTAGTCTCTAGAAGAACAGCTCCAAACCCCATCACTCAATATGTTTTTAACTCTAGCATACATATTCATTAAGTCTTGATTCATGATATTTAAGTTACTGTGTGATCAAAGCCTCTTTCTTATAAATACAAATTTATTTCTTAAGTCCTTTAACTCAAACCGCTTCTGGACTGGCAGTACCATTACAGGAGAGAAGATTGTCATTGGTTTGTATAAGGGCATCTTGATGGTGTAGGCCTTGGGAATGATGTAAAAAACGCCAGTCTTCAGGCACACAGCTTTTGAATGCAGGGCTAATCCAAATTATTTATTTATTTATTTATTTTTCTGAGTTTTTTCTTTGTACTGAAGCACCTTGAATTCATATAGTGCTCCAGATTTATCAGTATTCAAACAGAGGAACAGGCAGCATATGATAAGCTAATGCAGATGTTATTTTAATACTAATATTAATATCATAAAACAAAAAGTAAAGGGTTAATCTGCACCATTTGTCCATCTGATGAAAATAGGCTTAAACACCCTTCCCAATTGTAACAGAAATCCAATATTATTAACACAAAGCTGATTTCTGGTATTCCATACAGCAATTAATTTAATTGTTAGCAATTGCTAACAGTTAATTGCTACTACTTTGAAAGGATTTTTCAATTTTAGTCTATTTTTTTTATCTCTTCAGGTCATGCATCATCATTTTCTGTCATGAAACTATAATTTTTCCACTATTTCCTTTTTGCCCTTGGCTCATTTGTATGACAAGCTGGAAATGTGCATTCCCCAGTGAATGACAGAACTTGTGTTAACCAATGAATGGAAACTGACTGCAAACCACCCTTGCAGAATGGCACAGATTAGTACTCCTGCATTTTTTGAGGAATAAAGCACTTTCTAGTGTGGAAAAACATGGCAGGAGCAGCCCTTATTTTATAAAAGTAAAGCTGCAGGCTGTAGGGCTTCTAAATGCAAATGCTTAATTTCGATCCTATGAGATGAGTCTAGTCAAGGAAGGAGCAACTTAGTCAGATCACCCACTTTTTTTCTCTTGAGCAAACTATATTTTCTGGACTCTTTTTGGAGAGCAAACCTTAGGCTGTACAAGGGTGGTATAGCCCTCATCTCAGAAAGTGCATCAGGGAGAGCTCTCCTTATGGATTCACAACCATCCACAACTGCAGGGGGGAAACAAAACCTAGAGAATGAGTAATGTAAAAAATAAAGTGCATCAAAATAGGATTTACTAAACAATGACAAGTTGTTGGGAAGACTTACCTGCAGAGGAAATGAGCTATGGGGAGAGAAAAGGAAATAATGTCAGACAAAAAAGGGACAATAAAGCAAAAAGAAAAGCTCAAAATTATACAGAAGTGTGGTAAAGTTCCTGTGGTGTTTGATGAGAGCAGATGGGTTTTCCCAGAGACGCACACGGAGGACAGTGGTCCTGAAGATGAAAGTACAATTGCTTTAAAATAAATAAAAGAAAAAAAGACTGAGATAATTAAGAGTAACAAAACCTACACAGGCAAAAAAGCAAGACAGTGTCAGGAAAGACTCAGCTTTCTACTAAAACCTAGGGTTCGTATGCAAGAGTTGTGTTTTCAAACCTGAAAAGAAAGCTTTTTCTAAATACTACCAAACAAGTGGCATCTGTATGCCTGTTGGCTGAAGAGTACTCAATTTCAAATTTTTATTTTTGCAGCAACTTTGATGGGAAAACATTGAGAAAATGCCCTTTTATTTTATTGCTTTTCACAATTGTCCGCTCTTGATTTCTGTTCCTTGTTAAAAAGAAATAAAACTGACCTGGAAAGTGTGTAGAATTCTTTATCAAAATAATATAAATGATAATATCAATAATTACTCACAATATTACTGATATTGGAGTGGTAGATTCTACAATCTCTGTAGGATATCATTTGTAGAAACTGAAGGATAATAAAGATGATCTGTAACAGATGTAACATTTTTGTACGTTAATTAATAAATCACTTGCTGCAGTGCAGTGTAAGGACTATATTGCTATACGCATCATGAGATGTGTCAGACCTTTGATATTTTGTCATTGTGCCCTGTTCTTATACAGAACTGATTCTTCTGTGGAATTCAATGTTGCATGCCAGCTAATAAAACACAATTATATGTTTTTCTCTATGGGTATTAAATGTGTTGCTGTAATTAAAATGTGACCTCCATGGAAGAGTTTATGCAGAGTGGATTTTAATGTGAGGTCAAATGGCAATACCTAAGTCAGAAGGAATTTTAAATAAAATATACAAATGTGTTTTATTTATTCCATTACTATTATCTGCACCAAAATCTGCAGATTTTGATAATCTACAGTGATCGTCATTCACTTAATTAATTGGATAGTTAGAACAGGTAGTTATCAAACCTTCACACCAATTCCCAGGGCCCGCTAGCTTCCTTCCAGGAGGCTACTGATTGCTGCTACCTGCAAATATGGTTAGACTTGCCAGGAAAAAAGTCCGTTAGCAGAGAACTGACTGATTAGTCAGTACAGTTGATGTGGTAGGAGAGGTAAACAGGATTGAAATGTCACCCTACTGCCTGAGTAGCTGCATTGTTCAACAGCTTTTGGACCCTGAACCCTTTGAGATCCCGAAGCTTCTATGTTGGCCAGCATTGACAGATTCTTGCCCCTCGTTTGGGTTTTGAAGCAGGATACAGAAATTCTTTGAACTCCTCAAACCAAACACAGATCAGGAAATGGACCCACAGAGTGCATTAACATTTAAATAAGCAGTAAAAACGAATGGGTAATTTCTAGATTTTTTTTTCTGATTTGTGTTTGTTTTGCCCCATTCAAAGCAAGAATACCCTGCCTATGTAAAGGAGGTTATCGGTGTTCAGCCAACCCACAAATGCATGTCTAGTCTAGTGCTGGGAGAGGGGCCATGGTGCTGGCTGCAGAACCTCCATAATGGTCTACACGACTATCTTGGCCAAAAAGTTTTAATCAGAAGAGCCTCCTAGATTCCATACTGTTGATTAAATAGGTGCTTTACTGAGTAGAATTCTATACTGACTGTAACCATCAGTGCTGTCAGATTCTAGCTACACTGAAGATAAATGCTTCAAAAAAAACCCCAAAATATTTCTCATGACAAAATAAGGGAATGCAATCAGAACATTGGCATAGTTTGCATTACTGTTCAACAACCTGGTCAGTGGCAATACGGAATTGTATCATTACATTAGATTGAGCATGTATCATTTGATCTTTTTGAACATAATCAAAAATATCTTTCCTTTCCAAAAAGAGAATCTTGCACAAAATTACATCGCCTCTTTAGAGGCAGACCATATTGAGAATTACATTGCTTCAGGTAGTAATAGTAAGATATGCACTCACTCTATCTCTTTAACTATACAAGATGAAAGCACCCTAGAGTAAATAGGGAAAATCTTTCCTTTTGATAGAGAACAGAATGGAATTATTTTGATTTAATGAAGAAATGTAATTTAATTCAGATATCTGGGCTTTTTGCCTCTGTAATGTTAGATATGTCGTCTTGAATATAATTAATTGAAATTGAAATAAAATGCTTTGATTTGAAATGCCATTAAAAGAAACTTGTCACTTAACCAAGCTTTCAAAACCAAATAAAATAACCCATAATTTTAATAATACTTGACATGGAAAGAGTTGGTATTGCTCATTAAAATTCTACTACCAAGTCTTTGGTTGGTTAATTTTAAGTGATTTTGAGTAGATAAAATGCAATGTCAAAAAATGTGATGCCTAGATGAAGCTAATGTTATTAAAAACTTTAGGTTTAGTACTTTTACTGAAAGGAAGGAAGCAATTAAGTACTGATGAAGTGTTTGAAGCAGGTTATCGGTGCCAGCTCACAACCCCAAGCTGGAATGCCAAGGGAGAGCTAGTTAAATTTGTGTATGTGATTTGCGTATATTTCTAAATGCTCATGAACCTATTTGAATTACAAGTTTTTTACTAAGATCCAATTAAAAAAGAAATTCCTCAGCTGTTTCATACATTAATTATTTGCAGTGCTATAACAGAGTTAAAAGTATGGGAAGCAGTCTGTTACGAAGGATTTACAACTTTTTTATTCTGTCCCTGAAAGGGTTAAATCCAGTCTGTAGTGTTGGTTTTCCTTATAGATGGAGAGTACTCTAATGGAGCATTAATGAATAAAGGCACTTGCAGACATGGGCAATTTAAATGAAGTGATGAGAAGGAAAATTCCAATTTGCAAGGCAGATCAATACAGCGCTGCATGAATCTTGTACATTGTTGTTCCTTCTCATGAAAATTAAGGTCATTGTCTAACAAGCTGCAATAGTAATTGTTCTGGAGAACTGTAGAGTGAACCCACTTGGTTCCAGACATATTTTCTAACTCTGAATGAAGTGCTTTCTTCTCCCAGGAGTAGTGAACATCAGAACAGATTAAAAGTTTATTTTGATGTGTCTGTGCTTCTACAAGCGACTTGGAAAATGATGCATGCTTTTTTCTTTGAGACCTTGAGCTGAGGTAGCAGCAGCAGGGAGCCAGTGTACGAGAGCCCAGACCAGTATGCTAAAACCACTGCCCTAATGCAACCTGGGGCCCCACTTCTTTGTGTTTCAAAACTTCTCCATGATATTTTATATCCTCACCAAAATGATTGACTCCTTCAGATGGTCACACCTTCCTCCCTCTAGCTCCCTCTGTCTTTCCATGGAAATCCAGAGGCTTTTCAGTTACGTAATTCTATTTTTTTGCACAAAATGTTAAGGAAAAAGGTATTTTTAATTCTCTCCAAAATTTCGGTTGGTGGTATTATGAAGTAAATGGGTTTGGGGTGAAGCTATTTAGTTGTTAGTTGTCTGTCATTCTAGGGTTTTTTAAGTGTTGCATTACGTTTTTGCAACAGAAGGTGGTGTGTGCAGGTGGAGGGAGGATGCGTATATGTTGTGCTGAAATTCCATAGAGATTATGCGCAGAAGGTAAAAATCAAGATGTAATTACTGGTGCTGGATGGGAAACAACTTTCCTCTTTTATAAAATGAATCCTTCAAATCCCTTTGAAGCCTTTTTACCTTACCTTTTCATAGAATAACAGTATGGTGGAGTTTGGAAGGGATCTTGGGAGGGCATCTGGTCAGACCCCCTGCTGAAGCAGGACTATCTAGAGCTCGTTTCCTAGGATCATCTCCAGACAGCTTTTGAGTATCAGCAAGGATGGAAACACCACAGCTTTTCTGGGCAACCTGTGCCAGTGCTCAGTGACCCTCACAGTAAAAAAGTGTTTCTGATGTTCAGAAGGAACCTCCTGTGTTTCACTTGTTGGTCATTGCTTCTGGTGTCACAAAGCACCACTAAAAAAAGCCTGGCTCTGCCTTATTTACATACTTCCTTTGGGTATTCATAAACCTTGATAAAATTTCCCTGAGCCTTCTCTTCTCCAGGCTGAAAAGTCCATGCTCTCTCAGCCTTTCCTCATAGGAGAGATGCTTAAGTCCCTTAATCATCTTTGTGGACTTTTGTTGGACTGTCTCCAGTAGCTCCATGTCCCTTGTGTACTGACAGGCTCAGAACTGGAGCCAGCACTCCAGGTTTGGCCTTGCAAGTGCTGAGTAGAGGGGAAGGATCGCCTCCCTCAACCTGCGGGCACCACTACTTCTGATGAAGCCCAGGACACCCTTAACTGCCTTTGCAGGAAGGGCAAATTGCTAGCTTATGTTTAATTTGGTGTCCACCAGGACCCCTAAGTCCTTTTCTGCAAAGCTGCTTTCCAGCTGGGTGAGAAGAAGCACATTTTCTAGAACTCCAATACTTGCTTAGCAAAAAGTCTTGGCTGACTTCTATATTTCCAGGGGAAAATGCCAACAGCCCCACTCACGCCTGCTCTCAGTGAGAGTGCCCCCCTGGAAACAAAGCCATACAGTTGTTTGCAGCAGCAGAGTAGGATGCCACGGAGAGCCCTTTCAGGTCTCTGTTCAATGCATTCCCACCAAAACATCAGTAACAAAAGCTTTCCCTGATGATTAACTGCTGCAGCCTTTTCCTACTGAGTAAGGATTTGTCCTGGCCTCTTCCTTGGTCCATAGCAGCCCTGAGATCAGACTAAACACAGGTTTGCTTTTGCTTCTAGATCATGACTGCTTTAAGACTGCTTTAACAGTAATCTCCTTTCTTACTACAACCCCTGTCCACTTTCACTTACCCACATACTTTCATTTTTACTATACCTCATGGTTATACTCTGTGTAACTCATAGAAAGGAGTGCTACTTTGCTTTAGATTCCTTTGAAGATGATAGATATGTTGAAGGATATTGGTATCACAGACACCTATATGTAAAATGTTAGGTATATTTAAGTGTTCTGTCATCATGAGAACCTGTTTGTATAAGTCAGAAAAAGAAAGGAAATAAAGGCTTTTGTTGTGATTGTTACTCAACTGACACCCAGCACTCAGAACCTCCTCCTGACAGGATCTTCTCTTACCAGACCTTCAGAGTATGGGATTTCTTTATAATGCTTTCAATGTCTAAACCAGTGTGTGTTGTTGGCACCTAACAAACAGTATTAAGGCCCACATATTTAAATGTGTTTAACCAATTGACCCAGGTTTCCAGGATCTGTCTCTAGATTCTTACACGACATCTTTTATCCCTATACTACAAAACTCTTTTCAAAGGGAGGCAAGCACTGCTGGTACCCCATTCTTGGCAGTTCTGCCTCCCTGATCATTTACTATTGAACTACAGTAATCAGAGGGTTTACAGGCATCAAAGTAAAATCCTTACATGAGAATGAGAAAACCATTCAGTGAGAACAAAAAGCCTTAAGAATTTAAGAAAGAACATATGACAACATGCAGGTCCAAAGGAAAAATACTGAGTTCTATGCCTCACTTCCTAAGAAAAGATACAGTTTTTACCACCTAATTTTAACTGTATTTTGGAAGAGCTCTTTGAAAAATAGCTTTCAGCTGCTTGAGTAAGTTTTTCAAACATGAAGAGAATTTGTAAGTTCTTTTGTTCAAGCATCAGTCTCATGTGCAAAATGCTCCTCCCAAACACATCTCTCTTGGAGGTAAAATTCATGTGTCTTGCCTCATCCCCAAACAAATGCTTTTGCATGAGTCATAGACTGTGAAACTATTAACCCTAATTGAAATGCACATCTAAACTGACACTTAACCCTGATTTTTTCAAGCAGCACATGAGGCTGTGGGCGATACTGTCTTATTTGGATAGCACCTTGCAGCCTGGAGGCTTTAAAAGTATTTTATTTACATAATGTCTCATTTATTTTGTAAGAATTACACTCCCCACCACTGCTATGATCTTCTTTGGCATAGATAATATCCAGCAGCTGTTTATCAGCCTACAGAACTGCTGTGTAATAAGAAATAAAAAGAGATTGTGCATCTCACTGAAACCATGGAGTCAATCAAGAAGGAACACTATCAGGAAAAAAAAAAAAGGAAAAAAAAGCAGTCACGAGGCTTCCACCCTTCATTTGCACAGTGCTGAGGGTCACCAGAAGATACAAAATGAGATGGAAAAAAAAGAACAGTCACTAAGTTTCCAACCGTGGTTTGTACAGTCCTTCTAGTTACCAGCAGGCAGAGTGCACTAAGACACAGGAACCACCCTGGGCAATCTCTGTGGGGAACAGTATTTTACATAACCTGAAAAAACAAATGCATAAGCCAAGATTTTGAGAAGTGACACATTCTTTAGCCAGTGAATAAAAGATATTTTTAAAGAGGGTAGAGCCTGTGTTTTTTTCTTCAAAAGCAGATACTTATGAGGGAACACTAATTTCACCACTTGGGCAGCCAGTGAGAACCACAGGAGAATGCAGAGAATAGCTGTGGGAGATAAATTGCACAAACCTTTAGAAGTCACACACCTGTTGAAGTGGTTTTCATGTTTTATTGTTTTAAATAGTATGATCAATATTCTTGTTGGGGTTTGATTAGGATTAACAGTACAGGAGAAACATGAAACAGTTTGGGCTGTTAGGTGGGCAAAGCTTGTATAGTAGGAGAGATATTTATAGAACAACAGGGAAAATACTGCTGGTGTCTTACAGGTGAGAGAATATTTAAATGTAGAGAAATGCAATACAATTCTACTTGTGAAAAATTTTAGATATTGCTAATTACAGAAATTACAGAATATAGTATTAAACCTGATAAGAGTAACAGGAACTTTTACTAAAGAAATAATACATTTTTCAAGACGCATTGTAAGTAAACACCTTGAAAGCCAGCTCATGTCAATTTGTCTTGAAATACAGAAAAGAGCAAAAGTTAGCTCAGCAGCAGTTGGGATGACAGGGTTTGTGAATTTATCTCTTCAGAAACAATGGAACATTTGGAAACAAGTACTTTGCCACTTATCATTATCAACTGTAATTGAAATTGGCGAAGCTCAACACTGTTCTGAAACTGTGAAAGCTGTGTCATCAGATGTTGGGCTAACACAACAGAGGGCCTTAATGTTCACTGACAAGAAAGCTTTGGAGTATATAAGGTCTGCCCTCATCAAAACTCTAAGTTCCTAAATATGACAGTAGAACATGTATATAGGGGGAGAAAGAGCCTCACCCATAGTGTTTATATCTTTTTAAGTAGTGCATTCCTTGCAAAGGTCTTCCAGATGCTCTTGTTGCTGCTGATACACACAGTAATTATATTTAGGGATTGTGTATCATTCCAGCATCAGTCAAGCATATTCAACTGATTGCAAGAGAATGACAGAATATCTCAATTCTAGGCTGCCAAATAAATTCAACTGTTACATATAAAGACTAGTGATTAAGGAAACACAGAGATATAATATGTAAATTATTGAAGTTCTGCAGGCTGAGGTTTTGCATTCAGCATAAAACATCAGGTTTGAAGGAGAAGAGCAACTGCTCTCATCTATATTTCTTGCTTGTTGGCAGGGACTTGCAGGAGGGAAGGATGACTTGCTGTGAGTCTATAACCTGTAGATTACAGGCTATTTAGCTGGCTTTCCTTTCTATTTTTTTTTTTCCTATTAAATGCTTTTATTCTTTGCCTGTCAGACTCTTCTATTAATAACAGCATTCAGGTATTACCACAAAGACCAATATGGAGAGAGAGTTGTGCATTAATTTCTTGAAGGTTAAGGATGAGATGTCTGAAGAAGAGGTGTTTAGTTATGTCAGTCACCAAAATCCTTTCTACAGACAAGGGAAAGAGTTAATACATCAGAAGGGTGATGCCTTCCCTCTAAAGACAAGGGTTTAAAGTTGGTAGATTGTGTTGCTTTTCAAGGTCTCCTCCATCAACTGAAGAGGAGATCAGATGACAAGTTTCCATTATGTGTCTGAGCTTTTGATGGATAAAAATAGGATAATTACCCAGCTGAAGTGAGACAATTCCTACATTTGGATGCCAGAATTGCTCTTTATATGTTCTTTCCTGGTGACAGGGAGAACCTGTAAAACTGGCTGTGATGACGGAGGGTCTTCTTCTCAACCAATACAAAAATGTTGTTACCTCTGTGATTTCTTCATCTCAAGAAACAGTGAAGTCCAGGGAGTGAGCTGTACCATCCTGAAACACTTCAGAAAAATGGGATGGATTATCCTCTGAAGATGTTACCATCATAGAGAAAAACATCTACTGACAAACCTCTGAATGGTTAAATTTAAGTGAGTTGAATCTCACTTATATGATAGCTCAGACTGAAAGAAGGCACTGTATTGGGTGTGTCAAGGTGTTGGTGCCAGGGGGGCTGCAGGAGTGGCTTCTATGAGAAACCAGGGGCTACCTTATGCTGGACACAGCTGGTTCCAGTTGTCTTCAATGGACCCACTGGATGAACGTGGCTGAGCCTATCAGTCAAGCTGGTGGTGACTGAGGAAAAACACATTTAAGAGAGGGCAAAATACCACAGAGGAAGAGGGAACAAAAGAAAAGAGAAAAATCAGAGGGAATACCAAAGGTCAAAGGAACAGGAGAAGGATGTGCTCCAGGTACCAGAGTAGATATCCCCTGCCACCCACAAAGGATCCATACTGGAGCACAGGAAAAGAATGAGAAGGAAGGATCAGCAGAGAGAAACTGCTGTGTACTGATCAAAGTACCCCAGCCCTGTGCTGCTTGCAGCAGGGGAGAGGAAAGTGGAGTGAAAGTGTGAAAAAGAGGGAAGGAAAGATGCTTTTTATTAATTTCTGTCTTTTTGTTTTCCTGAACTAGCAATTATGTTTTTATTGGGAATAAATTAAGTTAATTTTCCTCAAATTGAGTTTGTTTTGCTGGCAACCGTAGTCGGTAAGTGATGTCCCTGTCTTTATCTCAACTGATGACCTTTCTTGTTCCTGTTCTTCCTATTATCGCCCCATCTCACTAAAAGGCTGGAGTGAGCGAGTGGCTGGGTGGGTTTTTGGGTGTTAACCAAGGCTAACCCACCATAAGCACACTTACCCTCTATTATGATAAATTACTTTTATGTGTCTTTTCTAGGAAAAAATGAAACCCTGAGTGTACCCAGTTACTTTGGAAAGTACAGCAAATTCCATATGTGGTCTTGATTGAATGGAATGAATTATGAATGATAAAATACAGATAATGACTTAATATTTCCTTTTCCCAGATAATTCAGGAGGGAAGATTAGAATAGTCTATCAGAAGATGAAATGGCTTTAGCAATATCTAAATATTTCCAGGTATACACACAGAGTATGTGCAAACCTATGCTAATATATACACAAACCCAAGTGGTAGTCAGATTTGCATTGTAAGCTGAATAATTTAATTGGAAATGTATTTTTCCATTCAAAGTCATAATTTTCTGAATATTTCACTTGCTCTGAAGTAGAAAAACAACAATCATTCAAAAAACTATATTGAATTAGCTGGATTGTTTGGTTTTGATTTGCAGAGACAAAATATTTCATTTCAAATTTCACCTTTTACATGAAAACATGATTATATGAATTTTTACTTTAAAACAGTTTTTCAATATTGTTTTTCAAAAGTGTTAAAACTGGGCTTTTCTATATCACAGTATTTTTTCCCTAAGTGAAAAGCTGTCAATACTGACACATACTAAAAAAACATTCATTGTGGGTGTGAATATTACTTACCTAGGAAAATAATTCTGACTAAAATATTCTGACTGGCAGACCATTTATCCCAGGTCATCCTTTTCTTTAACTCCTCTTTGCCACTGATGGTGGAGCAGGTTTTCTGTTCAGAAGCAGATGCAATAGCCTTCTGGACTGGTGTCACAACAGTCACCTTCTCTGCAGTCACTATGGTTACATGGCAAAAGCAGCATTCATCCTTCATGCTCGCTATTCAGCTGTCCCTATTCCACTTTCTACCAGGTCTGCATTCACCATGCTGGCATGGCTGCATTGCTTGTGAGCTCCCTCATCCTTTTATGGCTGGGAATGAGCACAACCCCTCACTCTACCTTTCTCTTAAGTGTTAACCCTGGTGCATGGCTCTGAGAACAGCAAGGTCTTGCAGAGAGTGTGCACTGATAAGCAGCCGGCACAAAGGATGCATTTAGTGTGTGGGACTGTAGCTTAATAATGGGGTCTTGCAAATGGTATCTGAGAACATAATTTTCAAAGCCTGGGGTTCATTAGTTAGGTATGGCTGTAGTTGGATACTCCTGGAAGCAGAAGGGAGTTCTGTAGACATTAGAGTAAGATGGACAAAACCATCTGAATAGGATACACAAGTGTAAGACCCAGCTCTATAACTTTCTTCAAAAGGAAATCAGACTGAAGTCAGACCTGCTTTAAAACAAGCTTTTTGGTGGCTCTTTAAGATTTCTGCAATGGCTTTTCACTCCTTGTTTCAGGCCAGGACCAACAGAGCTATTCTGAAGTGCCTCAGCAAGCATATGGTGCGTGTGCTATTTCCATCATTAAGTACCCAGGCGACAGAGAAAGGAACGCCTGCTGGAAAACATTGTGGGAAGGGGATTTCTGTTATCTGAAGTGCAGGAGTTTATGACTTGAACTGTGGATATGCCTCCTTGCTAATTAATATCTGGACAGAAACAGAAATTGAGTATTATAAGTCTGAAGTATCATTTTGACACGTTAACCACCAATTCTCTTAACGAGTGGTTATATTTTCACTTGTTAGAGATACCTGTTCACAAAAAAACAACTATTCACACCAGGCTCTTCCAACTGTGGTTTAAAGTGGTGCTGTCATTACAGAGCTGACAAAATGCGTACACCCTGCCAACTTGTTGACAGAAAGAGAGAAACACACAATTTAATACAGCTGTTTTACTGCAAAAAGTATCAACAATGCTTCAGCCTTTTTATTTCAGTCCTGTCAATCAAAAATACCAAATAAGTTAACATGCCCTGGAAGAATGCTTGTTTTTGACAGCATTCAGAACATGGTGTGACATTTTTTTTAAATTTTATTTTTTATTATCTGTTCCTTTGGCCTATTCACACATCTAATTCTTCAGAAGACTGCAGCACTCCTCAGTGACTCCAATGATGAATTCAGGGAAAGTTTTGGGCACATCCCTACACCTGAACATATCAGACAGGTACAGTTGTTTCCCTTCTCTTAAAAGAAAGGTTAGGTTTCCTTAAAGATGAGATCAGATTTATTGATACTTCTTAGATCATTACCTGTACCCACTTCACCCACTAGCATATTGCTTTAATGAACTTGTGTTCTTGTAATTGCTCAGCATTGGCATTTCTGAAGGTCTGATATCAATCTCTTGTTTTACTAAATATTTTTTTCTTTTTTCTTTTTTTTTTTTTTAGTGAAACTTGACAAGATGTAATCTTCACAGCAAATTCCAATTCCTCCCCAACTTTTTTCCTACTTTCCTTTTCCTCTCTTCTTTTGTAACAATCCTGGTCTATTTATAGTTATTTCACTCCCTAGATTATGTAAACCAGCCCATTTGAATTTGTGAATGAACCCATCCTTGGATGGGCATTAGACTGCTGTGTCCTGAACAGGAAACTGATGTGGGAATGCACATTACCTGGACCATCAGCAGTTTAGGTTTTTTACAAGACTTTTATCTCTTCCATATCTTTCCCTCATATATTTTTAAAATAGCAGAAAAATTATCTCTGGAGACTTCCTGATGATGTTGTGAGTTTCTAGCCTGTGAGATTTCCATAGCACTAATTTCTGAATTAGTAATACCCTAATGCAATATAGTAAATCCTGATTAGGCTACCTGTCAGCAGGTAAATAACATATTTATGAGACATACAGTCCAATTTCTAATTTATAATGATATTTCCAAAGAGGAACTGGAAAAGACAGTCAGCTAGATTTTGACCTTACTTACAGTGAGTCTTTCTAACTATAGGGAATCTGAGATCTTCCTGGTGAGCAGCAACACTTATGATCTGTTCAGTGAGAATTCATAGGCTGAAATCTCTCTGCCAATAAACCTTGATATTTTTCTTGCCTAATTCTCTGTGAAGTTCATGCAGAAAATTCTTAAGGCAAAAAAGATGGTTTGACTCACTGTAAGTTTTTAATAAGTAATCCAGGATAAAGTCATTCAGAAGGAGAAAGTAGCCATTCTGATCTATCCTTTTTTAATGGATTCTGTGACAAAGGAATGAAGCAGCATGGTGGGCCCAGGAAAAAAGCATATTTTTGACAAAGGCCAATGAATTTTGCATTCCGCTTTAGACAGAGCTGTCCTGATGTGAACATTTCCATTTCAGCAATGTACTTCAACATCAACAACAATATGATAAAAATATAGCCGTTGTTATGAGCAGAAAGCTTGTTAGAGCCAGATTTAGTTGCCCAAGCATGACTGGGGAGGAGTCCAAGAGACTTTCTGGACCCTATAGGTCTGCCCAGAACAAGGAGCCAGAACTCTGTTATACAAAGGATATATCTGAAAAAGATAAATATGAGAGAAAGATGCAACTGGCACTGGAAACCATGGCAACAGGTGGGTGCATATCAAAAGAAGAGGAAATCCAGAAGCAGAGGTTAAGACTCAAATATATTCATGCCTTCTCTATGAACTCCCTGTGGTCTGGAGAACTGTCCTTTTGGAAGCTGCAAGATTTCACTCTGCAGCACATTTTAGGAATGTGTTCATTTCTTTTAAATATTTCAGATACATAATCATGAGCCAGGTATCTACATGGTATAACTGCATTGAAATGAAGATACACAGGCTAGTTTCTAGAAGCTTAAATGCCTGGGTAGAAGCTTAAATGCCTGTCTGAGACTTCTCAAGTGTAAGGAAACTGTTTCTTAATCATGCATTTAATTCCACTCATCACCATCATTATTCTAGCAAGGAAAAGTTACAATGTTTTAATTTATGGATCTGTGCATAACATTTATCAGTGTCTTGTTGCTTTTTACTCTCAGAAATATGACACAATTGTCTTATTTTGTAGTAATATTTTGATCTAATGTTGCACATCAGAATTAATCATAAAATCTCTATGCTTTTTATCAATTTATATAATCTCTCTTGAAATTTTTTGTATAATCAGATGTGTTTCTCAAAACATCTGAACACCAAAATGCTAGATCTCTAGTTTATCTGCTTTTGAAAGATTAACATGACGCTACAAACATAGCAGTTCAAAGAGATGGAAACAAAGTCAATATATACACTTGCACACAATTTTAATTTTTCTCCCTAAACTACAGCCAAAACCTAGAATTTTTTAAAAATTGTTTGATTCCTAAAAAAAAATAAATAAAAAAATTAAATTATAGACTTATGGCTGTAAAGTCCAAATATTTTGGGCAAAAAAAATTTAACACAAACAGTCTGGGTAATCATATACCTGAAATACAAAATAAAGAACAGTTTGGTGGCTTTCCTTTTCTAATAATATTCAAGCTGATAGATCACTTAAAGACTTCACTCAGTTTATGAGGGTCAGAAAGTAATCTTTTTATTCAAAACAACTCAAGTGTATTTTGGCATTTAAACTTTCTCTGAATATTTTGTTTCTGTTTCAGGTAGGTTCCTAAAGATCTCAGCTACTCCATCAAAAAACCTCTGTTCAGTCCAAAAAAGATAATTGATACCCTGTTACTTACCCACCATTATTCTAGCAGCTTTGCTGTCCTCCAGAATATCTGAACATATTCAGAATTGAGAGACTTAAAATGCATTGCAATATGGATATTTTCAGACAATTTCCAATTAAGAGACAAGTATGTATGTGCTTATTTTTTTTTTCTTTTTTTTTTTTTTTTATTCTCAATGAAGAAGTTTTTTGAACAAGTTGCCATTCTTTCTCAGTGTATGTGTTTGTTCCTGGAGACCTTTGCAGTGCCACTATCTGTGTCCCTCCAGCCTAGCTTTTGCTCTTTACAATATATATCCTGTCTTTTGCCTCTGTGCTGATGGCAGTGAAACATGTCTGTCAAACAAAATGCTTTCCTTTACCATTTAATTGTCTTTGAATTTATGTCATGATCATCAATTCTTCCATCGACTGCCTCCTCCAAAACTGACTGAGAAAATGAAATGTTCCAGTTCACAGCCTATTCTCCAAAAATAGAAACATTAAAAAGCATGAAAAGTTTGTCCTAAATGCTGTTAAGGTGTCCTGCTCAGCCTGCAGTTTAACAGAAATTCTGTCATGGGACATCTGGAAGCTGAATTAAATGATACTTTTACAACAGTAAAAGGCCCGTATTTTGTGTAGTAAATTTTGATGAAATAGCAGGTAAAATGTTATCTCCTTTTGAAATCATTAGTAGTTCCATAATAGAAGTCTGTGCACTCAGGATTTAATTCAAGGGAAAAATCAATATTGAGAGGTATACTTTACATCTTCAGAACTCTGAGCTGATGCACACTGTGGATCACTCATGGTCACTTTATAAATTTCAGTGATTTTAAAGTAATTTATAACCTAACAACAACAACAACAAAATGTAAAAAAGTGTGAATAAATCAATTTATTTCTTAAAATAAATTAATCCTCAGAACTATAGAAGACAGTCCTGGCTTATGCAACATGAATTCTGAACGTAGACCACTAGTCTGATTTGTTCCTGATTTACCTAAGTGTTTTGCTAATTGATGGGGTTAGCAAAAAACGACACAGACACCAACTTGAAAATAAAACAAACTTATTCTACCTTAGAATAAAGTGGAAAAAGTAAGGCATAAGCAGGGTACAGAGTTAAACAGGGTAATGCACCTAATCATTACTACATAAGAGAAAGCAGCATAGAGATTAAGAAAGATACATCACCAATTGCCATACTTTACTATCATCCAGACCTGTATATAAGCTGGGGAACTCTAATCACAGCAAAGGATCTGGAGAACCTTTCTTGGCAATTGGGAGGCCCTACACAGTGCGTCCACTCGTAGGTGAGGTCTCCATTTTCACTGTAAGATGGTTGTGCTTTTATTTATACACTTTAACAAAGAAATTGTGTAAAAAGAAAGTATGATAACATCTGTCTGGCGCTCAGGCGCATCTCAGACCTGGCCAGTATCCAAGAAGCATCCAGGAAATTACTATTTTGGTCACTTTCTTCTGCTGGCTTCTCTGCAAAGCCTGGCCGGGGCCCAAGGAGGAACAAAGGAAGTTCTTATTGATCCAACTTTGACCACCTACTTCTGAACAAGGCTGGATACCTACTCTGACGGCCTCGTTGGTATATCATTCTCCCTTGGAGCTTCAACCAAGGCCTGGACAGGCCCAGGGAGGAGCCAAGGGAGTTCCTTTATTTCCCCAGCTGTGAACACAGACTCCTAAATAAGGCTGGACACCTGGTTTCCCAGCCTTGACAACATACTTTGGAACAGAACAAGATAAATATATTCTTGTAATATTTCATCTATATTTCATATTCTACTAATGAACATGCCTATTTTGCTAACAAGCACACATATTTCACTAATGAGTTGATTATATGAGCTGATTATATTGAGATTGTGTTGTGGGGTTCATCTAGAGGTCAACTTTAGTTTGAGGCTTACTGCTCAGGCCTCAGCACTTCACTGAGCCAGAGGATTTGGTGTCATCCTGGCCCTATGGAGTCCCAGTGCCCAAGAGGCGTGGGAGCCAGAAGGCGGTGCAGGGCCATGGGGACATAGCTCCCAGGGTGCCCCAGGGGCACAGCGTAGGGAGGCCCAGCAGCCCTCCCAGCATTGCCAGGAGCCGAGTGCGGCAGCCGCCTCCCCCTCCGCTCTGCTCTGATCCCCTGGGGCTGGGCACCCTGCAGACGCTGACTGCCGCGGCGTGGCTGGGAGATGGAGTGGGGATAGCTGGCTGCACCTTCCAAGAAGGGTTTCTGACATCAGTGTTCAGCAGGAGTGTTGGCAAAACACACGCAGTGTGTGACTAATTCATAAAACCTACTATAACTGATCAGGTGACCAACCCAATGCTGAAAGAGAAACAACATTAAAAATTGGGAGAAAAAGCTTAAAATAGAAACTGTGAACACATGTCTGTGTATAGCTAGACAGATGGCATCTCTTTAAGCAGGGCTTATCCATATGGCAGGCTAGTAGATTGAATGTGAATGCTGTATAGGATCCCAGTGGAGCAAAACCCATTTTTTTTTAAACTCAGAGATTGTATGCTATATATCTCACTTATGCTTCAGATGACAGCATAAGCAGTTTTATACCATCAACTTCTAGTAGTGGGTGCAAATAATCAGAGATAGAGGGAAAGAGATGAAGAAACACAAACTTATCAGGGAATTAGGAAACTCTCTGAGTGAGGGTTTGAATAAATAGAAAAAAACAACAGGGAAAAAGAGATCCAATCTGCAGATAATCAGCTTTCATAACCAGCCAAATTTAATAGCTGACTAAGAGAAAATGGTAATTAATAACTTGTTCACTTGTTTCTTTTCCTCTTCATCTTGTTTTAGCACTGATCGACAACAGAGTCCTGCAGTACTAGAAATTCCATGTTAGTGTGGGGGAAGGCTGCTGAGGACACAAAATTTCTCTAATATGGGAGGAAGACTATCCAGGTGCAGAAGATTTCTGAATCAGAATAAGCACATCCCTTGCCTTAAGCATTCAGCTCATGTGCTAGTTATTTTTCCAGATCTGCAAGCTCTTCTCAATGGAGATATTCCAGGCATAAAGGAAAGGTTGTAGCCAAAAGTGTATTACCTGCCATGGCACAGGGATTACAATGCTTGAGCAGGAGGAAGCCTGCACAGCAGCCTTACATCTCGGCAAAACTGTGAAGAAGCCAATTTTATCTACAAAGAAAACTGAAAAGATAGTTACAACCACTAATTTCAAATTAGAAAATCTCCATACCCTTTGAAACTGAGTGTAGTTAGGGTATGATGTTGGAAAGCAAATAAAGTGAATATAACAATATGAAATATCTGAATTTTAATGGAAGTTTAATTGCAAGGGGCTGGTGACAAATTCAGTCATTCTCATTTGCTTGTTGACATGGGAAATATTGAAAAATGTTTCACATTTTTTATATATAACAAAAGAAAAGAAAATGTAATAAAAAGAGTGCAGTTTGTATATTTCTTAGCTAAATAAACATGCATACCTGTACATGTGGTGGAATATACAAGTAAATAAAAATCACAGAATCACAGAATCACAGAATATTAGGGATTGGAAGGGACCTCGAAAGATCATCCAGTCCAATCCCCCTGCCGGAGCAGGAACACCTAGATGAGTTTACACAGGAAGGCATCCAGGCGGGTCTTGAATGTCTCCAGAGAAGGAGACTCCACAACCTCCCTGGGCAGCCTGTTCCAGTGCTCTGTTACTCTCACAGTAAAGAAGTTCCTTCTCAAGTTTAAGCGGAACCTCCTGTGTTCCAGCTTACACCCATTACCCCTTGTCCTATCATCGGTCGTTACTGTGAAGAGCCTGGCCCTATCCTTGTCACACTCACCCTTCAGATATTTATAAACATTAATCAGGTCCCCCCTCAGTCTCCTCTTCTCCAAGCTAAAAAGGCCCAGCTCCCTCAGCCTTTCCTCATAAGGGAGATGTTCCACTCCCTTAATCATTTTGGTGGCTCTGTGCTGGACTCTCTCAAGCAGCTCCCTGTCCTTCTTGAACTGTGGGGCCCAGAACTGGACACAATATTCCAGATGTGGCCTCACCAGGGCAGAGTAAAGGGGAAGAAGAACCTCTCTTGACCTACTGACTACACCCCTTCTAATGCACCCCAGGATGCCATTGGCCTTCCTGGCCACAAGGGCACAGTGCTGGCTCATGGTCATCCTGCTGTCCACCAGGACTCCCAGATCCCTAGTTATAAATAAAATATAAATTAAGTTATAATTAATAAGTTATAATATAAAATAGTTTTTATATTAACACTTCTGTGAGTATCCACATTTTCAATTCAGTTTAACAATCCCCTATGGATCTCTTATACAGACAATGTCATATTCAGAACCAGGAAAAGAGGAAGATTTGAGTATGGCATTAAAAAACATCTCAGGAAAAAAACATACCTGTGCTCATCTGCAAAAACATAGGAAAGGCTGATGATTTGATAAACCAGTGTGCATTTACAGCTACATGATATAACTGATTGAACCAGTTAAAGTAAGACTGGAACACCAAAATAACTGAGAACCAACTGAACTTCATTTTCAGGCTTAAATTTGTATTTTCAGATGAAATGTCATGTCTGAACACAATTGTCATTATTTGTAACCATCCTCAGCTGTAGTAAGATCTGAATACACAGATAGTCGTACCTATACGCTGTCTTGCAAAATTCAGTGGCACCTTGAGGACAATAATACGTGTAGGCAAACTATGGTGCAACACAATAGTCAAGGCCTGTCTTCAAAACATTATTAAGTTGTCTCTTGTTTCTGAGCCCCATACAAGACTAGCTTGCATGCAGTGAGTGAGATTTCAGTCATTTACCATACAGGTACCAAACCCTACAAAGTCTGATGAATTTCAGGTTCTATCTATCCCAATTTTTATAATTCTTCACAAATATTTCAGAGTGCTTTTGGAATCATTTTGTGTTCTGTAGCACGAATGTGTGCTATCACTAACTTTAACCAACAATAATTATTCCTAGTAGTTGTCAGTGCACTGTTAATTTTTTCCCCAATCTTTCTTGTTCACCAGACACAGAAAGAATCTTTGACCTTTCAGTCTGGAAGATGAGGCTCAGGAAATAATTCAGCTCTTCAGCACAAGGAAGGTTGAGGACTGGCAGTTCTTCCCTTCCCTCATTTATTGTCTATAGAAAGAGGATGTAAACTTGTGAATGTATATCAGGCTGGTGAGTCATGCAGATTAGTAGATATTTAGCCAGGCTCATTTGCTTAACCTTTATGCTTGTCACATGTCATGCAACAAACTCCACTGTGCATTACAAAGGATTTGACATCATGGAAGTAATTATTCCAAAATGATTCTGACAGATTAAAAAAAGTTTAAAAATGAGGCAATTTGTCCCTAAAAACAACATTCTCTAATGAGAATGTTTCTGGATCTGCAAATCCATAAGCATGTTTTATTTATAGCCCAGCGTATGATTCATCATTAGAGTTTCTTTCAGATTTTGGAAGAAAAATTGTTCTTCCATGCACAAGTGTTTTTAGATAACCACAGCTGCTCCTCACTAGCTGCTGTTTCAATATCAGAAAGCCTAACTCTAGCATTCTTATGCATCTTTGCTCCTCTCTGCTCAGATTCAAACCCTTTTCACCACCACAATCAATCCCATTGTAAGAGCTTCAAGCAGCAGCCACCGTACCCATAATTTGGCTTGTCAGCAAACTGTCCCCTTTTCATTCCAAGAAGGAACAGCTGATGGGATGAAACTTTGCTGCTGGCTAGAAATCTTTGAAAGGATGGTGCTGCCCCAGTCCTGCCTCTGCCAAAACACCTCTGAAACATTTTAAGGCAGTTGTCAGAAGCTCTGCTGTGCAAGCAGCAAAGGAAGGCAGGATACTACCTAACCCTTCTGCTGCTCTGGCATCAAGGGCTGAAATTTGAGTTTGTCTGTGTATTGCTTGCTGGGTGATAAAAGGAAGAATGGTCTAGAGTGATTTGTCATTAATAAAATTATTTTTGGAATTTTGGTGCTTGCAGTTAGCATTTCTGTTCTCTCCTCTTGCTTTAAGTGCCTTCTCTGCAAACAGGCAGGTCTCTACGTTGTTTAAAAAGCAGAGCTTGAGTTAACTTTTCCAGCAGTCCTGTTCCCAAAAAAATTTTGGTCATCTCTGCACTCACGTGTATCTCTATATACCTAGTAAAGTTTTTTTCCACTAAGATAAAACACTCTTGAACTTTCTCGGCTGCAAGGCTACTGTTTAGCAACAGATGTGTCTGTTCTTTCAGATACCATTCCAATTTATTAATATCCTCATGTTTACTCTTCCAGGATCTAATCAGAATTGAACTGAGAGATGAGAGGCTGTGCCTGAGTTATCGACCAGCTCACTGAATCCTGGATCGCTTACTGAGTATCTCTACAGACAACATTGGAGAAATGAGACTGCAGCTTCCAGTGCACGTCTGGCATAGCGATACAAAATGAAGCTGTTTTGTTGTCTCAGCTCTGTTCAGCTTTATTTTGGAGATGGTATGTGAACAGAACTTTGCTTGATGCTGGTGGGAATGAAGAAGTGGACAAGCAGCAGAGCAGAGCTTCCTGCACTTGCAGCACTTTGTGAGGCTAAAACAGCTGAAGCTTTGTGACTGTAATCAGCACATCTGGCCAACTCATAGGCTGAGTTTGTAGTCTTGGCCTAAGATTGAGGAAATGAATACTCCTGTCACTTCACAGTTTACTGCTCTCTGATAGCTTGGAGAAGGCAGAAAATACTGTAGGGAGTAACTAAGTGGGTGAATGTTGACATTAAATATAGTAAAGAAAAAATTGAAGCCTTTGAGCAGTCCTATAGCTCTAGTGTAAGGAATTAGAAGGTCTGCTATCAATTTCATCCCTGTGGGCAGCCAGAATCTTGTCCTGTTTTATTCCCTCTTCAACAGTATTGTGATCGTATGGACCTACAGTGCAAATCATCTCATACTGCATGAGTACTTTGCCTAGTTCCCATAAATAAGAGCATATATACCCATCAAAGTAAAACAGCTTCACAGGAATTCTGATTTTTAATTAAAAACTATATGATCATGCATATTCACTAAATATATATTAGAACAAAAATTCACAGTCATCAGAAATATAAAAAAAATATTTCCATGAGAAAAGAAATCACAGAAGAAATACTCATACTGGTATCTGTTTTCTAGTGTTGGTAATCCTGTATTAAATATGTTTGGTAATCCTGTGTTCAGTGTGTTTGGGAAACAGTTGCATGCCTCTTCCTAGTTGTTCTGTATGTTCTCAGTGCAAAATATGAACATGATATCTGTACCTCTTCCAGTTTGATTTCAGCATAAACAGTTTTTGTATAATTTTACTTCTTGTTTCAAATTTGTATGGAGTTTACCTCTTAAATATGCTAAGCAGAGAGGTCAGAGCTGTCTGTATTTGTTAAACAAATTAGTGTCAGAGATTCTGAACAATTCCAGGGCAGAAAGCACAAGAAAGGAAGTGAGAGAGAGAAGCAGTTAGAAAAACACAATGAAAAGTATTTTGTATATCAGAAATCACAGTTGCTAATAAAAAGCTCAGCTTCCTCCAAAAAGCTCCGTGTGGAGGTATTAACGTTAGTTTAAGTTAAAATGTAAACTCTTCTCTGACTGCTCCATCACAGAAAATATATGAACTATTTATTCAAAATGTGACCTTGGAAATATGAACCTGGCAATTGGGGTGACTGGGGAACTACTGGGAATCCTTGACCTCTGTTTGGTTCAGGTAATGATCCATGTGGATTTGGATACATAGCTGAAACGTGCCTTTGCCTGATTCCTCTCATCTATGCTTTTCTTCCTTTCCATGTCACAAGCCTTTAGGCTATCTTGCTTCTTTGAATGGGCAGCTAAGACTCTTAACATACCCACCACCTCCCTCCCTCCCGCCCTCCTCAGTTCACAGCTCATCTTTGGCCATGTGCAGCTCTCCCCTTCTGGATACATGAACCACTTGCACTAGTGCTACTGCATGACCCCGCATATAGCCAGGGCTCCGTGAAAGGCTCTGATCAGGATTCAGTGTACAAAGATACTCAGGGGTTCTCTCTGCCTGCAAATTCATAACTTCGTTAAACAAATTTAGGCATGGGGGGTAGCTTTCCTGCTTATTGCATAAGGAAGCCCTACAGTAATCTTTGATTTAGGTGAGTAAGAGGGATGGTGAAATAGGGATCAATCTTATAGGAAGAAATGGAAATCTATTTGAGAGGAAGAAGGTGAAGGATCTAGAGAAAGAATTACTGACTCATCAGACATCATAGGAGAAAAACAAGAAAGAGAAAAAAAAGATAAAAGCAGCAGTCCCGGTAGGGGGAAAAGCGAATCTGAAAGAGAAGGAAAGACCAAAGGAAAAAGGTATAAGACTTCTAATTGCTCTTTAGATGGTGGTTGTTCTTTTACTAAAGGCATTGATACAATACTTTTGCATACCAAGCACCTGTGGTGGCTTAAAACCTTATTACCTGGGGCTGCTTGTTACCATCTTCTGTTGGAGGTTACATAGCCCAGCTTCTCCCAGTAAAGCAGAGCAGAGAGAATTACAACAGGCAATCCTCTCTTCTTTGGCCATCAGGCAGCCTGAGTTTGGCTGCTGGTGATGATAAAATTAAGTTGAGCTGCCTGACTTCTCCCTAAAGCAGACAGTGTCCATATACACAGTAACTAAAGCAAAAGTGGTTCGTGCATACATGAACAATAAAACAGACAAGATCCACGCACGGCCACTAAGGCTTTGGGTCCAGCAGATAGGGTCCATGCACACAGTCCCATCAGCTGGCACAGTGGGAACCTCTGGCAGAGGACCGAGAGGTAGTAAAGTGTTTTTGCACTATCACAGCTCCTTCCCAAAAGCTACAACAGCTCAGAGGTTTCTGAGGGACTTATGTGTCTATTTGGTCAGGTGAGGTGTTACAGCCAAATAAATAGTTTCTTCATTGGGACCACTTTTTAGGAAGTAAACATATATGTATTCATTCATTAAGAAAAAAAATCAAGAAAAACCATGGATTTTTATCCTCTCTTTGTGAAACGCAGGAGAATCAAATGAAAATTGTACTGCAGCGTAGCTGATTCATTTAATGAAGGGTATCCCTCTTTCAGGCTCTTTATATGAAATACCTGTGAAGCTGCAAGAGGCATGAAGTGGGCCTTAACAATTCAGATGAATTATTCTTTTAAAAATATTCTCTCCAAAGTATAATACAATTAAGCTATCAGAAGAAAATATAAAAGGATAATTGGAAAAATCACATGTATCACAGTATTATTGGTATCATATATTCTGGGAAAACATCAGATACATTTCCTTTTTGAAAGTTAATGGATATGCTTCCATTGCCTGGAGTCTTTGCCAAACTTTTATTCTCCAGAATATAAATTAAAAATAATTTTAAATTATACCTGGTGAAATAAAATATTTGCATGCTGGATTTTTTTTTTTTCTTAATAAACCATGTTTAAAGTTAAGTTTAGTGCACTGGTTTGGAAGTTGCAGCTATTTCAAGAAGTCATCAATGATATTTTTATGCAATCTTTTGATAATAAATACATAATCTCACCATTTATTAATAATATTCTTATTTTCCTCCAAATTTGGCTGAAAGTGGTGTAAAAAGAATAGATACAGAAAAGAAGGGCCAAAATTTTCCATTTTGAGCATCTAAAATTATGTTTCTAACTCCATATTTAAATAGCTAAATATAAGTAGCCTGATTTTCAGAGCTGCTGAGCAATCTCAGCTGCCATTGAAATCAGTAGGAGCTTTGGGTAAATACCAGACTGCCTATTTAGGCTAATTACTATGTACTGACTAAATAGGGATTATGACATTTTAGCCTATGTTATTAATTAAGATTACTGTGGTAGGACTGGGATCTGTAGAAATGCAGAGCAAACTCTCAGTGACTTTCAGACTCCAGAGCTCACCCAGGCCACCACTCGTGTAGGCACAAACCTTTCCTGAGCTGTCTCGCCTGTTACCTTAAACCATATGAAAGTGGCCCCATGCCACTTTTGAATGGTGTCTGGTGACTGGACTGCAATTGCTCTCCTGGAAAAAGTCATTGCACCAATCACCCTTATTCTCTAAAGGCTTTTCTTGGCGTATAGTCTTGACCTAATCTTTTTCAGCCTCTACGTATTCCTGCTCTCCCAAATGCAAGGTGGATGTTTCAGTCCTTCCTGTCTCTTTCCTGATGCCTGCCCTCAAATGGCACCATCCATCTACATGTGGGTACCAGCACCTCACCCAAACTGCTGCCAGGGATCAGGGAGGCGCAGCCCTGCAGCATTCCCTGGCCGTGAGTGCTGCCCACTTCTTGCATGTTGGCAGCCCTGGGAAGAGCTGATGTGAGGCCCTTTGCACCTTCTGGGTGTAGCACCCACCCTCCCTCCTGGGGAGCTCCCAGGTACCCCACAGATCTGTGTACAGATCTGTGAGTCCCCAGGGTCACTGGGACTCACAGCCTTGCATTTCTTCCATGCAAGGTGGTATGAGACGATAGCACAGCTCCCGCACTGTCTGCACACCCTGTAACCAGAGAAGCTTTCTTGTGTGGGCGCTGCACTGGGAGCCACGCTTTTGGTTTGTATTTTTTCAAGTAATGCTGTGTTATATTGTTTGTTCTCTGTAATTTTCTCAAGCCTCTTTCTCTACAATAAGAGTTGCCTAATGTTTATCTTTATTCCACATGGCTACAGTAGTCTCAAAAGCTTTTCTGAGCCCTCTACAGAGCCCAGAAGGAGCAGATGCCCAGCTGCTGGCCTTGCTCTCTCCCTCTCCACCGAGCCTTGCAGTGACTGGGTACTGCTGATTATGAAATAAAAAAAAAAAGAGAAGTAGCTTCCATTGAACATGCAAATGATGCAAAGATCAAAGCAGAAGCAAAGAAAACATGGCTTGAAAGAAAACAGTTCAAGGAATCAAGCAGATGGTTTTTTTTCCTTACCTTGTGGTGCAGACACAGAATGAAGCCTCAAGTCACTGAAGTCAAAATCTAATCTGACAGGATCCAAGATTTCACCTCCAGAGTTTTAATACATGATTTATGTCAAAACTGCTACATTCCTCACGTTGTTTTTTTGTTTTTTTTTCTCTCTCATTCCACATTATTTTCACAGACAAAGGAACTCTACTTTTTAACATAGTTCCCTGTCTTTCCCAAGAGTAAGATGGATCTTCTGTGTGTAAGCCTTGCTTTCATCAAGCTTGTGATCTCCAAGAGTTATATTTCTGCTTAGCTGTCATGGTCTCATCTGGGGCCATGACTCCAAATCTGGAAAAATCTAATTTATGCTTTATGTTGCTAATGTTCTTTTTGGTGGTTTATAATTTTGTCAGACTCTATCAGTTTGTGTTCAAATCTTCCATGTAAAGTGTCTGCTGGATTTTTAAAATTATTATTATTTATCCTTTCGGCAAAAGGTCAGAGAAGCAAGGTTAATATTTCATGAGGAAAGAAAAGGCAAAAAAAAAATTTGTTTATTTTCGTGTAAAAAACCTGCCTCTAAACCATTATGCATTTGACTGAGACGTTTGGATGGCAGGTTCCATGCCTGGGAGCTCGCAATTCTTGGGGCGAGTTGGGTAAGGAGAAGAGAGACCCTTCTTTTTTACATTGGTGTAATTTTCTGTGTTTAAAGGAAGTCTGTACCTAAAGTCAGTGGACAAATTGCTGTCCTTAACGACATCAAATATGAAGAAAAGAGAACTGAATTTCTTTCAAAAGCATTTACAAGCATCACAATGTGAATATTGATGGGGAAAGAAGAGGACATTAGATTTTCTGAAGTGCTTGAGTGAATTATAAGCCTGAGCACCACTGCATTTGAGTGATGATTTGGGAAGCTTTTCCAGGCAGCCACTCCAGAGTGAGCATCAGGCAAGCTGTCTTGGGCAGGAGGCTGCACTGGTCCCTGGTGTTGTGCCATCCTCAAGGGTTGATACTGTCCACAGAGCCTGAGGTTGTTCCCCTGAATGGAGCTGCCCTGTTAGGAATGCATTTATGAAAGCAACTTCATCTTGATAAGGGTGGCATGATTCCACGCCGCAGTGAGTTGCTTGGGACAGACGTGCCCATACGTTCCTGGGTTTGTAATGAGATATTTAGACTACGTGCAGACAAGTGGGTTACGGGATTATCGTCCAGTCATTTCCTACCATCCTAATATGACCAAGGGTTCTTCACAGTTGGCCCTAAGCTATTTTGAGGGGATTTTCCTACAGAAAAACCACACTGAGTGGAATAACATGGATTGGTGACAGTAAGGGAGGGGCTTTAGAAGAGTTTCATGAGACACTTAGAAGAAAGGTCTGGAAGGAAGAGAATAGGGAGTAGATAAAAGAGGAACAGATAGAAAGGCTATAGCAATAGTAAACAATTAAATTTTAGTGAGAAAAACATGAGTCTGAGAAAACTGACTGGGATGGTGATGGCAAGTGATGTGTCACTTTAAATGGAGATTGCTTTTGTGTAGCACATAATTCTGAAGGCATAAGGAAGCCCTCAGGCTCTCTACTTTCAGCAGGTGGGAATACATGTCTTCAGCTCATCTCTGATCACAAAAAGAGACTCTGCTTGATTCATACATAAGAACAATCCTTTTGTCATGGTTTTGTATCATTTGCAGAGAGCTGCCCATATCAATTTCTGAATGACAAATAAACCTTGATGTGTGATGAGAGAGGCTGTCTTCTGAAACCTCTGTATTTATATATCAGGTAGATCTTGCAGACCTGTGTGGGTTAATTTCCTTCATGAAAAGAAGTAGCAATGGCTTTGCTACTGTCCTAAAACCTGAGGCAGGCTGAAGCCTCTGCCCTAAAATGCAGGGAAAGCTACATATAGTAAGTTGCGTGCACAGCTGCATCCCCTTATATCTGATATCCTACTGCATCACAGTTGAACCTGTGTATGGGCAATGAATATAGGATTGCATTACTTGCTGTTCTCACAAAAAAAAAAAAAAATCAGTCTGTATGATCTTTCCCCTTTTCTGATTGCAGCTGCCCCTTCCCCTTCATGGAATTAAAATAATGCTAAAATGACATAAAATTACATGACAATTGTAAAAGTAGAAATGTAAAAAAAAAGCTGCAATTGTTGGCAGTCAAGCAGTAATCTTTATATTTCAAGTAATTTAATTATTTCCAAATGGCAGGAAAACTTTACGATTCATTGCATAGGTAAATGTCTTTGGGCATGTGTTCTTGAAGAATGGATTTGATTTTCAGATGATATTATTATTCAGGTATAGGAAAGCCGACTTACAGCTCTTCAAGGAGCTAGTCAATAGGACCTTCTGGAAAATGGCCCTCAAGGGCAAGGGAGCAGAATAGAGCTGGCAGATCTCTAAGGATGTTTTCCACAGAGCACAAGAGCTCTCGATCCCCAGGTGTAAGAAATCAGGCAAGGAAGGCAAGAGACCAGCATGGCTCAGTTGAGACCTGCTGGTCAAACTAAAAGGCAAGATGGAACTACACAAAGAGTGGAAGCAGGGACAGGTATCTTGGAAAGAGTACAGGGATGTTGCCTGATTGTGTAGGGATAAGGTCAGGAAGGCCAAGGCGCAGCTGGAGCTGAACTTGGCAAGGGATGCCAAGAAAAACAAGGGCTTCTACAGGTATGTAAACCAGAAAAGGAAGGTTAAAGAAAGCATACACCCGATGGTGGTGATCTAGTAACAACAGACGAGGAGAAAGCTGAGGTTCTCAACAACTTTTTTGCCTCAGTCTTCACTGGCAACCTGTCTCCTCACAGCTCTCAAGTTGATGGCCCACAAGACAGGGACCAGGGAGATAAAGTCCCTCCCACTGTAAGTGAAGATACGGTTTGTGGCCATCTGAAGAACCTAAGTCTATGGGACCTGATGAAATGCATGCCAGAGTCCTGAGGAAACTGGCTGATGTAGTTGCCAAGCCACTCTCCATGATATTTGAAAAGTCATGGCAGTCAGGTGAAGTTCCTAGTGACTGGAAGAAAGGAAACATTATACTCATTTTAAAAAAGGGTAGAAAGAAGGACCCTGGGAACTACCGATCTGTCAGCCTCACCTCTGTGCTTGGGAAGATCATGGAACAGATCATCCTAGGAGTTATGCTGAAGCACACGGAGGACAGGGAGGTGATTCAAGACAGCCAGCATGGCTTTACCAGGGGCAGGTCCTGCCTGACCAACCTAGTGTCTTTCTACAATGAAAGTAGAAAGTAGTCTGTCTGCTCCAGTAGACAAGGGAATAGCTATGGATATCATCTATCTGGATTTCTGCCTTTGACACAGTCCCCGGCATCATCCTTCTCTCTAAGTTGGAGAGATATGGATTTGTTAGGTGGACTGTTCAGTGGATAAGAAATTGGCTGGATGGTCACATCCAGAGGGTAGTGGTCAATGACTCAATGTCCAGACGGAAGACAGTGTCAAGGGAATCAGGAAGGGAGGTACCCTCAAGGGTCTGTATTGGGACCAGTGCTGTTTAATGTCTTCATTGATGATATTGACAGTGGGATTGAGTGCACCCTCAGCAAGTTTGTTAACGATACCAAGCTGGGAGGTGCAGTCAATGTGCCGGAGGGACAGGATGCCATCCAGAGGGACCTGGACAGGCTGGAGAAGTGGGCCCAGGTGAACCCCATGAAGTTCAACAAGGCCAAGTGCAGGGTCTTGCTAGGAGACGATGTGCTGGGAGGTAGCCCTCAGGAAAAGGACTTAGGGGTAGTAGTGATGAAAAGTTGGACATGAACCACCAAAGTGCATCTGTAGCCCAGAAGGCTAACCGCATCCTGGGCTGCATCAAAAGAAATGTGGCCAGCAGACCAAGAGAGGTGATTCTGCCCCTCTACTCTGCTCTCGTGAGACCCCACCTGGAATACTGTGTCCAGTTTTGGAACCCTCAACACAAGAAGGATGTGTACCTGTTGGAGCATGTGCAGAGGAGGGCCACAAAAATGATCAAAGGGCTGGAGCACCTCTCCTGTGAGGACAGGCTGAGAGAGTTGGGGTTGTTCAGCCCAGAGAAGAGAAAGCTCTGGGGGGACCTTATAGCAGCCTTCCAGCACCTGAAAGGTGCCTATAAGAAAGTTGGGGAAGAACTGTTCATAATAGGATGAGGGGTAGTGGTTTTAAACTAGAAAAGGGTAACCTGCTCTAGTAAAGATGTCCCTGCTCACTGCACGAGGGTTGGACTAGATGACCTTTGAAGGTCTCTTCCAACCCAATACATTCTATGATTCTATGATATTTAGAGGTGAATTGTTTTGCACTGTTTTTTCTAGTGATGATGATAGAGATTCTATTTTGGTGCTGTAAGCTACAAGAAAATATCTTGTCTAACAAGAGTCACTCTCTGTTGTTTTAGTTGATAATATTCCCATCATTGCTGCTAGACTGTATTGCCTTCCCCTCATACTTCACGAACTCTTATAGAAACGAGTTCAACTAGAGTTTCTGCCCTCTCCATCCTTTTGCTGTCCTCCCACTAATTCCCCCTTTCCTGTCACAGCCTGTCTCCAGTTCTGAGGTCTGAGGACTATTATCTGTCTCTCACTCCTTCAGACCCTGCTATCTCAAGATTCCTTTCTTCCTTTATTTCTGTTCTCATTATCTCAGTCTCACCTTCAAGTCTGCTGGCTCCTGTCCCACTGCCTGCAAGCATGCTCTTGCATATTCTACATCAAAATAAGGCTTCTTTATTCAACTTGGCCACTTACAATCCTATCTCCTTCCTCACCTTTGTTTTCAGTACTCTAGGGCCCAGATCCAAAGATCTATTTTAGGCTCTTGACTTGTCCTTCAATGACGAAAAGTATTCTGAATGCAGTCCTGCCTCAGTTTTCTTTCCTTAGTTCTCACAATGCCCTTTTAAATTTCTCTTGTACATTCTCTACTCCTCAGTTTCCTTTTTTGGAAACAACCTTTATATGTTTTGGTTCATTATTGAAGGGATGTCATAAAAGCTGAGCAGGTTGTACTTGTGCTCTTACAGCCCTAGCATTGCTCCCCTGAGGGTGACTACTTCCAAGAAGGAGCTGAGAGGAAATTTCTCACTAAGTCCATATTGGACCAGTTGGCACAAATTAGTTCACAAAAGTAAAAGGGAAAATTAAGAGTAATTCCCACACAGGGAAAATTAAGAGTAATTCCCACATTAATTATTCTCTCTCCATTAACAAGAAACTTTCCCATATTTTAATAAGACATACTATGGCCTTCTCAACCCTGCAGTGATTCTCCAATCAGATAGACTCCTAAGCTGAACCAACTAGTAGGACAATGACATACATGACTGCTTCACAATAAGCACACCTTAAGGGCCTCTAATAAGTCTAGTTGTGCGGAGGCAGTGTCCCAACGACAGAGGAGATGGGAGCAGCTTCACACAAAGAACAGAGGTAGATGGAAGGAATTCTGCCAGCAAATATGGAGAGAAAGACATCCCTACATTGGAGGTTTTGTAGGTAGAACCATTGAACCAGTTGAAGTCTGCAACATAAGTTGCAGAGAATTCATAGAGAGGACCTGGGTGTTGTAATGTGTCCTACCACAGCATATTTTAGCTTTGTAGCCACCTAGGAGGTCTTACAACACAGCGTTTAGAAATTTGACTGTAAGGGTCCATGAACGGAGATTCACAAAATCCAGCTGCTGGGACAACAAATGGGAAGTGCTCAGGAAACATCAGAGCTTTGAATATTTTCCCTGCTCTTTAGCCTTTCAAGTCACAACCACTTACAGAAAATCAACTCCTCCCCTCCAGGACTAATGGTGCTGAACTTTTTGCTGGAACTAAAACCAGAAAAAAATAAAGTCTTCTATTTTATTAAAAATTGACAAGGATTCAGTTTTCCTTCCTAAAGCTAGCTAGGAGGATCATTAAGGCACACATGTGATTCTGGCTTGTCAGAAGCTGGTGGAAGTGCTATAAAGATCTGAGTTCTGCATTTAAATATCTGAGGTTAGTCAGACAAAGTCCCTTGTTTGGATGCAGCTCATGGGTGTTATCCTCTTAGTTGTGCTTGACAGTATTTTACATTTCTTAGCTTTGCATATGAATGGTAAATGGCCTGTAACAAGTTTTGGAAGGACACCTAAAATGGAGCAAAACTGTAGCATGACTAATTATTGCCCTCAGTGCGTTTGTATAGGGGCCTGATTTTCTCCCTTTGGTTTCAGGAACTAGAACAGCCCCAGTATTGCCTTCCAGTGCTCACTCTTAGCAGTACTGTGCACAGAGGCTAAGAGTTAATCTGTACCTTTACAGGGTCCTATCTTTAATCTGACCTTGTTAACATAAGCTTAGTTTGAGTGTTTTATCTTTGGCTTCTTAGCTGGTTGGAAATGACATCCTGTACAAGCACTGTGCTCATAGGGAAATCAAAAACACCCCTTGCTTTAATACTTGTCCACCTACAGTGGTTGATTGTCAATTTTGTAACTTTATGTTTAAGGAGAATGGAAAGCTATGCTAGCTTCTTTCAGTGAAGCATAAAAATGCCCACCTTTCATAGAAATGAAACATACTAACAGATAACCTTCTAAGTGATGTCAATAGCTTCATTTTTCTTTTTATTATTTATAATATGATTTGTTGAGCTAGATCACTTACTGCCTGTGTATCATCTGTATCCATTGCATTTTAGTTACTGATAATGGATTTTATGTGGAGTAGGAGTGGATGAAGGGGAATCCCATGTTGACATGATATAAGACATGGTGATAATGACAGAGGGCACACCGGAATATTTTGTGAACTTAGGGCCAAAGACAACACTGAAGTTTCCATACACAAAGTTCAGCAAAATTTAATTGAATTTTGTAAAGCTGCACTTGTATTCTAGTAGAGGATTATCAGACAAAGATAAACCTCCTTGGTTATTTCTCTTTTGATGGTTCTTAGGCTCACTTGCTCCAGACAATAAAGAACTAGAGGGAAAAGAAAGTAAAATTAAGTACAATAACATAGATTCTAATAACCCTCTGCAGAAAAAAAATTGGAACAGATGTAACTGTTGGAAGCTAAATTAATTCACCTCCATACCTCCATTGGTATGGCTGTGAATGCTGAGTGCTAATGACTTCTTTCATTTATTATAAGTCATTAGTTTCATTAATTTTTGGGGCCAAAAAAGAACACACTATTGGAAATATTTTATTTTACTTTCCCTGTGAAGCTTTATCCTGGGAATGTTCCTCTTGCTGCAGGGTGAGCAGAGCTGAGCCTGCTGCCAGTGAGAGGTTTTGCTGTGAGTGTGCATTTGTCTGAATTACAGACTCAGTCCTTCCTTTGGCTTGGCTGCTGGGTAGGAGCCAGGCACAGATACTTTTTCAGGTCTATACCCCTCTCGAGAGTTGGTCTGCAGTGCTGAAGAAGCTGACGGCTTCACGGGTATGCTGGGGGTCCCAGTGTGGTGGGGACAGCAAGGCAGGGCTCAGCTGGGTGCTCACGAAAAACTAGGTCTCTGTGCCATGTATCTGGCAATGCTCATACTCTAGGTTGATCTGAAGAAGAGATGCTGTTCTCACATATATTCAGCAATACAATTTTAATGAAGTCTAGAAAGCAATATAGTCCAAGGAAATGTGTTTGCTTTGCTTAACCTGGCACTCAATGATCATACTTATCTAGATGGATAGAGAATGTTGCCAAGATCAAACATCATTTTTTCTCCTTCTAAATACTGACGGATATATAATACTCAGCATGATTGTTTGCATTTATTACTTGAACATTAACAGTATAACTATGCACAAAAATATACAAAACATGTATGCGTACATCTTTATATCTTTTCAGGGATACAAATGTACTTAAGATAGGAAAAAACAGATGCTTGTTTAAATAGTTTTCTTATATTACATGTTTCTTTCAGATAATTTCCCCTAAAATCATATTATAAACAGCAATAAAAAGGTGAATAGAATACAAAAACTTGGAAAATTAAATTAATGGACAGAAAACAGAATTTTGTCATTCTACAGTGATATTAAATAAAAAAATCATAGTCTGCATTTTCTTTACTTTCTCTTGTGATGAAAGCTGATAAATGTCAATGAGCTTTCCAAGAAAGTCCAGATTCATTGGAGCCAATAATGTAAAAGCTCTCTGTACAATAATAAATTTAGAAAGTAATTTAGTCTTGAGATTGAAGTCTTAGGCTTCAGTGGTAGCAGTACTGAAGGTTCTCACTGCATGTTTTCCCTAAAAATGGAAAATAGATAACTCTGTGACTAAGCCTTTTTGATCTCTGTTGAAAACCCTAAAATCAGAGTTGAGGAACAAAGCAGTTACTCTATGGTAACAAGCTCCCACTGGCACGTATTATACCCTCACCCCTTTTATGTGACACCCTCAATAAATGTGAGGTAACTTATCTCTTTCCCTGAAGAGAAAGTCCTTTACAACTGTGGCACTAGTGGCAGTGCTCAGAAGTACTGCTTGAATTGTTAAGGTGCTGAAATACCTGGGGATCTGAGATCCTTGCCCTAGAACTCCATCCATTAAGCGGAACAGAGCTGGCAGTACTTTGTGTTGCAGCATCTCGTAATTTAGGCACTCGGCTTTGCTGCAGCACCCATGGTCCCCATGGAGCTGGGGTGCCTGCCCTGTGCAGCACCCAAAGCAGGAACAGCTGAGGGGAGCTAGCACAGAGCTGCGTTAGCCAGGAAGGAGGATGTATGTGGACAGAATTAGGTCTTAGTATGATATATGGACCCTTTTTCTGGCACTTCCCATCACACAAGATTTATAAGACAGCACAAAATTGGGTTCCTAGGGCTTCTCCTCTGAACTGATGATGCCTTTTTATAAGCTAACAGGTCAAGCATGACAATGGGATGTGGGAGACTGAATTTCCATTAGGGGTTTTTTGTGCATTAGGATTCAATCTTATGTTTACTACCTTCCAAAAGCATTCTGCAACAGCAGCATTACAGGCCTCTCTCAGCCTCCCCACCCATTTAATTGCTTCATTTATGGTGGATTACCATACATTACATGTGTGGATGGACAGAAGATGAAAAGCGAGGAGAAAAACAGATCTTTATCGTTGTAGTTTGGATGCTCATTTGGAAGTGATGAGACCTGGGCTTCAATGCCTGCTCCTGTTAATGTTTATGAGCTTTATATTTGGTGATCACTGAATAAATGGATTTTTTCAGTGCTTCAAAGACAAAATCATTCAGCACTGAGGTGCTTCTGGGCATGCTTAGACCTTTGGGCACCCAAGGATTTTTTTTATTTTACTGTTTTTTTATAAAGAGAGATGTCTAGAGCTCCCAAGTACCTTTTCAATGAGAAACAAATTTATAACGTGCATTTTTTTGAGTTTTTGGAGGTGATCTGTGACCTGCTAATTCAAAAACAGAACTTCAGTTTCTTGAAGCTGAAAATCCTCACTCATTAGTGTTTATACTGCTTTCCTGTGGGAGAAAACTGAATAGATAAAATACAGACAAAATACTTTTGAGCAGAAAGGTCTCTCTTTATGATGTGCTGTTGTTCATTGCATTTTCTTGGTACTGGATCAAAAGAAAATTATCATTTATCAGAGGAAGTCACCAAAATGCTTAGTTGCGTTCAGCACTTAGTGAACATTGGCTCCAGTTTGGGAGATGTGCTATTTTTGGTGCTTTGTTATGCTATTTGATATCCAGAGTTGGTAAGTACTTGAAAAAGGTGATGTTTTTACAGAAGTACTCTCAGTCCCATAGCATCCAAGGTCACAGGGTTCTCACAAATAGGAGAATGCAGATGAAGAGCTGGCATGTGTCCTGGAAAGATCCTGTTAGTGGATCAAAAGAACAGACTAAAACCCTAAGCAGTCATTTCCTATGTTTTAGAAACTAGGGGTAAATTGAGACTTGAGCTTTTGGGAATATGTTCTTTTTTTTTTTTTTGTGAAAGAGGTGAGAGAGCAATTCCTTTGTATCCAGTGGAGATGCACAGAGGTGGAAGAATGAAAAAGAAATAGCAGAAAAGCTGACTTATGTCAAAGTATCCCTATGTTTTGATTTCCCTCCATCCTCAAGTCTTCAGACTTGATACTTCTCCTGGCCAGCTCTGGGACCAGAGAAGCTGTACATAACACAAGGGATCCTATCAAGAACAAGTTGTATATAGACAGAGGCAGGACGTGCAAGATTTATGTTCCTCCCAGCTTGCTACTGTGGAACCTTCCTAGTTCATGGACTGATTATGTGACTGCTGGGGAAAACAGCAGCTGGAGCACCCTGGAGAGCCTCTGAAGGTGGTGGTGTCTGCTTCAGCTGCTGCTGTTGCAGCTTGCCCCACTCTATAGCACTCAATACAAGTTGGCAGGAACATGCAAAATCTCCACAGGATAACCTGAACCATTATTTTTATATTTGCTTAAACATTGTTGTAGGTTAACCTCTTGCAAAGCATCTGTGGAGGCATGTTCTGCCCAAAACATAGGAATCCGAGCCTGTGCAAGAGAACTTCTCCAGTTTGCCAGTCTGAGTGAGCTTTTCATATCAAGAGACTGAACACCATCACAGGGAGAAACAATCCACCATTTTAGTAAAGGGTGGATTAAGAAGACCTCTTGGGCATATTAAAGACTTCTTCAAACCAAGTACCTTGGATATTGCAGCTCACCTAGTTTCTCAGCTGAAAAGGCCCTTAGTTTGCTTGTGGATGTTACTGTCCATTGTGGATAAACTACAAACACATAGTGCTTGAAGTTTAACTGTCTCAGGAGCCGAATATCATAGCTCTTCTGTACAACAGCAGACTTTAAGCCCTCCTGCAATGGTGGGAGGGATATACTGTACAGTGAAGGTGTTTAGCTCACCTTCACTGTACAGTATGCTATGCTTGTGCTGATACCGATGCTTTATCCATTACTTGCTCCATTTAATTTTAGTCACCTGAGTTTATTTGACCCAGGATAATGTAGGAGGAGGAATGAAGGAATCCAATTACTACAGTTCTAGTCAGCCAGAATCAGAAATAAAAAAAGAAATAGACTGCTAAGTAAGTTTTTATTTTTAAATAATACAGTGATGACCTGTCTAATCTGGCAAAGCAGTTGAGTGGCTCTCATTTTATTCCTGTTAAAAAATAAACTGCTCAGAATAAGTAAACATGACCTTGTATCAGTTTTGGAGAATTGCTTATTTTTATCAGTCATTTATTTGCTGTGCTAACGATCTAAATTGAGTATGGAATAAAATGCTTCTCAAATGCTTGCTTTCTCTGGGGCAAAACTGATAACGGTTTAAATTCTTTTCATGCTTCAAGCAAAAGACATTGACTGAATACATCCAAAAGTGAGCTAAGGTGTATTCTACTCCTCACAAAATCAGAACTACTGAAAATTGCATTGTGATGCCAAAACCCCATGTTTTTCTAAAGAAAGTTGAAGATTCAAAAATGGTGCCAACGTCAAAGCATTAAATGAGATTACCATTTTCTTCTTAGTGTTAAAATCAAGGATGGATAAAAGTGATTTCTTCAGCTGTTAACATATCAATTTGCTCTTTGTTTTCAAGGTCTGCTTTTTTTACAGTCCAGGGAGCATGGCCACTAAGCCACAGAGGTGAACTAAGACTAAAAATAGTTCTCCAGCTTGCTTTGCTCCAGCAGTATATCAAAGTAGCAGCATACTGAGATCAGGTTCATTCCTGTTATCTCTTTTCTGTCCTGCTTTCAAAGACATCAAGGATGCCTTCATGTGCATTGATACCCCGTACATTATAACTCACATTTGCTAACTGGTGACATAACTTGCTTGTGCCCAGCACTCCCACACAGTAATCATTGTCCCATTAGTGTTCCAGGTACACATCTGATAGTCAAGCTGGCAATGGGCCTTGTTTTTTTAAATTCCCTTCTCAACTATTCAAGCTTGTCTGTAGTACCTGCATCACCATTATCCATGCTGAGCTCTCACCTGGACTCTGTAGAATCAGGCTGCATAACCCACTTCATGTTGACACAGAGAGAGCAGAGAGAGCAATAATTCCAGTCTGCCTTAATGAAACATTTTCCACACTGCTATAGAATGACAAAAAATTACATAATATTTGCTTAGGGAAGAAAGTTTTCTTTTTGCAAGAAAAAAGCTTGTCTTCTGCTGACAGGAAGATGAAATCTAAATCTAGGTGTGCCCTTTTCCCTGCTAGCAGCAAGCCAGAATGGTGTGCTTCTCGCTTCTCCGTTAGGGACAAAGATACTGTCAGCTGAAGTCCGTTCGGGCCCCTGGCTGCCCTTGTATAAGCTCTGGCAGTAAATGTTATGCAAAGGGTAGGTAAAGGTAATGTTCTCTACAAAAATAAGAAAACCAGCAGCATGTAGGTATAAGCACATGTGCTTTAATACAGTTCATGTTTCCTTGACAGCCCTAATTATATTCTAAATTATTTGTAGACTTTTTGTTGCTGTTTGTGGTAATCTTCTCATAAGAGACTAAATGTTACTCAGATTTGTTCATGTTGATTTTCTTTTTTTTTTTTTTTTCCTGTGCTACCGTCCTTTGCCTAATGGTAAACTACTGCTGAATGTACTTATGTAATTCTCCTGAGGGAAGGATTAAGTTATTGTTTGAGTCACACTATCAGAAGATGTTACTCTGAAATGGGGCAATTTCAGTCAGAGCAGAGAATGAGCGCTGAAGCATGGCATGTTGGTTTTCCCATTGGTACATCACTCTCTGCAGTGTGCCTGGCTTGCAGGGTGTGCAGCTTGGTTGATGTGATCCTGTGGGGTACACGAGTCCCTGGGAGTCATGGGACACCCATCAATAGTGAGAGCCTCTGCATAATTGTGACACTGGTTTGAGCTGGTGGGAGAAGAACACAGAAGAAAAACGAAGTGGCAAAGGGAAGATGAAAGATGGAGAAATAATTTATTTTATGTTCACATGTGCACATTTAATAATTTGCCTTTCAGGAATTTGGCAGATTGCTTGCTCTCTTCATCACTTTTTCTTTTCAATTAATTTAAATTTTTGAACAATTCATTACAAGATTCAGTGGCAGGACAACTTTCCAGCAGCTTCATTATGGCTGTTTTCCTGGCTAATGAATCTCTCTGTTGTACTCACTGGGGCTCATTCCACTGATTCACATATTGTCTTATAGGGAGTCAGTAGCCTCAGGTTATTGTTTAATAAAAGATGCTCTGTTTTACTCTCCTCCACTGTTATGTTTTAGATGTAGTTATAAAGCCTTTCCTGATCAACCAGTTTGTGATAATTTCAGATTCAAATTTCAATCTTAAATGAACACACAGAGCCCCCCCCAAAAAATAATAAAAAAAAATCATGGACTGTTGCATTCACACAAATATGGACAATCGTGGGAGCAGGATTCAATGCAACTCCTCCCAGCCCTCCCACAGCTCACTGGCATTTTCTTGCTGCCTTCCTCTGCCTCCCCTCCCATTTGCTGTTATCCTTTCTCTGAAGAAAAGCTGAGTAGAGAGAAGAGTCCTTAGAAATATGTGGCATTGAGAAAATGGGAAAAAAGGGAAAGAAAATAATATGCCATGGCAACAGGCACGTTACTGTAAACCTGCTGTTTCTGAGCATGACAGGGGCTCCCCCAGCCCTTCTTTCATCTGCCTTGCCTGAGCATCTCAGGCAGTTGTCCAGAAGCTCTGCCTGCTGCCACTGGCTCCTGCTGCAGAGGCAGCACTGAGGGATGGGGACTGCACATTTCACGCACGCAAGGAGAAGAGCTCTACTTGAACCTGCCCCAGGGTTATGGAGACCAGGACAGGAAAACCGCTTACAAGCCACATTTTTCATGTAGGTGAGGTGTCGTCAGCTCTGCTGGATGCCTGAGTTGTATTTTGCTCTTTTATAACAAAAGTGCTTCAAGTGTATCGCAAATGACTTCTAATGAGCTGGACTCCACTCAACTATTTTTGTTAAAATAGTTGTCCTAGGCTAAATGTTCATTGTGTTCCCCCCTTTCTTTATGATGGAAGTGCATCATGTAAGGCACTTGGAAGAAGACAGTTTACCACAAATCATTATACATGAGCCTTGGATTTCTTCCTCTGTCACAGGCAACCATGCAGCTGATATTCAGAGCAAAAGCCCCACAGAACATCTTTTCCTCACATCCCTGCTCAGCAGAGGCCACAAAATACTGCCAGTAGCCTGTGGCCAACTCAGATCTAAAGTATAAGGTTAAAAGCCACAGATATTTTGTGTTACAGGAAAAAGGAAAAGCAAAGGGAAGATCATATAGAATTTGTGGGGTGAAATCAAGTAAATCTTAGCAATAAGTCAAGACTTTGTCTTTAGGGAAGGGCAAAAATAGTTGTTAACAATCCTGATTGAGGGAAAATCATCTTCTGACCTTGAATCTGACAATGGCAATAATCAAGACACAGTGGGCAAATACTTCTGAGGCCTTAGTACTGAGGAACAGCTGTGCACTTCATTTTCTCTATCCTGTCTCTGTGACCTATCTTCAGTGCTTCAGGAAATGGCCAAAATCTACACAAAAGCAAAGTATTCAACAAATAAAGATCCAGCCTGGCTCCTTCCAACAAAAATACTAAAGCTTTGTTAAATAATTCATTAATACAACCTAAATATGATACACACATATGCATTAAGGAACCAGTATCAAGAAGGGAAGTGTTGCCTCAGCAAATGTGCAAGTAGGACCAGGGACCCACATGAAACTGTCCAAACTCCTCCAACTGTCGAGCATCCTCTTTAAAAAATACTCTTTCCTTCTTTTCCAGCAGGATTTTAAGTGACCTCATGGTGGTTATTCAGTTTATCATCTGCACTCTGCTTTCTCAGGAGACGATACTTATGGGCAGATTTACACCAACCAGTGCAGTAATACAATGGGCATCCCTTATGATGGCTGATTGGGTGGCTGTATCCAAAAAGTGCTCCAAGTCACAGTGCACTGTAAGACCTCTAGCTGTTATCACAACTGCATCCACTTCTACAAAGGCATATGGGGTAACTCCAAATACCTTAGCGCTGGAGTCAGGATCAATATAGCTCCTCTGGAAAAGGGTCTTGCAAGCTAACCAGCTACTTTAACTGATTTGGGACTCTAGCTGCTGTGTTGGCGTTGTGCTGTGTAGGTATTTCAGCCCATTTGGAAGCATCTCAAATTAACCCTATGGTGAAGAAATGTTTCCTTTTATAATATATACCTATCCTTCAGAAATGGGAGGATGCACATTTTCCAGTTGGTAGCACAATTTCTTGTAATCCAGAGCTGACATTTGGATAAAATTAACTTGTGAAGAAAGCTTCAGATTTGACTCTGAACTGCTCATCTTCTCATGGCTGCTTGCCTTATAGCTTCTGATTTTCATTAATCCAGTAGCTACAGCAAAAACTTCAGTTGTATATGCCTGTGTATGATTCAAAAAGCAAAGCTGAGGTTGTATCCAGGAGTGCCAAAAAGTACCTCTGCATTTAAGACAAACTTATGCAAAAATTCTCTGTATCACTGTGATTGTGTTTTTTCTGTATTGTAACTTGCATGAAAATCAGCGTAGGAGGTAGGTCACTTTTCAAGGATGGAGGGTTTTAAACCGATTGAGCACTTTTTCATGACACATCATGTAAAGGAAAAAAATGACCCAATTAGAAAAATTTGCTTTAGCAAAAGCACTGTATCTTTTTTGACTGGTTAATCAGGTTGTGTTAAAACACATGACTCATGCCTGCAGCCAATTTTGATAATTAGTCAGAAACTCAAGTGAGTAGTGCAGGAAGAGAAAGCACCAGATGAGGGCAAAAAATCCTTGGTTTACTCCTAACACATTGGGTTTACCTGTGAACTCCTATGGCCTGAAACTCTGTGTGTGGTGTAGCAGAAGGAAAACCTCACCTTTTATCACTACCTACTTCTTGCAGTTCAGGAAACAGTAAATAATACTTAATTTCACATAGAAAGCATGTGTTCCTGTAAGAAGTGGCAGGCTGTCGTTCTTGCAGTTTGTGCACCAGGGACACCACTCTGGACAGATGGGGTTGTCCAGGGGAGAAGTACAGATGTTAAATCCTGTTCCTAAATGGGTTTTATGCTGCCGTCCTGTAATGTCTCCCCACTAAACACAGGACCACTGCTTACACTGCTGCTGGCCTTTTATGGTTAGCAATGAGAAGGATGGGAATGAATGAAGAGCTCAGCAGTAATCCTAAAAGTGGAGGACAGGGTAATGTTGCCAGCAGCATTTATCTGAGTAGCAGCACAGGTGAACTCATCATCGTTCCCTTCCTCTCTTTACCTGGGCTACTCCCACCTCAGGGACTGGACACACTAAATTCAGTTCAGTGAAGCTCTGCAGATCCAGCTCTTTTGAATGTATTATTTTTACCCTGTCCTGCTTCAAGACTTACCTTTTTTATGACTCATTCCCCCTGAGCTGCATTCTCCTCTGTTTTTTATTCTTTTTTGTTCTCTTTGCTTTCTTTTTCACTACATTCCTTTCCTTGCTTTGACGTTTTGCTTATTTTACACTCATCTCAACCCTTCCTCTCAGACTCTGTCCAACTTTCTTCCTTCCTTTGCTTGCCAGTCGTAATCTCCTCACTCTCAACCAAGTCATTGTGCTTCACCATAGCCTTGTTGCCTATCATCGCCCAGTCTTCCAATTGCAACTAGAAGAAATTCCTGTACTGGTCTGTAGAAAGTAAAGCAACTGGCTCACCAGCAGGAGGTGGAGGAAGAAGATTGTTAACCAATACAGACAACAAAATATTTTGGTTTACAAGTATGGATGGCACATAGGCTATGTCTAATGTAATAAAACTGGGATAAGGACCAGTGCTGACCTCTGACTGTCTGTACTGTTTAATAGCTATCAAGCTCCCTGAAATTATTTTGGACTGTGACAAAGAGTGCTCACCTAACTGGTGCCCAGAACAGCCTGCAGAATGGCAGCCCACAGACAGCTGGGCTGCAGATATGCTGCAGGGGGGAAGAGCCTGTGTTTGGGGGAGAGCTGTGGAGTAAGTCCTCCCTTCAGGAGCTGAAATCCTGCTAGGCAGTGCTGTGATAGTCACAGTCCTGTGAGTCTAATTTGTTTCACTGCAGGGAAACAAAGCATATATGTAAGCCTTCTGTATTGGGTTTGCGTGGCGAAGGAGGAGGAGGAGGTGCTCCAGGCACTGGAGCAGAGATTCGCCCGCAGCCTGTGGTGAAGATCATGGTGAGGCACGCTGTCCCCCTGCAGTCCATGGAGGTCCATGGTGGAGCAGATGACCACCTGTAGCCCGTGGAGGACCCCACGCCGGAGCACGTGGATGCCTGAAGGAGGCTGTGACCCCGTGGGAAGCCCACGCTGGAGCAGGTTCCTGTCAGGACCTGTAGCCCGTGGAGAGAGGAGCCCAATCTGGAGCAGGTTTGCTGGCAGGACTTGTGACCCCGTGGGGGACTCGCTCTGGAGCCGTCTGTTCCTGAAGGACTGCACCCCATGGAATGGACCCATGCTAAAGCAATTCGTGAAGAGCTGTCAGTCATGGGAAGGACTCACATTGGAGAAGTTCGTGGATGACTGTCTCCCATGAGAGGGACCCCACGCTGGTGCAGGGGAAGGAGTCCTCCCCCTGAGGAGGAAGCAGCGGCAGAAACACCGTGTGATGAACTGACCCCAACCCCATTCCCTGTCCCCCTGTGCTGCTGGGAGGAGGAGGTGGAAATCGGGAAAGAGATTAAGCCCGGGAAGAAGGGAGGGATGGAGGAGGTATTTTAAGATTTGGTTTTACTTCTCATTCTCCTCTAATTTTGATTGGTAATAAAGTAAATTTGTTTTTTTTTTTCCCCAAGTCGAGTCTGTTTTGCCCGTGCCAGTAATTGGTGAGAGATCTCTCTCTGTCCTCATCTCCACCCACGAGTTCTTCGTTATATTTTTCTCACCCTGCCCAGTTGAGGAGGAGGAGTGATAGAGTGGGCTTTGGTGGGCATCCGGCCTCTAGCCAGGGTCAACCCACCACACCTTCTCAAAACCAAAAGCTTCAGGGACCTCTTCAACAGCATTTACACATCTTTCAGAAGAGGTCCAGGATGAGAATCTGTTCACAAAGACTTTGCATTGGGAAAAAGCTGATTACACTGAGTGATCACCATCTGTGAAAAGGAAAACAAGCACACCCAGCAACAGCTACTTTTCCTTGACCACTTGCTTTGGAACTGAAACAGTACTAAAAGAATTCAAGACACTTTACAAGTTGTGCACAATGCCCAGAAATGTCCCTATGTAATTTTATGTTGCACTATCTTCTACTGAAGATCAAGTGTTAGCCTTGTATTTTACTGTACAATCCCCTATACGTTTGAGTGGTTTCATAGGCATGCTATGTATTATGTACTTTAAAGTTGGGAATGGCGAGAAAAAGAAAATAATTGTAGTATTTAGAGTTTGAAGTTTTTTCTTGTCATTGATTCTTACAGTGCAATCACTAGGAATATGAGCTCCTGAATTCATCTTTGGAAAATACTTTGTGTTGCCTTTGAATATGAAGAATGAGGAGATTATTTCAGAAAGTGATCTCTTTTTGCTAGAGAAATATAATGGTAACTTGAAGGTGTTGTTTTGATATCTTGATTGTTCTCATGGGAAACGACGTGACATGCAGGCTTCTTCTCTTCTCATGCATCAAATAACTGCAAGTTTTACTGTCATGCGTGTTTATTTATGTGGCTCATGTGTATATGGTTGTTTGAAGGTGTATATTTTATGATAGCGGTGGTAACTGGCTGATCAATGATGGGGTAGTAGAGATGGTCTGATGAAAGAGTGGTGGTTACCACATTGTGGTGGAAATCATTGGGCTAATATTGTGGATGATGGAGGTGTTTGTTCTGTGCTAGGCATCCATTGTAGGCTTAGTAGTGAATATTTTCTGTAATATAGCCTTCTATGTCTAGATGAGGAAGAGATTGTATGTTAAGGACCACCTTGAAGATGATATAAAGGGGATCAAACCACCAGCACAGAAACATGTGAGCTATACAGGACATAAATACCTGGCCAAATGGGAGAAACAATTTCCAGAAAAAAGTCACTGTCCTCTGACTTCCTCAAGAGATATGAAACATCTTCAAATGGTTTTCCTGGGAAATACAATTAATAACTCTGTTGGATCCTAGGAGTCATGAGATTAATAGATGTGCAGGTTTTATGGCTCATAATAGTTTCTCAATCTCAGTTAAGCTCTTGGTGTTCCTTAAATATATTTTTGTTACTCTTTTAAAGATAGCTGAAATGGGGATGAAGAAGAGATACTTTCAGACTGAATATTGCTTATCTTTCTGTTTACTAAGACCCGTTCCTTTATATTGCTTTCTCAAGATTAGAGCAATCAGTGCTGAAGCTTCTGATAGAATGCATTGGTTAAATGATAAACTACACAAAAATCCATTTTTTAATAATAAATTTAACTCTTGTTAAAGAAAACATCATAATAAAATAGAAAAAGTAGGAAGGCGTTTCATTCATTACTCATCATTTAAGTTTCCTGTATCTGGCTCTACACTTGATTGCAGCAAACAAAAATATTTTAACCTGATTCAACCATTTCTCTGAGTTTTAGAAAATAATGAATATTACTGAAGTTCCCAAAAGACTAGACATGACTTTTCATATGAAGCATGTTATGTAAGGTAAGACTGAGTACAGCATGTTTATTTTCATACGCTTCAGTGCATTGTATTAGGAATTAACCTAATGTTCTGTCTTTAAATGGTTGTCTTCCCAATTAATTAAAAATAATGAAATATATTGAAAAGATTTAAAGATACCCCTCTCAGATGCAGCTATGAGAAGGGTATTTTCTCTCAGTATACAGATTAGAATGGATTTCAGAAACTTTATAAATATTGATTTTTCATGCTTTCAAATTAATTTTATCTGTAGATGTAATGAGTTTAATAAATTGGTGTTCAAAACCACAAGATGTAATGAAATATACAAAATCTGATGTATGTATCATTTCAATAAATAAATTGATTAATGATAACCAAGTTACACTTTCAAGAGCAGTTGCAATGTACTTTTGAGAAGAGGGGAAAAAAATTCTATTAAAGGAAAATGGTTTTCTGAAAAGATCCGAAAAGATGAGGTGAAATATTTTCTCTTATTTTTCTGGAGATTATTTCTTATGCCAGTGAAAGAAAAGTGATCATTGTCTTTAAACATGTTTACTTAGTATTACCCACAGAGCAGCTTTAATTCACACAGAGCTGCTTAGTAAATCAAGCAAGCTGATTCTTCTATGGCTTTTTGTGTGCATAAATAGAAAGAGATAGTAAAGTAATTTATTTACCTTTCACAGCTAATTTTACATTCATCTGGTATCGTGTGTAAGATTTAGCATATCATTTCAGTCTAATCTATGCAGAAAGACCTTTGAGATCAACTGGGAGGCTTTGGGCTCGCATAAACGGATATAAAATCAGAGAATATCCTTTGCTTTGTAGTTCTGATGTCAGTGTGTAAGTAGCAGCACAAAGCTTATGCTGATCACGTCACTGTCTTCCTGACATCATGAAGTATGCATTTCCAGATTCAGTTTTTGAATGTATGTGTTTTACAGTAGAAACAATTAACAATGCAACCCAAATAAAGTTGGCACATTTTACTTTTATCAGGAGGACTGAAAGCCTTTGTGCTCTATGTAGGACAGAACTACAGCCTGGCCTTCGTACATATGCCTGAGGCATAAGTATGGTGTCATGATGGCATAAACTCTCTACAGAGCTTGTCACTACTGTGGCGAGTGGGCAGTGATGCAGAGCAAAATGATGGAACCACAGCTTCCAGGCGTGCTTTGGCAGATGAGGTCAATAGTACAGAGAGATGCCTTGATTAACCCCCTGCTCTGTGGATATCGAGGTTGAGGAGAACTGATGACAGACCAGCATCAGGGGATATTTAAGCTTACGTAGGAGCCTACGTGATGTGATGCATGATATAATGTGATGCTCTGGGTGTCTTGTTAAGAAGAAAAGTTGAGGTCATATTGTCTTTTTTTGGTCTGTGTTTGTTCAGGGATGGATTTGATTCTTGGTCGTGCTCACATCAACAGGGCTAGGAGAAACCACATTACAAAATGGGGTCTGGCACTGGTGTCCCTGCTGCAACATGAAGAGAAATGACAGGATCATGAAGCCTCCTGGTAACAGACTATGTATTCAGTTATGTTTTCTTCTGGTCTCTATTCTGTCAGAGAAACAAAAGGCTTAAAGTGTTGAAGAGGCCTGAAGGTATATAATAATTTTAAAAAACAGGACTGCTTCCAAAACCAAAAATGATACCAAATAATCTGGAAATAATTAGCTGCTTTTTTAAAAGATGAACAAATCTTGTTATTGTCTTCTATCAAATAATTTTTTTGCTTAGGTAGAGAAAAAAACCTCAAACAACAAATTTTACTTGAATAACTTAGATGCTGGTGGAGGTTTGGGTTTTTAAAAATTATTATTTTTCCTTGCATATACTTCATCATATTTTATTTTCTTATTGCAAAAAACAGCAAAAACCCCCAACCAAAAAAAGAAGAAACAAAATGTTTTAAAGGAAAATGTTATGGGACTAAAGGTAAGCAATTTAGAATAAATAAAACATGTCTATTTTTACACTGTTTTGTGGTTGATTGGTAGATCATAAATCCATTTAAAAGCTGAAGACAAAAATGGCTAAGTTAATGGGTAGCTCACAATAACACCCATGGAGCAAAATGAAGGAAAAACTGCTTGAGCTTTTCTCACCCTTAGTTTTTTCCTGAGAGAGGGAGACAATCTACTTGATGGTCTGTACTTCCAGTTTTTGCAAGGCTAAGGAACATCTATGTTTCAAAGGAAACAGAGAATATTGTATTTCGTTCAGCACTGGAGCTTAATTGCCAGAACACAACTCACAGAGGAATAGGCTATGGGGCTATGTGGCAGCCAGCAAACAAGCCTGTCAACCTTTTGCAGAAAGTTATTCTCTCATCTTACTGATGTACAAATTATAGTTTGAGACATAACTACCCAACCATTTTTTCCAAATTACCTGCATCATTTCAATATCTTTAGCGACTGTCAAACAGAGTTTCATAGGCCCTGTTCATATGGACCCATTTGAGTGACAAATTACTGAATTCTGTTAATACCATGAAAATTTATGAGCACTTTCAATATTTGAGCAGATATTGATCCAATAAAAGTTTTATTATAGCTTTGAGTCATGCTGCAGAAAGAAATTACCTTTGTAATGATCTTATTTCATAACCAATGGTTCCTGCATGTATTGCACTAAAAGTATGTGCAAGGGGTGGGCAAGCGGAAAGTGTGATTTTTATGCAATTCAACAAGAAACCATCCATCCAATGGATTTCTAATGATATTTACATCTGCAGAATGCTGGCAATATAGACTCTTGCACTTTCTTAACCCCTCAATTCTAACAAAGGGAAAGACCTGTGCCGCTGTCGATAGGGATTTAGTATTCTTTGATGAAGGTCTGGAAAGCTGCTGTGACTTCAGGAGATCCAGTGGAGTTTCTGAAACCCACCAAGTGACAAAAACAATAAAATATTGGTCCTGTTCCAACTGGATTTTTTTTTAAATGTATACCCTCAGAAGTATTGATGAGCACATCAAAAACTGCATTTTAGAAATATACCTATATGACTGCCTCTTTTTTTCTCCCTTTTATCTTGTTTTAAACTTAAAGGCTTTTAAAGAACAAAAATATGTGGCAAGTTGGACTGAAAAAACCAGCTAACTTTAAGGGGTTTTATTTCGAGAGGATGGGTCAGTTTTAGACTGTTTTTCTCTTAACAGTCCTATGGTGAGGTACTATCATATTGAAATAATTTAGCAAAGCTGCATGCTATCCTAAATCTGAGATCTACCCTTAGACCTCAGAAAACAAAATTGTAAAGAAGTTGCATCATTGAGCTTGCCAGGTTCATCCCTAAGGACCTTGTATCAATAGACGTTTGTGACAATAAGCCTGAGCTGCTATTTTCCTTGACGTAGGCTAAAGAAATTTGAGCAAGAGGGAGAAGTACATTGGGACAATAGTAAAAGCAAATAGATGTGAAACAAATGCTCCCAAATGGAGGAGAATGGAAACTTTCCTTTCTCCACTATTGGAGGCCAGGAGAGAAACTTTGCAGGAAGCATGTTATTTTGTAATCGTAGATGGCAGAAAATGTATTACTGGGTACCATGGCAGAGGAAGGGCTGCCATGAAGGTTATATTCACAGTCTTTTAAGCCAGTTTGAATATTTATTTTCCATTATACTACTATATGCTAAGACTATTTAATATAGACATTCCAAGAAGTGGATTTCTTAGGCACAGAAGTGTTACTGACAACCTTTGTTCTCTGAGTTTGCAGATTCATTTCTGTAACATTTTCTCCTGTGGCCTTCTTAATATAAATCCACCGAATCTTTAAGAAAGCTGGACTTCCTCTAGGAAGATCTTTGAATAACTCACTCATTTTGTCCACATGCTACAGCTTTGTGAACTCACACTTTTGTACAGTTGCAATTAAGCTCTTTTCTTGTCTAGCTCAAACATAGTTGAGGCACAGCAATGTTAGCAAAAAGGCCCTATGGACTCCCTGTTATTAACTTCATCTTTTGTACCAATACCATGATTAACTTTGCATCTGCCATTAATAACACAGATAAAAAAATGCAGGCATTCTTGCAAAACATTATAATTTCACAGGCTCATGAGGATTTACTTCCTTATTATTGCTTTTCCTTCAGAAATGTTTGCTGTTAGATCTGTGGATTTAGTGTGGGAAAATACCCTTGGCTGTCAATTGTTAGTCATTTATGCCTGAATCAAATAAAAGACAAAGCTAGCTAATTTTCCTTAGGATGCAACTGAAGGGGAAACACTGCCAAATTCCATCTGTCTGCAGTTCAGCTGGAAAGAGCAGAAACACTTGCCTGGAGGGATGGAGCTGTGCAGCTCTTTGAATCTGCAAGATTGGAGTGCTCTTACTCAGATACGTAAAACCTGTCAGGTGTAATTCGAAAAGACCTTTTCAAGCCTTCAGAGAATGACAACACAATAGATATTTCTAAAAGCTGATTAGAGATGGAACTGGTGAAAATTCAGGTGTCCTATATGTAAGAAGAATTTTGCCCAGAAACACCACAAAATTAAACATCTTCATGTCTAAGCATGCATGCTGTCTGGATACAATTTTACAGAGCAGGACACTTCATTTTGAAGGAAGGTGAACCTCATTTTGTGTAGCTCATGACACTTGCTGTTCCTTTCTGACTTTCCTTGTTTCTGTGACAAATTGAATCTCTATATCTTGCACTTAGAATTTAATATATAACTTGATCTAATCTTCATCTCACTGCCAGCATTCATCTCTATTTAGAGCACTTTACCTATTGTGTGTGTAGTATTGCAAGATGTAACATGTGGGATTTCTTCATTTTGAGATGTGGACTTGGTGTAAGAGAAGGGGCAGACTCGTAGTTGCATGCACAGAAACCTCCTCTGGGTCTCCCAGTGATGGGGGAGTCCCCAGCAAGTCAGTCTGCTCTGTGTCCCTGCACAGCTGAGGGTAAGAGTCTGTCAAGAGCAGGGACAGAACATGGCCCAAGTCCAAGACTATGTTCCCAGCTGATTTGTTAACAGAGACAGACAGTTATTTCTCATCCCATCAATTATATAAAGCCTCAACACCATTTTTTTTTTTCCTGAACTCTGTTCATTGCTGAACTCTGCCATGTTAGATATTTCAATAAGGTGAGAATGGCTTATGGGGAGTAGAACTGAAGTTTCCTTCAGCTGGGGAAATGTGTGAGCATCCATGGCTTACCCCAAGGACTGCTCCACAGGTTTGAACTTGACATGCATATTGAGAGGTAAAGTGACAAAAAGTGAAGGTACAGTGAAAAGAAAATTAGATTTTTTCCAAAAGTATGAACAAAATTAAGATGTGCTGTGGCTGGTTTGCATGCAGTTCAAATAAATGCAACCTGATGCAGACTGAGACTGCTCATCTTCAAACTGAAGGGTTTTCACAGAAGAAATAGGAGTCTTCTCTCTCCTCCAATGCAAGATACTCAGAATCAACTGAGAAATTGCTGTCCAGGATGAGGAGGAACCAAATAATATCTCCCCACACATATCTGATAAGCAACTGTCATAAATTGAAAATCTGAATAAAATCATTCTGCATATTATTGTAGAGCTACAAAACCTGTAACTCTTTCCCATAGCACTAATAGAAAGCAGATAACCCTGTTTTTTTGGTATTTGCACTTTGTATAGTAGTACTTATGCATTTCTCTAACCACAGTCTACCAGCAGGGCTGGACTAGTGGCCTGAGATAACATGGGCAAACTGGGCACTTGTCTTCTAAACTACTGAAGACATTAAAAAAATTCTCTGCATGTTTGTATCTCTCTTCTAATTCATTCTGGACACAGACAGACCTGTTCACTTTTTATTTGTGCAAAACCCCCCTTTTTTTCCAGAAACAAGTCAGGCCTTTCTCTTCCACGATGAACCTCTTCAGTCTTTCTTCTTTTAAGCATCAGATGGTCTTGTATTTGGCCTGGAACATCCTTTTCAATCCTGAATGTGCCAAAAAATATGGCTCACTGACAGTTTAGTTAGGAGGATGCATCAGGGAGGCCCCTGGAGGAGTGGATTTCACTCTCATGCCACACAAGTTTCATCACGTAGAAAATCACCTGCTTTTGCACTTCTAACGCCAGGCTCTGATATCCACATGCCTCTGAGCTTTCTTCCAGTAAGGTGCACTCCATGGCTAGCAAAGCCACTTCCACCATCTCCAGGTTTTCTCATAGCCCAGGGGGAAAGGCAGTGGTACCTGTGGGGCAAATGGGTCAGCCCTGCATCCAGCTGATGTCCCAGATCATGGGAGAGGTCAAAAGCCTGAATGAAGAGGCATGCAAGACTTGGCACAAGGTGAGAAGCACAGACAATTTCTTCACAGTCCTCAGGTGGAGGTGGTATATGCAGTAGCACAGCTATGGGCCAAAGAGTCCCTTCATCTTGACTGCACCATGCATGATTGCTGCCCCTCTGTCTGGAGGACTGCTCATGGTCAGGCACCAAGGTCAGCAAGCTAAAACACTTATTACTCTTGAGGTTTAATATAAAGTATGGTGGATCTGCCACCACAGGTTGTATGGCACAGAAAGTAGACACAGTCAGGAAACAGCTACAGCTGTTCCATGTCAGGAAATGAACTTCATCCCTTGCTGTGGGTCACAGTCCATCTTTCCCCTTCCCTCATGGAAGACAATTGGAAGTAAATGCAGCCCTTTAATACTGAAGTGAGGATTGCCATTTTTGTGTGGTGCTGGCAGGATGAACACCTTCCTGCAGAAGGCCACTGCCATTGCTCTGCTTATATGTGTCTCAGTGTTCAGCAGCCAAAAGACATAAAATTTCTGCCTGCAGACAGTGAGCATTGCAACAAACAGAGAAGCAAAACAGCAGGGAAGGGAATCCAGGGAGGGACAGGGCCACTACTGCATAACCATTTTGCAGGATGACAAAACTGGTCTTTTGTAAGTAAGCCACTTAAAAGTTTCTGGAAGGATGGGGAAAATATAATGTAGCTTTTATTTATCCAGAGACTTGAGTAAAGTCTCTGAGGAAACATGTTATTATAATTTGAAATTATGAGAGTATTATAAATTACATTATAAATCATTCATTTAAGTCAATATATTTCTTTTGCAGCTAGGTGCAGATACATAGGAAGGCATTTTGAACAGCACTAAAAACAAGTAAGGGAGAAAGAGCAAGAAAGTGAAATGAGTGTAATTCTGCCACTGACATGGTCAATATTTTATAATGACTTCATAGATCTAACTGTCCCAAATTGTCCTTGGTAAAAAAGTGAAACAAATTACTGTAGTCAAGTTCCCTGTAGGTGTTAAAGTGTGACATTACTGTGGTCTCCACTCTCTGCACAGTACTGAATCATTCAGCTGGAAATGCAACATTACTTTTTCACTTTGCAGCTGACAGGGATTATTGTTTGCCCAGTCAGAATCTGGCAAAATAAAAGGCTTAGAGAAACATCGTGTCTCAGTGCTCTTTGTGAAACAAAATTCTGCAACCACCATTAAGAAACACTGGACTGAACCTGTTATGCTAGAAAGCCTCAGCTCTAACTTACTGACATAAAGGTTTTGTTTGCTTTTCCAATTGCATTAATAGCAACAAACCTAATTTTGTATTTTTTACTCAATTTTCTCTCTTCCCATGTTAAGAATTTATGCCCTCAACAAAACAGTTGAGAGCCATAGCTTGGAAATTCCTTGGCAGTATCATTGACATTTTCCTTCTGGATGGTAGTTCATTTTTCAGGAAGAAATCCTAGTTTGTAAAACCAAATAAATATGTGACCAATTTATTGCTACTGAAGATGAGTGAATCTTTGGGAATTCATTTTTTACAGGAGCAGAAGGTACCTGATGGAACATGATGAGAAGTCCTAGCTGGAGCAAATGCCAAACTCTGAAGAGGATTGCAGTTTAATAACAGCATGTTACAGATTTGCTCAAGAGGATTCATACGCAGAGATAGTTCTTGGGCTTACAATGAGATTCAGAGTTTACTACTTGACCGCAGTTCTGGAACATCGGGGAAACAAACTACCCTCTTTCTCAAAAATAGTGTGATCTTTTGTCAAGGCAATACGATGCATAATGACATAGATCAATTTATGATGAAGGTGCATCAGCCTTGAATTAGTGCCATGAGAAACTGGCTAAATACTGAGAGAAAAAAAATATTAATCATTTATTTTAAAAAAACCCCAAACAAACATGAGTGACACTAATCTAAATGTCCTCTTTTACTTGTTCTCATAACTCAGTGGTCATGCTGGTGTGTTCAGAACATATGCCTGTACTCAGAGATTTGCATCACCTAAATCACTGCTGTAGACTTGGATTAGTTACTACCTTTTATTGATAGTCACCACAAAAATGCTAAAAATTGAATCTTTGGATGATGATCCAGATTTGGAGTCCTAGTCCTGGTGTCACTTTCACTGGTAACTCCAGTGAAGGTTAAACCTAATAATGGAGTGAGATGCAGAACAGTGTGCTGCTGCAGCAGTGGTTACAGCTGTAAGAGGAGATAAGCACCAGAGCAAAATCCCCAGATCTGTTAATCAAATTTCCTGAATTTTCTTTCTTAAAAATTTCCTGAAGCAGGAGTAAATAGGAAGAAAACATTTTCACGAGACACTTTAAATATAACCAGACTGTTTTCCTCTAGTGACACAGCAATATTAGGATCAGTCTCCTTGGTAACATTTTATCTTTTAATTAAGAAGGGTATCGGTTATAAGTTCTTCCTTGCTGAATACACTCTGACCAAAATTCTTTCTATAGACAGTAAATTTAACATGTTAAATGTCACTGTGACTAAGGCCTTCTGGTATGAGAGCCAGAGTATGACAGAAGTCAGCATAACTCATATTGATGTTGTCTTGTTATTTTATGCAACAGCTTTCTAAAGAGAATGAAGGACTTTCATTTAACTGCAAAGAAAAAACATTCCATCTTGGTAAGAACTGAGAAGAAAAGTGTCTTCAATTCATTAAGTTGTGATGAATATTATAGTTATTTTTCACTATATTTTTTAATAATAAATAATTTATTTGTTCTCAGATTGTCACATTCTCCTTCCATTTTCAGCGATGATTTGCTAAAATCCTGCAATGATGAATGAGGGCTGGGGATTATACTATTTACATTGTATATTTTACATACACACAGATGCACAAGTGTATATAAAGAAAATGTTCCAGAAGACCTGGGCTGAGAGAGCTCGCTCAGCCCTGGCAGGCCAGCTGTGGAAGCAAAGGGTCTCTGAGCTCACAGCTGGACAGAAGAGAAGATGATGTCTGGTATTTTTTTGTTTTAATTTAAGTGCACAATGATTGGAAGTTACCTGCAGCTCTTCAGTGACTAAATCAAGACTGAGTAAAAGAAGAACACAGATAACCAAAACTTAAACACTAAGTAACATCAAAACACTTTTGTAGTCAAGTGCTGTTGCTATATGGATTCTGTAAAATGTAGTATGCTCATGCCTTCTTCTCTACATATTCTGATGTATTTAAATATTCTCTGGTGGGTTCCACACCCACAACTTTGCCACCACTATAATGAGGAATGATAATGCATTGGTGAACATAACCTTGTCTCAGGCTGCATGGCAATGGGGAAGGACATGTCAGGGGCAAGTTATCAACAATGTCTTTGATGTCATCTTCTTTGATGTAAATCTCTGTGACATACCTAGTGATTTTGGTTGTATTGTTGAATCTCAGTTGTCCTCTCACCAAACAGCTGAGAACAGATTTGGCTATAAAAAGATAGGCTTTTATCACTCAGTCTTCTTAGTTTGATCCAATATAGAAAGTTGCACGGGGGGGGGGGGGGGGGGGGGGGGGGGGGGGGGGGGGGGGGGAGGGGAGGGGGGCCGTGGAAGAATGTATTGGAAAAAAACTCTATTGCTATTGCTTGTAACACTCACTAATGGGGACTGACCAGACTGACCTGGAACCCAAAACTTTCAGCTTTCTTTGGGAAAGTTGGGTGCTAACCATCCCTTTATGTGGGATCACATGCCAACCCCTTATGGCAAAGGCTGAGCTCCCCTGAGCTAAGGCCAAGGGGATTTTTGAACAACAGATAATTGCACCAACCCTCCACAGAGACCTGGGCTCTGTTTCAGTGCTTTGCAATAGAGGTCAATGGGGAATTTCCTATAGGCATGTCATTGCAAAGTATGAACACTCCTCAAACCCTCACAAACTTTTCAAAGCCAGGCTGCAAGTGTGTGCCCAACATCACAAATGAGAACTGGGTCTCAAGGCTTTGAATTCATAGGACTTTTTGTAGAAAATTTAACTTTACATGAACCAAGCGCACTGCTCTCCTCTTTTGACATTTTCTTTTGAAGATATCTGATAGTGCAGGGGAATGTAAATCATTCATGGAGAACTAAAAATATTGGTGATACATTGCAGTGTTTCCCCCCTGGTCTCAAATGTTTATCAGCTATACTGGTTTTTTTGTTGCTCCTCAGGATTTTAAATTTAAAATAAGCAAATGAAATCCAGTCATCATTACCTTAAGGACATACCTGCTTTTCCCAAATGAAAAGGTAACATTTGAAGCGTGAATAATCTGTTTTACTAAATTAATATGCAGGAATGAGATCTAGGTTTGGACTTTGACTTCAGCTTAATTATCTGATAGCATTTCAGAGATCGTCCATTCCACCAGTGTCTCCTCTCCAGACGTTATATAACAGCACTTCAGGGACTATGCTCTGCTTTCAGGTTAATACCAGTGTATCTAAGAGCAATTTTTTTCACTGAGCTGAACCTTGGTTTACCTCAATATAACACCAAAAATAGAATGTGGCTTCTACGTACATGATACTGATGTCTTTTCTTTCTCATATTTTGGTGATATAACATTTAAAAGAGCACCAAGTATATATCTGGGGAATGACTGGAAAGCTTTGTTGTCTGGGATACATGGATATATATAATAAATTACAAGTGCCTTTTTTTTTTCTGTATGACTCACAGGAAAATATGTTTATTACATTCTAAACTATACTTGCCCAGGAAAGTGTTCATAAAATATTTAATATGGCATATTAGTCCATGAACACACATGCAACAGCTTTGTACCACCAGGGTGAGTCAATGGGTCAGGAAAAAAAAATCATGTCTACTGTGCCTTTTGCAAGGTATCTCTTCTGCCCTGTGGAAGGGGTGTGGGAAGAGGGTTTCTCGGATTTTTATAACCTCCTTGGTTCCTAGTGATATCACCAACATGAAATTTGTGCAACTATTCCTAGAGTTCCTTTGAAAAGATGGTCTCTAAACAGCTTTGGCACTACTGAAGTGAGTTGTTTAGTGCTGTGCCCAGGTTCAGTGATAGCTATCTATCAGATTAAATTCTGTTATTTTGGACAGTAGGTAACCTATGATTGTGGCATTCATCTCACATAGCTGTAGGTGCTGTCCACCCTTTATTGTAATGTAGTTGCTCAAACATAAGTCCTACAGTATTGCATCCTTATAGTCTTGCAGTATCTCACCATTCAAAAGTGCCTTCATGCACCCATTTTCTCTTCTGTCAATTTATACATCTCACAGAATCACAGAATCACAGGGACCTCTGGAGATCATCTAGTCCAACCCCCCTGCCAAAGCAGGTTCCCTGCAACAGGTTGCACAGGAAAGTGTCCAGGTGGGTTTTGAACATCTCGAGATGGAAACTCCACAACCTCTCTGGGCAGCCTGTTCCAGTGCTCCAACACCCTCACAGTAAAGAAATTTTTTCTTAAGTTGGTTTGTAACTTTCAGTGTTCCAGTTTTTGCCCATTGGCCCTTGTCCTGTCACTGGGTACTACTGAAAAGAGCCCGGCCCCATTCATTTGGCCCCTGTACTTCAGGTATTTGAAGACATTGATAAGATCCCCTCTCAATCTTCTCTTCTCCAGGCTGAAGAGTCCCAGCTCTCTCAGCCTTTCCTCACACGAGAGATGCTCCAGGACCCTCATCATCTCTGTGGCCTCCGCTGGACTCTCTCTAGAAGATCCCTGTCCCTCTTGAACTGGGGAGCCCGGAACTGGACACTGTATTCCAGATGTGGCCTCACCAGGACAGAGTAGAGGGGGAGGAGAACCGAGGACACTCTTGGCCTTCTCGGCCACAAGGACACACTGATGGCTCATGGCCAGCCTGCTGTCCACCAGCACACCCAGGTCCTTTTCCACGGAGCTCCTCTCCAGCAGGCCAGCACCTGTACTTGTGCATGTGGTTATTCCTCAAGTGAGGGACTCTACACTTGCTGTTGTTGAACCTCATCAAGTTCCTTTCGGTCCAACTCTCCAGTGTGTCCAGGTCTCGCTGGATGGCAGCACAGCCTTCTGGTGTGTCAGCCGCTCTTCCCAACTTCATATCATCAGCAAACTTGCTGAGGGAGAACTCTATTTCTACATCCAGGTCATTGATGATGATGTTAAACAAGACCGGACCCAGTAACGACCCCTAGGGAACACTGTTAGTTACAGGTCTCCAACTAGATTCTGCACCACTGATCACAACTTTCTGAGCTCTGCCAGCCAGTTCTCAATCCACTTCACCATCCACTCTTCAATCCCATGCCTTTTAAGCTTTGCTACAAGGATGTTGTGGGGGACAGTATCAAAAGCCTTGCTGAAATCAAGGTAGACAACGTTCACTGCTTTCCCTTCATCTACCCAGCTGGTGATGACATCATAGAAGGCTACCAGATTGGTCAAGCATGATTTCCCCATAGTGAAACCATGTTGACTACTTCTCATTTAGCAGTTTTCCTCTTAGAACACAGTTTGATCCTAGGAGTAGAAAAAGAATGTTTTCTAAACTATCCACATGTGTCAGATCTTATGGGTAACACTGGGTGGCATTTACTGATGTTGCTCTGTCAATCCCTTACTCTCAAATGTGCTTTGCATCCTGGACCACCCTTTCAACCTTGCAATTAGTTTGAGACTACCACTGATGACTGTAACCTAGCAGCTCAGCTGTATTTATCCATAAGTGAAGTATCTTCTGATATGTGCCACTGGGAAAGTACAGCTGAACTCTTCAGAGACCACATGCAAACACTCCCAGGACTGTACTCGCCATTTCATCCAATGAGGCTAGACACACGCACCAGTTTTTAAACATTTGGAAAAGCTGTCAACCGCACACAGGTATTTTGGTGCTCTAAGGAACAAATTTTGGCCTGTTCTTCTCCAGACCTCTGTGGCTGACCATTTAATCCTTCCATAAGCAGAGTGGGCTTGTCAAGGCTGAAGTGTTGCAATGACCAAAATCTGCCAGACATGCCTAAAAATTATAGATCCATTCATTGATACATTTATTGATGTCAATCTTTACTGATTAAGAGGTAGAGGTGAATATGTTTATAAAAAGCAGTTTGTGTTGCAACATTCCCCTTGGACAAAACACACTCCGTGGTAGATGTGCAAGTGTGAAGCCAGTGCCTCTGGGAGCTGAAGGCACTATGCCTCTATGCTACCCTCTGGAAGATGTGTCTTCCAAGTGCATTTTTGGTGTAAGTTTTCTAAAATGATGCTTGCTGGCAGGGAAGTGTTACTTTGCCTACATGACTGACAAAAATGACCCAGAAGTTATAATCCTTCCTCTTATGAACACTAAACATGGCACAGTGTTCAGTCCACAGTTTGAAGTCCTTTAGAAATCGGTTCATCACTGATGCATTGGAAATACTATTTCTTTGATAGAGATTGGAGCAATTAGGCAATTTATCCCACTGATGAACCACTGACTTGCCCTCTAGGAAAGCTTGTCCATCCCCATGATCTGTATAGGAAACCTGTGACAATAAAAACGGGATTAAATGACCAGAACAAAGTAGGATGTTTTCCAGTGTGTTCTCTTTCCAGAGAAGACAAAAGGAAACAAAAAGAGAAGATGCATAGCTGGCATTCAAGGGAGAGTTTAGAACTTTACATTTTACAGGAATGTCTGTGAACATAAGGCAGTGATAATCCCTGTGGATCTGAAGACCCCATAGTGTTTAGAGTATTGCTGTTGGTCAGTTCCTTCAAATAACACAAAGTGAACTCTGACTTTACAGCAAAGAAAAACTGAATTGCTGAGCACGCTGCACAAAGTCTGTCTTTTAATTGGACTAGGGACTGGACGCTAGTGCAGGACAAAGAAATGTGTGTGTTAGAGTAACCCCAAGGTTAAAAGCTCATTATTTGACGAATGGGTACAGGAGTTACAGGAAATTGTTTCTGATTTCTCCTATGTTGTTTATTGTATCTATAAACAAGCCTTCTCTAGGAATAAAAGAACCCAAGCCAAATAGTTCCTCAGAGATATGCTGGATGCTTCAGCAACACCATTGAAATGAGCCTAGGGATAAGTCAGGTCTCTCAGGAGACTGAGTTGTGCCATGGAAGGAAAAACTTTACTGTCATGGATATAGTGGTGGCATGGGAATCAGCTTCTACTGTCATTGCAGGAGACCAGCACTTCTCAGCTCAGACCTGTTAGCTTTGTCTGGTGTAGTCATCCCTGATCTTGGCTTGCTGATCTTGGCTTTACTGGGAGCCCAGCAAATCAGTCTGCCTGAAGCTGGCCGTGTCACGCACTGAGATAAATGGTGGTGCTGGGCTGGCCAGGGCAAATCAATACTTGCTGCAAGTTGTCTGCTCTGATGAAAGGCATCATCATCCCTTTATCCAAATGCTGCCTGTGAGAGGGACTTTTGCCAAAGTAGTGTGGAAAGGAGTTGAGTTTGTGCTTCAAGGCACAAACAGTGTTTGAATTTACTGTAGATGTGACCTAATGACCCTTTTCAGAAATACCAATTTTTTCAGAAGTTGGTTAGAACTTCACAGAACTAACCCTTTCCTTTCACTGGTCACGTATGCTCTGTGTTTGTGTGTCATGCTTACAGGAACAAAGGGGTGAAGAAAATTATGACTGGAATGAAACATGATTAAGAAGCTTGTTAACATTTATCAACTCTATAACCTTGGATGCAAATAAGAAACTAGCAGGAGTTTAAGCCCCAATTCTCCAAAAGGGTCCTTTTGTCAGAGGACTATCTAGCATCATAAAAATCTGAAAGTACGAAAATCCTTGACCAAATCATCCATTGTACTGAGCTATCTTAATCTTATGTCATGGATGATATCACTGGGCCCTGCAGAGTTCAGTGGGACTCCTTTAGATAATGAAGTGCATGAATTTCTTTGCAAGCTTGGAACTGCTTTCTTGTTTTTATTGTCTTGGTTTTATATAATCTATCTGTCTGCTTCCACCTGCTTCCACATAACATATTCACTACTGGCATTGACTCGCATATTATCATTTTTATTAAGCAAGGAAATCTGAAATTTATTGGTATTGGCTTGAGTTGGGAAACCAACTCAAATAAGAGTGTTTAAAATAAAAGCATTTATGGTGGTATCGTTAAAGAAGTTGTGGCTGCATACATACATCTATATTTCATTTTTGAAGTAATTATTTTTGTGTCCCCTCAACACCTAATCATTTAAAATGACAGGGGTCAAACCTCTTATTTAAAAGAACCACACCACACATTGAAATTACTATTGTTAGCAAAAACTCAGCATATTTTACTAATTTATTTGTAGGATGTTATGAATTAGTGGGAAATTCTCTTCAGTCATCTTGAACTGTCTCAAACTCCATTACAGCACAGTATATAACACTGACAGAACTCCAAAGGACGTCTCTGGATAGAAACCAGCATCTATTTTGCACGTGACGTAGCTGTTACAAAACTGATGGGATGAGTAAACTAAGAAGTGAGCGTGAAGGATGTGAGCACTCTTGTTTTGACTGTCTAATGGAGGCTTTGGCCTTTGATCAATTTAGTGAAACAGCTCCATCCATACTAATTTCATTTTTACTTTTGACATAGGCATGCTCTTCCACAAAGTATACCCAAGTCCACCAGGTGTTTCTCCAGCAAGATCAATCCATGATCCGGATTTGTACTGAGGGAAACTTGGACCTTTCTCTTCCTGAGTGGTTCCTGCCTAGCTCTACCCTGTGGCATCCTTCACAACCTTTTCTGCTTCCTGGCACTGGTCTAACTCAGAGGTGGACAGGCCCCCAAAACTTATTACAAATGTTTTGTGCATATCACCACAGGAAAAAAAAAAAAAAAAGGAAAACAAAGATAAGAATGAAGGAGAAAGAAAAAATAAAAAATAACATAGCATATTGTCTTTCATGCCCTGTAAGAACTTCCTTTTCCCAACTGACTTTCTGCAGTCAAGTATCCTGTTTAGATATATTGAGATAAAAAGAAGATGGAGGAGAATAATAAGCGACTTGGAAACCTAACCAGACACAGCTTAATTTTAGTAAAACAAAGGGAAAATCACTCAACATTTATAAGAAGTGGGAGAGGAAAAAAGGAGAAAAGGGGAATTAAGTTAGTGAATCAATGCCTCCAAAATATAAATGCTCTTCTGTGGTTCTTGGCTGAATCTTGCTTTACTGATCTGACTCAATCAATACAAGGAAAGTCCTCCCAAGCTTGCACACATTAATTATAATATTAGTTTGCTTTCATAAAGGTAAGTGCTCTAGTCCAGCTAATCAAGCTCTTCTGAAACTTTTGAGACACATCAGCTGCTCACTAGTCTAATGCCAGGTTTGTTGATCCTGGGTTTATCACATGGTGGGTAGAAGCTTGCCTGACTCAATGACCTGCTATGCGGGAGCTCTGAATCATGATAGTGAGCATTATAACCTACAAGAGGAGCTCAGCAAAACTCTGGTCCTAGCCACCTGTACATGAAGGGAATAAAATACTTAATGAATTAAGTAGTTGTTTCTACCATTTTTTATTATTAAGTAATTATTTCTACCTTTTATTCTGAATGTCTGGATTAGCATTCATGCTCAGATTGGCAGAATGATTACTGTAAAAGCATACTGTTCAAAAAGAAATTATCTTAATGCAAGATAGACTTCAAAAGAAATTGAATCTGATGCACAACACACCACTTTAGCTTAAGACAATTTGTCCTCATTTCTTTGTCATCAATTTGATGGCCATTCATTACCCCTAGAAATTAGACTTTCACCATATACTCTGTGTACCTCTGTCCTGTGATCAATGTGTCATGTAAGAGCAGGTGATTTAATCTGCCATCTGGACTGAAAGTCTAACTCTAGTGGGCTTGAAATTCCTTTGTTACATGCTGAAGATGGATATTCAGCATCCTGAACAGTATTTCTAGTGTAATATTCATGTAATGCTCATAAGTGAAAACCACCATGATTTATTAAGTTTATAAGTGCAGCAGAAGAAATAACACACAGAATTAATCTGGTCTTGTTATCATGGTCATTTGTTTTATTTCCTGTTTAGCTCACAACAGCACAATGAAGAAAAATGCCCAGTCTTGGATAGACAGACATATACAAGATACAGATGTTCCTGGCCTATAGATTCATGAGTCAGTTAGAATAAAATGCAGTAGGAGTATTGTGAAGCTTTTCATTGTGCACCTTTTTAGCTATAGGAGAGTCTGAAATACAACTTTAAAGCCATGCCTGCTCAGCTTCCTGGGATTGAGTCATGATTCATCTTAACTTTAACACTCATAATCAACAAAGCAGAGGTTTCCTAGTTGAAGAAGCAGCATTTTGGCACCTCTATCCATGAATCATTATCTGTGCTTTACATATAGGATTCTTTCTGCTTCTGCTTCCCTATTTTATATTCATAGAATCCTTCAGTTGGAAAAGACCTTTGAGATCATTGAGTCCAACTGTACCTGCCCACTACCAAACCATGTCTCTAAGTGCCACATCTACGTGTCTTTTCAATACCTCCAGAGACAGTGACTCAACCACTTCTCTAGGTAGCTCGTTTCAGTGCCTGATAACCCTTTCAGTGAGGAAATTTTTCCTGATATCCAATCTGAACCTCCCTTGGTGCAACTTGAGGCCTGTTTCTCTTGTTTTACCACTAGTTACTTGGGAGAAGGGACACACACCTGCCTTGCTACAACCTCCTTTCAGATAGTTGTAGACAGTGATAAGGTGTCCCCTCAGCCTCCTTTTCTCTAGTCTAAACAACCCCAGTTCCTTCAGTCACTCCTCACAAGGCATGCTCTCCAGCCCCTTCACCAGCTTCATTGCCATTCTCTGGACATGCACCAGTGCCTCAATATCCTTCTTGTAGTGAAGGGCCCAAGACCGGACACAGTATTCAAGGTGTGGCCTCATCAATGCTGAGTACAGGGGAAGGATGACTCCCCTGGTCCTGCTGGCCACGCTGTTTCTGATACAAGCCAGGATGCCACTGGCCTTCTAGGCCACCTGAGCACACTGCTGGCTCATGTTCAGCTGGCTGTTGACCAACACCCCCAGGTCCTTTCCCACCAGACAGCTTTCCAGCCACTCCTCCCCAATCCTGTAGCTTTGCATGGACTTGTTGTGACTCAAGTGCAGGACCCAGCACTTGGCCTTGCTGAACCTCATACAGTTGGTTGCAGCCCATTGATCCAACCTGTCCAGGTCCCTCTGTAGAGCCTTCCTACCCTCCAGCAAATCAACACTTCCACCCAGCTTAGTGTTGTCTGAGAATTTACTGAGAGTACACTCAATACCCTTGTCCAAATAATTGATAAAGATGTTAAACAGAGCTGGCCCCAACACTGAGCTCTGAGGAATACCACTTGTGACCAACCTCCAACTGGATTTAACTCCATTTACCACCACTCTTTGGTCCCAGCCATCCAGCCAGTTTTTAACCCAGCAGAGAGTGTCCCTGTCCAGGCTGTTGGCAGCCAGTTTCCCAAGCAGAACGCTGTGAGAAATGGTGTCAAAGGCTTTACTAAAGTCTAGAAACACCACATCCACAGCCTTTCCCTTGTCCACTGAGTAACCTTGTCACAGAAAAAGATCAGGTTAGTCAGGCAGGACCTGCTTTTCATAAACCCATGTTGACTGGGCCTGATCACCAGGCTGGCCCGTGTGCGCTGTGTGATGGCACTCAAGATGATCTGCTCCATGACCTTCTCTGGCACTGAGGTCAGACTGACAGGCCTGTGGTTCCCCAGATCCTCCCTCCAGCCCTTCTTGTAAATGGGAGTAACATTTGCCACCCTCCAGTCAAATGGAACCTCCCCAGTCAGCCAGGATTGCTGATAGATGATAGAAAGGGGTTTGGTGAGCACCTCTGCCAGCTCCCTCAATACCCTCCAGTGGACCTTATCTGGCTCCATAGACTTGTGAAAGTCTAATTGGCTGAGCAGCTCTCTAGCTATTACCTCCTGGATCATGGGAACTTTGTTCTGCTCTCTGTCCCCGGCTTCTGGCTCGTTGGGGGTGCAGGGTACCCAGAGAACAGCTGATCTTACTATTAAAGACGGAGGCAAAGGAGGCACTAAGCACCTTGGCCTTATCCTCATCCCTTGTTACTGTTGTTCTCCCTGCATCCAGTAAAGGATGGAAATTCTCCTTGGCTTTCCTCTTGTTGTTAATATATTTAGAAATGTTTTTTGCTGGCCAATTTAAGTTCTAGTTGGGCTTTAGCCCTTCTGATTTTCTCTCTGCAAGACCTTACTTCATCCTTGTAGTCCTCCTGAGATGTCTTCCCCTTCTTCCAAAGCTCATAGACTTTTCTCTTTTTTCTAAGATCCACCCAAAGGTCTCTGCTCAGCCAAGTCAGCTTTGTTCCCTACTGGCACAGGGATGGCCTGCTTTTGTGCCTCCAGGATTTCCTTCTTGAAGAGCATCCAGCCTTCTTGTGCTCCTTTGCCCTTTAGGACTGCCTTCCAAGGGACTTCATCAACCAGTCTTCTAAACAGTCCAAAGTCTTTCCTCTGTAAGTCCAAGGTGGTAGTTCTGTTGACCCCCCTTCTTGCTCTCCAAGAATTGAGAATTCTATAATTTTCTGATTGCTGTGCCCCAGGAATCCTCCAGCTGTCACATCTTCCACAAGTCCTTCTCCGTTTGCAAATAACAAGTCCAGCAGGGTGCCTTCCCTAGTTGATTCACTTACCAATTGTGTCAGGAAGTTATCTTCCACACATTCCAGGAACCTCTTAAGACTCTTTCCTTTCTGCTGTATTATACTTCCAACAGACATCTATATCCCATCTATTCCATGCACTGAAGGATGAGCTAATATTTCTTGTGATGTTGAAAATCTCAAGGAATCTTTTTTTTCCCAAAGAAGATGTGGTTGTTGTACTGAAAGGTTCATACTTGGAAGAGAATCTTATTTTTAAAGTATGAATTGGTCAGTCACCTTTACCAAGGTCCCTTTACATCCAGAATCTCCCTGCTGTTCAAGCTGATAAAATGTGATCAGATAGAGATGCTAACCTATATGTACTTCTTTTTATCTGGGGTATGATCCATGAAACCGTGCACTTTATCCCATTTGACGACTTCTAAAACTGATCGAAAGAACTGCTTGAAATAGCTTATCATCTGGCCAATGCTGCACAAAAATAAACATTGTAGCTTGTGTAAAAACTTTTCCTTTCAACTTAGTTACATTCATTTCTTTTTTGATATAGAAGGACGAACAGAAGAAATCTAATGAAGTAAGCCATTATTGTGTCATTTTAAAAATAAAAGGCCATGCAATCATAAGTAACACTACATTGCTTTGATGTTGTATGGTATTGCAAGTCCCTATATTCCTCCTTTGAGACATGAAGTCAGTCTAAATAAATAACATAAAACCACTTTCTATCTTGTGATGGTCCTTTTTGTTGGGATACATGAGCAGGGCACAGAAGTGGAATAAATATATTGTATTCGCTTTGCAGGCTGTAGAACGTTGTACAGGCTGTACAATCTTCATTAAATAAGAGACAATTTTTACTCATAGACAAATTTTCTTTCAGTGAGCAGTGACTTCTTCTGGCATCCTTTTTCAGCTCAGTAGTTTCCAGGCTAAGAAGAAACAGGACCTTGGTTTCATTTTGGAGGTGGCCTTCAGTTTCTTCAGAGATTATAATCCAAACTGTTAGTCTCTGTGGAAAAAAAGAAAAAAAAAAAAAGAAAAAAAAAGGAAAAAAAAAGGTCTTTTCCAAATGGTAGGTGAAAAGTTAGGTTTCTTGGGGTTTTTTTTGTTGTTTGGTTTTCTTTGTGTTTTTGGTTGTTTGGGGTTTTTTTTCAGATTTACATCTATGTCTGACACTATCAGACAGTCTGAAAACAGATTTACCTGAAAGGGAAGTTTGATTAAAGCTGAATGTCAAATCCACAAGGCAGGAAACAGTCTGCCTCTTATCAGCCCACGACCCCCTCACATGGGCAACTTTGCAGCTGCTAGACTTTCCTTAGAAAGATGTCCTCACCTATGACTTCTCATTGCAGGTAGCAAAACTTCTGTGGAAAATCTGATCTGATCTCCCGACTTCTGGCTAAAGGATTTATCTGGAAGTGCTGCACAGAATACAGCTCTGTCCAACTTTTCAAATATCTTTAGGGGGACATGGCAGAAGTTGGATTGCCTAAACCTAAGCCTTGATTGCAACAATGAATCCTACCCATCACATTTATAGGGTTATTTATATGATTCTATTTTGTCACCAAGCATTACAAAAGTTTGTGGGCATGGAGAACCCAGAGCTATGAAAATAAATTATCAGCCAATCTCTGATTTCATGGTGAACCTTTGTTGTTAAGTTAAATTTTGTTTTAAATATTTTCTGCTTAGCTGAATTGAAATATAGATCATGACCTTTTTCTACTCTTTTATACAAGTTCAGTGGATTGAACTTGCATTCTGCATTATCATAAAAAAAAATGTCATTCAGAGTTTTCACCTTTGAGCTCAGAATCTGATGAGTACTCGCTGTAAAACATCAGCACAAAACTTACGAAGGAAGGAATTAAATGGGGAATACTGTTGGGATGGTATTGTGAGGTCAAACTTACCTTCTATAGTGAAGATTGCACCTGTCAAAAAGCAGAGGTACATTCACTGAATCTGTTCTATTGCTCCCTGAGATTTCCATGGCAGGAGGAAAGGGCTCCAAAATGATGCAGGAATGATGTGCTTGGCATTTATGATCCTCAGCTCTATTGACTATAAAATATCAGTTTAGAACAAAAGTAGTAAACAAAACACAAGACTTAATTAGATTAATAGTTTCTGCATTTTTTAGAAGCAAGAGTAGTTTATGTGACCTGAGAAACCTAAGCAGAAATAATTAGAGTTCTGTTAAGACCTAGTGTTTAATTATGGCTGACAAGATCTTAATTATTTAATCAAATAGGGTTTTATTACTAATGCATCTATCTTTAGAACACCGTGACAGAAGGAAAATTTTCAAAGATGCTTGTACAAAAATGTAGGCTGGCAAGTTCCAAATATGATAATCCAAGAAGCTTGATGTAAGCTGTTGACGTTTTTTTTCTTACTAGAAAAAGATTTGTTCATTAAGCAATTGGCCTTTAGCAAAACCTTTTATTGTTTCAACTTATATGACTTTGGCTTCACTTTTCTTGTTAACAACAGTGTTGGATCAAACTAGATATGATACAGCTTGAAGAGTGATGAGAAGGCAAATGGAGTCTGTAAATTTGACAGTGAATGAAGAATAGTTTTGGGAATTTTAAGAAATGGAACTCTTTGCACTTAAAGAATATTAGCTGACACATAAAATGAAGGGGTTAATAATATGCATACTTAGAACCATCCATTAGCATAATAGGAGTTATGTACTTATATCAAATGCATAAACGACCCTACATTTCTTTGGAGACAAAAAGGATTAACCTTGAACACCTATAAGCCAATAGCTTGTTGCATCTTACTTCCAATGACGGTGAAACAACACAAATGGATATTACATGGGAAGAAAATGATGAGTTCTCATAAAAGGCCTTTTTTCTAAACAAAATGGAGTAACCAGCTGGATTAAAGGAAATGAATTTTATTGTGCCTGTGATTGCGGCTTGAGGCAGCGAAGCATCAGAGTTCTGAAAGAGTTTGTTGTTTTTTCAAATTCATAGGAAAGAATCCAAATCAAACTCACACAATCATCAACTGACTGGCAACTGCCCCAAGACTATTGTGATTAATTATTTTTCAAATAAGGAAGACAGTGAGTTACATCTTCTGGAGGGCTCAAGTAAGGGCATCCAGTCATCATGTAGAAGCCGTACTGCTGAATAGAATAGACAGGAATCAACTGCAGATGGTGTTGATATGCTTTTTGCACTGGTTAATTTAAATCTTTTTCCCTCTGTACAGTGACTTCAATTATGCTTCTGAAATACTAAGATTAGAAATGAGAAGTTAGGAGATATTTTGGACATCTGAAAAAAGGCTGTTTTGTAAAATAAACAATCAGCTCATCTATTACTATGGATCTCAAAAACATAATAAAGCTGGTCTTATATCAAGCTCTGCTGTAAAGTATAAACTTCTTGACACTGAGTTATCTCAGGGTAATTTTAAAGTTGAAAGTGCTCAGCTGTTAAAATGCAGTGACTTCAGTAGAATCTCTCCCAGTTGCACTGATGCAGATGGGAAGATTCTCTCCCTTGTCTACTGGAAGAGAATTCTTTAGACATCAAAAATGTGGATTAGGTGGCATGAACATTAACTATCTAGTGGAAATATCCAGAGGAAAGAAGGGAAGAAGGTTACTCCTGTCTACTTCCTTAAAAGTTAAGGAAAAAGCAAGAGGAGAAATAAAGCTTGTGAAAGTATAGAAGGTACTAGATTACAGAACAAAATTATATACTCTATATTTTTTTTTTCACAATTAAATAAGTAGATCTTGCCTATTGCACTTGACTTTTACAAAATTCTGATCTGTTTTTTAGATAAAATTTTGTCAACCAAAAATGAGCAGCTTCTTCCAGTGCTATCAATTTATTAAAAAATTGTTCTCTTAGTAACACTCAAGGTGTGGAAAGGTGTTTCAATCTGACATGGATTTCTTCCATCTATAGAACACATACAAGTCACTGCTGGACCAAAACCAAACCATTGTTATGTGATGCACAAAAATTAAAGTAAAATGCAAGAATTAGTGCTGGCAAGAGGAAAACTTTTATTCTCATATCAAAGTCTTAATTTTTCTTTTTGATATGTATGTGTGATAGTTTCACTGGGCTAACCCTTGGCCAGCAGCCAACACAGCCATTCACCTGCTTCCCCACCAACCCCAGGGAACAGGGGAGAGGACTGGGGGGCAAGGGTAAGGAGGCTTGTAGGTTGAGATAAGAGCAGTTTCATAATAGAAATAAGAAAGAACTTAAAAAAAAGGGCCAAAAACTAATATTAAAATAGTAGTGATAATGATAACAGTAATAAAATATACAAATGAGTGATACACAGTGCTATTGCTCACCACCTGCTGACTAAGCCTGGCCCGTTCCCAGATAACGATCCTGGAGGAGTGACAATCCCAAACCGAAACCACAATCCCAGAAGAGCGAGAGCCCCCCCTTTCCGGTCAGCTCCAGATAATATACTAAACATGACGTGATATGATATGGAATATTTCATTGGCACATCCAAATGCCAGTTTTGGGTTTTGCTATTTACTACACTCCCAGTCCTAATGCAGCTGTGAACCAGTCAAACATGGTGTCCTTCAGCTCCAGCAGCAACTAATAACATCAGTGCTTTTATCAATGTTCGTCTCATAACAAGTCTTGCACTGAAACCAAAACACAGTTATTTTAACTACTAAGAATAAAATTAATTCTATTTTAGCAAACCAGGACAGTATGTGTCTTTTTCCTAAGAGTAGTCTGACCATCATTGTTGACAGAAGCAGCTGGTGAGCTTACTCTGAAAGGTAAAGTTCACAATTTTGTAAGGAATTCCATTGTTTAGTTTCTTTGGAAATGGAAATTAAACAAAAAAAAAAAAAAAAAGAAAAAAAAAGAAAGAATACAGAAATGACCAAATTACCACAACCTGCTTGAATGACCATTATCTTGATTTAGAACACAGGAGTGTTGTATTAAAGTTAATATAAAAATTAAGGTCTATAACATCTACAAAATATTCTGGTAAACTTAACCTAAAGTGTTAGCAAAAGTAAAATATGAGTGCTGTAAATCAGAAAATTCTTATTGAAATTTGTAACAAGTCCTGGAGTCTTAGTTTGCTCTGAGGCTGTAGGGATATGTAGTCAGACAAGTCTGTATCCTCTGGCCTCCTAACTAACACCATGGGTAGAGACCTGACAGTCAGCCTGAAAGGTGGGATGATGCAGAGCCCCAGGCCTTAACGTGTCTGCTTCCAACATTACAGAGCCATACTGAAAGGATTCTCTTCTTTTGGCATATAACATAGCATAGGTTTTGTAAATCAGTACTTTTCCATGAGGTCATTACAGAAATGTTAGATAGCTTTCTAAAATCTCTTCAATATCTAGCCTATGTCTTTCATCCTACCTCTGTGAAGGGTTTTCTATTCTGTTCAATCTGCTGCAGACTGGTAGCTCACTATAAAAAATATTGACTTTGCTAGTAACAGACACACACTTTATACTAACCCTACAGGCACTCAGGACTGAGGTTTACTTAATCAGACTGACTTTTTCTGAACTTGCAATGACTTGCCTTGAGATTTGTTTTAGCTAAACAAGAAATTTTCTAATAACTACATGGCCTTGTACAATTAAGTAGTATAACCATTATTCTTAATACAGAATTAGGGACAAATAATTATGCCATGTAGAATGAAATATTTATGACTACGGCATAATGGTGTGGTGTGGAGGAGTACAGCTATGGGGTGGTGGCCAAAACTTTGAATGTGGGGACACAGGATGCTGTGTAGAGGAGCAGAGAAGCATGAGATAATAATGGAGGGGGCACAGGATGACACTGGGAAAAGCAGTTTCAGAGTTAACCAAAACCAGGCAGCTACCATATGTAAAACACAATGTGTATAGTGAATGCAGTTATAATGTGTAATCACATACCAATGAAGAAAAAGCAAGGTACATATTGTGTCATCAAACATATAATAGAAGCACCAAGTAGCTTCAGGAATGAACATCACGGTCATGGCAAAGGACCGGGTACATTGATGATTCATCATAGGATCTCTGCTCCAAGCCAGCAACCTGGGGACCTGGAGAGCAGTGGAGGATGAGTATAAAAGCAGAGAAAAGTATTAGTACTAGGAAGCATGTGTAACTACTGTCATTGTACTTTTGTAGAGACTTTTTCTGTAGTAGTATTCTTTCCCTCTTTGGATAGTAATTACATAAAATATATGAATTGTTGATAGACAAGATTTGAAAGACATTAACAAGAAATTCTTGGCTTTGCATATAAAGTATGTCCCCTTTGCCCATAACATGATTTTTAGATCAATAACAAAGTACCATTACCACTTTGGTATTGAATTGAGAATAACTACAACAACCACAATGACAGCAGATGTAAAAAAAATATTAACAGCTTCCTGTCTTTCATGGCTTACAAGAAAACAAGCATTCATTCATAGTCCTTCTCATCTTAGTATTCCTAAAAGTTGTGGTTTTGAGTAAAAACATTGTCTCTGTATACACAGAACATTAAAATAGTAACTCTTCACAATGAAAAAATTTCCTACTCTATAAGCTTAAACAGTGATGCTCAGGTGATTGTTTAATATATTTCTGTTGTTAAGTGATAATCATTAAAGGACGTAGAGTGAAGCACAGTTCCTCCCTGCTTACCTTTTAGATCTCAGAAACACTTGGTTGAGAGGACGCATTCATGACCACTGAACTGTAAGTTTCCTTCATCAGAAAAAACATTACTGGGCACTAGTTGCTCTACAGATTTATTCAGAATTGTCTTACCAATAGTGAAGTATGTCTCAGTCAAGCACAACATCTAACTACTAAATACACTACTTCATTGAGCCAATACATGTTACCTCAGGAGACAGCAGATGTCAAAGCCATCCATGCAGTGAGTGCGTGCATCCCACGTGCGTGCAACCCAGTGTTAGTTGCTGCCCATTTCAACCCAATGAATCAAGAACATTTTGCTACCAATAAGCCAAATCAGCTTAGTGTGACTCATGAGAGCTTCCTCTAGACAGTAGAAAATGGGCCTGACCTCAGTGCCAGTCCAGCTGTTGCTCACCATGCACATAACCAAGCAAGCAGGCACAATTCATCTCAGTTATGGATAGAGTTGAACCTGAAATTTTAAAATTGTCTGTGGCCACCCTGAATTGGTCACTGCTACTTGTAGAAAAAAATAATATTGCAATAATTAGAAAAAATGAACTCAAACCAAAATGTTTGTGGGCACTAGCTGACAGACAGGGAAAGCCATTCTGAGACCTCACGTTTATTTTGCCCCTGATGAGCTGAGAAAACTGCAGCTAGGTTTTCAGTGTTTATTGCAATATCAATAACTCAGCAATGTGCTTTCTAAGTAAAGGAGGAAGTTGAAGACCTTGGTAGGTATTAAATGATTCTAGAGAGAGATACTTAGATATTTGAATTTAAAATACAAGATTACTAACATTTTAAGTATAAGATAAATGCACAGAAAAAAAAAAATCTTATAAGAGCAAAACAAGATGTAACTTTCAGGCCCTGTTTGGTTTATAAATTAGAGTATATAAGCATGATGGTTTTCAGTCTAAAATTCTCTTTGAGCCTATTATATAGAATCTTTTTGCAGCTTAAAGGCAAATGACCTGCAAAAAAAACCTTGTATGACTTTTTAAATGCTATATATAGTAACAGATATAACATTTCAGTCTTTTCATTTACATCTAATATTGCCCCTGCAATAATTGAAACTACTTGGACACAATTGTGCACAGAAAATTGTGAACCACGGATAAATGAACTACCAAGCACTTTGGAACTATCTTTTAAAAAAATATTGGTCAAGTGACTACAGTGTGTCTCTCACTGTGTGTTAGACAGGAGACTACTCACTTGATGGTGTTTGCTTTCATCTAGTATGGAGCTCTTGGATTCTGTCACACAAACATTTCTCATTTCATGACTCACTGATCTGATGCACCACAAAAGCCCCTTTGGAGATGTCACAGTTGATCATTTCCATCTGCCTAGCATACATGCATAAACTCCACAGCTGCCACTTACTAAAATCCTTATGGCATTTTAGATAAATACAATATCAACTTAATAATACTACAGGAAATTTATGTAATTTTATCCTTGTTTGTTGTACAATTTCTGATATCTCTGAGCCCTACTGGGAATCAGATACTTAATTCTTCTTTAAAAGTTTTTGCTTCTCTTTTGGTTAGTGGTAACTTTTGCTTCAAGGGATTCATCAAGGACTGTACAATTGAAGACACTGAAAGAAATGAAAAATTCAGGACCTTTCATAATGACAAAGTAGTAGCTGATTTGCATCATGCAACACTCTTGTCAGTGATGTACATTATATACTGTTTAATATTCTTCTCATCTTGCCGAGTTTTCAGAACAACGACAGCATATTATTTTAATATAAGGATCCTTTCATTTTGCCCGTGCCTTTAGAAACTATAGATTCTACCACCATGAATCAAACCCCAGAAGTCTTACAGCCTTTTTTGAGAGTAGCTATATATTGTCCTTTTGCAATTAGAATGTCTTTTATTTCTTAGAAAGAAAAAAAAAAAGAACAAATGACAAAGTTACATTTTGTAATATAACATACTTATGTTATGGAACATCCAGCCATAACATCAGAAATGATCTGCATTAAAGGCACTGACCTCTATGGGCAAAAACCCTGCCAAATTCCTTATCTGAACTGCTTTGGAGAAGCGCTCTTCACTGCAGTCGTGTAAGCCAGCCTGCTATGTGGATCTCATGTCTGTGGTGTTGCAGCCCAGTCAGCTGTCTGCAATATCTGGCTTGTAAGGTGGCTTCTGCAGGTTGATGCCCCAGGGTCCTTCCCTGGTAAGCAGGATACTGCCCCAGAGCAGTGGGGCTAGGAGCTGTTGTTGAGAGCTAGTAAAGAGGAGACAGGGAGGTCAGGGGTGTCTGCAGCCTGACCCTCCTCAGGATTGCTGGGGCAGAAGGGCAGCATTTCAGCAGCATGGCCCTCTGCCCTTCTCCTCAGTGAGTCCCCATTACATTCTTTTAAAGATGAACATGGGTAATTTTTTTTTTTTTTTAATTAACATTGCCACAATGATGTTAGCATTATTTGGCTCCTTGCAATAATTATTTGGCTCCTTGCTAATTCTTACCATCTGTATCCATGATGTAAGGGAATAAGGGTAATCTCTATCTATCAGAAAATTGTACCTGCTCTGATGAAACACCTAGCTCCTTGGGCACATGCTGTTGGTGCCTGCTGTTTTGTGTATGAAAGCATGAAAATCCTGGAAATAGTTTACCCATGAGCATGATTATGCAATTAGAGCACTCCCTGGGGACAAGCAAAGACCCAGGCTCTTGATATTCTTCTACAGTGTGTTTATGCATTTCACATGCACCAGTCCTAAGCTGCAGCATGTAAAGAGAACTTGGAGGAGAGATTACACCTGAGGCTTCCTCCCAGCCCAGGGGAATACCCTAAAAAACAGGCACAGGAAGCATGTTTCATTTCATACTCTGATTAGCAGTGGTACAGGCTCTGTTAAACTCCCAGCTCTCAGTTAGGTGGAGGGGAAGGTTAGGGTACTTTTCTTGGGATGCAGAGGTGTGGGTTTGAAAATTTTTAGGCAAAGGAGAAAAATGAATCTGGCTTTCTCAAGTCATGACTGAGCTGGCTGTTACCAGGCTGGAATATGAGCAGCAGAGGTGACAGTGACGTTTGTTGAGAAGTATAATCCACTCAGGCACCACTGTACCTGCTCAGAGACTACTTAAAGAATTACACGTCTTCAGGAATGAACTGGTTTTTGGAGCATAATTTTGGACATAAGCAATTAAAGTTAGAGTTGCCAAAAACTTAATCTGTTTAGACTTTAGTTCCTGCATAGTTATTTGAATTTAAATTACTTAATCTACTAGGAAAATCTTCTTTATCACACTTTAGATGCTTAAATAATTTGTCCCACTGGCTCCTGACTGGTATTAAGTTCAATGTCCAGCATCATTAATGGAAAGATGCATTGAGAAATACAGATACCAGGATGGATCAAGAACAGTTTTTGTATCACACTGGTTTTCTCTTGAGGCTTCTGTCTTTCACTGTACTACACAGAATTTGCCTTTCTCAAATTGGACAATATGACTGTATCATAGGCAAGCTGTTAGGGTTCCAGGACTCTTCAACTTTTTAATTTCTTCTTCTTCATATATATTTCTATGTGTTAAATTGGTTTAATAAGTAGTGGTGTGGCTTTTCTTGTATTAATAATTTGGAGGCAGCTTTAAAAATTCCCTTTGCAGAAACTGAGTATTTACTGCTCCAGAGTAGAGTGCCTCTAGCTAACAGTAGTCACTGCCAGACACAATCAGATGTTAAAAGTGTCTTTACTGGGGTCACACTGACAAGTGACAAACAACATCTTGACTTTAAAAATGTAAGGTAGTGTCCTGGTTTTTAGCTGAAACAAAGCTGGGTTTCTTTTTCAGTAGTTAGAATAGTGCTGTGTTTTTCTTTTCAGCCTGGGACTTGTTATGAGAGAGACACTGATAACATCCCAGTGTTTGAATTTTTGTCACTGGAAATGAAGGACTTTGTTTTCTGTTAGTCTACAAGCACAAGATTTTAGGGGGTGAGGAATATTTAAATTAGTAGGCTAAATTGGCATTTGGATATGCCAGTTGGATATTCCATATCATATCACATCATGCCCAGTATATTAGTGAGGGTCTCTTTCTCTCTTGGCTCTCTCTGGCTTTTTGCTCGGGCTCTCATTCTTCCGGATTTGCGGTTTCGGTTCGGGATCGTTGTTCCTCCGGGATTGTTATCTGGGAAGGGGCTGGACTTGGTCGGCAGGTGGTGAGCAATAGCACTGTATATCACTCATTTGTATAGTTTGTTACTGTTATAATTATCACTACTATTTCAATATTAGTATTATTTTAACTTTTCTTTCTATTATTAAACTGTTCTTATCTCAACCTACAAGCCTCCTTATCCTTGCTCCCCAGTCCTCTCCCCTATCCCCTAGGGGTGTGGGGGAAGTAGGTGAACAGCTGTGTTGGCTGCTAACCAAGGGCACGCCCAGTAAACTATCACAGGCAGTCAATACAGATACATATTAAAGTGATAAATAAGTGCAGAATGAAAAGAAACAAGTTGCTGTCTGCTTAAAGGCAACGTTGCTGTACATGGATGTGTGCTTTCTGTGAAAATAATTGCTAGCTTGAAAATAGATAAGGAGAGGCATAATTTTAGTGACACAGTCCTCAGAAGAATGAACAGGCTCCTTGCAAGCAAAGGGACCCCTCTTGAAGGATGCTGTGATTGCTAAAAGGTGATGCGAGTTTGAGAAGGCAGAAATTCCTAGAAGAGAAATCCATTTAGAACCACTAAATACAGAAAAAAACAGGCTGACAACGTTTGGAGGCTGGAAGAGTGGTAGGGAGAAGCAGTGTATATGCTTGCTCTATTCTTTTATTTTTCCATAAGCATGTCTTTATAGCTACTGATGGAGAAACACACTGTTTGAGTCAGAGTGGCTGGTCTTCTGTGAGAATCATAGACTCTGCTGAGAATTTTGATTACACTGACTAATTGCCAACAGTCATAAAAATCTCCATCAACACAGGTTTTAACTAATCTAGAAATTATTATCCCAGTGGCTAAAGAAAAGACAGATTGATTTGATCTATATTGGACACAGCCCTCTGGGCTGGTGTGATATATAAATAATCCGAGGATATGTTCACATTCTTTAAAGGCAATGAATGGTTCACTGTGAGAATAACATACATTTATAATTTCATCTTTAATCTCTTTATCTTTTTCCACTTTCACTTGAAGGTTTTTTTGGTTTTTTTTCTGTATTTTATATTTCACCTGTGGATATGTCTTCAACTTTGGATGAATTATTTAATAACTGTATATATGTGGCATGCCAGGGACTTATGATTTGTGCCTTAAGAGATTAAGATTTCTATACACAAAATAGAGGCTAAAATCTGTATAATTTTGAAGATGGTGGTAGTTGTTAATGTAAAGTAAGCAAAATATCACTATAAAACCATGCAAATCTTCATCTCTATTTCAAAGGGGACCCTGATCCAGCTCTATTAGAGGAAATGTAATTATTTGTTTGTCTACTGTTCAAAAGGGTGTTTGCTGGACAGTCTAAATTTGAAATGATAGAGCAATAGTTAGGCCTCTACTCTTGCCAGGACAGGAGCTATCCTTACCTTCACTTTCACAAGGTGCAGTGCAATTTTGACAGAAGTGGTTAGACCACAGAACTGTATTCACTGTATTTTCTCTATTTTTTTTAAACATTGTATAAAAGAGAGGAGAAACAGCTTCACAACTGTGTTGCTGTGAACACACAGTTACTTCTACTGGTTATTTTTTCTCATAGTGATGGGATAGTATACAAAGCAGTAGAGAACTACCAGCCCTTACAAGTAGATTGAACTTCCTGGAGTCCTTTAGAAGTAGCTGCCTCTTTCTACTTTAAAGGACAATTGAAAACCTAGTTTAGAAAAAACTCATTCAGTCCTCTTCTTTTCCAAACATAGGAGCCTAAAAATGAGGCAAACTCAAAGCTGGATCTGAGGTGCCCTGGATCTGGGCCAAGGATTTTATGAAGTTATTTTTATTGAGGAATAGGAAGAGAGGGGAGTATGACAGCAGTTGGTGTTAAAATGTTCCAAATGAATATGTTGCATGGCACAGTATGAATATTGTTGTCATAAATTTGTTATTGCTGACAATAAGTGTGAGAAAAGAAAATCTCAGCTGTTTACTTTTACGAGTGGCCTATTTATCCAAAACCTTATCTGTCTCACATGAAATTATGGATGACTGCTAAGTAAGTAATATGTACGCATTACAACTGAATAAGAAGACGAACTGAACTTCCCGGAGGCATAACAATGACTTTTTTGAGCTTACATGCTCAAATGGAAGAGGTAAATACATCAAATACATCTGAAGATATACTGTGTTGATGCAAAATATCTCTAGCATATGTGTGTTATATATAACACTTTACTGAAAGTCAGTGGCTTTCTAAAACCTCTAAACCCATCAGGAAATAACTGACAACAGAGAAAGTCAAAGCAAAGTAAAATAGGACACAGCAAGAAGTGAACCATTTTGTTGGTGGAACAAATTGATACTTTTCAGGAGATGTCTCTACAGAAGGTGTGACCAATTCCTGCTGAGCTGTCTAATAGCATCATTGTACACCCTGTGGATGGTTGTAGGCCAAAAGCTAGAATAGAAAAAGAAACAACATTCACGGAAGAAGTGGATAGATTCCAGAGATAGAATAAAGTCACCTAGATTTTTTCCTGGTAAATTCACAGCTGACTGTCTGCTTTCCATAACAAACAAGAATTAACACCTCTGTGTCATTTTGAGTCAGCCCTCTGCTTTTCTTAGTATCCATGAGCCATAATGACATTGTGAGGACTCTAAATTTAATAGAAATATCCTGTCTAATACAAAAAAGTGTGACAATTTTCACATCCTAGTTGTTTGATTTTTTTCAGCATGACTATCAGAAATCCGTCACAAAACAGGTATGAATTTTTAAAATTTTCTTTTCTTTTCTTTTCTTTTCTTTTCTTTTCTTTTCTTTTCTTTTCTTTTCTTCTCTTCTCTTCTCTTCTCTTCTCTTCTCTTCTCTTCTCTTCTCTTCTCTTCTCTTCTCTTCTCTTCTCTTCTCTTCTCTTCTCTTCTCTTCTCTTCTCTTCTCTTCTCTTCTCTTCTCTTCTCTTCTCTTCTCTTCTCTTCTCTTTCGATCAGCATGAACAACTGCTGGGGTGGAGAATTGTGGTCAGCTTCACCCAGTTCTCTAAAATGTGGCCAGCGGTAAATCTTACTCAGAAAGCAGAGTCACCACTATAAAGTGCAAACATCAATGCAAAATCATGCCCATTTCTGATGTACATAAGTGATCAGTTCAACGTATAGTTCCTCTCGTTTAGATACCATGATGAAGACACAAAAGGGGCAGAGCTAAGCAGAATCTGGTCTGACACAGCATTTGCACTGGGTGAACTAAAGTAATTCTGATAATTTTGATCAAAGTAAAAATGACATGTAATCTTGTTTCTTTATCTAATTTAAACCTGTACAAACTGATTAAAATTAGCACTCCTTGTTTATAGTGAATGCTTTTAATATTTAATTTATTAAATAAATATTTAATATTCCAGTTTGGCTCATTAAAGCTTGAGTGTGGGTTCATGGCCAGGGGAATCAGTATGAATTCAGCTGGCTACAGCTTCTAGCCTTTTTCTTTTTACATTTTACATTTTCTTCAAGGTCACTGGGAAAAAATATTGAATATGAATGATCCCCAAGGGTCCTTATTAGAAGCACATCTGTTCAATGATTGTGAAAACTGTTTACAATTACTGTGACAAAAACTCAATTAACTAGTTTGGAATCCTTCACAAGTATGCAATGTTAATTTTTTTGTCTTTTCATTTCAGTGAAAATACCATACAGAACAAAGCCAAAACCTTTCTGAACAGCATTAAGAAGACACTAACTCTATTAGATTAACATCAATGTCATTCTCATCTAAACCTTAGATTCTTAGAGAAAACAAACAAACAAAAAACCAACCAAACAAACAAAACCCAACATTAATATACTTTGAGAAAATTTTTCCTGAAATCAAAGCTAATTTGATTTGTTCTTTTCCTTAATGCTGTATTAACAGATTGCTGTATCAGATCTTCATTATTTGCTTGGGCTTATACCAACATGATTAAATTATAAATACTTTAGAAAAGGTTAACAGTGTCTTTTTTATATCAGTCAGAAATTTCCTGTTATCCAAGAGTATTAAACCTCAGCATTTATGCTGACACATATCCTCGGCTTATTATTTTAAGAATCATGAACAAAAGTTATTGTTAGGCTTAATTTTAAAATGCTTAACATTATTGCCTTCCGGTTTACGTCCTTGTTTGTTGTTGGTGGAGCCTATATCACACAATGTTTTCCTTCATCTGCAGATCAAGAACATTTACTGAATACAGACCTTCTGCATTATTGACCTTTTATCATTTATGACCAACAGCTGATCACAGCTTGCATTAGAGTTCCTTCTGCTCCTGGCTCCTAGACTCCTTCTTGTTTCTCCACATTCTGTAGGCTTTCACCTGCTGTTTTCTTCCTATATCTATTTTATCTCATTTCATATAACTTCAATAAATTATTCTTACCATACAAGGAACTTCTTAACCTTTACTATTTTTACTCTCCTGATAGATAAGGTTGAATTATTAAATACTGTAACCTTCTCTCCATGTTAGATTTTATAAACGTATTAAGCATTTTTAACCTCATTTCAATTATCACTCTTTTTGTTTTCCTATTAAAACTGTCTTTCCCAACTGACTTATTATTACTTTCACTTTGGTGAAACTGAGTCCTCTGAAGCAGAAAAATTTTCTGCTGAGGGTTCATTCTCTTGCAGATGACAAGTATAATAAAGTCATGACCACTTAGTTCAGAAAGGATAGTTTAATTCTGTGATCAAGTCCTCTCTAGCTAGTGAGATGAGATGTAACAAAGGACTCCCTCAAGTTATATCAGAAAATTGTCAAAAAGATTTTTAGATGTATCAAGGACATTTTAGCACTGGAAGAAAAAGACTTTCAGGCTCACCTGTTTTTAGCTGAAATTCCAAGTCATAATTCAGTTGCTTTTCAATATTTTATAGCAGATAGGACTGGTCAAATGTTTATGAATGGAAAAGCTTTGTTGGCAAGTTTTGATTGAATGAAATAAGTTTTTAAAAGCAGATTAATGAAAAAGACTTGAATGTTGTTTCTTAAGATTAAGAGCTCCTTTTTTCTCTGGATTCTAGCTTTTAGTCTCACATGCAGAAGGGAAACAGTTTGACTTCTAAACTGGGGGATATGATTAATAACATTTAATATAAATACTGTATGCTTATAGCTTCAGGAAAATAACTAAATGCTCCTCTCTCTAAGAGGGCAAACCAAACCAAACACACCTTTCAAATCCTCCTGATAATCCTATACATGGGTTTTGCTTCCCCAGGACACAATGTTGTGGTTGGTGGGAAAGTCTAGAGCACACAAAGCTGAAGCAGCAAAGGGCCTCATCCAAGTATTGGGATCCTCACATAGAGTAGATTTTTGGGGCTGTGGATGAGACAGTTAAGGTCACTGAGCAAAACTCCCTGGCTCTTCTCAACCATTAGCATCTTCTGGTGTCACATAAGCCCTACTTCACGTATGGAGATACATATGCCCTACTGCATATTTGGCAGCTGCAGTGTCACTGGGTCCTACAAGACCCTTTTGCCCCTTATAGAGATCATAATTAAGTTTATCTTGATTTGTATATTTACCCTCTTTATATAAAGCTACTTTGCTACAAAAAAAAAAGGATATTTATGGCACGAAATTTTAAATAGTCAACAGGTATGATATCAAATAGCAGCAAGTAAATAAGAAAACACAGATATTCTAAAGAAAAAGAATTGAGATGGCTTTCAGTAAAAGAAAGACGAACATACAAAGGAAAAGAAAGATAGCATGAAAAAGTTTCAGAAGGCTTTGTGTTACCCTCCAGCCAAGAATGTTTTTTCAGAGCAATGTAAACCAACGAAGTCCAGAAGCACTGCTACTTCTACTCACTGAAAAATACACTGAGCTAAAAGAGCAGAGTGGGAAGCCACTTGTGGAAAAGTATGAAGACAGTCATCCTCATACTGCTGGAGCAAGAGCAATGCTACCTCAGAATTTCCCAATCCTACCCAGGAAGAGCAGCTGGAAGCTATTTTTAGCAGCTATTTATCTACTGCAAATTGCCGTGGTTTTGATGTGGTAATCAATGGTAACAATATAATTCTACAGCCATGGAGGTTACCTGGAGTGAGAGGGCAGTATTAGCAGTTTCCCTTTAGAAATTACTTGCTAATTTCTAGTGGTTATGTATACACAGCATTGGTCTGTGCTCTCAGGTAATTTATTGCCAGGCGATGCATGAAAGGAAACTGGATTATATTAAGAGCCCAAATGCCTGTAAAGTCTTGAAAGCATTTCACATTGGGGTTTAAGTAACAGAAATATTTAATTTCCATTATAACATACAGGTTTTGTCTGCATGGAATTTCGCCCAGGTTCTGGTAACGTAGAGAGAAAGGACAGAATGTGTCACTGAATGATTTAATTCCCTGAAAGTGAATGGAGGTGTATTGCTTTTTGTGTGTATAAATTCAGTAACATTCTCCCCTCAGAAAATGCAATTTCTTTCTGCACAGGATTAGATTTATTAGTGCAATGGCATGAGGCACTTAACTCAGGAGATATTAATTACCAAACCCAGAAGGAACTTGTTACAGTAAATCAACAACATAAACCTAGCTCCATGCCAAGATCATGCACTATCGGTCACTTTTAAGCAGATCAGTTACATATTCTTTGTTGTTTCATAAGATTATGTCAGTGACATAATCTCTCTGGCAGATACATCAAATTAAAATAATGACAACAGGCATATGTTTGGAAAGGCTTCCTGTTACTTGGTCGTGGAAAGTTGATGATTATTATACTCTCTGGCCAAAAAAAATCTGAGGAAAGATAAGGCAAAGTCCTATCTCCTTTCTTTTTTTCTATGATTCTGTTCCTGACAGTTAATGTACTCCTCTGCTACTCTTTTTACAAGTGTTGTGCAGTTGCTTCAGCAAAGAAGCACCAAGTACTCCAAATGTCACCCAGTATATTTAGAGGTGACAATAAGAGGAGAAAAATAAGGAGGAACAAATGAGAAATGACCACTAATACACATCTTAATTTGGATTCTTCATGGCAGCAGGTTGGTTTTAATTCACAAACTGAAGCAAAGCCATTTAGGATGATGGGTACAACCTATATGAAAAGAGAACTGCTGTGAGCTCCAGCCCAAGAGTAAACTCCTTCAAACATCTAGAGTGTTGTTATTTAGGTTATCAAAACTACACAAAATGAGTATGAATGAGCTGTGTAAAACTCAGGTTTTTATCAAATCATCATGCAGCATTTTATATACTGGTATCATTCTAGTGATTTCAATATTCAACTTTTTATTTCATCTTTCAAATGCATTTATGCACCAAAGGCAAAATAATACTTTTCTATCCTCTACTATATGTTGTTTTCCCCCATTTTGTATTATTATTAGAATAGCCACATGAATAAAACACTTGTATATTTTTATATGATGGTATTATCATAACTCAAATTTCAATCAAAATTATCTGTACAGGATTATGATTATAAATGAAGTATATTAATATTTCACATTTAACTTATTTTAAATGGTATTTATATAAACCAGTAATTTGTAAAGTGCCATTTTTTTCTGACATTATCTCAGGGTATTTTTAAACATTAAAAAAATCTTATGTACTTATACAAGCTAAAGGACCTTAACATTTTTAACAAACTGGTACTGTTTGTAAAATGAAGATTACACATTCTAGCTTCAATGTGTAATGAACCCTAAAACAATAGTTTGAAAGTAAGACTTTAATTTTCATGAGAAATTAATCAGAATCTGAAAAAGCAATTGACCATGGCTTTCAAAACTAAATGCCCAAGAAAAATGCAAAGATGACTTGCAGAAAAATTAGGTGTCAAAATTGTCTGAGAAGAAGCCCTCATCAGATCACTATTATTTTCTACCTTGGTGTTCAACCCTCCCTTACGTTGGTAAGAAGTGAATTGCATTCCAGCATGTGAGACAGTATCTACAGTTGGTATTTCAGAAATAACATTTATACAAGAAATCAGAAATATTTCTTCCCTCACCTTATAGTACTGCTGGTCAACACTCTCACTGGATACTCCTGTTAAAGAGGGAAACAAATGACTACATTATGGAAAACCACTGTGAGTACAACAACTCACTGTGGCAGAGAAGGTGGCCTAAATGAACAAGATTTCACAGTGCTGCTGGGGACCAATTCAGCAGAAAAACTCCCATATTAATATTTCAGGAACTGATATGTAAATGAGCTGCTGCATTGAAATTTTAGTCCTTATGTCTTTCATGACACATCTGCCTTGTTGGCACATGGGAGTCAGCACAGTATTTCCTGGGGGTGGCAAAGACTTTTTGAAAATAATATTTCAGCAAAGCACCACAAGGAATAGTTTATTTACACTAAAGTAGTTTTTGCTTTTACTAGTTTAGTTGCCTTTTGAAAAAGAAGCAATTTGGAAAAGCACAGAAATTAATGACTTGGGCCTCTTGCTAATTTTGAGCAGCCCTACCATCCAAACAATTGCCAAACAAGTTGTCAAACATCTCCCTTCACTTGTGCTGATGGTGAAAGAAGGATGCTGTTGTTTTGGTAGGGCTGCTGCAGTGGGAGTGTGGATTAAGAATGCACTGTTACACCTGCTTTACGTTTAAAAAAACAACAGCAAAGCCGTGGCATTTCCAGCTTTGAAAATAATCAGTGACTTTCTCCTGAAGACTGATTTCCCTTCAGAGTGTGAAATACTGCATAGTGCGTGTTTGTATATTATCAACTTTTTTTTTTTTTTTACTTAACAGTGTTACCAGATGCCATACTTTGCCACAGGGATTGATAAGTTACTTACAGGGATATCAGGGTATATAAAAATCATGCATGTATAGAACTTGCATGATCCTTTTACGAGTTACATAAAATTATAACTAATGCATTTGCTGAGGCCTTTTGGGAAGGTGGAAGTGTGAAAGGTTCAGTGTGATAGTCAGAAAGCCAGCAGCAGGAAACTAAAGACCTGGAAAGCTTTGATCACTCTTCCATTGGATCCCCTGTGTTAACCTTGTTTTTCTTCTATGTTAGCTGGTCATCTTAAAGCATCACCACTACAAAGAACCAGCTGGCCTCTTTCTGATTTCCCACCGGATGATGAGGGGAAGGAAGATGCAAGGTGCTTCTATAGCAAGGTACCCTGATATCTACCAGGTCATTCATTCCTTCTGCAGCATGTGATGCTCCTCAAGGTGTTTGAATTTGGACTTCTGGGATCATCCGCATCAGATTGGCAAGATACAGATAAGGAAGCTATCACAGAGGAGAGCGCAGTAATTAACTCGATCAGATAGATTCAGCTCTACAGAGTATAAATAAAAAAATAAATAAATAACACATAAGAGTACTTTGCAATCCTGGATTCTTTATCTTATAGGGATGATGTTATTTGCTGGTTAGTGAATCTTCTCATTCCCAGGTCTCAAAGTGCTTAACAAATAAATAAATAAAAAGATAATTTAAATGCTTAATAGGTTAGGGAGTCAAGTTGAGAAAAGGGATGCATCTTGTGTAAAGCCTTTCTGACAGTAATACAGCCCAGAAGGCACTGAGACTTTCAGCTCCTGAGGTCCAAAGCCTGGGCTGCTTTGCATTGTGTGGATGCAAGTCATGTAACCTACAGTATGCACCCAGAGCACTAAATATTTATAATCTCTGTCCACAAAATGCTTCATAAATTACATATCTAAAGTTTTATCTCTTTCTGAACAGCAACCCTTGATACATAGCTTTGTTTACAAGATGTATTTGCTAAAGACAACAAAGTGAATCCTTTATTTTTACTAAGGGAAACCTGAGAGAGAGATTCTGGGTGCATAGGAAAGGCACTAGTATCTTACCAATCTATGAGCAATTGGTTAAAGGTAAAACTTCCAATACCTCCATCCTGTCCCTTGTGCAGGGGGACTGGAATTCAGGTAATCAATTACCCTAGGCAATCTTATTTTCTACGAAGTGTTGTCTGAAAACTGGGAAATATGTACTGCATGCACATGTGCTGAATATAAGAGAAACCCAGAGGAACACTGAGATTTATGACTCAATCTCTTTCCAATTTGTTGACAGGACCATTCAGCTGCATATTTCCTCATATGTGTAGTTCATGAAAATGTCCAATTCTTGTTTTGAAGTACTGTTGTGAAGGTTTCTGCTCTCCAGCAGAGCACTGTGGATATAAACGATGACAGGTAGCATGTAGACTGATATGCACAATGATAGACTTCTATTTTAATGAGGTCATTAGTAATCATGGAAGAAGGGAAGAACAGGACATACAAAAAAGAGAAAGAATAAGAATGTGCATTATGTGAGTGTGTGTTTGTGTGTGTGTGTGTGGCAAACACAGAGAAATAAAATGCTTGAGAAACATTTAATTCTCTAAGTCTCTATTAAAAGTTCAATGATTTATACATTTGAAAGGGCTCTCAACAGCCAGACATGCCAAGTGTTTCTGATTTTTGTCAAGTTGATTAATTGTTAGCAAACTATCTAAACCATATGCAAAATACGTACTGTGGAATTAAATATAGAAAAAAAACAAATTTGATTTGGAGATTTTAAATACGGTTCTTATGGGGCACAAGTTTTGGTAATGACCCAGAAAAAAATCTAAAATAAAAGTAAAATATTTTTCTACACTCCAGTAGAAGGATTATCTGGATACTCTGTCTGCTCATACATATGTTTTCTGCAACTAAAAAAATCAGATAATTCACTGGAGAATTATAGTTAATATTTGCACTCAGAATATTTGAGTTAGCAATTTTAGCTCTTGGGTTCTCTGAGAATTCACAGCTACATTTGCTTAGATATTTAACTCCACTATTTACAAAAGCTTTCTTCAGAAATAATGTGAAGTAGAGCTATGAGTATGATAAGGACAAAACATACTTTTTTCAGGTACAGCATGATGATCTACTTTGATGATCTAATCAGGATTATGATTACTTTGCAAGTTCTTTAGGACAGAAATGATATCAAATGCATTTACAGTGCAACATATCCATCACACTTTCAATTAAGATAAAAAAACCAATTAATTACAGAGGAAGCTGATATAGATGTCAGTCTGGCCTTCATCACTGCACTTTTGGAGTGACTACTTTTCTTCCTATAAAAATGAGACCTGCCCAGTTGTTTTTGTTTTGTAGCTGACTATCTGGTTGGGTCTCTTTCAATCTCGCAAAATTTAAGGAGAGCACTTTTTTGGCTTGTGATAAATTCACTCAGCATAGCATGCTCACTCAGAGCTAGAGCCTCACATTTCTCATTAGCCCTTGGTGAATTGGTTACAGAGCACCTTTGCCTCACCTTACACAAACCAAAGATTGTCCTTTGCTCCAGATACCTTGTGATTTCTTAAAGATGTATGTCAACACAAATGAGCACCCTTCAGATTGGCCAGGATAGGCCTGGGCAGGGGTCACTGACATGACTGTAGTCTCTGCTAAGACATGAGGAAAGCCATGAGTCCAGCCTAGTTGGACCCTCACTAAGTCATTAACTGGGACAGGTGGGTAACTCTTACCTCTGCCAAAATGGCCCCTATGAAGTGGTGTCAGGAACAGCTGGGAAGCACAGCTTGCTTCTGCATCCACCAACACTTTAGCAAGATTTGGACTCACATTGCTGCTGCAGGCAACCCAAGATGAGCCCTGGGTGCCCAAGGCTCATCTAGATATGTTTGGTGATGTATAAACACCCCATTAAACCCTGGGCGCTTGGGCACATTTCTATTCCAGATGATGCCCTGGAGTTCCCTGTTTGGGTCTTGCTTCCAGATTTGTTGTCTGTTAAAAAAAAACCAAACAACAACAACAACAAAAACCCCAACAAGCTGATCTTGAGAAATACCTCAAAGGGACAATTTAGGACTGCCCACTGGAGCCATTAGAAGGCTCTGGGAAAATCTGAAACTGTGAGACAGCAGGAGTAAACCCCATCTATCCACCCTCTGAACCAAAACAGGAATTCAATACAATTGGCTTTAATGTCAGTGATGGCAGTGATCTTTTAATTAAGAAAATATATGTGGAGCAACACAGTCCTCTCCTGAAGCATTTCAGTGGTCTTCTGCACTTGGTGTAATCCCAGGAAAATCCTCTTTTCAATTCATCTGGTAGATGAATTGAAACCATTAATCAAACTACTCATAAATTTTTAAACAAGAAACAGTGCTGCAGGTTTCCTGCTGCATTCAAGCTGTTAATGATGAAAGGGAAGATCAAAATTGTTTTTGTGATGGAGCTCTCCAAAATGCTGTATCTTTTTCTCTAAGCAAATTCAGTGGTTTAATGTACGCTGTGCTTTGTTTAGGGGAATTTCTGTCTGAAGGAGTAGCAACCTAAGAAAAAAAAAAACCAGCCTGCATTATTAGTGTATATGTTCTGTGGGCAACTTTGTTGAAAATTCTCTATAAAATAAGGGTTATGAGAAAATCTAGCTATGTTAGAACATAAGGAAAAACAGGATCTTCTGCATGTCTGTATTCTTCAAGGCTGTAATACTAGCTAGGTCCCTTTCGGCTGTGTGCTAGTGAAGATAACAAAGGTATGTGAAGGACTTGTGAAAGTAATAAACATCAGTTAAAGGAAGATGGATCCCAGCTGGGAAGGACTGGGAAGGATCAGGAAGTTACACCGAGGAAGTGAACCCGAACCGAGATAAAAGTGAACCACTTGGACTGAGAGGTCATATGTGATTGATGTTATTAGCCAATGGTAATTAGCTTCGTAGTATCTGAATACGTGTACGGAAGTAAAAGTGTATATAACATGCAGCTTTCTGATAATAAAGAGAGACTTGCCGACATTATCGAATGGGCGTTTCTCCCGTCGCCGCCGACAGTGTTCCTTATGACAAGGATCCATAAAGTTATTGCTTTTCAATTATTATTTCATAGCTGATCTTTGGGAAAGCAAAGCTATTGCTATTTACTAATAGGAATGTTAATAAACTGTAGAAATAAAATGGGTGTATTAGTTTGGCTTTAACAAAGGCAAAGAGCAGGAATAGTTGTGCTACCAGTCTTGTAATGAAAACAGAATGTATTAGAAAAATGCAATGAGAAAGAGATATTCTGTTTATTTCTGTACTATATCTTATAAGTAACAATCCTTCTTGTGTGGAAGAAGCTTCTGTGGGATAGCTAGTGATTTTGAGTGTGATGGACACAATATTATTAGAGAATTAGGGTACTATCAGGTACTAGGAAGGCTCATCATGTAACATCATCTGGTCCTTGGATGAAATGGGAAAACTTATCCAAAAAGGGCAATAGTCTTTGGTACACATGAAGCTCGTCTTCAAAAATTTATCTCAGGACGTTTTTCCTGGAAAACAAGACTAGGAAAGCTGTGGATGTTTTTTTTACACTTCTGCTTTCTATTTTCACTTTCAGAGTGGGAGAAGGTCAAAATTGTCTTTGAAATGAAGGTGTTCACTACTACTTTAATTCACAAAAACATCTGCCATTGCCAATTAAACTTGCTTTCACTGATACTTCCCCATCTGCACTCTTGTGAATAAGGGAAAGGTCTTTGTCTTGTCTTTCAGATCTATTTTTATGACTTTAGCACTATGAGAACACATTTATCACTGTTCAAACATGCTTTTAAACCCACACTGCTGATGCACCTTATATTTGTAAAAATTCACAAGGTTTGAATAAATCCCAGGCTGACTTAATTTGGTTTAAATTATGCAGTATGTAAAGAATTAATAGCTTCAACTAGTTTCCTGAACCTGGAAGGTAGTCAGTGTCTCTTTCACATGACATTTCCAATTTCTTTTAAGTAGAGCAGTGAGCACAAATGCCATTTCTAAACATGTTACCTCTCCAGAGGGAGGCTGAATTCTACAGTGCACCAATTTAATTCCCTGTCAAGATATACCTAGGGCTTCTGTTTTCATCAGATCAGACAGCATTCTGTCTTCAAAATCTGTCCTCCACTATTGTCAGTCTGTTATCTGCATAAGGCTAGGAAGTCCAGGTAGCCCATTTTACAGATGTAGACTGTAAACAAATACATGTTTATAGCAATGCTATATCATGCATGCTAGCTCTGAATGAGCAAGCAGAACTGCACAAATGCACTGCTAAGCTAACCTGGCTGAAAAGCTGAAATGTTCCTGTATTTTACTTGGGTCTATATCACTGTTCTACGGTGACCGGTTGTGTACCTTACAGGCAATATCCTCAAAAATACTTTGTTACAGCTGAACTATTCAGTCATGTGTCATCTTTCAGTGTTTATAACCTTACAGTAGGCATTCAAGGCCTTAATGTAAGAGCTGCATTGGAAAATGCCCAAATGTTTACACAAGCATGTTTTAAAACCCATGTTGAGCTTCAGGGTACATGACAAGATAATTTGGGATTATTAACAATTTTATTTGGGAATATCATACTAAAAGCTATTTTGAAAAAAGGATTGTAGCCTAACCTCCCCACCTTCTCAGAGGTACAACAATTATTGTGACTGCAGGAGGAATTCATCTTTCCCACTAGAATTCATCATAGTCATTAACCATATTCAGGAGCTGATTGCTTGACTTGCATAGTAATGTGAGATGCCATTGATGATGAGGCATTTTCATCCACTCTCAATGATTAGCTTGATGCAGAAATTCATATTGTTTGTCCAGCATGTTGGAGACTACATATGAAAGCATCTACTTTTGAAAGCGCCTGCTGAGGAAAGCTCTTACCATAAAAGTACAGATCACTTGGGACAGGGTTTTCTTAGCTGTTCTGGCTAAAGATAGAGATTTTGAAGGTATAGTGTTTGATCCTCTAAACATGCAGGCAGTAAAGTAATGTTGTGAGTGCCTAAAGCTATACATGAAGACAACAAGGAATTTCCAGAGAATTATTATTTTTTTCCTTGCATGCCACTAATGTGCTAGAACTGTATTATAGCCTATGGTTCAGCTGTGCAATGTGCTGTACATGCATGGAACAAGACAGTTCTAGATACACACATGTCACAATGACATCTACAAGACAGACGGATGCAGACCAAGAGTGCAGTTAAGCAGTAGTATAAATTGGAATGTTTTCTGAGTATGTCAGAAAATCAAGATACTTTTTTCTTACAGATGAGAGATTTTTGCGTGAAATAAAAGAAAGTTCTGATATGAAGGAAAAGCATGGATATAGCAGCTATTGATTCTTTTTCTTCTGGTCATTGTTCTCCAGCTGCAGTGATTACCAAGACATCACAGAGCTCAACACTTCCATGTCTATTATGTCACCAACAGAGCTGGGATGGTAAGAGGTATCACAACAGGAGAGTTTCTGAAGTCTGAACAACTCTTCAAGGACAACAAATTGTGGCAGAATTGCAGAGCATCTGAGATGCATAGCACACTCACTCCTAGCTTTTCTATGGGCTTCCTGTATGATCTGGGACAAGTCACTTTGCCTTCTTCTTCCAGATGTGTTTCCCTTTTTTGCATTTAATACCTTTAAGACAGATAATCTTTCAAAACAGATCATTTCTTACTGGACACTGCACGGGAGTCTAGTATTAGATGAGGCATCTAATCAGCTGTGACACAAATTTTAGTTACAGATGCCTTACTCAGGGGAAAAATACATCTAGAAATGTTCCAGCCTTTCTATTGACTAGGTGGGAATGACAGTATAAATCAGCAGTGGGATACTAACCAAGGAACAGCTTATAAAGTAATTGTTGACCTTCTCAGGAAACTTCTGATCTGATCTTGAGAGACTGGGCCTTTCCATTTTCCATAAACTTGTACAGAAAGATCTCCAGAGAAAGAGAGGTCAATTAAGCTCTTTATGTAAGATGCAAAAACCTCAGCCAAAATGAAGGCGGTATGTTACCCTGAATGAAGCGTTTAACTAACAACATTGTAATGCAGTACTCAGGATTCAGATTGATTGCAATGAACTAAGAATGGGAAGAAACTCTTAAGCTATTATTATCTTTACTATTGTTTTATGGTTGGTTAGTAATCACAGAATAAGTCTACTACTGCTATTGAGATACTCTCCAGAAATTTGTCATGATAACTGATGTGAGATTATAATCGTGTATAGTATCCTTACTATCTGTTTGAACCCTAGATCCAGCAGGACACTCCTGGTGTCACCACCAGATCCAACCAAACAGTGCAAAGAAAGTGAGCCCAGGGACAGGGATTATGTCAGTCTTACAACGTCCTTCTTTCTTGATAAATACTTGAACATCTAGGATCGGAGGCTTTTGACGCCTTTACCATTCCTCCTCGTGACTCAGTTGTCTCTGATCATTCTTTTTCTTTCTGCTTAAAGTGAGATTCAAGTTTAGAGAGGTTATTCACCATATCTGCCCACTCTGTAACACTTCTATGAACTTTTAAGTGAGGTAGATGAGAAGTGCCCTGCTCAGCCTGAGGCTTGCACATTTTTCCCAGGTCTCAGAGAGGCTGATAGAGCAACTAGTTGAGTGTTTCTCCAGTACAGAAATTGCAAAGACAGGCCAGGTGCAGAGCTGACACTTTCCTGACTCTGCAGCTCTCTCATTGCCTTCTGGGTTTGAGTATCATACCCAAGGCAAAAAGAACTGGAGTTGATAGGAGCACATGGACTATCGTGACTTCTTTGTAAATTAAAAAAGTTATTATTATCTCTAATATGATGTAAAAGACCCAAAAGTAGAAGATTTGTCCCCAAAAGCTCTCTACTGCTAAAAAGAAAGCAAAGACAGGTAATATTATTACTACAGAAGCCTAATACCAAAAATAATGAGAGTTGTAGAGCTAGTTTTCTTTCTCACATTGTTTTCTTTTTAAATGCCACAGGATTATCAAAGTCTCCCCATGAAGATCTCCCTTCAGCAGCTTTTCTACACTACCAGAATAATGAACAAAAAAAGAAAGCCTAGAAAGAGAAATGTTACTTGTCTCATGAAGGAACATAGACACTCAATTTAGTGTTGTTCAGTTGTGCTGAGGTGCGAGATGTTTGTATCAGGGGCTATTGGGGCAGAGTTCTTTGACTGTACAAAGTTGGGATTAATGAGGAGCAGCAGGGAGGTGACATTTTACCTCTGTGTGGTGCTGCTGAGATCAATAGCAGAACGATGCATTCACTCTGGGTGGCCCCCGAACTAACAACGTGTTGAGAAACTGGAAAGCACACAGAAAATAGCTGCAAAATAACTAAAAGCACAGAAAAACAAACAAACCAACCTTTTTTTTTTTCCTGACAGATTTGAAGTGTTCAGCCTGTTTCATTTAATTTTAAAAAAACCCAAACCAAACCAAAAACTAAACACCCCCCCCCCACCCTCCACCCTCATGGAAGTATTTACACAGTGTCATAAAGAGTTTTTCAATCAAGTGGTGAAAAATTGAGTAAGAGTCAGTGGCTGGAACAATTTGCAATTAGAAAAGCTTATGCATTATTTTAAATAATGACAATGGCAAACCTTATCAGGCAAGATGCTGAATTTACTATTTTTTAGTGTTTTCCAACCAATACAGGATATTCCCCCCATAAGATTTAACCCCTCTACTCCACTCTTGTGAGACCCCAGCTGGAGTACTGCATCCAGTTCTGGGGTTCCCAGCATAAGAAGGACATGGACCTACTGGATCAAGTCCAGAGGAGGGCCACAAGTATGATCAGAGGGCTGTAGCACCTCTCCTATGAGGACAGGCTGAGAGAGTTGGGGCTGTTCAGCCTGGAGAGAAGGTTCTGGGAAGATCTTATAGTAGCCTTTCAGTACCTGAAGAGGACCAATAGAAAGGCTGGGGAGGGACTTTTTACAAGGGCAGGTAGTGATACGAGGAGGGGTAATGGCTTTAAACTGGAAGAGAGTAGGTTTAGATTACATATTAGGAAGAAATTCTTTACTGTGAGGGTGGTGAGACACTGGAACAGGTTGCCCAGAGAAGTTGTGGATGCCCCCTCCCTGGAAGTGCTGAGGGCCAGACTGGATGAGGCTTTGAGCAACCTGGTCTAGTGTGAGGTGTCCTTGCTCATGGCAGAGGGGTTGGAACTAGATGAACTTTAAAGTCCTTTCCAACTCATACTGTTCTATGATTCTGTTATTCTCTTAAGTATGCCGCTGGACTCTGAGGTAGTTTAGGTTATCTACCACAAGCCCCTTCCTGTGGTTAGCTCAGCCTCTAAGTGCTCACCTCGCATAACAGGGAGCCTCCAAAGAAGTAACACTTTGTACTACCTTGCACAACATAGAGGGATAACCACTGCTTCTTTGTTTTTTTTGCCAGCCACACTGCACTGGGACATGCCATCCCAGGGCGGTTGAACCACACTTTTCACCGGGAAGCACCAGTTTGAAAACAGAGATCTAACAGGGATCACTCATTGTAATTGTATATTGCAAAGGGCAATTTTCTTCTTGGAGTCCTCAATGTCAGCACGCTAAGATAAGTAAGGTTTTTCTTGGCTTGTTTTTATGTAGTAGATCAACACAGTTTGTTGTCACCTCTCCACATGCTCCCCACAGTGTATAAGGCCTATTGAGCTAGAGGCAGTGTTTTTATAGCTCCTTAGCGTTCCCCCCGTATCGTACCTGCTCTAGATGCCCCCTCCGCCGGGCAGTTCAGAGCTACCGAGCACGGCCGTCCGGGCCCAGCAGCAGCACGCTAACGTGCTGCCACCTTGTGCTGGTTTGGCAGCAAACCTCGGCTTCGCACTCTGGCGATATTCTCCCAGAATGAGAGGGGTTGTGCGCACACACAGGTCTGTGGGGAGGCAGGCGGGAGGGAGGCCGCTCCTGCCCTGGGGCAGTGTCTCCGGGGCGGGGTATGGGCATCCATCTGCCAGCCAGCTTCCTGGCGGAAGAAACGAAGACAGAAACCTCTCTCAGTTTCAGCTCCCGCTCTGAGCTCTCAGGCAGTTGGAAAAGAGGAAAACCTGATATGAACCAAAAGACTTCTAATGAACTTAGAGAGATACAACTTATTCCTGTAACTTTCCTTTTTGTGATATTAATACCACAAATACTGAACAAATCTACTCTCTTTGTATTGGCAGGTACCTTCCAAGGTGCAGAATGGCTCACACATTTAGCCTAACTCACTGCTCATGGTTTTTTAAGGAGGGCAAAAAGTAACTCCTAAGGAGGTGCCTAAGTTTCAGGAGGGAAACTAAAACTTCCCAGAGAAAGGATGAGGGAGCCCGTAAGCCAATCCCTCCCAGCATCCTTGGTAATGATTAATGGTTAATCAATACCAGCTGTTAAGTTTCTCCCTTGTGTAACATTTCACTTTGATGCTCTCCTTATTTAAGCTGAAAATAGAGAAGTTCAGAATAACCTGAAAACTAGTAATAGCTAAACATTCAGAAGGGAGGAAAGCTGTGTCTTCTGCTCATTTTAAAGACTTTAAGTTTTATACTTTTTCCTCTGTCTAGACAGTCTTGATGTGGAGACTTTACTCTCATTTAGCAAAAAGAGGGAGGGCTCTGAAATAGCACAAGTAGTAGGAGGGTTAACAGCTCTGGGACATCTGACACTGGCCCCTTTGCTCGCAGGATGGAAAGCAGACAGCAGTTGCTGTTGGTCTTATACTAACAATGATTTACTCATCCCCATAAATATGCCAGCAGGTGTCCACAAACCTATGTGCAGATGGACTATTTATCCCTCTCAGGATGTAAGGCGAAGATCTTTGACCCAGGCTTTTGGTCAGATACTCAGGACATTTCTAAGGCTGTTGGTTGCCTGTATATCACAGCTGTGATGCTGCAACCAGAAAAATGAGACAAGCTAAGCAGAACACAAAGACACTGCCTGATTCTTCATACAATCTGGGTTTACCTAGTGCAAGTGTTATACGATTCACAACATTTTTTTATGTACTGAAGGGACATCCTGAGCTATGGACAGGAAGTCAAAAAGCAGAAAAGAACCAAAAAATACTCTAGTTTCCTGTTATAGGTAGCTCTGGGAAATGTACTTGTGGCTTCTAAAATATGATAGGGGTAAAAGAAATAGTTTTGAGAAGGGATAAGGAGATGGATTACAAGTATGTATGGGTACCAAACTGCATTTAATGTTGGGTTGAACAATTGGTTCATCACACCTACTTCATAAAGTAAAAAAATTACTAGTTGTTATTTCATTTTCTGTTTGCTGAAGAGAACTCCTACTCCATGCATTTTTTTCAAGTATCAAATATTCTTATTCCAGTGGAACAGGACAGAAATAGGCAACCAGATTATTTATTTAAAACATTATTCCTATAAATATTTTAGTATATTGCTATGTGCATTCTCATTTGGCTTAACACTTTTAGTAATTTGTAGATGTATTTTATTTTATTTTGTTTTTCATATCTAATACTTTTACACCACCTGTGTCAATATAAGACAGTGTCAGGAAAGAGGGAATCAACTGGACATAATACTTCGAAAACACAGTGAGTGCTGTGTTGAGAGCAATTATTAACTGCAGCAATAGTGTCCTGCTCATGCCCAACAGACATGTTAGCTTCTTTCTGAGTGCCCCAAAGTCAGAAATGGGCAATTATGAAAGGTGCCTACCTAAGAAAGGAAGATTTCCTCTCTGTTTGATTTTTGTGCATTATTCTGCAGATGACTGCCATTTTAGCTGTCTCTTGCAGAATCCATCAGACTGCCATTTGCATGAGAAATACCACCTGTTTTTAACTGCTAAGTCCTTTTCTGGGACATGTCAGTTATCTTACGCCTATTTCTGTGGTTCCTCTGTAGGGTGCTTGAGCCAAGCCTATTGATATCAGCAAGTAACTGACTTCATTTCAAGAAGCATACAAAGGCCTAGAGAGATGATGAAAGCTGAGAATCTTGTCTCTTATCTCCTAACTATGGCAATATTCTGGTGCTGTAGGAACAGCATTTCTTCAAAGGTGATTTCCACATCTTCACCTAAATTCAGTTATCAATTTTAAAATCAGCTCAAGAAAGTTAATTGTAAGTAATTCAGGTTTAAAATAAGTTATATCAAATCTACGATGCAAGAAATAAAGAACTAGATCCATCTTCTTCATTAAAAGTGCTCTAACATAAAATTTTTACAGTCTCTTGTAAGTCAACAGCAGTTATCAATACCAGAACTTTTGTCTGGAGATCCACATGAAGACAGACATGGTAGGAATGGTTTTTTACATTGTAAAAGGGTCCAAACACAGCTTTTGACATAAAACTAAGAGTGAGAATTTCTAGATCTTCAAGAAACGGTCCTGTTTTCTATGCTAGATATAGTAGCATTTTTGCCACATTGTCCACTACAAATTGAATACCTCGCCTTTTAAAGACTCAATCTCTTTACAGATTCATCTCCATAAATAAGTCTTCTTTACTAACCAACCTAAAATCAAAAGACCAAGTGGTAGATAGTGATATACTTGGAAGCATATGGACTTGCAATCTGTGGAGGGCAGAAATTTTTAAATTTGTCAGTTTTATTTGTACGACGGTAGTTTTACTTGTCTGTTGGTGAGGGATATTGGACAGGAGATAAACCTCATGGTTACACTGCTCACTGCATCCCTGTTCTGTGCCTTTTAGATGGTGGCTGAACCAGTATTCTCACTCATTTGAATTAAGTACTCTGTCAAGATATCTTCTTGATCAGCCATGCTTACTAACATTCATAGGCAAATACTATGCTTCAAAACAGCCCTTTGAAAGGGAAAACTATTGCTTAGCTGACCATAGGAACAAAGAATAATGTGTATGTATATGTATTTGCACCCCCTCCATCCCACATATTCTTCTACACATTTACAAATATATATATGTATTTATCAATCATGGTGTAGTCTTTCTGTCTGTGGTGGTCTAGATGTAGTTGTGAAGATTATATTAAGCAACTGTTAAGAATATTTGTGAAAATGATGGATGTGCCATGATACTGACAGTTCCTCCAACTAGAGTATTACAAAGTATGCAAGGTTTTTACCCTGTCCTGTGGTCGTTGGACCTCTGCTTCCAGACATGGGACAATAAGCAAGCCTCGATGTGTAGTTGCTGCCTTGGAGCTGATATTGTAAATCCTAAAGAGATAGAACAGCTCCAGCAGAGCAGAGCTGGCTGATGTTCAGCCACTTGAAGCAGAAGCGTCTTGGAGTGGAAGCCTCCGTAAAAGACAGTGCGTAGATATAACATGTAATAAATTAACACAGACAAACTCAAATACGTTTTAAAAATGCCTTCATCTCAGCTGTGAACCTGAATTTTATATTATTAATTAATTAAACCTTGTCTACTACCTCCCACACATTTTCTCCCCTTCTCGTGCTTTCACTCTGAGTTGGAGTGGTTCCATAGTTTAGGAATTTGTATTGTTCATGTGCTCATATCTGCTTCCTGTTTTATAGGTTCTTTCACAAGCATTTTATACAACGCTTTATCATTTGTGTTGCTTTTTATTCCCTTCTTTCCAAGAATATTTGTTTTTAGTTACTGTCAATGCTGTCATATATGCATGGAATACTTGAAGGTACAGTCTTACTGAAGTTGAGTTATTCTGAGGAATGAACAATAATGAATTCTGAAGCCACAGTGGGTTTTTGCCTGTTATAAAATTTCATATACCTGAAGATTTTTATTATAAATGTTACATGATACTGGTTCAAAAGCATTTAAATCAAAGGATATATGAGATGCTTAATGTTTAGGATGTAGCAGACACTTAGAAAACTCAGAAGAGCTGCATATGCAAAGCACACAGGAAAGAGGCAGAAGAGTTGCAACAGTTTCACCATCAGCTCCCTTTGAGGAAAGGAGAACATCACTCTGTCTCCGTGACCTTGTCTCTGCAGCTGCACTACATGAATCTGTTTTTTGACACTTCAGTTTTCCTAATCATTGGAATTGTTCTCCCTAGTGTGTGATGTATTTAGAATGCTGGCAAGATTTTACAAAAGTGACTAATCATTACTAATGTGGGGACATACACAAAGGAGACAAACCTGGATGCCACAGTGAATTTGATATATGCAGTCAACTATGATCTATCTTCTTTTCTCTAAATTAATAATTAGAGAATGAAATTAAAACCCTCAAGCAGCTGAGGACTAAAATTTAACTAACCTTAAAATTGCTAGAGGCTAGAGGAATGCACATTCAACACTTTATACATCATTGCAATTATTTTCCTTTTGGTGAAGTGTAATGTTTTCTTTATAAAATATCAGAAAAAAGTTTTCAGATTTTTTATTTTTAATAACCCCCTAAAATACCTCATCATTCCTTCCACAATGTGAGATATCTTTACTGTCCAGGTGTTACTTCATACTTCTCAGGGATAATATGATTTGAAATTCTCTGGGACTACAGTGGCTTGTCTCACTTTGGAAGGCACATAGTACCTGACTAGTTTTAAAAGAAAAAAAATAGATTTGCGTAGCTTGATATGATATTTTTGAGGAAGCTTCTTTTCTTTGAGACTTCTGGTATATTGGGCAGGGGAAAAATATATTTTGTGGGAAAAATTAGTTTTGGGTAAGAATTTCATCAGATCCAGGGTGAAATTTCTACTCCAGGAGGTAAAACCTATTTTATGATGAGCTATATCATTCATTCTTGTTTATGAAAATTCCTTGATATTTAGCAGCAATCCAAACAAGTAGAGTAGGGGTTTTGACCTGGGGATGACTACAGGTAAGATGAAATCTAATAATTAGTGTATTAACACTTCTATAGGGTTATCAAAGACTATAATTCCAGTATGAAATTTCATTCTAGTAGGAAGCCAGTAAATTATTTAAATTTTTCATGTTTTTCATTAAATAAAGGTATTGTTTTCTTGCACTGTCTAGTTCTGAGCACAGAACTCCTTATTTTGTCAGAAGCCTTTAGTGCAGGGGCATAAAGCTGAGGGATCTTCACACAGAGAGAGTAAAAAGGTGGAACTCTTCCCCAAGGAGGAGCAAAGGGAAAAAAAGAAATAAAAAACCTTAAGGAAATATTTACTGTCATGATGGGCAACTACTCTAAGCATTTAAGTAATTCTCCCTGTTCACCTTACCACCAGATTTCTGCTTTTCTACGTAGGTCATGTTGCTGCTGTCTTTCATGAATGAAGAGTTTCCCTGGGTAGGTTTGTTCCCTTCAGATCTGAAACTCTGGTAGCTTCATAGTGAGATGTCAAATGAGTATTTTGCATGATGAAGACTTCATGTCCTAGCTTACCTATAAGTGCTCTGAAAAAGCCAGTTCTAAATCTATCCCATCACCACCACCACAAGAATTCCAGGAGCTCGTCATTGGCATTCAACTCATGGCAATGCCAAGGAGCATTGAATCTCCTTCCTACCAAAAGTTCTTACCTAACTCTTCCCCATCCACAAGTATAGTCTAATATTTTTAATATTAAATGAAAAATAGCAGCCAATAGATAAAAGCAGACATACATATTTGCCTGTGTACAAGTTACAGTCCATTCATAAATCACTAGGAGATCCAGAGAATAACACTAGCTAGATTTTCAAATAAGAGCATGTTCCTACAAGCAAGGAACCTAAATTTTAGAAGTGGCAAAGTGCCTACATTGTGAAAATCAGCATCTTTAAGTCATTCTGTAAGATGTACCCCAAAATTTAGGTATCCAAAATCATGAGTCCTGGTCAAGTCAATAGCACTTGTATCAGAGCTTAAGTTCCTTAAAAATCACATTCCTGCCAGGCCTTGATTGATTCTCTCTATACATGACAGCAGATAAAGGTGTATGACATCGACACAGCAGTACAAATTAAATATTTGAGTAGTAGCTGGACTGATTAAAAAATCAAAATAGAAAGCCAAAGTTTAATTTTTAGTGAAACTTATGATGTTTGGATAAAAGACATTTAAAAATAAATAGTATATACATCACTAAAACAACTGTGAGAAAGAAACCACCAGGCAGTCGGAGTCTCACAGGTAGAGAGCATAAATGATTATTAGACTTATACAGAAGCTGTGTTTATATTGGCAGTGGAGCTAGGGAAAAATCCCACTCCACTGCATTACTTCAGAAATCACTGAGTGATTTATACCTCAGTTGTCTTATTCACTTGGTATGTTTATGGACAAGTCAAAACCAGACTGACCTTAAAACCAAACAGTCTCCACATCAGGAAGGGACAAATCTTACTACATCACAGATTCATAGCAGCTCTCACACTGATGGATTGCAAAGCTACCTTGCAGATTATATGTGCATTGTTCTTTATGACCACAGTGTGACAGAAAGGAAGAACAGAGTCACCTGCTCAGCATTTGAAAATGAAGATGGAATTGGAGTTACTGAATTAGTTTTTTCTTATAGCTGTGATGTGTGATTCCTAATTATATGTGATCAGGTCATCAGCAACAGCTCTGCATATGCTTCTGAAGTCAGTGATATTTTTACAAGTTTGTGAAATAGAAGTGAATGAGATAGAAAGTAAGAAAAGCCTGTAAGTCTAAATTAAGTTGCTACATATTATGGTTCACATCATTCACTCTTAAGAAATGAGATCTGAGTCAGAAACAGAGACTCCACTAAAAACGTCCTTCACAAAATAAAATTAGAGGAATGCAGCAAGATGAATGACTAATCATTTTGACGATATAACAGAAGCAACATTTTATAATTTTAGTGAAAATGAAAGAAAAAATAACAGGAAACAAAAAATGACAAATGAAGGAAGTACAGTTCTCTGAAATCCAGTTTTCTGACAGATGCCCTATACTTTCACAGATGTGAAACTGATATCTCAACCCAACCTCATAAATTACAAATAAAGAACAAATGATACAGAGCATCAGTACTTTTTAATCATTTCAATTGAGTCGTCCTTACAATGGGCTCATTCTGTTCCTCATGGTCCAGTTGTATTTAACCCACAAGAAACTAAAACCCACTAGACAGACATACATATAAGAAAAACTCAGATTAAATCAGTGCATATCGTCTAACTAACTACAATGATTATCTTCTAGCATCCTTTTTAAGGTTTCCCTTTAATATACTGAAGTCTTTTTATTTTATTTTTTTGAGTGTCAGTCAAATTTTTTATTTTGTACCATTTTTTTGCAAGTATTTTTAAGCTATTAATATCTGTGTTTTAGAAAAAGAAAATGACACAGATGTGAGGGCATTAAACCCTAAGGCAAAATCATCTGTTGCCACATTCTCTCCCATCTTGCACTTTGCATTTATTCCTTCTCAGGAACCAACTCTGTCAGTTTTCAGCACAAGCTCTTTCAAATGCTCTTTCAGGTCAACATCCTGTGACTGTGTGGGATTTGTCTGTGCATGGCAATGCACTGAGGAAGAGCTACATTAACCTCAGCAGAGCTGCATGCTAACACAGCCAGTTTTTCCTACCACAGATAGTCTGTTAAGACCAAGCATTCTAAACAAGGCTGTACCAGACTTTAAATTGTGCACTAGCAGTGGTTTGCACAAGTTGTTCTCCTCTTGTCAGGACCTAAAGAACAAGTCCTTATTTACTTTCCAAAGTGTATTTTCAGAACTGCATCTACATAAACCAAGAGTTTGTGCCTTGTCTGTATGTATGTTCTTGAACACATGCTTGGGAGGATGATGGGGTTGTATGCACTCTAAACAGACAAGTGGCAATCTAAAGCTATCTGCAGTCAATGCAACTTTGAGCAAGAACCTGGTTGTTTAAAGGCAGCCAGAGATGATGTGTTGAAGGTCAGAATGGACAAGGCTTTGAACAACCTGATCTCTCCTGACCTGATTTGTCCTATGAGGAGCGGCTGAGGACTTTGGGTTTTTCTGTTTTGGAGAAAAGGAGGCTGAGGGACAGCCTCATTGCTCTCTCCAGCTTCTCAAGGAGGGGAGGCAGAGAAGGAGGTGTCGATCTCTTCTGCCTGGTATCTGGTGCTAGGACATGTGGGAATGGTTCGAAGCCGCACATGGGGAGATTTAGACTGGCCATTAGGAAGCATTTATTTACTAAGAGAGTGGTCAAATACTGGAACAGGCTTTCTAGAGAGGTCACTGATGCCCCAAACCTGTCAGTATTTAAGAGGTGTTTCGACAATGCCCTTAACAATATGCTTGAACTTGTTCATCCCTGAACTGGTCAGGTCATTGGACTAGATGATCATCGTAGGTACCTTCCAACTGAAATATCCTATCCTATCCTATCCTATCCTATCCTATCCTATCCTATCCTATCCTATCCTATCCTATCCTATCCTATCCTATCCTATCCTATCCTATCCCTTCCCCCGCCATGGTAGGAGACCTGGATAAATGAACTTTAAAGGTCCCTTCTGACCCCAAATCATTCTGTGATTCTGTAATTCTATGATGCTGGCTACAGAACGTCTTTGCATGCTGTTGAGCTAGGTGCTGCTATACCTTAATCTCAGCCGCCTAAGGGTCCATCAAGGCTGCAAAAACCTTTGGTGCTGAGCAAAAGTATCCGTCACTTAGGAGGTATCTCTGGAAAACATGAATTTTTCTTTTAGAGAGAGAGGATTATCAGCTTCATGAAAGAGAGACATATCAGCTATGCAGAACGAAATTTAAAAAGGGAAATACATTGCAAACACAGTAGATTTTGTAATGACTATATGAGACATCAGCCTTCTTTGAACATTGTTCCTTTTATGGTGCTGTGTAATGACAGTTCCAGTAAGAAGACTCTCCAGAGTGTAATCAGTGGGATATAGTGAGAAAGACCTGCAAAAACACCAAAAAGGAACCTCTGAGGCTTTGGGAAGATAGTGGTTTCCAGTCTGTTTGGTAGTCTGTAGGCAGACTGCTGAAAAACTCCACTTTGTCAAACTGACAAATTTTTTGCATTGACTGTAGGGTCAAAATATTAATTAATCAATTTAGTGATCTGTGAAGGTTCAGGGGCACCCTGATTTGGATAAAAGTCAAGGATAACCTGATTCACTAAATGAATAATCCAACCCTATGATTGCAAACACCAGAAATAACCATGCACCAGACTTTAGCTTTGTTCCCTTTACAGATTGAGCAACTTATTCTCCTTCTTCACCTTGATTGTAGAAAGAAACAAAGGATTTTTCACAGGAGAAGCCTGAAATATTTACGATTTTTTCCATCTTCCTTAGAAGCAGCCCTTTCGCTATATATGTAACCATGATTATTCTGATACTAGTCAGATGAAAAAAGTGCAAGGAGTCAACGAAAAGAAAATCACTTGCTTATAAATGTGAGTGGAGAAAAATACTACAAAAACAATCCTAGTCCCTAAAAGTGCTAAGAAAGTATTAACACTGAGAATGAAGCTTCTGACATTTCACATTATTTTTCCTATATGCCAGAATTTATTTGGAATCTACCTAGCAAAAAAGGAAATATATCCATACACAGTGAAAATGTAATGAGCCTTTCAGTCTTTCAGAAGTCCAAAACTGACAAAATAAAATTAACCCAGGGATTTCACCCTCAAGCTTGACATTTCCTCACATCAATGTCCCTCCCATCCCACAACCCCTAAGTAATTCAATACTTACCAATTTATGATGTTGCAAAGACCAATTGAAATTGCAGAGGAACTTCAGGTGAAAAACTGAGATTGTTTCTTTGAAATTGTGATCTATTTTCCCATATTAAGCTATGCTCTACACATTGTTTCTCTCAGTCTTTCATATTCATGAATGCTAGAGTTTGTTCTTCTCTTCTCTAATCAGAAAATTTTAAAACAGAGAAAAGAGATTAGAGAATGCTTTTAATGACCTCATGCTAAGAGGACTATTGACATTTATTAGTCACCAAACAATCAGTGGTGCTCTTCTCCTTCCTTCTTTTATTTTATATATATGTGCTTCTGTTCTACTGTGAAGAGTTTTGTATGATTTCTACACAAATAAAAGCAGAGCAGAATTTTTTTTTCCTAACAGTTAATCTATACTTAGTGTACAACATTGTACAACTTACAATTTTGTTGATAGCACAGTAGGATCAAGGTTTAAATAAAATTAAGTCATAAAGGGTGAAAAGTTCAATGGAGGTTAAAGATCAAACAAGTAAAAGAAAGCTGATATTTTTGTGTGAGCTACTCAAAATTCTCAGAAGAAAAGAAGTGTATGCCTGAAGAAAGAAAAATTAGCTCTGGATAAAGCTTCCACAAAATCTTTTTTTTGTTCTAAAAGTAGAAAAAAATCTCCAAACTCCTTGCTGACTAAATTCATCTATAAACATGTACATTAAAGGCTGCACTCTGACAACCCTCCTCACTTTTTCCTCACCTCTAAAAGAATCATAGTATCATAGAATGGTATGGTTGGAAAAGACCATTATGATCATCTAGTCCAACCATAAACCTAACATTGCCAAGTTCACCACTAAAGTATGTCCCCAAGTACCACATCTACACATCCTTTAAATACATCCAGGGATGGTGACTCCACCACCTCCCCAGGCAGAATGTTCCAATACTTGACAACCCTTTCACCAATAGATATCATTCATCATGAGTAAGGGTGGTAGAATTATTTTAGTGGTATCAGCTCTTCAAAGAAAAGGTGATCCAAAATAATCTTAGTATTACATAGGGCTGTTTTTCCACAGTCACTCATTCATTAAAAAATAGTAAATAAACAAACTCAGGCTTATTAGAACACAGGTCAAACATTCAAATAACCCTTCTAACACTGCAAAGCTGACAAAGGGTCTTTTAAGCTTTCAAACTGAGATATCTGAGCATGCTTACAATGGTTGCTTTTCTGGAAAGAAGTCAGAATCTAAGTTAGTCAGAGAGGATTTCAGGACTATAAGCATCAGGGCATGTAGAAGAGCTGGATGGGTTCTTAGCAGAAATACTTCATGTTTTCCCTGCAAAGGGAGGACAAAAGACAAATATTGAGCAAGGCTTAGGTTGCCCTTGAGAGACAGAGATCAAAAGCAACCCAAGCTGGGCACCCTCTATTAAAGAAAGGAAGAGCCTAATGCAGAGGGTGTAACAAGTCTCACTGATGGCAGGCACCTGCCCTTCATTAGCTGTGACACTGCATGCTTTTTTTTCATTTGATACCTCAGGTAAGCATAATTAAATACAGCCTGAAAGGACTCCAGTAATTGATTTGAGGCACTGTTGGGTAAGCTGCCTCTTTTTAGTCTTTTTTTTGGGTGCACATAACAAATCAATGCTACTTTTGTCTGTCTTTAAAGGTGCTAAAAAAAAAATAATTGGAACCTATATATAGATAACTGGATTGCCTACTGATTTAGACAATGTCTTGCTTCTACTTCTTTAGTCCCAAGTTAGAATGTTGAGATCTGGCAGCTGTCCAGCCCTGTACCTTCTTGAGCAATGCCTGCAGTACAATGCTGTAGAGTGTTGCTCCTTTCTGGCAGAGCACCACACCCTTGGGGGCTTTGAGACCTTGTAACGGAGCTTAGGAGCAACACACTATGCAGAAGGGGAGGCCAAATGCTCCAGAGAGAGTTGTGTCATGTGGAACAAAGTGTAAAAAATGTTTTACTGTGAGATTCAGGCTCGGAATAGACTAATAGCTACCTGAAAGACAAGAGGACAGATTATTTAGAAAACAGCTCAACGTTATTTAGAAACTAGCCCTGACATAGTACAGAGGGCACATGAGGCTGAGGCATGATAGCTGCTCTGTGTTAAGCCTTTACTCCTCAGTTCCTCCTAAGACCTGTGTAACATGGATTCAAGGGCCTTGTATGTTTTTGTATCACATCCTTTAGCAACCAGTGCCCACTAGCCAGAGTTCCCCAAGTGTGTCAAAAGATCAAACTGTAAAAATGTAGTAAGGAAGAACAAAAGAAGTTTATATATCAGAGCAGGGTTTATTTGTCAGTGAAAGGGGACATATCTCATCAGGGAAAATTACACTGAGAATATATAAACAACATAAGTGTTTAAAAAGTAGTTAAAGGCCAAAGCTGAAGTGTTATGACCAACCTCGCTTCTTCCCTGGGGTGCTTTGGGATATCTTACCTTCAAACTATTAGAGGTTAGGAATAATTTCTCTTTCTTTGCAAACTATACTAGCATGTTCTGTTATTAAGACTTGTACTTTTTTCTTTGGTGTAATTACTGACCCTTGTCAGGCATAGGTGTATAAACACAATCACTTGGGATTAATGCACTACTGTGCAGCAGTCTTTGATTACAAGGATCATGCACTGTTTCTCAAATAACAGATATTATGCAAGAGAATGACCCTATTATTGTTAATCGGGACTGGAGTAGTCTACTACTACTAAAATGTGGTGCACAGAAATATTTATGGGGAAATTTTGCTCAATCAGATGAGAAGAAAGAAAGAAAAATTTCAGAAGGATCTTACTTTATTTTCTTCCTCTCAATTGCCAGGAGTGTTTTCTCTAATGGAGTTCATTTTAACCAAAGGATCAGCCTGCTTCAGTAGCTGTCCAAATATAGGAACAGAACAAATAATCTCATTGCTATGGTCTACTCTGACTAGGGGTGATGTGGAAAGCTAACTAGGAATTTTGCATCTGAGTCTTTGCTGAATGTACTAACAAAATCAGAGTACAAAGTGGTGTCAGTTTATGAGTGGCAGCAAATAGCAGTCTGTGTTCTGGCTTCTTTCTTTACTTAACAGAAGACAAACACTTAAGATCTCCAGACTTTTATAAGAGATGTTACTTTTTTCCCCCCAGACCTTAAAATTTCAGTGTTAATTTGCTACATCTGTCTATGTCATTCAGGCAGAAATATCTCTGAGAACACTCCTTTTTGCATGCTGCTTACATCTGAGAATGTCTCTAAACAAGTAAAATGCTCTAGTGTTATGGTTTTTAATGCCTAGTATCTCATAACATACATTCTTTACATTACCCTTGCATTACCGTCTTTGCATAAATATACATAATGACTTACTTAGACATCTTATGCAAAATTATTCTTGCTGAGATTCTGTGATTCAGTCACCTTTTTCTGGATCAGTAAAACTAATGATGATTTCTGTTCTTTAGGCTGCTCTTGTTTTTTGGTTTTTTTGGTTGTTTTTTTTTTTTTTTTTTTTTTTTTTTTGCTTAGGCTACCAGAAGATGTACTTGGCCATTGTTATTTTTACAAGTCTACTGCTATCTTCACTCCACATGTATTCATAGCTTTAGCCCTTACCCTCTATACAGTATTTTACTGTCTTATCTCACAGCCCAGAGAAATGAAGCTTTGTGCTTAGCTTTTCTTTACAACATGATAATACATTGGCCAACCCCAGGCCAGTAAAGGCCCAGTAAAACTGTCACCCTTGGTGGGAGAGATTGTCTGTGTGTTCATGACCCTATAACATTTCCAATGTCTTACTCTCCTGTCTATCACTGGGTTATATTGAGAGACTTGGGTTCTGGCTGCTGATCTGAAATCTGTTTATATTGTGAAATGGGAGAACAGCCTTTGGATGAGTACCTATTTCTCCCCATGTATGGAGGCCTTTGTGCTCAGCTGGTGGAGTGGATTCAGATCTATGCCTTATCTAAAACAAAACTAATTAGATAACAAGATGCTTAAGAGTCCTTTTGGTAGCATCAAGTAATTTATCAAGACCACTAATGCACTTTATGGCAGAGAACACCATCCTTTTACATTCCAAGTTCATCCTCCTCTCACAGGTGCAGATGGTTTTGTGTTGTGTCCTGTTGAAGCTAGGCTCCCAGTAGAGTGAAAAGCCTGGTAACAGAGGAGGAGAAGTTAATTTAAGATGGACATGAAAGATGGAAGGGTGAAAGCAGACCTTTAAAGTTTTATATTGGTCCTTGCTGTGCCCTGGTGGATGTGCAACACCAACAATTTGTTAATTGTGAAGTAATTCTTGGGGATGGCAGGCACTGTACTTAAAACTTCTGTTTCTGATTTACTATCAACTACGAAGAACAAGATCTATACTTCTGAAATACCTGAAACATCTCATTCAGTTGCAGGAAATAAATCAATGTGAGAGGAATGGAAATATTATCTGCTACAACCATACAAACAAATATGTGCTGAAGTCTGATACAGATGTGAGGTTTAGATTAATCATTTTACAGAAATTATGTGGAAAGATGACTGATCTTCAAGTATCCACTGTACTGAAAAAAGTATGTGGTTTAAAGTGTTCTCCTAATTTAATTTTGCATTGTAACAACACAGCATTCTTCATTTTGAGCATTTCTGTTATCTGATAACACTAGAGCTGTTTCTTACTATCTCATTTACAGATTTTATTGGATGAGAGTTCTAAATATCCTCTAGCTCTATTACTTGATTATACAGTTAATAATGTTAAAATAAATATTAACTCCTGTACTTGGCAGAAATCCTTTTCTGGAGTTCCCTAGTATGAAATAAGAACTCTTGTGGGAATCATGTTAATTTTTGGCAGGATTGTAGGATTTGATGGAATGAGTAGTGCAACTGTATTTACTTTGTACTCTCATGTGAGCATGGTGTATGAATTTGGGGTTCTGGAAACACTTTATAAGCATCAGCCTACTAACTTTAACAATACTAATATAAGATGTAAACTCCAATGGCTCTCAAATTTCCCTTGTTATCACAGAATCACAGAATGTCAGGGACTGGAAGGGACCTCAAAAGATCATCTAGTCCAATCCCCCTGCAGGAGCAGAATCACCTACATGTGATCACACAGAAGGCGTCCAGGCAGGTCTTGAATGTCTCCAGAGAAGGAGACTCCACAACCTCCTTGGGCAGCCTGTTCCAGTGCTCTGTTACCCTCAGAGTACAGAAGTTCCTCCTCAAATCCAAGCGGAACCTCATTGTTGCCTCATTGCTGAGAGAATGAAACTGGCTGATAGAGATGTTCCTTCACCACAGGTTTGCATAGCTTGTGCTTTTAGTGAAATATCTGATGGAATGAGAAGAGGATTGCAGGATGATTGGGGAAGAGGGATGAGGGTGTTAGACCACAGATGAAAAATACACAAGCTTGAGTTTTCAAGCTCTGTCTCCTATTACAAACCTTAATCCTCCAAACAGGAAAAAAATGCAGCTTCAGGCAAATGAATTCTTTACAACAATAGAAGAAATATTTATTAGAAATATACATTATGAAAATGTGTAAAAATACCATGCCATAGGTTGGTTCTGATACCAATCTGTTGGGGACATCTGAGGAAGATGTATCAGCATGGCTATGACCCTTTTGTCTAGGTTCCTGTAAGCTTATCCCTTTTTCAGTTTTATCCACTATCATTCCGTAACAGAGTTTTTATGGAACATATGCATTTTGTAACTATTTCAGTGGAAAGTGATAATAACAGAGATTTTCCAGAATGAAAGGAAAAGAATTCTTGATGATCTCAGCTATGAATAGCGATTAAACTAAGTGATGGTAAGCACAAGAACCACTGGTGTTATGCCAGCACCACAAGTGAGAAACAGCTTCTGCAATGAGATGAATAGAAAAGCAATACCAGCAGCTGCAATTGGCTGTAGTAGTGGCCACAAAACAGTACTTGCCTCAAGAAGACAATAGCTGAGAGCCATTAAGAGCATAGGGACAACTGGTCAGTCTAGATAACATTTATTTCCTTCCCCTCTGTCATTGTTATATAATGATTACTTAACAAATCTTGAATCATTGAAATATACTGCAGTTTAGAGTATGTAAAAGGTCATCTAGCTTAGGAGACTCCAGTGAGGTGTTCCCCATCTTAAACTGTTGAGGTTTATAACTACTGATTCCCATCTTGATTTGATAATGAACCAAGATACAATAGTTTCTCTCTTCTGTCATCAAAAGATTTTTCAGAATTTTGAAGAACTTTGTATTAGTTACAAAACATAGCTTATGAGTTTGTGAGATGGAATTAAGTACATCTTTATCTGTTTTTAAGTGGGTATGACTTTTCTTAAACATTCTGCTTAGTCAAGGTAGGACATCAATCTTTGTTTAGCTCATGTGCAGAGAAAAAAAAATCAAATTGAGTTTTGCTAATCTAGCAGTTCAAAAGCTGTAAAAGCTGTCTTGCTGAGAAATCAGATCAAAGTTACAATCTACTATTTCAACAAAATGTTTTGTGTCTTTTAATTGATGGACTGTTCAGTTATGAACTGCAATACAGTATTGACATTGAGACTAGTAGTTTCATGCAACTTTCAGGCTTAAAATAAAAACTGCTACCAAGAAAGAAGTTCTAAAAAAAGTCAAATGGAAGGTTTACACCCTTCTTACACAGATTACATATGGATATATAAATAAAATTCCCAAGATAAAATTTCATTTAATCTTTTTTAGCAAAGCATTGGCTTTTGAAAGAAGAAACTGATACTTCCGAAGAAGTCATGTACAAAACTCCACATATTTAAATAGCTTTCAAAACTAGAGCTTCTATTAGCACACTGACTTTGAAATAAAAACTGATTCAGCTAGAGTGAAGTGTGAAAGTGTGCTAAAGAGATGCCATAAACCAGTCTATGCAGCCTGACCTCTGTGGAAGTCTAGATTGCCCAGTGTCAGAGAGACCAAGTGGATGATTGCCTTGTCATCATTCAGCAGTTCTGCTACAGCCTTGTGGAGGAAATATTGATGAAATACTGTTCAGGTATGTGTTGTCAAGGATATATTACAGGTTTGCCCAGTGTTTACTTAATCCTCAGCTTCAGTACCAGGAGAATAGGCTTGTTCACTTGCTTGTTCTTTGGTCAGTGTTAGCTATGAAAAGTGGAGAAGGAAGAGAGCCCTCTTCAATTGCCATTCAGCTGTGATTTGGCCAGTCAAAGGAACAAAGAATACAAAAGCCTGTCATATAATTAGGCTCTTCTGTGATAAGGAAGGAGAGACTGGAGAGAATAAGAGGAATCTTATAGCTGAAAGAAGAGAAGGAAGGAGCTGCTTCTATTCATCTTCCACTGAGGATCAATTAAGCATATTTTGTGAAGCTGTCCTGCATTTCTGTGATTTCAGATAAAATGTCTGTCAAATGTTATTGCTAAAATAGCTGAAGATAAAGTAATGAGCAGCACAGCCAGCTGCTCCTTGGGAATCACTTCTGTGGTGGTTATTTTAGGATCATCTCACTTACAGACTATGTCTGCACTGCTGAGCTGAGTATATTACAGAACACTGCTGGTACAATAAGACTGGCCATTCTATTGGGATAAAAGCTCAGTTGTGTACAGTAATACAACTGAAATAAAAAACAATTGACTAACTGGAGGCATAAAATTCAGTCCTAGAAACAGGTATGGATAGAGTATTAGAAGAAAACAAACAGGGGTTTAATTCAGTACCTGACTGAATAATTTAACTTCTGCTGAAACTTTAGTAGAAAATAATTTAAAAGAGTCTGAAGAATCAATGGAATTTGAAAAAGCCAGTCTAAAATCCCTGGCTTGCTGTGCATTTGTATAACCAGAACTGCTGTGAATCTGATCTTTTATTGTGCTTTCAGCTTCCTAATTAAATAGACCCCATATGCCCAAGGTAAATGGTATGGAGAAGCAAGGAAAAAGAAATAAGGAATGTGATCAAGAGAATAATGATTTCAGAATTGTTTGCAATCCCTCTGATGTGGCTTGTACAGTGGTATACCTGTTCCCATACCAGTATGCTGTATACTAGTATACAGAGGTAAAAACCCAGCTAAAAGATGCAGTCCAGAGCTCCTGTGCAAGTGTTTGTTCTCTGTGGTTTCCAAAGCACATTCTCTTCTAAGTGCAGACTTGTTACTTAGATCAAGCAGAAATTAGTATTGGGGGAACAGCCACTCTAATATGGGATTAAAATAATTTAAGGACTAATCTTATTGAGTCTGATGGTAAGATTAATAAAGTTTCAATACAGGGCTTGGGGGTCATAGAGGTCTTCTCCATTTGACCAGTGTTTGGGGGCTTTGAGCACTTCCCATCTCCCAAGCCTTTGTGTATTCTCCAGCCAGGTTCTGGCTGTGGCTGGAGAAGATTCCAAATAATGAAATTTTCCTTCCTTCCTTCCTTCCTTCCTTCCTTCCTTCCTTCCTTCCTTCCTTCCTTCCTTCCTTCCTTCCTTCCTTCCTTCCTTCCTTCCTTCCTTCCTTCCTTCCTTCCTTCCTTCCTTCCTTCCTTCCTTCCTTCCTTCCTTCCTTCCTTCCTTCCTTCCTTCCTTCCTTCCTTCCTTCCTTCCTTCCTTCCTTCCTTCCTTCCTTCCTTCCTTCCTTCCTTCCTTCCTTCCTTCCTTCCTTCCTTCCTTCCTTCCTTCCTTCCTTCCTTCCTCTCACAGTAGGGAAGCTGGGCAAATGATCTTGAAAGAAATTATAGCACATTTCTTCCCTGGAGTACTCACAAGTTGGATGTTTTGAGTGTACATATGGGATGAAGCAGCCACTCAGTTTATATGTAGACTTAACCTTATGTTGCTCCTCTGCTTTGCCCCTGCACAGGCTACAAATTGTTCCTTTCTGTCTCTCACTGTGGATTATCTTTTCTAACAACAAACTGAAACCTCTTCCAGCCTGCAGTGACTCAGAAACATTTGTTTTCTTCCAAGCCCATTCCTTCCTATGGTCCATTGTTCCCATTTCAATACTGTAAAGACCTGGGTTTTCCTACTTATTTGGATGAATAACCACAGTCCTTATTGCTTAGATTGTTTCCCTGAGGGTCACAGAGAGCAACAGAGAAGTCTTTTATTAGCAGTTAAATTGCCAATCATAGAAGTAATTAAACTAGAGGGAGCTCCAAAGAAGATACCTAGTTAGGGGAAAAGATCTTGTTATAGTTCATGTTCAAAATTCCAAGTTATAATGATGTGAAATTAAATAATTTAATGGAATTATATGGAGCTGCTCCATATGAAGTCACACTTATTCCCCTTGCTGAAAAGGGGAAATCTAGGTACTTCTAATGACAACAAGCATTCTTACTAACTTACTACAATTTCTTAGTAAGTGCTCTTCCTTTACAGGGATATTGGCAAGTGTGTTGTTTTTTTTTTTCTATTTAACATTTCAAGGAAATACTATACTTCAGGTAAGCACAGGACATAATAAAAAAACCCCTTACCTCTATCCCATAAATAAAATCCCATTTCTAGTGCACAAAAATAAGTAGAGTTAGCTAACATGTTTATAATTTTTATTTCAAAATTACATGCTTTTCAGCCATTTTATTGATAAAATGCCAGCTGTGTACATGGTAAGCCTCTAAATTCCATTAAAAGTTATTTTCAGAATAATCTGTTAATATTAAAAATACTCAATTCCCAACCAGGACATACCCTCACTTTACTATCATCAGCAAAAATTGTTATTGTTATTATTATTATGTCTTTAAAATCATTGGCAATGTAAACTTGGAAATACTGTGCAGGAAGAGAGAGAGAGGGAAATATCAGCAGGTTTTGGTAGTATTTAATTTCATACTTACTTTTACTAGCACCTGTTGCACCTCTTTATCTTTCTGCTAAAGACAGAACCCTGCTGAGGGGTAAAATACAATAAGTTCATCTTGCAAATTGAGGCCTTTAATTAATAATGTATGTTAATAATTAACAAAAGTATGTTTCTGCGAGCAAAATTCCATCTAATGAACTTCTGAGGAGGAATCAGATTCTACAGATTTTATATTTTTTTTTTCATTCTGCAATGTATTTGACTCCCAGGGAGGTCTTCTCATAAAGGGACCATTGCTTTCCCTATTTATTGCCTTCTAACTTAGATGTTGAGCATAAGCTGTCAGTGTCCCTGTTGGTCATGTCACCCCAACCCAGTCTCTTTGGTTTTCCCCATATCTTATCCACTTAGCAATTATTACCTGGATTACTACTGAAAGTGGGGCCAAGCAACTCCTTTTGCAAAGGTAATACATGTCTGCTCAGTGCCTTTCTTGCCTGTCTTTATTCCCTGATGTTTCTTCCTCAGTCACCTACAGACCTCTTACATCTCATCTGACTTTGGTGAGAATGTTCTTCTGTTCTTACTGGAGTTGTGATAAAAATAGCCCACATGTAACCAGTGTCATGCTATTTTAGGACAAGGAAGCTTCAGCAGATCCACAGAAGTAAAAAAAAATCTTCAGATACTTGATGTCACAAAACATTAATGCAGCAAATAATTAAAAAGCCAGGGAAATTCCTATGCCCACTTATACAGAATGGCAAGTGAAAAATGCTAGTGAGAACCAGTTAGTCACTGCAGCCCTCAAGTTTCTGGACAGCCTTTGCTTCAAGATTGTGATATGATAATTCAGATCTGTTGTACCGCGAAGGAGTGAGGATTCTTCAAGAGGATTAATATTCATATTTAGGACTCTTCTGATATCCAAGTACCATGCAATGACACCTGTCAGTTGGAGAATAGAAAAAAAGAATACTTTATTATTCATAAAGGCTGACCTTTTAACTGAATTTGCTGTCTTTTATGGGAGAAGGAATGGAAAGTATTTCTGTCAAACTCTATAATTTTTAACTATCTTTGCAGGTGTCTTTTCATTACAGAAAGAAACAATCAAAACGAGCATGTTAACAATCATCTGTCAAGAGAAGTCAAGCCACATGAAGATCAAAAGATAGACAGGTTTAATCTAAAATACATGGAAATTTTGTTTTAAATTAAAAATTACCTACCGGAGAAATCTCAGAATTTCTTGAGAATGGCAAAAAAAAGTACCCTACATACCCCACATCTATAGAAAGTTGGAGAAAGGTGTGTTTCAGGAAACTTCCAAATATATTTTATTTTGGGAGATGAGAGAAAAACAATGATTACTGTCATGTGAAAATATAAATTTCAAAATTTAGACTTTAAGAAGTGATAAATAGCTTTTTGAATGCACATTTACTTAAGAAAATATATATATTGCTGAAGATTAATGTCTTAAGTTGTTATGGAAACTATCATTTTAGAAAGATTTGAAAAAAAGATAATTTATTTTTTGTCCAATATTAATGAAGGTGAAATAAACAACTATTCATCAAGTTCTAGTAGAACAGAAACTATGCAGAGTAAAACTAACATTTCATCAACAATCGTTTTGCCCAGCCTTGGACTGTAGCATATATTATCTTACAATACAGGCCCTAGGGCCCCAATTTGCTCGGTACTTATAAAAAAATTGCCTGTGGCAAGGATTAAATGAAACACAAAGCCTTGAGTTTTGGCATGAAGTTAAGCACTTTGCTTATGAAGGACCACAGACACTATTCACACTGGTAATAATAATTGATAAAGTATTGACTAAAGCATGTAGCAGAGCCATTAAAAAAAATATATTTTGTTGCACTCCCTTTCCAAGAAAAGTATAATTGGAGTTTACTCATAGGCTTATGCACAAACCTGTCAGAAAGCTGAAAAATCACTAATGAAGACAGTAAAACTTTTCTAGTAGCTGACACCAGGTGGTTTCCTCCACCTCCAGCTCATGTGTATCCCCCTGCCCTCCCTGCACAAGGTCTGCAGCGGGTAAACTGAGGAGACAGTGCCTGTGAGGAGGGAGCTGTGGCTCAGATGGGGCTGAGGCATGGACTGGGAGGGAGCTGTGGACATAGGTGGACAGTACAGGGAGGGGAAGTAGAGGGATGGGGTGTATTTGGGAACAGAGGTGCTGTGGTGGCAGTATTGATGAGCAGCTGAGGGACAGTAGCCATTTTCAGGACTTTACAAAATTATGGTCCCATTTATGCCCCAGATGGGTACTTCTCTCTTCCCCTCCTCATCACAGCCTTGTGCCCTGCCCCCTGTCCTTCTCCAGCCTGGGAGGGGTATATGAGTCCTCCTACTTGGTTTTGTATGCCTAGCAAAATGGGGCACCAGCATCACTGGTCTTTGAAGATGAGTCACTGTTCCAAATACACAGAGTTCAATGCTGCTTATTGCAAGAAAGGTGATTAAAGCAGATATTGGTAAGCCTCTAGGTATGGCAGTAAGGTAGTGCAGGCTGTAAAACACTCTATTGAAGCTGGTCATAGAGCTAAGCTGCCATGACCTCTGTGCGCCCTTGGCTGGACTGCTCCTGCCTCCATCTTCACCATGCTGTAGCCAGTGAAGTGACACAAACACAGTTTAAAAGAATCCTTGTGAAAGTGGCTCTATTGCCTGTCGTATCAAGTTCTGACCAGGCTGCATCTGACATGTACCTTGCACACACCAGGCATGCCATGTTCATGCCTTTGTCACCTACAAACCAGCAGCTGGGGACCTGAATGTGATGGCCCATCTGAGAAAGCCCTTAGGAAAGGAAATGGAACAGAAATTCTTTTGCAGACTGTTTCTGTAAAGGGCAGTGGCCAGAAACTGAATTCATACTGAATTAATTTACTGTGCTATGTCAATTTGCAGAGTACTATGCTGACTTGCAGCTGAAAACTCAAATAATTTTTCAGACTGCTATATTGATTTATAAAACCAAGCACCATATGGAATCTGAGTGTATAGCTGAATTAGTATCCTCCAGAAATATAGGCAAAATGAAAAAAAAATATTTTGTGTTTGGTTTAAATACTGCACGTGTAGGGACATTCTAATTTATTTAACTCTCTTTTATAAATACAGAGCAATTTATTATTATTATTTTTTAGAAAGGTAATTACCAGGTAGGTTTTTTTTAGACACGTTATTCCTCCTACTTGACTGAGAACAGCAACGTTGAAGCACCAAGGTTGTGGTCATAGGATGAGCATAAGATGAGTGATAAAAAATGTTTGGACTTCCATTTCTTACATATCACTTTTTTTTTTTTTTAAATGTCCTAGAATACATAGTGACCCTTGAAAAAACTACAGCTTTAGTCATGAGACTTTGCATTAAGCTACAACAGAAATGAACTTCAGTTAAAAATTATGATTTAGTGAGGTTACATTTTTATTTAAGACAAGAACTAAAAATGTAGGTTCCCCCAAACAAGTTGAAACTACTTACATGCCAAAGAAACTTAGAAACCCACTATACGAGTATAAACATATGACAGTTTTTATTGGTCTGCTCCTCTGAGAAGATCATTCTTTTTATTTTGCCATTTTAACTTTATTAAAATTGTATTTTGTTTTTATTTGTCATAAAACCTCAGAAGTTTGAATGGCTTTTTTTTCATGAGGTGAATTCTATTTAGTTTCGATATTTTCATTGCTTTCATCCCTCCAGGTAACTTGTGGTTCTTATTCTAATACAGAAATAAAACAATTTAACTAATGTTTTCATTTTAGTTTTGTAGTTTAGAGAAAGTGTCTCATGATTTTGATTAAATGTTGTCATAATGAAACAGCATGTCATAAAATACTGCTGTGATGATTCACAGGCCAATTTAATTTGCTCTGTAGTCACCTAATCCATTTTCCTGGTTGCTAAAATTCTGTTCCTGAATGTGCACAAGACTCATTTAATCAAGGCTCACTGAAGCAATCCCCATCTCAAGCCTAAAGCACATAGCCTTCACACCCTAATTTTTTTCACTGTGTATGTCCTCCACAGGCACAGTTTGTTTGCACTTTCAGCACCATGTCACCTGCCTTCATCTCAGCCAGCAGACTAGGAAAAACACCAGTGTTTACACAATCAGTGCTCTGCCATGAAGATCTGTCTCTTTAATATTTTTGGGGGGGTCTAAAATGTTTTGATGGTCTTTTTCTGCCCATAGAAAAGGTTGTTATCCTTTGCAGAGCAAAGGGATGAATAATGAGTCTGGTTCCTGTGGAGGTTTCTGGGTGTGACTGCAATGGCTGTAAGGCCAGATTTACAATGGAATTAATTTCCTGGCAGCTTCCGTCATCCCCAGCTAATGATCTGGTCTAATTGGCTAGATCAACCAATATTTATGTTCATAACTCCTTAGACAACATGAGCTTGCTCTTGGCTTGAACTGAGGCTTAGTGCAACACTACTGTGTCTGACTTAACACTCAGCAGGCAGACAGGAGAGCTTTCCTCTACCAGCAGTAGGTCCTTTGGTGAAGCTTGGGCCAATGCATTGGACAATACACTTGAATTTCCTCTTAATTCAGTGTGTACTGTCAACATTTGAAGCAATCAGTGTCCCTTGTTATTGGTGAAGGCAAAAATGTCAGTCGTCAAAGTAGATGTGGTAAACACATAGTGCTGTGGAGTGGAATCTGGTTTACCTAGAAACGGATGCTTTTGCACTGAAGAAGTAACATTTTAAGGGTCTTGTAGAAAATTCGAAGTTAGGGTTTCTCAAACGTTTAAAAAAGCAAAGTGGAGTTTTTCTTTCATGCCTCTTTCCCAACTTGTCCTTGTGTGTCCAAATTTCACTTAACATAGTATTTAAGTATCTTAAAATGCTGTGCTAAATTTCCTACGGTAACAATATGAGACAAAAGTGCAAATATTATTTTAAAATATTTTAAATAACTGGAGTGGGGGGCAGGCTGTGGGATAAAGAAAGACAATTAATTATTTCAGAAGGTTACAGTACCAAGACATCTCGCCTTTTTTAAGCAGGTTAGGGAAATGTTAGACACCAGATGGCTCCACCTCATTAGAAATCAGACTTTATCAGAGTTTGAGCAGGAGGAGGTAAGGTAGACCTAGGGAGAGGGACTGTGATCAAACTCTGTCTTGGAAGTGGGGTGAAATGGACTTGTAAAATTGATTTAGTAAGTTTACACTTTGTTTGATACACTTAAAATTATATCTGAAGGGGGTATAAAAAATGAAGTGCTGAAATTAAGTGAAGAATGTAATTTAGTGACCAAACAGCGTAAGAAACTCATTAAGGGAGCAGTCTGAAACTACAGGTGATACATAAAATCCTGTTTTGAGAGGCAGATTGGACCTACTTGACACCTATTAATCCCCCGTGACAGATAAAGGTTCTCCCAAATTTAATATTTCATTAATATTATTATAATTATTTTAGCTTTTAAGGATCTGAAGACATCTTCTGAATGTGAAGTACTCTTGTGCAATTCTATTGACTGGCAAGGAAAACAGTACAGAATATGAAAAACAGTAAAAGGTAAATAATTATTTTGATACTGCAATAAAAGATCAGCTTTTTAATACATTTTGATGTTAGGGACTAGACAAAACATTTAGCTAAGTTTATTTCTTCTCATAGTGTAAATGAAGGACAGAAAGGCTCCCATTGCAACCTATTTTATTATTATTTGGTATATTCAGGGGTTTCTTAACACATAGATACTGAAACTCTAGGAAACTACATTAAGGCATTAGACTTGATAAAAGGACTTTCCACTGTGCTTGAAAGGTATTAATATTCCCAAGTAAATAATGTAGCTACAAATATGAGGATGCTCACTGGCTGAATGACTGAGTAGAGTGATGGAAGACATATATAGAAGAACAGATTAAGTAAAATTTAGTGTGAATACTTAAGTGGTGAACTTCTATGTGATGAGTTCATATGTTTTGATTTTTACATACTAAACATTAAAAATTCCCTAGGGCACTACTCAATCAAAGCTAATTAATTAGTTAATTCTTTGGAGAGACATGTAGGAGAGAAAATGTCCTTATCTCAGACTAGTGAGATAGATCCAAACTGAAGGAAAAAGAAGCTAAGAAATCAACTAGACCATTAAATTGAGTCATTTTGTATTCACTTAACTGAATCATCTGGCAGTCCTCCTAAAATGCCTCTGCTCGCTGTCACCCAGGGAGCTGATTTGCAAACCTGTGCTCCCTGTCTTGAGGACTGTGGCTGGGATCTGGAATTAAGTGCCTTGACCCACAACAGAACTGCATGAGTTTGTTGCACTGTAAGTCCTTTGTACTCAGAGGTTAAATGCAAAAATTAAAATGATTGCTGCAGAAAAATGACTACCTGCAACAGTTTCCACACATATGGATATATATGAATGAGGTACTGTGGTATTTCTCCCTCAATTAGGACAAGTATTAAAACTAGAATGAAAGGCTGTTGCATTGAAAGATATTCCACTGGAAATGGTGTGTATGTGGATTGACTCTAGTGGGTGTAACTCAGTTGCATCTAATAAGAAATTTTGGCTATTCTATTAATGTCTGTTACCTTTTCATGAACTGCTAGGTTTGTTTAGAGGTTGCTTCTGCTTGGCCCTGCGTGGGCAGCCCCACTCCTGCTGCCTTGACAATTTCTTTGTTATTTCTATCTGTTGGGTTTTTCTTGCTCTCACAATGCTTTGAGTGAGTTGGATTTACTATGGATCACACAGTCTTAAGCAGCTTGCTAACTTAATGTCTACAGCAACTCTTCTGTTGCTAAGGCTAGTACTCAAATTACAAATAAATGGATTCATTTTGAAATCTGAGACTGGGGTGTGTTTTCAATAATTGGTAGAAGAATAATCTAGAATTTTTAAAGCAAACAAATTTCTATCAGGATTATATAATGTCCAATTTTTTTTTTTTTTTTTTTTTTAAATGAGTACTGTAATATGGTTAAAGTCAGGAAATTACTTATATTTGCTTTTAAAACTAACATAACTGTGTAAATATAAAGTTCCCTTGCAGACTAATTGGAAATATCGGAGCTTTCATTTATTTCCTCTTTAAAAATACTTTTGAATATGCTCTCACATGTAAGGTTTAAAGAGGAGACGAAGTAGATTTATATCCTTTAATACTGGTGTCAGAAGCTGAAATAATAAATAAATTATCATAATTTTGACAGTCACATTACAAGAGAAGGTCTCCCAGGCAACCTATCTACATATGAACCTATCTCTAAATTTAAGGGGATTTGAGACTGAATCCGAGATAAGTGATCACTGTACCTTTCAACAGGTCAGACTCAGATCTATTATTCTGTCTGTTCTGGCTTTTACAGCTTCCTCTTCTGCCTGAGAACTGAAGAAGGGCATGTGTTCCTTCAAATGCTTCATCTTCCTATGACTACTTCAGTTACCTCATAAGATGTATTTCTATCTTATATATGTAATCTTGCCTCTGTCTCTAGATTGTCATGGTCAGAACAGCGTCACCTCTAACCTCTCTGCTGCTAATCCCCACGTTGTGATAGATGCACCCATTCCTTGTCTAACTAGGACTTCAACAGTCTTCAGAAATCTGCTGAAAACACCAGGCAGATTCCTACCAACCTCAGAGAACTTTGTGTTTTGTAGGAGCAATTTCAATTTCAAATTCTTATCACAGAATCACAGAATATTAGGGATTGGAAGGGACCTCGAAAGATCATCTAGTCCAATCCCCCTGCTGGAGCAGGAACACCTAGATGAGTTCGCACAGGAAGGCGTCCAGGCGGGTCTTGAATGTCTCCAGAGAAGGAGACTCCACAACCTCCCTGGGCAGCCTGTTCCAGTGCTCTGTCACCCTTACTGTAAAGAAGTTCTTTCTCAAATTTAAGCGGAACCTCCTGTGTTCCAGCTTACACCCATTGCCCCTTGTCCTATCATTGGTCATCACTGCAAAGAGCCTGGCCCCATCCTCCTGACACTCACCATTCAAATATTTATAAACATTAATCAAGTCCCCCCTCAGCCTCCTCTTCTCCAAGCTAAAGAGCCCCAGCTCCCTCAGCCTTTCCTCATAAGGGAGATGTTCCACTCCCTTAATCATTTTGGTGGCTCTTCGCTGGACTCTCTCAAGCAGCTCCCTGTCCTTCTTGAACTGTGGGGCCCAGAACTGGACACAATATTCCAGATGTGGCCTCACCAGGGCAGAGTAAAGGGGAAGAAGAACCTCTCTTGACCTACTGACTACACCCCTTCTAATGCACCCCAGGATGCCATTAGCCTTCCTGGCCACAAGGGCACAGTGCTGGCTCATGGTCATCCTGCTGTCCACCAGGACACCCAGATCCCTTTCCCCTTCACTGCTCTCTAGGAGATCATTTCCTAACCTATACTGGAACCTGGGGTTGTTCCTGCCCAGGTGCAACACCCTACACTTGCCCTTATTATATTTCATCAAGTTTTTCCCTGCCCAGCTCTCCAGCCTGTCCAGGTCTCTTTGGATGGCAGCACATATATTTTTTTATATTTAAAAAAAAAAAAAATACAGTTGAATCTCATAAAGACAGACAGCTGGTCATAGGGTTGTGCATGTTCTAGAATTCAGCAGCTGGGGAAATGAACTGTGGACTTCTATACTTCTGAACACGCAAAGGAAACCTGAAAAGATAGTTGAAAAATGTTTAAACCAACATATAACACAAAATTAATATAAATTATGCTCCCCAGAAGAGTGTGTGAATAGGCAGATGCTGTAGACTGTAGCTCCATTGGACTGCTTATTACAGAATAAATTATAGCATCAAAAAATAACACAGCTCAATGATACAGGTCATTGACTTAGACTTCTCCACTGGGAATGATTAAAGAGGCATTTAGCTCTACTGGTTGACTCTCTAGGGAGCTGAAAAACATCACATCAATACAAATCTGCTTAGGTGGTCTCAGAAGGAATGACGTCATGGATACATAAATAAGTTGCTGACTCCTAGTCTGAGGAATAAGAGCAGCATTTTGGATTTCAGGAAATTATGGATAGCACAATGGAAGACAAAACAAATAAGCTAATCGGGCCATCTTCAATTTTTATTGCATTCAGATATGATCTCTTGCCAACAGATCAAGGCACTGGAGTCTCATTCTTATGCATGGGTAAGGAAGTAAAAGTGCTGCTACTCAAAGCATTAATTTTGAAAAAGCTACCTATAAAAAAGAGATAACATAGGAAATGTTTGAGAATCTCTATAGATATCTCAAGTGCAGCAGGCAGCATTGTTAGGGCTTGTTTTGCCTGCAGATACATAAGCAGTGTATATTGTATCTAAAACTGAACATTGTTTCTGCCTCTGAAGGAAAAATTACAGAGTAAATATCAATAATTCTAAATGGATTGTATCTCTTCAGGCAAGGGCAAGATCTAAGATATCACTCAGCTGCTATTTGATATAATTTCCAGTGACAGGATTCAGTGGGACTGAGAAGTAAATTAAACCTCAGGTCTGGTCTACTTTTTGTACAGGCAAGTTTTGAATTAAGAAACACATTATTCTTTTTGTATGTTACAAATCTAAAACAGAAAAGTTCAATGAAATTCAATCCTTCTGGGAATCAAATAATTTTTTTTTTCTCGGCTTTTCCTGGAGGCACATATAAAACAGTATTTTCTTACTTCAAAGTCTGACTGGGTTAAAGAATATTATTGGCTTCTATTACATAACAGAACTATATTTTCACAGAAACACTAAGTGAAATTCTTTGGGTCTTAAAAACCATATGCATGTATATACCCATGCAATTCAAATGCCCTTAAGAATACTGTGACAATTTTTATTGCTATGTAGGGGGATACTCAGGCCTCATGGAAATCACTGAAGGCACATTTTTTTCAGGAGAGGTCCAAAGATTATCTTATTCCTTTTTTGTGGGATCAGAAAATTGAATAGTGCTGCTCTAAATGTAAATGGCACAATAAATTATAAGATAATAAAAAAAAATTTGTAAGTTAGAAATAAAAACTCAGCTAATTATTCTTTTTGATAATAGATCAAAATATTTTTTCTAAGATGTATGTATTACTTTTGCAATTTTACCAATCATACAGAGCAAAACTTAGTAGCCAGCTGGCAAGTAACACAACTAAGGCATGATAATTATTGAATATATGGAGACAAGCAGTAAGCATGAGCTAAATTTAGAAAGTGTGAGTTATATAGTGTGGAGTAGGAGTTAAAGTCTCTTGTACATAAAGATTTTTGCTATCATTGCAACTTAATTAAGCTGTGAAAATGCAAATTCTTCTACACTTGAATAATAACAGGTTAGAGGGATGACATCTATACATAGGTTTCTTCAGTATTGATCTTTGTAATTCTGCAGTGAGTTAACTTTGAAAACCAAAAATAAGCTTTAGTAGTGCAAGATATGTTTTTAGATATTTTGAGTACCCTGGGATGAAATTAGGAAAAACACTGTGCATCTACAGAGGAGTCTTGTCTATGCATAAGACTGCCTATGTTGTAATTACTAGTGAAAATTCAACACTGCAGGGATTTTCTATTAAATCTTTCTAGTGTAGGGTTTCAGTCTGAAAATGAAAAAAAACAAAAAAAAACCAATGATCTTGCTGCCTTTGTGGTATAGCTGATATTTCATAAGAAAACTGACAGCCTTTTAAAATGTTTGTAATCTGGACTCCCCTAAATGATCTAGACAGTCATGTCAAAAGTGGTGAGAAAAGTAAAGTAACAATTTAATACAGTTTAGTTCTATTAAACAAATATTTTTGTTATAGAATATTACTTTGTAGTAGCATGATAAACTTTTGTGAAAATGATAATGTGAGTGTGTATAAAATGCAACTGCCTTCTGTTGATGGAGCCTGTCAGAATGCATAGGGCCAGGTTTGCCTTCCCATGGGGTGCAGGCATACATGATAATTTCCACTTCATTGAACGGTATCCCTTCAATACAAGATAATTTGAAATTGAATCATATACAATTAAATAAAACTTTGCTTTAATTGCTGTTGATAAAACAAAAGAAAATACAGCTGCAGATGAAAAAAGCTAGATCACAGAAAAAGAAAAGGGTTTCATCCTACATGTGTTCAAACAGGCATGTATTATTCCTGGTTTCCCTGCTACCTTTTCAGATGTTTCTTTTCAAGCAGGAACACATTTTTCCCTATTGCATTTTACCTAGGCCATAGTCTGTGAAATATTGGTATGTTACAGCTTGATGACCAGAGGTATTCACACAGTGTGGCTCTCCTTGCTCTTCTTCTGTGAAATTTGTCCAAGTTTTCCTTTTCAAAGAAAGGGAAAAGGGGCACAATTCAATGGGGCACAATCCTACCTGTCTCTAGGCAGCTAGGAAAACAGTCATAGGTACTGGCTATTTGATTTGAATACAGTCTTAGAGACTCTTAGTCTAGTCTCTTGTTCTATCCTACTGCTCTGTAATGTGGAGATGTTCTTCCCAGGGAAAATAAATGCACTTCAACAAGATGGGAGATGTTAATCAGTAAAAATTACCTTCTCCACACACATATGCATGGATAATTAAGGATTTTGCTGTCAAAAATGGGTAGGTTGGAAGAACAGGAGAAACTTCTGCTGAACTAAGTGTGGACAACATTACTTCAGGCAGAGGTAAGAACTAAAGGTGGGACTGAAGCCTACTGCATGTGCGTTTTTTTGAGACAGATAAGAACTGTTGACTTTTTTCTACTTGACCTAAACTCTTCAACCTTATTCTAAAGTGCAGTGTACTGTTGGCTGTTAGTTCCATTCATAAATAGCCAGGGGTAATGTGCAAGTAGTTCCAGTATTCACTGCTGTCAGCCCCAGCAAGTGTGCAGGACAGTTGTAGTCTGCAAAACAAAATGAATTAGCATTACATTACCCTCGGTTGTAGTGGAGAAGTAATTAATAGTTAATTCATAGCCACTGAGATGACAGCCAAATTAGTCTACAACAAAAGTGCATGGCACTTCATTGCTCTTGAATCAAGTCAAAGAGCTCAGTTATGCTGCAGTAAGACCAGTGTTGAATTCTAATAGCTGCTGTATAAGAAGGGAATGTTTTGATTAAGTCTGTCACATACTCTTCTTCCTTTATACTTAGTCTAATAAAAAAAGTTATTGGTCTAATTAAAAAAGTTATTTGGAGCAAGCTTTCCTTGACCTCTGTATCTTGAATGTATTTCTTCTCTGTGAAGGCAAGGGTGAGGTACATTGGAAGGACCTCAAACCTGTTTGCTAAGTAACAATATCCATGCATGTGTTCACCTAGTTCATGACTGATTTATTTTGCATCTGGCACAAGATAGAGCAACTATAGTGAGTTACCACATCTCAACTGATAGGTACATAAATCTAGTTTTTATTCATATAGTATGCTGATGGTGCAAAACTTCTAGCTAGAAAAGCTAAAAGATTGCATTATTTGCAAAAATTCTTAGCTTAAATGCTATGATTCTGTTTTGACCAGATTCTGTTGGTGTAACCATACCTGACTTTTCATACATCCATCCACCTGTTTTCTCAGCTTCTTATTTATCAAACTTTCTTGAAGAACCAGTTTACCAGATTCCTCAGCTCCATCAGTTTTACTTACGTATCCGCATGTATTTTCCTAGATTGGAATGAGGCCAAGTTTTAATTAGTATTGAAATAAAATTCCTTTCCTAAACCAAAAATGATGTTGAAAACACAATACTTGATTTAATAGAAAAGCTACCTGGTGAGCAGAAATGATTGTCAAAAAATTACAATGTGGGAAGTGATACATTTCAGCCCAGACCTCAAAAAAGAAGGTAGAAGAGAAGAATGAAAAAATGCTCTTTTCAGAATGTAGCTTTAAAATTTTATTCCATGTTAATTTCTATTCTGTAAATTTCTTATCTGGCAGAGGATTTTGCCTCTGCTTAATTTTAAATATAAGTAAAGATATTGGTGTTCTTGGCATTTAGTGTAAGCAGAAGAATTTTTAGGGCTTTTTAGACTGTAGTTTAGGGTTGTTTGAAGTATATTTAGGAAGATGGAGGCTATTTTTAGGCTCTATAAACATTTATAGATAAGGATGCATTGCTTTGTAGATAAGGCTTTTTAGACTATAGGTTTAGGGCTGTTCAAAGTATAGTTAGGAAGCTGCAGGCTATTTTTAGGATCTATGAACCTTTTATGGGTAAAAGAATGCACTATATAATACAGCTTAATTGATCTTTAATATGTGTAACTGAATAACATCTAGTCTTTAAAAATTCATTAAAACAGAGAGAAACCGGAATAATAATTGTAATTTGACATTATATCTGTGTGTTTGGTTTGTGTTGTGGGTGCATTTTTGGTAGTGGAGGAAGGGGCTATAATGATGGTCCCTGTGAGAAGCTTTACAAAGCTCCCCTGGCTCCAAGGCAGATCTGCCTCCAGCCCAGGCTGAGCCAATTAGCAACAGGGAAATGCCTCTTCTAATCAATATTTATGAAAGGAAGAACTGTTTTGAAAAGAAGAAGAAGAAGAAGGAGTGAACCATGATGAAAGATGATTGACCTGAACAAAAGATGACTATCATCCAAAACAAAAAAGAAAGCATTGTTGCCATGAGGAAGGAGGAGGAGGGGGATGATAGAGAACATCAGACATCCAGATCAACATGCATGAAGAGTAGGAGGAGGTAAATGAGGTCCACTGCAACCCATGGAAGTTCAATGGAAGAGCAAATATCCATGTATAGGCCATGGAGGACTCCACACCAGGGCAGAAAGCTGTGCCCAAGGGTAGTTGTGACTTTGAGTGCCCATTAGATGATCAAGGAGACCTCCAGAGTGGGTGGAGGAGGTGCCCTGGACCGGAGGTCCATCTGCAGCCTGTGGATGTTCCCATGCCAGAGCCGAGAGCTGTGCCTGAAGAGGTCTGTGATTCCACGGGAAGCTCACCTTGGAACACTTTGTACCTGGAATCTTTCAGCCTGCAGGAGGGACCTCATGTTGGGAAGAGCAGTAGAGATGAACTGACTGCAACCCCAATTCCCTGTCCCCTGTGCCACTGAGTGGGAAGAAGGTAGAGAAGTTGGGAGCAAAGCAATTTGAGCCCAGGAAGAGGGAGAGGTGGGGGGAAGATGTTTTAAGATGTAGTTGTTATGTCTTGTTATCCTACTCTGATTGGTAATGAATTAAATTTATTTTTTCTTCCCCGAGTCAACTCTGTTTTGCCCGTAACCATAATTGGTGAATGAGCCCTCCCTGTCCTCAATTTGACCCATGACCCTTTTGTTTAGGATTTCTCCTCATCTCATCAGGTGCGGGAGGGAGTGAGTGTGGGACTGCCTGGTCTTGCCTGTGGGTGAAACCACCACAGTCTATCTCTGCCTCCTAAACTACTTTATTCCCTATTTCTCTGTACTTCCTCCCAAGCAGGCAGAAGCACTACTTTCTGATTTGGCAGACAGCCTTTCTAGTGTTTATTGCAAACATGTCTCATTGAGGAGTGAACAATTAATTTTAGTTAGGAAAATTATGGGTTGTTCTCTGATCTGTAATTTCATATTAGTAAAACATAACATTGACATATAAAAAGTCATGTCTTCAGGCATTTTTTTATCATTATATGAAATACAACCTTACCTTCAAAAGGCGTTCATGGTAAAGTAATACAGAAATCCACCAGAGCATGCAAGTGGTTTGAGAAAATACTTATAGAATGGAAAAAACTGTGAACAGATTATTTTGCATCTGTGTTTATATCAAAGTGCTGTAAATAAATGCAGGATACATCAATTCAAATATGCCAGTTTGGCAGCACGCAGCACGTGGAGCACTAGTTTCAAATCAAGTTTAGCTGACATTGCAAGGAGTCAGTCACTGCATAAAGTTGTCACAATAATAGGGCAATTAAACTAACCTATAGATCTGATGTTCAGTCAGGTCAAATGGTAAAGGGGCACCTTTACTAAATCTTTTATTTTTTTTTTTTAAAGTGAGCTAGAAGATACTGAGTTAATCTCTCTTCAGACTTTGAAAATCTCTGTATGCAGAGATCAGAAAATGCTATTTCCAAAAGGGAATAAATAGCTCCTCTGACGTCAGTGAACACAATTTGTTTTTCTCCAGACTCAGAGTGTCATGACAATCTTTTGAGAGGAGGATATCATTTGAAAAGAAGAATAAGTTTGCTCTACCTCAGCATTTCACTGCTGCTGCCACGTTACTTTTGGCTGAACCAGTCAATGAAAAGGACTGACAAGGATTGATTCTTGATGTATGAGTAGTTGTGCCCTGCTACAGCACCCTGCTGCACAGAACCAGGTTTGGGCTAAACCATTTAGTCCAAGGAAAGAGATCAGTGCATTGCATGCACCAGGTGCAGGAGGTTTGGGTGAGATTCTTGGATTCATTTTGCTACCTGTAGAGTACCATATTGAAGTAGGGTTCACGTACTGCAGGTTTAAAGCTATCTTGGATATGTCTTAATTAAGTGGTGGTCACAGTGACTGGAATATATCCTTGACCAGACATTGACACCTGCATCTGAGCTAATCACTTGGTGCTCCCTAGGTTATTAGTCTCCATTATAGTCAATGGAGAAAAATGGGCAGTTTCAGAGCACAATTTATTTTATACTAAAGTAGGCATGGGAGATTGGTGAGATTAATCACATGCTGCAAGTGCCTCTTTCAGTCTGTCAATTAAAGCAGCCTAGGTGTGAGCATTGACCCTGAGGACTTCTCAAGGCAGGTGAGACAAATCTTCCCTCCCAGGCTGCAGAATGAATGTGCTTAGGACAGAAGGGTACCTCCTGAAATGTCAAAGTAGATAAGCCTTTGATTTCAGGACTAGTGAAGGACCCTGCTATATTTCTGTTAAGGAAGTTAGTTTTCCTCAGTGGGCAAAGCACTAGGTTGTCTATTGGAATGTATAACCTACAGTACATCAAATGGGTTGACACTGGGAATTGAGAAAGCATCACTAAAGATTAATGTTTAGATATGGTACAGAGCAGTTCAAGTCATACTCCCTTAGGCTCCTCAGATCTCATTAACCAACACATAGGTGTGAAACAGTCTCATACAGTCAAGTATAGACTAAACAGAAAGAGAAAGAATTAATATGTCAAAGAAAAGAGGAGCTTTGAGTTTAAATTTCCATCACATAACTTTTTATACATTTTCGTGAAGCATCTGAAGCACTGGTGCGGCCTCTCCTTGACTATTGTGTGCAGTTCTGGGCCCCACAATTTAAGAAGGATGGGAAGGTCCTTGAATGCATCCAGAGGAAGGCAACAAAGTTGGTAAAAGAGCTGAAAGGCATGTATTATGAGGAGTGGCTGAGGACTCTGGGCTTGTTTAGTTTGGAGAAAAGGAGGCTGAGGGGAGACCTCATTGCTCTCTCCCACTTCCTGAAGAGAGAAAGTGTGGGTGGGGGGGAGGTGCTAATCTCTTCTCCCTGGTATCCAGTGCCAAGATGCATGGGAATGGCTTAAAGCCACACAGGGGAGGTTTAGACTGGAAGTTAGGAAGCATTTCTTTACTGAGATGGTGGTCAAATACTGGAACAGGCTTCCTAGAAAGGTGGTCAATGCCCCAAACCTGTCAGTATTTAAAAGGCTTTTGGACAATTCCCTTAATAACATTCTTTAACTTTTGGTCAGCCCTAAATTGGTCAGGCAATGGGACTAGATGATCATTGTAGGTCTCTTCCAACTGAAATATTCTATTCTATTCTATTCTATTCTATTCTATTCTATTCTATTCTATTCTATTCTATTCTATTCTATTCTATTCTAGTCTAGTCTAGTCTAGTCTAGTCTAGTCTAGTCTAGTCTATTTTAGTCTATTCTATTCGAGACAAGATACTGCACAACAATCCCAGACAGACCCAGAATGAGGAGTCCTTTTAGTCAGTTCTTCAGCAGGACATGTTGGGTGTTCTAGGAAGAATGGCTTGCTAAAAAAATTCTACTCTTTCTGGGTTCAGCTGTATCTTCACCTCCCAGCCTGATTGCTAAGGCTGGATGAAGCTAAGATCATAGACATATGACTTCAATCAAGCAGGGTCTTAGACTAAGGCAACTTCTGATGTTTAACCCTGCTTAGGGTAAAGACAATAACACATGAGAATTGTTTCTTGGTACTGAAAAATAAACTTCCACATTTCTTTATAGTAGTAAATATTTCAGGGCCTTTAAGTCTGCTACATCTCTTTAGATTCCAGCTCACTTTACTGCATCCAAAGGCTTCACTCTGATAAATTTCTAACAATGCAATTCCTGACAAAATCTGTAAGATTGCTTTTCAGTTCAGCATGTGTTGCTTTGTGCAAAAGCAGGAGGATTCCTGTTTCCTGTGGCTGAGTAAGGCATCCCAGCCATAAGCGCCTTTATTCCTGTTACTCCACGTTCAAACCCACATGGCTGTGCTGTACTGATCCCACACTTGTTAAACCAGCAGATCTGTCTCACTGATAATTTACTACCCTAATTTGCCTCAGAGAAGTAATGCTGCTGTTACTTAAAAGTTACCTCCTTTTCCTACCCCTCTCTCTCTCTCTCCTCTCTTTCACCCCCTGCTTTTCTCTCCCCACTACTTACCCAGCAGTCAGCCATTCCCAGGGCCCTGCAGCAACAGTTATCACTAGATGGGTTTCAATGTGTTTGAGAGTAGTGTGTCTTACTTGGAGACTTATTTACAGGACAGCTGAAAAGATAGTTTGCATTCAACAGACTGGTTTCTGTTCCTTCCATACTTTTACAGTGTACTCCCTCTGTATAGTTTGTTGTACTTAAAAAGGTAGTGAAGCAAAACAGTCTTAACAGGAGAACAGTAATGAAAAACAAAAACTGTGTTTTTGTTGTTATTTTCATTAAATGGGGAAGTAAAATGGGCAAGTGTCTGTGATATGGACAAATATGTGCAAATTTCTGGTTTTCAGAAACAGTAATTCTCACCAGATTTTATACAGAAGTAATAAAGTCTGTTGTTATACATGAATAAAGATTGACCACTGGTTCTCTAAGGAAGTCACTTTCATTTGACATTTGCTCATGTTTAATTCAAAGAAAATTATTTGAGGCTATCAAATGCTATGTTTGTTATATATATTTATACTGATTTATGTTAGAACATTTTGATAATTTCTGAGAAAGGTCTGCCTGTGTTTAGAGGCTTACTCTCATACCTCTAAATTCAGACCTGCATCTCTGTATATACTGTATGCACTCTCTCCTAGAATAACAGAAGGAGATATCAAATGGTCTCTTTTATCAGCTGGAGCTTTGATGACCTGCATTCATCAGCAACATTTAAGTCCTGAAGACTTCCTGCAGGTGATTTTCAAGTCTTTAGGTTGACTCTGATCCTCTTACGTTCACAGCATGACATATGCCATAGGAGCACAGTTCTGCAAATGTGCTTCCAATATTATTTGAAATATGTTTTTATTTTTCCTCAGCTGTGAAACTGAATGCCTTCTGCACAGCCAGCCATCAAGATTTATTAAAAATAACATAAAGGAGCTTGATGTATACTAAAATAAACAAAGTATTCAGTCTCTTTTATCTTGGTACTTTGCTGGACAAAAGAGATTGATGGGTCTTATTGGGAAGCTAAAAGAAAATAACTTCCTCAATAGTTTAAAGGTGTCATTTGAGATTTTACAGTTTGATGAGATAATCAGTTTTTAAATTCTGATACTTAAAAAAATAATAATAATTAAAAAAAAAAGAATAACTGGTTCAAAATAAAACCTTATTCTCTGAGGTCTTGACTCAGTGTAGTGGTTCAGGGAAACCAGAAATTTTAATGAGAAAAATATGGAGCAGCTTTATATTTTAAATATAATAACAAGTTGCTAAAGACTTTAGAATTTTGGTGCGCTGCACAGGAGTGGACCCATGAGCAGAGGGAAGCAAGGATGGGTGTAAAAGTAATGAGTTTTCCTTATGTTTTTTCAATCTTTATTAATTCTCATATTCTATATACAGACCAGAAAGTCACAGAATAAATTAATATGTTTAATACTAGCATCATATCACTGACAATTCTTCAATACTCCAAAAAGCCCAAGTTAAAATGTCATGTTGAAAGAGGGGTTAAAATATTTTTAAAAGAGTGAGTTGACTTCTTGCTATATTAAATTAATAACTTGTCCTAGGCTTTTGATAAAATGCTGAAGAATGCCTTGAGTCTTGTTGACTTCACATATTCAGTAGTGAATAACCCTAATGTTGTAACCCAAATTCATTCATTTAGATAGATAGATAGATGCTTCAAATCTTTCCTGAAGGGGTTGTTGTGGTGATGTCCAGGACTGAATCAGAGGTGAAATATTGTATCTACATGAGGGATTGGCCCTGAAGGCTAGGCTGAAAGTTACTGTAAAGGCAATCATGAGGTCGAACACAGAGAAAAATATAGTTTTGGGGGTTTTATCTGATAGGGCTGAACATGTACCTTTTGCAATATTATTGTCTTCTTAGGAAGGAAATATTACTTTTCTATTAACATCAAAATCATGCTTTTCATTTTTTGAAGAGGACTTTGAGAATCAAAGTTGTTTGATCTAATGACAGAAGATTTTAAATGCTGTACTGAAAATGTAGCATCTGCTGCAATACCTAGAAAAAGAAGTCACATCTTTTGTGTCTGGAAGTCAGCTGCTCATTTAGAGAGAAGCTACTGCATATTCCTATAATGAGGGACATAAAAGAAAGAAATACCACGTTCAGAACTGGTACGAAAGAAATAGATTGATAAGTGAGTCTTGGTCTGCAGTATTTTGCTGAGAGTCACAGCCTAGGGCTGCCTATAAGAAAAATGTCATTTAAAAAATCAAGAGGTTCAAGAGGTGAACTGTGAATGCCAGTGTACTTGCTTTCATGGCTGTATTGCCATGTCAAAGAGCAAAAGGGATTAGGTAATTCTTTCGAAAACCAAGACTTTTCTGAGCAAAAAAACACATTAGGAGTGTAATTGCTTGATTCGATTTCTACCTCAAACAAATTTGGATGAACAGTGTGCTTCCTCAGAGCAGAAGGTGGAATGAAGGGTTTTAGCAATATTAGACTAGCATTTTACCAGTGTTGATAGCATCAGGTATTTCTGAAAGTTATCAAATTCCAAACTAAGACATCTTATACTCTGAGACAGAGCAAGGTTGCTAGGGACCTCTGTGAATTTATTTTATTAATGTGCACATTACAGTATTATCTTGGTGTATAATTTCCAAAGAAAACACCAAATTAATAAACTCTAGATCTGTAAGAGGCATTAAATTTCCAAGGCTTCTTCACACTTATTTTATCTGAGGAGAAAGTGAGTTTTAGTAAACATTGAGGGTGATTCAGTCTTTCTGAGTAAGTTACATTCAAATGAAAAAAAAATCTTCCCCTCAAAAGTATTGTCTTAAAATGACATTTCAAAGATAACAAGAAGAGTGAAAGATGGAGAAACTCTCTTAGGCTGGGAAGCACAAATGAGCTGTGAGGGGAATTTTTATTTGAATCATCCCTGACACTAGTTACTCATGGCATGATGCAGCGACCACAGTTCAGCATTGGCTCTGGCAGCAATGATATTTCTAGCAGGGAGATATCATCCTCTTTTAACTCTGAACAGCTGTTTCTGCACCAGGGTTTTGGTTGTGAGGGATCTCAACATAAAATATTCTGATATATATTTCCATATTGTTTTCTAGCAATTTTCTCATTGTGCATAGGTGCAGATTGTGTGTATGCACCAAAGGACACAACAGAGGCTTAAAAGAGCAGAACTAAACAGAATACACACAGTATAGGTTATCCAGGATAACATATTTATATGTTAAATACGGGAAAACAGAAAATAAAGGGCCATTACCTTGTTACTAATCTTTTAACATTCTTTGAATGGACCCTTCTCATGACTCAAATGTGTTTTTGCAAGCTTGGGGACAACCAGGAAAATTCCTGTTGAGGGCTACTGAGCAGGCATGTGAATGCATGGGAACCTCTGATGCACTAACAAATTGTGTGTTTATGTAAAATGTACATATTTTGGAAAAACTGTTACCTGTTGTAACAGGCTTTTATGAAGTTTGTAGTTACCTTTGTAAGGCAGGGGTAAGCCATTGTTGTGTTATGCTTGTATGTCATCATCAAGACAGAGATACAAAGAATTTAAAGAGAGGTTTATAAATTTCTGGTGGAGATGGACCCCACTGTCCCCAAGGTAAGATCTGCTCTGTTTATAGCATGTGCATTTCAAATTTTGTCAGTGCAAAGAGGCTTCTGCTACTTCTTGATTTTTGTCCTCTAAAAATACATAAAAGACAAGATAAAAGTTTAAGGGAGTTTGTTATCCTCTTTTCTGCAAGAGAGGTGTCCTTCACATGAAGGACTATTTTTTATACTTTTGATGAGGGTTTTGGGAGTTTCACTGCAGTGCACACAGTACATACCTGGTGTATGAGCATTGCAAATAGCAGAAGCTGAAGTAGAGATTGGAGCTGGAAGTATTCAAGCTTGCCTCCACGTTTGTTGCAGTATCTCCATGGCAACAGAGTGCTATAAAAAGATTCTTGCTAAATATATTGCTTGTGCTCTTTTCTTGCTTTATATTTTTGTCTTCTGGTTATCAATTTCTATTAAAAAGTGTCTGCCACGATTTACACTTATGCAAGTGGCTTTGTATTTATTTTGTTATTAGTGGCACCAATTTTAACTACTCACATTACCAGAGAAAATTGAAAGGAAAATGATGAGTCACTATGGCAAATAAAAATGTAAACTCTGACATTGAAAACCTAAAAGTCAAGGTGAGTATGTATATCAGTAAGTATGAGACACAGATGCTTTTGTTCATACAGATTTATTTTTCATGCTCAGTCTGCCATTTGCTGTTAACTGTCCTATATGACCCTAGCTTAGCTTCTATTCAAATACAGTAAGACAAATCAGATGTGGCAAAGAGTTTCCCTTTTCAGTGCCCTACACTGCATGTGAGAGACTGGATGCTTCCAGGCAGGCAGCAAAGGGTGGCAGTGTAAGCCAGAAGTGACACATTCAAGGAATACATTGTGTTCTTTATCTCTAACAAAACAGGTCCACTTGTGTGCCAGGGGTTAGCTAATGCACTACCGCTGCTTAGATGGGGAGCATCCAACCCTGCTCAAACATCAGACAACACCACATGCTGGGGATGAAAATTATTTAATGAAAAAAAGAAATCTGGAGTCCCACTCTGCAGTGGAAGGCAGCCAAACCCACCATAGGCAGGAGACACTCTCCCCTTTCTCTCATGCAATTTTTCAGTGCTGTGCACTACTCAACTAGCTTGATATACAGAGACTAGTTACAGGGCCCATCACCTAACTTTCTCCTTCATATCACTGGATCTGGGATGTCAGTAACAAGTTTATTCCCTGCTTTGTAAGCAAAGAAGATGATATGCATGAGTTGGCAAGGCAGGCTCCAATGTCTGTTTCATCCTGCAGCTGAGCAATGACGTGGCACAGGCAGGGGAAGATAATACTACTAATATTGGCAAAATAAGACTACTCACTTACCAGCTGGAAAACAAAAAATGGCTCCCTCTAGTACCAGCAGCCAAATGCCAGCCAGAAATAAAAGGTTCAAAGTTTCATAATCTATGAATGGGAAGGGGATAGCATGAGAAATTTGGACAGCACGGCTCTACTGTGATTAAGTACCTTGGCCCTTCCCATGTTTGAAGAATTTGATGGGAGTTTATCAACCCTGTGCCAAAAAAATTATATGTATTCAATTGAAAGAAAACCTGTGAATGTGTGTGTGTGTATAAACCACCATGATTTTTAAAAATTCACATAGAATTGGGAAAGTAATGAAAAATTAGTCAAACTTGCAGAGGAATATGACTCCTAAAAGGATGAAAAATGACCCTTCAATTTAATACTACACACCATATTCCTTAATAATGGAAAAAATATGAACAAACCATGTTGTAAAGATTTGATAATGAGAAGATGGTGAGAAGGTCCCAAAAATCATTCCACAGATTTTTTCAGCTTTGAGTTGGGCCTACATTTTCACAGAACGGGGAAGTAAGGCTCAAACAGTGGAAAAACCTCAGGTAATGCCTTGTTATTAACTATTCTTTTTGGTCAAGTCCAACGCCATCTATTCTCCTGCAAAAGCATAAAACCATAATGTAGGTAAAATGATCACACACTTATTATAAATAATTAATAATAGATGTTGTGATTAACATTGTGTGAATAACTTTCAGACTCAGAAACTGAACTGGTTTTGTTGAACCATTGGATAAATTTAATAAATTAAACATTCTTGAGCAAAAAATAGCATTAAAATAAGGACTATTTTGTGAATGATTTAAGAAAAATAGCTTGAGAAAATTTTCCCATCCTTCAGTTATGTTTGGCATTTGCAGGAGTAACTAATTGTGACCAAGATGTTGGACCTACCTGTTCTGGTTTAGACATTTTGATTGCATGTATTCCCTTACTATCTAAAATGCCAGAAAACTACTACTCCTTTCTGTTGCTAGGGTTCTTCAGGAAGCTTGTTTGCCTTTTCAGGTGCCTCTTGGGCATCTATCCCTAACCTGAAGCACAGTACTTTTCCAGTAGGTTTGCTGCGGAAATGAGCTGTGCTCGTAGTAACCACCCACAATGCTCAAACCCGCATTTCTCATTGTACCACCAGATCAAGTCTAGCTCTTCAGCTGCTGTCATGTGTAGTGAATTGTTTAGCTTTTGGCTGGTTTGCAACAGGGATCTGCCATTCTGTCACTGAAAGAGTTTATTCCCTTACATGCACAGCAGAAAACTAGTGTTCACAATCACTATGGAAATGCGAAGCATGTTGTAAAATCTGGCAAGATTAAATTACTGTAAGGCCCTGATGCAGTAAAATACTTTAGAACATAATTCAGCAATATCCATTCCAAATTATTAATAGGAACTTAAAGTTAGCCAGCCAAGTTCCTAGATTTTTTTTTTGAAATTTTGTTTTCTGATTACGTATTTCAGCCAGATGAAGTAACTCAGTTTTAAATGTAAGGTTGAAGAATTTCCAGCCAAACTAATAGCCAAGTTTTACTCAAGCATTTTGAATATACACTAAATTTAAATGGTTTCACTCCACACTAGCAAATAATCTAAACAAATATTCCTAATAAAAGTCTCAGTGGACACGAATGAGATGAGAGTCAGTGTCCAAGAGCAGAAATAAAATCTCACAGACAACTGACTTAATTAAAATAATAAGTAATGTAATCAATAAGTACTGTGATCAAATGTCCACCTCATTCTGTTTTTCATGGGACTTAATATAATATGCAGAGGTCTTTTTGTTCTTGTTGCTTTAATTTAAAAGATATTATTCTATAAATCAACAATTACATTATTGGAAAGAAAAATACATAAATTAATGTCCTGCAATGAAAGCCAGTAATGATCAAAGGTAGAGATAAGTGATCTAAAGTCTTGAGGTAACCACTGTTCTAACAAGGGGAGCTGGGATGATTGCCATGCACAGTCTTGCCCTCACCATGTCCTATACATTTTGGAAGAATATAGAAATGAGATGATTCTCTCCTCACTCTTTGTGTTCTACTTTCATGCTAGAGCACCTTTACTTCCTAATACAAAATTTATTTACTTTGCTAGAGTTCTGACAGGCTTAGAGATTGTATAAAAGTGAAGAAGAGGTAGTGAGGATTGTGGTCTCAAGGATAAAGGCAGGACCTTGCCATGGCAGTTCCTAGCCTCTCTGAAGCTGAGATGTTCAATAACATAGTATTACCCCAGACTCTCTTCATGTATGAGGTAGAAAGTGTTGCAGCTCCACAGCAGTTCTGTTTAACAGGAGGAAGCCCTTATGCCAGGTTGACCCCCTCATGGCTATTCTCTAGCTGTTCTCTGCTGCTGACATGGCAAAAATCAGCTGAAGCAGAAGACTTGGCTTTTTAAGGGTGCCGCTAGTTTTGAGGTCAGTGGTAACCACCCAACTAGCTTTTGACAAAACAAATTGCTGCTTTGCAAATTAGCAGAGAAAGACAGATAAAAGTGATTTTTACTGTAAATGCTTGTATTACATGTGTTCCATTTTCAAAAGAGAGTAATTTATCCTATTTTATATTAATCAGAACAAATCAGAACCTTGACTTTCTTCAGACTTAACTTTAGTGTTTCTAAACCAAATACACCCTACACAACTAATAGTGAATTTTCAACAGACACTGATTGTGCAAGATTGAAGACTTGATGTCTCTGGAGTGAAATCCATACCAGTATACTCTGTACTTCCACAAATTGACTGTAGGGTGAACAATATGCAGTAAGGAATACAAATCTTCTATATAGGAACTCAGCATTTTTTAATCAAGTGTGTGCAACAATAATATTCTGCAGACAGGTGACATTGGGTCCTCCACTGCATCAAGGGAGATGAGCTAGTTTGCTCAATCTGACAGTAGGCCTACAATGACATGTTGATATGTGGCTGGGAATTCTCTCAGCTTTAGTAACCCGAAGCTTAAGCTTCCAACATAAGTAAATGAAAGAGAGATGTTTTTTCTTGAGTGATTCAGGCTACCTGAAGACAAGTAGGTTTAATTGCCCTTAGATATGTTTCTCTCTTTCCTTGGCTGTGTATGGAGTCTTAAATGATAAACATAGACCAACTTCCTGAGCTTTAGGTGACCAATCGCACTACTGTGTAATCAGGATCATAACAATCATTCTGAGAGGCCTCTTTCAGACTTAATCACTCCCTGGCTAGAACTGGTACTGGTTTATTTAGTTAATTTTAAAAATATTATTATAATTTAGCAGCAAAGACTATATATTTGTAAGTAAAGATGAACAACATGATGTTTGTACCTTTTCATTTAAAGCATGGCCAAAACTTCAGATAATGAAATAATAACTGCAAGATTTGTTGTCCTTCAGCTCCTACAGAAGCAGCATGTGCAGTGCAACAGCTCCATTAAAAAGTGCCCAAAAGAGTAATTATGTTAATTATTATGTTAATAAGCTACCTACCCCCACTGTTTAAAGGCATATTTAAGGATGTTCAGGCCAGGCTAATAAAACATAGGAACTGACCTATGTTGAAACTTGGGTTGCATTAGTTAATAAAAAGCTAAAACTTTGACTTATGCCCAGAAAAACAGCTTGGAAATGCTCATTTCAACACAGAGGACTCTGCAGAGCAAGGCACACTCTAGGAAAGCTGGCATTGTCAGGACAGGAAGCACAGAGCCAGGAGTGACCAACTTTTGAGGAACAAAGGCATAGAGGAGCCTCCACACAAGCTAGGACTTGAGTCAGGAAAATGACAGACCAAGAGAGCCCTAAAAAGGCAAAAGCAGCAAGGAGGGGGTGGATAAAGATCATTTGCTCATTGGCAGTATGGGAATAATGAGACATGAGGTGAGCTAGCAGGGAGCAAGTCCCTTTTGGGATGGCTCATGCTAACAGTTAAAAAGACATTTCTAAACGAACCCCAGTATGTGCCTCTGTGGCTGCCTTTACATTCTTTATTCTAATTTTCCCCTCCAAAGTTTACCAGCAAATCTATTCAGAGTAACAAAATAGTCAGAATCAGAATCTGTTCCTCCAGGTGTTGCTGGACATTAGTGTTTACACCAGGAAGGCCATGGGAGAGGAGGTAGGTTTCTGTTAGTGGTCCAAGCAAAAGCTTTGCTACCGGAGAGCAAAATCTAAAGGAAAAACACCAGAATACTAGCATTTGGTCAGTTCAAACATTCAAACTTCTGTCAAATTTAGTTATATCTCTTTTTTTTGGAAAAGAAAAAGAATAATGTATAATACTTGGTTAGTAATATATTATGTACATTGATACTTATGATGTAAACAGGGCTTGATGCTCAGTATGCATGATGTTTGAATTTGAATGTACCTTAATGTCTCAGTTTGCTGCTATCAGTTCAGACAGGGACAGAATCCATTTATTGTAGTAAAAGTGGTATTTATCCACTTTTTTCCAGTTTTGCATATTCTCATTTGATCTTGGAAGCATCTTGAGTTAAGCTTCTGATTTGCAAATCATGTTTAACCACTTCTGCAATATGTCTTGCACTGAGCTTAGGAGCCTGTGGGAATTCTGTTCTTTTGACTCTGAATTTTTGCAACTCAAAATAAAATGAATCTCTGTCTAACAACAATTTTTAAACTGCCTCATGCCAGAGGATCTGAAGCAGTGTAATCCTTTTTCTTTTCAGCCAGACAGGAACAATAAGCAGTAGTCAACATTAACACAATGGATATTTTAAAATATTTTCGGTATTTTTTTTTAACTAAACCTACTGCTTTCAGTTAATGCAAGCTGTAGAGTAGCTTCTTCTGTTTCTAAACCAAGAGGAGTGTCTGTAGTACTTGTTCTAAAGAGATACGTTGCTTATTATCACATCTGGAGACAGGGGTACATGTCATGGAAAAGTTCTGGCCATCATTAGAAAAGTCAGAAACTATCATTCGGTTTTGTTTGTTCGTATGTTTTTTTCCCAAAACTTGAGGGCTCATGGTTGTACTCTGTATTTCAAAAGTTAATCCCCTCATATCTCTGAAGGATTGACATCTTCAAGATAAAAGTGCTTGGAATTAACAAGTGAAGACAGTTCAAGGTCTCAAAACTATTCCCAGTAAAAGTAAAATCATCATTATAACTATTAATGACACCTGGTGTGTTTCTATGCATTCAAATTAGAAGTTAACATATTGCATCTGTTATATGCCTCCAAAGTGTGTCTCTGCTCAGTGCCACTAGGTCCATAACACCACCAGAAGCCTTTATTTTACCTTTCAGACCATCCTTCCCCTTGTTGATGGCTGCAGCAAACCCCATCTCCCTGCCCCCTCTGAAGGCACCTGGTGCCTGGCAGCTGCGCTGAGCTGCTCTGCACAGCCTGGACACAAACCTGGCACAGCGCTGCTGCAGCAGTGTTAATAAAGTGCCACCTTCTGATTGCTTAAAGATGTGCATCCCACACTGCTAGTTTCTGAAGCCACCTGAACGGAAAACCCACTGGCTAAATGCTGCTGTTTGCTTGTCTGGAAAAATTTGCGGGACCTTTGGTGACAGAAGTATCTAGATTTGGATAGTGGGGAATCCTTTCTTTAGATGCAAGGCTGTTCAGAAATAACAAACTGATACAATTTTGAATTGTATTTAAAAGGTTCCTGAGTTCTTATAGGATCCTCAAGATTCAGAAACATTTCTGAAGTCCTGTATGAATTTATAGCTCTGTTATTTTTGCTGAATTATCCTAAGTTTGTAATTATTGAATTTTTAATATGTTTCCTTTCTGAACTTGTTTGCCATTATGATTTCATGAAACAACAGTGGCTGAACAATTAATCTGTAGGACCACCCTCTACCAAAGGTGTCAGGATTTTCTTCTCTGTGGTCAGGATGAAGGTGAAGGAGGGGTTCTTGCTGGACATCATCTCTGCTTCTCAAGAAGAAGTTCTTACATTCTGTTGTCCCTGTGGGTAAAGTCATTTCATACAAATCCAGCTTCTACATCAAGCCTCTCATGGACAAATTAATAAGAACAGGAAAATGTTGCATTAGACTCTGTAGGTAAGGATAAGCCTTAAAACAAGCCATGCCTAAGGGCTTATTTGGAGTAAATTATATGGTGGTTTTGAGCTATTGGCGTTTGCTAGAAGTTGGTAAATTTTCAGATGCATGCTGCTTACCTGAAAGTGCCAATAGTACAATATGATACCAAGTATAAACATTCTAATAAAAAAATACAATCAACTACAAACAAACACCACACACTTCTAAATACATACAGTGTTTCAAGTTTGTTTTTGAAACTGGCAGTTTCTGTGCCTCATTCCTTCCAAAGACTGTCTTTTAAAATAACTTTGACAGGAAATTACTGTCAAGGAATTCTCCTCCTAGGAAAAGAAGGTTGCAGCTATGCACACCTCTGGAGGACTGTTCCACTATGAGGACTGTGGAAGGGGCCAGCTGTGTGGCTATTGGGAATTTGGAGTAACCCAGCTTTGTCACCAGAGGAGGAAAGCTGTTCAATTCAGAGGTGCCAGACATTTTTTGATGTCTTTTTGGATTTAACAAGAAAATTTTTGTCCTCCCTTGCTGTTCCCAGAGCTTATTCTCCTCTTGGCTCTCCAGTTGCTAGTTTGTGTTTTGATGGTCTTAGCCATGTGAAGACTTGGGGATGTGTGGTTCCTGAGGACTGGTCAGCCCTGACAAAACCCTCCACCTTCATTTGCCATTCCCTAATATCTGCAGAATCAGATTTATAGCACACATGTACTATAAGATATAACCTTTTTTCTCAAGGTTATAGCTTATAGTACATGTGTGCATTTCACTAACATATATATGAGTTGATAGTCTCTTCTATAAATTGCAATGCCATGGGCTAATGCTTGTCCAAAATGACATTTCTCTGTTTTTTGGTTTAACCTTTAGATTCCTTGTGTGCACCCCAGTTACACATAGCTCACAAATATACTCCTCGTTTATAGTTCTCTGCCTCATTTCTTGGTCTATAAATGGACTTTTCTTTGAGAAGTCCAAAAGCAGTGGCAAATGGACATGCTCTTTCCTGTGGCTACAGACAGCATCTGACATATTAAAAAAACCCCTGCTGTTGAAATGCCCTGCTGTTCTCCTGTAAGCACATGTACCCATCACAACGGAAAGCAGTGTGCCCTTTGGACCTGTGTTCATCCCAAATACACTGTTAGTGGAATTGCTATTCTTTCATTCAAACATTTAGCTCTCAAGTTCTTCCAGGTAAAACAATCTTGTGTGAAGATATTGTTTCTAAAAGCAGGTGCATAACACCAGTCAATGTCCTCTAACAGCACTTCTAGCAAGAGTCCTCCTGTTACTCTGCGCTTGCAAACAAATTCTGTCTTAGTTGCAGCTGCAGAAATGTATTACAGTTGTATGAAGAAATGTACATAGTACTGAATCCCTTCCAGTCTAGTTTTCTAGGGAAAGTTGCCCTAAGAATGAAAAGGACGTACTGGGAATCAGTGTATTCCATACCAGAGCATTTAATTAAGGCTTTCTGTAAAAAGTGAAAATTTTCAGCCAATAAAAAGGGAAATAATTTTCTTTTTAGAAAAGCTTTCTTTGATAGTGTGTCTAGTTCATATTTCAGTATTATCAGTGTGCCCTGTTCTGGGTTCCCCAGTACAAGAGAGATATCAAGCAGAATGAGAGAGTCCAACAAAGGGCCACAAACATGTCTAAGGGATTGGAGCATCTCTCTTATTAGGAAAGACTGAGAGGACTGGGATAGATTGTTCATCCTGGAGAAGAGAAGGCTCAGGGGGATCTTCTCAGTGTCTGCAAATATCTGAAGGGAGAGTGCAAAGAGGATGGAGGCAGGTTCTTTTCAACAGTGCCTAGTGACAGGACAAGAGGCAATGGGCACAAAGTGAAACACAGGAGGTTACCTGTGAACATGAGGACACACTTTTTTACCATAAGGGTGACTGAACACAGGCACAGGTTGCCCAGACACGCCGTGGAGTGTCCATCCTTGGAGACACTCAAAAGCCATCTGGAGATGGTCCCGGACAACTGGCTCTTGGTGACCCTGCTTTGAGCAGAGTTGTTAGTCCAGGTGCCCTACAAAGGTCCCTTCCAACCTCAACTATTCTGTGATTTTGTGATAAATGAGACAACATCTTGCATTTCAAAATGTATACAGTAATTTTTTTTTTCCACAGCTTGTTATTGTCATTATTCAGCCTTTTTTGCCTGCAGCAAAGAGCGGGTTAAAATAAACCTAAGAGGTGTGAAGGGGACATTTATTCAGACAGGCTATTTCATTCAAGTATATAAGGAAATGTCCAGAATCATCCAGAATCATTCAGTTTCTGGAAAAAACAAAACAAAACAAAACAAAAAACAAACACCAGAATGCTCTACCATTACTTTATATAAGCTCAACTTTTGTAAGAGAGATGTCCAAATGTTCAGTGCCTGCTTTTAATGTGCAAATTGCTGGAGCAGAGTTATGCCCATACAAGAACAGCCACCTGAATCAGAGCAAAATCAATTGAAAGAAGTAGGTGGGCTTTCTTAATGAAAACAAGGAAGGTTCTGATGTTCTCACAGGCTTCAGAATAAGAAACTTTCACCATGACCATGCTATTCTGAAAAGGGAAAAAAAGTTATGACCTCTAGAAACATTATTCTATTATTTAGGCTGACTCTGATAAATTACAAAGTCCCAGATGTGGAAGAGAATGAACTGAGTACATTGAAAAGAGTTAAACATTCATTAATAAACATTGATGTTTACAGTCCAGATGTCAATTATTTTTGACCTGGCCTGTGTATCCTGATTATTTTCCTCCTCTTTTTCTCATGCCTTTTGAACATTCAGGTCTGACACAAGAACTTGCTTACAAGTTCCTACTAAGTATCAAGGCAATATTAAACTTTCCTGAGTAAACTTAGTGCTACTTTGTTCTTTATTACAATTAAATTAATTTCAGTAGTTCCCAATCCTGTTTTTTTCAATGGGATTTTTAAGGAAGCTGAAGTAATGAGGAGTATTGAAGCCTTCATATAAAGTAACAGCTAAAAGACTATGGACAATATTTGTGACTTATTTGCAATTATGTCTAGCAACAAAGCAAAAAGTATAAAAGACAGTAAGCATGTACATGATTAATTAATTACTGTGTCTCCTAGGGATCTAGTTATTACTAGTCACCTCCTTCCTTCTACAATCTAGTACATTAACTAGTACATTAACAACTTTGCCAGTTGCAGTGCTGTTTGAGAGAGAGGTGACAGGTTGCCCAAATAAGGTCTTTCCTTTCAGAGCTTACTTTCTGCATTTGCTGCAAAAGGCTTGAATTAGTCACCTTTCAATTGCACCTAAAATCTTAAGTGCTTGTCATGCTTCTGGAAAATGTGGACTTTGTATCTGTGCGACGAATTTTGGGAAAGTAAGAGTCAAATCAGAAGTCTTGGTCAAGTACTTTTAAAGTATACCTTGTTAACGAATACATTTAAACGAAAGTGACGTTTGTTGGCTACATGCGGTACTCTTAGCTTGATAGCTCACATCATGCCTCTGTCTGATCAATTTGAAAAGAATCCTTTGGAAAAGGACTGAAAGAACACTTAGAAATGCAATGGACCATTTCTGTACATTTTTCAGTTATTCAAAAGCTAACATGAACGACATACACATTTACCTGATGACTACTCAAAAACTTTGCAAAAGAGCAGGGCAGAACCAAGATGTTGATCTTGACAGGCTTGAGAGGTGGGCCTGTGCAAAGCTCATGAAGTTCAACAAGGCCAAACGCAATGTCCTGCACCTGGGTTGGGACAATCCTAAGCACAAATACAGGCTGAGCGATGAGTGCCTTGAGGCCAGCTCTGAAGAAGAGGACTTGGAAGTGGTGGTGGATGAGAAGTGCAACATGAGCCGGCAATCTGCGCTTGCAGCCCAGAAGACCAACTGTGTCCTGGGATGCATCAAGAGAAGCGTGGCCAGCAGGTCGAGGGAGGTGATTCTCCCCCTCTACTCTGCTCTCGTAAGGCCCCACCTGGGGTCCTGCGTCCAATTCTGGAGCCCCCAACACAAGAGAGACATGGATAAGTTAGAATGAGTCCAGAGGAGGCCATGAGGATGATCTGAGGGCTGGAGCATCTCTCTTACAAGGACAGGCTGAGAGAGTTGGGGCTGTTCAGCCTGGAGAAGAGACGGCTCTGGGGAGATCTTATAGTGGCCTTCCAGTACCTGAAGGAGTCTACAGGAAAGCTGGGGAGGGACTTTTCACAAGGGCAGTTAATGACAGAACAAGGGGGAATGGCTTTAGACTGAAAGAGGGTAGGTTTGGATTAGATACTAGGAAGAAATTCTTCACTTTGAAGGTGGTGAGACACTGGAACAGGTTGCCCAGAGAAGCTGTGGATGCCCCCTCCTTGGAAGTGTTGAAGGCCAGGTTGGATGAGGCTTTGAGCAATCTGATCTAGTGGAAGGTGTCCCTGAACATGGCAGGGAGGTTGGAACTAGATGATCTTTAAGGTCCCTTCCAACCCAAACCATTCTATGATTCTATGTAAATTTTACAAATATTTGAAGAAAACCCAATTTGTTTATACTGAGAAGTTCCATTAAAACTTATAATTTTTTAACCACAATAGAAATTTTAATGCTAAAATTTTTCAACAGCTTCCTACATTTAAAACCCAATATAATGTGTACATTATTTTTATTATAATCTAAGAATTACTATTTAGCACTTTATTAGTAAGAAGGAAGCTTTTTTTTTTCATACTGACTAAGTTAAAATATGAATAATTAGTCTCTGCTCTAAGTCATTCAGCAGAGTGACACACTGTTCATGAAGCATATCATAACCATCTCTGAAAAGTTATCATTAAATCACTCTTTAACAAAAGATATCATTATACTTTTAAAGTTTCACAGTGAATCTGCATTCATTTGTAAAATTATTATCTTAACAGCTGTCTTTGCCTACGCACATTTGGTGCTTAGCAAACTGTGACAATTACAGACAGTGTTGAAAAGCCATAGCAGGGCAGATACGGGCTCTGCCTGGGACTTTTGAATGCCAGGATGTTCCTTTTACATTTGTATCACTGCAGGACCAGCCTGGAACATTTGGATCACCTTTGAAATGATTAGATGCTGTACAAGCAAGGGACAGAGGAACAATTCTTATTTCAGCATAATTATAAATCATACATATTTTTCTCCATTTATCACTTCTTTACTATGATTTGGAATAGAAATAGACCCAGACAAACTTTATTATAAGCTTGGACTTTTCGTCCATATAGTCATAATTTCTGCGTTTGCTACTTGTTGCTAGATGCAGATTTTGGATATTTTATTGGATACCATACTGTTACAGAACAGTTTAAACTCTTTAAAATAATTATAACACACACACAGTGACTGCTGATCAAGTCAGTGTCTTTGAAAGAATTACCTTCTCAGGGGTTTAAGAAAACATCTCTTGCCGTCCCAGCTGCAAAGTGATACTGGCTGCCTTGCCATATCCATTGTGACACAAGGTGACATAAGCCAGTTAAAACTAAATAAGCCAGTTAAAACTAAGGCATTTAGAGCAGAGTAACATTCAGGTTGAGAGCTGAAACTTGTATATAGCTGTTGCCTCTGTTCTTAGCAGCCATAGGGGCTTACCTGAAACCACCATCCTTGACTGGGATTTGCTTTAAAAAAATTGCTATGAAACATTTTCAATGACATTCCCCCCTCATACATTCTCTCTCCCCCCTCCCCCGCCACCCCCACCTTTCTTTCACTGCCTCTTTGAGAGGGAAAAAACAAGCTCAAACAAGCAGTGACACCAGGTTTTCCTGAATCATGCTATTCCATTTAACCCCTGGAAAGTATATGCTCAGTCGTTGGCTATGAATTTGCACTGAATTTGTTGTGGGTTGCACAGGACAACATTCAGATGAGATAAAAACCTGCATTAATTCTATGAGTGGTTTTGTTTGTTATCCAAGCACTTTTTGTACTGAGACAACCGAGCAGCTGCTGGTTTTGCTTCCCAGCTCTGCTTTCTCCTTTCTAACCCACCAGTGGTCTCCAGGTGGCAGCACGGGTACCATATGTGGAGCAGGTGGAAAGGTTTGGCATGAAAAGATTCTGATACAAATTATTTTGTCTCTTCTGTTCCTGGATGAAATTTGTGATGAAAACATAGCTGAAATTTTAAATTGTAATCCTTTTTTAGAATTTTCTTCACTAAAATTATTCTTAGAATCATCTGTGGCAGCTTTCATTTCTCAAAAACATTTTTTCTCACTGAAAACTGTAGCTACTGAATTAAACTGAGCTAAAACTTATGATAAAGCTACTGTGAAAAATTTCCATGTAAATCAAAAAATGAATGTGTTTAAAGCAATTTGTCAAAAATCATTTGGGTTAAATAATACCCTTACTTTTTCAGCAAGCTCTAGTTATTTTATTGATCACAGAATCACAGAGTCACAGAATATTAGGGATTGGAAGGGACCTCGAGATAAGTATAAGACTTCTGCTCTTTGCAGAAGCACAAGATTGGCAGGGGATCCTTGAGTCTTGAAATCTTCCTATCTGCAGTTCCAAGTACAATAGCATAGATGCACTTTCAACAGGAAAGTATTAGTCCTGCATCCCCTTAAACCAGCCCAAACTAATGAGTCATGAAGGCCAAAGAGCACTGAATATTAACAGTGGGGACACAACAATCCCAGGTCATGCACCAACCAAATGCCTGAATCATGTTCAGACTGTTGGGGGCTGAGAAAGAGAATGACCTAAGAAAACAACAGCAAGGAAGTAATATAAACTATAGATTATATATATAGTAATGTAAGGTAATGCAAAGCTCTAGGGCGTGGTTGCCTGTTACATATAAACAGACACCTGTAAGATGACAGAATCACAGAATCACAGAATGTCAGGGATTGGAAGGGACCTCGAAAGATCATCCAGTCCCAGCCCCCTGCCGGAGCAGGAACACCTAGATGAGTTCACACAGGAAGGCATCCAGGCGGGTCTTGAATGTCTCCAGAGAAGGAGACTCCACAACCTCCCTGGGCAGCCTGTTCCAGTGCTCTGTTACCCTCACAGTAAAGAAGTTCTTTCTCAAATTTAAGCGGAACCTCCTGTGTTCCAGCTTACACCCATTACCCCTTGTCCTGTCATTGGACACCACTGAGAAGAGCCTGGCTCCATCCTCCTGACACTCACCCTTCATATATTTATAAACATTAATGAGGTCCCCCCTCAGTCTCCTCTTCTCCAAGCTAAAGAGGCCCAGCTCCCTCAGCCTTTCCTCATAAGGGAGATGCTCCACTCCCTTAATCACCTTGGTGGCTCTTCGCTGGACTCTCTCAAGCAGCTCCCTGTCCTTCTTGAACTGTGGGGCCCAGAACTGGACACAATATTCCAGATGTGGCCTCACCAGGGCAGGGTAGAGGGGAAGAAGAACCTCTCTTGACCTACTAACCACACCCCTTCTAATGCACCCCAGGATGCCATTGGCCTTCCTGGCCACAAGGGCACAGTGCTGGCTCATGGTCATCCTGCTGTCCACCAGGACTCCCAGATCCCTTTCCCCTACACTGCTTTCTAACAGATCACTCCCCAACCTATACTGGAACCTGGGGTTGTTCCTGCCCAGATGCAACACCCTACACTTGCCCTTATTATATTTCATCAAGTTTTTCCCTGCCCAGCTCTCCAGCCTGTCCAGGTCTCTCTGGATGGCAGCACAGCCTGCTGGTGTGTCAGCCACTCCTCCCAGCTTTGTATCGTCAGCAAACTTGCTGACAGTGCCCTCTGCTCCTCCATCCAGGTCATTGATGAATATATTGAATAGTACTGGACCCAATACCGACCCTTGAGGGACTCCACTAGACACAGGTCTCCAACTAGACTCTGCCCCATTGACCACCATTCTCTGGCTTCTTCACATACTTGAACAATGTGTTTGACACTGAGAAAAACACCCTGCCTTTCAGATGCTTATGTGTATTCATTCTTAATTTTGCTTTTTGCACCTTATTGACTCCCTTTCAAACACTTTGCAGGAGTTTGTGCTCATCCCTGAGGCAGTTTGCTCAGAATACCTCCTCTCATCTCATTGCTATTACCACAAGCTAGCTCAGACACAGAAATACACATTTCCCCAAGTGCATCTGTTTTTTCTGTTTTTTTTTTCTCTTTAGATAGGTATAAAATTTGGATGACAGATCAATTATTAAAAGCAATGCCACCTCTCTTTTGTTTCTGTTAGTATCAGAACAGACACATTTCATAGAGTTTTGTACATACAGACAGCAAAACACATTGTGTAAAAACCCAAGAAGGCCTTTATGTCCAATTAGAAGAAGCAAGCAACTCATTTTTATTTTCATTAACAAAAAGAGAAATGTGCATAAGAGCATCTGCTGAGGAACAACAGCAGCAAAATAATTTTACTTGCTATAACACAGAAAAAATACAGTTTTTCCTTAGTAAATGACTTTAAAAGCAGTATAAAAGCAGTGAAGATATTCAACAAAAAATAAACAATTTTCTTATTAAGAACGAGATTTCTGTTTCCTTATTCCATTTGTTACGGTACGGCAAAATATCTTTTTCTACAAAATAAATAATGTAGGTGTGAAATCCTTACAATTTCAAGGGTTTTTGGGGAAGTAATATTAAGTCAGCCTGCATGAGAGTTGAAAACATGAAGGATAAACACGAGTAGTTTAAGTTATTTTTCCAGAAAGATACATTTTGCAGTCAAGTAGCTGCTGAATCAGGTTAATTAAATGAATCAGTGCTCTGCTTATTCATTAAATGAATTAACGTGCTCTGTTTAACATGACGGACCTTTGCCTGCCTCTGTTTGGGGCAGTCCATTCTGAGGGCCATTCTCTCAGCTAACCTCACATACCCTTACGGTCTTTTTTGTTTCCAGCCCCAGAAAGATCTATCTGGGTTGCTTCCAGCTCTTGAATCTATTTCTCTGGAAAACTTTCCATATTGGATGCTCTCTCAAGACTCTAATCAAGCCCAGGAAACAGACTTTAATGATTTGCTTTACCATCAGACTTCATTATATCAAAACTCCTTTTGACTTTAGTAAGTGGATTCCCTGAACCAGAGCTGAAAGACTAAGCCTTATATCTTATTTCTAAGCCCCCTCATTAAATAACTTCATATATCTGCAGATGAACTAATTTTTCTTGCTATCAGAGCAGAACAAACAATAAAAATTTGCCTTTCTATGCATGCATGCTCCCGGAGCCTCTCTACACTCACTGTCAAAAAAGAGTGCCCAAAATGCAGAAATCAAACCTTCTGTTGAAAATAGGTTTCTATTTCTCTCATTTAAGTCCCAAGCACATGAATAGATGCTATATTCTTGCAGCAGTTTTGGTGTTGATTCTAATCAAACCCCATACATCATTTGAGTGAAACATGCAAGTTTAGGGCTTTTTGAAATGCTGTAATGCCAACTGGCCAGAATGAAGGGCAAAAATCAATGGAACGGAAGTGTTCAATCCCATTAAAGTAATGATAAACACAGTCTAATTTTCTGCATTTGTACTAAACTAGTCATCTGCTTTAGCCACGTTAGTAATTTTGCATGAGTTACAAGTAGAGGTTTCAAATTATGATCAGCAAAGCACTCTTTCTCTTTTTAGATTGCAACGAAGTCAGAGAAAAAAAAAAAATAAATGCACATTTTAAAAGCTTTAAGATTGTTTGTGTCTTTGTACTCCAGAGCCTTGAGAAGGTGATTATTCTCTTCCTTCATGTGCTTCAACAAAGGCACAGCCAGCAGTGGTTTAGGACCGAGGATTCCTGGGAGCAGCAGACAGGCAAGCCTGTCCCCGCAGTCTGGTATGCACCTCATGCTGTCCCCACTCCCATGCCCTTGCTCTCCTACAGCCAGCCCAGTGTCTACAGCTAGGGAAGCAGAAGCACACTGCTGTTTCACTCCCTTCTCAAATACCACCAAGCAGTGGGTGTTAATAAGGTGTTAATAAGCTAAAACATCAGAAAATGATTGACAGCATGCACAAAACAGCTCTTTTGTTCAATCTCATTTTGGGGAAGGTAGATAAGAGACTGGGATTGGATTTGGATAGAGATCATTACAGAGCCATTAAAGATATGACTAGGATTTGTGTTATTTTGAAGTAGTAATTTCCCAGAATACAGAAGAACAAATAGCTTGTGCAAAAGGATTATAAGTCATGTTGGTTTGAAATAGGGACTCAGTGACCTAACATGGTCTGATAGTGTTGTTTTCCTAATGTGATCAAGAGTGAAATCAACCCAGTTTCCTATCTAGTGAAGACAGATCATGTGGATATACCCTCTGTGCTGTAATCTGTATCCCATAGATGGTCAACCACTCTGTGAAATTTCTTAGGGGAGTTCTGGGATACTGCATGGTCATTGACCAAGAGAAAAATGAGTTAGCTTTTTCAAAAGCTAAATGTCTGATGTACACAGGTAAGTTACCGCCTTGCTACGTAAACATGACTGTGATGAGGAATATAATCTGTGAGCCTGCTCCTGATTTGAGCCAAAGATCAGGGAAAACACATTTTCTTAAATGTCAGGTTCAAGCCTATGCTTTGATACCACTGTCAGGGTGCTGGCATCTCCCTGGGACTGAAGGCTGTGGGGGCTCAGATCTGAGGAGGTTGGGGTAAGACCTCCACCCCAAAGGCATTTATGTGGTGGGACAGGCCCCAGCAGGTAAGGTCCTGCCTTGGCTGCCCCAAATTGGGCAGTAGTGCAGGTGACTTCTGTAGGTGAAATGTTGATACTTGCCTTCCAGAAACAGTTAAAGTAGTTTGCAGCAAATGTTCATATCAGTCCATGTGGCAGAATTTAGTTCACTGCGTGGCTTCCATTTTGGTATTTCTATGAATTTGTGGAACATATTTAAACTTCACTCTGGGTTTTCTTCCAGTAGTTTTAGCCTGTATTTCTCAACAAAGCACGGGGTGAATTATTTCTTAAGCATTAAAACAGTATGTTCAAAATAAAAGCTATTCCCTTTCAAGTTTTAAGAAGGAAGACAATGGTTTATGTCAGTGAAAAGACTGAAGGAAAACTAAGTTTCTTTTTGTATTTTATGTATAGATAATCTTCCCCTCACCTTTTGGAGGTGTTTCTCTTATTAATTAATTTAAAGTATATTTTACAGTGACATTCTTTTGGTTTCATTCCTTTTTTTTTTTTTTTTTTTTTTTTCCTCTTTGCATATAATATATATTTCTCAAATAATTTCCTACCGGAACACAGTTGTTTTGGTAATGTAGTAAAGTTACCAGCCTTCAGCTCTTCAAAAAGTAATAGGTGAAATGTCTGTTCTTTTTTGTCTACATAAATTAGTATTAAAAAAGTAAAGATGTCCCCTGTGTTGGGTTTGTGTGTGTGGGGTAGGGGTGGGGCGCTGGGGTTTTTTTTTGGTAGTGGGGGAAGGGCCACCTTATGAGACTGGAAAGCTCCCCTGGCTCCAAGGCAGAGATTCTCCAGCCCAGGCTGAGCCAATGAGCACTAGAGAAATACCTCTGCAAATCCATATTTGTGAGGGAAAGGACTGTTCTGAAAAGAAGAAGGTGGAGAGAACCTGGAGGAGAGGCCATTGACCTGAACAATAGATGACCTCTGGCCTAAACAGAGAGAGCTTCGTGTCCAGGAGGAAGGAGAAGGAGGAGGGGAAGGACAGAGAACCTCAGACACCCAGCTCAACCACATGGAGTAGGAGAAGGCAAATGAGGTCACTGCAGCCAGTGGAAGTTCAAAGGTGGAGCAGAGACCCATGTGTAGGCCACCAAGGACTCCATGTGGGAGCAGAGAAGCTGAGCCTGAGGTTAAGTGTGACTGGAATTGAGACTCCAGAGTTGCTTGATGCCAAAGCAGGGGTGAACCTCCAGTGGGGGGTGAGTCTGCAGCCCATGGATGTCCCCATGCCAGAGCTGGGATCTGAGCCTGAAGATGTCTGTGACTCCATGGGAAGCTTGTTTTGGAACATCTTGTTCCTAGACTTTCATGCTGGGAAAAGCAGCAGTGGTGAGCTGACTGTAACCCCTATTTCATGCCACTGTGCCACCAGGGGAGCAAAGATAGAGAAATCAGGAGCAAAGTGATTTGAGTCCAGGAAGAAGGCAGGGGTGGGGGAAGGTGTTGTATTATGTGGTTGTTATGTCTCAGTGTGCTTCTCAGATGAATGACAATGAATTAAATTGATTTTTCTTCCCCAAATTGAGTCTGTTTTGCTTGTGACCATAACCAGTGAGTGAGCCATCCCTGTCCTTCATTTCTAATCCTGTGCTCCCTTTGTTGTGTCTCCCATCCCATCTTACTGGGTGTGGAGGGGAGTGAATGCAGGACCGCATGGTCCTACTGTGGGTCAAACCACCATGCCCCTTATGCAAAACCTTAATTTTCAAATGGGATTTTGCCAGTTCATTTCTGTTTTATGGAAAGTTACTTCTCTTGAAAAATAACTCAAGCTGTTGAAATTTTCATATGGAAGATAGTATATCTCAATATTTTTGCTGGAACCTTGTACATCTAATAAAATTTTACAGAATTTTATGATTTATATCTTCTATTACATTATGTTAGAAAAATGGAGGTAAATTGATATCTGCTCCATTTGAGAAAATCCTGAGAAAGAAATTTACTGGAAAACTTATCATCTTTTATGATCCACATAGGTCTAGGAGCAGGATGTATATGTTGGAAACTCTAAAGTCTATTCTCTCTTTGCTACTGGAGCTGAACATCACACTCTCTGTGTGCATCAGTCCACAGAACATATCTCCTGCCTGAAGACGTATCCATAGAGATGTAGTACTGGAAAACATACACGTGGCTTTCCAGTCACTATGGAACTTCAGGCTGACAAACTGTAGGAGTAAAAATTTCCAGTTCAAATATTTCCTGAATTGTCAGTTTGAGTAAAAGAAAATAAACTGTTGGTTCACATACCAAAAGCTTGTGCAAGAGTATTAAGCCTTGTGTATTAACTTTCAGGTTTTTGACACAGCGATGCCCAGATGCTTGTTAGCAATACATAAAACTCTGGGAACTAATCTCCTCGGATCAGTTAAAGATTCAATGGTCTCTATTACTGTTTCAGCTTCTGTATTTATATTCTCTTTTTTCTCATGCAAAGTACAGGTTGGAGAACCTCCTATATGAACTCAGAACTTCTTTTTTTGCCATAGTAAATGTTGGAAATATATTCCTTCCTGACTGCAGATGTCAAAAGATGGAGAGCTCAAGTATCCCTAGGTTCACTGCTTTGGTACTCTTCTATTGAAAAATGAGCCTTTTATTTCTACTCAAAATTGTCTAGCTTCAGCTTCCAATCACTTTTCCTGCCATCTTGATGAATATCAGCTCTTCTTACAGCTGTAGACAATACAAAAGATATTTCTTAAATGTCTCCTGGGCCTACTTTTGTTATATTCTCAAGTACAGTTGGGCATGCTTTCCAGACATCAGATCCATCTTTCCAACTTTTTTCTAAATGTGAGTGCTAGAATATACAAAAAAATTCAGTAATAAACCCATTAGTGTCACCCACAGAGATGAAGTAAATCATCCAAACCTACTTTATATTTTCTGTATTTCTGCATCCAAAGCCTTTATTTGCAGAATTAAACTGAGGGTATAATTCCTTATTTATCATGACCCTAGAGTCTCATTTACCATCTTTCACTTGAGAGTTCAGTCCTAAACCTAAAATGTATGAACCTCATCTTCTGTTCTGAGATGTTCAGCTTTATCTGTCTTGTGTCCAATGTCACCTATATTAGCTCGTCCTCACTATTGTTTCTAGCTGAGCTGGAACCGTATCAGCCACTCCCTGTTCCTCAGTTGCCCCTGCTGTTCTACATAAAGCTCTGTGTAGCACCTTACCCTTTGTGTTCTTTACGTTCATCTCTACATTCAGTTTCACTAATAGTAATATAAACTATCATTAACTAAAAGCAAAAGACTTTGCACTATACAGTGCATAAGGTATACCTATTTCTAAAAATTATAAATATAATAGTATCACAACATTTTTCCTTTTTTTTCTACTCCAGATCTATTTTATGACAGAATTTAATATTCAACATTTATATTCAGTGACAGTAAAATTTCCCTTAATGTTACTGGAAAAATAGAGTAAAACTTAGGCATGGATGCAAATTAACTCCCCACTTTTCCTTCCTACTTTTTAGTCAATTAGGGAAATACATAAATCTTGGCCACTTGACGCCCAGTGCTCTAGTTCTTCTGCTGCTGGGAAGGGGCACTACAAATGCTATGACTCCAGGGAGACTGTCAAATGCAGATTATGAATGTTAGACTGAATCAGGCTTCTAATTATAATAGCTTTTAAAGTTTTCATAGAAGTGCATAAGTCTCTGCAAGTCTCACAAGTGAAATATTGTGACATTAACTGGCAGCTCTATTCACATTGAGAGGTTTTGTAGTAGTAAAATTTAAAGAAATTACACGATTACATAGAACTGAAAAATTGTCATACCCCTGTGCTGCTGACTATCTGGTTACGTGTGCCTGGAAATCTCCCAGGTGTATGATTAGCTAATAATAATAAATGGTTTTCCTTATTGTTTCAGCACCATATGTCAAATTGCAAAGGGAACAATAATGATGAGAAGAGTTTATATCTAGAGGGGGAATTGCATGTGTACATATTTGAACTTTTTCTTATATTTGTTGAAATATCTATGATATGGAATTGAAATATATATTTGCTTTTGAGAACATCTGTTGCTCCAAACGATTTTAAGGGCACAGAATTCAGTTTCCAAGGCCTGATGGTCTGAGTTTGGTGGCAGTACCTTCAGTTCCTACTGATTCCAGATAGTTGCTGAGCACAGATTTCTTTTTTTGTGCTCCACTGTTCATTTTTATAAGATAATATTACAGATCCATGTCTTAAAAATTTAGCTCAAAGCTGTAAATCAAAGTTATAGAAAGAAATAAAAGGTGGTTTGATGTCTCACATGGTGGAATTTCTACTCCCTTGAAATAAATGAATTTCAATAAAACATTCTGTTATGTGAATTTCTCCAGGACACACATTCTAGGAAATTCTGGCCATAATTTGAATCAGAAAATAAGCCACACCTAAAATTAAAAACAAAAGACCCAGATGCATACATAGCTCCCAATGCACTTCAGCCATAGGGAAGAATAGTTCTTTATGAAAAAGGCTGCAGGTCTGATCAACCCAGCCTTGTTTTTCACCAAGCCCAAAGTATCATTCCTCCTGTGCACCAGAGAAAAGAGGATCATCATATAAGTATGGAAGGGAACAAACAAATGTCTGTAATAATCTTCTTTGTATCTTATCACAGTTGGCAGATGGGGACTGCATAACCTTAGAACTGCAGGAAAGGAGTGAAAAGGGTTATGCCTAAGCCCAATGAACATCTTCACAGGGAAAAGGGGCCATAACCATGAGAGCACTATACAATTTCTTTTTGGTGCCAGACATACTTTGAGTCTTTCTGTAATGCAAAATATCTAAGAAAGAGAGCAGGTGAGCAATATTTCAAAATGGAAATAAAAAATCCAGGGATATTTTTAAAATCTTAATATGTTTGCCTGTTCAGGATATTTGTAAAACATAAAATTTGCAAAAAATCTATCATTTCACAAAACATGAAAACAATTCTTTTGTGTAGCATTCACATAATATAATGGAAAGTGCCCCACAAAAACCATGAGTAAATCAATATTTGTGTCCTCAGAGAGTGTCATGAAAGGAGTGAATTAAAATACAGCATGGGACTGCTCACTGAAAACTGGCTGTAAAAACAAATTCTGAATCGGTGTTCATAGACTGAGCACCTTTCATTGTATGCTGCAAATGAAGCAGAATTCCCAGGAACATGTAAACATGAAAGAGCCCCAGAAGGCTCTTCAGTCGTTCATGTTCTTTTCCGGGTGGTGAAACAGAGATTGAGTTGGCAGAAGGCACAGCAAGACAAGGAAAAAGTCTACAGAGATACAGTTCTGAATCTTTCTCTTTTCTCTACAGTACTGTTCTCTGTTACATACATAATGTGACTCAATTATATATGCACAGATAATTTAAATTCTTCCATTAATAGTTATTGAGTTCCTGACTTTGTATTCTCAATAAGGCTGTGTGTGCGTGTGCATGCACCATAATATTATAGTGTAAATACCTGCAATGAACCGAGCAGCAGTTCATAACCAAAATTTCATAACAAAATTAATCACATTATCTTCATTAAATTGCAAAACTGTGTAAACTCCTCCTTAAAAAAAAAAAAAAATAGAAAAAGATAATCGGGTTTTTCACTGTATAGCCCACCATAATTTCTGGGCCCCAACCTTCCATTATGAGAATATCAAATGGTTTATTACAACATTACTTCATATTTTCAGAATTTAATGCACTCAGTGGTGAAAGCCCTTTTACTATTGGACATCTCAGTCCTCAAAGGAACTGAAGAAGTGAGACAGCTATGAATATACAGTGCAGTACAAAAAGAAAAGGGAAAAAAAATACAAGACAAAACAAAGATAGGGAAGAGAGAACACTTGTTGAGAAACTCTGCCTATGGTGCAAATCTTAAGCACCTTTTCTCAGCTTCCACAGAAAGTCATGGCTGTGTGGTGTATTTACAGCTTGTAGCAATCTACTGAAATTAATCAGAAACTTATTCTGCTGAATCATGTTGGAAATCAAATTCAGCTGTGAGAGTTTCAAGTAACACCTCCCCCAGGTAATGCCACATGTATATCTATTTTTTTTTTAATTTGAAATGAGTTGAAAGCAATCAGGAATTCTTTAGCCACTATCACAACTAACTTTACCTTTAGTACCTTATTCATCCCAGTTTAATTAATCTTCCCTTCTCTTCTCCATGATCCTCTACTCTCTATCCTTAAATTAGACTGTGAACTCTCTGGGACAGAGAACTTATGTGTTTATTTTATGCTGTCTTGCAAAACACATACTGAGACCATAATTTCTAACCAAATTAATTGAAAAGCCCCCAGACAAAAAATTTCCTGGGGCAAACCAGTTATGAAGCTGACTTTCAATACTTCCTTGTGTAAGAAAGTAAAAAAGGAGATGGATGCATTGTCTATAATGAAGTGAGAACTAAAGGGAAAGAACAAATGTTATGTGTTTGTTTCCAGTGTTCTCTCTGACTCCCTGAGAGCAGAGGCAGGCTTTGATTCACTCAGTTGTCTTAATGCTGCACTCTTTTTTTTTTCTTGATCTTTGTTTTTGGTCTAATAACAGAATTATTTAATTCCCCCCCCTCACCCTCCTCCCTCCTCCCTCAACAAACAAACAAACAAGCAAAAAACAAGCCCCTACAAAGCTGGTATTGGTAGAGGAAACACTCTTATTAAGCTGTTATTCATTTTGTATTGTCAGGGCAAACTATTTGCTCCCTGTAATGTTATGTAAGGGTATTTTTAATTGCAGGTATAATTCAACATGGAACATAAAAGATTTCATTAATTGCTTTTTTTTGAAACTGTAGTTTACCTTCTTGTTAAACTTGCTATAGTAATAACCTCTCCTTTTTAATATTTTGCATTTTTATTATTTGTAATTACCTAGTATTTAGGGTGAACCGTTGAAATTAAAGAGAAGTTTTGCAATAAAGATCACTTGAAGTCTTATTAACAAAAATATTTTTTTAAAAAACAGAATTTGAATATGAATATAGGAGACATTGGGACATTCAGCAAACATGGGAGTTGGGGAACTGAAGTATGGTTTTCAAAACTTTGAGTAGCTAAGAAATACAAGTACATATTTAAGAAAATTCAGAGTAAGTCCTAATGCTTTTTTTGGTGAAACCAGCTTCTAAATTTGACAGTTTTAAATTATTTCTGAAAATGTTCCCTTAGCTTATACCTATACTAATAAACTTACCTGTATGAGAGCAAAGAACTTAGTCACAGCACAGGATGATGCATGGAATTCTTCTTCTAGCACAGAACCTGGCACAGTTTGGCCTGGAAAAACTGCTTCTCTCCAAGACAGTCCATGAGCACCAGTCAGGAGTTAGCACCAGTCAGAGACTAGGAAAGGTTTGGATAAGGCTACCCCTACTGTTTTGAGCAATAAGGGAACCTAAGTTTATGGATGTGTGGGCACAGTCTGGGAATATCCCTTCCATACCCTTGTCCAGCACAGCAGTGGAGTGTCATGTCAGGAGAGAGCAGTTTTAGGGGCCTGACACTGCTAGGGCTAGGCTGAACTCCTGATTTTTGAGAGGATTGGTTAGGAGAGATGTCCAGGTTGACTGCCCTGGAGCCTGAGAGAACTGTAGAGGTAGGGTGAAAGAGAGCTAGGCTTGAGGCTGGCAGTTCTCATAATGGTGTGGCCTCCACCCTTAAGTCTCATTCATAAACTGGCCCTATAGATGTTTATGAACCCCTGGTTTACATGTTCTCCTAATCTAGGAGACAGAGGCAAATACAGCTCTTCTACAAAGGTGCATGAATAATGCCTTTACCTGATCAAAATGAAGTTACTAGAATTATCTGTGTGGTGAGGATGTGTTTTCTGTCCATGGGAAGTATGACTCACCCTATCTTGGATACTCCTCTCCTTGGGACCACAAAAAGCAAATCAATGACTGCACCTTTATGACTTCAAGAATACATAGATGGTCTTAGTAAGGCAGCAGAAAGTGCAGGGTTTCCCCAGTAAACAGGAAGAAATACTGCATTTCATGCAAAAAAGGAGTGAGGATTTACTGGGAATATTTTCCCTCATCCTTGTATGTCATACAAGTGGGATTCACTGGTTTCTTTCTTCTTCATAGCTGCTGTGTCCTTTGGATTTCATGGCATGAACGTGGCTTTATTTCTGCTAGGTAACTCATGTATTTCAGTTCAGCAGAAGCCTTCATTCCAAAGAAGAAAGTTAACATAATTTTGAATCTCTTGATACTTTGTTATTTCATTTATGTCTGTTTTGCCTGTTACCATATTGCTCTGTTTGAATGTGCCATATGTCAGCCATAATATAGCAATGCAAACCCAAGCAGGAAACATTGCTTTGAGCTGACATAGTAATAATTATGAAATACTGCATCTAACCAGCTTAGAAAGCTGTGCCTATTACACGTCTCAACTTCCTCGTAAAGAACATGGAGAGAGTGATGACACTGAAGAATATAAAATTGGCTCAGATAACCTTAGTCATCTGTGGGGAGCCCCCACAGTTAAAAATAATTAACTGGAAGGAGATAGATCATCCAATCCAGGGCACATCATGGGCTGTAAAGCACCTCCCAGTGCTCTCTAACAAATGTTTCATTTGCAATGAAAGACTAAAAACCTCACTATAATGCACCACAGAAGGAGAACATGAAAGATGAAGGTAATTGTCAATGTCAGAGTTGACAATGTGGCCCTAAAGCAGTGAGAGATTCGGTCTTAGTTTCATTACATTTGATTTTCCTTATACATCCAGAGAGAATCCATTACTGTACCTCAAAATTGCATTTCAAAAAAAGGGTAAACTGGTTCCTGGAGAACTGGAGTCAACCACCACATCCTATCAGGTACTTCTGCTTCAGTACAACCTTCAGTATCTATCAAATAGGTCTTGCAGTCTCCTCTTCACATTGTCTGATTTACAAGATGTACCTGAGACAAATACTGGAAAAGGAAAGGTAAAATATCTAACGAAAATCCATTATTCAGATAGATATTTTTTTCTCTTATTTCATGAAGCAGTGATTATTATTAGCTGTAACATCAGAGAAAAGCAGTGATTGTTAATGACATTGGTGTTTGGGGAAATAATTTAAACATGAATCTTTATACAAACTCATGTTTTAAATCTTGGATCACAAATAAAGTTTGCTTCATACTTCTCCACTATGAACAAAACAGATGCACAGTTGGCTGAGAAAATTGAATAAGGATTAAGTGAAGCACACAGTAATGTTTTCCTAGGCCTCTGCCTACAAGCTGGAATTAGGTGAAAGCTATAACAATCTGCCTATACCATTTATAAATGTATTCCTTTCTGGTTCACCGTTCAAGTTCCCTCTATATAACCCTAACTTTAGAGATGAAAGACATGAGATCACAGCTGTTTAATATATGAAATACGATAGCCGAGCCCTGGCAAATGTTAACTTAAGGAGTTCTTAACCCCAGGCAAATGTAAGCTGATTCAGCTGTGCCTTGTGCATCGAACTGGGTGAAATAACTTGTATTTCAAGAAGTGGTTGCATGTGGGCAATTCCTTTAACTCTTACGTGGTTAAGTCATGGTCATCTATTTGTGCATGAATCCTTGGAATTTTGAGCCTGACTACCTGAAAACCAGCAGAAATCAGGTAAAAATTATCAGCATTGCATGTATGTTCAGTTGTTCTGAGAGAATAAAATATCTAAATAATGATAGGCATGATCTAAAGAGTCCTTTTTTTTCTTCATAAAAAGGTGGTTTTAGGTAATGTAGTGCATCATTATGCTTATCAAAGAGTCTTGCTGCAAGGCAGCCATCTGTCAGGAGAGGAAGATTTGGAGATCCTTGCCTCCTTGAGCCTGTCTTCAACATTTCTAAGTTGCCATCATCTCCCAAGTCTGTGTTTTCCTTTAAGATTTTATACTTCTCCATTTTGGTGCTCTTCATCTTGAATATTTCAGCTATTGATAGCCACAGTCTGAACAACCTAACCTCTTTAATTTTATCTTTTTTTTATCCTGCATGGTTCTTGCTCTGCAGAATGTTTCACAGCTATTTCTTACCATTTATCTGTTTCCTCAGCAATATGAGCTATGGCTAGATGACTGAAACACACTGGAGCTGGGAATTGCTCCTTGGAAAACAAGGACCTGAGCTGTTGGGAAGGAGGGGTTTTATAGACTGTACATCTCACAGGACTAAATGGGATTTAGAGAAGTACATCAAAATTATTCTGTGAAAAAAATGAGCTCTCTATCTCTGTTCTTTGGAAGATGAACTCTGGATTGGATGTCAGCTGTGTTGGCAATTAAACCTGCTACTTGACATAGAAACAAGTTACTGTTCACCACTGCTTCATGGCAGCTGCCTGGGTGCAGACTATTATCCTAGTACACGGTTGGAGTAAGTTAAGGTTGGCTTTGCCTCCAGAAAAGTCTTCTTGAGAACATATTTGTAACTTCACAGATTTTTTTTTTTTTTTTCCTCCTAGCAGTGAAAAGTTTCCTAAGTTTGGGGTAAAAAACAGAAATGGTAACTATTTTCTGAAAAATATTCAGTGTAGAAAAGTTTCATGTTCTGTTCTGCTATCTTATCGATATATTAATATGCTTTTCCATTGTACTCATAAAATCACAGGCAGTTCTTTATACTAAATGGCCTGTAGCAGGTTTTTAATTATACTGCAGTAGCTCAGAAGCAATACCTCAAACGCAGCTATATGATTTACTGTCGTAATTATCTAGTGAACTGCCTTAAAACTGATGCACTTTTCAGGTTTTTTTCCTTAAAATGAGGTAGTATGTCAAAAGCCAGTTCTTAATGTGTGCATTCAACATGGAACAAATCTGACTTCTTTTACTTTAATGTTATTTTCTCTGGAAAACACAGTTTCTAGTATTTGCAGTTGTTAATCTCTGCAACTCTGCCTCAGCTTTTTATTTTAGTTGTGTGATAAATCAGATTGCATATTTTAGTATTAGAACACTCAAGTCTTTAGGTGAAGCAAATAAAAATTCTGTGCAGGTGAATCTAAGAGATGTGATTCCAACAACGTCTTTCCAATCCATTCACCCAACATCAGCTAGTTATCAAAACAGACTTTCATGTTGCTTCAAGCAACTTTATACCAGAAACTAAAGTGAACTTGCTTCTAGCCATCTCCTACTTCTCTTTCCTACTTCTGTGATACCTGTGATGTTGTTCACTGATATTTTGAACAATTTATTCTAGAAATGACCTTCTTATGCAGGTTTCTAGTAGAAGGCTTCATCAGTCCACTCCATCTTCAAGCTCAGACCACTGAGAATTAAACACTGGTTTATAGATAGCAAAACCAGTGAAGCTTGGTTTGTCAGAGTTAGTAGAGATGATTCCTTGGTGTTTTATAACAGCTGATTTATCAGCAAAATTAACACAGTCTTTCTTCTCTTCATATTCCTCGTATACCTCTTTGTATACCTCTTTCCTCTTCATATAACTTTTATTTTCCTCATACGTGCTTTCACTGTATGTTTTCCCAGAGGGAAAGTTTAGGATTTAATCAGTAATCCAGCTCATATTTTAACTGCTAAGAACATGAGAATGACTCCTAGCTCTATTGACTGTGAAGTTCAAAACTTTTTGACTCCTGTGAATCATCTACCTGACACTGAGTGTGTTTACCTTTCAGGTAATTTGAAGAGACTATTAACTCAATTAGAATTGATTTAACTGTTTCCAGCACTCTTTCTTCTTAAAGGCTGGTTTGATCTATAACTTTCCAGCACTTAACCTTTGGACCACACCTAATTATCATTCTTACTACCTCACAGTTGTGAGCACTACGGGAACCAAATATCTATAAAGTGTCAATGTAGTTGTTGATAGGGAACTGAAGATTAACAGCAGAGCTACTTCTTCTGCCTATAAGAACAAGAATTAATACTTTGATGAGTGCTAAGACAATGATTTTATGAGCAGCCAAGCTGACCTAATGACTACAGTAATGACGAGGTCTTCCTGGATTCCTGCTCTTCCTGCTGAAACAGATTCTGCCACGTGCCTGAATATTTCTATTTAAATAAAGACACCTTAAATTACCAGTGCAACTTTGGATGCATATATGTTTGTCCAAACTCCCAGCTCCCTGGAGTCTTACACTTTGTGTGACTATACCCTTTGGGATGTCTACCTCTTGGCTGGGAGTGGACAGCTTGTACAAAAATAATCAAGAAGAAGAAAGTTACAGTCCAACAGACAAAAAAGCAACCAAACAAAACAAGCCTTTGTTTCCTGAAGAAACTAGGTTCAGATTTTCTTGATGAGAGGTAATTTCAAGGGTGTAAGTCTTCTGGTGTCAAACTTTCTTTACAGAAGTCACACCTCTCCTCATAGTGGATTGTTGTTCCCTATCTGTGTTGCAACCTACTGCCTTCCTTGGCTGTGCCAGTAAAGCCACCATAAGTCTGTATGCTAAATTGATCACTTTGAAGGTTTGTTCCTTAGTTTTCTGAGTATGGATCATTTAACTGCTCTGGTTTAACAGTGCTCTACAAATAGTACCATTGACACAATTTCAGGAACAAATAAATGACTGAGAGGAATGACTGGAGGAAAAGTAACCTTAAACTTACTCTTTCATCCCGGGTTCTGTTCAGAAGCTCATTTCTTTCAAAAGTCCATCCAGAACAAAATATAAAATAAGGCATGCTCTTTTGTCTGTGTTTTGATTACAATGAAACCAGCCAAGGTGGTACAGGGAGAGGAAGGAGTTCATTAGCCTATAAATATAATTAATTCTCACTTTATTTCCATTTTTCTGCAGATGGCGTACCCTTTCAGCTTTCAGTTTAATGCTATGCATATAGTATGGATCCATGCTTTTAATTAACTTCTGTTTAGTAAATAGATATTCAGGCATGGTTTAGCACTGCAATTAGAAGACTAAGGTTAGGCTTGAGCCCTACTGTGCTAATTAAAATACTTTTGAAATCTGTTGTTCATGCGTTAAAATGTCAAGCAATTGACAACCCATAAGTGAAAAATTGATCCAATTATCAAGCTAACCAGAATTTGCTTTTTCCTCATCCTTTCTTTTTGTTTCTTTTTGTTTCTTTTTCTTTCTTTTTCTTTCTTGTTCTTTCTTTTTTTTCTTCTTCTTTCTTTTTCTTTCCTTCTTTCCTTCTTTCCTTCTTTCTTTCTTTTCCCCAAGAGTTAAGATTTATTATGGCCATTACAAATACAAATGTTTATATGTCGGTGTCTTGGAATTCATTTAACTTTTCTGTTTCTTAATGCTGTTCTGCTTGTTATAAGACAGAATTATTGATGGCTTCTTCAGTGGAAGAAACTGCTGAACTTCTTTCAACTGAAATTTTGTTCTGGAAACAAGTGACTGGTATTGCCCACATTAAGCAAGTAGGGGGCATCAGCAACCTCCTACAACTGTTCTGCTAGGACTGAGAAAATCTTACTGAAGGCTCCAAATTTATAATAAGGATCTGCTGTGGGAGTTAAGTATACTGTAGAGGTATAGCTAGGTAAATAGTTAGACAAGATAAACAATGAAGAATAATTGTGAACAGTATCCAGCCATATTTTTTAAAGTGAATTATTGGGAAATATGTGATAATCCAGTGAGCCCTGAGCAAGTTTATTAAAGACTCATAATTTTATAATTACTTTTTAAAATTTATCATGATCCATTTTAGGTGTTGTTAGGTCTTCTGTATCTACTATGAAAGTGAACACTCTCCAAGAGCCTTGCTGCTCAAACAGTGAGATTTTTTTTTATTCAGAATTCCAACCTATCTGCATTCATGTTCCTGTAACATTTATTTGTTCCTCTGCCATTGGCTTCTCTTTACTTCACTTTAAGTAGTCCCCAATACTTTTATGGAATGTTGTTGTGTCCTACCCCAGCTACAACTTGGCTAGAGTAAACTAGCCAAATTCCTTTTGTCAGCTCCTACAAGACAGGCTCTCCATCTACATATCATCCCACTGCAATTCTCAGCACGTATTCCAGCTTTTCTTAACCTTTAATGGACATGTATGGCCAGAATTGTACACAGCTTGAGATATTTAATCTGAAGGTTCATTGGTACCCTACAGAATGGAAATAATATTCTCTCTACTGGAAATGCCTCATCAGAAGCATCCTTGGATCACATTTGCCTTTTTAGTGACTACAATACCCTGATGACTCACAGTCATCCCCTGTGATTAAATAGGTTATGCAGGTATTTCTCTTCCTCCTTTTTTCTAGTTGATGGATTCTCACTTGAGTTTATAAAAGGGTTTTATATTATTGGTTCTCAGGACCATGTCTATGCATTTTATACCATTGAATTTTGTACTATTGAATGTCATAAAAATTAATTACATCTGATTTTATTTGCTTGGTTTTTATGTTCACATTCAATAAACACTGAGCAAAAAACTGAGTCTGCCTGACTGCCTTCAAATTGGGACTTTCTATGAGCACTTTTGCATTCTCCCTTGCTAATATACATATATATGTATGCCAACAGAGCTTGTTTCCTCAGCTAATCAGGGAATGGCAATAACACCGTCTGCATCATTGACCAAGTCATTATCCAAGATGCTTCAAAGTTAGTAAGTTCTGGAGGTGCTGAGACTTACTATGAGCTTCAGCCTGGCTGCTGCAGTCAGTGATAAAGTTCTCATTGTCTCTAGCAAAACTGGAAGTCAGCTTTTTGCATTTTAGTTATTTGTTCTATTTTCCACTGTGAACCTTTTTGCTGCGTATCAGTCATGTAGAATTATCTGCTGTCCAACAGATAATGCTCTCCAGATTGCCCTGGATTATCTGTATGGGTCTATACAACAAATTGCCAATATTGTTGGTTGTTTCATTACCTCAGTGTTTAGAAACACTTAATGCTTTACAGAACAATGTATCACTTTGATATTTCTTTCTTATGCTTCTTTACAAAGCAATAAGGATTTGGCAAGAAAATCTGTGAATTAATTCTTTATTCTGCTATACATTTTATGTTCACTGTAAAGGCTATTTTTGTACTATTCAAACGTTTTTGTGCGAATATATCCCTGTTTGCTGTGGGGCAACATAATTTTGGGGAGTGTCCAAGTTTTTTTATGTTATATAGTAAAACTTACAAGTGTTTCTTATAGGTTGGCATAACTACTAATAGATAAAAATGACCTTTGTCACCTGGATGCTGTAGATCAGTGAATTAATTTCTCCAAAACTCTGTCCTCAAAGTAATACATACTTTAAACCGTACTAAAATATTCTGCACATTTGCTAAAGGTGTACTTTTTAAAAAAATAGTCAAAGATCAACAACATCTCTGTAACTAACAATCCAAAATAATAAAAATCCTAAATGTCCTTTTCCTTCAGTAGCTTTTCACTATGAAGCAGGAGCCTGAAATTTGGAATTACTACACATTTGCACTAACATATCTTCAACCATTTCCATAAATACATGGGCAAGACATAATCTTTATAGAATCCCACTGTGCTCAAAGCATAGGTTTAACAAAGTTCAAACTTGAGTCCTTGAAAATTTTCTCCAGGTTAAGCAGGCTTAACTTCAGAGGCTACCAATAATGATCAGACTGTACCTATGTCCTCCACACACAGTGACTGAATATGTGACAAACCTTGGTCCCAAAGCTCAAGCTCAGTTGCTGAAATCTAATGTCCACATGAATGCAGTGGGCTGTGGTCCTTTATGGAGGGACTGGGCATGGCCCTGCTGTGTTACTAGCTGAGGTACAGCCAACTAATGACACAGATGTCAGGAGAGGAAAACATAAACAGCAGAGATGGATTTTTTTTTTTTTTCCCCTCCAGGGAAGCCTTTACTTGCAGATTGCAGGCATTCTTCTGTCCACCTGTCTGTCTGTCAGACTGACTGTGGTATTCAATGTAAATTATTGTCCAGGATGAAAACTAGAAAGCTGAAATAGCTCCTAGTTGGTGTAATGGACAGAAACTTTATTTGGAATTCCTATTTAGTGCTTCAGGCACAAAAATGATTCTGCTGTACCCTGACACCACCTTTTCCTGTCACTTGTAGCAGTTTAGTCAATGACTCCCTCCTTTTGAACATATAGTTCAACTTGTTTGAGCAGGTATAAATGCATCCTTCTACCAAACAAACCATCTAGATCAAGTGTGGAGACCATGGGGAGATCGAGTGACTCCCCAGAAATTAACTGTCATTCACCTTTTGTTTTTATGGTATTTTTCCCAGAAGCAGGACAGGGAAAACCACACTAGTCAAAGGCAGCATTTTCTTAATAAGCAGAACATATAAATATGGAATAAACATTTATTTCTCTCAGACTTGTTAATTATTACAATATATGCTTTCATGGAATAACAATGCACACGATGAGCCAACCTGTGTCATCCTGTTGCTATAGAAATTGCTCAGTATAAGCCTCCTGGCAGTGTAATCAGTTTAGCTCCCTTTAGCTGTCAGGGAAAGGGCAAAATAGAGCACTTCAGGTTTTCATTTTTAATTTAAACAATTCCAAATTCAAAGACATAGAAGGATAGTCTCTCATTAGGACAGCACAGCCTTTGGAGGACAGTTGTTCACTGCCTACATGTGGCTCCTGCTCCACGCCACATCCTAGAGCAGCCACAGCTGCAATCATAGGTTGGAGTCTACCATCCCAAGCGTAAAATAAACCCATCAAAAACCACAGAATCACAGACACTTGTTCAACACATCAGATTCCACATGAAGGAACCCACATCAGCCTATACTTGAGCTTTACACCATGAACCCAAAGTCACTGGTGAGGCCCTAAATAGCTGCTTAATTTTTCCTCTCACCCAGTCTTGGATGGTGACTGGTGCCACTGTTCTCCCAGTGCCATGGTAAGATCATTGCACCACAAACTAGCATCAGGGTCTCTCCTGGTTTTGCTAGGGTAGAGATAATTTTCTTCTTAATAGCTAGAATAGCTGTGTTTTAGTTTCAGTATGGGGTTTGTTATGTGAGAAATGTTGATAAAATGCTAATGTTAATAGTTTCTGCTGAACTCAAGGCCACCGTGTTTGGCTGGTTCACAGCTTCATTAGAACTGAGAGGGAGAAGAGTAGCAAAGAGCAAAACCCAGAATTGACATTTGGGTGTGCCAATGAAATATTCCATATCATATCACGCCATTATCAGTACATTAACCAGGGTTAATCGGGAGATGGGGGTATTCTCTTGTGAATTGCTCAGGCTCACTCTTCCAGGACTTTGGTTTCAGGACCGTCTTGGCTCCAGGATCACTGGCTGGCACAGGCTGGGTATCAGTTGGTGGGTGGTAAACAACTGCACTGTGCATCACTCATTTGTATATTCTGTTATTAGTGGTTTTGTCATTATAATTTTATTTCAATTAGTAAATTGCTTTTATCTCAGCCTGTGACTCTCCATGCCCTTTTCTTTCCTATTCTCTTCCCTGCTCCATGAAAAGGGGGAGAGGATGAGAGCGAATATGTTTGGCTGCAAACCAAAAGAGTAAAATCACCTCAGGGTCTTAATGTAAAGTATCCTTTGGTATTAATTTTGGCACAGATACAAAGAGACAGAGACATAACAGCATTTTATGCAAATCTCATTACTTGACTGGGTAACTAAAGCTTTTTGTGTGACTTCACAAACTCCCATTCAGTTGATGGGATTAGAGTATTTTAAGTTCCACTCTTCTACACTTACACTTCATATTAGGTTCTTGATTAACTGAAATGAAACAAAGTTAAAACAATGACTGTATTATCTCAATCAGCGGTGATTTCTTTTTTTGTGTGTGTGTGTTTACACCTCAGCACTTATTATGTGGACTTTTATGTGCCTTTCAGAGTACTAGTTAAAGTACTAAATTTATTTGCTATTTTTATAAGTGTGTTTGAAAAGAACTTTCAGAACAGAATACATACAAAATTACATCTTTATATACAGGGTAAACTCTGTAAGATTACAAAACTGTTGACACTGTAGAAAACGGTATTATAACAAAATTGCACATAAGCTTCAATTTTAAGTATAGACACGATCTTCAAAGGTATCTAAATTATATTCCCAAAACTTATGCTACTACATATTTATTGCATAGGTTGTATTGATACCTAGTAACTACAGAATTATTGCAAGAATTTCACAGAACTCCCATGGTCATCTGTGGCAAGCACAGCTAATGACTTAATAAACCTATGTGAAGTACGTAGGGTGAGGTAAGAGGTTGGAGGTGGAAAAGAGTGTGACCTAGTCTAGAAATTCTTAGTAGCGAACAAACAAGAAAGATAACCTTCTAAGTTATTCTCAGTTCAGATCCCTGTTAATGGATCTTGGTAATGTAGAATGAAGATTTCCCAAACACTCTAGCTTTCATCTCACAAAAGTTAGTTTCCTTTGACACAATCTTTGTACCCCTTTCTTTTCCTTTCCTTCTTTGTTTGCAGTTAAATTAAAAGTTTGAAATCACTATGAGATGGAGAACAACAATGTTTAAAATAGTATTCTTCATTTTTGGAACACTATCAGGTTCCAATATGAATCCTTTTGGAAAACAAACAAACAAAAACCCTCCACAAACCAACCAACCAACAGTAACAACAAAAAAACCCCACCCCAAACTGTAAAAGCTTCTTGTTTGTACAATAGCACAAACTCCATTGATTTCAGGGTAGCAAAGTGTTTCCAGTTTCAGATTTTTGATCTTGAAATTATGTTTTCTGTCTGATGAATGATGTAAGGTGAAAGATAGAGAAGCCCTGGAGAGTACAAAAAGCTTTTCATTTCATATTTGAACTAGATTTGTAACAGAATGTATTTCTTGCTATGTGCTTTTCTTAGCATGGTCCTTGCACAGTACAGGGCTGATCCCAAGTGGAACTCACATGCACTTCTCCAACAGAAATAAAAAACCTGCAGGGCAGAGGTTGGGTAATTAGGTTCTCTCAGTTTCTGACAAGTCTTACATTTATCCTGTTACTCCTGCAGTGTTCTAGTTCCTTCTGATTTTGACTGATTTGATTAAAAATAAAATGAAACCCTCTTTTCCCTTTTTAAAATTTTTAACTTTTAAAGACAGTCTTGCTGAAAAAATGTTTGCTGTTAAGATTGATTTCTAGAATAATAGAATAGTTTGGTTGGAAAAGACCATTGCGATCATCTAGTCCAGCTGTAAATCTAGCATTGCCAAGTTCACCAATAAAGCATGTCCCTAAACACCACATCTACACGTCCTTTAAATACCTCCAAGGATGGTGACTCCACCACTTGCCTGGGCAGCCTGTTCCAATACTTGACAACCCTTTCAGTGAAGAATTTTTTCCTAATATCCAACCTAAACCTCCCCTGGCACAATTTAAGGCCATTCCATCTTGTCCTATCACTTGTTATTTGGGAGAAGAGACCAACACCCACCTCACTACAACCTCCTTTCACGTAGTTGTAGAGAGCAATAAGGTGTCCCCTCAGCCTCCTCTTCTCCAGACTAAACAGAGACTCAGTTCCCTCAGTCTCTCCTGGTAAGACTTGTTCTCCAGGCCCTTCACCAGCTTTGTTGCCCTTCTTTGCACAGGCTCCAGTACCTCAATGTATTTCTTGTAGTGAGGGGCCCAAAATTGAACACAGCACTCGAGGTGCAGCTTCACCAGTGCCCAGTACAGGGGCACAATGACTTCCCTAGTCCTGCTGGCCACACTATTTCTGATACAGGCCAGGATGCTGTTGGCCTTCTTGGCCACCTGAGTACACTGCTGGCTCATGTTCAGCTGGCTGTCGACCAACACCCCCAGGTACTTTTCTGCTAGGCAGCTTTCCAGCCACTCCTCCTCAAGCCTGTAGCATTGCATGGGGTTGTTGTGACCCAAGTGCAGGACTCGGGACTTGGCCTCATTAAACCTCATACAATTGGCATTGGCCCATCAATCCAGCCTGTCCAGGTCCCTTTGAAGAGGCTTCCTACCCTCAAGCTGATCAACATTCTTACCCAGCTTGGTGTCATCTGCAAACTTACTGAGGGTGCACTCAATCTCCTCATCCAGATCATTGATAAAGATGTTAAACAAAACTGGCCTCAAAACTGAGCCCTGGGGAACACCACTTGTGACTGACCATCAAGTGGATCTAGCTCCGTTCACCACAACTCTCTGGACTTGTCCATGCAGCCAATTTTTTACCCAGCAAAGAGTACACCTGTCTAAGCCCTGAATCGCCAGCTTTTCTAGGACAACACTGTGGGAGACAGTGTCAAAGACCTTGCTAAAGTCCAGGTAGACAACATACATAAACTTACCCTCATCCATTAGGTGGGTCACTTGATCATAGAAGGAGATCAGGTTGGTCAAGCAGGACCTGCCTTTCATGAGTCCATGCCTGATTCCCTGGTTGTCCTGCATAGGCCATGTGAGCATACTCAAGATGAACTGCCCCATGATCTTCCTTGGTACCAAGGTCAGGCTGACTGGTCTGTAGTTCCCTGGATCCTCCTTCCAGCCCTTCTTGTAGACGGGCATCACACTGGAAAGCCTCTAGTTTTCTGGGGCCTCCCCTGTGAAGAAGATGTAAACTATTTGCAGCTGAGAAATTATGAATAACATACACATTTGCCCTTGGTGAAATATCTGTAAAGGAGTGGGAGTTCAGGTGAAAAACTTTATTCTTGATCAAATGTCTTTTTTTACCTCTGATTTTATTTTCTGGATTGGATTGTTGATCATAGAAAAGTAGATTCAATGGTTGTCCAGCCACCTAAACTACTGTGTGTCTTCCTTCAGTCTATGACACCTACCTCAGCACCTTTAAGGAAAACAGTTATAAGCAATCATCAGAGTCTGATGCCAGCTTCAGCATTGCGTGGCCGGCTCGGTATGGTCATGCGAGAAGGACATAAGCTTCCAATGCAAGATGCTGAATGTTACAGCTGAGCCTAGGAACTGCAGTTTTTTTAGTATGAGCATGAATGATTCTGATAAATATAAAATTATCTTGGGGTTTTAATTTAAACCAAACATATTGAAAAAAAAAATGGTAATGCTAGCTTCCTTTGCTAAATTTTATATGGCTTAAGCTATGTGCAGAATGTTGAAAGCAATTACTGTTAGGGGATGCATCTAGAAAATCATGCATTAAGATACTTCATATTTTTATAAAAGATAATCTTCACTTTAATTTTATGCTCATTATTGTAAGTAAAAGCCTGTATTCTGTTTTCCTCACACAAACTGATTACTTATGATCCTAGAGTTGTGGGTAAAGCATTTAATCTGCAATTAACCACTATAAAAAGTAGAAATCTGTTCAATGACTAGACTTTTTACCACAGACTAAGGCCTAGGCCTAAAGACTGTCAGTTGTTTGCTCCATGATGATCATGAAGATTTGTATTTTCATGCACATGGATCTGAAGCCACGAAGGTTGTCTCTGAGCAAAAACAATGAAGGAACAAACCCTGAGAAAACAAAGTCCTGGATGAACAGATGTTTTAAAAATTGTTGTAGCTGATGACCAGTTGAGATCCCACATTCATTCTGAAGTCAAGTTGTAACTGTCACTTGTTTCCAGAAAGTCCCTCTGTGAGGTAAAAATAATGGAAAAAAAGAGTTAAATCTTCTAGCTTCTGCCATAAAGCAACACTTTTCCAGTTTTGAGCAGAATGTGCATGTGCTTGTGTGTGCATGTGACAATGGAAAAAAGTCATATATAGTTGTCGGAAAGTTTCTAAAATTTAACTATTCCTTTGATACTTTTACCTTAAAAAGCAGTGTGTGTTCCAAATCTTTTTATTTGTGTGTTTTACACACAAATTTTTGAAAGAAGCGATTCTGTTGATGGTGGTGAAGAGGGAAACTAAGGAAAGACAAAATAATGAAAAAAAAGATGAGATTTCTGAAACTTATCTTCTAAAGTGCCTCTTACGAAGACATACTGCTTTAAATCAAAGTAAAGACTTCAGTTGTTTGAACTGTGATACTTAGAAAGCTGCAGCACTTAGCTCAAATGTATATAGGACTTTTGAGCACTTACTACTTTATCCATGTAGATTGACATATTTTATTGACCAGAATATTTATTTTAGTACCATATCTGGTGGAACATTAATATTTTAAGCCTATGCATGTTCTAGTTCAGTCTTAAGTTTAATCTCAAAATATGAGAAACAGATATATGAGGAATGGTACAAGGAACCTCACTGCAAAATCACAGGCCACATGACTTAGTTTCTAACAAGTCTGCCTTTCTTACATATGCAAGGAGAGAACAGAAGAAACTTTTTTAAAAATTTTAGCCCTTGAAATGAGTCGTTATTTCCCTTGAGGAAATATATTGGTCATAGAGAGTGTCTACACTCCACCCCAAAACTCAGATCTTGCAACCCATTTCTTTGTTTTTGTCTTTGTGACTGTGATCTGCTTTATTTCTTCAATATCTGTGGGTCTCTTGGTATTTATATGTTGCTGGATCTAAGAAAGTTTCAAGTTTTGCAAACTCTCACGAACCTGACACCTATTATCTGGAAATAAGCATACTAGTCAAGAGCAAAGCAACACAAACTATCCAGCTAAACAAAACCCAGTGAATGTGATCAAGAAAACTAGATTCAAGGTACAGAGCTCATACGTCCTTGTCCAAAGACTGAACTGTATATTTCTATTGGCAGCATAATGACATTCAGTGTCTGATCATCAGTAAGTATCTATCTCCTCCTTGTGGGAATTTGCGCTTTTCCATTCAATTGATCTACAGTTCCTACAGTTGCTAATTTGTCTATTATATTTTACCCTTCTTTATAAGTCTACAGATACAGATAATTCAGTTTACTATTCAATTTTTAATTAAATATTTTATTATTTATGTTTGATAACTGTTAATCACCAAGTAACTCAGAGTCTTCCATATAAACGGGCACAATAATTGATGTGTTCACAGTGGTCTAGCACATGGAAAAGATGTCATTCTACAAATAAAATAACTTGTATAATTTAATATTTCACCTTGCCATTTAAGCATCCTTCTATGAATGTAATCAGCAGAAACAGTATTATGTCATGTATGCTTCACAGGAATAAGAGACAATGTCAACGTCCAAGCTTCTTTAATTCCTGATAAGCAAAGCTGAAGAAAAACACAGCATAAAATCCAGGGAAAAATCCGAAGGGCTAAGTCTTGTATAATAAACTTGCTTGATAGCAGTTTAATGGATAATGTTTTTGATACTTCAGAAGTCCATTTTAATGTCTCAAGTTCTTCCAAATTCAGAAGAAATTGTCTGTCTAGATGCTGGATGTTTCCCCAGAATATGAAGTTGTTTAGTACTCCTTACTGTTATATACCTGGAGTAGCAAAGGGTGAACCCACCTTCCCCAGTTAAAGCATCTAAAGGCACTTTTTGATCTGAACCAATCACCCAGAAGCCTTCTACAATCAGTGCAATGAAAACCCTGGGCATGACTGTCTTCGTTCTAAGATATACGTCCTAGACAGGTCGGTTGAACTATCTGCTGAAGATGCTAACCTTGCTCTGTTGAGGGAGCCAGGATGGCCAACTTTAAATGCTGAACTTGTAGAGAGCAGAGACAGAAGAAATTAGGCTTAGCACTGCAATGCCTTCAAGACTTTTTGTTAGCAGTTTGTTCCATTCAACCTACTGCGACTCAGTAACTTGCTGCTGTCTATAGTCACTTGATGTCAGGAGAAAGAGGCAATAAGTTTTAGCTGCTATATCTGCTTTGTCAGTCTATGTATGGTAACTATTTACAAAATCCATTGGAAAGAGAGTTGCAGATTTTGACCACCCAGCACCATTAGTGACATTTGTTACAATATGTTTCATGATGACTGACACTTATGAGCTGGCCACTGAGTGAATCAATGAGAGGATGATGTGTTAAAATAGGAAATTGTCATGCTGCAGATTGCTGTCTAGAGCTATCAAGTGTGATTTTGAGCTCTATAAACATGAAAGCTATCTTTAAATCTCCTAATTTTGCATTATTATGCATTTTTCCAAGTTCAAATTATTGCATCAAGAAGCAAGGTGGTATAAGGATTCATGAGCAGATACAGTAAAGTGTTTGCTTCAAGTGACAGAGAAATAATTTTCAGAAGTTAGTGAGTAACTAGCCATGTGTAATAGCAAGCAATCCCTTGATGAACAGTCAATGTCTAATTTAATACATCATTCCTCAGAAGTTCCTTTTTTTATGATATTTTAGGTTACAGCTGTAGCTTTTCCAAAGCAGCTGTCTGGAAGACTGGAAAAACTGTTTGTCCTTTAATTTTGCATAACAAACTCTATAGTAGTTTTTACTTTTACAAGCTTAAATTACTGTCATTTTTTCAGCCTTAAAAACATCTTCAAATTTAATTTTGCCAATTTCTTTAACAGATAGTTTCTCAGCGCTTTCTTTTCCTAACAGAAAGACAGACACAATGACCTTTCTGCTTAACTATTTGGGACAAAGTCAATTTGTGCTCCATCTTCTGCAAGTGTAATTGAATGATCACTAGCCTGAACTATAAGTTACTTAATTGTAATTAATTATGTCACAACTGACCTGCAGTTCTGCTTCTCAGTCCTCCCTTATGCCCTTCTCAAACTGGGATGGCACTAACAGACAAAAGATACCCTGCACTTCCAAACTCGAAGCCTAAAAAATTATTTTCTCTCAACAATAGTAAAGATCATACAGCAACATTCAAACACCAGCTCTTTCCTAACATTTTTGAGGTATATTTTATCTATCTTGAAGCTGCATTAACACAAACCATAGTCCAGTGTCAGAAAGCAGAAGCAGTCTCTGAGACTGCACGAAGAGAAAGCATACGCCATACTCAATCATAAAGCTGATGTGAGAAATTCTGATGGATGCCTAAATGTGACTGATAAACAGATGAAAGGCAGGAGGAACAATGTCAGCTGATGCTTAAAATAGCATGGAGAAAATGAGAGAACAGTAAGATCTACTGAGGATGGGTCAATGCTTTGATAGCATTTCTGAATCAATGTCACAGACTCCTGATGGCAGTACAGCAAAGGACTTAAGAAGTCACAAAAGTCAGGTTTCCTGTTAAACCAACCTGTGTGTTTCCTCATTATTAGTCAAAGCCCTTTTTTATTTAAAAAAACCCCCAAACCTAAAACAAAACAAACAAACAAACAAAAGATAGGCTGCTATGGACTAACCCCTGTATTTTTCCAGGTTTGACATCTGGTAATATGTCCATTCTCAAATAGGAGATTTACTCACTGAGTAGATCCACTGTTTTCTATCCACTGTTGAATTATTGTAAATTCCTTACACAGATACTTTTTTTACAGCTCATATAGGAGTTCTCACATGCAATGGAAGATCCATAGCTTTTGAAGCATCACCGAAAAAAAGAAATACTCAGAATTTTAAAAGATAATATTCTGTACTTTTATATTTCTTTCAGACACCAAAGATTAGATACTAGTGTTTGATGAATGATGAATACTCATATGGATAACTTATGATTTCATGACTCACAACACCTCAAATTACAGCACTACAGTTTCCATTGTGCTGCCTACAATAAAAATAGACTGTCTTTTATACTAAAGAGCAGGACATACTGATTTCCGGGAAAAAAAAAAAAAAAAAAAAAAAAAAAAGGCATTGGCAGGAATTCTGCTCCTTAGGCTACTGTGACTTTATTGAGTCAGTGGATTTACTTCTGATTTACATGGCACTGAAGAAGAATCTGGCCAAGAATTTATATACATTTGTGATAACTACCCTTGTTTTCTGCATATAAAAATGTGAAAGTATGAAGGGATTGAAATTACCTCGAGGGCTTATATTCCTTACTTTTACACAGAGCTTATGATATATCTCAAACATGGACAAGCACAAGCCAGAAATATATTTATAATATAAGGAAACACTACTATTTCCCAGATACTGCATTTCTAAGGAACTTTTCTGTATCAATGAAATACAGAGCTGAATCCTCACAGGGATATGCAAAATCTGTTTCTCCTACTGAGATACATGGGTTATCTCTTTTGCATGCTTCAATTTGCCATATTCTAGCTGACTGCAGGAAGCACCCTCCCTGAGAGAATCTCCTTCCCCAGCCCAAAGCTTCAGCTCAATCTCAGCCCAGTGGCAGTCAAAATCTCCCTCAACATTACCACTTTTTTATTTTTCTCTTCCCCCCTCTGCCTCATGTATCAGAGGTGCATGAAAGACTTCAAGATCTTGTGACACTCTAAGGATAACCTCCAACCACTTATTATATCCTTATCCATCCTCTTGCAGTGATGAGCCCCAAAACATTTAGAGCTTATAGATAGGTAGGATTTAATGTAGGAAGGATTTTCTATGAAGGAAAACCCAAATCCTTCACAATGAGAAGGGTTCTGGAAGCAGAGGAAACAAATGAAGAAATGGTGGAGGGAGAAACATTCTAGTTCATTGTTTGGGATAGAAGGGTGCAGTATGGTGTCAGATAAGTTTAGGGGCAGGGTATAATACTCTGATCAAGCTGGTGGAAGGCTCTAAAGCTCCTACTCTATAAACAAATAATTTCAATATATCACAGCACACAAGGGAAGATCTAGCTCCCCCAAGTTCAAAGAGAAGACTGTCACAGAAATCTCTGGACTGTAGACGATGCTCATATTAGTCCATATCAAGTATAGGCATGTTTTGTCAACAGTACTCTTGGGAAAAGTCAAACATTTCAGGAATTTAAAAATTTAGTAAATGTATCTGAATAACATCAGAATGAAACAAATGTTTGGAGTTACTAAACTCAGTACACTGGACGGCTAGGTTTTTTGTAGGCTTTTAACAGTAGCTTCACAAAAAAGCCCTGGGCCCTTACAGTGCCTAAGAGATTAGATTTAGAAGAAAACCCCAGAAATTTGGCTTTGTTTGGAATAAGTTACCATCAGTGTTCAACAAAGAAGAGAACACAGTGTAATTTGGCAGCAGAACAGCACTATGCATTTTATTTTGGGACATTACATTGTATGTCTGTGACAATTTAAAAATAAAAGCTACATATCTTTGGAAGATACCTAAAAGCTAATGTTGAGAATTTGGGATTCAGTCAGAAATATTTTGGGACAGTGCTTTGCGCTATCATGGATAATCTTGAATGCATTTATGTTCATATCCAGCTCATTCTCTTTTATGTGCATAGTGTCTTTTTACTCAATCAGCAAGACTAGACCTTTATAATTTTGGAGAAATGCAATGATAGAAAGAAATGTTTATCTTGCTGTTTCTTATTATATGTTCCAATAGCTATAAAACACTATATTGAACTACAATATTACAGACAATAGTACAAAATAAGCTATCTAGAATGGTTAAATCTAGCTTTCTAAATCTGTCCTTTCAGACAAAAAGTTTTATATCTAATGTGACAAGCCTCATGCATATTTTATTGTTGTAAAACCTAGTTTAATACCATGTAAACCTCTAATATTTCTTTTCAAGCTGAGTAACTTTAATTTTAAATTATTTTAAATTCTTTGTTTACTGAAGAAAAACCTTTATATTCAGATTGATTTAAATAGCTTTAAAAAAATTCATTGAATATATCCTTACATTAGATACAATGACACACTGTGGAAAGAAAAGCTGTTCACAACTTTCACATTAATCATCTTTGTATCTTCCTTAAAAGACTTATTTACCTGAAATTTAACTCACTGTTCCTTATCCAAACCAATGAAAAAAAAATGCATCTAAATTTAGTGCCTCACCTGAACAGGTTATTTATATCTTCTATTTGAAGATCTGGCTATTTAATTTCCCTCTTATTTAAATTGTATCTGGTATTAAGTAATTCCTGCATGTTGACATGGCATGGATAAAGCCCTGCAGGTGGAGACAAACAGTGTTTTGAAAGGATATGTCTACAGTGCTGTGACTTCTTTAATATCTTTGATATAATTTATGAAATGCTATAAAGTCATTGCTTATATATATCAAATGTGAACTGCATATAGGATGCTCGGCCTAATGGAGATCAGTTTGATCAAGGACAGGGGAGTCTTACTAACAGATTTTTGTGGAGAAACCTAATCCAAGCTCTGTTGTTAGTAGGCTTGGACATTATGCAGTCTTTGAGTGACACACATTGAAACCATGGTTCTACGTACTTAGGTACATATACCTAGGTGAATTAATTATCTGGAAGGTAGCTGAAATTGAAGCTTGTTTGCTCAGAATAGCATCTGCAAATTAATATGTGAAAAGTTTACTGATTAAAGTAGACTTTGATTAAAATTAGGTAAGATACTACTGAAGCATGAAGTATCCGTCAATACAAATGTACAGACTTAATGTAGAACTGGCTGTGTAATGAAGAAAGTTGTTAATGAAAACTATACTTTGGGAAGATATTTCAAACTTTAAAAAGTTCCCAATCTACTGATTTTTGTCCAGGGAATGATTTAATATTACTCCCACAGCCTATGTTATCAGAAGTTACAGATAAATATCCTGTAAGGCCTGTATGGTGTACACATAAGTGGGATGTTGGGAGAACATAGGAGAAGCTGCATGGAGTTAGATTATACATCCACTTAGTTCAGTACCCAGTCTCTGACAAGTCTTCAAAGGTAGATGCAAGGCAAAATTTACAATACAAAAGAAAGAGAATATGATGCTTTTTTGAGCACTCTCCTCAAATCCAGCCATCTATGTCTCAGGAACATCTTGAAGGAATCATTTTGTCTCAGACCAATGAAATTTGTTTTAGAACATATATATTCTGCAAAGCTTTGAATGAAAACTGCTTTTTGATTGTTAACTTTCTTACTCTGAAAACTTAGTTTCTTATCGTTTTATGGAATTGTTGACAATTCTTTTTTAGTTATTCATTTATTTTAATAAGGAACCCAATTTTTTTCATCTCATTTTTCCTTTATGATGTCCCTTCTGAGCTTTACAACACTGAATTGCACTGAACCTAACAATTGCAATGGACTAATATGGATTGCCATAGGACACATTTTCAGGAGGGTCAATAGCACTCTTCCACTCTGTGCCTCAGCAAGTGAGAGAAAGGAAATAAGGAGAATAAAAGTGTTTCACTGACAATTTGATACAGTGAATACATTCCTTTTTTCCATGGGTGTTTATTTTTCTGGATTTCTCCTCCAAGCATGTGGGTCACAAGTGTGTTTTTTCATGTGTAATGAACCTTAAAGGTACAATGGTGTACTATGCACACTTACCTGAGCTTGTGCTGAATGAACTATCAGCTCTGTCAAACTGGGACTCTGCCTGGGTAAGCGTATGCTTCTCAGTAGGATCAGTTAGCCAGTGTGGAATATTTGCTGCTTGGATCCCTGTGTTTTGTTGTAATATACATACAGACATCTAACAAATAAAAGAGGCTGATCAGTATTTTAAAATAGGCTGTGCTGTGCACTCTGTTTCATTTCATTTAGTTGCTCCTAGAAGAGAATCTGTACAGGATAAAACAGAAGCCCCTAATGCTACAATTCACTTATCTAGTTAAAATCATGCTTTTACTCTCTCCAAAAGAGAAAGGATTTGATTCTTACGAAAACAACTATGAGAACTTCTGCTACCTAAGTCCATCACACAGAAGGGTTTTCATGTGACTACTGAAGTACTCACACATCATCTATCACATAATTCAAAGCTCAGTAGACATATTTTGATTTATATTAGCTGGTCTCAGATTAGACCTCTGACCTGAATCTGTATTTCTGGAGAGTTAGAACATGTCAAGCTTGAACAGCTTTTAATAGCATCAACCCTATGACCTAGAAACAAAAATATACTTTGAAAGAAAGTGAGAGCAAGCACAAGAATGAATAAATTCTACATCTGTAGGGAGACTCATGGCATTTTTCTGTTCTGAAACACAAGTATTTTTACTCCTATGAAAAGCCGCAGTGATTGCAGTGGGTTGAGTAGGTACATATAATTTTCTGAAGGATCAAAGTCTACAGAAAACAAATGTTGCAAAGTAAAAAGATTGGGAACATGTCATATTGCAAAACAGGTTCTACATGAAGGATAGGGAAAGCTGCTTGACCGGGATGCAAGCAGTATGACTGCAAACTGCTGGGGAAGCTCTAGTAAGAATTTGTGATAGCAGAACTGGTATTAAAAAGTTCATATTTACATGTTTCCATTTGTATTTATTTCACTAATCACATGGTTGGACATCAAATAAATTTATGATTCTTTTTTTTTGTTATCTTCTTTTGTTTAATATATCAGAGTATGTTTGCCTATCTTACCTGGAGTTTGTACATCAGGTCTTTTAAATAGCAGAATCTGTTCTGATAAATAAAGGCTTCTCTAACTTAGCTGGGCAGCTGGCATCCTTATTTATGGCTTTAGAGGGAATTTGAAAACATCTGTATGTGATGAACTACCATAAATGCACAATAGCTCCTGCAGCAGGAATAGTGCAGAAGTGAAGATAGTTGTTAATAAACAATTAAGGAGCACCAAAATAATATCTTTCTTTTATTGCTGGGGCTGGACTAAGCACATAGTGCAAGCCATAAATCAAACCTTGCTTTAGAGCTGGTCTTTTCCATTCAGCTGGTTTTCTGTACTGATTACCAACCAGAACAACTCAAGCAGCACAGAAATAATGGTCCTTGTCTTTGTATTGGGTTTGCGTGGCAAGGTTTTTGGTAGCAGTGGGGGAGGGGACATGGGGTGGCTTCTGTGAGAGAAGCTGCCAGAAGCTTCCCCCATGTCCGACCCGACACAGCCAATGCCAGCCGGCTGCAAGAACGGACCCGCTGCTGGCCAAGGCCGAGCCAATCAGTAACGCCTCTGTGATAACATAATTAAGAAAAAAAAAAGGAAGGGAGAAAAAAAAAGCTGCACACTTTGCAGCTGGAGAGAGGAGTGAGAAGATGTGAGAGAAAACAACTTTGCAGACACCAAGGTCAGTGAAGAAGGAGGGGGAGGATGGGCTCTGGCGCCGGAGCAGAGATTCCCCCCCCAACATGTGGTGAAGACCATGGTGAAGCAGGCTGTCCCCCTGCAGCCCATGGAGGTCCATGGTGGTGCAGATGACCACCTGTAGCCCGTGGAGGACCCCACGCCGGAGCAGGTGGATGCCGAAGGAGGCTGTGACCCCACGGGAAGCCCGCGCTGGAGCAGGTTCCTGTCAGGACCTGTAGCCCGTGGAGAGAGGAGCCCACGCCGGAGCAGGTTTGCTGGCAGGACTTGTGACCCCGTGGGGGACCCGCGCTGGAGCAGTCCCTTCCTGAAGGACTGCACCCCATGGAATGGACCCAGACTGGAGCAGCTTGTGAAGAGCTGTCAGTCATGGGAAGGACTCACGTTGGAGCAGTTGGTGGAGGACTGTCTCCCGTGAGAGGGACCCCACGCTGGTGCGGGGGAAGGAGACCTCCCCCTGAGGAGGAAGCAGCGGCAGAAACACCGTGTGATGAACTGACCCTAACCCCATTCCCTGTCCCCCTGTGCTGCTGGGGGGAGGAGGTGGAAAATTGGGAAAGAGATTAAGCCCGGGAAGAAGGGAGGGATGGGGGAGGTGTTTTAAGATTTGGTTTTACTTCTCATTCTCCTCTGATTTTGATTTGTAATAAAGCAAATTTGTTTTTTTTCCCCCAAGTCGAGTCTGTTTTGCCCGTGCCAGTAATTGGTGAGTGATCTCTCTCCGTCCTTATCTCCACCCACGAGCTTTTCGTTATAATTTTCTCCCCCTGCCCATTTGAGGAGGGGGAGTGATAGAGTGGGCTTTGGTGGGCATCCGGTCTCTAGCCAGGGTCAACCCACCACAGTCTTGTACCTCCTAGTGACATCTGTAATACTTAATCAGCTCAACAGTCTTCCCACTTAAGACAAGGGGAATATTTGGGTGCTCAAGGGGTCTTTCTACATGTGAAATTTGCAGTGTGGGTGAAATGCTTCTGTCCCTTCTCTCAGTACTTCTAAATTATTTCAAAGGGTAGACAGCTCAAAAGTCAGATTTCCCTTAGTTTTTGTCTTGTCTTTTCAGTGTTTACACAGTGCATGTTTATGTGTATAAGAGAGGAACTTTAAGAGGTTTTTTGATAATGACTGAGATAAGACCAGTATTCAAGGCCAGGTTGGATGAGGCTTTGAGCAACCTGGTCTAGTGGAAGGTGTCCCTGCTCATGGCAGGGGGGTTGGAACTAGATGATCTTTAAGGTCCCTTCCAACTCAAACAATTCTATGATTCTATGACAAGACTGCAAAACAGTCTGGACTGTATGGCTCCATTAATTACTCCAGCAACAAATCTAGCAGTGGCAGAAAGTCATCTGAGCACTGTCTGGCGCTATGTGCTGCCAGGTGCTTGTGCACATTGGTTCAGACAAGGAGGGTTAGATTCCCTTGGCATATTGAAGTGCTTAAAATTGTTTGATAAAAATGAAGTATTCAGTTTTTGGGGTTTTTTCCCCAAAATACATATTTCTCTAAGCTAACTCCAAGGAATCTGGACAAAAAAGTTTGATTTTCCCCAGATGAAGTCACAATGATGTGGGGAGGCCTTTGTTTTATGATCTTTCAAGTATTTACTCTTAAATAAATGTCTGTGTCACCAACCTTAAATTTTATCGTATTGCCAATTTGATATTTCTGCTGACTTCAGCAAAGGCTACTTACAAAGTAATGTGCTGTGGTCTCAAATCTGTAGAGAAAGTCTCTACTTCCCTCTAAGGTCCTCCTTTCTTCCGAAGGAGTAGGTTGTATATTTGTGCTCCAGCCTGAGCACAAGCTCCTGCCTGTGCCCAGCAGAGTCTGCCTTTCTCTGATGTAACTTCAGCCATCAATTAGATCTTTTCAGAGTCTGTTTTGAAGGAATAGAGTTTTTTTTTTTCCCCATTGAGTACCTCAACCTATTAAAATCTCTCTTGTTTCCTTGTGACTTCTCAATACTGTCCATATCAACACTGAAGGACTTAGGAAGTGGTGATAAAATTGTATGCTCTAGTGGGATGATGAATGTTGCTAAAAACTATTAATAGGATTTAATGTATTCATATTTATGAGTACATATGTTATGGTACTTGACTTTTCAGGAAGGACATGTGAGTTACTCTGAAGAACTTATTATGCTGCATAGGCATTAGTCTGAAATGTACTTTCCCTGGGACTTTAGCTAATACTCTTTGGAACAGTTCCTCTCAGACTACCAGATGAGGATGGAGCCCATAAGACAAATAGTTTAAATTATGCAGTATTCTTTCTGATTATGCAGGGATATGGGGATCATTTTTAGATTGTTTTTTTGTTTGAAGGTCTCATGAAAAACATTAGTGGTTGCTCTTTTTGCTAACAGTAAGTTCAAGTTTGATTCCCAGTTGCAATGATTATTAGCGTGTGTGCCTCAAGTTTCTGCTCAGCTTTCCTTATTTTGAGTTTTGTCCCTGGAAGAAATCCTAGTACAGGGGACCTGTGCTAACTGATAGCTGGGACAGGCTAGCTTTTATGAATGACCAAGCACAGTGGAAAATGGCAGTTAGTACAAGACGGGATGACTGCTTGGGGAAAAACTCCTGGCTGACTGAAGCAAGGTGAGAGATAGGAGTGTGCATGGATGTTTGGATTCCTTGCCTTTGAAGTGGGTATGGGTGGTTGGATTCCTAATGGAGTAAGAAATCAGGCAAAATGTCCTCATTTGAACCACTTGTGCACTGGCTTTACATTTATTTATTTGTTTAAGTACAATGCAGGTTTCAGGTGCTCAGACTTTTTAAGGTGACTTAGGGAAATCAGTAGAACTTTTGCTTATAAATGTTGTAGCAATATCAAGATTAGACCCTTGGTTTTATGTGAATTTGCTTGTAATAAAGGGAGCTATAAAAATAAAAAAAGAAATTCATAGACATTTCTTCCAGAAGTAGCAGTTCTGAGCAAATAACAGTGCTTAAAAGAATGTGACATTGTAAATACATCAATACAAATAAAAATATATTACAGCCCTTTAGGCTTGCTAGACAGTGGCTACATTAGTCCATTAAAGAAACCCTGAATTCACCCAAATGAACACAATTGTGAGCAACCATCCTGCTATTTTTACTAATGGGAATTGACTGTGTAACTATTGTAAAATGTTTCAACATCCTCTGCTTATGGCGAAGAAGTCCTAAAGCCAAAAATAATGGTACTCTAACACATACTGTAACTGGGGAATACCTGGGAAGGATGAATTCTTAATGACTAAGTACACCTTGTACATTTCTATTGTGGGTATGTGTGGCAGCACAGAGGGCAGACAGGAAAGGCAGAGAGGGGTCAGAGGCTTTTCAGATGAAAAGAGCACCTATCACCTGCCTGGAAGCGCTATTGCTCTAGGTAAAAACCTGTTTTCAGTGAGGATTAGGATGTTTCCTGCACTGCATCACTAATTGACTCTGGGGCAATATCTCTATGTCACAGAAGCTCACTCACTGCTCTGCCTGTGACAGTGGGAGCCACACTATGTGAAATATCAAAGCACTTCAGATGAGAGAGGAGCCTTCCATACACAGCAAACACAGACAGAGCATTCTTACTCTGATTCAGTGGGTATGATGGCAGTGGCTTTGCTGAAGGTAAAAAAATAATGAAGCATAAATGGTTTGAATCATATGTAACCGTAGAAACAGGAACCCTTGGAGCTCAGCCAAAGCTCCCTAGAATTGCTGGGAGTCTTTCCCTTGGCTTTAATGAGCACTGAATAAAACTCTTCTGATGTGTTTGACTCTTGCTCTAAGTTTCCTTTCCAAGAATGCTCTTTAAGGTCCTGATTGCAGAAAGCATTCTAGGCAGCACATAACCATGTTTATATACTCACTTCAAAAGAAAAACTAAGCAAATGTTGAGACTCTTTATTATCATCAAATATATCTAAAATGCTGTGTCATTCACCTCTGTAAGTCTGTTATACCCAGCGAACACCATAAATTTAGATGTTATGATAGTACAGTATGGGATGTACATCAACTTTAACATTCATAGTGGACCAGTTCAGTCAACTGACTTTACTGCATTGTTCAGAGCCCAAAGCATCAACAAAATAAAAAAAAAAAAGAAGCTCTAAATCAAGTGACCCTTGTGATTTTTATTTTCCAGTTATCATCTCCTGTTGATATGGAGCTTATTCAGGATATGCTGGGGTTTTCAAACTTATTTATCAACAGGTAGTCACTTAAATCAATGTTCCAATGTCCACATAAAATGACTCTGTCTGTCAAAGATGAAAAAATATTTTTCAGGCATTGTGGATTGTTTACTTATGTCCATAACTCCTGAACAATGGTTTTGTGTGCAAACTCCAATTTTTGTGTGAAAGACATCTCCACGCTTTCACTTAAGGTTTCTAGAAGCCCTAGCCATTGAGTCTGAACCTGCACTCCTTCACATTCAGAAATATTTGTGTTTGAGCTTCCAGTCACCTCAACAATCAATATACAGGAACCTAGGCCTCTGGAATTCGTGCTATGTGTTATAAGCAGGTCAAAACCTGGGACATATGCTCCAGCTGCTGACCCTGCTTTAAACTACTAAATTCTCAAGCTGAAACATTTTTTCTGTTAATCCTGGTTTTAAAAACTCAGCCATTGCCAACATTTTGTTCTGTAGAGTGTTTCAGATACTCTTCTCCTTAAGTGACTATACAACCCTTGGGAGTTTTTTTCTGCATTCCCTTTAACAGACTTCCTGTTAGCCTTTGGCCACCAGGATTTATAATCTCACCTGTACTGACACTCTACTTGTTGTGAAGTGCTACATGAGCATCAAAAGTAAAATCATAGAGTCTCTAGAGTTTTGTATCATTTACTAAGTGAAAATTAACAGAAGTATATCTATGACTGGCTATGCAACAGGATTTGGGAATTGACTCTTCCTGATTGCTGTGAAAGCTGACAACACTAATCAGTGGTTTGTCAGTAATCATTAAAAAAAAATGTGATGTGATGTGATGCCATGCAGTGTAATCCCCATGTAATCTTCTTCATGACTAGTATAAAATTTCTAATTGTTCACCTGCCCTCTTACGTTCCTCTACCCACCTTCTTTTTCTCCTCTTTTGAATGCAATCTGAGGTCTATTATTACTGTGATTAGCTGAAGCACCATGAAATAGCATGTGAGGTAATTACCCCATGGTAGACATTAACAGCTTTTATCATGTACTTATACATCATTAGCAATGCTTACAACATGTTTTCAATTTCTCAGAGTATAGAGGATGTGAGTTCGAATTCTCAGCAGATGTTATACCAGTGATGCATATAGGCTGTAGCTCCAGACTCTGGGTCAGAAATGAAACCTGGACATCAAATCAAGGACAACAACATTCATCAGTACAGGTGATTCTTTCAGGTAACTGTAGTTACAGATGAGTAATCTGTCTAGCAAACACTACCTGTAGAAGCAAAAAATATTTAGGCTTATAGAAAGATATCACTAATTCTCAGAGCTGTCAAATCTGCTAGCTCAATAAAGGTGAAGTTACTGTAGGTCCGTATCCACAGGCCCATTCAGTATCAAGGCTGAGTATGTATTTGCAGTAGGCATGCATGTATTAGCATGTGTATTAGCACTACACATGTGCATATACTCATGGCTAGCCATCCAGATTAACACAGACAGAATAAAAAAATGCACTCACACAAACACAAAGAGCACCAACACCCTCATCCTGTTTCCCTCTATCCTATTGTGATGAAGGCACAATCACAAGCGGGAAATATACATATACTCAAATATGTACAATGTGATTCCCTCTGGCACATGGGCTTAGACACACAGTCCATCCAGTACCTGCCTGTGGATCCCGATCTCCTGCATCTCCCAATCTCCTGATCTCTTGCCACCACCTGGACACGCAAGCCTCTGTGGCACCCAGTGCCACTCGGTTGCTGGAGCTCAGACCTACCAATGAACATGCACATGCACCCTGGATCCCTCCAGTAACTGGACTTAGACATTCAGCCTACCCATAGTCCAGGTCCCTGGATCCCCTGGACACCCAATTTACTTGCAGAGAGAGACACACACATATGAATAGGTCTAACAGTGGGTCCAAGACTTATGACTTTAAAGTAATGACTCCTAGGTACCATGGTATCTCCAGTTGCTGATGTGGACTTCATGATCCCTCTAGCAGCCAACCTGCAGACCACTCTGGTCGCTCCAGTATCCAGCTCAGACTGTGGTTTCTAAGCCACTTATTTTACTCACCAGAGAGGTATGCTTGCCACTTACTAGTGATTATGCACTATCATTCAGTCACACAACATGCACTCTGATCAATCTAGTTGCTGGCACCTTCACCTGTATGACCTGTGGTCTGACTTCCGGCTGCTGACACTTAGACCTCTATACTGGCATGTACACACAGAACAGAGAGTCCCCACAACCACAAAATGGTTAGAACTGAAGTCTAATAGGAAGAAAAATTGTTGAACATGTGCACACCATGGCCAGACCAGTAATCAGTTTGCTTATGACCTTTTATTCCCCTAAACCTCTATTTCCTTGCACTTTTTCCTCCCCAGAGCACCACTGATCCCTCCATTCCCTACCATTAGTTTGTCCTCTAGAATCTCCATCAAAGACCTCGTACAATCCTGAATTGCTCTCTCCCTACATCCCATAATGAGTCCCATACTCCAGACAGTGACCCCTTCAGTTTGTAAAGAGATTCAGAGAGCTGCCCCAGTTGGCATGTAATGATGGGTCTTGCCTTTAGCCCAGGGGGCTGATCCCTCTCCTGTGATAGCCCCAGGAGGGACCAGGGCAGGGTGTCCCTTTCTTTGATTAGATTATTGTCATTGTTCCTCTGTGCTTTTTTGTGTTTGTGAAGATGAGTTTTTAATCACAAGAAAGATTAAAAAGATTAAAGATTTTAAATCAGATAACTGTTAGCTAGTTTGACTGTAGTTTTACTTTGTTAGCTAGTTTCACTAGCTAACAAAGTGAAACTACAGTCCATATCTTCAGAAAGTGATTATGAACATTCCAAAGTAGCTGTACACTTTTCTCAGCCTCAAGCTAGGATGTAATGCTGTCTGGGAAAAAGTGCCCTTACAAGCTACTGTATAGTACTTGTCCAGACAGATTAAGGGTACTTTTTTGCTTCTGATACAGTGTGGCCATCAGGAGCCATGATCCTCACTACATCATAGCATCCCATAATGCAAAAAAATCAAGACTCTCAGCTGTTTTAAACTTCTGTATTATTCTTCTGCACTGTTCCTGCAGTAGATGAAACATTTTCTAATGTGGAATTTTAAAAAACTAGTTTGTGTCAGCATCAAAATCATGCTAGAATAGAGCTGAAAGGAAAAATATTTTACAACCAGTCTGCAGTTAAGACCTTGATGCATAATTATTCACAGTGAATAGGATTTGTTCTTGCAAGTCTTTTTATAAAGCATGTGTCTAGGTATTATCCATACTGAGAAAGACTGTGTAATAAGATGCTGTCACTTTTTTCTATTAAAGTGGTTGTGAACATATAAATAAAAGTTAGAAAATACAGTATCTGTTTTGCTGAGTGACTAACGTACGTGCAGTTCAGGAATTAAGCTGCTGAGGGTGAAGCCTGCACCTGCCTCTATAAAAAAAGGCAGCGTGGTAGGTAATTCCTGGAGAAACAGAAAAACATCTAATGGCAAATGAATGGGACTACATATTTTCTCCCACCATATTTGCTAAATATCACTTCATTTTGCAGGTTTAGGATTAAAATAATATTGATGGGCAAAAGCAGTTACAGGAGCTCTGTTTTACAGAAACGGACAATAATAAAGCAGTTTGGAAGGGACTTTTCCAGGTCATTTGGGCCAACTCTCCTCTCAAGGTAGATCTGCTGCTCAGAACCATCTTCAATCAAGTCTTGAAGACCCACAAGGATGGAGGCTGCCCAGCCTTTCTGTGAAACCTGTTCCACAGTTTTAGCAATGTCTTGGTCATAAATTTGTCTTATGTCTATCTAGGATTTCCCTTGAGGCAGCTTGTGTTGCCTCTTGTGCTCTCACTGTGAAACCCAAGAAGGGTCTGTCTCTGTCTTTGCTATAGTCTTTCATTAGGTATTTGAAGACAACAATAACATTTCCACTTAGCCATTTCTTCTTAAGGCTGAACAAGTCTCAAAATGTCCAAAATCTCATTTCAACTTCATCAGTGCAGTATGTCATATACATGCTGAGTCCTCAGATTTGCTGCTTGCTTCACAGAACAGCAACCTTGGGCTTGAGATCAAAACCAATCACAATAATACTTAGGATTTATAAATACCAGTACAGTGCTGAAAACACTGGGGCTGCTATACAAGTATGTATCGGTATTTTCAGGAAAGAACATTAGCTCCTTTGAGAAGTAGTTGCCTGCTGCCTGGATGTGATCTAAAGTTTCTAAGGATAATTCTTCAATGAGTGGACTTTTTGTGGGCACATAAAGTTGCCCGTTGTACTTATTTTTTCAGTGAAAGTGAATTGGCTCCAAAGGGCACTCAGGTGCTCCGTGCAGAGTAGAAAAATGAGAGTGAATCAATATCAGATAAAATGTGCATCATGGGGCAGAAAATGACTATGGCTACTACAGACACAGAGCTACAGCTTGCCATGAGTAGCATCATACTAAACCAGACTGAGACATGCATTTATTAAGGAGGAAAAAATGAAAAGCATAATTTGTTTCAAAATTTCATGATCTAAGACTTCCTTCATGAAAAAAAAACATTTGTGAATCTGGACAAAGAGCAGGGGAAACTGCACGGGACTGCTCTGGCTTCTGTCTGTTATATTAAGGGCTTCCTGCCAAAGCTTTCTTCATGGTCTATCTTGAGTCGTACATAGTCTTATCATAGAATCATAGAATGGTTTGAGTTGGAAGGGACCTGTAAAGATCATCTATTCCAATGCCCTTGCAGTTAGCACGGACATCTTCAACTAGATCAGGTTGCTCAAAGCCCTGTCCAACCTGATTTTGAAACTTTCCAGGGGTGGGTGCCAGTGTTTCACCACCCTCATTGTAAAAAAAAATTCTTCCTCATACCTAGTCTGTTACCTAGTCCTGCACTATCCATAGTCATTTTATTGGTTTACTTGAAGAAGCGCAGGTATTCAAATTGCATGCTGCACTTTGAGAAAAAAAAAAATAAAAAATTATATATTGCATAAGCTGAACCATAACAATTTGTTCCAACCCAAAGAAAAGTTCAGAATAAGCACACACAGCAGTGACATTTTGAGATTTATGAAGCTAAAGTTAGCTGCCACTGATGTGGAATGAAAAAAAGCTATGAACAATTTTTCTATGACAGACTGCCCAATAAGATTCAGAAAGACTTTTTTGTTTATTATTCATTGCTAAGGAATTTAAAACTGACATTTCTACAATAAATAACCTATGATTTGTAACTGTTAAATACCTAAAGGGAATTTTTCACTGGATGAACATTAGATATTACATTGCATGTTTGATGACATCTGGTTTTTTGTATTAATGTCTTAATTTCTGTATTTGGGTACTAACAGAGCACATGGGCTGTTTCTCTGGGTTCAATTTGGATATATCTATTAACTTCTAGAAATTATCTTCTTCTTCCTCAGTTCTGTCCTGCTTAAACGTTTGCATCCACACATGTGGAAGACTGGGTCTTTATTCTTACTTGTTTCTCCATTTTGTTTATAATTTTGGAAAAATTTTTATTAACTCTGCAATTGCGTTCATACAGACTGTACCATGGATACAGAGCTCAACAGCTGGCAAATTATGATCTTAATAGATTTTAAAACCCATATCTCGTACATATGAAAAATTAAACATATTTTATAGCATATGTAATAAATCTACAAAATATGGTGGTTTTGTAAAACATATTACATAGCATAGGGTAAAAAGTAGAAATGAGGAAATACATTCAAGTTCAGAAATTATGTCATTCAAGCAAAATAGACTTTAATTCCTTTATTCAAGATTTAATACAAACCGTGATCATTAGCTAATCAATTTATCACTTTCCTCAGTAACTTTCAGTTATGTTCAATTTTTTCCAAACCTTTTTATATTCTAAAGTGAAAAGCCATTAAGACTTAGTTTGGTTTACTTAGGAAGGAAGAATTTTAATTGTTTTGCCATAAGGTAATCAAACTTTATCATGTGCACACATAGCTGAAATAGCATAAAATAATTTAATATTAACTTAAACAAACTTAAGAAGTTTGTAGAAGTTTTTACAGAATCACAGAATGGTAGGGGTTGGAAGGGACCTCTGGAGATCATCTAGTCCAACCCTCCTGCCAAAGCAGGTTCACCTTGAGCAAGTTGCACAGGCCTGCATCCAGGAAGGTTTTGAACACCTCCAGAGATGGAGGCAGCCTGGGCAACCTCTGGGCAGCCTGTTCCAGTGCTGTTACCCTCATAGTAAGGAAGTTTTTCCTCATGTTTAAGTGGAACCTTCTGTGTTCCAGCTTGTGCCCATTGCCCCTTGTCCTATCGCTGGCCACCACTGAAAAGAGTCTTGCCCCATCCTCTTGACACCTGCCCTTTGGATATTTATAAACATTAATAAGGTCCCCTCTCAGTCTTCTCTTCTCTAGGCTAAACAGACCCAGCTCTTTCCCCTTGTGACACAAGCTCTTACCTCTTGTACTTTTGTCAGTTGCTCTGAATACTGTACTGTATCTTCCAGTTTCCCAAAACCAATCAATATAGTTGTTTTATTTGTGTTCAAAGTAGCCTTGGAGAGAGGAGATAACAGATGTTTCTTAGTAAAATATGTTGGCTTGTTCTAAGAACTGCTTTTAGAAACTAAGTTGATCAGGAAAAGATTCAAACCTGCAGTGAACATTGCATGTAGGAGAATCTGATGGGAATGATGCCAACTGCTTCCTGGTTTCAAGTTTTTCAGAGAAAAAATATACATTGAGTTTCAATATATTATTAAGTTCATATTTTTCCAGATACAATTTCTAATTTTCCTCTTTACGATTAAGCAGAAAAGACTTAACCTCTAATCAGATTAGAAGTCAAATTTAGTTACTAATTCCAAGTATGAAATACTGTTAGCAGTTCATGGAGTCACATTTTCAAAAAGAGGTTTTTAAGATATTAATCATGTTATCTTCCCAAGGAGCAGATGATTTGGATTCCACAGACCTTAAATATAGATAGAAGGGTCTGGGACCCTAGTACAAAGTGAAGACAGTGGCATTGGATAAGCTACCACAGAAAGTAATTGATGGAGAGTACTTCCATTCTCAGTAATCTCAAGCCTAACACTGTCTTTCTCTTAGCATTTAGAAGGGGATGAAATGTGGAAAGTCAGAGCCTGAGTAAGGAAAAAGCAGACAGGTACCCAGGCAGTTCCATCTGGGAAACCACACTGACAGAAAGGCATTAGAAAAGAGAAGCATGACTGATTAATGAGGAGAGAGGCAAAGAAAAGAAAAAAGCAAACAGCTGAGAACTGAAATAGAAATCAGATAAAAAAGGTCAAAAGGAGAGCTCAAAGTACAATGAAAGTTGTGGTGAATGGCAAAACTACTTTGTGAAAAAGAACTCCACTGTTAATTTGTCCTTCTCTGGAAGGGAACTGGCAGGAAAAGGAGTCCTTTAACAAAAGACAGTAAGAACAGTCTCACTTGGATAGCTGGCATGCGCTGTAGGTCAAAGTAATATGATTTAAAGAACTCAAAAGGATGGTATTGACTCACAAAGCAGCAGGCTAAAGGTCACTTAATTAAATTAAAGACCACCCAGGATTCAGAGGAAACTGAGAAACACAAATGAAAACCTGGAGGACCCTCTTACAGATAGTGATTAAAATAAGTGAAAACAAAAGCTTTGTCATTTTAATGTTTGTCCCTTTTTGATAAAAAGGAATGATACTTCTCTTTGTGTGACACATTGTCTCCCCAAATGTTTGTGTCTCATATTAGCCATTACTGGATAAGTGCTTCAGCTAAATTCAGTACATGCGTTTACATTAGCATCTGCATTTGGATCGGGAGTGCACTTTTGAAAGCAATCCCATAATAGTCCTCACATGCCCTGCTTCAGTTCACATTGCAAAACTTCTTGAAGCACACTAACTAGATATCTTTTGGATGCAACTAAGCTTGTAAAAGCATCCCAAGAGTTAATCTAATGAGCTCCAGCTGCTAACAAGCATCCAGACTGTGGCACTGGACTAGAGGTGGTCTGCAGTGAAACCCTTTGAAATGTATTTAGCAAGGGCATCAGCCCTCAGCATGAGCTGTTGTGCTGCACAAGTCTGCTCCCCCTGGGCTGCACTGTTTGCTAATATAGATACAACCTCAGTGTGCACAGAGACAGACACATATCGTGGATAAATGTTAGTATTTTAAGTTTTATACCATGGGCACTGAAAGCAAATTAAAGGTCTTTACTGAGCTAGAATTAATAAAAAAAACCCCAAACAAACAAACAAAAAAAAAAAACCCAAGCAAACAAGTTAAGGCTATTTGGAACTGCTGACTTTAGATATCTCATTATTTGATTGAAAATGAGTCCTACAGAGTGACTCAGAGATATAGATAAATAACCAAGCATGAATAAAATATTTCCTTTTTGTGAACATTTTAAAACCTGATATATGAATAGATTATTAGATGGTCTTTAGCATCAGTATATTTCACACTGTATTTCCTTGAGCTTACTGTTGCCATAATATTTACCCAGATATTTTAAAAGGGATTGACTGGCATCAATGCAATAGTCAGGCAAAACAAAGGAAGGAAGAATGATATATATTTGAGTTAAAGGTTTTCTGGCTGCTCTGTCCGCATGCTTTTATTCACACTAGATTTTCCCTTCACAAAAACACTGAAAACTGCTAGGGCTTATTCTGATAGACGGCACCTTCTTCACTCTTTTAAGCATCAAGGCAATCCTTGTATCAATTATTGTATCTCTTGTACTGTTGTGAGAAGCACTCAAAGCAAACTTGTGCCTGGGCAAGCAGGGTAAGGAAGAACCATCTTTTTATCATTTTCCATGTATTTAATTCATACTTCCAATCAAGAAACAGTCACTGCTGCAATAAAGAAGTACTCAGTGTTTGTCAGTCTTACCTTCGGACTTATGTCAGATTAAAGGTTGGAAAAGATCACAGAGTTAAAAATATCAGCATCTCTGTTTTGCAGGGGGAGAATCTGGCTTCATATTTCAGGAAGGCAGTGGTTCCTCATGGATCACTCTAAAGGAGTATGATTTGTCTAAGCTCCTGGGGCACACACATATATCTGCTGCGGTGAACAAGTTTTCTAAAGGTCAGAGAAATGCCGGTATAAGAGCTCCACAATACAGTCACCACACAGGCAGGAGGTTTATAACCAAGAAACCAGCTATGACCATGAAATCAATGTACTACAATGATGTCTGCATTGGGTACCACTAATCTGTGCTTTGTGGACTCTAGCACTCCCACAAAGCAGACATGCACATTAGCAAGCTTGTTTGGATCAAAGGTACTTCCGTAGTGACTTTCTTGACCATTCCCATTTACTGGGCTCTGGTTCAAATCCTAGAGTTTGTAGCCAAAACAGAGGCCAAAATAGAGTGATGTAGACACCGGAAGAACCTATTAAATTTCACATATTTTTTTTCTTTTCAGTATGTTTTTGGTTATAAAAGTTCCATTATTTCTTCTTTAGAAGTTATTCATAGGGAAAAAAAAAGAAGAGAAAAGAAAAATGTTTGGAGAAGTGCCTGACTGATTGCATTGGGAACAGTAGACTAGAGCAAGCATTTTAAAAGTTAATATGAATTTTGCAGGGAATTTTTCTTCAAAGTCACTTGAGGGCCAGGAAGGTGAATTTGACTTCATTGTTAGAATTAGCTACATTATGAAAGCTAATTGCAAATAACCTTTCAAAGCTGCTTGCCAAGAATTCCCGCTGTAATCAAAAGTCTGGACAGAGATTTATTGAAAACACAAACAGGTTTATGCCTAGATAAATTTCCTCTGGGAGAAAATTAAGGAAGTAAAGATCTTCTAATAGGAATATCAATTATTTCATAGTGATACCACCAATGAGGAGGTCTAGTTAAATGCAGATAGCATGAAATGAGAGGGGAAATGAGATTTACTTAAGTATATGGAAATTTTAGTGTTTAGGCTGATGCTTGGGAAGGGATGTTGGTATGGTTAATCCCAGCTGTTCAACAGGTTTTGCAGTAGGGAACTTGTTCCTTGTACTCTGCCCCAGTGCTTTGCATGGGGCAGAGGCTGGTTGTTAGGAAAGGCATTTGTTATATCTAATACACTGATCCCTGGGATCTTTCAGTTCATCACTAAGACATGCCAGAAATGAGGATGTGCTGCACAAGTCTGTGTGAACTCAGGTTTCTGTTCCTGGCCTGTGGTTAAGTATCTTTTAAAACCTTATGGATTCAGAGTATGAAGCCACTTTCTGCACTGAGGTGTTTGCTTGGTTTTCTTTTTTTTGTTCCCCTCCCTCACCCCCACCCCCAAGCCGCCGCCCTGGATTTTTGTTATCATTTATTGGAGAGAGTGAGGGGATAGGAAGCTAAAGTACTCCTGGGAGTAGGTCAGACACCCTGTTTTTCCCTTATGCCTTTGCACATGGGTTCAGGACTCTGTTTTAACCCATGGTTGCCACCTATCAGTTGCACAAGGACTTGATCTGAAATGGAGAAGAGCTTTTCCCAGTACCCAAGTTATGTGCTCACTGGGAAACTCTCTTTGACCTGAGAGGATGTAGGCTGAGGAGTATATAGAGGCAGGATTTTCTGATTCCTTAAGAAGTGCTTCAACAGTAGAGTACAAAAAAAAAAAAAAAGAAAAAAAAAGACTAGGAAATGTCATAACTCCTGGTAAACCTAATAGCAACTGAGGAGTTAGGAGTGATTTGTGGATGCCAACTAATGCAGTCCTCTAGGGCTGACTCCTGTTAACCTTAGAAAAGAGGTAGATGTGGAGGAGCAATTCCTCTTGCCCAGTATCTGTAATTTAATGTAAGCTAGCTGTGTTGGACATTTCCTCTGTTGGTGAGGAGATAGGTACATAAAAATACCTTGTAATCTAAGATGGGAGTAATGAATCAGTCTCCAGAGATTCATAGCCTTTTACAAAAGTTACAGAGTGAAAAAATGTCCCACCATTCAGGTGAGTAAAGTTAGATGAAATCAATCACAGCCTGAATTAATCATGAAATGAAAGATAAGGATGTTACGGCACAGGTCCATAGGCATAACACTTACGTATTATAGAAAGCTAGTGCTTAAGACCTTGGTTTGTCACAGCATTGCTTCCCTTTCTTGCTTAGCCCCAGCTTGAGTATAATCTCCTCATGACTTCTCACAGTAGTGTCTCAACAATTGCTTGTTGCTGGTAGGGCTTCATGTCATATACTCTGTTTTACAATGCATCAGCAGTACTCACAAGACTAGTAAGAGGATGACATGCTCCTGAAATCCCTTACTAAAATTATTTATTTTTTTTATTTCTGGAAAGCACTGCGTGTGCCTAAGTTGACTGCTGGATATTTTCTGAACAGTTGGTTGGTGCCACTGCTAATGTAAACCAGAACTGTGGTACATCATTCACTGCTCATTTTGAAAGTAGGTGCTTGCATAAAATGCTGCCTGAGTCCTTTAATGACCTGCAGGTTATTTCCAGTATCTAAGTTGTAAGCTGGATGCTATATAAACAATAACGATTGCCAAGCTTCTTCTTTTGTCTTGCAAATTTTTGAACTAAAGAAGGCATTTCTGGATGCTGAAAAAAAAAGATGCTTCAATATAGCATCACTGCTTCAGAATGAAGAAATATTATGTAAGGAAAGAAGCAAACAAAAAACCCCAAACCAACAAAACCAACAGTAAAATGACAATGACTACTGGAACAACTAGAAGAATATGCAGACAGTGAACATATTTGTAGAAAAGACTCAGGTTTTGTTGTTTGTTTGTTTGTTGTTTTTTTTTTTCCAAAAAGACTTGTCCTTCCTCTTGCATTTCCATTATTTCACCTGTATTGAAATTGAAAAAGAATGTTTTAAACCAGGTTTTGGAATACTAGAACAGATCAATAAAATGGATACTAAAATGTTTTGATCAAAAGAAGACAGACAAAATTTGTGAAGTCCCCATAAGCATGACATGGCAAGACTGAGCTGCTGTGGAGTAACTAACTAACTGCCTTCTGCATGATTTCCTGGAGAAAATACTATGTTCCATTCACTTATGAACCTGTCAGGATTCTCAACAGCTTTTTTTGTCTGTTTAATATCAGATAGGATGACCTTAACAGCATTTACAGCTAGCCAATATATGAAATAATGTCTAACATATGCAGCAATTCCATGGTCATACTCACAGAAATATTTTTTTAAAGTCTCAGTATTTTTTTACATTTATTTAATGTTATGGTGTATCTCTGTAATTATATCAGACTTTAATAGAGGCTGAATTTCAAATGAACCAATTTTTTGTTGGTTCTTAAGAGAAGCATTACAGTATTTTTGAAATGATATGTATAATAAAAGTTATTCTAATAAAAGATGTTATTTATTTAAACAATTTGGTTTCCTTGTTTTAATAAAGTTGCTTCAATATTGTCAAAAAATATCACGTCATTCCTCAATTAACAGAAATATTTCATATTTAACTTGACTTTTCATATATTAGTAATCACTTACAATGTCATTTTATTCCTTATATATATATAACTATTGTTTGTCAGATAACAGTAATGGGAGCAATGAATAATAGTTATGCTCAGGCAAGTGTAGTAATTCCTCATATTTTGTTGTGAAATATTTATGCATGAGCTTTGTAAAAGGCTTTTTTCATTTTAGGCATTAAAGGACAAAGTGGACCCAGAGCCCAGCAGATAAAAGGCATTTTTTTTACTTTCCTGAGAATTTTAAGGGCTTGAAGTGCAGTTGCTGCCCAGTCAGTGCCTTGGTTATCCAGAAACTAGGGCAATGTCTGTCACCATTACACTGTCATTCAGAACTTATGTGGGTTTCTGCTGCATCCACAAAACAGTTAATTTTTGGCCAACCACAGAATCTTGCATGAGCTCCCCAGTCCATCACTGGGAGGAGCTGTGAAATGAGCCATAACCAAAATACAACAACTTGGCTGTGGCTTAAAGTGCAGTAAACTGTTTGTCATACTTAACAAATGAATCTGGTTTATATGAATATATTTAGAAATTTGTGTGCATGGGTGCATGTGGTGCATGTGTGTATAAAACTATATTGTGTCAACAGGAAGGAGAAGAAAAAAGGTCTTATGGTCTTAAACAGTTTTTGGAAACTATTGCATTTTATACAGAATTTCTGTCATTCTAGGAAAAAAAAAAATACTCTTTGCAACCCAAAGCAGAAAGAAATGACATTACTTTGTAACTTGCCTTTAATCACACTGTTGCAAGAATACAAAGTACCAGGACTCCATACATGAGTCACAATAACAACCACTTACTAAAGACTGGGTGCACAGTAAAATCCCTAGTTGCTGACATTTAGATGAGCCTTCCTGAGAAAATATAAAATAAGTTCAGATATAATCATAAAGACAAATGGAGATTCTTAGAATTGTTCCTAAGGGGACAAGATTAAGGCCCAAGGGTTATGTTTATCTTGGCTAGGACTGATGGAGGGAAATGGAGGTTTCCTAAAACTATGCTTAATTGACTCAATAGTTCATTGCATAAAATCAGTAAACAAAATTATAGGTGTATGATGTACTACCTTCCAAGCCCCCAAAAGAAAATAACACTTTCCATTAACTGAAGACAAGGCAAAATTACCATAATAAATTGTATTATTTTTGCATATTTATTTGCACTTTTATCCTTATCTGTTGTGGAAAACATTCTAGTCTGTCTATACAACTTCTGTCACTCATAAACAAAACATAGTGGCTGTGGTGAAGTCAACGATATTCTGTCAGAATTCCTGTTACATACACATATGTCCCAGAGGAACCCAATGTACGCATAACAGATATTAATTAAAGGGCAAGATGTATCTGCAGCAAGATGCCTGCTCTCTAGTGTTAATTCAGAATGACAGTTTTTTCACTGGAAAGTCAACTGCCAAGAAATGGTTCATGCTGAATTTGACCAAGCATCATGTCATGAAAGTAAACACTTTTGTGATGTTAGACTCCACATGATCAGGACTTGAAAAAAGATTCCATAGGTAAAGTCTTAATTGTTTCCCCCAAAATATTGTCTGTATACATTATTTAGGGAAATTTAGTGGCTCTAGGGAGTACTTTTAATGAAAGATGTTTAGTGTAATTAATTTAAAAACTACTAAATTTGAAAATTTAAAAATTTTCAAACCAGTCTGGTTATTTGATGTACTATTTTTTGGAGGATAGAGTTTCCCACTTCAAGCAGTTACTATTTTTACTATTTAAATCTTTCTGTCAGTCACTGATGTTAGTTACTCTTAGTGAATGTTGTCACTGCCATTTATTTTTCCTGGCTTCTCTTACAGTTCAGGGCTCCCACTGCATATTTTACACAGCTCAGCACTGACAACTAGATACTTACAGCAATCAATTTTAAAAACAGACAAATAAACAAATTTTTAAAAACCACCTCCCCCCCAGCCCCCAACATTCAGTAAAATAGGAAAGCTGGAGGCCACTTTTTGTTTCTTTTTAAACTATAAATATCCATTCATAAATCTCTTTGCCCTGAGCTCTTTCACCACAATGTAGCATTTGAGTGCAGCCACTTCCACACTTGGAGCACAGATGAATCTCCCATGTTTTTCTCTAGCATTCTGGTCACTAATGTATTCTCCCTGACTTTATACCTTCTCTGTTCTCAATGTACCTCTTCATATGCCTGTATATATATATACATACAAGAGTCTCCCATACCTTAAGAAACATTCCTATGCATTAGGCTTGTGCAGATGACATGTTCTCTGGCTCCTTCCAACCCAGGTGTCTCATTCTTCAGTGGATACAAACACAGCATTTGTACAGAGGTCTTAAAAGTTCCTATCTGTGTGCACTTAACAATGTGGGGCTGCATTTTCCCTTATGCTTCAGGCCAAATGTGGGTCCCTGGTTCATCATTACAACATTTGCTAACACAAAAATAAATAAATAAATAAATAAATAAATAAATAAATAAATAAATAAATAAATAAATATATTATGACTCCATGGCGACAGCAGTATTAGTAGACAAAGTCGATAGGAAATGGATGAACTGAAGAAAATGGTGCTATGTCATTAACAAAATCGTTATGCACCTAACATCTGCTGTAACAAGCCTTTCTTTTAGTTTGCTGTGAGTTGGTGAGCCCAAACTTGTTCAGTTATTGGCCATGACCATTACCACTAAGCTTTTTTCTGGGTGCACACTAACATTACTCGTTAAGATCTAGACAAATAAGATTTAAGGGTAAATAACTGTAAATGGTCAGTTCTGGTAATCAAATACTTCCTTTCTCTCTCCCTATCCCTGATACTCAGCCAGGTGGTATGACTTTCAATTCAGTTGAAATAATAAGGTCCTCTTCAGGAATTAGGATCTGTTGAAATGTTAATACTGTTCACTCTCCCTGTAAAATTCTGAAAGTTAAGAGCAGAATTATCTTATCTTCAGATTCACAGAAGGATAATTGACAACTGCTATAATTAAAACTGATTGAAGGACATCATTATCCAATCTCAAAAATTTAAAGCAAACAATAGTGGAATACTGAAAGAAGTATAAAACACTATATCTTGAGTATCTTTTAAATATACATATACATGTAAATATGAACATTTATATGTATAAGTATGCATATGCCATGTGCCAATAAATTAGAGCATTTATTATTTATGAAGTAAGAGTAGAGAAACAGGATCTCTAAAAGCTGTTGTGCCTACACATTATAGTATCCTATTGATCAGATGGACAGCTAAAAGTTACTAGAGATCTTAAAGCTAATCATCCAAGATAACCTAAGGCAGTTATGTCAGCTCTCTCTTTAGCTGATGGAGAGAGAGTAGTACCTTCAAAGGGCAATTAATCTCACCTCTCTTTGTTTCTTATTTCAGGATGAGATGAATAACGTTCAGGAATTATCAAAGAGACTTCCTTCAGCTACACGGAGAGCTCTGATGACTAACTCGGGTGACTGAAGTTAGGTGAGGTGAACTACTCTCTCTCAAGGGGTTGCTGACTTTGATATTTATTTAATTGTACCTCACATAGAAGATGTTCTAACAATCCATGTATTATAAAGACAGCAGCTTCCAGAGGTCACTGAGCTATTCATCTAGTTTGAAACTAGACTTGAAACAGTACAGAACCACTTGGCATATGAATTACGACCTTTTCAAATGATGGAAGTAAGTGACTCCTAAAAGAATATTAGTGAAGGAATCAGATGTGACTGTAATGTACTAGAAGAGCAATCCAACACTTGTTTTGCTCTTACTAAGGTTTATTGAGTGCTCATGTAACTGAATTAGTTTTATATTTGCATTTTTATTAGGGAAGATGACATTGAAAGCAAACTTCTGTGTAATGCACAAGTGCTTCATTGAATTATTTGCTTTTTACATCTATTGTGTGTAACCCATTTAACATCAGACAGCAACTTGGCAACATTTCTCTCTCAATATGTGTGAAAGTCTTGAGCAGTGTAGTATTTATGTATAGGTATTGAATGCCTTGTTCAGAAGTTAGAGAGGCTGTCTCATAGACAAACTCACCTTCACTTTCCCGATCTCTTTTTTCCATCAATGATCCCACAGGATGGCTTTTTGCAAGCATTAGAGAACATACACCTAATACACCATTTTTAAGATGTCAAGCAGATTGTATTATTCATTCACCCATGAATACTTTGATGGTATCTGTGTGTACTTTGTCAGATGAGCTATTTCAGACTCTCCTCTATTTATAAGGCATCTTGCACAGTTCTCATGTGATTCATTTGTACTTGGTGAATTGGTACTGGGAGGCAACAATATATCCCTCCTCTACCACTAGAAATTTGGTTTGCAGCATGATAGATGAAAGAAGAAAGGATGAGCAAGCATTTCAAGACCTATTCTTTTGTATATAAGACCAGATTTGAAAGGAAAAAGTAGTATAGCAGTTCTGGTCCTGTTCCTGTGACCCAGCTTGTCCCACCACTCGCTGGATATAGACCCCTGTAAAGACAGCTGGGCAGGCTTTGCTGTTCAGGTTACAGAGTCCAACCCTTTGATTCAGTCATTGCCTAAATCTCATGAATGCAACTGCTGGTCCATTCGTGCATATCATGCAATGCCACTTCACAGATCTCTGTCTCCTTTATGTGATGACCTTATCCCGTGGACTTCTCTTCAAGTGATTTTCAAAGAGGAGAAAATGATGAAAGCAGGATTTTGGAGAGAGCCCCGGGTACAGTGACAGATGCTAGACCAACTGCAGCTCTTACCCTGTCCTTTCTGTCTAGAGCATGTCTATTTTTAGAACACATATACTTCTTCCCTTCCCCTTCAAACATACAAAAATTTCATTATACAATTAAACTTAAATACAGAGTTTTAGCTCACAGATCCTAATTTTTCCAATGGGTCATAGGCAGGGACAATTTTCTTTGCTGATGGTCCCAAAAGACATACAGATCCACATGAAAGCTTGTTACCAGCTGTACTCCTCATATTGTAGAGCACTCAAAGAGCAGTGCTCTTCCATGAGTAACAAGCAAAAGCCACACAGCACAATATCCTCCTCCCCAAATCTCTGCACCTCAGCATGCCTCACACTTGCCCCATTCATGCTGCTGACAGAAACCTTCTCTCTTCTCGCTCAACACTCAGCCTCCCTCTGTGGCACAGCAGTAGTCATTGCCTGCTTCCCCAGCATGAATACTTCTCAAGCACACATAGTCTTTCCCAGGTACCCAGCTATGGCATTAACATGTGATGGAGCACTTCTAACTTGCTATAAAAAAAGTCAAAATCAAAATCTCTTTTCCATATGGGTTCTCGTGGAAGAGGATCCCAGAATCACAAAATGATTGAAATTGGAAGGAGCCATTCCAGGTCACCTAGTCTAACTCCCCTGCTAAAGCAGGTTGCCCAGAACTGAGTCTAGTTAGGTTTTGAACATCTCCAAGAACGGAGACTCCACAACTTCTCTGGGCAAACTGTGCCAGTGTTTGATCACTCTTACAGAGAAAAAGTGTTTTATTATCTTCAGATGGTGCAGACCACTCAGGCAACATGATCCAGAGGTAGGCGGGAGTTGGGAAAGAACTGGATCCAGAATTTTTATTTTTATATCTTTTTTGCAGCCTCCAAAGTAGACTTTTATACCAGAGCCTATCAGATTCACAGTAGTCAACCTTTAGAGTCAATGAAAAGAAACAGACAGAAAAGTGACTCATCAGACCTGTGCTTATGTCCCAGAAATGCTTATTTCTTTCTACAGACTTAATGGGAGTTGAAACAGCTCTGATGTAGCTTCTCTTTCATATGTTTTCTGATATCCAGAAACCAAAGGAAACTTGCACAAGATTTTTCAACAAATGTAGGTATCTGCTATTTGGATCAAGGTCTGAAATTTTTATATGCCAAAATAAGTCTTAATTTCAGATAGAAAAGCACTTAAGCCTTCTGCTTTACAGTAAAAAAAAAAAAAAAAGAAAAAAATCAAAACATCAAGTAAAGGTTTTTTCTCTATAATTTGTGGAAAAATTGCAACTTTATCCCTGCTTTTTAGCAAAGATCTGTTGTTTGGGTATTCTCATGAAAGCTTGTGAAGAAATTACATGTTATATTTTCTGGAAAATTCCAGAAAATACTAAATTTGATAATTAAAATTACAGTTTCATCAGAAAAAAAAAAAAAGAAAAAGAAACAGCACACTTGTCTGCATATTTGTACACTTAACGATGTGTTATACTTGCTTCTTTTTCCAGTTGTTGATCAAAGGATGAATTTGCAAAATTCATTGTTCCGCGAACGTTACTCTCTGTGTTGTGTGAATTAGTGAGGTTTGACAAGGATTTTTTTTGGCAAGAACTGTAGGAGAAGGAAGGATATGAGTCAGAGAAGTCAGAACAAAACCAAAGTCTAATTTTGGTGAACGAAGAGGATTTTAAGCAGCACTTCACCTTTAAACTGTGCACAAATGATAGATGCATTGCATGATGAGTGCATTTAGAATAATCCAATATTTATGAAGATTCATGAATTAAGAGTAATTTTCTGTTCACACATTTCAAATGTAAAATATTGATACACAGGATTTTCATTAAGATTATCCTTACACGATTCAGGCTTTCAAACATTCAATTCTTCTGGATTGTTCCATCACATTTATCTTGTGGATAAAGGCAATACTAATTCTTTTTCCTGCCTAAGAGGGACTATGTGTTCACATCTGTAACCATCAACAGTCCTTTGACAATAAGTTCTCCAGTGCAAAATATACTAATTAGGGTAAAGTTAAACTCTGGCATGTGATCCAAGACCCAGGCAGTCCAAAGAGCTTTCTGCAGAGCAAGCAGAGCTTGCCAGGCACCTCTTCAGGGCAAGCTTGAACAAGCTGCTCTGTTAGCAGAAGTAGCAGCACCTATGTCCCCATGTCTTCCTGTCTTCTATACGAGTTCTTTATGTCTAATAAGACGCAAACTCCAGTTAAGACTTTCTTACTGTTTGAGAATTCCATCAATGTTCTTGTTAGCTGATACTCTGTGGAGAGCTAGGTTGGTAGTTTTTTCCTTAGCTTGTCAGATATACCAACATCTGGTTTTCAGGAAACTTGTGGGGATACAACTTCTCCACCATCTATTTTGCTGTCTGACTTAGAAATGGAAATCGGAAAGTGCCCAGAAGGATAGCAGAGAGACTGGTTTTATTTGTTTGTGGGGTTTTTTTTGTTTGTTTATTTATTTATTTTTTTTAGTGAGAGGTTGAGGGGATGAAAACTAGGCACTGACTTGTGTGCATGTGTATAAATTGCATCTATGTGTGTGTATATAAATGTAAGCATGTATTTTGCATAAAATACATGGATGACCTCAGAAGTCACACACTTCAGGCTGCCAGATTTAAACTGCATGCTGAGAAGGGGTGCAGGCAGAGTTAAACACCAAGCACAGGGATTTGTCTGAAATTATCTGTCTCTCCAGAGTATGGGCACCTGAGCCAGGGCAACTGCTGCAGATCTGAACCTGACCCCAACTGAAGTCATACACCCCATTTCCTGAGAAAAATGAGCAGGGTTTATCTCGCATGCTGCAGCAGTGAGGCCTGTCTTTTCTACTTTCTGGTTTCTTTCTACTGGAAATATCTGCTTTGAGGAGGTTTGGGAGCTGCATCCTTTAGAGTAGGGGTCCTCAGACAACGGCCCGTGGGCTGGATACGACCCCCCAGGGTCCTCAATCCAGCCCGCCAGTATTTACGGAATTTCCCGCTCCCCGCCCCCCCCCCCCCCCCCCCCCCGAATTGGGAGGGGAACCAAGCAGCCGCAGATGACTTCCTGCCACTTAATCTGCTTCGGCCTCCTCAGAGCTCAAGCACCTGCTGGGACTGGGCTGGAACCAGCGCCTCGTCCTTGACCTGCTCTCACCCAGAGGGCGGTTCTTGGCTACAAACTGTGCCACCACTGCCCCGTCCTCCTCCTCCGCGATGCGAGGCTGGCAAGAGGCGCGGGCATCTCCTCTGCCAGGCAAGCTCAGTCGGTAGCCTCTGGACTGTGAGGTCCAACCAACTCGGGCGAATCGCCAGAGCCTCGGCGCGGCAAAGTTCCTTCAGTCCCTTCTGGCCACCCTTTCCGGACTGCGCGGCCAGGCTGAGGAGGGGGGTGGTGGCATCAGCGAGGTGGGTGACTCCCCCTTCTCTCCCTCCCTCCCTCCCTCCAGCTCCCAGGCAGGACAAGCGAGCCAGCACCAGTGGGAAGCGCGCACCATCATGTCAAAAAAAGAAAAACTGACTCCGAGTGCAGGGTATTCCAAGAAAAGTGGACTCCTGATTATTTTTTTCACGGAGTACAAAGAAAGAGCTGTTTGTCTGATATGCCGGAATTCAGTGTCTGTGTTCAAGGAATACAATTTGTGTCAACACTACGAAACTCAACATAAAGATAAATATGATTCTTTGGTCAGACAAGTGAGAAAAGATAAAATATTAAGACTGAAACATGGATTGACAACTCAGCAGAATACTTTTATGAAGCAAAAGCAGCTCAATATATCATCACTTCGAGCAAGCTATCAAGTTGCCAAGCTCATAGCGCCCACTGGCAGAGCATTCATAGAGGGAGAATTTGTTGAAGAATGCCTTCTTTCTGTTGCCAAAGAGATGTGTCCAGAGAAGGCGGATTTATTTAGTACAGTGAGTCTTTCAGGACCTACAATTACACAAAGAATTGAAGAAATGGGGGAAAATTTGAATCTGCAGTTGCAAAACTCCTCAAAAAAACTTTGCTATTTCTCATTGGCGCTCGACGAAAGCAATGATGTTCGTGATTCTGCACAACTTTTAATTTTCATTTGTGGGACAAATGATACTTTCGAAGTCACAGAGGAGCTTGCTGCACTGAAAAGCATCAAAGGAACAACTACAGGAGAGGATATCTATGAGAAAGTTTGCCAAACTGTGAATGATTTGGAGCTGGACTGGGGTAAACTATTCAGTGTGACAACTGATGGTGCTCCTAGCATGGTGGGGTCCATGACAGGAGTGGTTGCACGCATTAACAAAGAGATGGACAAACGCAACCATTCACATCCAACAGCCATACACTGCATCATCCACCAACAAGCACTGTGTTGTAAATCACTGAAGCTGGACTCTGTCATGAAAATTGTGGTTTCTTGCGTTAACTTCATTAGAGCTCATGCACAAAACCACAGACAGTTTCAGGAATTTCTGTCTGAGCTAAATGTTGCCTATGAAGATATTCTGTACCACACAGAAGTCCATTGGCTGAGTCGAGGGAGAGTTTTGAAACGATTTTATGACTTACTTCCACAGGTTTATGATTTTATGCTTTCTAAAAACAAAGAAGTACCAGAGCTCAAAGATGCAGAATGGAAATGGCACCTTGCGTTTCTGACAGATGTAACAGAGCTACTCAACAATTCCAATGTCCAACTTCAAGGAAAGGGGAAGCTCATCTGTGATATGTATTCACATGTGAAAGCATTCCAAGTCAAATTAGACCTGCTCATTAACCACATAAAGGAGGAAAACTTCTGCCATCTCCCCACAACTCAAAACCTGTCTGCAGAAAAACCAGCAGTTGCATTCCCAAACAACAACCAAAAAAAAAATTGGCTGAACAAAAAATTGGCCAAACTACAGACTTGTGACTCGCTGAAAGATGCATTCAAATCAAGCAGCCTTACTAATTTCTATGCATCTCATCCCTCAGAGACATACCATAATCTCAGGAACCATGCACTCAAAATTGCAACCGTCTTTGGCAGCACCTATGTCTGTGAGCAGACTTTTTCCTGAATGAAATATCTGAAATCTCCAAGCAGATCCAGACTAACTGATGAACACTTGCATCACTTGCTATGACTAGCAGTGACAAATATGGAATCTAACATTGACCACCTCATTAGCCAAAAGCAGGCCCATCACATTGTGTGCATTGTGTGCAATCACATTGTCTTGCTTCCTTAGAATACTCTAAACATTTCTCAATGTGTCTTAAAAAAACATTCAATTCTACCACTCACTGGAAGTAAACAGCTCACTTTATTGGTCCTTCCCCTAGAGTCTTTAAATGTTTGAATTTTTTTTTCCCAATTTCCTGATTGGTTTGCATTTATTTTTATTACCTTTAAAATTCTGTTCTTATGCCTCTAAAAAAAAATCCCATCAAGTCCTTGAAAGCTTTCTTAAAACAGAATTTATGTTTTCCAGCAAGGTCTACTTAAGCGTGCTTATAAAGCACTTGTTCCTACTTCACAGTTTTTGCATCTTTCTTGGAGACCCTGGAATTTCTTCACTAGTGAAGGGCTTGTGTAATCAGAAAAACATTGATTTTTTCCCCCTCTCCTTTTATTTTATGCTTCTTAATTTACCAAGGAGATAACAAATTTTCTTTTACTGTTTTCAATTTATCTGGAGGGATTAGGTCCTGCTAATATTTCAGTGGAGTCTCCTTTTATGACAGCTCACATCTGATACTACAGCACATCTCAAAGGAGCTTTTGAGCAAGCTCAAGAGATGTACCTGCCTCAAATTGTGATCTTCAGACTGTAGTATATTTTAACAAACAAAACCAACCAAAAAGCAAGCCCTCCCTGGCCCGCCCCCCCCCTCCCCAATTAAAGAAACCCCAACAAAAACCAACAGGCCAAATGTTCACAGAAAAGTATATATCAAATTACAGAAAAGAGCCGTATGTATCCAAAAGGATGTGGGACTTGTTTCTTTTAAACTGTTTCTGTGGGTTTATCCCTAATTTGGGAAGGTTTTCACAATTAAATAATGGTCTTTTTTTTTCTTACTTTTTTAATAAAAAAAATAATATGATTCCTCTTTATCACAGCAGTTAATCATAAAGATCCCTTCAGGTCTAATAGGATATAGTTCAAGTACACCAGAGGTTCATGATTACTAAAAGATATCAAACCCCCAAATTTTTAATAGTAAGCTTTAGCTATAGTTATGGTATACGCATGATAATATGGAGTCCTATATGAAGTGCTGCATCTTGTTTTGTTAAATGTGAAAGGGAGTTCAGATGTATTACAGGAATACAAAGCATGCTCAGAGCTCATATGTAAACCATGCTCTAATTTAAAAACACTATTTCCAGGGCAGGTAAATTTATTATTTTTGAGAGAAATCGACTTGCAGGCTTCCTATTTTCTTACATGCCTTCCTTTATTTTTGTATAAATTTGAACTTCCTCTTGGTGGAGTTGGGACCTCTGGTCTCAGAATGACAGGGTCAGCTTCCCATTCCTCTGGTCTGGTGTGCAGGACATGCTGAGGAAAGACAACAGAACAGGCTGTGACATGCTTATGTTAGTGCTGGGCCCTCTGGTTTCAAATTATGTAATGCCAGATGTAAGGGGAAATGGAGGCAAAGATCTCTAAAGACAGAATAGAGAAGATAACTCTATGTGTCAGCACAAATGGTTTTTTGATTTCTGTTAAATTACCAAAATGTAGAAATTGGTGCAATAGAAAACTACTGTGGATGGTGGAAGCTCCATCCACAATGTGCTCTGGCAAAAGAGCAATTTTACTCTTTTCCCTCTTTATCTGAGATACAGAAAATCTGGGAATATAAAAGAAAACAAATTGCCCCTACTCAATATTTGCGTAGTCAAATGCAAGATTTTCTTGCTTTTGCTCATGTTCAGGTGTTGGTTTGCTGTAAACACCTCACTATCCTATAGACTGTATGTGCACAGTGCTGATATCAAAGATATATCATTACATGACCAAACAAGGTAATGCTGTCAGATGAGAAGTTGTTGAGGAATCTATGAACTGTGGCTTGGGGCAGGACACTCTTTCTTTACTCTCTCCACTGCAAACTTCTTACTCCTGAGAATGTCTAATTTTAGTACATGGACAAGGCTTTGCCTTGTAGGTTGTCAGGGGGAGGCTGCAGCCTAATGAGTGGGGTACTAGTCCCTTCTCTTCTCATACCCTCCTGACCTGGGGCATGGGATCCTTCCTTGAACCTCTTTCCTCACTTAATCTCCCATGACACTACAGAAGTAACAAGCATGCTCTGTAGCACTTTAGCATTTTGCTGAGCAGAGGAAGAAGAGGAAGAAACCATCCCTCTGCACACCAGAACCAAGCCAACTAGCACCACTCCAGCTGTGGTGAAGGAGACAGGTGAGGGAGATCAAACAGAAATATAGCTGGGCAAGGTGGCTCAGAGCTCAGTCACACAGGGATGGGAGGGGTACATGTAGGCTGACGTTGGAATCAGGGATAATCGAGGGTAAACATGCACTAGTGCCTCTTGGTTTTGTGTGCTGTGGCATAGGCTTGTTCTTGCAGCACAGCTATCACTGTAATGCTCAGCAATGCCATTTGATTTTCATGCATAAAAAGGGAATAACTTATTGTTAGAAAAATGTTTTTATTGTGTGGGTCAGGCAGGAGAACAAACAGAACTTGGGGTGAGAGGGTTAATTCTGACGTGGTTCCAGGGGCCTAATGTGATTTTATTATCCCCAAAGTCTGCAGGAGTCCTTTGAAGAAAATCCTTGAGGATAGCAATAAATAAGCTCCAATTGTGTTGTCTTACTTTGTATGTATACTTACTACCTTGCTTTGTGCTTGCAGACATAGATTTCTTGAAGAATGGTTTGGTGATTACTGTATCATGGGAGAGGAGCAAGATGGCTGAGATGAAGGAGATGATGTAAGGTACTTTTCAGCCCTTCGAAATAGAAGAGCTAAATCAGAAACACTTTAAGATGTTTGTTGTTCCTCAGAAAAACAGTATCAATAGGCTGCCTACCTGTTAAAAAATTATGAGAGAAGTTTCATACTGCTGACCTAATCCTTTAAACCCTCTTTCCTACCCATCTTATAAATTAACTAATTAATTAAGTAAGTAATATGTCTCACTTAGACTAAGTTATGCCTTTAACATAGCTTAAATGAGCAGAAGGTTTTCTGTCTATGGTGTGTCCATGCCTCCATATTTTCACAAGTCCCACCTGTTCATAAAAACAACTCTTTTTTTCTTGTCTGTGAAAGTAACAATTCTTGTTCATAAGAAGTACCCGTAGAGTAAGGGCATCTTTCTATCTCATGACAAAATCTTAGGAAGAAAGTCCAAGAGATGAACCTTCCCCTTGAAGAAACTTTCTAGGAAAAAGAAGGAGAATTAAAACAATTTTCCTTAGATTAAGTTCTCAGGGTCTGATTGTTCTTGCATGCTGAGATAAGCAGCTCTTTGCTGACAATATGTGGAGCTAAGGAAGATGAGAACATGAGAGCATATAGGGTGCAGAAAGAAAAAGAGTGATTAAATCTCACTAAATTTGTAGAGCCTGTGCCCCTGTGTTGTGAGCTTGAACAGATCTCCAGATCTCAATATTTGTCCTGTCTTAATGCAGTACACAATTAAATAAGAACAGAAAAATTTTCTGTATAGTTCTGTGGAAAAGTACCCCACATTGTAGGAAGTGACACTCTGGACAGATGGAGTTTTAGGGCTCCAGATCTGCAGTGCAAGTTTGCTCAATTACACTCACCATCGTGCTAACTTTTATAAAAAAAACAAGGCACAGCAAAAAATGTACTTCAGTTTCATTTTAATATTTTGCTATGTTAATTTCAATATATAAAGCTAATTTATGATCATTTTACCGCTCAGGAACCATCTGTTTTTAATTTAATCCTAGAAATTAAGCACAAAAGCTAAATTAGACACAGTTGGAAAAGTAATTCTTGGTTAATTGTTAAGCAGACCTGAATGCACAGAAATGAGAGACTTCCAGCGTCACATGTATCTAAGCTTTGAAAGCCAAAGGTAAATCCTTACTAAATGCAACTTTTTCTTTTAAGAGACTTATGATATGTAGAAAGAAATCAGGGTTAGATCCACCACAGGCTTATATTCTGAACAGAAATATTTTCATCTAACGTTAGTTGAAAATTACAAACTTTATTGGCAAATAAATTCAATCAGAACTGCATTCTAAGGTCTTTCATTTCTCTTTAATTTTAGAATTAGAAGTCTCTTTAATTTTAAAATTAGAAGTACCATAAAGTAAATTGATTTGTTATCACTTTACTTATAGGATAAATTTGAATTTCTGTATCAATGTTACTTGAGACTGTCACCCAAGTGACCAGCACAGGGAAAATTGCCAGGAAAAAAAAAAATCCGGAAGGATTATTTTCTTGTAGTGTAAGCAAATGATTTTTACTCTTTCCCTTCTTTTATTAGAAACTAAGTTTAATGGGCTTTATGACCAATAAAAATAACTGCCTCCAATAAAAATAATGGAATGGTAGTTTTGTGGAGACCACTATAGATGAACAAATAATATGTGATTAGTTTAAGTGGAGCAAGTTGCATTACACATATATAAACATAAATATGGCTTTAGATGAAAAAAAAAGCCTGTAGCCAGAAGAATAACTATTTCTGTATCAGTATTAGTGACCTTAAATAAAACATCTTACTACATGGAAGTTTCTGAAGCAACTAAGAAAAAACAAGTTTTGCTTTTCCCAGAGGAGCAACTCTACTATTTTGATTACATTTGCAAAATTTTCCTGATATCAGCAGCTATTTTTTTATTTATTTTAAGATGTTTCACTGCACTAATATTATGAAAAAAGCCTGTGAAGTAAATATAATAGCCCTAAAAATATAGAATTGTCTGCAAACTACATAACAAATTTTCACTCTGCTTTAAAATTGTTTTTTTTCAAGGTGAAAAATTAACTTTTGTGCTCCTCTATTCTGGCAAGTAATAAAAATGTAGCATGATTTTGAAGTGAGGCATACACAAATGTTTACATTAGCTGGCATTAGCTCTTCCAGAGTCATTAATCTCCTGCAAAAAAATCCTGATGACGCAACAGTGGATGAAATAGTTGAAACACAAGCTATTGTGCATATACAAGTAACATCCACCAGATGGCATAAGGAAACAAATTTAAGTCAAGTTTAGCAAAAACCAGTTTGGGGTCTTGACACACGGGGTGGGAGTAGAGAGAGAAAAAAAAAAGGAAAAATATAATTATAGGATGCTTGGAGTTCATAGGTATAGAAAATATCTCTCATCTCAAAAAAACCCCACTGAATACAGACATTGTAAACTATTTATTCACAAGTGAAGGGAGAAGAAAGTTCTCAGAAACTTGTTCATTTTGGGATGGTTTTGAGATAGCCTCAAAGGTAGTCTACATTTGGTAAATGTCTATACCCCTGTTGTGGTTTAACCCTGGCTGGCAACCAAGCACCATGCAGCCACTTGCTCACTCTCCCTCAGTGGGATGAAGGAGAGAATCAGAAGGGTAAAGGTGAGAAAACTCATAGGTTTAAGATAAAGACAGTTTAATAGGTAAAGCTAAATCTGTGTGCACAAGAAAAGCAAAACAAGGAACTCATTCCCATCAACAGGCAGATGTCCAGCCATCTCCAGGAAAGCAGGGCTCCATCACACAAAACGGTTACTTGGGAAGACAAATGCCACCAGTCTGAATGTCCCCCCTTCCTTCTTCTTCCCCCAGATTTTATTTGCTGAGTATGACATCATATGGTATGTTATATCACTTGAATCAGCTGGGGTCAGCTGTTCCATCTGTGTCCCCTCCCAACTTCTTGTGCACCCCCAGCCCACTCGCTGGTGGGCTGGTGTGAAAGGCAGAAAAGGCCTTGGTTCTGTGTAAGCACCATTCAGCAGTCACTGCTTTCAGCACAAATCCAAAACACAGCCCCATACTAGAAAATTAACTCCCAGCCAAAACCAGCACAACCACAATCCACACTTTATGGAAAGAAAGCTTACATTTTACCCAGAGAAATGAAATCAATCATCTGGACCTAAAATATTGTCACTGAATGCCATAGAAAATATGTAAAATACATATGAGAACTCTTTTGACAGGTCTTTTAGCCTTTCCCCTTGCTTTATAAAGCTAACTAACCTTTGCCCTTAAATTCATGCTTGAAATGCTCAAAACTTAGAGACTTCACATCTACCCGTAAATCCTCAAAATAATGGGTTTTATTTTCTATTTGATTTACTCAGAGATATTTGGCCCTATTATGTAAAGAAATTAGGATACTCATGTTCTACCTACATCAGAACAATTATTATTAATTTGTTCTTTCATTAATTCTCATTGGCCTTATAGTTCTCTACCACACTAAAACATTTGGTGGAATAAATCTTTCATGTTTGTGCGTTGTGTCAATCTGGTGATAAGAACATTAATAGAACAATTTTTGCATACATCTCAGTCTTCAGCAATGAAAATCAGATTTTTTAACTTCTCTTACATAACAAGCTCCTGCTGGTATGTAGAGGGAAAGGGGATTGGAAACATCAGTAAATAACAAGTAGAATTATTTAAATACAGATTAAAGTGGATACACACATGTACACACAGACATACACAGCTTATCCTGAAGGGTTTCCTGGGATTGCTTGTTAGTCTTCAAACATCACGACACATGCTATTTTCGTGGATGTGTCAAACTATCAGTTGGATGTAGCTGGAGCAGCAGTTGCAACTCCAAGTGTATTGTTCCCCTCTGATCACCCTAATTATATAAGCAAAAGGGTCAGACTGCAGTAGCTTCATTTGCACTTTAGTCCCTGTGTGGTGCCATCACCCACTTGCAAAGAGAGCTGATGTCCAGCTGCGTCAGGGGATCATGATCTGGCTCCCTGGTGCCAGCCAGATGTAAAAGGCACTTCAGCAGTGCTGCCAGCTGGGCTTATTTAGACCCTGTGCTTCCTTCCCAACGTAAAAACACTAATTTCAAAACAGCCTTTTATAAACTCTTTTGGGTCCTGCTATTTTCTGATCAAATCACAGTAGGTAGCACTGTGAGCCCTACCTGAACCATGAGCAGTTCTGAAATTCCACGTGGAACCATCAATACCTTATAAACATCTTATTGCCCTTCCTGGTATCAGTGAAAATCAACACAGCTAATTGTGGAGTTAATGCAAAGCTCAGAGGCTCTTAGACACCATCAGCTAAATACAAGGCAGTGTGACCTAGAATTCAATCAGTTAAAATCTCTGGTCCGGGGTGCCCTTTAGGAAAGTGGATATAATGCAGCCTTACTTTAGGAGAGTGCTGGGGAAATGAACAATCATTTCTTTAGCTGAAAGTTGGAACTATGAGCGTATATGGTTTGGAGGTACAAAATGTTCTTGTCAGAAACAATCAAATGTAAATCTGATTTTTTAGAGATTTTTCTTGTTCCTAGATGTATGGCACAGACTATTCTGCTTCATTCCATCTGGCAGCTGAAAAACAAACAGTTAAGATCATTCATATTTTGGAGACCAGCTGAGTATTGTAATCAGTCTTACTTGGCACTCAAAAAATGTTGCATGCATTTGGTCAATTCTAGTTTAGTGAGAAGAATTTTCTTGGCGATTTTGAACTCTGTTAATCACAGAGCACATGCACACACATGCATATATGCATATGTACATGGTTTATATATTCCTATATACTTGAAAGTAACTAACTTGAGTATCATTCATAAGGTTCCTATTTCAGAAACACTAACTTTTGCTAGGAATTCTGATGCAAATATTATAATTTGGTTTGCAGAATAATGAAATGATGATACCAAACTGAGTGGAGACACAGACACTTTGGAACAGAGAGCCATCCTGCAGGAAGACTTTGATAGGCTGGAAGAGTGTGCTAACAAGAACCTTATAAGGTTCACCAAGGACAAGTGTAAGGTCTTGCACTTGGGCAAACATAATCCAGGAGTGCAGCGCAGACTGGGATCTACCTGTCTGGGGAGTTGCTCTGTGGAAAGGGACTACAGGGTCCTGGTGGACAACAAGCTTAATATGAGCGAACGATGTGCTGTGGTGGCAAAGTAAGCCAACAGTATACTGGGTTGCATCAAAAAGGGCATTGCCAGCAGAGATAAAGAAGTCATAATCAGCCCCCTGAGATGGGCTGAGTACAGTGGGATATTGTGCTCAGTTTTGATCCCCACTATACAAAAACCCTGTGGACAGGCTGGAGAGGGTCACAAAGGAATGAGAAGCTTGCCATATGAGGAAAGACTGAGAAAAGAGGGTCTATTCAGCCTTGAGAAAAGAAGGCTTAGGGGAGACCTCATCACCATGTTCCAGTAGTTAAAGGGTAGCTACAAAGGAGATAGAGACTACCTTTTTACAAGCATTCACATGGAAAGAATGATGGGTAATGGTTACAATATCCTAGGGAGATTCCAATCGGACACAAAAGGAAAATTTTTCACAGTGAGAACAATTAGTCATTGGAATAATCTCCCCAGGGAAGCAGTGATTTCCGTGACATTGGACACTTTTAAGATTCAGCTGCACAGGGTGATGGGCCATCTTGTCTAGACCATACTTTTGCCGAGAAAGGTTGGACCAGGAGATCCTTGAGGTTCCTTCCAACCTGGTGTTCTGTGATTCTATGATTCTATGAAATTGGAGCAGAAATATTTCCTGTTTTTCATTGTGTAAAGTAACTTGTACATTAATGAATTATGCTGGCAAGTCAATATAGGAATTAATCTCTCTCACTAACAAGCCTCTTTGTCGTCCTTCCTCAGTGTGGGTTTGTGTATTGGGTTTGTGTGGCAAGGTTTTTGGTAGCAGTGGGGGAGGGGACATGGGGTGGCTTCTGTGAGAGAAGCTGCCAGAAGCTTCCCCCATGTCCGACCCGACACAGCCAATGCCAGCCGGCTACAAGAAGGGACCCGCCGCTGGCCAAGGCCGAGCCAATCAGTAACGCCTCTGTGATAACATAATTAAGAAAAAAAAAAGGAAGGGAGAAAAAAAAAGCTGCACACTTTGCAGCTGGAGAGAGGAGTGAGAAGATGTGAGAGAAAACAACTTTGCAGACACCAAGGTCAGTGAAGAAGGAGGGGGAGGATGGGCTCTGGCGCCGGAGCAGAGATTCCCCCCCCAACATGTGGTGAAGACCATGGTGAAGCAGGCTGTCCCCCTGCAGCCCATGGAGGTCCATGGTGGTGCAGATGACCACCTGTAGCCCGTGGAGGACCCCACGCCGGAGCAGGTGGATGCCGAAGGAGGCTGTGACCCCGCGGGAAGCCCGCGCTGGAGCAGGTTCCTGTCAGGACCTGTAGCCCGTGGAGAGAGGAGCCCACGCCGGAGCAGGTTTGCTGGCAGGACTTGTGACCCCGTGGGGGACCCGCGCTGGAGCAGTCCCTTCCTGAAGGACTGCACCCCATGGAATGGACCCAGACTGGAGCAGCTCGTGAAGAGCTGTCAGTCATGGGAAGGACTCACGTTGGAGCAGTTGGTGGAGGACTGTCTCCCGTGAGAGGGACCCCACGCTGGTGCGGGGGAAGGAGACCTCCCCCTGAGGAGGAAGCAGCGGCAGAAACACCGTGTGATGAACTGACCCTAACCCCATTCCCTGTCCCCCTGTGCTGCTGGGAGGAGGAGGTGGAAAATCGGGAAAGAGATTAAGCCCGGGAAGAAGGGAGGGATGGGGGAGGTGTTTTAAGATTTGGTTTTACTTCTCATTCTCCTCTGATTTTGATTTGTAATAAAGTAAATTTGTTTTTTTTTCCCCCAAGTCGAGTCTGTTTTGCCCGTGCCAGTAATTGGTGAGTGATCTCTCTCCGTCCTTATCTCCACCCACGAGCTTTTCGTTATAATTTTCTCCCCCTGCCCATTTGAGGAGGGGGAGTGATAGAGTGGGCTTTGGTGGGCATCCGGCCTCTGGCCAGGGTCAACCCACCACAGTTTGAAATCTTCAGAGACTGACAATGTTTTCCTTTAACACTGTTGAACAATTTTGGAGCTGCCATTTCTAACCTATGTTATTCTGGTTTCCCTTTTGGAGGAAATATGTGAGTAATACAAACTGGGTGTATAGAGAGCATCCCTGAGGTATTTTGAAAAGTTGTGTGTCATTAGTGGTCCCAACATGTTCCCAGGATATACAGTAGCTGGTACAGGAAAGTGACCAGAGGCTACCATTGCTCCAAAATTCACAAATGAAGAAAGGAATGTATTGCTTAACTGTTTTGAAGTGACGCCCAAAAAAAAAAAAAAAAAAAAAATCAGTAAAATGTAGAGTAAACAACCCTATTACTAGGAAAGAAAGTCAAGAATGCACTAGAGTATTTTAGTATTTATGCATTTATATGTTCCAAGGTTTCTTGTGCTTCACTGGAGACAGACTGACATACACCAGTATGTATGTAATAAAAGTGGTAAAATGATGCCCAGCATTACATGAAAAATTATGAAATCTATCTTTTTACAGTCATTTGAGAGCTTCTCAAGCCCAAGTCCTAATTATGGTTAAGGTATTTTATAATGGTTTCAGAAAATGGAGCAGTGAATTCACTGTTTTTATGACAACATGGACTGATGCAACAACACAAAGCATCAAGCAAAATTTAGAGATGGCGCTTAAAATTATCCTGCATAAACCTCAACTTATCTGTCATCCCTTTTAACAACAGATGGTCCAGAGTCTCCATTTCTTACTCAAGGGCTTCTTCACCCCCTCAAACCCACCCCATTTCCTCAACTCAGGAACTTTGTTTCTGATGATTAACAATACACTGGAGATAACACATTCATGGCTGGGGGAGGTAATTATTACATGGAGGAAAGGGAGCATTTGAATGGCAAGCCCTTTGATTGGAAATCTATGCTAGCTAATACAACAAGTTTTCAGTTATCTGGCTATAGTCCACAGGATACATTTCGAGAAAGGACTGTACAATTTGCATTAATGTTATGTGCTTAAGGGACTTATTGCCATTCTGGACTGCATCTAACAGAAGACATAAAGTATCTCTAATGTCCTTTACGTATCATCAAAGTATGAAGAGATAAAGTTTCTGCATAGTTTTTTACCTATGCGGCTGCAAAATATTTTAGCTGAAAAATAAATGTTATTCTGAACAGCAAGTGGTCTCAGCTATAGCTCATAAACCTGAAATATTTTCAACGGTTGTATAGTAATAGACCTTAGTCAGAGCTCTGCAGTTCTGAAAGAAGTATCATTTATAATTAGGGCCTTTACCCTTCCCTGGCATTATTAAAACATAGCTTCTTTTCTGCATGTCTCTGAGTGACTTTTCAGGTAGAGATTAAAGATCTCCCAACTTTTCTTAATTTCTTCCTTTCCTGAAGAATGCCTAGAAGATAAACGACTCAGGAGATGTGCATTTTTTCCCAGTTCTGCCACTATCCTTCTAGGTGACCTTGGGCAAGTGTCTGTAAAGAAACAGAACAAATGCCAGATGACCTTTTTTATGAAGTGTTTCAAGATCAATAAAAAGTTTCACATATTACTGTTACTCATAGTACTGTCAGTACTAGGACCAGTATTATTCAATATATTCATAAATGACCTGGATGAGGGAATTGAATGCACTGTCAGCAAGTTTGCTGATGATACAAAGCTGGGAGGAGTGGCTGACATGCCAGCAGGCTGTGCTGCCATCCAGAGAGACCTGGACAGGCTGGAGAACTGGGCAGGGAAAAACTTGATGAAATATAATAAGGGCAAGTGTAGGGTGTTGCACCTGGGCAGGATCAACACCAAATTCCAGTACAGGTTGGGGAGTGATCTCCTAGAGAGCAGTGAAGGGGAAAGGGATCTGGGAGCCCTGGTGGACAGCAGGATGACCATGAGCCAGCACTGTGCCCTTGTGGCCAGGAAGGCCAATGGCATCCTGGGGTGCATTAGAAGGGGTGTGGTTAGTAGGTCGAGAGAGGTTCTTCTTCCCCTTTACTCTGCCCTGGTGAGGCCACATCTGGAATATTGTGTCCAGTTCTGGGCCCCACAGTTCAAGAAGGACAGGGAGCTGCTTGAGAGAGTCCAGCGAAGAGCCACCAAGGTGATTAAGGGAGTGGAGCATCTCCCTTATGAGGAAAGGCTGAGGGAGCTGGGCCTCTTTAGCTTGGAGAAGAGGAGGCTCAGGGGGGACCTGATTAATGTTTATAAATATTTGAAGGGTGAGTGTCAGGAGGATGGGGCCAGGCTCTTCACAGTGATGACCAATGATAGGACAAGGGGCAATGGGTGCAAGCTGGAACACAGGAGGTTCCGCTTAAATTTGAGAAGGAACTTCTTTCCTGTGAGGGTAACAGAGCACTGGAACAGGCTGCCCAGGGAGGTTGTGGAGTCTCCTTCTCTGGAGACATTCAAGACCTGCCTGGACGCCTTCCTGTGTGAACTCACCTAGGTGTTCCTCCTCCGGCAGGGGGATGGGACTAGATGATCTTTCGAGGTCCCTTCCAATCCCTGACATTCTGTGATTCTGTGATTCTGTGATTCTGTGATTCTGTGATTCTGTGATTCTGTGAATCAAATAGATTTAAAAGGTTAAACAGTTGGTAAATGAGATTGCAGTTTTTGCAACTGCAGTTGTAAATACGGAACCATCAGTGACCTAGGTGGAGTCCTGGGGGACTATGAAGGAAACTTAAAGTCCTCACAGACAAAAATAGCAGTTGTCAGAAATATTAAGATGACAGGCAAGTGCTGAAAATGGCAGGTCTCCTTTGCAAAGTGATCTGTAGAAAAGAAAGGAAAGAAGGTGTGAAGTAATTTGACCAAGTGCAAATACATGTACCTCAAAGCACAGCCAGTAGCTCAGCCTTAACAAGCAGGGGGGCTTTGTTCCCAAACTGAAAACTCAGGCTGATCTTACTGGGTAGTCAGCTCAGGACAGGGGTAGGGCTGTCATATATAACCTCCTGCTCCTGTCATTTCTCAGCTCCCACATGCAGAAAAACTCACTCTCTAAGTAGGCCAAAGCAGCTTCACATTTTCCCTGTTCTCAACAGATTATTTTAGAATATGTCCTTTTTTTGTTACATAAGTATTTCTTGGGGTGTTTTACATATATTACTCCAAGCCAAAGAAGTAGCTACACAATCTGTCAGTGGTGGGGGGGAAAGGGTAGGGGAGGGAAGCATGTCTGAATTTATTTATTACTCTCTTGCAGTTCATTTCCAGACTATGATAACATAAAGGTGATGTAAAAGGACACTTCTCAAATTACCCTGAGAGGATCATGTTAACAGCAACCAATCAAAGTGAAGAGATAAAAACAAATACTTAGTGATATCTCTCTGATTATATACTACTTCTACTAGCATGTGAAATAAGAGGTAGAAGGGATTAACCTAAAGAGGAGGAATGACAGCCGATGAGAAATGAAGCAAAGCTACAAGTCTCAGGCTTAGCTTGCAGCATATATTGGCTGAGAATTAAAAAGGGATGTGGTCATTTCAGAAAGCTTGACAATATAAAACTTGAAGGTTTGCCACTCACATTTTTAGAGTGGGGTTCAAAATGTGGGAGTAAGTGTCCAGGTGTCTTACATGCTAAGTAAGAGAAGTGACATGCCTGGATTGTAATTCCCAACAGGAAGCCCCAGAAAGATAGATATATGTAAAATCCTATCTCAGTGTGGACTGAGATACTTGTGTAAGATTCAGTATCTCTGCGGAGCTGGAATTGACAAATAGGCTTAGGTAGTCAGGGCCTATTTCTGTTAAACTGACTGTAACAATGGAGGAATTTTGTCTATGTCAGTACTACGAAGTAAAATGGCCCAGCACGACCCAGAAGAGCATGTGGCATGTCATAACATACATTTATGTGGCTTTCCCCCCCCGCCCCCACATAAAAAATAGGTGCTTTCGTTTATTGTGGCTATTGGAAACTACATCTGGACCATCTTAGTCCTGAATCTGAGAAATCTCAGCTTGGTGAAAAGGTGCCAGGGAACACTCTAGCATCTAACCAGCAAAAGAGGAGAAGAACTGGCTTTGGGAAATATTTGGCCTGCAAGGATTTGAGTTTTGTTCAAAAACTGAACAAGGGGGTGATAGCTAAAAGGCAGTTAAGATTCCTTCTGTTTGTTGCTTGATGCTGCATACAAAGCAGGGCAAAATATAAGAGAGACAAAAGGAGACAGGGAGAAAGAGAGTCAAACCCTCTGACTAGAGTACTCAGCTGAATGGTAGTTGCCCTTCTCTAAGTTCTGTTCATGTTTTTTTTAATTTAGATATTTCCTGGTTAAAAATATTGCAAAAATAAAGTTTTCAGGAACTAAGACTTCAGATTTCCTCATTGCTCCAGCCACATTTCAATTCATTCTTGAATGTTTACATTTATTTTATGAAACAAGTGGAGCCTGCCCCTGAAGGGTGTATTGCATTTTATTTCTCACTGCATTCTGCCACTCCTTTTACGTTTCCCCTCAGGAAGTATAGAAAGAGTACATAGCTAATACAGCACAGATCATCTTCAGAAAAAAAATGATCATAACGAAACCAGAGACTAAATCTCTAGTATCTGGAAAGAATTAAGTTTTTACAAGGTCATATATATATTCTGAATGAGATTTTATATAATTTCTCCTAACAGTTCACTTCATTTAGTGCCCAGTCCAGATCTCATTATTCACAGAAATATTTTCATTGACTTCCCTTGGCTTTGCTTCCAAATTCAGGGAATTCAGTCAGGCTCACTCAAAATGGTAAAAATTTCTGCTCTCATACTCCACATTTTGGAGACTTGTTTTTGATTGATTTTTTCCAATGACTTTAGGTCAGCCACATCTGATCATGCATTTAAATTAAAGTTTAAGATCTCTCTGTTTAATCAAATGTTGTTTTCCTAATTTAAATGGGTTTCACTCTTCTGGAAACATTTGTTTAATACAGTTAGTTCTGTTTTATCTGTCACTGATATTTTTATCTGTTTTATTCTACAGTCCTTTAAGATATGCTATGCATGAAAACAGCTTTATGAATAAAGATTGATTACTCAATATATTTAATGCAATAAGCCATGGTTTTCAAAAAGGCTACAGAAATATAAAAATATATATATTCGTATATCAATGATAGCATCACACATCTCTCAGTTGTTTCAATGTAGTAGATTCAGTAACAGTTACTCTTTTATAGTGCTTTGTAAATAGAAGAGCTAGTCTAGATTCACCAGCAGTCTGTAGGCAGTCATTTAGTTTAAAAATGTTGATTTTCTTCCTAAAAGGAAGAAGTGTTAAGTGTTAAGGAAAAACTCAGGGTTCAAGGAGGTTTTTTAAATTCTTTTTTGTTTCTATTTAATTACTCCTATTGCTGCTGTTACTAATCAGCTTCTTTTGCATCATGCTAAACAACACAGATGAAGAATTTAGCCACTGATTGAAAGTATTGTGTGAGCAGAGAGAGTGGGCACCAGTGGGACTGCAGTGGAAATGACTGCAAAAAGATTTCAAAGATGTTATGAGAAGGCAACAATTTTTTGGCATCTGAGGATGCTTGAGGAAGGGAAGAAAGAAAAACCCAGTGTTAGAGGATTACAGAAGGAAAGATGTATCTGGGAAATAAAAGCAAGAAAGGGAGGATTTTTATTTATGCCTGAACAGCTTAACAAATTTAGCTCAATGGCTGTGGTAGCAACAAGTCCTATCTTAAAGGTGGAAAACTTCCATCTGGACCAGAAAAAAAAGGAGAAAGAAATGGATGACAAAGCAGTAATTTGAATTTATCCCTATTACCAGGTGTTATAAAGCTCATAGCAGAATTAAAGTTTTAGAAATAACATCTGTGTTTCATAGGTAATGGATTGTACTAAGAGGCAATAAGTGCAAGGAGTGACTCAGTCTTAAGATAAGAGCACATCATGCACAGAGTATAGAAAGAAAAGGTAGTATTTTACTTACCATCTTTTAGACCTCTATGCAGCTTTCTATACAACTGTTTTTCTGTATTTCTACTGTATCCAATAGTTAGTGTGACTTTTTAGCATTGGGTCCTGCCCAGGTCCCCTGTCACAATCCCTCTTTCCTGATAGAAGCATACAAACAACTGTATACATTGAGTTTTACTGCATCTATGAGTTTTGGACATAAGGAAAAGTGCTGAAAAATGACATAAATTAAAAATGAGCAGAAATCTAAGGCAATTTACTGTGGCTTCATTCATACAGATTTTTGCAGAGTCTGAACTTTCCTTACAAGCTACTGGGGCCAAAATATCTGCTTTTGTTTATAAAATTTTAACATTAGCTTTTTTTTTCAGCTTCTGAGAATGAAAGGAAGGGGAGGAGGGAGAGATTTTTTCTGGAGGTAAGAAGCTTTGGTACCTTTTAAATAAGATTATTTGAGTCTTGTCACAATAACTGAAAAGCTAGTCAGACCCAGTTCCTCTGTCAAGGATGAGCTTTGCACTGTCCCTAAAAGAAACTGCCTAAATTTGGCAAATTTACAGGCCCTTGAAAAATCTCCCTTTGCACATTCTTAGCAGTGGCTCTGATTGATACCTATGCTGCAGCTCCTATCTGTGTACATGTCCATCACAGCTGCATGGGCTGAGCCCAACTGACCTTTTGCTGCTGCTTGGGTCCCCTGGGAGTGTGCAGGGACTGCTCTTCCATGAATGTGCTATGCCTCTCCTGCTGCTGCCCCCCTCAGTAGAAATGAGAGAGATATGATTAAAAACAGAAAAGTGTTGGAAATGTCTGGGACGGCAGAGGGAGTAGATTAAGATAAGGATCTTGGGAATAGTAGTAGTCCATGTCAGGACCTTAAGAAGGTGCAGGAGATTCAAGGACAAACAGACTAGAAGCAAGGGATGAAAATGAGAAATGGAACTGGGAGGTAGGAGACCAACATTCAATGACGAGCTAAGGAAAAGGTAGGATACTATGCACTTAAGGACAAAGAGGTTAGCTTCAGGCAGAGGAAGGGGTAAAACACCCCTTCCTTAGTCTCAGGGGAACCATGTAAAGATGGGGAGGTTAGGTGGTAACCCTGGGGAGAAACCAGCAAGAAAAACTTGAATGAAAGAAAGTTGGGGGCTGCAATGAGGATCCCTGAAAAACAGATTTTGAGTGGTAATGCAAAGAAGTGTGGGTTGTCATTAACACCTTAGATATCCAGACTGAGACAACCCAAAGAGAGGGAGTCAGAGCAAGGGAGTGTATAAGAAAGAGCTATATCAAGGACTGACTTGGGACAAAGATATCATGCAAGAGATTGGGTAGCAGCAATTAAGAGAGACTTGTGTGCTTCAGTGTGCTGATGGCTATCCTAGATTTTGGAATCACTGTGCCCATCACTGTGACTCCCCCAGGCAGTTCTTGCTGCAAAATTAGTGAAAGTCAAACCCAGTCATAGATAAGTTAGTTATAGTTGGTCAGGAGAAACCATCCCTGCAGCTACACTAATGGATGGAGATGTTTTGTATGTAGTTCAAGACAATCAATAGCAATGGTCATACATTTACGGGAGCTGCCATGTAGGGTATAAGAACTCATGAGAAGTGTTGTTCAGCATCTCATCCAATCCAGCTGAAGATGCCAGACTCCTTTTGTCACCCAGGCAAAACCTGAGTCTACTCTTTAAGAGATTTGATTCCTCAAGTTTTCATCATTCTATGGGAAAATCCCAACAATATTTTTATCTTACAAACACTAAGTCTGTGAATATCTGTGCAAGAGAATCATTGTAATTATGAATATTTGAGAAATTATGATGAGAAAATTTATATTTTTGCATAAATACAAAAGTTTAATTATGTGCTATAAATGAGGATGAATGAGATAATCATATAACTTCTCATATGGTAAGCTCTGTCCATCCTGTGAATTAACTGAGGCAGACGGTCCATGGAGACTATTAACAGCTGCATCATAGCTTATATACAAAAGAGACCAAATTAAAACTGCATAAGCAATGCTAATGCTGACACATTAAAGATGTCTTTGGCACATCTTTAATGTTCTTTTAATTTATTTCTGTGACTGTAAAAAAATGCCAAGCGATGAATGGTACGTTAAAAAGTTCCTGCTAAAAAGTTTATTATGTACAAGAAAAAAATAAGATATGAGATGGATAAAGAAAGGAAAACAATAACTTTACACTGTTTAGTTGCTAAATAATGATAAGATACTCTGTATACAGAACATCTTTCTCACTTTCTTCTACCAACCATCTTTGTTCTGATAGAAAGTATGACACCCAGTTAAATCAGTAAAACCCCTAAAATCAGTAAAACACTTAGTATTGCTTGCTTTTCTATGATGACTCAGGTAGTAATGTTTGATGTGCTTTGCAGATGATATATTGTGCATCACAGCATATGTTCCCATAGCAGGGGGCTCCTGGGTGATGGAGAGGAAGACTCCGGGTTCGTTTGTGCTTGTTGCTCTCTGAGAGGGGCAGAAAGGGGAAGATGCTCTCCTCTTTGGGATCAGTGAGGTGTGGTAAGAGACATTGTACGGGGAGGAGAAGGCAGTGAATGAGATACAGTAGGCAATATGGAAAACAAGCAAACAAACAAGCCAGCAAGATTGTAGGATGATGTGCTACAGAGCCTGGAAGTCTGTGGAGCAGAGAGCCAATGCACTCCCAGGCCTCAGCTGGCAAGGGATGACTTTTGCAGGGCTCAAGCAGGACTGTATACAACAAGTCACTGTCCATTAAAGGACTTGTCCAGAAGGGATGCAGTGAGCATAGGAGGATCTGTCTTCCACTCCCTTTTTGCATTTTGTGAGTATTTGATGTAAGGAAAAGACCTAGTCGGACCCTCTTTAAATCTCTGTTCAATTTCTCATCCTGTCAGAGGCAATAGTATATAGGTGAATGCTATTGAGGAATCATTAAATTCTGCATCAATTGTCTTCATGATTAGATTTATTGATGGATTGATGGATTGATTGATTGATTGATTGATTGATTTATTATTTCATCCCTCTTCCTTTTTTTGGAGGTGTTATTTAACCATACAGCTTCATTAGTGAAGTAAATTACTTGTTGGACTTGGAAGCCAGAGGCTTATTTGTCAAGAAGAAATAAATCTAAAAACTGCAGAGCAAAGATGTATGTGACACGATGAGTGATGAAAGAAAGGACAAACTAATTTTTTTATGTACACAAATATATCGAGTTTAATACTTGTCTTGCAGTTTGGGTACAAACAGGTCCAATAATGTAGGATGCTAAGCACCAAGTTCTCTCAGCCCAATGCTCTCCAGGTTTTGGATGAATAGTTTTGGCCTAGCCAAGAGATTGCCTTTTTATTTTTGCGCTTGAAACCATTGAAAGCTTGAAGAAAACAAAGGAAATACAAACAATAGGGCTCAAGAATAAAACACTTCATCAAATAAATAATGTGTCAGACCTTAGAGTTCACTGACTATGGAGAATGTTAACAGTATTGTCTAAACTAACATTACTTTCACCAGCAGGCATATTTCTTACAAGTATGATCTTTCAGCTATTTCATTAACCTCACACTCCCACACACGCAATTGAAGTTTAAAGGTCATGTTTAATATGTTCAGTATTTTCAGATTATTCTCATTCCAAACCTGAAGCCTATTCTTATAATGTCTACTTACTAAATTTCAGTTTGAATCTTTTATGCCTTAAGTATATATTTCTTAAAATATTTCATTTCTGTTCTAAAGTATTTGCATTTTATTTTTTTTAATAGCATGATTTCCTATTAACTTCTTGGTTTTCTTCAGTTAATATTTTGTTTTTGGTGGACAAAGGAAGTAATTTTGGAAAGAATCCATCACAACTAATAACTAACTGTTTCTGTGAGTAATGCAGAGATATTTTTAATACACATACACATGCACAATTTCAATATCTAATTGTTGGTATTTTCTGGATTACATATCTAATCATTGTTTTCTTCTGCCCTTTCAAATCCTCTCAGTGCTTTCCAAATGCATGCCTACCTGAATTTTAGTATTCTGACACTAGAAACTTTAAACATATTTTAGTGCCAAATTCCCATTCAAATGAATGAAAGTGATTTCCCCAAGCAACAGAAGATATTAAATAAGTATCTAAGACTACAGTTCAGGGAATTTCTGATTGTCAATTCTGTGTTGATTTTATTGCAAAAAGTAGTCCGCATTATTTGTGCAGATTAATTCTATAACTCTGTGCCTCAGTTTTCTTTGTTGAGAACAGTAAATCTTCACTGCATACCTTTTACTTGTCTTTTTAGGCTGCATTAATCATATCTTCCAACCTCTTCTTGCTTATCTGTACAAGTAAAGGACCAAGATGCTAGTGAGTGTGGTAAGTAGGACTCACTTTCACCTTGGACTTGATTATATATATATTTTTTTGAAATTAAAGTGCTTTTACTTTTTTATAATGGATGGACTTCATCTTTTTGGTCTTAAATATTCCAGAATAAGTGTGTGCATCAGCACATGTTTATTTGCTCACACTCCTTATAGTAGGAATGCAGAATAGCTGTAAATAAACCCAGAGATTTCAGGTATATGAACTGCAATTAACTCAGTTTATTGCTTTGTAAGATCTTACAGGAAGCTGACTGCAGGGGAGAAAATTGTTAACAGCCTGGCAGCCCTCTAAAGTCATACTGACAGGGGTAAAAATTCTTTCAGATTATGGAGGAAATATAGGAAATGCAGTAAGAGAATAATTTGGCTGAAGTCAATGATTCAAAAACAATATCTAGGAACTGGAAATTGGATTAAACATTAAGGGTGAATGTAAAAGCATATAAAGGCAAACTCATAAACATCAGCTAATAGAATAATTTGCTTAGAAGGGATACCATCTGCAACAAGAAGTGGTGTGGCATCAAGAAGAAAACCAAACCAGTAAGAAAATCTCTACTATTTATAAAAGAAGGATAGCTATAAATAGATGATGTTAGTTTAATGTTTAATGCCTTTTTACCATCCAATCAGGTGATTATCATACCAAGCCACTGGCAAAAGGAAAGATCTCAGCATTTGAGTGTGGGAGAGATATTGAGCCAGTGGAGGGCCTTGACAGTGGTTAGGGAGTTAAAGGACATCTGAGTGGGAATTAGGTGTGTTTAACCTGTAGAAAAAAGGGATAAGAGAGGATCTAACTACAGTCTTATAAAGAAAGTGGAGCCAGATTCTCCTCAGGGGGCATAGTGAGAGGATAAGCCCCAAGGACCATAAGATAAAATCTGAGAAATTGTAATTGCACATAAGGAAAAAAATAATTCATTATAAGAGGTTTCCCAGAGTGGTTCAGTAATCTCTGTCTTTGGAGATTTAAAACAACTATAAGTGCAAGGTTATGAGTAGTCTGATCTAAATCTGAGTCCTGCTCTGAGCAAGAGGTTGTACTAGATCCTAATACCTAAGTCTAGGTCTATGTACTAGCCCCCTGGTGGTCCCCTTTGTCCTATTTTTTTCTATATTTCTGTGATTTTATATCCTTAAGTCAGAGGTTTTCAGACCAGCTGAATTTTTTCTAGGACTTTTTAATGCCCTAAAAGCTGTTGAACTTTTAAAGATATTGGTGGTATACTTAGTTATAGACATAGGTACAGTTGATACTAGGAGCTCTACGGATGAAGTATATGATTAAATCCCTCGATGATTTCTTAAAATCCACTGATTACAAAATTTTTCAGAAAAAATATCAGTCTTTTAAAATGGTTTCAGAGAAGATAGATATGCCACCTGACTTCCCGAGAAATTAGATTCAGTCCTACCTGATGTACTCTGATATTGGACATGGCCTTTTTTTCACAGGTGCTTTCTACCTTGTTCCTTGTGATGACAGAGGAAAAGTGCTGAGTGCCCATAGATGATATAGCAGTCACAGAAGCTAAGCAATAAAAAAGTTGAGCAATATTGAGCACTAAAAAAGTCTGGAAGTATCATTGCACTTTATTGCAGTGATAACCTTAATTGTTTGCACTTCCTAGTATTTGAATATATTTTAGCTCTGCTTATATTGTTACTTTATCAATCTTTAAAATATCTCTTCTGAAATCACAATATTATTTGTTTACTGTTGGTACTGGGGCATAGAGAGTATCATCATGTATACTTTCAAGAGTGTTGTCTGTTGAAGTGCTACATGAGCCTTCCCAGTACAGTGGCCATGAACAGACTCCAACAGCAGGATGTGGGGCAACCCAAAAGTGCTGTCAGGATACAAAGTCTGCCTTGTTCCTTCTGCAGTGTTTGGGTACTTTGGTGAAGAAAAAAACCAAGTTCCTACTTGTATTTCCAGCAAGCTCGCACTTTCTCAGCAAGCAACGGGGAAACTTTGCTTCAAACGTTTGAGTACATCTGATAGTGTAACTTTTGCTTCTCTCCTACAGGGACCCAATATGCGATGAACTGATACAGATTTTTTACTCTTCCAAGGAGCTTCAGCTGAAAATCGAAGTCAGGTCCTCAGTTAGTTATATAAATAGTAATGCTGCAGTTTGTGTCTCTGATGAACCTACAGGTAACCACTGAAGGAATGAATCGAAGTGAATGTAACTGAAGAAATACAGTCCAGCCACTTCTCAGACAGAAATGGTACTGCCTCAGCAGACCCCAGCATCCTGCTACCCAGAAGGGATTCATTTTAATATAAGGTTGTCATAAAAGTCATACATTTTTTTTTTTGTTTTAATCAGTCATTCACCATTGAGGAGTCTGATTCATCTTCAAGTGAAGAGAAAGATTTGTAATGACTTCAAAAGGAATTGGAAAAAGCACCAGTTTGAGCTAGCCAGAAGCTGGCTTTTCTGTTCAAATCTTAGCCATGTACTTTTAAAACAAGTTAATGTCATCCTAGTTTTTACCTGCAAGTGACTATGTGACAAAGGCTAGGAACTATGGGTAAAATATGGAAGTGTTTAAACTTTATTGTGGCCATGAACCTGCGTATATTTGTACTTGACCCTTTCAAGTTGCCTTCAAACTGAAATACATTGCTCTGATTCTAAGTGATTTTTTTAGAGTTGTGTACTTTCTGTTTGGTTAGGTTTGATTTTGTTGGTGTTTTTGTTTGTTTGTTTGGGTTTTTTTATCTTTTACCTCCAAGTACTGTGCTGATTACTAGTACAACAGTGTGATAGTCACAAAAGTGATTTTAGGAACTACACACTCCAATCCTGTCCATTTCTAGCAGCTTTGGGGGTGTTGTACTAAAGCTCTGCAAAGTCAACATGTTTGGGCTACCCAGGATACCCTGAGCTCCAAGGAGCACTTACTGGCCAGGCCTGGAACTGTAATTATACCACTCATAGCAGCAGTGAATTGTGTCTCAGTAGAGGTCCTTGGACAGTTTCTATAATCTTAAGCATGTATACACTTTTTCTCATATCGTTCTTTTGAATGCTTCCTTTGCACCAAGAAATTCTGCAGGACATTTCAGTGAAGTACCAAGTATTTTCAGGTACCCATGTAATACAGTCATGTTTCCAGCAATGTTCTGCCAACTTCTCATCAAGAGGTATCTTGTTGGGATCATCTGCTCTCAGTTGCTCCTCTATCCAAGTGGTCTAAAAATGAAGGTTCTAGAAGAGATAATCTTGTACCTTTTCCTCTCATGGAAAACTATGATGGATGCAAGCACAGGATAATTAGGATAATAACAGCATCAGAAATTAATATATTTCTGGGAGTTTATTCTGTTTGGAGCTGCCTTTGGTGAATCTAAACAGTTTTATGCTAGGACACTGACTGATTATGAGAGCCCTCCTCTCATGGTGGCTGCTATTCAGGCCTGGAAAAAAACTGTGGGTTCTAAGTGCTGGTACACAGGAAATAATGTAAATAACGGGTCCAAATGAAACAATTTAATTTTAATGGGGTCTACAGCTGTATCTCTTTTGATTTCAATTTTTCTAACTTCCTGGTTATTTCTTTCCTGCTGTTGCTATCCACTACTTTGTATTTGTATATAAACCAGTCTGGACACCACATTTGTATGGATTGCATAGCATTTCACAGAAATTGTGTTCCTTTTCCTTTAGAGACAGAGTAGACCACTTTCACTAAAAACCTCTCTAGCATGAAAACAGGAGACACTTTTATAAAACCAACCAGCATATTCTAAACAGTCGACTGTAGTAGCCACAGGGTAGGCACAGGGCTGTGGCCCATTTCAAATATGATGCCTGTGTTCCAGCCACCATGCAGCTCCTCTGAGCTGGCTTCAAGTGGGAAACCACATTTGGACAAATAATTATGCCTCAAGAATTAAAGGTCTGTATTGTACCCTTATGTGCCAGAAGTGTGAGGAGGAGCAGTACAGAAAGTGTAAAGGGTGGGTTTAGGTTTTATAAACCCATAAGATTTGGCCTTCATCATCTAGTCCAGACCCTGAGAAATGAAGGATGGCAACATTAATCCTATTTATTAGTTTCTCAGGGTCTATACTAAAACTGGTAAAGGTTTTTTTTTATTTTACCATTGTTCCTGTTGAAAGATGGGTTTAGAACCTCAATACTCAAGGGTTCAGAAACTTTATAGTTCCTACCCAAAGATATTGATAACTAGTGCATTTGTATTTGTTCTTAAGAGACCTTCACCTTTCTGTTCTTCTCCCTTTACTCCCCTAGACTAGATTCAGATATCAATCAGGTTATCTCTAAGCCTTTATACAGCTAGATTTGAGGAGAAGTCAAAGCTTTTTTTTAATGCTTCTGTATGGTAAACTCTCTATTTATCCTTTTCTGGGCCACTTTCACTTTGAATTCATGTTCTTTGAACGTCTGGGTTCAAACTTTCCATGAGATTTTGGATCAGGTCTCCACTTGAATGGCTTTTTAAAAAAAATTTTTTTTACTACTGTTACCAGAATTCTCTGATGATTCATCAGGGAGTTGTTGCTTTTTTTTTATGGTACTTAACATTGAGGGAAACTAGGCATTTAATGATAAAGTCAAAGAACTTTCTATTTTTATCCATAGTTTAATATTTTGTTGATTAATCACTTGTTATCTGCACCGTGGAACTGCTGTGCCTGACGCTGAGCTTGTTGAGTGTTAGGTAACAAGTAGTTCAAATTTTGGGATGAGCTCCAGCTAGCTGTGCTGAAGATAGCCCCGTACGTAGCTTAATTCATTGACACAAATGAACAATTTACCTTTGTCACAAGAGAAAAAAGACTATCTTTAAACCATAAGAAATTTAACTTATTTTGACTCTAAATCACAACATACTTTTATAAAGCACTAACTTAATCTTCAGAACCTAGTCCTTTGAACAACTATGCCTCCCAAGGGCAAGATGCTGCTGTTTGAATTTAGTTTGTGCTTGAAGGGGCAGGTTCTCTGATGCTGAAGACAGTGGAAATCTTATTGTTCAGAATGCAATGAGATTAAGACCACAGGTCTAAGCTTCTTCGTCCCACTTCCTCAGTCATTCACACTAGTGACAGATGAGAGCACAACATGAACCAACAGCTGTAGTGTGCTTTTCCTTCTGCTTTGCATTTGTGTGCATACCCATATGTACATTACTGTAAAGTTTACATGAGACTGGTGAGGTTCTGTGCAGAGGATGAGGTAGGAGTCTTCCCCATTTTATCTCAACTGCAGATGAAGTGGGCTGTTCCCAAGGCTTGTCTTGTGAACCCTGACCCCTGTACTAGATGATTTTTGACCTTTTGCTTCCTGCTAATTCCAGCTTTTATAACTCTATACTGTATTTTTTTTCCTCCCATTTCTAGAAGGTTGCTCAGCTAAAGTGCTGTACTTATTTTATTCATAGCCTTCACTTAAATAAGCAACCTTCTGTTTCTCTTTGTGCAGAGGTAATGATCGATCATTTTCTTTCTCAAAATAGAGCTTGTTGCCTGGTGTTTCTTACCAAATCTGAAGAAAACCTTTTCTGGCACAAAGAGTCTCTGCCTGAAAAATGTCCTGCCTGACATCACTAATAAGAGTAACAAAGCTGAAGATTTATTTTTTTGTAGGAAGCTTGCCAAATGCAGAAACTTACAGAAGGAAAAGTTATGTCAGAGAAAAGCTGTGTAGAGTTCTCTGGAAAACTGAAAATTTGTAGGTCAGATTGTTGAGTTTTGTTGACTAAGGTGTTTTGTGGAGTCTTTCAGTTCACCTCTTTCATATGGCCTCCTTCACAGTCAGATAGAGAAGTGGACATGAATTCCCTTTTTTTGAAGCTCCTTCAGGATCAAATCATAGACCTCTGTTTTCTTTCACACATAACGAAAATAGCTTCCACCTTATGGTTGCTCTGGCATCAGAGCAAGATGCTGGTCACCAACTCCTCTCTCAGCAACAGTTGAATGGGGACAGCCTTCAACGTGTTGGAGCTGGACCTTTTGTGCAGGAGAAAGTAATTCCCAAGAACTACAACTGAAATGAAGGAGAAAATGTCCTCCACAAATGTAGTATTTGCCAGAGTGCATCCTTAAACATGCCAGAGTGAGAAAATAAAATTACCCACCTGGCACAGCAGTCGTCATAATGAGATATGTTTTAATAGACAGTGAAGAAGTGAAATAAGATGGGAAAGAAACTCAGAATTGGTGATGTCATACTTCAAAGGAAAGCTTGCCTAATGGTAAAAATACTTTTAAAATGGTATAGAATGTGATGACTTCCAAAATACTGGACAGTGATTAATTGACTGAGTGGTGAGCCACCGGCTTGGATGAGCACATTAATCACTGCAGTGGTACGTCTGTCACACTCTCCTTTCAGTGCTTTGCACTTTCTTTTTGTATCTAGAGATGCAGGACTGCTTGACAACCATTGATGAAATGCCATCTATGGGGTGGTGTGGGGGGGTGGATGGTAGCAGGGAAAACAAAACTGACCAACTCATTACTGCCCAGTTCACTCTGCAGGGAAAGCTTTTGCTTCAGGGTTTGCAGAAGGCCTGAGAATTCTCCTCATTGCAGAGGACAGCAGAGCACTCCTTGCCCTTTCTGATTTGGTTTTTCTGTCTCTTTTCTGCCTCCCTCTGATAGAGTATTGGCCTGGCCCTGCTCAACATGCACCAAGGTCTGGAGAAGGAGCTGGAGAATAATGGCTGCTTCTGGATGGGGAAATTCCATTATTGCTTATGTGAGATTACTGAGTGATGCTGAAGAGAGGGGGAGGCTAAATAATTGGTGCTTATAGGTGGGCAGTGACGGCCCAGGAGACACATGGGTAGACAGTTGCTTGTTCATGGGATAAGAACTTACATGGAACAGATCTACAGAGAAGGAGGCTAAAACCCCAGATCTTGTCCCCAGAGACTCTCAGATTTGACAATACAGTGTTATTTAGTGAAAATTTTAATTTTTTGAATAAAAATGTTTTGTAACGTGTATGTTTCTGAAAGGGATTAGATGACAATATTTGAGTCTTCTTAAATGTGCTAGTACTTACACAATTCCAGAAGTCATAACAAACTTAGTCTCTTTATTCCTGTGTTGTGCTGCCTGGAAAATGAATATAGCAACTCTTCATTTAGATAATCTATCACAGTCCCCATCCAGGCAAATCCACTTCTGGAGACAGTGGGATACTCTACTTAATTAAGCACAGTCAGCTTCTGGCCATAAAATACTAGTATAAGCAATCCATGTGTATTGAAAAATGTTCTAGATGAGCCAAACAAAAGTATTTAGCTTTGTAATCCTAAATGGTATGATTTCCCAGATGGAATTTTCCGAATTGAGCTTGTGATTTTCATTCATACTATCCAGGTCCCTGCTTCTAAGCTGGGATAACTGTATGCAGTTCAGGGAAAACATGGAATCATTTGAAAGATGAACAAAAGTAAATTAAGTATTTTTCATCCATATATGGCAGTAACCAAACAAAGTAAGTTGTACTTTGTGCTTTTTATAAGCCATATTTTGCATGTTGGATCTGTCAGAGTGATATCTATGCAGCAGAAGGTTAGATTAGAGACAAATGGACAGAAAAAACACAGATTGGATCTGCATCTCTGGCAGGCACATGTTAAAAAGCTCCAGTTATCACTTTATTATTTCAAAAGGAATGTACATGCCAGTTTGCTAGATATGGGGATGGCTATCCATTATTCATAGTCCTCTGATGGAGAGATGGTAACTGGAGAGGAGGCCAAGAGAGGTGCCTCAGATCCAGACATGGTTCAGGCTCCAGCCTGCTCCCAGTCTGGCTGCAGCTATGTGCTGGAAACATGGCTTGGACCTCACTGAATTGTGAGAAACTCCAGTCTTTCAGCAATAATTAGTGGTTTGATGTTCACAAAATAAACAAACAAAAAAATCTGCAAATGCTGTCAGTAACAGAAACTAGTAGAAGAGAAATCTGAGACCTATCACATGTATTGTACAGTTCCTTCCTAGTCAAATGATTTTCAGTTTCCTTGAATTGTTTGTAACTGTTATGTACAAAATTTTACAGGAGTGGAATGTGAGCTTGATGTAGCAGGAGTAATTTGAAAAGCTAGGAAACGAAGTAACAAAGGTCGATGGTTCTGTGAGAGGTATTGCATGGGGGCATAACTTCTGATTAAATGAGAATGGTTTTTATTTGTTTTCTTGTTTACTGAAGGTTCGGTAATATTCAAAGCTGAATCCAGCTGCAGGACTGGATGCTGTGTCATGTAACTGACTACTAGGATGCTTTACTTCTTCCTCTCTTGCTCTACCTCATATAATCTGCACTTGAACAGTTTTTAGGTCATGCAACTAAATGGTTATGAAAGCTATAAAGGAGGTGAACAGGCTTTTCATTCCTTACTTGAAATGCTTGCCATTCCTGTTTGAAGTGAGATGAAACAGTATTGCATACAGATTAGTGAGAATATAGCTATGTCTAGGGAACTGAGTGGAAATATCCTTGCTAAAAAATTCAGCTACAGACATGATCACTTTTGCTAACGTTTGATCTCTGAAAACAAAAATTTACTACATGTATAATTTCTTTATAAAAACGTTGATCCACAAGAAACAGAGTTATCGCTCTGTTTCCTGGACTAGGTAAAAATAAAACTATTTCCATAAATAAAAAATATCACACTGGTTTCCTATGATTCATGGGTCAACTAAGTCAGTCACATGGATTTTATAACTATCTGATATTCACAGAAAAGGCTGCAAGTTTCTGCAGCTTCTAAATCAGCTGCAAGTGTGACACTGCCAAGTAAGCAGACACAAATGATTTAATTAGAAAGTTCCAAAGTCACTGCAGCTTCATCTAAAAGTCAGACAAATGGACAATGAAGTCATATCCCCTATAAAAATATCGCAAGGTGGGCAACTATGTCAAAATCACAAAAACCTTCACCAGATCCATTTAATCTAGTTTCTAGTACTTCATATCACAGATAAAAAACATAGGCAACCTGCACCATATGAGAGGAGCCCTGTAAAACCACATTTCTCCTCTTCTTAAATACTAATAGTTATAACCAGGCTGATACAACTTTTTAAACATTGCATCACTCCAGATACTTTTCTTGTTTGTAAAAATGATAACATGACCTGACTGTAACCTGTGAGCTAGATATGTTCATTAAATGTATCTCATGTCCTTCTTAAAATCCCAATCTTTCCGTCAGAGAACAGAATAAATAAGTAAAATACTAATTCCTTCAGTATAAATATTGGATTGCAAATCTGTGAAAAAAATGGAAGGACTGCTTGAAAACTGTTCACTTAGACTATTTATCTAACAGTTGTGGATTATATTGTAGAGAAATTGGGAAAAAATGTAAATAATATATTAAACAAAAAGTAGCTAAACATAATTTCTATGGTACAACTCCAGCATCTCTTCGTAAAATGTTAATGTAGCTACAGTTTTATTGATCAGATGCAGGATCTGGAGAGGTCAAACCACAAGGTTCATCTCTTTGATATTTACCTTTTATCATAGCTGACTCTTTTAGATTCCAGTCTACTCTGACAATAAAAAGAAAAATCTGTTTAGAAAAGTGGATAACTATGTGAAAGCTTTCGTTACCAACCAAATTTAACAGAACAATACAATATGCTTAAGCATTAAAGTGCCAGAAACATCATATCACAGATATTTGTAGCTTAATGGGCACTTACAATACAATAGATTATTTAAAGCCATGTTATTCATATTATTGAAATTCAAGGTGATGTGCAAAGCACTTCAAAAACATTTTAGATACTCCAATTTTTGGAAAAAGAACTATTACATTGTCGTTAATCTACTTGAAAGTCTGAATGGAAGAAATGTCCTCTTGCAGTGTGATAATGTACTACAAGTTAGGTGATGTGAATATTCCTTGGAAAATAGGAAGTTCAAGCATGATCTTGGATCAGTCACGATTCTGTCATGAGAGTGCTACACACTTATCTGTTTAAGCAGGATTCTCCATATCATGTTGGAATAAAAGTCTGATTTTCCACCATAATGTAAATGAAGCATGAACTTTTTGAAAAGATTGATAATCACACCACACAGGCTATATTTTGGAAGTAAAGGTTTTCCATTTTAGTCATCCATCATATGTTCAGTAAATTCATCTGCCAGGGAAGGAGAGATATTGCAGGTGCAGAACATAACCATCTATACGGGCTGATCAAATATTAAGGGCTAGGGGTTTGTAGAATTTATCTGCTCATCCATATTTGTCCTGTTCTACTGAAACTTTCTCTTTATAGGGACAGAATATCACTATCTAGGTCATTATTAGTAATAAATGAAATACATTCACACATCTTTTGGAATGATTTTGGTGAAAATTTTGTTGTAGTGAATTTGTTGTCTGTTTTCTTCACAGTGCAAATATTGCCATGAACACACACATTAGATGGATGTTAAAGAAGAGAGGGGTTTTTTTTTCCATCAACATTTGACACTGTCTGGGGACATTGAGGCTCAGTGGCATTTCAGAAGGATCCTTTGTTCACTTTCCAAGTTTTCCATAGGTGAGCCTTCACAGCATTGAACAAGTATCTGACGAATAATTTTGCTCTTGAATTAGCTCTAAAACACTTCAGTGAGTTTTACAACTAATTCTCAAATGTATGTTTGCATCATAAATGGACTGGGTCAGAGCACTGGTCTGTGCTCTGCCATGTCTGTTACGATGTGCCACCGCACACTGGTGTGCCCTGAGAAGACTGATGACAAACTTTTGTGGGCATTTACACTGTGATTGTGCAGTCCCTGATTTATTTTGTTACTGCTCTGCAACACAGTTACTTGATGTTTTCCACACACATTGCTGTTTTTGTTGCAGCAAACAATTTGCTGACTGAGCTCAAAAATGAGTCTGGTGTTGGAGAAAAGGAGTTGCTGAAAAGCATTGTCACTCTTATCAAGTTGGGGGTATGGCCAGGAAGCAACTGCAAGGGGTTGTGTTATATTGCATTCAGTTTTTCTCAGTGGTTCCTGGGAACTCCTCAATTGGTGTTGTCAGCCTTTTTAGCGATTAGTAACATGCTTAATCCTATTATATCCCGCATAGCTGTAGGCAGGCTAATTTTCAGCTGCCTGCTAACAGCATCCCAGGTCTCACAGGCTGGAGCAGGTTTCTTAGACTCCAGGCTGCACACTGGAGCTTGGCGATATCCAAACTATCCCACTGCAATCTGCTCAGCCTCACTAGCTCCAGCACGCATTTTGCCTTCAGTCGGAAACAAAATATAGGCTTTGAACTGCCACTTGGAGATCTCAATACACATTTTAGTTCTTTGAAATGCAATGCCATTCAGCTAGGAGTAAAATATAGTGCTTATGGTAACGGGAGGTAACCCCTTGAAACTGAGTCAAGAGAATTTAGGTAGGAAAATAGCTGACTTGTGAAGTGACACCTCGAAGGCTAAAATACTTCTTAAGGAGTATCAAGAAAAATAAAGAAGCATTTCCATGTCTGAAAATAGCAATAGAGATACCATTATCAGAATGCTGTGTTGGAGACTTTGTTTTCATTCTTTAAAAAGCTGCTGAAAAATTGATGAAAGGAAAAGAAAAGAACTACAAGAATTTTGAATGTTGTAAAACACCCTGTTCTGACAAGGTTTTTCATGTTTATCCAAGAAAAGTTATGAGATGATAAAAAAAGTCTATGCAGGGAAGACATTTTTAACTGCTGCCAGCAAGGAGAGACAATGCAATCAAAAGGAGACATGTTAAAGTTCTTCATATTCAGAATAGACAGAAACTTAAATATTGAGAAAAGAGCCAAAAACTGTGGTAAAATCTAAAATTTTTGAAATTAAGAATCAACATTTATGTCTAATAAAGTTGCTTACATCAAGGCACAGTATTTAAGAATCAGTAGATAGAATTATGCAGCTGGTGCTAACAAAATATTGATAATTACTGTGTAAAAGATGTGTGGTTCAATAGCAGGAAAGCTCCAGAGAGCTGCAGGAAATCCAAAGATGAAAAACACCAGACACTAGTGAGGCTGTGCTTTTAGTTTGCCTTCAGCTAAAACAGACAGAGTATCTGATTAGCTTTGCCTTCTTCTCTTCTAAGACTGTGAATGGCTATCAGTTTTTTCTGACAACAGTACAGATTCACTATTTCACTAAGTTTTTTCCATGGAAATTAAATGCTAGTTAGACTAGCATTTATTGCAACCCTGCAGTATTGCACAGTTGATGGAGATAGAGATGATCTGTCAGGATACATAAAGACTGACATGCAGCGCAACAGTCTAAAGACAAAACCAAGTTTGTGGTCAGAACCACATTTGAAATCATCAATTAAATGAAAAAAACCTGAAGATTGGAAGCCTAATATGCAGTTCTATGAACCCACTTGCTGTTCTATTTATCCTCAATAAAAGTTACAGTAAAAAAGCAAAAATATAGATCAAAGGGGGTTCACTTGGGATGTCAGCCCAATTGTTCATTTAGATTACAGATAAAGACTTGAAGAGGGTTAGAAGAAAAGGATGTTGAATAGCTGATTGGGTCACTAACATAAGCATGTGCTGCAGTTTTGCTTATACACTAGGGCATCAGATTCAGGAAGCCTGTCATATACAGATTTATTCTAGGAAGTCTTCAAAGACATGTGCTAGACTTTCTCACAGTGGGGCTATAGTAAATTAAGCTTAGTTTTTAAACAAAACCCCATCTATCTGACTTTTCATGGGAAGCAGCAGGTTATCTAATACCTCTGGAAAATATTCAATTTTCTACTTCAGTATCTAACATTGGCAGCATACAGTGATTTGGACTGTCATGGTGCTGTCAATCTTTGAAATATTATCTGCATATATAAAACAAGAAGAAAACAAGCTAAAAAATTCTACTAGTACTTTTTAGATGCCTTGCTGCAAAGGTGCCTAACGAAAACTGCAGCATTTTTTCCTTTACTTGTACTCAGCAAAACCTAAAAATTATTTATTAAAACAGTGTCAAATATATTTCCTTACAAAGGAAGCCTTTACTAAACAGTAGTTTTACTAGCTACTTGGCTAGTAAAGCAATTATGTGAAATCAATCAAAGGGCAGAGAAATAAATGTTTCACTGTTAGAAAACTTCTAAAACTTATGTTTTCTGAAAAATGCCAAAAAGATTTTTCGTGTGACAGTTATTGAGATGAGATGTACTAGCAGCAGACCTAGAATTACTATCAGTGAGAAATGTTGGAGATATGGAATGAGTGTCTAAAGATCTGATAGTAGAGCTTTAGATTTCAAATCTTTTCCTTTAGAGAAAGAGGAATAATGAAAAACATTTTCAAGCAAAATTAGTTGAACAGCCTTTCCAACATTTATAGATAAATTTCACTTTAAATTTAACATTTCTGAATAAATTCTAAATTTTTCTAATTACAGACTGGTTTGGGGAGAGTCGGGGAGAGAGGGTGAGATAGCAATCACTAGCAAACTATTCAGTAAACGGTAAATACCGAAAAAAAAATACAAAAAATGATTGTTGCCAAAATACTCAGTACTGTTTGGTATAGATGAGCCTGGTCTACTCAGGAGATGAATGTACAGTTTGGGGCTTCAAATCCTGTCCAGCAAGCAGTGTTTGTGGGCTGCATGGGTGTCCTTGGGGCATGGTCTTATGGCTCTATCCATCTTACTTTGAGTAATTCTGCTTTGCAAGTACAACAATAATTTAGTACCAAATTATACTTATATTTGAACATCAGGATAGGATAGTTAAATAGTGTCTCGCATTGTAAGTAATCAGGCTGAAGTCAATGTTGTTGTCTATTGGAATAAGTTACTACTCAGAGTGAATAAGAATTTCAGCTTTGTCGTAAGAAAGCAATCAACTTTTGATGGAAAGTAGCAGGGATTCAAAATGCTTGATCTAAAGTCTAAATAAACTAAAAATTTGTGTTCAACCTGGAAATTACCAAAGCAGATCTTGCTTTGATAATTTGAATACTATTGATACTGACATGTTGAAACAGCAACTTACAGCTCTTACTTTCTGGGAAACCCTGTGCCATAAAATCATAAATAAGATCCATTATTTTTACAAAGAATATTATCCAGAGAATGGGGATGACATCTCACAACACATAGATGCAAACCAGTCCAATTATAAGCAGGGGATCAAAGTCAAAGGTCCCTGAAATGGGGACAATGCAACACTGCTAAATTCAAGACATTTATCAAACTGTCTCACAGAAGTACTGTTAATCTAAATGTGTCTGGTTTAAAGTGCTGGTAATTTATTTTACTGTTTCATCACTTGTGAAGTTTGTGCCATTAGTATTTAATCATTTTAGATTCATAATCTTCCTACAATATACCTCAAGGACAATAAAATCCTGTAGATTTGTATTTATGCTTCCTTTTCCTCCTTTAGTCTTGACTGGTGAAGAAGCATTGAGTACTGAACCCTACAAGTCTGTAACTTTTAGTATTGTGAGGACATTTTCACTCAGAAAGACAGAACTTTTTTAGCTGCACATTATTATGTTTTCATCCTCAAGTTTCTTTATTTTTCTCCTGTAGGTCTCTCTGAATTGATCCTGGGAGCAATGCCTACTGAAATTCACACCAAAGGATCACTAGATAATACATATTTGAGTATTAAATATATCTAGTTCTTTGGGAAGTACCTTTATGCTGGTTTTTTTTAAATGTTGGTGCAGATGAAATCGGTCAGCTAGTGCTCTTTGGGAAGAGACGTGTCTGCATGGGACTCGCTAATGACCTCAGGAAGGAGCATTAGTGTGCAAGAAGAAAACGAGGAAAGCTAAGCAGGTTCCCAGAAGCCACCTGTTAAAATGCACTCAGACATTCTGAAATGTGGGCCTATTGGTACTGAACACTTAACTGACCAAAAAGGAAAGCATAAATGATTTTGTGATAGAGTAAGCCACATGTACAGGTTGAAGATGGGAGGGGGATAAAATGCTTCATTCCCCTGAGCTCCCAGAGGACTATCTGCAAAATGGAGAAAGCAGATCAGAGACAGCCCCTTTTTTGCAAGACCCTCCAGCCGTGGCAACACATGTAAATATGTTCATTTTGAGAATATTCATATTACATTTTCAACTCGCCCCTATAGCAAAAACCCATTTTTTAGGGAAAAAGAAAATCCAGAGGGAAACCTAGGGGAATAGAAATGCATTTGGGAAGATGTTTTCGTGATGCCAGGACACTAATAGAAGAAGGACTGTACAGAGAGAAGCAGTTTCCATAAGTAGTTGATGCTGCAAATGATAGAAGTTGTATCCTACCAGTATCAAAACTCTTGAACATGTCCCAAAAGGTTAAAATGAACTTTACTTATCGGAGCTTTACTTTGACTCAATAGACTAAATTGCTTCTTGTTTCATTTACAGTTCTCCATAACAGAGAAGACAAGCTATTTTTAACTGGACATCTACTGAAAATGAGGATTTAAGTCAGAAAACTCAGAAGCTGTAATTGACCCTCTAGAAGAGCCATTCTTGATGTTGACTAGATACAGAGTCTGGAGTGACTAGACTTCATATAGGTACTTAAGGATCTCGAATGCAGTTTCTTTATGCACCTCTAGGGAGCTAGGCACCTGTTTTAAGTGCTTTGTTGTGGGAATACAGAGAAGAATATGCTCAATTGATTTCCTGCACTGTGCCCCAGGTGCAAGTGAGCGTCTGGATTTTAGTCTGTTGTCAGATTGAAATGCTAGGTTTTGGGACAGAAAATTTAAGATGTGTGACCTGTAATGCAGCACAGCTTACAAAACTTGTACTGAAAAAATAGATAAGACAATAGTGCTAAGAAGCAAAGATATGGTTTTCCTTGAAAAACCATGTTTGTTGCTTTTACGTACAATTATAGATTAATTAATTTTATCTTCTTTCTAATGTAAAAAATAAATTAGTACACATAAAAATTCTCCTTCCCTCAGAATTTTTATGTATATAGATGCATATCTGCAGTGCATTTGAGAAGACAGATCAGACTTCTCTTAATCACTCCTTGTTCATCACAATCATTTAATTGGATAAAATCACTCTCATTCATCCTGCAAAGTTTCTGGAACTAAACAGCTCATAAACTGACACATAATCTCAGTGAAATGCACAACTGATTATTGGCCCATGTCAATATATCAACAATTATATTTGTCACTTCATTTTCAGCACAGTTATCAAAATAAGTTAGATTTTAACTATTTGCACCATCACAATGTGTGGTATCAAGCAATGTTATTCACTTATTTTGTACATATTTTTTCAGAAATAATCCAGTTTCCTAAATGTAGGAGAGATTTTTTTACTTCTTTTGAGATGTTCTTAACCCTCCATAGATGAAAATATATGTATTTATTTTCATTTTCATTTACATATTTAGCCTGTGTTATATCAGAATCAACTTTGGCCCCAAATCTTTTGAAACAAGAATCTCTCTCATTAAAAGGGTTTCTTAAATTATTATGTGTTTGAGATTACAGAGTAATCTCAGATCTTCTGTTAATCAGAAGAATATTTTATAACATTAAGACTCTGTACTGCAAGAGGATGGTAAGTTCCAGTGGGTACAGGATGTACATGCTCTTTTTGCAGTTAAACTATGCAGCCCTTGTCTGACTTTGAACAGTGTTTCACATCTTTCTACATTACAGTGGTTTGTACACTATTCTTATCACCATAGTTTTGGAACAGCTGCCAATAAGACACTAAAAAAGTAATTATACATCTGTTTCTTATCCTTTGAGGAATGAGAAGTATGTTAGTGGAGTGTTTGCTTTGCATTTTTTATATGCGTATTTCTGTAAATTTATATTAGAAGGGATAAAGTAAAAGAAGTGCCTTGTGCTTATAGTAAAGCTGTGAAGTTTGCTCCTGAGAGTACATTTCCAAGTCCTGAACCCTCACTAAGAAAGTTGTTTAGCCTGACTATGAATTCATCACCATTACTGTAGAAAGTTTAGTTGTACTATGGAATGTCATTGTGGATGATGATCTCCTTAGGAGCCTGAGGTAATAACAGAGTATTTGATACTTTAAAGATGAGGAATAGAAGCTTACATTTGATTCATATTTAAATGATAACCCAGTGTGAGAATGGAAAAATTCTGATGTGTTCATGGTTCTTTTAGTTTTGTTTCAATTTGCCATTATATGGGCACATCTACTGGACCACACTGGAAACCCAATTCATATCCCTTTTAAAAGTCATTGATTTTCAGTTCTGCCAACCCATCACCTGTGGACTGTATGTCTTCTAATACAGGTCTGTCTTCTCTCCTTACAAGGATTTACTAAAGAGTTTATATCAGAGCAAATCCAGGATGCTCCCATGACTGAGTAGAAAAGGATCTTTCTCCATCATTTGAAGCCATTTATTTTTTACCTTTTAGCTTATGGAAACTGATATTTGAGGAATTCTTTGCTAGAAACTTATTTTTGAAACTAAGTTTTCTAGAAATCCTTATCACTCCAGTATATGTAAAGATTTATGGCCATACAGCTGTGTCAGAAATGGCACTTTCTCAAGTAAAAGTCCAAAAGGTTTTTTTGGACCAGAACTCTTTTCATCTTCTTGGACTTTAGCTCTTTTGATATGTGTGCATCTGTGAAACTGTAGCTGTTTCCAAAATAATACATTTTTCTGCAGAAGTTTTTAAGACAGTGCTGGAGGACTTCAGTGTGAAAGGTCAATATGTTTTTTTCACCTTATTTCCCATTTAATGACAGGATGCTCCACAGAGCATCTCAATGCACAGCATTCAGTTTGTTTTTTCCAGGAGAGGAAGCATTCAGTTTTGACTTCCAGTGTAGATAAGAGCATCGCAAGTGTGCACACTGGGAAGCGCTGTGTATTGAAAGAACCAAGACTACACATGGAGGCATCCATAGATACTGCAGAGGCATCCCTAGGTAAGGCAGAAAGGGGCCAAACTGTTTTTTGCCACTTAGAATTTTCTAACTCTGTGGGTTTTATTCTTAACAATATTACACTGGTTTACTCCTGCTGGGAAAGGTCACTGAGTACAGTTTGTCTTTCACCAGATTGGGACAGTCTAGAAATACAGCACAAGAACAGTAGAAAGATTTACTTTTGGGTGTCAAGGTGAGAGAGATTAGGGGAAAGACTTGCACAATGGACTGAGTACAGATGTATATTCACAGCCAAGGGAACTTTATGCCACACTGTTGGAGGGCCTCAGGACATTTTGGCATAATACTTGGAATGGTTGTCATTATCCTCTGACCTGACAGCAGTATTTTGTTCTTGACCATATCAAATACAATGAAGAGGCTGAGAACAAATGTTTGGTTGAAGGGGAAGTTATCTGTTGATGCTACTGTAGTAGTTCCAGTTATGCAGTCTGGTTTGAATGTAATTCCAGTTGGCTTTTGGATTGTTCCTCTGTGAAGGATTTACAAGGGCAAAATCCACTTAGAATTGGTGTAGTTGTCTAGAATAACTTGACATTAAGTATAAATCAGAGTGATGATGCAAGAAAACAAATGTTTTTTCCCATCCATCTTTTCTTTTGCCTGCTTGGGTTGTCAGTTCTCTACAGAAGCTTGTGATATAACTGCACAGTAATTAACAGAAATATATTTTTGTTTCAGATGGGCTCCACCACTGCTGTTATTTTCCTTCCCTGAATGTCAGATGTTGCTCAGGTAACAAACAAACTTTACCACTTCTCTGCAGATCAGAGAATTCTATTCATAGCCTTTTTGTTGATACTTCCCTTAACTTCCCCCCTCTCTGATGCTTGACTGACATGTAAATTAAGTTCTATTGCAACAGATTTATATTTTAAAACTACTGCATCATCTATAGGACATGGCTTGAGTCTAGTAAATCCAAAGGGACAGGGAGAGACGTTTCAACCTGTGTGTGAAGATTGTTTGGTAGAAAACAAACAAACAAACAAAAGCAGCTGAATTTTATCATTGACTACGTATTGGTGAAGACTGCTAATGTCATAGAGCAGTGAAAGTCAGGCAGGCAAGGCGGAAGTTTGGACCCTGTTCTGGGTCTTAAATGAGCATCATCTCTGAAAGAAGCATGAGGTGGAGAGCCCCTTCAGCCATGTGGATAGTGTAGGCTCAGTCATGCTCAGTACTATGAGGTGGAGTAATAGGAACAAGCTCCTGAGTGCCTAGGGGACCAGGGAAAGCTGGCATGAAAGTCAGCAGCTTCCTGCTACCTGATGCCTTGTGTGTAGTTCTGAAAGGGCAGAATTGATTAATGGTCTTTCCTAAGCCACTAACTTTTCTGCTTAGAAATTGCAGTGAAAACGGTAATTTTGAAATTCCAGTAACCTGTCTGTGCATGAGTGAAAGCTAGCTTGAACTGCAGTGAACTCATTCCTACCACTTTTGTAAATCTCTCTTTAACAAACACTCTGACAGTCACTGCAATGGTCTTCTGTGTTGCTTCACACACCACCACTTTTCTCATTAACCAAAAAGACAGATGTGGGGGGTCACTGTCATGATTTTCTTTCTATTGAAGATGGTTTCAAAGTTCTGCGTAGTGCCATAGTAAGATTTTTCACACTGTTGGCACTTTGTTGTTACTTGTAATGCTGTGTTTGCCAACAGCTGAGGCAGTAGAGTGAGGCTGTAATATTGGTTTTTGGCAGCACAAACCTATTTGAACTTCTAGAGATGCTTTCTTTTATCTTATGGTTGTAATTACTTGCTATGTTCCATTCTTATTGTTTTCAACCCCCTAGTATCTGATTAAAATGTTTTTGCTGAGCTTTTATTGTCTTTACTTTTCCTCTATATTTGCAATCACAATAATTCTCTAGACCTTTCACTATTTCTTTCCTTTCAACTGATACCATGTCTTTGGAGATATCATCAGCTGTGATAATCATTGGTTTATGTTGTTTTAAATTACACTAGCATAGATCTCTACCGAGACATGAGATTGTTTCCTAAACCTTTGAGCTCATCCGTGTTTTTTAGGAGGAAAAGATTGAGTTTGCTGATGATATGTACATATTTTGCTTATTTTCCATACAAAAATTAAAATAAATTGTGGGGGATCTTCTGCTAGACTAGTTCCTGATATTAGATCTAATTTAGCCTTACCTCCAGATTCTTCATGGTACACTTCTCCAGCTGATAGTACTCCTCCAGAGAAAGAAACAACCACTCCCCCAAAACCGAAACAACCCAAACTTCTGTGTTCTATAATACTTTTTAGCTCTTCTTATGCATAGCAAGCACTAAGAGGTATTTTTGCCTTTATGTATCATAGGGTGGCCTCATAGCTGCTAGCTTTTATAAGTGGGATAGTCAAAAGGGGAAGAGAGGTTATAAAAAAATTAATGAAGTGAAAATACCTTAATCTTTTCTCAATTTTTACTTCCATTGAGCCACCTCTATTCTTCCTTTCTCCTCTAAATCTACTGAATAAGTTACCTGAGACTAATGTCCTTTGCTTCTATCCTAGATCCCCTCCTAGTTCCACAGCTTTCTCCTGTGCCATCTAGAAACATTTACTCAAACGTTTCTAAAGACTTATTTATAAAAGTACCTCAGAATCACAATTCAAGCCTTTCCTGACTGTTCTCTAACCTTTATGTGCTCTGACCTTTTCTTATAGACCCTTACTCCCAACTGTAGGTAGCTGGTGAAGTGTTGAAATCTGAAAGGTGCTGTAAGAACAAGAAAAAGGTACTGAAGGGACAACAGAAAAAGAACAGTGAAGCAAAAACATCTAAAAGAATTTCTATTCTTTATGGTCAGGACAGTGCATGTGGGTTTATATTCATGAGCATATGAAAAAAGGCAGCCACTCTGTGCTTTCGTAAGGCAGGCATCTTGCTGGGCGACATGACCGCTTGCTAGGTGACCCATGGGAAAGGAGAAGACAGCAAGCAAACTGAAGGATGCTGTAACAGCTATGCATGAATCTTCCAGGAGAGCTGAGCATTTGTGTCTGAGTTCCCTGGCAGAGACATTAGGTTTTTTATCTCTGCATCAGCCCCCATCCTCAGAAACTGATAGATTATATAGAAGTAAATTAAGAATATAAAGTTAAAGGGCATGATGAGAGTTACGCAGTTCCCAAGAAGGGAGCCCATCTAAATGCCACAGTAAAATCATCCCCCATGCACATGGTGGGTAGAGAAATTCCCGAAGGGAAACTGAGTCTTTGGGAACCTGTTTGTATGAAGGAGGGGAAGTCACTTTGTGCTAGATTGTCACCTGTCCTGCTGTCACTACTGAGACACCACTTTCACACTAATCTGGGCTGTTCTCAGAGGAAAAGAGGTGGATTAAAGCTTCATTCATATACACCTAAATAAATAGGACTGTCATTTTTGTCAGCTTCTATTGGTTAGACTGCCCCTCCTCTTTTTTCTTTCCAGGAGTGATTTAGTTTGCTGAAGTAAAACAACATGCTACTTAAGTTTGGTCCTTCACAGTTAGTGTAGCCATTTCACATAGATTTAACCCAGAAGGTTTAAGCTAACATGTACTGCATGCTCAACGGACATTAGAAGCTGCAAAACTATCATAGATTTGCAGAAATTTTGAAACCAATTGATGCTACAGGAAAAAAGCAGAAGTGAAGAGTTAGGTTATCTGGAACACACTTTCCTAGCATGGGACATGAGGCAGTTAGTCTACCTGATTTCATGAACTGCTGATCAGCTACAGTTTTGGATGGGGTCATGGGGAGGGGCCATTATTCTCAGCAGAGCCCTGCCAGAAGGCATACACTGTAGCTTCAGCCTTGAAGCACTGCTTCAGCAGGAAATCTTGTAAGCAGGGATTTAACAAAGCCCAGACATCAGAAGCACTAGCTGAGCACAGTAGTACTCAGGAACAAGAAAACTGAGAAATCTATGTAATGCCAACCCCAAAACAAGGATCGCAGTAGAGGTATGAAATTATCCTCTCCACAAGCACTACAGGAGAGCAAAAGAAAAGCAATGAATGCCAGCAAAAAAACCCCCAAAACCACACAGGTCTGTAACATTACTTGGTGCATCTAGAGAGATTTTCAAAGTCTGTCTTATTCCAGATAAGTACATTATAGACTGCAAGGGGTTACCTTCAAGTGTGTAATAAGGCCACTGGAAGTTGCTCTGTGAATGTCATGTTATTCAGACATTTAGGGTTGCTAGACTGACAACCAAAAGTATCTTCAATATAGGCAAAACAAGAAAAGGACCCATAAAAAATATACAAAACATTTGAAAAGACAAATTTTACTTTTTAGAAGCACTGAGGAACTGGCACTGACAACTAGGTTTAAAAAAAAACCCCAAACCCCCCAAAAAACAAAAAACACAAGGCTTAGCCTTGAGACATTTTCCAATGTTTAAAAAAAAGCTTATTCTGATAGTGCTTATGGATATACGACATTGTTCTTAGTTTGCTGCTTGTGTATGGTGAACATGTCTATAAATGACAACAAAGAGATAAGATTATGAAAGTCAGAAGCTGGGAATAAAATTTGACTAAGAACCATAACAGATGAAATGGAGGGGGGAAAAAAAGGAGAAAAAAATAAATTAGTATAATTTTAAAGTCTTTTGGTTTTATTTGGTTGGCATGAGGCCTTGATTCTCTCCTAATATGTCGTTCGCCATCAAGAGCCTGCAGCACCACAAGGTGGCAGTAAAAAATTACTTATTGCATCAATTTTTACACCTGGTTATGTAAAAAGTAAATACATCTATTGTCCCAATGTTGAACTTGTGCAAATATCAAACCTGTCTCATCTGTTATAAAAATGACACATATGGTAAAGTTCTAATTTTTGTGTGAAAAAAGCACTAACATTAGTCAAACAATTAAATCCTCTTAACTCAGAAATTATGAATTTTAATTTGCAATGTATGCAAAGTTGTTCACTGCAGAAAATTCTTTAAATATTTAGAATAATCAACCATGTCTCTTTCACCTGGCAATCAAAATCCTGGAAATGAGATAGAAGAATTGGAACATTACTCCCATTTATTTTACCCTATGGTACAGAAATATAAAAATAAAAATGAAAATGGATTATGATGGATCTTCTTGCTTCTACCAAATACAGTGGAACTACATGCCAAGCAGAGCCCTCTGCTGAGCCAGTTAGTGGTACAATCTGCCCCTTCAGGAATAGGACTGAATATCTCAAATCTTGCTGCTGTCAGAGGCAGATGAGATTCATTCAATGCATTTGATATAAGAATCAGCTCCTAAATTGTTATTTTATATAAATTGTTGCCCAAGCAGGACATGAAGAGGATCACACTGCAGAGATTTTTTTTTTTCCTCGAGATCAGCCAGAATCTCCTCTTGTACCTTTTTTTGTTGAGTGCACAAGTGTCAACTCATCCATAATTCCATTTTTCCTATGCCTAGTCACCCCTAGTAGCCAAAAGTAGTGTGGGGAGTGATCTGACTTGTCCAAATCCCAGTCTTCAGTGTTAACTTCAAGTGCAACTAATGCCCCGTAAGGGCTGAGTCAGGGTAAGAATCACATTTCCAGCCAGAGATGTGCTTGGTAGCATGTACAAATAGGAACTTGTTCTCATATCAAGGGAACATAACATCAGCTTCCCATGCATTGGTTACAATTTCCATAACCTAGGCTGTGTCATTTGCTATATATTACCTCTGGCTTTGCTCAGTGAGTGTTTCCACATTGTACAATTACAGAATGGTGTGCTTCCTCTGAGGATATCATAGCATACTAAGAAGCTGCTCTACACTCCAATCTTTGTGTTTGTCAGATAAATTATTCTCCATTTAAAAAATCTTTACATTTACAGCAGCACTAAAACTTACCTTCAGTTGAAATCACCATCTATGGTAAATCTTATTTATTATAGAGTGCTGTAAAGACTGTGTTTCCCAGAATGCTTTCATAGACTGGAGAGGTCTAATCCCCATCCTGATGGCATGGGCATGGAGATTTGTACTCCCTTCCTGGCATTTAGCTCCAGCCTGAGAAGTGCAGATGCCTTTCAGTGGTACTGAAGAGCTGTTCTTCTAACCCTGCTGGTCTGCACCTGACAGGCTCCAAATGAGAGCCGGGTACGTGGCTGCCCTCCCTGCAGGGTGGCTGCTAAGGAGCTGCAGCTCTTTGCAAGGACCCATGCAGCTGATTCATCAGTATTTGCTCACAACCTTTGTTCCAGGCTCCCTAAGGCTGACGATGGCACAGACCGTTCAGACCTCCTGCAGGATGCAGAGATCAGCATCAGGCCCTTCAGCATGGGGCTGGCTTCATGGCCTTCAAAGCTGGATGTACAGTTGCTGCAGATGCTGCCAGCTCCACACCACAAGGATGAATCATGAAGATAATGGTGCACCAGCTTTTCCAAGGAGTGTCTCTGCTCTGATCTCGAGGAATGGGAGACTTACTTTCTGAAATTAAGGATGTCAGAGTGGCCTTTGGCAGAGCAAAACAAAATAAATATACCTGAGCAGAAGAAAAACTGTTCAAAAGATGTGTAACTGCAGTACATTTGGCTACTGCCTTGCGCAGAAGAGAAATGAAAATGGTATGGAGAAAAGATAGGTAGTCTATTTTTTTTTTTTTTTTAAGTTTACATTGTGGGGGGGCAGTAATAAGACAGGAAGTTCAAATATGCTCCAAGGAACTGAACTGAAATTTTTTTCAAAGATAATCCCCAAACTACAAGACCTTAGGCAGATACATTTTCCTCTGGGTTTGACTCATAGGAGGCTAGAGATTATAAATTTTATGTCCTGAAGCTGCTTTCCTCTGATGACAGTATATTGGGTTTGTTTTGTAAAAATTCAACATCTGGACCTGGATGAAGCATACCAGAAATGGTTTCTGTGAGGGCAGAGGAGCACAGGGACCTTCTGCGTACAGCCACTCTGTCCCTGACTCAGTCCTAGCAGTGAGCTCCTGTGGGGATGGTGGAGAGCTGCAGCAGACTGAAGGAGTGCAGGAAGAGAGGAAAAGACAGTGAAATAACTGATACTTGAGGCCCCTGAGGTTTTACCACAACCAGGTAGTCTGTGGTAGGACCACTGGGACAGAACGAGAGGCTGCAAGATCAATTGCACAAGTTCAGATCTCCTCTTTAATCTGGCTTTCGACTCCCCTTTCCTCCTAACTTGCAGATTCAGACAGGGGGACAGGGGCTGGTGGCTCTCACTTCCGCATGCTCGTCTGTAACAGCATGGATCCATGTTTCTCTAAAGTATGGTCTGCAGGTGAGCTGTATTGCATAGAATGTCCTGGAAAATCTACTACTACACTTTCATAAGCAATCACCATGGCAGATTTTGTCACTTTCAATGTAAGTCCATAAATCCCAGATTAGCACTAGTGTCATTGATTCATGCAGATAGCAGCTGAAACAAATAAACAGGATTTGGATTCTCTTCTAAAAATTGCAACTTCTCCTTTCAGTAGGGTGTGCTGAAATAAGTAGCTTTTTATCTTAATAGTCAGGAGCTCTTCCATATAAAATTTATGAAAGGGTGTGGTTTAGGCTATTCTGTACTCCCAGATGAGAGGTGCTTGAAAAAAAAAAATTAAAAGTAATTATGTGCATTGTCACCAGGCATTTTGAAATATAGTATGCGTTACAACAGACAGAAAATGTGACCTAACCCTACAATAACTGGCCTTTTTTCCCTACATGAATAATACCTTGCAATAAGAAAATAATTTGAGATGGAGGATAAATTTAAGGATAAATGAAAGATGCTGGCAATTCACATACACTCTATGAAAGAAATTAAAATTTTCAGTGTTAATACCTTCTCAAATGCATAATTTCTATGACAATTAAAGCATTTATTATTGGTGTTTTTTAAAAATATATTTCCAGGCATTTAAAAATGTTTCTCTCCCCTGGCAATACTAATCACATTCTTCCAGATGAAGATGTATAACTTTTATCTGGCCCGGATTTATCTCACTGTAGCATTGTGAAGAATCAGAGAAGGCCAGCAGAAGATGTTTGTCATGGTTTAACCTCAGTAGGCAGCTCAGCCCCACACAGCCTATTACTCATTCCTCTCTAGTGGGATGGGGAGGAGAATTGCAAGAGTAAAACTGAGAAAACTCATGGGTTGAGCTAAATACAGTTTAATAAGTTAAGTAAAAGCTGCACATGTAAGCAAAGGAAAACAACGAAAAGGAATTCATTCACTACTTCCTATCTGCAGCCAGGTGTTCAGCCATCTCCAGGACAGCAGGACTCCACCACTTGTAATGGTTACTTGGGAAAACACACACTCTAACTCCAAAGGTTCCCCTTTCCTCATTCTTTCTCCCACCTTTTATTGCTGAGCACGACATTGTATGCTGTGGGACATCCCTTTGGTCAGTCAGGGTCAGCTGTCCCAGCTGTGTCCTCTCCCAGCTTCTTGTGGAACCCAGCCTGCTCGCTGGCAGAGCAGCGTGAGAAATGGAAAAGTCCTTGACACTGTGTAAGCACTGCTCAGCAACAGCTAGAACATGGGTGTGTTATCAACACTGTTGTGGTCACAAATCCGAAACACAGCACCATACAAATTACTACAAAGAAAATTAAACTCCATCTCAACCAAAACTAGTACAGTGTGGTCAAGAGATATTAATGTTATTGATATTTACTACTATTGCAGCTTCAGACCACTGCAGACAAAACTGACTAGGGTCAGAAGTCAGGGTAACTACAGTTGTGACTCCTCATAATCTCTTTTCAAATGAATGTCCTCCAACATGCATATCTTTCATGTTTGCTTATATGCAGTCCTGTGGCTGTCTGGGTCTCTCTGTCTGCAAGGACTGCCTGGGTCTGGCAGCTTCATGGAAAACCTGAGCATAGCAAAACCCAACATGGAAGTGAGCACTTTACCCCATGACCGGATGGTGGGTTCATGCTCCCCAGCTGGTCTGCAGAGGCTCACGATATCCCTATGGCTTCTTCCCATGTGCTGCATGCAGCAGCTTCTGAAAGATTCGCACCACACAATGTCCATTGCAGAAGGAGAGCAGGGAGTGGGATATACATTTTTTTGTTTTGGGTTTTGACTGGAATCAAACCATATTTCAGATCAGCAAAGCAACAGTAAATGGATTGAGTTTATGAAGGAACAATACTGAAGCCATTTCTGCTGCGAACTCTTCATCTAGACATAGCCAAAAAATAGATCAGACTAGACTAGGATCAGATTCCCCATTTCTGTCAGAAGAGTGGTACTTAGTGGGCAGTTCATTTTGAGACCAGGCTAATTATTGAATGAACTTTGAGGAGAAAGACAAATGACATTTATCCTAATAAATCACAGGGTAGGTAATTGACTGCAGAATTGGAAACGATGAAAAGGGAGAAAAGAAGGGAAAAAAACAAAACACCCAACAGAAAAAAAATGTGTGTGTGGGGGGGTGTGGAAATAAGAAATAAAATTAAATAGAAGAAAGAAGAGAGGAAGAAAAAAATATAATTAAGTGCCTGTCAGTTCTGATCTGAGAGGATAGCTTTGCTCTCTAGCTTCTTTTCAGGATCCTTTTCCAAGGCATCACTCAGACATTTGGTTGAAGAGAGCTTCCAGCAAGGACTTCTCTGTCACAGTGTTACCATTGAGAACTGATTGTTTCTTTTGATTAAAATTCCTGTTTATACTACTGCTCAATAAGTAACTGGGTGTACAGATGGGTAGCTGCCGGTACCACAGTGCTCTCTGTTCCTGATATTCAATTTGAAGAGAGCATTGCATCCCTGTATCAAGTGATTTGATTCCTCTCCTCCTTTCTCAGTCAGAAAAGTTCTAAGTGTCAGTAGCAATGCAAAGAAAACACTGTCAAGTTTGTTTTCATGATCAGGCAGCCTGGTTCTGACTGATGTGTAGTCTCTAATGCAAAGGCACAGAAGGTATTTCTTTCATTAGACTCCATACATCCATCATGCTTGCTAAATTAGCCTATTCTTTCAGCTCAGACAACTCCTTTAGCTCGTTACAGAATTTCAGTAATCACATATTTTGCAACCCAAGTAATATCTAAACATCTCATTAATAACAAAGTAATCAGATTGTGCACTGAGTTCACAGCCAACATATGTGATTTATAACTAAATGGACTGGAGAGTGGGAACTTACATTTTATACCATGTTTGTTTTAGGGGGTACTTAAACAATCTTCATATACTCACGTCTTTAAAGGAAATTAAGCACTCAGTAGTATGTTTCAAGTACTCCAAATAAGCAACAAATACCTGATGAAAGGAATCTCCATTATGTGGAATCACAATTGTCGTGTTTGAGTGCACTGGTTTAGGCATTACAAAAGAATTAGAACTACCATTGTCCAAGTGTGCTCTCTTCCCTCCAGTGTCACTTCTATGTCCATTTTTTAAAAAAATGAAAAATAAATTAATGAGTATAATCTAATGGAGATACAGTGCACTTTGACTGGATTCCCAGTCTGTTTGACTACCCCTGGTCAGGGACTGTCCCTAAGCAAAATTGTAAGCCTGTAATGATGAAAAAACGAGGGCTCTGAAATAATCTACTCTAACCCAAAGTAACATGTAATTAATTCTGCACAATAATTTATTTGTAGTTTTGCAGTTTTATCAGTTCAGTTAGGGAGTTAGCTCTCTCCAGAAGACTGTAGATTATGGATTTAAGAATGAGATCACTATAGAGTGTTAATTCACTGCAGCACTTCAGAATGAATCTATTTATCCTCTGGCTCAGTTGTAACCCTCTGAAGTCAGCAGGCCAAGTTCATCTACAAGATTTTACATTTGAAATGTTGTGTCTGGAAATCAGTGGTGATGAGATTTGAGTCTAAACAGGTGGAAGCATTGTAGATAGAACATATGAAACTTGTGAAACTGTAGGTTTCTAAACCTCTGAAATTGTATTAAGGCTTCCTAAAAACTTTTTTTTCATCTTAGTTTCTGTATTCCTATAAAATACTCATTTCATAACGGTGCTTTTCTTTAAAGAAAAAATATCGGTAGCTCTCTGGGCAACCTGCTCCACTACTTGAACTTTCCCATAGGGAAATTTTTTTCTTACATTCAGCTGGATTCTCTCCTGTTTCAGTTGATGAATACTATATCTTGTTCTCTCACCATGCACCTCAGTAAAGAGCCTGGTTCCACTTTCTCACTAATTTCCTATGAGGTGCTGGGCAGCTGCTAGTAGGTCCCCCTAAAGGCATCACTTCTCCAGGCTGAGCAAGCCCTGGTCCCTCAGAATCTCCTCACAGGGCAGGTGCTCCAGCCCTGACCACCTTGGTGATCCCCCACAAAACTTGCTCCAGTTTGTCAATAGCTGTTGTCAACACTGCTTCAAATATGAATTAAAAAATTATACTCTTGTGGGAGATCCATATTTCAGGTAATTTTCATGCTGAGAAAAGTATTAAAATTGTGAAAAGGCCTTTTCCCATTAGTGCAGGATATAGTTGACTCACTTGATACAGTAGCAGTTCAGATAACTAGCGAGCCCAACCTCATTTCATGTTTCTACTTCAGATATATCAGGCCTTATATTGCTTGAATTTTACTTCAGTAGGTTATTAACATGAGCCATCAGGAACAATATCCTGACTTATATATATATGCACGCAAGAGAGAGCATGATAATTCATAGGAAATGTTAATCATACTGTGCTAAAAAATTGCAATCCAAATTTGAGTTTCTGCATGCGCCATCTATGATCTCAGTGTTGGCAGCCTGAGAAGAGAGATTTAGTGTGATATAAATCCAGTGAACACATACATTTTGTGCTAGAGTCTCCTCCAGGATATGATTAATTTCTATTCTCAGATAGGTAAACTTTAGACACTTACCTGTGATCATCCACAGTGTGAGAGGGTGTGCAGAAGACCAGGGCCAGGGTAGTCTTACAATTGATGATGATGGAGAATTAGCCCCCTAATAATGTCTTTCCTCACTGCCTCCATCCAGCCTCTCTGGGAGCAGAACAGTCCTTTGACCTACCCGTGACATTGCTTACAGCATGTGCCCTCTTCTAGCTTAGGTGTTCAACCATGAGTTGACAGGATTGAAGCTTTAAATTCTTCCTATCATTTTACTCCTTTTCTGTAAAAAGGATGAGCCAGGCAGTTCTGAGAAAGGTGACTTTTTTTTTTTTCTCTTAGGGGTCTGCAGTTAAGGTTACATGCAGGTTATAACATCTCTATCTAAAACATAGATGATTTATTCACATTCAGAAACAGGATGAATTTCCTAATAACATAAAATCCTCAGAGGTTAAAATTTAAAAGCTAACAGCAAAGCATGGTAATTTAATGTTAATATTAGACTAAACCAGGCCGAGGGATTTTGAAGTTATTATTTTTTATTTGCTATAATGGCAGCAGGAGAAGCAGGGAGATTAAGTCAATAGTTTGTTTTCCTGACAGAGCATGGAAGAGAATGGCAGTGGATCTCAAAGACACCTGCAGCTGTTTTAAACCTGTATATGATGGTAACAGACTCTGAAACCATTCCTCTTTCAAACATAAATCATCAGCAGAGTTTAACACTGCCACCGAGATTCCATTAAACACTCCTGAAATACTTATATAGAATCGCAGAATCATAGAATGGTTTGGGTTGGAAGGAACCTTAAAGATCATCTAGTTCCAACCCCCCTGCCATGAGCAGGGACACCTTCCACTAGGTCAGGTTGCTGAAAGCCTCATCCAGCCTGGCCTTGAACACTTCCAGAGAGGGGGCATCCAACCTGTTCCAGTGTCTGACCACCCTCACAGCAAAGAATTTCTTCCTAATGTCTAATCTAAACCTACCCTCATTCAGTTCGAAGCCATTATCCCTTGTTCTATCACTACCTGCCTTTGTCAAAAGTCCCTCTCCAGCTTTCTTGTAGGCCCCGTCAGGTACTGTGAGGCTGCTCTAAGGTTTCCCCTAAGCCTTCTCTTCTCCAGGCTGAACAGCCCCAACTCTCTCAGCCTGTCCTCATAGGAGAGGTGCTCCAGTCCTTGGATCATCCTCGTGGCCTCTTCTGGACTCGTTCTAACAGGTCCATGACTCTCTTGTGTTGGGTTCTCCAGAACTAGGCAGAGTACTCGAGGTGGGGCCTTATGAGAGCAGAATAGAGGGGGAGAATCACCTCCCTCGACCTGCTTGCCTCACTTTTGATACAGCCCAGGATACAGTTGGCCTTCTGAGCTGCAAGCACATGTTGTCTGCTCATGTTCAGCTTCCCGGCCACCACCATTTCCAAGTCCTTCTCTTTGGAGCTGGTCTCAAGCCACTCATTGCCCAGCCTGTATTTGATCTTAGGATTGCCCTGACTCAGGTGCAGGACCTTGTATTTGGCCTTGTTGACCTTCATGAGGTTAGCACAGGCCCACCTCTCAAGCCTGTCAAGATCCCTCTGGATGGCATTCTGTCCCTCCAGCGTGTCAACCACACCACTCAGCTTGGTATTGTCTTCAAACTTGCTGAGGGTGCACTCAATCCCCCTGTCCATGTCTCTGACAAAGATGTTGAAGGGCACCGGTCCCAATACCGAACCTTGAGGGACACCACTCGTCACCAGTTTCCACTTGGACTTTGAGCTGTTGACCACAACTCTTTCAGTGCGATGTAGTGGGTTGACCCTGGCTACAGGCCGGATGCCCACCAAAGCCCACTCTATCACTCCCCCTCCTCAAATGGGCAGGGGGAGAAGATTATAACGAAAAGCTCGTGGGTAGAGATAAGGACGGAGAGAGATCTCTCACCAATTACTGGCACGGGCAAAACAGACTCGACTTGGGGGAAAAAACAAATTTACTTTATTACCAATCAAAATTAGAGGAGAATGAGAAGTAAAACCAAATCTTAAAACACCTCCCCCATCCCTCCCTTCTTCCCGGGCTTAATCTCTTTCCCGATTTCCACCTCCTCCCCCCAGCAGCACAGGGGAACAGGGAATGGGGTTGGGGTCAGTTCATCACACGTTGTTTCTGCTGCTGCTTCCTGCTCAGGGGGAGGTCTCCTTCCTCCGCACCAGTGTGGGGTCCCTCTCACGGGAGACAGTCCTCCACCAACTTCTCCAACGTGAGTCCTTCCCATGACTGACAGTTCCTCACGAGCTGATCCAGTCTGGGTCCATTCCATGGTGTGCAGTCCTTCAGGAAGGGACTGTTCCAGTGCGAGTCCCCCACGGGGTCACAAGTCCTGCCAGCAAACCTGCTCCGGCGTGGGCTCCTCTCTCCATGGGCTACAGGTCCTGACAGGAACCTGCTCCAGCGCGGGCTTCCCGCGGGGTCACAGCCTCCTTCGGGCATCCACCTGCTCCGGCGTGGGGTCCTCCACGGGCTACAGGTGGTCATCTGCTCCACCATGGACCTCCAGGGACTGCAGGGGGACAGCCTGTCTCACCCTGGTCTTCACCACAGGCTGCAGGGGAATCTCTGCTCCGGCGCCTGGAGCATTCCCTCCCCCTCCTTCTTCACTGACCTTGGTGTCTGCAAAGTTGTTTTCTCTCACATCTTCTCACTCCTCTCTCCAGCTGCAAAGTGTGCAGCTTTTTTTTCCTCTCTTCCTTTTTTTTTTCTTAATTATGTTATCACAGAGGCGTTACTGATTGGCTCGGCCTTGGCCAGTGGCGGGTCCCTTCTTGTAGCCGGCTGGCATTGGCTGTGTCGGGTTGGACATGGGGGAAGCTTCTGGCAGCTTCTCTCACAGAAGCCACCCCATGTCCCCTCCCCCACTGCTACCAAAACCTTGCCACGCAAACCCAATACAGCGACCATCCAGCCAGTTCCTTATCCAGCGAGTGGTCCATTCATCAAACCCACATGTTTCCTATTTAGAGACAAGGACGTAATGTGGCACAGTGTCAAATGCCTTGCACAAGTCCAGGTAGATGACATCAGTTGATTTAACCTTATCCACAAATATTGTAACCCCATCACAAAAGGTCACCAGTTTGGTCAGGAACAATTTTTCCTTGGTGAAGCCATTTTGGTTTGTCACCAATCACCTTCTCATTCTCCATGTGCCTTGGCATAGTTTCTAGGAGTATCTGCTCCATGATCTTGCCTGGCACTGAGGTGAGACTGACCGGCCTGTAGTTCCCTGCGTCTTCCTTGTTACCCTTTTTAAAAATGGGGGTTATGTTCCCCTTTTTCCAGTTTGTGGGAACTTCACCAGATTGCCAGGACTTCTCAAGTATGATGGATAGTGGTTTTGCAACTTCATCCGCCAGTTCTCTCAGGACCCGTGGATGCATCTCATCAGGTCCCATGGACTTGTGCACCTTCAGGTTCCTTAGGTGCTCCTGAACCTTATCTTCACCTACAGTGGGAGGTTTTTTATAGACCCTTCCTTGTCTTTCTGGGACTTCTGCACAGGTAAAGAGCACCTCAAACTGAATGCCTAACCAATAGCTGAAAAAAGAATGGATCATATTCTCATGAAAAACATTTGAATGCTTGAAGGCTAATGAGACAGAGAAGGACACTGAGAGAAAATGACTGGCAGGGACATGAAAGAAATATGGATATAAGGCAGTAACCCAAATATTTACAGTACAGATTCCTCAGCTGTGGTCTGGACAGATAGTTCTACCTGGTCATAAAATAAAGAAAGATTTGCTTTGGGGCAGAAAACTTCAGTTAATAGGGAAATATGATGTTGGGTGAGGAGTAGCTTATTGAGTGGGAACACTAATACTCAGCTCTCCAGAGAGGTCCTCTTGGGAAGTTTTACACTTTGAACTCTGAACCTACATCCTTTGCAGTTAATGACATGAATCCTTTCAGACAGGGCAGCTGGAGACCGCTGGGCAAAGCCAAGTGGTCAGAACTGTTGACATGGCAGGTCTGTTTGCACTAGTTCTGCTGAGCAAGGTGGATCCAAGGCTTCCTCATTCCTTGGTCAAAGGTCACTGTAATCTGGCTGTTATGCAAAAGTGGAAGAAAGATTTGGCTTGAAAGTCACTCTCAGAGCTATTCGTAAAAAGTAATAAGATGATTTGCTTTTTTGCTGAGCCCCGTGAGGAGGACCTGCCTGAAGAGGCATCCGATCAAATGGAGGTCTTTGCCTTTTGTACTTAACCATGAAGCCTGAGTAATATGTCTTAATCTCAAGAGATGACTCATGATTATTTCACATCCTTATCTGATATCAGCAAGATTTTCTTCTGTGACTAATAGATAAAGCAACCAGAGATTTAAAGCTGTCTCAATTAAATAATATTTTTTGTTGTTATTACTGCAAAAAAGCAAGCTAGAATTGCACAAATCTGTTAATAAAACGTTCTAACTCAATTTTGCATCAGTTAGAGGGTCAGCTGTGAAGTATTTCCTAAAAAATTCCTCCAAAAAATTGTACTTCTGGGACCAAATAAAGAACAAGAAATGAAATTAAAAGAGGTGAGATTAGCTCATAGAATGATTCCCCTGAGTGATTAAAAGTGATTAAATTTACTACAAATGACAAAATAGATTCTGCTGGAGAATTTATTTCAATATAACTCTTTCTTCACTGGGTATTAAAGAGTTATTGCCAAGGAGAGAGAAGAGGAAATTCAAATAATTAAAATTCAAATTCAACAATATTTATCTCTACTATTATACACCAAGCTGCCAAATGAAATAAATTATTTATTTGAAAAATGCTTTTATGGTGTTTCATAGGAAACTGACACTTGTATAGTGAATTCTGCCTTAATGCTGGGGTAGTTAATAGCAAAAAGTGTAATTACAGAGAGCAGAATCAGTAATATGCTTAATTCAGGAAAGACAAACTCCTGTTGATGGCTTCTCAGATGCATTTTATTTACATTTTTTAAAACATCTGTCCATACTGGTACTACAAGTTAGCTACTGATTAACTATAACCTTCTGCTAGTGAAAATCATGTTCAAGATTCTGTTTAGGAGAATAATATCCCTGTTATGACTTTCTTTTAATGATTTTCCCATCTGCTTCACTAATAAATAGATTGTCATTGATAATGAACTCCTGCTTTATCAAACAGTCTACACTGTTACATGCTTGCTTTGTATGCAGATGATATTTTTATCTTTTTTGACTCATAGGACTAATTTCCTCCCAATTTTTTCCTCTGACATGGAAATGTGACAGTGTTTCACCTAAAAGTTAGTTTGAAGAGAGACAAAATCTGGAATTATGTTGCTAGATTTGTTATGCAACTAAGGCCAAAGGCAACTTAGGTTTTCCTTCTAGATAATGCAACATTATCTTGTTCATTACAAAGTGGTACCTAGACAAACAGTTTGGGATAGCAGAGGTAAGATTCATTTGTTCTAGTGTAAGTGATCTTGTACTGGGTTGTCCTCAGCTATCCCACACAGTTTTCAGCTGCCAGCACAGGATTACAAAGGTCTTCCAAAGGTCTTTCCATCAAACTGACTCTCCGTAACTTGAGTTCCAGTGGTTGTATGCAGGCAACACAAAAGCCTCCCTAACACACCTAAGCATTGTTAACTATGTCTAGATGTCTACCCATGAGCAAGCTCCCATCACAGTCTGTACACCTCAGTGAGTCTCTGGAACTGACTGCCTGCTGAGTGTCCAGTGTAGGATTGTTTGATAAACTAGGTCTGTGTTTGGACTTTTGTAAGATCATGTGAAATTAGCAACATCAGTTAACAATGCATCACTTAACTATTGTAAGCATGTGTAAACATTTGTGGTGGTTTGGGTGGATTCACCCCTTTTACTTGCAGCTTGCAGCCAAACACAGCCTGCTCTAACACCTTCCCCACTCCCTTGACCAGGGAGTAGGGGAGAGAATTGGAAAGAAGGGCAAGGAAACCCACAGGTTGAAATAAAAACTATTTACTAATTAAAATGAAATTATAATGATAACAACAGTGATAACAGAGTTATACAAATAAGTGATACATAGTGCTCACCGCCCGCTAACTGATGCCCAGCCTGTGCCAGCTAACGATCCCGGAGGAGAGACAGTCCCAAAACTGAAACCCTGGAAGAGTGAGCCCAAGCGATCCCCCAGAGAAGTACCCCTGGAAGAGAAGTGCCCTGTCTTCTGGTCAGCCCTGGTTAATATACTGGCATGACGTGATATGATATGGAATATCTCACTGGCACATCCGAATGCCAGTTAATGCCAGTTCTGGGCTTTGCTATTCACTACACTTCTCCCTCCCAGTCCTAATGCAGCTGTGAAGCAGCCAAACACGATGGCCTTGAGCTCCAGCAGCAACTCACAACACCAGCACTGTTATCAAGGTTCTTCTCACAATAAGTCTGAACTGAAACACCGTAACTAAAATACTAAAAAGAAAATTAACTCTATCTTAGAAAAACCAGGACAACATTTTTTCAGCCTTTTGTCTTTCACAGAGCTTCCTTCTTCTGCTCTGTAAGCATCTGTCTTTATCTGTTCTGCTTAACTTTTCTGAGATTGATTTGTGTGGTCCTAATGGTCATACATAAATCATTTTAGTTAAAGACTGTTTTCCTGCTTAAAAAAGAGAAGAAACCTTGTTTTTGTAAAGCAAATTTCTGTTTTGTAAGAGGTTTTCAGCTGGTTCACAGCAAAGACTCTAGGGACATTGTAGCACTTACTAATAAGTATTTAATACCTAGTTTGTCATTTGAAAGTGAATTATCCTTGAAGTCTACTCTGAAAATCCCCTGAGATTTCCAATCCCATAATGATCAGGTAGAGAAATAGTGTGATTTAGTTTAAAATTTTAATTCCTTACATAATCTTTTTTTTTTTTAAATTTCAGTAAGAAAAATATAATTCATAGCTCTTTACATAATCATTCTATATGCAAACTTGTTTTGTATTGCACCTTGCTATTAAATCCTCTTTCCTTTTCTGTGACTGTGGGTCTCATAACTTTTTCACAAATCAACCCATCTGTTCTGCTTGCCGAGTTGCTACTGTGATGTAAAACCAGTCACATAAAAGTCTCTGGAGTCTCATTTGGCTTCAGCTTTATTTTCCTATCAAACAAGGCACTTACTTATACAGGGTGGTATGCCCCAAGATGCCACAAGGGTAGCTGAGGTCTGTCTCTGTAGGCTATCACTGTGCTGTGACAGTATCTTCACTCTCGGTTTAGCAAGAGTGAAACACTTATTAACATAGCTGTTTATTGCTTCGATTCTGAAAACCAGCTGAAGCTATTATTTCTTTCTCTTTGTCTTTGTTTAGGGTTTCAAACAAATGTCTAGGCCACTGACTAGGTGCTGGCCTGAGGTTCAGCTAGCTGAGCAAGATGTTCAGTGAAAAACTACCAGATGTGAGAAATAGCTGGATGTGCTGGGTACCTGTGTGAGAAGCTGAGAGAAGATAGTGCCATGAACACTGGCTAGATTTCACAGGTTGCTAAGAAGGAGTTATATGAGATGGCCAGACTTCACAGATAACTGTAAAGGAGCAGAATCTTCAAAGGCCAAGCAGTATCTAGATAACTGAAACAGCAATACATTGCAGGGTCAAGATTGTCCAGGTAATAGTAATATCAGAAATACTTAATGTTGGTATGGAGGTAGAAAAACTGAGACCAGTGGGAACAACATAATTGGGCAAGTTGTTTATTTAAGAAGAGACTAGGGTAGAGAAAAGGAGGTACAAAAATGAAAAGGAGGGTCAAGAACTGGGAAAAAGGGTAATCAGGTACACTTGATGCTGTCTAGGGCTTCAGGACTCCAGCTGCACAAGGACAATAAACCAAGCTCAGACCATGTCACACGAGTGACACATGCTTGCACAGTGAGGAGGACATAGGGGAGCAGGGGCTTTCCCTGGATAGCTAACTGGAGAAAACACAGGACAAGCAGATGGAACATCCTAGTGTTACCATGTCAGCACCCATTCAAGGTTTAATAGCAGTGGCAATTATCCACTACTTCATAACATTTATTTTTTAAAAGGTATAACAATAAAGAGGATCTACTCATGTTATGAACGTCTCCCAGTTACTACTAAAAATATGCAGGTGAGACTCCAAGTCACAATCAAAGCTATGATATAAATAAGGAGTAAAACCAGGAGAGTTTTGTTATTGTGTAGCTGCAAGTTCTGGTTTTGGTAGTAGTAGGACTTCTGTGCTCAGATTATTTGCTGTCCAGTAAGGTTATGGAGAGGGGGCTGTGGCTTTGAACAGATCTAACAGGAGATCCCTCTACCTCTTTCTCTGCAAAGACTATGTGGTTTTGCTCCCAGGCTTCATCCTCCACAGTATTAGAAATCTGAGCATTAAATAATCTTTTTTTGGGTTGAGGGAGTGGCGGATAGCAATAAAGAGTGAAAGCTGAGCATTGAACGTTAGCACGGGAGTCTGTGGGTAAGATTAAACTCTTCTGGCAGGTAAAGAGGTGTTTTAGAAAGAGCAAACACAAATTCTTGGTCCATTTAGCACCCCTGTTAAGCCAGTAACAGTGACAAGCAAATGCAGTAGCAGTGCAAAAAGGGATAATCTCTACTTGTGATTATTGTCAGCTGTGCTGAAAAAAATGATAAAATGAACAAAATATAGAGTAGTACATACAATCAGAAGCTAAGAACTATAAACTATTCCTACAGGAAGTCCATAAATAATACTTACTAATGGGAAGGAATCTTAAATACTATGGAAACTTAAGAATGATGGAATGCTGCAATTTGGATTTTGAAGAATAATAGGAAAAAGGAGAAATAGTCACCAAATTCTTCTGCTCAGTTTTTAAGATGTGGAGGAGGAGAAAGAAAAATTAATATTACTTCATAGTCATGCAGTATTTTCTACTCCATTGTAGACTAAAATGAGTGTTGAACAGAAGTTACTATATTTGGGTACTTTTATATATGAAAATATGGATCTTTAGTATTCTTAAATAACTGACCAAAGATCTCTCTAGGCCATTAATATTATTTAAATAATATAATGAATCAGTAGACAAGTTTTAGAGTCCTGAAAGAAGTTAGGAACAATATTAATTCAATATTCACTGGGGGGGGGGGGGAAATAAATGTTATAAATGAAAAAATAGCTTACACTGTGAACACTGATGTGTGGCAGATAATCAAATATGTGTGTCTTTGTCCAAAATTGAACTTTTCAAGTCGCAAGCAAAAGCCTGTTATTTTGCCACTGCAAACAGTACAGGCTAGTTGAAAATTTTTATGATATCCGGACTAAATGAAAGTGGCACATCCCAAATCCTCCAGTTAATAAGGAGACATGAAACAGAAGAAACCATTTAAGGAGTGGGTCACAGATTCTGCCTAGGCTATTAGACACATAGACAATATAGACTGGAGAAAAAAACAGAGGCTTAAGATGCTGCAAAGAATAAGTGGTGCTGAAAAGAAGGGCTCCCAGGGAAAAATTATGTTGGAGAGAACGAGACCTAGAAAGGATCAGATGAAGATCCTGGAGGTGATGGAAGATCCTGAGACAGGATAGCTGCATGGAGAGAAATGCTGGGGGAAACCCAGGGACCTTGACCTTGCTGTGAGCAGCAGCGCGGTGGGAACTGGCTTGATTTTCTGCTTGAACTTCATGACCAGCAGCAATCTCCCTGATGGGAAAGGAAGTCAATACCTAGAAAAATGCTGTGGGACCAAACGAATGTAGTGCGTGTGTGAGAGAATCAAGTAGGTCAAAAGCTCTGCTCTCAGGGGTTCTTCAATGGAATCCAGTATCCAGATCCACTATGGATTGTCATTTATTCTCTCCTGTCTGTGACAATGACCCAAGTTATTATATGTTCCCATGATAATTTCTTCAGGAAAAAGAAAAACATAAAATGACTGATAGAGGATTCAAATCCTTAAACTATGATAGGATCATAATATAATAAATTTATGTTAAAACAGTTTATAGAAAATAGATTTTGTCAAAATAATTTGGTATCTATTGATAAAAGTATCATTGTCAATGTAATATAATCCTTTATTGGTTTTGACTTAGTGCTGTCTGATATTTTGATTAAAAACATATAGTGACACACAATCAACATGACATACTTGTAACTTATTAACAGCTGTCTGACAAATAGGTCTCCAAATGCCATTAGCAATGGAGATTCATCATCACGTGGGTGGGTTTCTAGTGGAGCTCTGTGGAAATCAACTCTTGTCCTATGATGTTTAATATTTTTTTCATCTGTATCCCAGAAGAAAAACATTTAAAATCTTACTTTCAGTAGGTGGATGACAAAACACTTGGAAGAGTGATAAATAATAAAAAGACAAGTGTTCCACAGCCTTTGAAAGAGGAGTACAAGAAAACATCATGAAAGGATAACAATATACCAATAAGATGGTTAGGATAATGAATGAACACATATACATCTTGTGCTCCCTTTGTAGTTGGTGGAGAGAAATAGACATTTCTAGATTGTGACTCATTCTAGAGTAAAAATAAAATAGGTCAACAGTATGGATACTATAGATATCTGTTTTTCTCCCTTAATCATAAAGGGAGCTAAAGTAAATTAACTTGGATGGAGTTATTTCTACTGTAAAGATTTGCAGTTATGTGTAATAAATCAATTTGGTTGCTGCCATGTAAAAAATGTATGTGAGTGTTGGTTCAATGACTGCATGGTTGGAAATATTCAGGAAAGTGGAACTTTGAGTAGAAATAGATATATACTCCTTTGCAAACTCTTGGGAATATAGGCATTAGCTGAAGGTTTTTGTGTGACTCTTGTCAGAGTTACCACAGTGGTTTTATAGACAAGGTCCAAATCCAGGAAAAATTATTAAAAAATTTCTGGTATAACAAAACTATCTTCTTCGTGGTAAAGAGAATTGCTCCTGAGAAACTGCATGTAAATGCTATTTCTCAGACCATAAGACAAGATGGACTCACCTAGAAATCTTTGTAAGGCAAACCTATTTTGACAGTTATTTATTTTTTCTTGCATTACGTTCTTTCTTTGTTAAAAATAAATTTTATTTTCCGTCATTCCACAAATACAAGTGGGACAACCAAACAGCTATTAACCTTTCAGAAACACTTCTTCCACTGTATTTCCAATGTCCCCTGTTCTGAAGAACATTATTCTGCATTCAGGGCTACTCAGTGACCAACATGTGTGGTTCCCACCACACTCAGTATTGTTGTTGTTGTAAGGAATGTGAAACAGAATCCAACATTAAAGAGGTAGAGTTTAAACAGAACATTTAAATGCCTACCTTTCGATGTTTTTTCATTGATCTCGGGTCCTTGTCACATACCAGGTCTATATTTGGGCCACAGTATATTGAGAAATATGGTGTTTGAATTCTGATGAGAGCTACAGAAGTAGTGCTTGGGACCATGAACAGACACATCTTTTCTCTCAAGGGCTTTGAGATGAAACTCATTAAGTCTTATACAGTACAGACTATAGATAGTAGAGGAATACATTTGCAATCTCATCCAGCTCAGATACGTATCAGATCATTATCCTCTATATGGGTGTTCTTTTCTGCAAATTGAAATCTCCTTCAGAGGGAGAAGCATCACGGCTCCTGTGAAAAGTATTTCCAGTAGAATCTTCCTCACCCTGAGTCTATCTTCTCTTTGTTGCTGTGATTAAAAGTAATGGAGTGTCCTATTAATGGTGCAAATGCTTTTCTACTATCCTAATTATTCTCTTAGCCATTAATGAAAAGAAGAGCAATTCTAGAGGTCAGGTAGCACTGGAGGAACATTCAGATTCTGCACTGTGTTTGTAGTTTCTGTTTTCATCAAACATTTCAGATGCAACTCTGCAAAGCAATAAATACATAGCAAGAAGACAACCTGAAGTATATGAGAATCTGAAAATGACAAAATGGCAAAATAATAATGAAAGGAGATACAAGAGAAGAATATGCCATTAAAAGAAATGTAATGGTATTTCTCTTACATTTTTGTCCAATCCCTTTTATATTTTATTTGAAAAGGGAAGTTTATGTACCTGGAATTTAAAGACACATATCTTTATTGGGATACATGGCAAGGAACATTGCAGCAGTTGTAAAAAGGTCATTGTAGTTGCTTTGCCCATACAGGGCATTCAAGCTAACACAGCTCCAAAAAAACCAATCTGACAAACCAAACAAAAACCCTGGAGATTTTCATACCTGTAAAGCAATCCACAGGAAAACAATGTCCCTGTGCTGGCTGCCAGGTGCCCACCAAGCCATTCTATCACTCCCCCTCGTCAATAGGATAGGGGGAGAAAAATACAGTGAAAAGCTCATGGGTCAAGATAAGGATAGGGAGATTTCTCACCAGTTACCATAATGGGAAAAATAGACTCAATTTAGGGAAAATGAATTTAATTTATTGACAATTAATTGGAGTAGGATAAAAAGAAATAAGAACAACTCTAAAAATAACCACCTTCCTCCTACCCCTCTGTTCCTCCCAGGCCCAACTTAACTCCTGGGTTCTCTACCTCCTTCCATCAAGCAGCACAGGGGAAGAGGTAGTGGGAGTTTCTGTCAGTTCATAATATTTTATCTCTGCCGCTCCTCCTCATGCTCTTCCCCCCCCTACTTCTCCAGTGTGGGGTTCCTTGCACAGGACATAGTCCTTCATTAACTTTGCCACTATAGGCCCTTCCTATGACCTGCAGTTCTTCAAGAACTGCTCCAGCATAGGTCCTTTCCATGGGATACAATACTTCAGGAGCAGACTGCTCCAGAGTGGATCACTTGTGAGGCCACAGGTCCTGCTCCAGCATGGGCTGGCTCTTCATGGGTTGCAGCTTCCTTCAGGTCACACCCGCCTGCTCCAGCATGGGGTCCTCCACAGGCTGCAGTGTGGAGTTCCAGAAGCAACTGCCATCCCAACTGTGAGGAAAAGGGCAGCTCTTGCTCTGTTGCAGGTACGGGCCACAGCTGTGCTTGACTCCAGATCCACCAATAGCCGTAAGGCTGCTCTCCAGGGGCTTTAAGATAGTTTATAGTACACAATAGGACAGTTACCTACGTGGTCCTGTGCACTGCATCTGTCTGAAAGGCAAAGTTGTAGGTAGAAGAACTGGATGTGCACTAAAATGATCAAAAAATCAAGTGGGATCTGGAGGCAGCTTGAGAGTGGGCTGTCACCATGTGCCTGTGTGATTGTGGGAAAGTGCAGTGTGGACCCCCCTTCCAGAGCAAGTGATGTGCACAGGCAGGACATGGGGCAAAGGTCACAACCTACCTGAAATTACTCCCAGAGAACAGCCTTAGCTTCTCAGTGGAAGGAGAAATTTGAAAGATAAAGACACCCCCCAAAAAACAGAGGTTTTCACAGCATAGAATTGAGAGATATTTTGATAAATAATTTTTATTTTTGTGTCTTCACACTGAAGGTCAAGAGATTTCACAGCCTGATGTAAAGTCCTATGTTGCTCCTTTTCTCTGACAAGCTCCTTCCTATTTATTTTTAACCTTTTCTCTCTTTATAAAAAAGCATCACTAATGCATTTATAAACTCTAAATGTGAGGTCTCTACAGGAATCCATGTACCTAATTCAATTTTCTTAGGCAATCTTTGGATTGTTCTTAAGGGGAGGTTCTGCAGGTGAAGAAGTTATGATACTGGAGGTATTTTAAAAAGGAAACTCTTTGGCCTAGGGCTTCGATTAGATGCTCTACGGAGGCCGATGCCTTTCTCCAATACCCAGGAAACAAAGTTATTGCCTTTAGCAGTTGTACAAAAATGTATCTACAAGTGCATTAGTATTTACAGTGATGTCAATTTAACAAGAATACTCTTTTTGATCTGAGGTAATTAAAATATCTCATCTTACTCTAGGTCATCTCTTTGTCCCAGTATATGAATAATTACTCTGGACAATTTCTTAAGAAAGAAAGAAAAAAAAATATTGAACAACTGCCAAAAATTTTGAAATGTAGCCAACTTTTAACACTTTCTAAAAGACTAAAAGGTCAAACCTGATTTAGTAGCACATTGCTTCATTTCACAAGGTTTTATATTGATTGACTTAGGGATAGGACAGAAATAGGCCATAACAAATGCTGATAACAAAAGTAAAGTGCATTTGTAAGGGTGGAGGGCCAGATAGTATAAAGTGTAAAAACCATTTAACACTTCTGTGTCTGAGCTTCCCCACACTTCTCAGCTAAACATCTGGGACAGGTGATGTTTATAGGAGAAGAAATTTCAATAATTATTTAAAGGAAGAAACAAGGTGTTTTACTAGGAATATGGCATATCCTTTACCTTCAAGCTACTTTGTACAACTTCAGTGTCCCTTCAATTCTGTAGATCTGTGAGATGTCCGTTACTAAATGTACAAGTTAGACTCTTAAGAAGGACACAGAGTCCTGTAAGGCTTCTCAATCTGTTCTACTGATTCTCTTGCAAATGCTTTGTTCAATGACCTATTCCTTTTGGAACTGTTTTGTGACCAGTGCTTAACATGGTATCTCCATGCATCCTTTGCTCTACAAGAGAAGATATGGTCTTTTAATTCTGTTGGTAAAAACTTACACAAATCAAATGTACAGTTTTTCAAAGTTTAGAACACTGACTTATTTTTTCCATTTACTATTGTTTCTTTATCCAAAATAAAAGTCTTGTGATAGTTTTATAACAGTAAGATTTAAGTTATTTATTTCTTTTGTTACCACTGTTAACTGCTATTTCAGGCTGATTTAAATTTACTAATGAAATATTTTCCACATAGAACACTGAGCTTGATTTTTTTATTTTTTATTTTTTATTTTTTGTGGGAAACAATCTTGGAATAATTGCTCTACTGGAAATATAGAGGTCAAACAAGTCTTTCACATTACCTGGTCTGAGATTAATGGTCGGTTTTAGATCAATATCAATATTTGTATCTTCTTGATTGAACACCATGATGCTGTAGGAAGTAAGCAGAGTGCATTGTGGGAGAAGAAAACTGGCTGGCTGATGGGCTGGGGGCATGGTTTAGCTAAAGCAGCACTCTCCATATGACATTCTTGAAGCTCAGGTGAGGAAGGAGATTTCAACCTGCCAAAAAATGGTGTAGTAAGTGCTGGTAATGAAAACATTTCTTTTAAAAAAATATTGTAATTAAATGCTTAGCTACAATTATGTAAATTTGACTATATTTTTAATAATATTTTTTACTTTTTGTCTTTTTTAGGACAAAAAAGATGTCTTGATGTCAGATCTTCTCTTGAGAGAGAATTTTTCACTTTCAATAAAATATAATATTATTTAATTAAATCCTGGGCCATGTCTGGATGTGTAACAAAGAATTGTCTCTTCCCTGAGGATCTCACAGACTAAAAGTAGGTTTGTGGAGAGAGGCCTGATAAGAAGAAATGATGAGGTTGCTCTCTATGCTAATGAAAAAGTTTACCTCTTCTTTGTATATATGGATAGAATAAGTAAAAAAAAGCAAATGGATTTATAGCTTAGAATTTTTAAAGTTGTTACTTGTTTTGTATTCAGGACAGTAATGTAAATTACATTATTTGTTCAGTGTGGTTACAAGAATCAGGACATTTTTTGTGAAAGTCCGATTAAACAAAATGGTTTTATTTGCCCTTAGCAATGTCTGTAATGAACAGTAATAGAGTGGGCTGAGTTTTCTGTAGCGGGTGTTGGTTTGGATTTTTTTTTTTAATTCACTTAGTGACAAATAGTTTTGCTTAAAAAGCTTGCCTTGTTTGGTTTGATTTGTGTCCAGACTGAGTACATTAGAAAGTGATGATACTTATCCTTGTGGTTCACACACTAATTAAATTGACTTTACCAAAGCATACAAATGTCTCCCATTATTTTCTTTTCTCTTACCTTGTGTCAATATGTTTCTATACTAAATCAGAAAATCTTTATTCAGCAGTCAGATAGTATTTCAGAAGGACAAAAGATGCATCCATTTTGACAGTTTTTACTTTTCTCAGAGGCTATCTTGCAAAGACAGAAAAGTATTAGGAAAGGAAAACTTGCCTATGCCAATTTCTTTACTTTGTACATCAGGAAAAAAAAAAAAGATAAACTGATGGGTTGCTTATTCATAAATTAAAAGGTAGATTTATATGACGGCTTAAATGAGGTCTGGCAAAATCCACTTCTAATCTTGGGTTGGTATTTTGTGAAAGCATTTTAACTAATCAAACAGAGGTGGCTGTATAATGAATAATTCATTAATACTGTGCCTGTGAAGGAGCAGGCTGTAAATATCTGCAGAGGGACTCTACTGACACCATAATTAGCAGCTAGCGTTGGATGGTTGATGATGTCACCATTGCTCTGATGTGTAATTATAGCTTATAACCTGCTGGAGAAGTTGTCTGTATGCAGCCTTTCCCCTCGCTGGTGGCACACAGCTTTTACATACACAAAGGACAGGTGGTGACCATTCCATCCATTCCACCCAGCCCCAGCCTGTAACCCTTGGCTGCACCTCCCTTAAGCCTCTCAGCACCCTTCGTCATCCAGCATCCTTTTTTTTTCTTTTGCTCATTATGATCTTCCTTGCCACCTCCTGCTAAGACCATCAAAGGGAGTCACCATAATTGCTGTTCCCAGACACAATGAGTATGGGATCCACAGGGCAGATCAGTGCTCTGCTAGGCACAGTCACTCCCCAAATGTCCCATGAGTGAGCGGACAACACAAGGTTGTGCCTTCAGGGACACACATCCTGCACAGTACAGAGGTGACAAGGCTTAACAGGGGCAGTCAGGAGCCCATGTTCCTCAAGTAATAGCTTTCTGGGGCTACGATTCTATGAGTGATTCTGGCAGCAGTGGCAGAAACCAAAGTTAATAAATATTTTTTTTTAACTGCTATTTCCTTTAAGACGTAAACCCTTACCACTGAAACCCTAGCTGTTAGACAAAGGTATTGATAGTCAAGTGAGGAGGAAATCTTTCATGAGAGCTGGGAATAAAAACAGGGAAGTAAGAAGGGGAGGACATGCATCCTCCAACAAGACAGTGAGGTTGTGGAGTCTCCTCCTCTGGAGATATTCAAAACTCACCTGGATGCAGTGCTGTGCAACTCGCTCTAGGTGAACCTGCTTTGTCAGGGGGCTTGGACTAGATGATCTCCAGAGGTCCCTTTCAACTCCTACCATTCTGTGATTCTGTGAATGTAACACTGGGGGATATATATATATATATATATATATATATATATATATATATATATATATTTTATATGTCTGGAATCAAAATTCAGAGATACCCTTGCTTCTGTAGAAAGCCACATGACCACTGCACATTGTGAAGATGAAACTTTTCGGGTTATTAAGAAATCTTGCTGGGATACCTTACAGTGAAGAAAGTCTATGGGCTGGGAACAACATGATTCCTCTCAGAACATGGGTTTTCAGATGTACATCTGTAGGCATATCCAAGTGCATGCTAAAGGACTTAAGGGTTTTTCTAATCACTGGGATAAGGTGAGGGACTTATCTACTATTAGTCCCTCCTTCCCACTGTGCGTCTGCCCAGTAACATGCCTGGTTAATCAGTCCAAAGCACCCTCAATCACAATTTCCTTGGGTGCAATGCAGAAGTTATTGGTCAAAAATTTTTTAGGTCTAGCATTTGTTGTTGGGTTTTTAGTGAGCTACATTGCTAACTTTATTTGTAACTGACATGGATGAGCACAATATTAGCTCTCTAGTTTTAACAGGGTCACAGTAATTTGTGATCCAGCAATTTCCTTTCTCTGAATCTCAGAGGTCTTCATACAGCAGTGAATTGCTCATTTGTGCTCTAGCAATTTTATTCAAGGTAGCATCCTGGTTATTATGTGCTCAATGATGTCTCCATAGGTGTTTGGGTTTGTATTAGTGCTGGCTAGTCTGGTATGTGTGTTAATTTAGAGATCTAAATATTGGCCACGGTTCTGTATTTTAATTGAATAGCACTCTAGGACTGAACTCCCATGCTTTAAATCCTGAGGTGAGAATGTTATCCACAGAGACACAGTAACACACAGGCAACTGGCAGTTTGATAAAGCAGCTTGAGTAATACCTCTCTGTTTAACATATCTGTTTTTTATAGAATCAGACTCAAGTGTGTATTTATGCTTGGAAAGGAATGTAAGTTGCAAAGAGAGAAGAAAGGAAACTTGTTCCTTTGTCAATCAGTCTGGAATTTCTGGAGATTAACATTTTCAATAATTGCAAGCTAAGGAGCCAGGTAATAGCAAGTCTTTTTTTAAGGGTTTTGAAGGGTTAGAAGACTTGCCTTCTGTGTCAACAGCTCTTTTATGTTGGGCCAGTGAAGTGTCCTGCCTAGACTTTCTATGTCAGTCGGTACTTGTAGATAGGAAGGCAACAAACCTTCTTTAGGCTTGGAGGAGATGGGAAAAGTTGTGTCTCACAGAAACTCACAGATTACAGAACTAAATGCAACTTTGATTTGCCTGGGGCAGAGTTGAAGTGCTATAGAAGGCCCTTCTGCCATTTGTGTGGATGTGTCACACATGATAACATGAGACAGTAGCTAGCTGTAGAGACTAGCTACCTTAGTCCTACACGCAATGACACCTCTGACTAGTGATGACTTAGGCAACATAATTTTTGTTAATCATTTACCATTTACTTTCTTTCTCTGATTTAGGGATTTTCTGAGAAGTTTTAGTTTATGTTTTATATAACCTTGACAAAGGAACACAAGGTAGAGGTGATGGAACCAGGAATACTCCCTGACTGTGGAACAGTAACATGCATTTCCAGAGGCTGGGGGATCCAGAGGCTGTGGCGCAGGAGCTTCCAAGATGGAGATCAATCTTCCTCCAAAACCAGCAATGCTGTTATGGGATCTGAAAGTCTGCACCACCCCTATTTAAATGGAATAATCCCATTAAGTGATCATGGAACTAGGTATTATCAAGAACTAGAGGAGCTGATGTCTTGGCTGAAGAGGGAATTTGAATCACAGCCTATGCAGGCTGAGAATTTGCTTTCATTTTCTTTGCTGGCTGAAGCTCAGCAAGCGACTCTGTATAGTACAGGAGCACAATACCGCAGAGTGTTGTGGGAGACCTACAGGTAGGTATGGGAAGGACCTCTTGTCTCTGCTGAGATACTAATGATTGAACAGCTGAGCTCCAGGCAGCCCTTCTGCTTGTGTGAGTCACTGGGCTGTGAAACCGGAGATCATCCCCACTAATAAATACATGATTGCATCTGACTCTTGTACTCATCGTGGAGGAGTTGCGTATTACCATTTTGTAGGCTGAATGATATCAAAGTCCAAGACTTAAGAATAAGGCAATTCAAGTGATTGCATATATATTTTTATGGCATTAGTAAATGATTTTGACAGTTTCAATGAAGCAAGAATAAAATTCTAGAAACAACAAACCAAAACAAAAAGTAGATTTTTCTATCAAGATAATAAATTCTATTTTTTGAAGGATACTGTGGCTAACAAAATGAATAATGAATTTGGAGGGTTTGATTTTATACTAACAGGAAACAGAGCTTCCCAAAATATCTAATGTTTTTCCCATTATAAGATAATATAATCCTTTTATTTAAAGATTAAATTTAAACTAATATTATTATTATAGCTGTCTCAATAACTTAGCAGTTAATGCAAAACTGAATATTTTTGTTTATTTATCTTATTCAATAAAATGTCTGTTAAAATGCTTTCTTACTATGAAAAAAAAATATAGCAGAAAATAATGAAAGATACTTTTCTAGATTTAGGAAAACCCTCAAATTATGAAACCTAAATGAACTTTGTTTCTGTGGAGATTTAAAGATAATGTGAAATAAGTAGGACTAATCTCAAGAACATCATAGCTATTAATAAAGACAAAATAAGTTTATGCAGGATAAGAGCCAAGATTTCCAATATCTCTACTCTCTCCACCCTATTTTTTTTTTTTTTTTTCCTTTTTTTCCCCTCCTTCTTCTTCACTTTTGGACTGTCATTTGCCAGAAGTAATTACTGGAGAGAAAAAAACTCTTTTCTCCTAATTTTCAAGTTAATATTAGCACAGAGGTCTGGAAAGTTAATTACAGAACTCAATTATCTGAAGTTACTATTCTATTAATCACATAGGAAAGAAATGCCATTGTCAAGGTACAGTGGGACAGTGTTTTAAAAATTGAAAAGTGGATGGGCTATGGTGATAGGGTGGATACAGAGAATAATCTGTGTTAGCATATTACTAATTTCACATGTATTCAAACAACTTTAAATAGTGTGTTGCTTTAATATTCAATTCTACATCTTGGATTAATGTATTTTTATACCTATTCGTTGATTTCCTGATTGTTTGAAAGAGGCAGAGGTAATCCTGCACACTTATTTTTTAGAAGAGTGTTTTAACTGTTAAACAGTACTGTCTTTTGCAAGAAATTACATATTTCTGTGAAATTACAATGTTTTCCAGTACCCAAGTAGTCTGATTTTGCTTATCAAATGGGTCTCATATCTTTTAATTATATTTGGATGCATATTTAAAGCATTGGTTTTGCCAAACTAGTTGTTTGCTAGTGACATTGCTTCACTGACTTCCTTAAACTTTTTCTAACTAAAAGAAGAAAAGAAAGTAATTAGGCAGATGCTTTTTCTGTCTCTGCTGAACACACTGAAAAATCTACACTATTTCTAACATAAATGACTTTGCAAATAATATTTATATTGAGGTATTGTCTGACTATATATTCCAAATCTATTAGTAACCTTTACCTGTATTAAGCAACGAATATATTTAAGATGTTTTTTTTTTCCTTTTTTTTTGAAGGAAACTGAAACATCAGGGAAAATGAAATATTATTATCCTGAACCTAGGTCTTGCAGTTTAGGCTGTAAATGTGGCTTGGAGCCATGTTAATAGATGCCATTTTATTCTATCGAAGGTCATAGTTTCTGGAAGAAGATTCTGAAAAAATAACAGAAGATTCATATGGCAATAATTTATCCTGTAAAGCTTTGAACTTCTGATGAAACAAAATGTACTATTTTAAAAAAATACCTAGTTGATATAGGAGCTTTTTTTCTGAAGTTAATGGAACTTTATTTCAATGAATGTTGGTGGAAGTGTAGTTGTCTGATCTACTCAACATTTTTGTAAGTCCAATTTTTAAATGCTTTGTAAATTCATCTCTAAGGTTCTGAAGTCACAAACTTCAGAAAGCATTAACCCAAGAAGCTCCCCTTCCTTAATTCCACAAAACAAATTTTACTAGTAATTATTTTTAAAATTCTCTAAAATTATTGAAATAAGATTATTGTTTTGACATTTTTAACAGCAGTAGTCTTTAAAAAAAATCTTATTTACTAAGTGTTTCAGTAGAGATTAATTCTAGTTTTGAAAACCATTTTTAATATGCAGAGAATTGATCTGATCCCTGGAATTTATCTGTGGTTTTTATCTCTGTACTTCTCTGAATTCTTTCTGACAATTATGGTGTCATTTATTTTTTTTTTCATATTATTTTATATGTGGTATAATACTTTTTAAATGGATGCATAAAAATTCAAAGAGGAGTGTAACATTTTCTGTGAGAAACCACCATCTCAAATCCTGTTGATTGAAGTTCGAGGTAATATTCTTTAGATGGTGTAAATCAAAGTAGTTACTTGCATGAAGTAAAGCTTTTATCCTAATTAATTCCATCTGTTCATGCAGATTTCTTTTTTAACAGTTTTCCTAGGAGATAGCTACTTTCCTTCTATTTCCATCTGTCTGAGGATTTCAAATCCTACCTTTCCCAGTTTCTTTAGAAAAATCAGCACAGGCAATTTGTTATGGAAGGTGTGACATGCATATTCTGTAAGGGAGGTGTTTGCTTTCTCAGAGAAGTGTAGCTTGATGGTGAAAAAAATGTATTTGCAATTACTGCTGAAATTCATTAATCTGTTGAGATGTAACATTTTTCAGGCTAGCCCAAGGTGGTTTTGGAGAAGCAACTCTAGTATCTTAGTGGCAGCTCTGATTTTAAGAAGTAAGTCAGACCAAAGTCTCCAAAATCTAGTCTCAGTCTGCATAAATTTTTCCACTGATGCCAGTGCTAAAATATGTATTGACTTTAATGGGCCCAGGATTATTCCTGTCATGTCCTTTCTATCAACACTTTCTATCAATAACCTGCTAATGTTAGGTAGATGACTTAAATAGGCAGTCATGTTGCAGGTAGAGCTGTGGAAGTTGTTTATTATGAACTAGTAGTACAATAGCGTTTCACTCAATTTTCAAATCCCTGAATTACTTAACAATCTTTGAAATAGGACACTGATTTTTAAGCTTCACACCAGCTATACTGAGAAACAGAAGGCAAATACTAAGGCAAACACAGCTCCACTGAAAAAAAATGTCAAAAGTAAATGTAATTTCTTTTAAAATCATATGATGTCCCCTCTCATCTGGGTAACCAATTAGCTTGTCCGGCAATGAAGCAGGTTTACATTGGAAAAAAAAAAACAACATTTATTTCTTAAAAATTTTCCCTGAACTGTTGTTTCCCTTTTACATTTCATGTACACTCATGTTCCACTCAAATACACTCCTCATAACTATTGCGCATCCTTTCTTATATACTCATTTCCCACTTCAGTGCTATCAGGAAGCAATACTCATTTATTTCTATTTCTTGTAATTATTCCTCCTTGACTAATATTATTTATTAACAAAATGTTCAGAATGACTTATTTCCTCGTTTCAGCTGAGAGACACAATCAGATACAATCAATAGGAGAAATTAGCTCTGTTCTTCATTGGCAAAATATTCAAATCCTGAAATTTAAATTTGGCTTACCAATTAGAATTCATTTCACAAGAGATAAAAAATATATTTCTGAGTGTATCCAGCTCACAGTAATATTACATACTGAGTTATCTGCGAGTGCTTTAATGAGTGAGAAATAGAGACAGTAAGGTCATGCAATTCAGGACAGAAAATATAGATCAGACAGGCATAATATCATCACTGAGCAGCTTTGCAGAGCTGTTTGTTAGGAGATTCGTGGAAAGTATGAAGAAAAAAATCCCACAGGAATCACTGCTGTGCTGTATTATTTTACTAAAAGCAAATAGTAGCAAATTGGCTGAATACAAAACCTGTTCAAGCCAATGGAAGTATTTCCATTCAGTCCAGATCTCATGTAAATCTTGAGGGTTATTTTGTACATTTTCTTTCTTATCCAGCAATTTGTTAGGCAAGACAAAGTATTTCAGTTGTCCTCATTAATCTTTGAGGCTACTTATTCAAATTTTGTGATTTTATCACTCTATTCCCTGAGATAGTCTCCTATGTCATTAGTCAGGAATGAATGACTATGTCATTGGCTCTTTCTCTGAAGAGAAAAATGCTGCATCTCCATCTGGGTGGTGACTGATCAGAAATGGATTTCAGAAAAAGTATATGAAAATAGTATCATGACAATAAAACATACTAGCTTTGATCTTACCTTACTTTCAATGTGTTTTAAAACATTAACTACTTACTCTTCTATAAAACACATATTATAAAAGCACATATTAGCTCTGAAGCACAATTTTACAGGAGGATAAATGCAGCTTCCGGAACTGAGATACAACTGGAAGAGTGCTGGGAGAGTCATCTAACACTGATTCATGGAGAGGAGATCTGGTCTGTCTTACATTTCTGGCTGCAGCTTATAACTGACACAGACAACACAGAAAAAACGTACTTTTTTCCACCAGGAAGAAAGACTGTCAATAAAGACAGCCAACATGAGCTATGTCCAGTCTGGGCAGATCCACTGTGTGGGATGTAGTACAAGAAGGATTTTGGTCAGTTGGAAGTGAAATGCTGATTAGCACTCAGGAGCGAAGTATCCACACCTCCTGAGGATCAGGTGTGCATTGGTGAGGGACAAAGCCGGCTTCTACTTTCCTACCTTCCCTGTACTCTTCTCTAAGGATGTGAAGAAAGTACCTAAATTTACTTGGGAACCTTGGGTAAGAGAAACCACCAGCACTTATTTGGGTTGTCACTTCCAATCCCTCCTGTTATTTGTGTAACACCCTAGGAGAGTTAAAACATTCATCTAAAGATGTGGAATGCCAAAGTTCAACTCTGTCCTCTGCTGGAGAAAATGTAAATCTAAAAGACACTATTTTTTTTTCCAGAAATGTCTTATACATATTAGTTTATATGGCCTACTGGTAGGGAAACCTCTATCCTTCCTGTTGGAGCAACACTACAGAGTAGAAAAGAGTGCAGTGAGTAGAAAAATGCTTGAAAAAAGCCTGATCAGTTGCTTTATTTTTTTTCCAACGTATGTTTTGAGATCTGAGCAGTAGAGAGGTATTTCCGTGAGTACTTCTATATTAGGAATTTTATCATATGCAGGTAGATGTTCATGGCCAGAAGGGACAATAATAAGGAGCTATTTCACTCCTTCTCTAATATAGGCTGTAAAAATACCCCAGTGATTCCTGCATTAAGACTGCTGGCTCAGATAAAGCTAGAAAAAGCCTTTCAGCAAATTGAATATTTGTACTCTGACTATTTAAACCTATAAGCTGAACTTTTTACACTGGTTCTTCAGATGATCTATTCAACTTTACACCACCAGAAAATAAGAACATGAAAGTTTGCAGTTTCATCAAACAGCACAGCAAAGCACTGCCACAAGTGACAGCACAGGAATGTCTGTATCTTCTGGGAACTGGACAGATTTTTTTCTAGTTCAAAATGATTCCTAGTACAACTTAATTACTGCAGAACTAAGCAAATGTGAATATTAAGTCAGTATCTTAAATCATATTTATCAATGTACAGAAAAGTTGCTGTCAGGCAGCTGGGAATATTAACAGTGATGGAAAACATTTTGGCTGAATTTTCCCAATGTCTCTACTAGAAAATGTATACAAAATATTGTTATTACTTTGCTATTATTATATAAAGAGATTCCAGTTAAGATTGTATTTGTCTCTGTTATGTGAAAGAACATACTGGAGAATAGTAAAAAGGATACTGACTCTGTCCTTTTATGCTTCTTAAAGAGTCAAGCTCAGCTGAGAGAATCACAAAACATTCAGGTTTTCTTGTCTTGTGGTGAAAGAGCTGAGGAATCAAGTTCACATGGCTTGTCTAACTGTTGTGAAACCTCAACTCAGGTCAGCGATGGGATTAAGAACAATAGAATTCTCTAATAAAAATGATTGCCTGAGTTTGCCTCTGGTGCTCCTGAAGTATGAAAAATAATCTCTATTGAGAGAATGGGGCTCAAAGGGCATATTAATGCAACCTGCATCATTGTGCACAGTTTCTTGTTTGCTTTATTATCTTCCAAGAACCTTTTATGTGAGAACAAATCTAAAGTTTGTTGGCCATCACTGAATAAGACATACAGTTACAGCAGTAGATGGGAACATAAGGGAAGAAAGAAAAGCTTTCAAGGGGAGATGAGTGCAACATCTTTCAAATTGAGAGAGGGAAAAAAAATGTCATTCGGGACACAATCTGGGATACCAGCAGGACACCCTGTTGCTAGAAAAAGATATTCAATCAAGTTAAAATACTTAATAGAATCGTAGAATCATGGAATGGCTAGAGTTGGAATGGACCTTAAAGATCATCTAGTTCCAACCCCCCTGCCATGAACATAGAATCATAGAATCATAGAATCATAGAATCATAGAATCATAGAATCATAGAATCATAGAGTCATAGAGTCATAGAATCATAGAATCATAGAATGGTTTGGGCTGGAAGCGACCTTAAAGATCATCTAGTTCCAACTCCCCTGCCATCAGCAGAGGCACCTTCCACTAGACCAGGTTGCTCAAAGGGTCATCCAACCTGGCCTTGAACACTTCCAGGGAGGGGGCATCCACAACTTCCTTGGGCAACCTGTTCCAGTGTCTCACCACCTTCACAGTGAAGAATTTATTCCTAATATCTAATCTAAACCTGCCCTCTTTCAGCTTAAAGCCATTTCCCCTTGTTCTGTCATTAACTGCCTTTATGAAAAGTCCCTCCCCAGCTTTCTTGTAGGCCCCTTCAGGTACTGGAAGGCAGCTATGAGATCTCCCAGGAGCCTTCTCTTCTCCAGGTTAAACAGCCCCAACTCTCTCAGCCTGTCCTCAAAGGAGAGGTGCTCCAGCCCTTGGATCATCCTCGTGGCCCTCTTCTGGACTCGTTCTAACTGGTCTATGTCTTTCTTGTGTTTCTTAGAGTAGCATACTAAATCAAACTTATGATTAGCATAGCTTTTAAGTTAATTTTCATTTGTGGAAATGTTACACTATGGTTGCTATTGTACTTGGTTAAGCGAGAGGTAAGAACTTTGTTAAAAGAGTTTAGAAGCAATGAACTGCTTGTGTTTTGTAGAAGCACTGTATTGATTGCACCAGGCTATGCCTCACTTGGTGAGCCCAATATATGAAAAAAAGCTGACCTATACCAGCAAGCACTAGAAAGTCTATTGGTCTTAATAAAATCTGTCAGCCTTTATACTTCAAAATATAATTCAGCTGATCTCTGGAGGCTGAAGACTTTTCCACTCCTAAGTGTCACTTGAATGATAGTCCAGGTAGACCTCGGTTATCTCAGGTGACCTGTGGGAGTGCTCCCCAGATACTTTCACCATCTTGCACACATCAGGGCTCTGACTGAAAGTTACTGTGGCTGCTTGGCTCACCTACCTGGATTTTCCCCGTGCAAACATAACTGAGGCTGAGGTATGCTTGGATCTCACCATGGAGTGGTGATGTTAGGTGTCATCCTCTCTATTCAGTCGTAAGCTGTGCAATCCTTACAAATCTGAATGCTTTGAAACATGAGGAAAGGAGTGTTTAGTTTCATGCATGGCAGATAAACTTCCTCAGTCATTTTCTGGTCAGTTTTTTTCCATTGCACATAGACCACTACCCAGTTGATACCTTCTTCTTTAATTCCCTCATTGAAGATGTGTACATTGGAGCTTGATATCTGATGTGTATGCAAGGGAAAGCTCTGCTGCACCACAGACATCGTAAATAACTATCTCACATCAGAGGTAAAGCATATTGCTGGTGTGGCTCATAATGTTCGTACTGAGTGCTTATGTCCTGCCCTTTATCTTAATTAGTGTTTCTTTCAATTAGAAGTCAGCCATTCACTTTGGAATAAAAGAACTGACCCACACCTCTTCCCAAAGTTTGAATTATCCCCACAATTAAGCGTTAAGTGTCTGTCTTGACACTTACAGGACCTTTATCACCATCATATCTAAGTGGATGGCAGTGAACTGCAGCATTCATTCATCCACCCATACCATAAATTTTTCATTTCAGATACTAAAGATGTCTTCTGTGATACATTTCAGGATAGCATTTTATGTGCTTTACAAAGGACTAGACAAATTTCTCTTATAAACTCACATTGTCCTTTGTAGTCAGTCTTGGGCCTTTTAACAAGTTTCAGAAATTGATAATTTTGTGATACTGGCTTCTAATCAGCTTATTTACATCCTGTTAGACTACCTCTGATTCATACCTTTAGTACAGACGCTACTTGGATTGGAAGGGTCACAGTTACTGGAGAAAAAAAAAAGGAAGAGATATTTGGAAACAAAATTTTCTATTTTATATGTTTACTGCAACACACAATGCGTGTTTGTTTTTCTATGTGTCTGTTCATGCCAAACATATTGAGACTGCAGCTAGGCTATTTGGTTTTGAACATTTTATCCAAAAGGGCCTTTAATTTGAGTTTGGATTTCTCTACTCCCAGTTCTGATATTAGCGTATTGACTGTAATCTGAAGGCTTTAATATTCTCTATCCCATCTGTTTGCGTGATGCTGTTTTGGATCCCCTCAACAATACAGCAGCACATTCTTTTAAATACATTTTTTATGCAACTTCAGATTCCTAAAATGCAGCGAGTAGGAAAAAAACTGCAGCGATCTGGTGTAACTGTCGTGTTAGACTGAGATAATGATCTTCTGAGGCCATCATGTATCTTTCTGGTGAGTTTAGTAACCATGAGCACTTCACCCTAGGAATTAATATTTGTTTGTGCTTCCTGATAACAAGAACCAGAGTGCTGAAACAATGTCTCACGTCATAGTTACAGAGCAGCTACTGACAGTAATGCAGACCATAGGATTTTATTTAAACATCTGAGCAGCTGGGAAATTATGGGAACTGTAGGACACTGTGAATTCACAGCGTGGATTACCTGGATCTTAATCAATCCTTTCTAATGGAGACACAACAGGGAAGAGTGCAGATCGTCTATTCAACAACCCAGTTGACTACTCTATCAGCAATCCCTGAGAGCCATTTCAGGGGTTCAGATATTTGGGAACAGCCAGAGCAGTGATGAAAGGGTCATCAGTGTGGAGCTGCGAATGGTATGTCCCAACTGGTTTAACTTCATTCTACAGCTTTGTGTTTCTAGATGACCCAATGAATTAGAAAGCTTTGGAAATGTTTTTTGCCTTTTCTTTGGCAAAGGGTAGAGAACTGTGAGCAAAGGAAAGTGACACAAATAAGCTACATTTGCACATGCCCCTGCCATAATCTAAAAGAAGGATGCTTTCCGAGATCAGAAAGCATGCTTTATGGTTATTAGCATCTTTTGAAAAACTACAGACAAGAGGGTTGGCAGTACAAACATGGTGCAAAAGTGTGTTGCTTTCACAGTTCCAGGCAACCTGCCTTGCCTTTGATCTGACATGGCCGGCTGAGTTTCATTTGTCATACATTATATGAACATCTTGATCTACCGAGATTAGCATACATACACAGAAGGGTGTGTGGGAATTGTGAAAATTATTCTGTACAGTAATTCCCTTGTTATGGTATATGATGTATAATAAAATGCATAGTAAGGACTGTAATAAGCTTATGTTTGAAAGTAACAAAGGAATATATGAAAAAGTAAAACTGCACACTTACAGCTGCTTTTGTATGCTTCTCAAAATTATTTCTACTTCTTAAGAAAATAGCTAATTTTTACTGTGTTAATCACAGATTTATTTGTAAGGCCTGTATGAATTACAATATTAGTGATTTAAAATAGTCTTTTAATAATGTGTAATTTTCTTATATGAGACCAGGCCAGACTAATGCTATGGAGAACCTAAAAGTTATGTTAGAGGCTTTTTAAGCCTGCAGTCATTTTCTTTTTGTAGCGCTTAACAAAATCTAAGTTGACAAAATTGCAGAACAACATAAAGAGTGTACCAGTTTCAAAACACTTTGAATTTGGCAAGTAAGAACAAGCAAAACAACAAAGTGTGCCAAAAAAGTGTTCACAACAAGCTGAGTGAGCAAAAAGGTTCCTTTACTACAGCTGTTCCACTTCTGGGATGAGAGCAAAGCCAGTCCAAATTGATCTAACAGAAAACCTTTCAGTTCAGTGAAAGCCTTTGGTGAAAGACAGTCTGTGTGGTCACAAGTTGTTGTATTATGCTGTACTGTAATGTACTGTTCACAATTGAAAACTATCCAGTATAGATATGGACCTCACAGCCTCATCCTGAAACTCTTTTTGCCAACAAGATGTCTTTGGAAGACTGAAACAAATGACAAACTAAGTTCTTCACAGTTTGCTGCGATAAGAGGTTCCCAAGAATTGTTGAGTGTTAGATTGCTGCCCTAAACCCCTCAATTTCATGCTCTCTTTTTCTCTACTGCATATTTGTTCCAACTGGCTCTCTACCTTGGACTCTACTGCATCCTGTTGGGTTAAATGTGATGGACACTCTATATGAAAACCAATCAGTTATTTTGACAGGATACTCAGAGAAAGTCAAGGCCACCTCTTTTCAAAAACCTGTCTGGCAAGCCTTCAACTGTCACAGATGAAATTTCCAGTGCATAATATTTATTTGATTGCCTTTGTTCAAATTTAGAAGAGGGAAATTGTAATTCAAGTACACTGACTGCATAGTGTGTTGCAATACCTAACATATGAAGGAAGACAATTCAATTTGATGTTTGTATGCTAAAGCTCTGCTGGCACATTAATGTGCTCTTATGAAACACTGTTTCTGGAGCTTATACAATATATGGCTGATACATGATTAAGGGATAATAGTGGGAGTCAGTCTTGCAGTTCATTTAAAATATAATTTTTCATTTAAAAAGAGACCGCGATGAAGCCAGAAGTTGAAAGGTAATTTCATTAAAATCAGGTTTATGTTTAATATGCAAAGAGATTTACTTACTTTATTGAAAGAATATATTTTCCACCTTCTCCAAAATGTAAAGAAAAAAAATTGGTTTAAATTTAGAGTCCAAAACAATACGTCCCAATCTCACAAGCACATCAACACTTTTTCAAGCTTTAGAAGTTCTAGAAGATTCATGTTTCGAGCACCCATGTTCTGATCTGCGTGCTTAGTTTAACAAAGTTATTTAATAACATTTAATTACAACTACTGTTTTTTCTTGAGGTTTCCAGTTCATCATTGCATTGTCCAGGAAGAAGTATAGTACAGATTACACTTGCAGAGAAAGAGAAGAAGCAATAATTTCCAGTTCTGTATTCTATAGAGATTTTAACAACTGGTATATTCTATGCCTCTGATTAATTTTGATATTTCCAGGTTTATGAGAAATTATTAATTCAGTTCAGTCTTATGACCTAAGGTCACACTAGGAAATACAAGGAAGATCTAATTTAGTAGTTGTCTACTATTTCAGGTGATGGAGAGTTTCCAGAAGAATTAAAATCCTTACACCTGTCAAATTATTTTTATTTTTGATATATCCATGTAGAGCTTGTGGAAAAATTGACCCAAGTTACTTCTGATGACTTGGTCAAAATATTGTGCCAGAGAATATTGAATAAAAGCTACTTTGATGTCAAATTTCAACAGTAGGACAGAACAAACCTACTCTCATCATATTAAAATGGTGCATATATTTTACTAAAGTTTTGCTGATGATTTTCTTTTTAAGGACATGCCAGTGGCTATACATGATCATTTGAAATAGTCAGGGTTGGTATGTGAAAAATGATGTATTTATTCAATGTTCTGTTGAAACACCCTGAGAAGTGCTCAGTCAGCATGGTTTGTCACCACAGCTAGTAAGTGGGAATGAACCTAATTTTGTAGTTCATAAATTCAGAGTTTTTAATGCAATATTAATTTTGGCCATTATATCAGATCAGTATTGAACCACATAGGCAACAATTCTTTATCAAGAAGTTCAAACAATGAAACTAGGAAAATGATCTAATCATGACTCCCTAATTTCATTTTGTCTTATTGAAACATATATCATTCAAAGAACTTCCAGACTTTTCTGATTTATTGAAACCATTAAAGAGTGACACCTAATGCAATGCCAGCATATATAGGAAGAATGATAGTAGGTATCAACCCACTAGTTTAATTAGGAAAATAATATCTAACTTGCAACTTTGTTATAGGGCTAATTGAGTTTTGCCTAGCTAATACTTGTATAAAACAGAGGACACTGGATATGGTTGCTTATGACGGTGTTCAGGGACAGACACATGAATCAAGGGATGAGAGCAGCTAAAATATATTTGTTCACCTAAAGAGCACTTGAGTGTCTTTCAGAATAGTATGGCTATAGAGGATTTTGAGGGAACAACATTAGGTCATAATAGCTGGTCAGAAGAAAAATCCGTACAGATAGAAGGTAAGGAAGAACTATCCCCAATTCAGATAGTCCTAGATCAGAGCCAGGGCTGGACTGAGTTACCTAAACATATGCTTCTGGTACCATCCAAGACACCCTTAGGTATTCTGCCTGGCCTCCAACTGCTCCCCTAGAAGGGCCTATACAACTCATAGGTGTCTGGTCATATCTGCCAGTCTCATGTGCGTGCCTCAGAAGCCCTGGGGTGCTTCGGGTGGCTCAGGTGGTTATGTATGGAATTGAGCCCCAAAGACCATGTAGTCCTATGGTCTGTTTTTATCAAGACATTTGTATCATTTCTAACTTTTAAAAACCTTTTGTGTGCCATTCATTAGGTGTTTGTATTTGATTTTCAGAGAAAAACAAAGCTCAACTTTTTATTCTCTTCTGTGCCTAAGCCCCTGAAATCTTCTTTGTCCAAATCTCATTTTCCTCTCATATATCATACTTTAAATGGGTTATCAGTGGTAATATAGTATTCCAGATGATCATGAAACTTTGTGTTAAGCAGTGATATGTTCCTGTTTAAAGTTATTTCTGTTATACCCTCCTCTTCTTAAGCCAATGGGAATGAGACCTTTGGTTTTGATTTAGTAAAGTCAAAATACAAAGGAATGAAAGAGAGGCAGTCTTTAGGACATTTCTGACCCTTTTTCCTATTTCACAAAAAGAAGAGGAGGACCTGCATGATTTCAAGCTTAACTTCTGTACATACACACAGATACTCTGAAAGAAGATGAAACCTACTTTGAATAAACACCCGAACAAAACCTCAAAATTTTTCTGAGGCTTCCTCATCATTAATCCTGATAGAATTACCAAGCAATGTTGCTGGCTCTGAGTTATCCACACACATAGAGCAGTATAATATTTATCATGTTAAATAATGCTTGGGCTGTTTGAAAACAATTAGCAAAATTAATATGAGTATCCATTTACAATCTGTTATTTTTTCTTGTTTATGGTGCTTCTTAATAGCTGAAGACTTTCCTGTTATGCACATGCAAATCCTGTTGAAGGCAACAGGAATGATTCCAATACCTTGGAGCAAAATTTAACCCTAAATCTTTAATTTATGTTTTAATATACTTTTTTACAACAGTAAAAATAAATTAATGGAAGCACTATGTAGATTGAAACCTGAATTTATGCATTTAATGGTCAAATACACATCCATGTATTTAAATGGTGCTTCTGATACTTTTTCTTGGCTTGAAAAACTACTGGCAGTTTCAAGACTGCTAGCAAGTAAAAAGATGGTCGAAAACCAGATTTTGTCTCAGAGAGGAGATTCTGACATTTCTGAACTTATTTTCATTCTCAACTGGAAGAAAGATAACAATAAAAATGTATGAGGAAAGAAAACTTTGAAATAATTCATATAGAAATATGTATGTACAATTTCAATTCAGTCAAACTAGTTTCACTGATGCAGTATCCTATATGTGTGTATGTGTACTGTGATATAATGCTTGTATTCAAATGTATATTGTTAAAATTGAAATTAAAATTAACAAAACCAGGAAATAATTATGAAACTTTATTACTTCATTTGAGCAAAATTATTCTTGCTTTACTGAAAGAAGCTCAGAAAGCTGAAATAATTATTCCATCATCTCCTCGTGGAAAATTTCTTCACCCTCATGAAATGGAAGTAATGAAAAAATTCTCATTAAGTTTCTGACCTCCTCAAACACAAGAGTGAGATGTAACTCTTAGGCCATAATGCTCTGACTGCTTCACCAGGCGGGACCCAATAGGACATAAGTTCCTCTTCACAACAGGCCTTTCCTTAAATTCATCCCCTTAGTGTCTTAGGTTACTTTTATTATTAGATGTATTTCTTTCTATCTATCAAAATCTAGACATTTTGGTTTAAAATACTTTATTTTGATGAGGTTTGTGGATGAACACACAATAATTAATACTGTGATAATTATTAAGATTTCAAATAAGTCTTTAATCTGTGTTGCAGTGAAAGGAAAGACTTCTTGAATGCTTTTAGAAACCATTATTGTGTTAAGGCCATTTCTGTTAGAATATTCCATGGTTAAGCATTACTATCTGTAATACTATGAAGTAAGTTTTTTCCTCTGAGGCCAGGAAACATATAGGGAAAATGAAGCCTTACAAAAAGTCACGCTGGGTTAGATATTTCAAGGATATCGAACAAATAACAAAAGAAAGGCAGAAAGATGGCATGGGACAGCAGCATGGTATTGATGGATAGGAATTAAAGAGCAGATGTGAATTAAAACTAAATATATGCTGTATCTTAGTTTTCAGTTGCTGAGCATTTGGAGGACTGATGTGAAGGAATTTGTGGAAATGTAAATGGCTATGCAATCAAAATAAAGAAAAAATTAAAGGGGTTTTAATATTCAGTATGTCCATAATTTAGAAAACAAATGGCAGATGAAACCACAGGCATGATAGCTATACTCATCAAATCAGAGATATAATTTAGCTTGTACATAAGTCAAAGAATAATATATCAGAAAAATGTAGGAGAACTTGAGAGCCATAGATAAATTTAATATAGAAGTTAAGAAACATTTCCTCTTCATTAGAGGAGTGGGGATTTGGGATGCTCTTTCAATTGTCAGGGAGTTTGCCTTGCTTTAAGATGAGTTTGCTAAGATGCTCCTCTGACATAGCTGACTAAAATGGCAGTGGAATAAACCTCATGACTGAGGAAGTCTATACCAATTCTACTATTCACACTCACTTGTTTCTTTTCCCAAAAGATTTTCAACATCCTGTAACTTTTTTTTTTTTTTTTCTGTATGCCGTTTCTACACTAATTTTCATGCTAAAGTGCCTTCTTTAGGTATAAACTTTTCCATTTCCTCTAATCTTTCCTTGTAAGTAATTCAAAATCTTACATAATTTTCACTATATGATTTTGAAGATTTTCTATGGAGCATATCCTGAAGTTTAAATATAAGCCAGCTTATGCCTTTTAATGCCTTATACATTTAGAATCCTTTGAGTTCAGTGTCTGGGGTCAGTATGATGAAGATGTCGAAGTGAACGTATTTCACACGAGATAGCTCCTTGTAAATTTGGATCCTACACTACTCTTAGGTGGATGCTCCAGTTCCTGATCTGAAAACCCTTTACTGGTACTAATGCAATGTTTCCAATTGGTCTTTGAGGAGCATGGATTCATTTCACTTCACTTTTTATAGCTATTGAGAGAAACCAGTGGTTTTAGGGTGTGATTTATCTAATCTCTTTTAGGCATGGATTTTAGTGCGGACAGTTTCCTGTTTTGCTGTAAAGTGGCAGTAGAGGGAGCCCCAGGTGACCAGCACAGAGGAGGCCTTTCCCTTTTGATCCAGTCAATCCTACCACAGTTATCTACCCATTTTATTTTGTCCTTATCCCAACAAAGTATGCTCTGTTCTATGAATTTCAAGTCGTGAAAAAGCAGTGGTAAGCCATCTGCTCAGCTGGCCAATGCACAACAAGTGTTGCTTGACAAGAGCTGTGATATACCTGTCCTTGCTGCCTACAGCTCATTACACTCTCAGGAAAAGCAGAGGCTCATTTGAAACAGGCTTCATCTGGCCTATTTCAGATATGTAGTTTAGGATGGGATGAAAGCTACTCTAAAAAGAGTCTGATTCTCTCCTTTAGCTATAAAAGGAATCTGTAGTGGTTAGATCATAAGCAGAGGGCTTACACTGCAGATCTAAACCCCATCCCACTTCCCATTAGACTCCAGGCTTTACTAGAGTTAAGGGGAAGCAGAGCACGTGTTTTAAAGAATAGCATGTTAGGTATGAGCTTACCTTTTCATGTGCCTGGCCTTCACAGTGCTAGTCAGTGGAGGAACTTTTGTCTGAAATAGGAAACTAGAGTCATAAGCTCCCATAATTGTGAAAAGTGCTGCAAATACTCTGTGTTGTTATTTTTTTCCTGGGGAGAGGGGGAAGTTATGGTGTTTCTTGCTTGCTTGAAGTTTGAAGGACCATCTGCCCCCTCCTATCTCTCCCTTCGATGAGGCAGTTCAATGCAGAGGAACTTGTGGTTCTTGCGCTCAAGCTTGAGCCATCTGACTGCAAGCAGCAACAAGACTCTTCTCTTAGGGGTGTTGGAGAAGTGAAAAAATGAGTGCAGGAGGGATGTGAGTAACATTAAGCTTCAAGAAAGGGGAAAAAAGATCTAATTACTCAGCCTCAGGAAGGAAACCCATTTTAAGCTAATTTTGAATTTCACTGTTGAGGATGTTCAGCCTGAAGAAGAGAAGGCTCTGGGAAGACCTAATAGTGACCTTCCAGTACCTGAAGGGAACCTACAGGAAGGCTAGTGAGGGACTTTTTACAAGGGTAGGTAGTCATAGAACAAGGGGAACTGGTTATAAACTGGATGAGAGCAGATTTAGATTAGATATTGGGAAGAAATATCTGACCACTGTGAGGGTGGTCAGACACTGGAACAGGCTGCCCAAGGAAGTTGTGGATGTCCCCTCCCTGGAAGTGTTCAAGGCCAGGCTGGATGAGGCTTTGAGCAACCTGATCTAGTGGAAGGTGTCCCTGCTCATGGCAGAGGGGTTGGAACTAGATGATCTTTAAGGTCTCTTCCAACCCAAACCATTCTATGATTCTATGTTAATAAAAATTGTTGCTTTAATGCATCATTTTTCTAGGTCCGTGCTTTTCAACAAATTATGGACTATTTGGTTATGCAAATATGTTTGTTCTGTGCAGTCATATGTGAGTTTATATTTCTTGATAAAATCTCTGTTATTCACAGGTTAGAAATTATTAAATTATGACCTTATGTGATTTTTTAAGAGATCTTTCTGACTGGCATGCAAAGAAGGGAAAACATTTCAAAATCATGTGAGTGACATAGCCTGTGGCCTTGCAATAGCAAGAAGTTTGCAGTCGTTGAAATGGTCCTTTTCTGAAATTATAAAACAAAACATTCTATTTTGCTTAACCTAAAGAAATTATTTCCTTTGTATTGCTCACTTGAGTAATCAAGCAAAAACACCTCAGAGATAAAAAAGTTTAAAAAAATAACAAGGTATAATATTTTCATTGATCCCATTCAAATATTTTTTCATGGTTTTGAGATGTCAATTTTTCATCCAATGTGTCATCATTCTTCTGAGAAGAGTGCTGGGGTTTTTTTTCTCTCTCTACTTTTGGTAAATAATTTCCTTTAAGTTATACCTTTCAGGAAGGGCTTATCTTCCCTAAAAGAGAAAAGCTGGCTGGGAACAGATTTCAGACAGACAAGGGGGCAATAGAGAGCTGTAGCCACCTTCTCCCTGCATTAATGCTGTGAATAGACTATGTGCACAGATGTATCTGCACATCTCATTTCCACCCCTATATCCATTTGGCACTTGGATCCAGCACTGAAGCATATTTTATTCTCTGCAGTGTTGTCAAGTTTTATAAATAAGACTAGAGATCCAAGTTTAACAGCTCAGATTTAAATTCACTAGTCTAGAAACAAACAAAAAAACCCAACACGTGAGCCCACATAATCTATCACATCTGCCATTATATCCAGATGCTTCCTAACTTATTGGCCTTGGGTGAGTATTTGCTTACTGAGCTATCTGCCACAGGTTTTCAAAAATCGCTCCTTGAAGAATGAGAGCTAAGAAAACGAAACCCACTATCAGTGAATTTAAATTCCCTACTCAAAGTTTCCTTCACTCTTTGAAAAACAAAAAGTTATGGATCTTCAAACTGAAAAAAAATTATCTAAAAATAACCTAAAAATCACTAGGTTCTAAGTGATACATTCTGGAGTGATTATATTTTTATTTAATCCTTAACATTTAGTGTACAAAGCAGATCAGCATCTTCATAATATTCAATCTATCACCCACATATTACAGTGACAGTTCTTCAAATATTATCTAGAAGAATACTTGCCCAAGTCATCACCTGAAAGCAGAAGGTAGCTCAAGGAGGAAAGAAATACCACAGCTCTGTGTTCAATGTTGGATCAGAAGAACCTGATTGATCTTTGCCTGTATGTGCTTTATCTTATAGCTGGGGAGTGGCTCTGAACAGGAGGTCCTGGAGCGCTGGTGGGCAGCGAGCTGAGTGCAAGCCAGCAGTGAGCCCTGGCACCAACGAAGGCCAGGAGTGCCCTGGGCTGTGTCAGCAGAAGCACAGCCAGCAGATCAAGGAAAGGGATTATTCCCTTTACTCAGCAGCTGTTAGACCATGTCTTAAGCACTGTGTCCAGTTTGAGGCTCCCCAGCAGGGGAAAGGCACCAATAAAATGGAGTCCAGGGGAGGGCCACCATGATGGTTGGGCTGGAGCATGTGCCCTGTGGAGACAGGCAGAAGCACTGGGGCTTGTTCACTGGGAGAGGGAATGGCTTTGGGGGCAACCCCACAGAAGCCCCCAGCACCTACGAGGAGCTTATGAAAGTACTGGAGCCAGGCTCTTCCCAGCAGTGTGTGTCTGGAGGCTGAGAGGCAATGGAAATAAGGTGAAACCACAGAGGTTCAGACTGGACATGAGGACAACTAAGCAATGGAGAAAACTGCCCAGAGTGGCTGTGCAGTCTCTGTCCCTGGAGGTTTTGAAGCCTACACTGAGGGTACAGCCCAGAGCATCTTGGTCTGACCTTGTAGCTGAGCCTGCTGTGAGCGTGGGGTTGGGCTAGAGACCTCCTGAGGCCCCTTCCAGCCCAAATTACCCTGTAATTTTATGAGTCTATGTGGCTGGGCTACTTGAACCGTAATACAACCTGTGTTGAATTTCAGTTAGTCAATAACAGCAAAACAACCCTCTGCAAACTCAAGTTTTCCATACATATCTACAAGGAGACTCTTCCAGGTTAATTCAAGGCTTGTTCTGCTGTTAAGAAATGACAACTAGTGCTGACGCAATATTTTACTAATGTTCTTATAATGGAACTTTGATAGTCTTATACCTTCACATCTACAGCTTATATGTAGAGCATATGATAGGCTTCATAAAAATATATCTCAATTTTTACCAAGAGCAAAATTGTCCAGATTATCCCACTCACTGTGCTACAGCCAGCTGAAAGTTGAAGGCTACATATTGCTGCTAGCTACATATTTTCATCAGCTGAATCTCATTGTCATGGTCAGATGCTTTTTGTGCTTTGACCTCTGAAAAATATTGCATTTGTAAAAGGTGGATGAACAAACTTCTCTGGAGACAATAACTTAAACAGCTTCAAAATCTTGGTTTATCATTATAAATTAAAGTAATTTAATAATCTGGATTGGATTTTGAATCTTTTCAGTTATTTTTATTCTGTTAGCCAGATAAATATTTGACAGATAATATTCTAAGTTTCACCTGGTTAGTACAACTCTGTACAGATACCACGTTTCTGTGCCAGCAAAATGGTTTATCTCTCAGGGTAAAATGTTTCCTAAAGGAGAATGCTCATTGTTTTTTCTAGCTGTTGTTCCTTGAAGGTTAGACTTTCACACTACTTAACATTGTTTTCAGCAGGGAGCCTCATAGAAAGTCTGTCTTGGCATTATATAGAATTAACTTAATCTCTAGCCACCTTATTTAATCCCTTTCTTTACTTTGCCTGGCTTTATTTCCTTTCCTTATTGGACCATAATGTCTCTTGGTAGAAGCAGGACTGAATCTTTATTATAATTTTCTCTAGATATTCTCTACTGGATGTCCTGAACTTAATTTTATTCCAAGAAATATTCTAGAAGTATGTTTGTTTTTGTTAAAGAAATAGGAAGTTCAATTAAAAAAAAAAGTATGCAAATTATATGATGGAATTTGTTCAGGATAACACTAGTAGAACTAAGGAGAGTTCAGTCTATATTTTCCTTAAACTTGAACATTTCCTAATACAGTAACATCAATATCAGGATGTGCTAGTGAACATGTTTGTGTGTGGGCAGGAAAATATGCAATAGTACAGCAGTTACGGGCAAGCTCATAAGCATGTCCCTGTTCTTGTGTCTCCTGAAGCTTATGTATTCGCTCTCCTCATTAACTTTTGTCATCTTATAGCTATATGTTTCATGCTTTACTCTTCCAAGGATCATTTTGCTAATATAGCTATCCTGTTCATATGCTTTCTTATAGCTTTTGAGACTTCAGTCTCCTTTCTTCTCTCCTGCTCTTCTCCATGACAGACTTCTTTTCCATGTTCTTGGGAAGATGGGGCAATCTGGCAATGGCATTTCTTTAAAGTATCTCAATTTCTGTGTATATACATGTACACGTAGGTATGTTTGGACAGAAGGGGTAAAGAAAAATAACTAATTATGAAGGGCGCTTCTTCAGCTGAACAAAGCACTTAAGTCCATATTAAAATCTTACCAGTTTCAGTAATGTTAGGCTATGAGCATGTGCATGTGTGCTGTGCTGAATAAAAATACTAAAAACTAGATACAAACTTAAGTAGCCAATGAATTGGAAAGGAAGGAAGAAGAAAAGGTACATTATTAGCCTATCCTTTATGGTTCTCCCCTGTCACATGCAGATGCTGTTACTAGTTAAGGGAGGGACAATAGGAGCAGCCACCTTTGGAACTGTAAAAAGGGGTAATAAATACAGTTTGACAAGCCAAAAGTCTAAAGGTAACCAATATCAGGCCTGACTTGTCCCTTTTAAATGAGATAATTCAATGATATTGCTTTCAAGATGAGTTTTGACCATCACAGCCCTAACAGGAGCTAACAATTTGGGAAAAATCCAATATAATTTTCAAACACCATGAACACTTAAATCATGATGCCCTGCACAAAACCTGAATGCTTTAGAGTCTAAAGCTGGTTGTCTAGTATCCAAGCAATGCTGTTGATGCCTGGAAACAAATTGGAGATCTTGATTTATAATGCCCAAGTTTGGAAACTGGCCTATGGATTAATATTGTTTGTCAGGATGAGATAATGAAAATGACTCTTGTGGGTTGTAGTCAGTTCAGATTACCACAGAGACCAGCTGGATACTCACTACCCATCAACAGAAGAAATGTTCATCAATGTTGCTTCCTTCAGATTTTAAAAAGTCATTTTGGTTGTCATAACAAAGAAACTGGGCTACACAAGCATCTTTTAAGATTGTTACATATAATTTCTGGATGAAACATTGTTTTTGCTGATGGTGAAACTCTGAAAAGCCTACAATGTTTTTAGAACGCTCAGCGCTGGGCTTGCTTTTGCTAGATGCTCTCACTTCCAACATGGAAACAAGGGCAGTGTGGCAGCTGAGGATGTCTAAAGAGGACACAGTGGTTTTCAGCTCAGCAGATAACACTAAAGATGGATCTCTGGACTGAGGCACCATATTGCCATGCTCAGCCTGGTGACATGGGTTAAGGCTTCCCTAGACTCTTCTTTGTAAAGTTTGGGAGGATTTTATAAAAATGATCGAATTGGCCAATAAATGCAGTCTCACACCTCTCAGAAGGATTTTGCCCTAACTTTCAGACACAGAAAAGAGAGGCTTTCTAGCAACAACAACTGGAGAACGAGATCCTGCATGACAGACCTGGGATCTTGTCCTGGCAACTGCCTCTTTTTTTAACATAAGGCAGGACAGAGAGCTTAGGGATAACAGTGAACTGTCCCACCCCACCACAGAGCTGGCAGGCATGTTGGGAAGGAGACAATGATGCTACTTGTCCAAAGCCTCCATGCCAGCTGCCTAGTCCAGGTGAACATCCCCACCAGAGAGCATCTGTGTGCAGCACCTGCACCATTGCTTTCTCTCTGCACTTTTGGGAAGTGGATGTGAAGACACTAGTGAAAAAAAATGGCAGAATTAAGGTTTTAAAGCTGTGTTCATAGAAAACAGTTAACTAAGTAATCTTGATGGAGAATTATAAACCGAAAACCCCTCAAGTAGGCTCAGTTCCTGCTGGCCTCCAAATGCAGTGGACATTTGACAGCTTACAGGGGCTCTGTCCTGCAACAGAGCAACAGTAATGTTCAGTGCCTTTCTGAGTATGGATAAATGCACAAAACAATTGAAAGGAAAGGAGCCACTTCAGTCTTTTTGCCACTTTTGTACGAAGACTTCCAGGTTTCAAAAGGGAAAACATATATTTCTACTCAAGAAGATTAGCTTTAATTCAAATGGCTTTCATTTCAGAAGTCTCATCAATGTATATGTAAAGACTGAAACACTGAAACAGCAACAACAAAAAGATCTAAATAAAGTATTTTATTGAGCCAATCCGACGTTTTCCTTTGTTATCAATAAATTGCAATTTTTAGGATACTGTTGTTTTGTACCAATATGGCTAAAAGTCTAAGAAATAGAGCTGAGGAAGACCATTAAGAACTACATATACAGCTACGGATAGCAGAAATAATACAAACTAGATTTAGTTATGTATCCTCCAGCAAAACAAAATATTGATTATAAACTTTTATTTGAACTGAAGGAAAAAATCCATCTTCAAATGAAAATTGTCATACAGGCAAGAAAAATAATAATGCAACAAATGGCTCTTTCTAGCATGATCTGAACCAAGGAGATGGAAAATAAAAGCCCTGCAAAGGAAAGAATAATCGTCTTCTACATTCGTAAAAAATATTTTAAAACAGAAGTATTTATTAATTGGCTGATGAAACAAAATCTGACCTGAATGGTTTCTTTCCCCATAAATTATATCAAGGGCATCTAGAAAATTAAACTATTTTTTCCTTCTTATGTTTTTCTACATGAATATAAACAAATTAAATAAATACATTTGTATAACTAATTAAAAAGGTAGTGATGAAAAATTATTTTTCAATTTTTTTCTTAATCCCCTCTGTCTTCTCTATTCTACAAATTTGCTTTGCAGAGTCTTATTCTGCTGTGTATAAAAAAAACCCTGAATGAATGCTGCAACCAGCAGTGAAAGAAGGTTATTAAACCAGTAAATGAAGAAACAGCACAAAGAATAAGGACACCTTGCAAACAGAATTCCCTGCCTCTAGAGAGGAAATACAGCAGGGTTGTTTGGCTTAGGGGATATGCATATTGTAGAGCACATGCTCAAACATAAAAGGCAAGTGGCTTTAGTAATGAAAACTCCCACACAAAGAAAGTAAGAGGATCAAATGTCACGTGTACCCTTTAAGGAGCTTACAAAGATACCAGTACTATGGCATGTGTAGCTGTCTTTGAACTAGTCATTTCAGGTCTGTATCCTTCAAGACTACATAACTGCAAATAATATTTCTGTTGTATCTATTTCATTGGTTTCTAATAAAATGAGAAGAAGAGATGTTGGCAGTAGGAAGGAGAATGACCAGCCAATGAAGCTAGGTGTAAAGCAAAAGGTTAGCTAGCAGACAAATGTGGTTATCAAGGCTGTTACTTAAGAGGTGCGGGGTAGCTTGGATTTTTTTGCTCCTTCTTGTACTCTTTAGCTGAAATAGTAACAGAACAAAGCTGGAAGGTAAACAAACAAACAAACAAACACCACATGCAGATGAGATTGTGTTTCCTATCACCAGAGAAATCTGTGAAGTGACAGATGAGGCTGTGTAAGGAAAAGAAAGGGGAATGGTAAACATTTTATTCTTTTGAGTTTATAACTGCTGTGAATTATTTTTCACATTTAGACTTTTCAAAGAATCTGAGGTTTTGGCTAAACTGAAGTTTTTGTAAAACGCATTTGTTTTCTGCAAAACATAATACTGACACAGGCACCCCGCTGTGAAAATTTTGAAGACACATTGGGGTTTCAGTTCCTTCTGTCATGAGGCTGCCATGATGAAGTCTCCAGAAACAGTCTCCTATAAACAAGGCAGGGTTGGGGCAAGTACTTAGGCTGAGCATCTCTTTTTCTTTTTTTTTTTTTTTGAAAGATAGCATTGTGTTTAATATTTTTGTAATACAGAGAGAAAATACTTAAAAATTGAATTAGATTATTGTGTGCTTTTTATTTTTCATAATAGAAGGTATGAGTTTTCACTAATGTATCAACAGAAGATTGCAACAAGGAAAAGCAACCTAAAGCCAAGAATGTGCCAATTAAAATATTCAACAGAAAAATTTCCACCATTAAGGAAATGTGTGGAAGAAAAATATATTCGTCCTTGGAGGTTTCTCAATGGCTAGTCACAAGAAACATAGAAGTATATTCTTCCAGTAGTTCAGACAACATTAAGGCATAAAACCCTAGTTTGACCTCCATGGCTTCTGCTGACCAGTTGGGAAGTGAAAGTAGTGCCAAAAGCCATGTCAGATGATCAAGGCAAAAGAGAATTTGTCTTAAGCGAGAATGGGAGATCCTAGCTTAACCTAACAAACAGTGAGGTGGAAATTCATTGGGAAACTCAGTCAATAGATAATTTTAGTGTAAATGCTAACGTTAATAGTTTGTTTTAATTTTTGATGGTTGTTACAATGCTTCATTGCTAGGATTTAAAGCAAGCTTTTTATTCTATTACTCTTAAATCTCCTCTTTCCATATTACTGAATAACTTTACAGAGCATGGGGTTTTCCTAGTAGTGAGGGTCCTTCCAACTGCCCTACTGAGATGGTCCAAGAAGAGCACAACTTTCTACAATGCTACTCTGGATTAGTCATGGTGTCCTGAGGCATGAATGGGTTGGTTCACAATGGTGTAGATCAGCCTCCAAAAGGACACCATGCAGCCACAGGGGAAAACCAAGATCTCTGCTGTCTCCGAGTGCTGGGGCAATAGGTGACTGCTAAATCACACACATACAAAAAAATATGCATCTCTCCTCAGATCTACCTTACAATATTGCAATGTTTCATGTATCTTCCTTTCTTATAAATATTCTCTAATCTGAAGTACTCCTCTTTCTCATTTGTATATGCCCACTCAGTCTGTCTCAAGTTCTTTACATCTTTTCTTGAATTTATGTTCTGAATGAGAGCAGAGGGAGGATATGCAAACCTTTCTAATGCTGAAAATCCCGTAGGCAGGAATAATCTGTATTTTTAAAACCGGAAATACTTAAATTGTGACCATCCTCTTGTAGGATGTTATTGGAAATATATTGAAATAGTTTAGAGTGATTAGAATATTTTAATTTTTGGGGGACAGTTCAAATGAAGTAGCATATGTCTCATTGGCAACAAGAGGAAGTAAAAAGCATTCTGAAAGTTTGGTAAAGAAGTAGAGAAAAAAAACCCAAACAAACAACTCTTAGTTTATAGTTAGGAAATAGAACAGAATATGATGCCAACACACTGCAAAAGAATAAATTTTTACAGTTTTGTGGGAGGGTCACAGATACCTATGCATTATGAGGAAACACTCTGAAGTTCTTTAAAGCCTTTTTTGATTTTGAGAAAATCTGCCATGTATTTATCTGTGCTAACTTCTGGAACAGAAACTAGATATAGTACTTTAAGGTAAGTTGGGTCAGGTTTTTCTACCATTACTAACATTCTGTCTAAGTCTGAGTTTAAACAGCCGTTGGGTATTTAAGGAGTGACATTTGCTGGCTAAAAATCAATTCTTTTCAAGATCTCCTTGGTTTATATACTAGAATCTGTATTTTGAGGCTCAGAGGAATTATTGAGAATTTAAATGGAAGAACAGGGAAAAAGGGACTAGAAAAGAGGCTTAGAAGTCCAGTGGGGTAATAGCTCTTTTCCCCATCCACTATACATTACTAGACTGTGAGAAAAATAATGAAACCAAAGGAGACTTGAGAGGAAGCTTATGATTAAACAAGGTGTGCAACTTCCGTCCACTGAGATCCAATTTAGGTGAATCTTTAGGCTGAATCTTTGTGACATTTTATTTACTGAATGCTGGCCTCCAACTGTCTGATGAGAAAGTAAATCAAAACCCATCTACTGGAGATGCTATGAGAGAGATGGATATGTCTATCTATTTCTAGACAGTATTACAAGAGGAAAATGGAGAAGCAGCAAGTGGAAGAGTTGAAATGGGACAGCTGACCCCAAACCCTATCAGGTGCAGGTTCAAGAACAAACTCTGTCCTCATTCCCAGGAGTTTTTCATCACCAGATCAAGCTCTTCCTTCACCCTGAGGCCAGAGGACAGAAGCTTTGCAAAGGTAAAGAGAAATATAGAAAGCAGGATCTGAGTAGGTGTTGAAGTTTGCCATCTCCAGTGTGATAAGGATTGAAAGGCTTCATGGCCAATATCAGATTGTGTTTTTTAAAAAAAAAAAAAAATTCTGAACTCACTTGCAGCTTCATGTATCACAATCACCAGTGGAAGAAAAGGTCACTGGTCTAATTCTTCATTCAGGCACAGAGAATATCAAAATGTAAGAAACAATGTGAGATATCATATTAAATAATTAGAATATAACTATGTTCATATATTTTCCTATAGATAAAATTACTTTATCTGCACTTTCTACTTTAAGAAATTAGAGTGGACATTGTTCCTATGGTTACTGGGAGGTATCATTTACAGAGACAGCTGATTTCTGTAAAAGGAGCAAGAAAGCATTGCAACTAGAATTGTCTGCTGTGTTAAAAGTCACTTTGCTCTAAAATTTTTATTTGCTAAGAGGATGCTGAAGATTTTGCACCTAATCAGGTACAATGTAACTAATTAAACAATTTAGATTAGTTATGCAGTGTAATTAATTTTGTCAGTTTTTATCATTTTGCCTGCACCCCTAAAGATTTGAGATTTAGGTTGTCAAAAAACATCAAGAAGATTTTAGAACAGCAAAGGTCAGAATGATCTTACATATGGTCAGAAGAGAATAGCTAAAAATAAAATCCAGTATCTGTTGCTGACTGTAGCACTACCATCTCATCCAGATTTGAGATGCATTTGGAAATATTGACCTATTATCACTCACATTCACTTGACTACATTTTTTTTTTTTATTCCCCTATGTATGAGCTAAAAGGATATTTGGAATTATTTACTTTGGAAAAGGAGTTGCTTTTCTTTTGAAAATTTTAAATGAAACTATCTTCAATGTAATTCTAGTGGTTTAAGAAAGGATAGGTTAAAAGATAGTGAAAAAATCTACCTGAGAGGAAGAGGTTTTGTCAGACTGGTTGATATAATCTCTTTCAGTGTTTTCAAATTTTTCAAATCTTGTTTATAGTGTAAAAAAAATAATTCACAAAAAAATGAAAATATCTTGTTTATTTCAAAGATACCTGTTGCTCTGCCCCGATAGCAATTATGTTTCAAAGAAGTTTATACTGATAAAAGAAAGCTTTTGTTATGTATTTAGGGTATAAGTACCCTAAGAGTGAAGTTGGAGAAAATGTCTTTTATACACTTTCTGTGGGGTCACAGATAAAAGCATCTTTATGATCACAAAGTTTGGTTCTTGTTACACAATATAAAACACATAGAATATTGCTTTTTTTTTTCTGCATCATATCTATGACTTCTGTTGGAGCTGCTATTTATATTTAGAAACATTCAGTTTTGTTTTGGAAAAAAACACAAGACAGATAAAAAGTATATATTTTTTTTTTCTTTATACCACTGTTCTTTTTTCTTTAGGTTTTGCCATTCTGTTTTTGGCTCTGCTTTCTTTTTCACCCCCGCTGGATTATTTCTTTTTATTCTCTATTCACTTGCCTAGCAGGGGGAAAAAACAATGAAGCAAAACAAAGCAAATCACTCCTCAATGGACTGAAAAGACAAAATGTTAGTATTCAAGACAAAATGTCAAAACTATGATTTGAGTATGTTTCAAAATCAGACAAAAGTTACTTTGTCTGCTCTTATAGCTCTGAATTGCTGATGATCTGAAAATTAATTTATTGGCCCTACCAGCAAACAGATCATTAGCTGACCACATTGCTTGTCCCTGAGTGTCCAAGGCCGATTGGTTTTGGAGAGTGCAGTGACTACCTTTTGCTTTAGCTGGGGCTACATTGCTGCTTTCCTCATTCTGAGCAGTTATTTTTGGTTTGTCTGTGAATTTCCACTGTCATTCAAAGCACACACCTGGGTGACATTTACTGTGAATGTTAACCATGGGCATCCAGTAAAATGTTTAAACCATGATACATCAAATCTCATCTCTAACTCATATGTTCTCAAAATGTGAGTGTCAGAGCATGGCAGCACTCATCAATACAACAAAGCTCATTCCCCAGGCTCTCACAGTGATAAGAAAAAAGAAAAAGTCTACACAGGACCACATGGCAACAAACTCATGCAAATGCACTAATTAAGACTTAGGAATTCAAAGAAATTCCCTTGAACTCTCTTACAAATTTCCTGGCTCTTTTCTTTTCATCTGAAGGAGCTGCAATTCTTCGTCTTTCCAAAAAAGTTTTGGGACATGTCAGACACCAAAATATCATCTGTTAAAAAAATGGGCAGGATAAGTTTTACTTTGGAGAACACTGAAATAATTAGTGGAACATATTCTGCCATCTTCCTTATGTTTCCTTTGGACTATTCAGAAGGAAATAATTACTGCAGGGGAGTTGTAAGAACCACAAGATACTAATGAACAGATTCTGCCACCAGTATTTGCTTAATTGATTCTTCTAGTTTCATTGGCTTCGATGGAAAAGTACAAGTGCATAACAATTGTAGATATGTCCCAGAGAGGAACCGTAAAGAGTAAAATATTGCAGAAGATGATAGAAAAGAAGACAAACCCCTCTTTCCATGTTAATTATTTAGGACCAGAGTTTTTCTGATAGGAACATTTGAAGAAAATAAGAAAGGCTTAAACATCAAGGCTTAAAACATGCCTTGTGTATAGCATTGGTTCTACAGTAGTAAGAATACCAGTATAGGTGAAATCTCATATTTCCCATAGCCTTTAACTAAGTACAATAATTTAGAAGAGAAAGGAAGATCGGAATTGCCATAACTGAATGGTACTCAGCAGAGAAGGAATGGTGGGAGGACTCCCAAAATCCTTACAGATCCTCCCAATGAAGAATGGCAAGAACATGTCATAATTCAAAATCACCTGTCTGAAAGCACACATCCTGTATTAAAGGTTGAAAAAGGAATCTTGAAGGGACTAGTAAAAGTTCAATTGCTTAAATAAAAGGTCATTCTAAGCTTATTGAGGTTTCTATGTAAAAGCTGGCAACTTTTTTGTTGGATAACGTGGACCCTGCGTGTGAATTCTTCTCAGCATATGAAGATACTGTACATAGAGAGAAGGCAAACTGCTCTCTGACACTTAATTCCACAAGAATCATACTTCCTAAAGGCGATTTGTTGTCCTTTTATGCATCCTGAGAAAAGTGAAGGGAGAAAAAAAACAAAGCCCAAATCCTGACAGGGTTGAAAAAGGCCCAAACCCAATCTTCACCTACTATCCATTAATATTTAATCTGCACATGGATAGAATGTCAGCTGAGCTGTCCAGAAACATCTGGATGTTATGATACCTAACAAATCTAATAGGCACAGCTAATGAGCCCAAAGACGGGGAATGCATTATGTGGTTGCTGTTACAGCCTTCACACAATGAATATAAATAGGTTTTCGTTGATCTTTTGTCCTACTAAAATGTAATCCAGTTTATTGAACTGGTGAATTGCATTAACCATTTTGACATTATTTCCTTATAAATCTAACATGGTGTCCTTGTTCTGTTCTTCATCTGTATATAATACAAACCAAAAGGACAGGACAAAATCCCACAGCAGAAAAGGGGTTCAAACCACTGATGGATGTTGATTTAAATGGGAGAAGCTTTTTAAAGATCAAACAGAATACCACATATCTGCAAAAAAGTGCTGGAGAGTAGTTTGGAGGAATGTATTATAAAGGATGTATTTCATACTCAGAAAGACATGTGTTATAGACTTGGAGCAAAAGTAAATGCAGGTTTCTAAGCAGAACTCAGGAAAGGCTTATGTGTCTGAAAGATTACCTCCTTTTCACTAGCATAGTAGTTTATCACATATTTACAGACCTCACTTCACAAACTGAAATCAGCGTGACTACCACAACATGAAATAAAAAACAGTCTCTAACTGAACAGTAGTTATTTCAACATTCAATTTTTTAAAATCCTAAAAAGATTTCATAAAGTGGAAGTTATGAACATGACAATAAAAATTTGCTGAAGTTGGGGTTGTATAGTCTCGACTGTTTCTATGCTAGTGACTGAAAGTGTTGAAAACATACAGTTGTGCCTAAAAGACAAAACATAAAGTTATACTTACTATGCCTAATTTCTTCTCCATTCAGCTTGCAAAGTATCCTATTTTGTGAAATGTTGGTGTCAATATTGTGTATTGTATGCATCTTAATATAAACACAAAATAAATTTTTCTACTATCTGTATTTATAACAATATCTAGGTGGTTTTTTTTTTTAATTCACAGGTTATGAATCTGAAAAGTTAGACATAAAATCTTTCTGGTGATAGACACTTAGCATATTTCAGACGCAGATTTTATTCCTCCTGTTGTTTTTACTCTCATACTGACCCGTGACTCCATTTTAAAAACATCTATTTACAGGCAACAGCAGCAAAACAGCTGAGATGAAGGCAAGTTACAGAATTCTTTTCTAGTATCTCTGAAGCTGGTGTGTACATCCCCAGGAATCAGACTGCAAAGGCAGAAATGTCCCCATGTATGCTCTGAAAGAATTGGGAGATGGCTTATCCCAAACATCTGAGTCCAGCTAAGTTCTTTCACTTGTAAACTTGTTTTTGTCAGTCTTCTGTGTATTTTCTTTTCCACAGTCATTGGTCTTGCAAAGCTGCAGGATATTCAGCTAGCTGAATATCAGGGGTAAAGTTTCCATGATTCCCTCAGCTTACTATTTACATTCAGACCCTTTTTATAGGAGCCTCTCAAAGATTGTCAGACTGCAGTTAAGAGCAAAGCATGAACAATAGATTTAGCAAGGAAATGGTAGACAAGAAATGAATCCATAAACTTGACTAGGCTCATCCAAGACTGTTTTCAGTGATGAATAGAAAATGTATAGATTTCCTTTTACCACAAAAATACTGAATTTTTATAGAAAACCATTTGCTTTTACTGCATTTTCCTGTTCAAGATTTTTTTTTTTAAGTTGACAGAAAAAGGAGAAACTACATAATTTTTTGCTTTTGGGATTTTGATATTTAGAAAGAAGTATAATTTATCCTAAAACCTAAATGCCTGCTAAAACACATTTTTGATGAAAAAAATTAACTTGATTCTATCATTATTGTGATTTTCCATTCAAATGTCAGTATGGATGGTAGAAATGGTTCATTACAATTTTACCCCTATAAATACCAAAGAGCTTTCCAAATGTGCAGACAGGATTGCAGAAAGATAAATAGGAACTTGTTGCATTTGTTTTTCTGGGTTGTTTTTTTTTTTTTTTTTGCAATTATTTAATATTGAAGGATATCCTAAGGACTATAAAGGCCCAGCTTTACAAGTTACAGTGCAGCAGCAGAAGAGAGAGTTCCATGCATCAGAATGGGGACACACAACAAAGGACACACAAGGTGAATTAGCAGCAAACTGCTGTGGTAAAGAAAGCAACACGGCTCAGAGGAAAAGCAGAAATCACTGCCTGCTTTTCAGATAACATGAAAAGAGGAATCTGTAACTAGAATACAAGCAAACGTCTTCATAATCTGTTTTTGACATGGAAAACCAACTTCTCTACTATTTTTATGAGTCATCTGAAAGCTATTAGTCTTTGAATATTATCATGAATATTGATAGCTCTGACAGCATCATGTCTGCTGTATAGGCAAAAAAATTAAAGGCTCATAAAATATTAAAAAGTGAGAATAATGAATGGCTAAAATAGGAAAGGAAATAAAATAAGACATCATCGATATCCCTCCAAATACTAGAATGTTTAAATGATAACTCTTTCTTTAAGATCAGTTGTGAAAAATTAAAAATGGAGAGAAAACTCAGTGTCTTAGATTAAATAAATACTGCACTAGTAAAAGTTTTCACAAAAGTACAGGTGAGGAAAAGATTGCTAAAAAATTACTGATGAGATTTGTATATGTCCAAATGGATCAATACATTTATTTTAGATTTGCACTTTTAAAATTTATATATATAATATATAGGGAAAATTAAATATTTTCAATTATTTTTCTCAAAATATGTGTGGTATGTTAACAATTCTGAGGAATTTTATAAAGAAAATAAGGTCATATTTACTCTGTTCACCTTTGTAACAATGTACCAGATAGAGAAAGGAAATAGATTTGAGCCCATTTTTTAATATTAAACAATTTGGTGGGACTGGAATACATTTTGCCCTCCAAAAATGTAGGAATGACAAAAATATCTCTGTTAGAGATGGCTTTGGAGTCAACAAGAGATAACAGCAAGAGAAGCCATCTTCTGTCAACATTATTTTCACCAAATTCAAACAGTCACCAAATGAAGCTTGCATCTTGATAGTGGTTACCATGGCACAAAATGAAGAACAAGAAATTCACATTACAATATGTATTGTAGTTTTTACTGCTGATGAGAGATGAGAAAGTCAACATGTAAGAGTCCAGCTCTGTGTTGCCTTTATAACATGAGCATTTCTCATTTTTGGTATTGTAAATCATAACCGAGGGAGGTTTTTTTCACCTGGCAGGATAACTCAAGTGAGAGGAAAGTTGTTCTCTTTCTTTATTTCACAGCACAGCAGAAGCTCGAATTAGTAGGATGTGTCAGGAAACTCAGGCCTTTTGGTTGCTAGTTGTGTTTTTCTAAGAACCAACCTCCACAAGTATTATTAAGAATAATATTAAACTATTGCAGAGCAATGCTTTTTAAAACCTTTCTAAAATAATAGCTCACATCTATACTTAAATCTGGATTATTTTTTTTCCTTTTTAGAATGATCTGTACAACACTGCAAATAGTACATAGTTATTTTCTCTGCATCTTTCTGCTAGTTGAACATTAACCTTGGAGTATCTCAAAGACCCAATGTCATCTTCAAATGTCTAAATTGAAGTAATTACAACACTTTTTTGTTGTGTGTTACTCTGGTCTTTTTTTATCCCTTTATTTCTATGTTGTTTACTTGACACAGAATTTGTTTGTAAGACTAAAAAAGACACCTTAAACAGGATAATATGCATCAGTTTTTCAGCGTTTCCCTGCTTGCTAATTACCATTTTTGATGCAACACTCCTGTTAATTTCTGCTGTGCAACATATGGATAATTTCTCTATTTCTATTGTCTTACTATTGTAATACCTACTGATGGTTTTGCCAGGGAGTGTTGCCACTTGTCCCTTGAAATGCAAGAATCTTCTTTGCATGCCTAATGTAACATGGTTGTTCTCTGCAGCATAGACAATGAGATCTTAGATCAAATTTTAAATATATAAATTCTGTCACATTATTTCAAGGGTTAATTACATCTTTAAAAGGTTCTATAGTTTCTAATTGCAACTGATGTTCAGTTTTGGATGATTCCTGCAATTCTCACAATTCCACATTTCCACATTTATATGCAATTCCCACAATGATCATACCCTGCCCAATAGATCACATGCTGCAGGGTACCTCACAATACCCTAGGATCCAAAACAGCCCAAATGTGGTATTCCCTCTGACCATCATCAATGGAGGCAGAGGTCAAGGTTGCTGCTGGAAGGGGTCTGAGTGACCAGGTTTTAACAAGGATGTGTGAACAACAAGATGACTCTTGAGACCAGGTGGAAACTGCAGATGAAACACAACTAGACTAACCCATTCCATGATTCTATACAGGCCCAAGTAACAGTGATCAAACCTAGAAGAAGGATGCACTGAACAACATGTTGGCTGGACAACCAAACACAGTCCCCAGACACAAAGTCCAGTGCTGGTTGCAGATGTCTATCTCCATAGTCTTTATAAGTAGTTTGTGCTTTTCCATCTGCTCCTGCTGACAGGACTCCTCAACAGCCACCTCAACATAGCTGAGTGGTCACAAGGATGAACCATATCACATGTAAAAAGGGTTCTACTGCTTGGAAGAACAAACACTGCTGTTACAAATTCTGCTAGCAGTAGCAGGTAAACCCAGTCATTCTGGTGACAATAGAGATACTGCTCCAGGATCTGGTTCACCTGCTTGGTCTAGCTATTTGACTGTGGGTGATACGAGTTGTAAAGACTGTGTTGTACCCCCAGCAGATCCAAAAGTTTCTTCTAACAAGATCTGAGTTGGGCTCCCAGGTCCATCCCCACATGCCTCAGTCAGCTGATGGCAGTGAAATGTATGCTGCAAAAACAAGAGTATGGTCCAAGGGGCCAGAGACAACCTCTTTAGTGGCACAAAAATAGCCACCTTTGTAAACATGCCCACCATCACGAGCACTGCTTCACATACCTGGGACACAGGCATGTCCACAGTGAAATCCACTGAAATAATTAGCCATGGCAGTGGAGGTGGCAAGGGTTGAGATAGACTCTACAGCCTCTACACTGGTCTCTTGGCCAGGGCATGGACATGTCAAGCCCAAGCATAGCTGCTTTGGTCTGCATAGACCAAAGACCACCAGGAGGTTGGTATGACTCAGTGCAGCGTCTTCACACAACAACTGTGCCCCGCCGTCAGCACATCACAACAGTGCTGAAGGATCTGCAGGCCCGGCTGAAGGACCTGTGTCCTCAGTGGAGGTGTACAGCTGCTCATTGCCACATGGACACTGAGTCTTCTCCTAAGGGGTCCTGCAAAATATCGTCTCCCCAAAACTGTACGGCCAAAGGATCTATGACCATCTCAAGATGCACAGAACTTAAAAAGGCATCAGCAGGCACAGCCACAACAAAACATTACACAGTGATAAAACTACATGGGAATGGATCCAACTTTAGGACAGGCTCAAAGTGAGAGAAAAAGACATGAGATTCAAAGACCCCAGCAGCCGATAGCTACAAGAGGTTGAGCTCTCTTGCCAGTCAGTTTTATTAATTCTCCTGAAAACCCACCAAGGGCTTTCCTAGATATTTTATTTATAAACATTGTCTCCTGTGAACAGATAGCTCATAATCCTGACAGCAACATCCCCCACCACAAACCTCCAGACCCCACTCTTCACAATATTTTCCCAAAAAGCATGGATAAGCAATGTAAACAATGCCAAGGAGAAAGTGTTGCAGCAAAGCTAGGAGGTCATCTGCAGAAATACCCTGGCAGATGTAGCCAAGAAAATTCTATGGAAATGGACCAAAAAATCTTCCTGTATGTTACAATGGAAACTGCCACCATTCTCCCCAGGGGAAGGGCTCAGTTAAGGTGTCATTCTGGGAGAGTGCTCTATAAACATGAACTTTGCAAAATAGACAACTTTCACAGGTGCAGCTTACCCATGCCAGCTGACTATAACCCTCAGCAGCTAAGCATTCATATTTTCTTAACAACTAGTATGAAATTAGTCTGAGTAAATTATCCAAAAGTACATATCATATATGTTTGGGTTTTTTCCTACTTATGTTACTTTTCAGTTGTCTCCATGTGTATGGACACTACCCATCTCCTTCAGAGAGAGGTGGAGTTTTTAAAATTCTAGTCACAGTTTTTTGTAACATTCATGATTTAGTCTCACTTTTCAGGGCTAAAACTTTTTTATTTTAAGCTTTTTTTCCTTTCTTTTTCCAGTGCAATTTGTCTAGCTCTGCTTGTATGGCAGCAATTTCATGGACCAAAGCCTTCCACTGGGGGTAACAGAATATATGTAACAATTTATATTGAGTTTCCATCATGTTGTACTAGCTGCCACATATGAATGAATTTAGCTTTGCAACACCCCTGTGAGGTAGGGACATATTGATTTTCCTTTATTATAGATTTGGAAACAAAGACTTTAAGCAACAAAATCTCAGTCAATCACAGAGCCAAAAACAGATCCCAACTTTCCTAAAACCACACTTGTCTTGAGTATTGCAAGGCTATTTTCTTACTTTCAAGATGGTGTTACTTTTTCATATAAAAAAATACAGGGGACAGTAATGTTAACATCAGAGGGCTCACAAAACTCTAGGACCAGATAAACACATAGACATCCATTTAAGGGGGCTTCTACAATCTAAAACATGTGTTTTAGAGAGTGCAATATTGATTACAAGTTTTATATACAATCATTTTGCAAGAGCTTGAGTGGAAATTTTGACATATTTACCATTTGACTCTATTAACTTATGTTTTTTGTAGTATTAAATATATCAAACAGTTATCTTTTCAAAGTAGCAATTATTTCTGAATTTTTCCCTTCCATTCTTCAATTTTTACTTAGAAAGGAAGGCCTAGTAACCCTGAGCTACATTTAGGATCTATATGCATCAGAGTACTAAAGAATGACAAGAAGTTTCTAATAATATCAAGATTACCCCTTTTTTTGGCAGTAAAAAAATCTAGCTGTAACTGCAGTGGAGCATATAACACAAGTCATTTTTAAAGGAATTTTAATGAAATATTTGAAATTGAATTTCAGTCACTGAGATCCTAAAGTTTCAAAGTAATTATATTTTTTTCATTTAATGGACACCTTTGTGACTACTTCTTGACAATTTCCCCTAGAAATATTTTCTAGGAAGTATTACGAGATATAAGTGAAAAGTCACAAGTATTTTTGTTAATTTTAAAACTCCTTGGTTTTTATTCTCTTATATAATTTTCCTCTTAAGAGTTAATTATATCCTGCCTGAAAATCAGCAACTGAAAAATGATAATTCAGTAGTAGGTTTATACATGACCTTAGATAGATCAGGAGTTTTCTGAATTGTTGCACAAATATTGACTATATTTAAACAGCTAGTGTTCAAATAAATCCTTGATATTCAAATGTTGTGTGCAGAATGATACAAAAGCAAATTGGATTTGATCTAATCTCTGCATACAAACTTGTGCTGAACTTGTACATGAAAATATCATTTTATAATAAAACAAGGAAATAGAAATAAAAGTGAGAACAACAGTTTGCATTTATCCACTGAGGAATTCCTGATCCTTGTAGCACTAAGTTCAGTGCTTTGACTACAAGTAGTTTCTCCATGGAGACCAGCGTGATGAGAAAAGCAGCGGAAAATGCAAAGCAGAAAATAAGAGGCTGAAGGAAATTAGTCAAATACACACTGTTTCCCAATTTTTCAAATAAATAAACTACAGAATAGTAGCTTTCTTTTATTAGTGAAGCAGCAAAAAAGGCAAAATGAAAACTGTAGAATTTTTGAAATATAGATGATTAATTAAATACACCTGTTTTGATTGATTTTTTCCTGGAATGAAATAAACCATCTCTATAAATGTATGGTACAGCCTAGCACGGACAAATCGTTAAGCAAACAGGACTGGAGTTCTGGGTCATGACGGTTACGTGTTGTCGTCATAACATCACAATACAAAGTGTGGACCCCTGCAGTATATAGAACAGATACAGGTATTGGCATACCTATTTAGCCACAGTCTATTACACAGGTGAATTTGGTGTATCTTTTATTCAGAAGATAAACCCATCTAAAATACACTACCAGTTCTACAAGGTACGAAGAGTTCCTTCTATGCTAGGTGTTAAATTAATGCAATGGTATAAAATAAAATCATTTATCAAAATTGCCCTGGAAAAGGGTCCTGCACAATAAGACTTCTCTCTGCAATAAATCACACTAGTATGGGCACAGTTGCTGAACCTTTGGGGAAATTAATGATCAAATGGGTCACTGAGCTAAGCACTTGCTATAAGCAGGTACTCATTAGTAAGGCAGTACTTCACACTATCCTATGTTTTATTATCATACAATACCACTATGAACAACTACATCCAAATAACATAATTAAACTTGCAAAACCAATCTCCCCAAAGAAGCAAAATGCCAGAATTAAATCTGCTTTTGTAGCCTTAGTATAACCTCATCCTCACTGTCTCTGCTTATCTTATTCTTCTGCTTCATGATCATGATCGTCTTTTGGTCTCCACCAGAACTCTTTCCTGTTCAGTGTATAGAAGGGCTAATACCTGGCTCATAGCTCAGTTTTATTCTGTTCAGTATTAGAACCCAGAGTTTTTTCACAGTGCCCAACCCAAGACCATTCCTGAGTCAAAATTCTAGATCATGCTTTTACTGTGCTTTTGCCAAGAAAACTTGGACCAGATGATCCTTGAGGTCCCTTCCAACCTGGTATTCTATGATTCTAAGATTTATTTTTGGATGCATTATGGTGATCACCAATATGCTATCTGCAGTCACTGACACCATATTCACTCAGTAGCACTTTGCATCACTGTCAGTTGATGGGAGTGATCAGAGCTGGCTCGGGCACAAAACAAATTTTCTGGCTCACCGTGCTGTTACACAACCCTTGCTTTAGGGTTCAGTGGCAATTCTTGAGAGACAATGTCAAACACTCTAATTTCCTATCAACGGTGGTATCATCTCCCTTTTTATGCCTTCCTGTGTATCAGTAATGGTTCGCGTCAGCAGATATCTTGCCTCACTGATGTGGGAAAAGGCAGCCCTGAAGTTGCACGGAGAAGCAGAGCCCATGCCATGAGCTCACAGAAAAACAGTGCTGACTTACTCCCCTTCCCCTTTCCTAGGAGATGCTGCCTCATCCTCACTCTCTCATGCTCTTCAAATATGTCCTGGTTTTTAGCTGGAACAGAGTTGGGTTTCTTTTTCAGTAGCTAGAATTGTGCTGTGTTTTGCTTTCAGCCTGGGACTCGCTGTGAGAGAGACACTGATAACACACCAGTGTTTGCTTTTTTGTCACTGGAAGTGAAAGACTTTGTGTTCTGTTAGTCCACAAACACAAGATTTAAGGGGGGTGAAGAATATTTAAATTAATAAACTTAATTGACAGTTAGATATGCCAATGGAGTATTCCATATCATATCACGTCATGCCCAGTATATTAGTGAGGGTCTCTTCCTCTCTTGGCTCTCTCCGCCTTTTCAATTGGGCTCTCGTTCTTCTGGGATAGTGGTTTCGGTTCGGGATTGTTGCTCCTCCGGGATCGTTATCTGGGAAAAGGCCTGGCTCGGTTCTGAGGGGGGTGAGTAATAGCATTGGGTGTCACACATTTGCATATTTTGTTACTGTTATCATCACTGCTATTTTAATATTAGTATTATTTTAAGTTTTCCCTCTATTATTAAACTGTTCTTATCTCAACCTACAAGCCTCCTTATCCTTGCCCGCCTAATCCTCTCCCCTATCCCCTGGGGGTGGGGAGGAAGTGGGTGAATGGCTGTGTTGGCTGCTAGACAAGGGCTAGCCCAGTGAAACTATCACAAAATAGTATATCCCTCTTCTGCCTGAGGTCAGTTCTTCGCTTCCTCTGTGCTTTCAGGTCTTCTCCATTCAAAACAGAATGGTTGGCTGCAAGTCTTTACATGCTTCACACCTAGAGAAGCAGGTCTTTAAAAAAAAGAACCACAGAGTTCAAAATGCAAAAGCAGAGAAAAGAAAGGGCAAAAAGAATGAACTTGTAGAGGGTATTATTTACTGACCACCACAAATGTAATGCTGAATATCCCTTCCTGTCATTTCTGTGTTGTGCTTGAAAGGGACTTGATGGGAAGCAGAGTCCTCTAGAAGACCTTGACTTGGAAGAGGACATTCTGAGCCTCTGTTGCCAGATCCCCAGTCCTGCCTCCTATGCAGCTGTGCGCAAAGCAGTTAGATTCTCCTGCTGTCATTTTATTGTCCCCATCATTCTATTCTAGGTAACACCTATTTAATTCTGTCTCTACGTTTGTGAACACAAAAGTTCTGTGAGAGATGTCACAGAATATGGGACACGTGTGTGGACTAATTGCTGGAGGTAACTAAAAATGAGAATGTGGCTGTGTCCACACACTAAGAAATGGTATGGTGTGGAGGACAATCCCAGGGGAAAAGTGCAGCTGGTATGCTGGGAATTTAATAACACTGCCTTGGTTCCGGTTGTTTACTGTACAGGAGTTGGGAAAGAGTGGTGGCTCCTTCTCCAACTCCCTATGCCAGACACTGCTGTGACTCCACAAGGCTTGATGTATGCTCTATCTGCGATTCTAGATTGACAGCTGGCACCCCTTTTGACAGCTACTTCCCTTTGTGGACCTTGACAAAACCGTAACTCCATACCACTGACTCCCTCTCTTTCCCTCTCATAGAGAGCATCTCAAGTTTTGATAATTTCTACCATAAAAGGGGAATGGAAGTGCCTTTTGCCAATCACCGTAAAGGTATGACTAGAGTCACTCAAGCTCCACCTTGCAGGTAGAAAAATAGTATAAGAATAGCCCCAAGAAGGGAGTAAATTAGGGAAGATACCACCACAGTCAGGGAAGATGCCATCACCAACAAGTCAGGGACAACTCTGTCGCAGACCTCTGACCCCTGGGACCAGCTGATAGGCTGCGTCTCTCTTCCCCCACATTGGGACGCCTTTGGGTATGACTAAGACTTAGACTTAGCCAATGATCTTTCTCGGAGGCTTAGAAGATCTTTAGAGAATTATTTTACTAAGCACTTTGTAGTAACCTAACACCCTGCTACCATTAAAGGTTTCAGTAATTTGTAACTTCAGTATAAGCATATACTTCTGCAGACAGTGGTTTATCACTGGCAATCCACTGCATTAATCCTGTTGCTCTGTTAAAGGTGTTTTAATTTACTTACACAGATGCTGCACAATTTCTTGCTGGGCTGCTGCCTGATAAGGTTGTGAGAGTCCGTAGATTGTGACTAGCCAATGGATGCGGGACACAATCGAGTGGATCGGGCACTGACATGCCCGTACTTGTGGTGTCTTGTCAAACTGTGTCCATCTGTAACCAGCCATCTCAACTGACCTTTGCTCAGTGGGACACTGCTAAGTTCTGCAGGTTTAGCCATATAGGTCCATAAATCATGGGCACGGGAGTGCAGCACACTATTCGGTGCATCCGCAGCTGTCAGACCGATAGCGGCAATACCACCACTCAGTGCATCCGCAGCTGTTGGACGGATAGTGATTGATTGGGCATCACTCAGGATTTAAGCCTAGCCTCCCCCAGGTCCTCCAGTTATCTGAGGGTGAGTTGGAACAAAAGTGGGTTTATTTCCTGCTAAATTGCTTTACCACCCTTTTCATGCAACAACGTGAAATCAGTGGCTACCTGTGCAGAACTCAGTCTGGAGATCACTCATCAGAACACATAAGTTTTTTCAATAAAACCAAAAATTGAACACTGTTCTCCAAGATTGTCTTAGCCTACTAAGACTGGTCTTTAAATTCTGTAAGTTACTTGCTCCTTCCAATGCTTATCAACTTTTGCAAAAATTGAGCAAGGGACATGGAGAGATCTATCTTCTCTTACCTTCCTGGCTACCTCCTCACAAGTCCATTGTGGGAACTAGTTGGTTCTGAAGATGCTGAAAAAACAACTATCCTTGACTGAAGCTCTTTGTTGATTCCATCAGAGTTCCAATGAAAATAGTTGTCAACACAAACAAGGACAGTTGCTTTTTGAAAATACTCGGCTTTTGCTCATATGATTTACTCACTTCCTTATCTCACATGCAAGAAACATATACTGAAATGTCAGCACAAAAACTGGAATATTTTATGAGTCTCAAGAGAAATCTAGAATGAGAATATGAAAAATATTCACAGAATTCAATTGGAAATGCTCATGCAGTTTTATTAGATCTTCAGGTTAAGGTTGAAGGGTGATTTTAGCATGGCACAGAATTGCCCTCAAAACTCTGGAGATCCTTGAATGTAATTATTTGTGAATTTTTAACATATGTACTGTGAAATGAACATAAGGACCCTTAGATCCCTGGAGACTTTGCTGAAGTTTTCCCATTGACTTCAGTAGGGCTATCAAGATCAATTTCCTTTTATTTATTTTTTTTTCAAAATTCAGTTAACTGAAATTTAATCTGGCACAAATACTTGTTGTATGCTATAAAAAGTATATTATATTGCCATTTCCAGTCCTTACTTTGGAAACTATATAGTCTTGCCCTGTAATGAATTATCATGTGGGTTTCTGGAGGGATAAATCTGTTTTATCTTGGCTCTAAGAAGCAGATTCACATTGAGAAAATCTAATAGATTTAAGTTTCACCAAACTTAAGTAAAAAAAAAAAAACAAACAACCTAAGAAAAAGGTTTCTGAATCTCTCTTTATAAAGTATATAAGTATTTCAGGTGATAGATTAGAACTGACAGTCTCACAGGGTAAGAGTTTGTCACCTAGATTCTCTTCAGAAATGTGCATGGGTGAGTGATGTGAAATACCCTCTGTGAGAAGAATTGAAGACTTCTCCTCTCCATCTGGGACCAATCTTTCAGTCTGGAAAAAAGAGTTTTCTGAAATGAAAATGGATAGGTTTTCAGATTTTGGGTTATTTATAAAAAGCTTTTTACATTTTGTAGGTTTGCAATGTTCTGAAGGCAGCTGGCAGTGCTGTAAGTTTTGAGGAGATGTCTGAGTCACTTCAAAATACATGGTTGTGCATTTGTATTAAATATCTTAAAACACTGACTAATGCATAAAAACATATATTTATTTTCCTTACTCCAATGATTTTAACAGAATGTCTTGCTTTTGGAGCTATCACCATGTGGTGTGTAAAACATTAGTATATTCCACTATCTATCCCTCATATTATATAATTATTCCTGTCATATTTACACAGTATTGGGCTTCTGTGCAAGATGTACAAAACATAAAACTAAAAACATCTTTCTAGTCAAATGAAGAGCTACACTGGCAGTTGACTTTAGCACTATCAAGTGGCAGTAGATAATCTGCTACCAGTTTGCCTTATCTTCAGGATAAATAGGAAAAATTATGGATCACAATTTCTCCTTCAATGTTTGCATGCACTTAAAATGTTAATCTGCCAGAGAAATAGCAAAACTTGTTTGAGAATGAAGCACGTTACTTCTGAATGGGCTTCTGACTCACAATGCATTTGACTGAAAACAAAATGAAATAGGAACCTTTACCCATTACTCATGGGGGGATACATTCTAGATACACGTGAGCATGCTAGGCAAACGGCATTCATTTCCTATGAGAGTATGTGGCTTGTGCATTTCTTAAATTTTTAGATTCTCAGTCTGGAAAGCACCAATTCATCATCTAGTCAGGCACTTGCTCTGCTGCTAGCTCTGGAATTTCATCCAGTTACCCCAGTGCTGAGCTCAGTAATTTGGATTTATGCTGCATTGCAAAGAGCGTTTCTACAATTGCATCTGTTCTTGAACGACTCAGAAGAGAAGCTGTCCTTTCCCATGGGCAGTTTTTTCCAGCGATTCATCATTTCCACTGCTAAAAGCATATGCATTTCTAAATTCTTAGCTATGGTTCTACAATATATTTCTCCCTTTTTCCCCCAATGCAAGTGTAATTATTTCTGATTTCTTGTAGTATACATACAGAAAATTTAATGACTTTGAATAACATACATATTGCTGAATTCCAGTCTTACTGTAGTCAGTAGGACTTATGAACCTAAACTTAGTTCATAGTCCTATTCAGTGCATGTATTAGCAAGAAGTTTCCTGGAAAATGATCTTCCTAATTATTGACAAAGATATTTACCCTTATTTTATTTGTAATTATCTGAATGAGTTCAGTAGTAAAATCGCGTGCCATCTCAGGCACATGAAAACTGGTCAGATATTCCCAAAACAAAATCCTAGGTTCCAAGAAGAAAAAGCTTTTGCATTCTAAACCCTAAACTTTCTTCCTTTCTGAGCATCAAAATTTGCAGAAATTATGAATGTGTCCTGAACTATAATTGAGGTACTGTTATCACCTTCCAGTCTAAGCACTTCTTCTAATCTTTTCTCTTTCACAAAGCTCGGATCATGAGATGTGCAAGACCCATTGGCTGTGGTTCATGCTTTGTTATGAGGGCTTGTGATTCAGTCATAACTTGATATTTTAGACAATGAATACATTTCATTTCTTTTCTTTGGGAAAAGAAAAAAAAAAAAACAAATAGAAAAGCAGATACAGAAGAAATTTGCTGAGTTTAATTTATGCCATGCATTTGGGAAAAATGTGTTCTTCTGAGCTAACCCCTGCAGTTATGCAGTCAACAGGGAGTTTTCTTTTTACAGCACATGGGGTTTAACACTTTTTCAGCTACTCTAGATATCTAAATGCAAAATCCAGCATTCAGAGACACCATGTGGAGTTTTGACATTCCCAGGGCACCCAGGGTCTGGAAGCTGGTGAATGGGTTATAATGAGATATAAATGTAGTATTTTTAACCCTGACAGATATAAATTACTGCCAATAATATTTCTCATTTCATATAAGAGAAAACAGTATGCACACTAATCTACCAAAGAGACTAAAACTTGGCAAATATAAGCAGTATTTTTTAGGAATTATTAAAAAGCTTTTATTTTCACTTTCAGTAAGAAAATTGGAAAACTACATTTTCATGAAATATTCAACCCATGACATATTCAAGGAAGTTCTTTATGTCTTCTGAAACTTCAGACTGCTATGTTGACCAAAATAGTGATAGTTTTCGGTGTTTCAGAATTTAAACACCATATAGGGAAGTATATAACAGTAATGAAATTGCTTTTATAAAATACAGGAGTGGGTTGCAGTTCCCTGTGGCCTGTGCCATCCCTCTTTTTGAACTGAAAGGCATTATACAATGACTCTTCAAAACCAACATTTCATAGAGGTTACATACTGAAAACAAAGAGCTGTCAGATGAAGGAACTATCAACACAAAATGTTACGATCTTTACAAAATGTTACAGTACATTTTGGTCTTGTGCATCACACTACTGGATTGCTCATATTTATTGCCTTAGTAGTCACAGCAGGGTTTTTTCTGGGGAAAAAGCAAAACAATTTTTTTTTTTTTTTAAATCTTCTTAAGACTCACCCAGCTAGACAGTCTCCTTGTAACAATATTCACAATTACCACAGTAATTTTTGGGTGATACCCTATAAAGACTGACAAGAAAGCCAACTGCAAACTGGAAAATTGTTAAAATATGTGGACAGGGACATGATATCCTATACCATTTACTGATTAAACAAATATCCTTTCTGGCCATATTTATGAATTTTGGAAGCACATCTCCATGAAAATTGGTCTCACTAGATAGAGAGCTAGAGGTAATCTGGATGTGTGACCAGAGGTGTTTAAAAAAGCTGTTTACCTTTTCACTGCTGTGACGGGGAAACTTTTCTGGGAAGAAAAAACTGTAGTAGCTATTTCTGTGCAAAAGCTGGAATCAGTTACCTTGGTAATATCTGTGATAACTGTTAGTGAATTCATTCAAAGTTTAACAGAGAATCTTTCCATCAGTCCAGCTGCTACATATTATAGAGTAAGTGAAAGACATATTATAGAGTAAGTGAAAGACATATTATAGAGTAAGATACGTGTTAGTTTTCCATTCATCCAACTCTTTTAGCAAGCTTATTCCTGTGTCCACAAAAATAGTCTGAGATGCAGTTGAGGAAATAACGGTAAAAGATTGCAAACTAAAGTCTCAGTTCTTTCACAAAACGTAAGGATTCCATGAAAAAGAGGTCATGATTAGCACTCAGTACCATCACCATATAAGAAATAGACGGAGGTTTATATTAAGTAGTGAGATGAGTTGGTGCTAATGGAGACACATGCCAAACTCAAAGCCCTTTAGACTTTCAGAATTCTGTACAACCGTGTATGACTCATCACTGAATTTGGGTCATTCTTTATGTGAAGCCTTCTTTGGCACTGAATTTCTTGGGTCCTAAACCTTGAGTGTGCAATGTGCATCACTTTTAATGATAATAACAATTGAAAATATTATTACTGATAGTGTTATTTCACTATTTCTGATTCTCAGCTGGCTCCATTTTAGGTCTTGACTGCATTATCTTAGCTGCTGTATGAACAAAAAGAAAAAAACCTCTGCAGAGAGCTGACTCCAACTTAATTTATAACAAGATACAATAAAGTGACTTGTAAATACCAGAGGGTGAAGAAGCTGGGAGACTGGAGGAAGCAATAATAAAGACCTGCATTTATACTGCTCACTAGTCTGTGTGACTTCATGCTTCTGCATAAATTGAATGTGTCTTCAATATTATAAATATATGTCCACCATTTTCAGTGGCCTTCTACCTACCTATTGTCAAAGGTGACTGATTTATTTTAGGAAATATAGAATAGGACATAGTTAGTGATCAGAATCTCATGCCTGATATAACCATCTGTTTCATTTTGACTTCTTTTGTACATACTAATGCTTTTATGATATGAAGTGTTATTTTTTATTTTCTATTTGAAATATATGTGAAACGAAAACAAACTCAAACAAAAAATACTTTAAACTAATGACTCCTGACAAAAGACTGGAAATATTCTGATATTTTTATCTGACATGCTTATGATATAATTGATCATAAAAAAGGCAACCAAGGAAATTCAGTTCCAGGGTTGGCTATCTTTATTTTTTTTAGTTTTCCACATGATAGATCTCTCTGTCTTTCTTTCTCTGTACAAATAGCATGCTGTGAATTAAAATATGAAAAAAGATACTGTCTAAATGAAGAATGTAACTGACTGTATTTACCAAGCATTAGAATCTATTGGTGTCATGCAGAAAATAAATTAATGAACTTATCACATCAAGTTGCTTCAATATTATTATTAATGATAACATCATACTAGCACCCATGGGGTGATTGACACTTCCCAACCATAAAGGGACAAATATCCTGTCAGGAGGAGCAACAGATAAAAAATAGGAAAAAATATTTGATACTCTGGCAGGATATTGAGCATGAAGGTTAGAAGAGATCATCTAACTTCTTAGGAGCTTCTTGTCATTCTCTTCTTTTTAACACATTTTCTTATAAATAAATAACTCCCTGCTTTAATCAACTGTTATCTCCGAGTTCCTGCCTTAATCTCATCTACAAACTAAATTTAATCAATTTGAAAAAATACTGAGGAGGACCTACAGATTTCAAAATTCAATGATTTTACAACTAACTATTATAAAATTGAAAAGAAGTATTGCCTGGTGAAGATGTACTATGGATCACCCAGTCATGAATGTCAGGAAAGCAAGGCTTCTTGGGAAAAACTAGGACAACCATCTGATACACAGCAGTAAAGAGGGAAAAGTAAACTCTTCAGATATCTCTTTGGAAAAAATGCATTTAAGGAGTCATGTTGATGGTGCATTCTTAAATACAAGCAAATAGGGAGTTGATAGTGGAGTAGACAACACAGCTTTTTAAATTCGCAAATCACTCCCTTCTAGGAAGGGTTGCAAACACTTTGAAGGACAGGATTAGCATTCCAAATAATTTTGACAAATTGGAAAAATGGCCTGGAAAAATTGATGTAATTCAATAAAAATAAACTAGAAGTTTTTTACTAGATGGGAATAGTAATCTATACCAGGGGTCCTCAAACTGCAGCCTGAGGACTGGATACGGCCCCCCAGGGACCTTGATTCTGCCCACCGGTATTTACAGAACTCCCCGCCCCACCCCCCGCCGGGGGTTGGGGGAAACCAGCGCCTCGTCCTTGACCTGTCCCCCTGCGGGGGGCGAGAGGCCCAGGCATCTCCTCTGCAGGGCAAGCTCAGTCAGCAGCCTCTGGACTGCGAGGTCCAGCCAGCTCGGGTGAATCGCCAGAGCCCCGGCGCGGCAAAGTTCCTTCAGTCCCTTCTGGCCGCCCTTTCCGGACTGTGCAGCCGGGCTGAGGAGCGGGGCGGCGGCATCAGCGATGTGAGTGACTCCCCCATCTCTCCCTCCCTTCCTCCAGCTCCCAGGCAGCTCCGGCCCCTGACAGTGTCTGAGGGACAGCGAACCGGCCCCCTGTTTAAAAAGTTTGAGGACCCCTGATCTATACAAATAGAGAATGGAGAGTGTCCTGGCTTTTTGCTTGGATAGAGTTAATTTCCTTTTCAGTAATTAGAAGAGTTATATTTTAGTTTCAGTGTTTCATTTCAGACTTATTATAAGAAGAACATTGATAACAGTACTGGTGTTATTAGTTGATGCTGAAGTTCAAGGCCATCGTGTTTGGCTGGTTCACAGCTGCATTAGGACCAGAAGGGAGAAGCGCAGTGAATAGCAAAACCCAAAACTGGCATTTGGATGTGCCAGTGATATATTCCATATCATATCACGTCATGCCAGTATATTAACCAGGGCTGACCGGAAGACAGGGGTATTCTCTCGGGGATCACTTGGGCTCACTCTTCCAGGGTTTGGGATTTGGGACTGTCTCAGCTCCGGGATCATTAGCTGGCACAGGCTGGGCATGGGTCAGCGGGCAGTGAGCACTGTGTATCACTCATTGGATATTCTGTTATCACTGTTGTTATCATTATCATTTTATTTTAATTAGTAAATAGTTTTTATCTCAACCTATGAGTTTCCTTGCCCTTTTCTTTCCAATTCTCTCCCCTACTCCCTGGGCGAGGAGGGGGGGAGGTGTGATAGAGCAGGCTGTGTTTGGCTACAAGCTGCAAGCAAAAAGGGTGAATCCACCCAAACCACCGCAGGGAGCATCTCTAGTGGATGGCAGAGTGAACACATCTGAAAACATCATGCTTTTGGGGAAGAAAAAAAAACAAACAAGCATAAAAAAAAAAAACCAGAACCAACCTATGAATATCACACTTGTATGTATAAATATCAATAAATCAAGACATGGAATAATCCTCTTAGTTGGTTCTAATAAAAATGCAATGAAAGAACTGTGTAACACAAGGTCCAGTAGGAGAAAAACAGCAACAAGAATGAACAGAGAACTAAATAACATGATTTCAGAAAAACTAAAGGAGCTAAATTATCTATTTTAGGGAAGTCATGGCAGCAGACTTTACATACATGGAAGGTTAGTTTCAAAGATTATGATGATAAACTGTCTTGTCACAGTCACTTCAGCTAGAATAAGAAGCAATAGGCTTAATTTTAAAAATGATTAGTGACTAGGAAATGCATTATAGAAGGCAAAATAGTTAAATGGTAAAATGCTGTCTGGAGAAATATGTGTTTAGGTTTTTTTCTTTGTTTGATTTGGTTTTTTTTTCTCCTTGAAAGATGGCTAGAAAGTCAGGTGACCTTCTAAGGTGTAGCAATAGGTAGACTGCTCTGGTCTTTCCACAGGTTAGATGATCTCTTGACCTCTTTTCCAACCCTATTTTCTATTATTCTATCTTCAGTTAATCTAATCATACATCCTATACTTATGTATCATGGTTGGTTGTAAAATATATTGATAGAGATTTTGCTGTTTCCCAGATTGTGAAGTGAAGATAGCTCAGTGATAGTCCAGGGCCCAGTAGAGCAGAAGCAGAGCACAGCTCTGGCTCCCACCCCAGTGGTATTGGGAGACCAATGGGAAAGTGCAGAGAGGAAAACTGATCAGGGAAGTGTGACAAATGTGCAGATGGATTTACTGCCTCTAGGAAGGAAACCTGATACAGCTAGGGATCCTAACTCTGCTTTCATAAAAAAGCATTATTGTTTTCCTATGGTTGGATAGTAGTCATACAGAATTCTATATATTTCTCTCCTTAGATTAGTAGACAGAAAAACATTTGTGTGGCAGGAGGAGGGGTGTACATGTGCCTTTGTTTGCTCAGACATTGGAATAAGGAGTGACAGGACACTTCTCTGTCAGGGGGAAGATATTTCTGTTTTCTTACATTAACAGTTTGCAAGAAACCAGGCTTAACTCTTGCCCTTATCTCATTAATCTATTCCAATCTTTACACACAAATTGCAAGGAAAAGTTTTTCTTAAGGCTTCCACTGTCCAGGAATTTTTTAATAGGAAGTTTTTTGCACTGACTGAAAAATGAAAATTCACCAAAAAAACTTCTGAAATGACCTAGTACAAAATCTGAGTGATCATAAATTTACTTGAAGTCCAGGATTAGTGAGGATTTTTTAAGTTAGAGAGAGACAGAGGCAGGAGGGACAACAGATATGATATTGGCAGCGTGGTGTTTCTACGACAGATAATTTGATCCTGAGTTCTTGCTTCCTGTTCTTCTACACTGCACAGGACTGCCCTGACTGCAGCCGATGGCACAGTGATGCTGGTCTTTCTTGCTCTATCCTGCTCAGAGGACAGTGGAACATCCTTCCCCTTTGTATGTGCAATGGACCATTGATTAGGCAAGGGTCTTGAGCCTGGTATACTGGGTGACAATCAGTACCTCTTTTCCAAAAAAAAAATTGGGATATCACATGATTGGGGGGAAAAAAAAAAAAAAAAAAAGAAGAAAAAAAAAGGAACAAATGAGCTAAAGTCTTGGAGGAGGAGTACTTCATCCTTTAGCACTCTGACGATTGTCTTTACTTTTGTCACAAATTTGGGGAAATGGTAATGCCTGAGATTTTTATACATATTGCTTCATTCCTTTCTGAACAAAGATTTTAAAAATAAAATCATTTGTAGTTCAGATATGGAATAAATATGTATGCCATATACATTTGTATTAATTCAAAATAGTATAAAAGCACGATTTTCTTTTTTCTTTGCTTGTATTAATCCTGTTCTTGCAGTTTGTGTTTCTCTAGGCTCCCTCTTGTCTAGCTTTCTTTATATTTTGGTTCAATGATTTATCTTGTATTTAATTAACCTCTATTCTAATCTCTCTCTACTGAAGCCCCAAATGACCAGAAGCCCACTCCCGTTCTTATTTAAGTACGTGAGAGTCCTCATATTAACTTCAGTGGTGCAGGATCAAATCTCTTATGGCTCCAGAGCACCAGAGTTACACTTTGATCAATTTCCTACTAACATTTTTTTATTATTATTTTGGGCTCTTTTTTTTTGCAAATTAAAAGGAAAACTAGCACATATGGATAGTGGTAAGATGTCGTTTGACATCCTAAATATCATAGCTGAGTGTAATAATAAACATGATAAAAAGTAAGTGCATTGGTTGCATTGTTGCTGTAAGATTGAAAGGATGCAGAAAAGTGGTGAACATTTAAATGATAGAAACACATATATATGCTAACTTCATTTCACTAGCAGACGTGAAAAAAAGTCACATTTTTTCATTTGGTGTATAAAGTGGGAAAAGGAAGCTAAAAGACTGGAGGAAAAGGCAGGTATTATGTATCTAAATTGCTCATCATGGGACTAACTTTTCATTATCTTGGGGTTTTTTGTTTGTTTTGTTTGGTGTTTTTTTTCCCAGCTTTTCAAAGATACAAAGCATTTTAGTGTGTTTGTAAAACTGCAGTTTGAATAGCTGCATTTAGCAGTGAAAGTACATGAAGGTATTTGAAAGTACAAACCAGAGACATATTTAAACAGGTTTGATTGATATGACTCCCTGAGGCCCTGCATTCAAGGGGATCTCCTGGGACTGCCACCTGTGTTACTCACTGAGAAATAGCAGGGGTTATGGTTCTGTGTGTGGTCAATGTACACCCCAGATGTGAAAGTCTGGAAGCTAGTCATCCTGGACTCTTAGGAGCATTAGGTCCTTATTTTTCTAATAAGCATCTAATGCTAGGAAAGATGCAAAAAAATAGGTCAGAAGTGCTTCTGCAGCTATTTATCTTCCTTGACTATGAAGTAACTTTAGATGTCTAATTGAGATGAGATAATACTGAGCTCAGGTGCCTGGAAACTAGCTTCACCTCTCATTGCTTTGCCTGCTCGCCACAGGCCAAGGCAAGGAAGCTGTGTATGGCTTCTTCTGCTCTGCCCCTGGTCTCCTGACCTTTCCTCCTCTGCTCTTCCTTCCCCTGGCACCTCACCACCTGGCCACACCAGTTGGGTATCACATATTTTTATATCCAATAAAAGAGGTGTATTTTGGTTCCAACCTTCTGCTTTTTCACTGTGGAAGTTGCCTCCAGTGCTTTCACAGAGTAATATTTTGGTGTCTTTTCTGCTCTGTGACCAGCAATGCAGTAGGAACCACAGGCAGATTTGGGCTGCAGAGCAGTAAAGAGGTTGCAGAACTCCAAGGCATTGAGGAGCACACCTTTGATGGGGACTGTTGCTTGGAAAGGTTTCCACTAATAGGCACATTTGCACCCAGTGGCCTTTGTGCTGTTATCACTGTGCCCATGGCAGATGCACAGGCATGGCTGGCCTGATGCCCATGTTCACATGCTTTGAGAGAGGGTTCAGCTTAATGCTGCTGAAATGTATTTTTTAAACATAAGAACATATTTTGTTGGTTGCATTAAATACTGTAAGTGTACAGCTATATCGTATTGTAGAGCAGTCACTTTTTCAAGAACATACTTTAAAAAAATCAACAGCAGATTTACTAGATAATGACGACAGCATAGAGGCAAGGTACTTCCTGACTCCAAGAAAACCCACAGCAACAAAAACTCCAGATTTGCTTCAGAAAGTGAATTTCTCAGTGTCACAACTCGTCTGTGTGCTGAACAATTCCAATAAATCTATTTCAGACTTTTTTTCTAACACAACAAATCACATTTGTCCCTTTTTCCCTCAGCTCTTTCCCTTTCCTGAGCTGGAACTGCATGACAGATAATATTAATCTGACCTTCCTTTTGTCCTGGTACATAAAGTTTTTTTTCCCCTTTTGTTATCACTCTTCATATACAACTACAATAAATGCCAGGAACTGATGAGCAGTAAAACAATTTGTTCTCTTGCAGCTCTTGTGTCAGTCACAGAAAAAAAGACATCTTACAGTAAGATGTTTTACAGACAGATATTTTTGTACAATGTTTTGTGAAACAATGAGTGACACTGCTCCTCATATTATCTCTTTCTAGAGTGAAACCAAAAACCAAGCTAGGAACACACTTTTGATGTGCAGAAATGAAGCAGTGCTTTCTCAGCACTGTACAGAGAGTCATGTCTTTTCTACCCCTTTCGGACAGATCTTCCAGAGCTGTCAGCCATTCACCTCTCCTTAAAAGCTTAACCTTTCTAGTATACAATGTTCCTCCTATTTAAAGGACTAGTTTAAAAATAGCTTTTCATTTAAAATAAGATTATTTTCTAAATATCATATTGTATTTTACTTCAACAAGACAGAACAGCTTCTCTCTCATCTCCCTTCCCCTAAAGCAAAACAAGCTTTAATTTTTACTACTAGCACTTAAATTGGGTCTTTTTTTTAAGGTAATTGCTGAAATTATTTTTCTATCATAAACTTATTCTATCACACTTTTAATCTAAGAGTACATATAACAGTTCATATAGAGTCAATAAATTATGAATAGTTCTTTCAATAGATCTTTAATTAGTAAAAAATCCCAGCAGGCTGTTAGTTTATAAACTCTAGTTTATAACATTGAAGCGGTAGGCTTATAGCTGCCTACAGCAAGTATGTTTTATGTCTGTAACTATTAACTACTTATTAACCCTTTGTTATGACCATGCAGTTATTACAAAGTGGTACTTGATTTTTTTCCACATCATCCTCTATCGATTGAGCTCCTGGACTAGTGAAGTGGTAGAGTACCAGAGGTTGCCTTTGGGCTCAAAGGAATCCATGTTTTTGCTATTGCCTGCAAATAGCAAAATTACCTTAGGATTTTTGTCACAAAGTTTTTCCTCAAAGAGTTTTGTGTATGATGATTGGAACACAGAAGGGCTCAGAGGAGGGGCAGGGAAAGAAAGTAGTCCACATCTTTGGTTTTTAGGGCTTTACTGACAGCCTATTGACACTTCTAAAATATTCCCCGCAATGTAACTTCGTTTCCCACTTCTCACCTGTCACTTGATTCAGGAAGATTAAAAATAAAATAGAAATTTACACAGGACAAGAGTCCTTCTTGTACAATATTTGTGAATTTGTCAGGCTCTAAAACCAGCTAAGGGAATGGTAACTTTCTCAGGTGCATAACATCAATGCAGCCACTGAAAAGGCTTTCTGGAATAAGCCCTTATGCCTACACCTCCCCTTCTGCTTTACCCAATCAGTGGTGTTGGGCAGGATGCTTTAAACAGAATGAACAACCCTTTCAAATTTAAAAAAAATCAAGACCAGAAACAAACACAAAAACAAATCTCTCAATTTTGGGCTGATGATGTAGGTTTCCTTGTACTTTTTTCAGATGCAGCTGGGGATAATAAACCACTTGCACAATCTGATACAACAGTTTTTATATTCTTGTGCTAACTTTTCATTCTCTAATTATGAATGCATATCTGTTTCTACTAATTGCTCTGTAATGGACAGGCTGATGTGGTGCAGATCTACCTGAGCTTAAACATAGACTTTTTTTTTTTTTTTTTTTTTTTTTTTTTTTTTATTCTAAATATTGAATACTTCCTCCTCCCTACCCAATCTTTCAATGCTCCACTTTACTACATAACCTCTGTCTTGGGCGTGCTTGGGGTGTATCAGAGCCTGCATTATGGAGGCTCAGTTAGGGGCCTGAGGGCAGGCTGCTGAGTGAGTAGCTGAGAAGCTGAAATATAAGAGACAGAGCAAGCACCAAACAGACTGAACAACTTGCCTGTAGGAATAACAAGAACAAAGGGAATAATGGGGATGAAGGGCCATTGATCCCAGACTACCCAATATATGGAACTCACCAGGGAGGTGGAGTAGTTCAGCAGTGAGGAGAGATCCCATCTCAAAAGCAGAGCTGTTTTTCAAAGCAAGGGCCAGTCTATGACTGTTACAGTTGAAACAAAGTGGAGGAAACACTTCCTTATTTAATGATCCTGTTTATAACCTGTGTTCATGGAGGTGTGAAAGATATGGATTGGGGGACAGGGGACAGGGGGGTAGGGAAGTGCTTTAAAAAATTAAAAAAAAAAAATAAAAGAAGGGTTTTTTCTTCCCCCATTAGCTTTTAGTTTTGTCTTAAGGTAACTACTTTAACCTTGAAGGTATAAATTGTGAAATAAAAGCTTTGTCTGCTAAATTACCTTTCTGCAACATACCCAAGTAACATACACCTTTCTGTAGCATGCAAAGCATAAAAAACTGGAGGACAAAAGTCTCAGAAGCTCCCAACTCCAGCAGTCTGGTACCACAAGATCTGCCACTTTAGTAGCTCCATCACCTGTGAATGACTGTGTTCATCTCCAAAGTCAGGAGCTGAGAGCAATCCCCTCCTGAATCCAGGGAATTTGAAAGCATGTGGGGTCCTGTGGCTGACTCTACTCACAATCAAACAGCACCCAAACGGTGGATGGAACCTGACTGTCCTAACCGAGTTTACTCCATTCACATCATACTTGTGAAACACAGACCACCTGAAGATACTGCAATAAATGAAGCTTTGTTCCAGATCTTGTTTTTAACGTCTCAATATCTTTTCTGTATATATCTACAGTAAATGTGAATTATAAATAACAGTACTAGCAAACTCAATTCAGCAGTTAACAACAAAATTGCTAATCTTTTGCAATTAATTTGTTAAACATGTCATAAAATATTGTCAAGTTTAAATACTTTTGAGTACAAAATATTCAGAGATGTAGCAAGTTCCCAATTGACATAAACTGAGAAACAGATTAGTATATCAGTGGAATACATGAATTCTAATATGAGTTAAATTTAAATGTAAACAAGCCAAAAGCTATTAATAAAGCATACAGACACACTAGGAAGGAAAACTATGCCAAAGAATTCTTGATCAAGTAGCAGTCTATCCCGTTTGTAGTCCAGCACTTTATAACTAATTACAGAAGACTAAAGAAAATAAAACTGCTACTTCCCGGAAATGAGAATACAATGGATGAGATAATATCATGTATAAAGGTCACAATGACTGAATTTCCATATATTTAGGAGTATAAAATTTTGTGTGAGAGCATAGACACAGCCTCAGCTCCATTATCTTCAGTTCATGTCTCACATTCATCTCTCATGTCACCTAGCTGACATCTGGTACAACTTTGATTTCATAATCATGTCACTTGTCTGTAAGTCTATCAGCCCAAAAGACTATCAGAATACTCAGTGATTCCTCTGCCAAAACTCTTTTTCATGACTGATCTGCTTTTCAGCTTCATCACTGTAGTTCCCAATCTGTCTAATCCCAAGTACCCAAAAGATGACATGTCATTACCTCATCCCTACGTAGAAATAAAAGTGCTCTCATCCAACTTAATTAATTTCACGTATGCTTTTGGATTAGTTTTCATGTTACATTTATTACTGTGAGATATCAAGTCTGTGAAGCTCTATCTGCTTCAGCAGAACTGGCTGTTAAAAAACTCTCTCTAGGCAGCTCTCTCCTTGTTGCTGCTCCAGGGTTGTCTGGGAACTTTGCTGCTGCTGCTGCTCTACATGACAGGCAACCTTCCCTGCTTCTTCAGGCTTGAACCATGAAGTGCTTGCTTCAGGTTTTTCCCCTTACCTTTAGTCCCTTATTCCCCTTCCCTGCCACTGGGGGGAAAAAAAAAGAAGTTAGTTTTGTGCTATGTCACTGTGGGCATGAAAGCACAGACAGGACTTTCAGCAGTGGTGGCTGGCAAGGGTGCTACTCAAAACAGATGTGGCTGTTCGTGTTCAAAGAGGTGAATTCAAGCACAAGAAGAAGAGGACAAGGCCCAGTTTGCAAACACACAGAAAATAATATTTTAACTACAGTACTTTTTTCCCTACCTTTAAAATAAAAATTCTGACTTCAGAACTTTGGCTGCCAGGATAACACAGTAGCTGTGTATGTTGGTACTCATCATCTTTCTATAGCACAGCATTGTTGCCCAGAATGGTGTTCTTAAATGACCTAGGGGCAGCACATAGATTTAAAGATCATATAGGGATATTTTATAGTCACTTGGAGACTACTTACTAGCTGATAGTAGCAAAGATTGTAATGCACTTTTCGAAAAAATATAGTTGCAAGAAATCCAGCGGAGGACTATCTAGTCTCCACTTATACCTGTCATGGAGGAAATTAGGAACTTACACAGTCTGTGCACAGCCTCACACCTTATATCTTCTTCTCCTTTATACTTGGAAGAGTCACAGACCCTTTTCCAGGCTTTTTTCCTTTCTAAATTTCAAATCTTTCTTTCAGCTACATCAATCTGTTAGATTCTCCACAATATTTTTTCTCAGTTTCTTTCTGTGTCCTAATGTTTAAATTTTGCCCATTTGGGCTAAAATTTTGTTGATTTGAGTTTCTTTTTTTTTTTTTTCTTTTTTTCCCTCCAGACAAATTATAAACGTGAAACTTTTCTGTCCTTTACTGTCGTGGTTTAAATCCACAAGGCAGCTCAGCCCCATACAGCCAGTTACTCACTTCCCTCTGGTGGGGTGGGGAGGAGAATCACAAGGGTAAAACAGAAAACTCATGGGTTGAGATAAATACAGTTTAATAGGTTAGGTAAAAACTGCACTTGCAAGCAAAACAAAATAAGGAATTATTTCACAACTTTCCATTGTCAGGCAAGTGTTCAGTCACCTCCAGGACATCAGGGCTCCATCACATCTAGTGGTCACTTAGGAAGGCAAACATCTCTCCTTCCTTCTTCTTTCCCCCAGCTTTATATGCTTAGTATGGCATCATATGGTATGGAATATCCCCTTGGTATGGTGGGGACATCTGTCCCAGCTGTGTCCCCCTCCAGCTTCTTGTGCACTTGTTACTCCTGATTCGAACAAATGTAGTAAGGAAGACTCAGCTTCTTCTGAGAAGGGTGGTCCTCCAATTCAATTTTATCTGATTTGATTTTATTTAATTGCATTAGGTAAAGTATCTGAGCATCTGGAAACACGCACTTAATTTATTGGATAAAACTGGGTTTCATCAGTATGACAGGATTATATTGAGTGACACAGTTTATATGACCACAATAGAAATATTGGTTTCTGATTTCAGAAAGCAAAACTAGAAGCAGAGAAAAATATAACTTGAAAAACAAAGATTTGGTGGTAAATTCTTAGGACAATAACGTTGGACAACTGAACTGATGACCTGGAAAATAAGTTCAAATTAAGAAACATTAGGTTATAGGAATATTGGAGGCACAGCAAGCAAAGAAAAAATATTTTATGATACATCATAAAAATGAGGAGACTGAGTAATTTTGAACCTTTCTAGATGGTGCATCAGTGTGTTGTAACCGTGAGAAACCTAATCAGGTAAAGGCTTGCCAGTACTTACAAATGTGTGTCTGTTGGAATGAGGCATTGTGTTTCTAAACTGCCACATAAATTTGAGTCTAATTTTCAAGGTTCAATACTTTTATTGAGATTGTGGTTTTTCTCTATCAATGTCAAAAATGTAAGAAAGCATTTATGATAATTAAAAGAGGAGTGAAGAATATATGACCCTAGAAGGGGCTTTGCTCTATCCTGCCAACTTGGGAGTCTGTGATGGCAGACTAATGGATGCTCAATTCTCTTGTGTCACATACAAATGCCATTGCCTTTCTGGAAAAGGTACAGTGTAGGTAACTGAATGGAAGGAAACTGCTATATACTACAAAGTGAACTCTGTCCCAGAATTGGCTTAGCTTTCCATTGTACTGCATTGCACACTGACATAATTCCAGTTTTTCCTTAACGGCAGGAGACACCATGTTCTGGCCCACTGGGATCCTGCCCAATCCAATAGTTTTGTACATGTTGCAAATGCCCTCCTGACTTCAGCAACTTTTACTGTCTGTTATTCTACACAATACCTTGAGCTTTCTCCTGGTGTTAGTTCCTCCTGTATTTTTTTTCTTTAACTATTACCTTGGTCTGCCATTTTTCATTGTCATGTGAGATTATTCTCCAAACATCACAGGCAGGAAGCTCTTGGTCATAGTCATTGTCATTCTAGCTGTTGGCTAGAAAAAAAGACTGCTGAATTTCTCAAAGGGTGCAATGCCAGGTGCTTTGATTTAGATTTACATTTGCTAATATGGAATATTAGATTTACACATGCTAATATTGGAAACTTTCTTGCTTTTACATTTAGATTCATTCTTAGCAACAAAATGTTTTGTAAGTTGAAAACTAAATAATTGTTTGTGTGTGAAATACTGTCCTTGTGACACATCATCTGTGTTTCTCTTTATTTGATGTCGTACTGGGCTTAGATAAAGGAATTTTTAATAGAATGGCTGTGATGTTTTTGCCCATTTAAAATAATTTTTTAAATTTTAACAGAGTTAGTTATGGACTATGAATGTTTTCTGCACCTTATTCATTAGAATAATAAGGAAATAATGTCATTTGTGCAATAAAAAAAAAGTTGGTGAAACGATATACAGCTGCAGTAATTGCATGAGTCAGTGACAAAAGTGTGCAATAAAAACCAATGTCAAACCCTGAAATGGCAAAGCTTCTTATTCATAGCAAGCTTAATTCATATAAAAACTATATAGGAAAGAATGGAAGCCAAATTAAGACAGAGTACCCATATAAAAAGCAAACTCCTTTTGTTAAAGTTGTTGCTGAATATAGTCTTCTGCACAAATCAGGCCCATTTGGTAGGTTCCCGATGCTTACTTTGTTAGATCGCTTTGCTCTGAAATTTCTGCAATGAGGATTAGTGATTTTCTTCACAGAGACAATTAACAAGTACTGGAATGTATACCCTGCTGCTGATACTGCAGTTTGGGAAGATGTTGCTGAGGTAGTCCTCAGCAAGGCTGAACAGCGGGAGTTTGACTCTAACTGTTCTTTAGAAGGATGCTTCTTTTCCAATTTTAGGCATTATTGGAGCTACCATGTGCACAAGCAGAATAAAATCAGTCCTTCAGTACAAATTAAATATGGGGAATAATGATGTGGATGAATGATGTGAAAAAGAAAAGCCTAAGAAAGCTAAACATAAACCGGCATAGTGAAACAGTTTCTACACCTTGATTATGTATTCTAAAGCACTGAATATTCCACCTTGCCAATCAAGGCCTGCTTTTTTTTTTTTTTTTTTTTTTTTTTTTTTTTTTTTTTTTTTAAGCAAGCAGAAGAGGAATGTGATTCTCCTGCAGGGATGCAGAAAGGTAATACAGCCCAGCAATGCCATGCTTAGGAAGCTCTTGCCTAGGTCCTTGGTCTATTCTGGTGGCCTGTTTACAGGGAATACATATTCAAACTTTCTGTTAAGGAGTGATCGGGGCAGTTCCATGAAAAAAACAGTTGAAAGAAGCTTGGAAGAGGGGAAAGCAGAAGAAGGAGGAAGTCTGGCATGGTAATGAAGTAGCAGAAAAGGAGAGAAAGGAAACTGCAAGAGTATTCTTCCTTTTTTTCTGAGTAACAAAAGGCAAGCACTGAAGCAGCAGGTATGAGACCTTCTCTTTTCCTATGTTGAACCTCAAAGAATTCTGCAAGGATGAAGTCTAGAAATGCAGGACTTTAATGCAGATAGCATTAACTATTACAGATTATGTCATACTTGAACATGAATGCTGTCTCACTTAATGACTCACCAGTCCCACTTCTGCAAATTTTCAAGGATAACCCAAAACTAAGAGTAAATATTTGTAATTTCTGGTCATTTTCCAGGAACTCCTGGGAATGATTCTTCCAGTTGCTCTCCATGTAGTATTGTTTGACCTTTTGCTAAAATTGTCCTCTTTCCATCAGAAACATTTTCCTTCATCAAAAGTGTGCTTATTGATTCTAATATGCTTAGATGCACCAATTTCTTAGAGAACACCAATTTCTGGTGCTACCTGAACATAGTACCAGGATGATTCTGATGAGGAAGTACAGGAAACCATAAAAACCATTAGAAGTCAGAGGGGTCGTGTGTAATGGTCAGCAAATAATATTCTGTCATTAAAAAATATCATTTAGGATTTGGACTCCCTTATGTGCTGAGCTTGTGACTGACTGACGTTCTCAAATAGTAGAGAAACTCTCCAGTAATCCTAATCAATCTTCATGACACAAAATGAAGAACAGACTTGCTCTCCTTAAATGGGACCCTGAAAGCCGTCAAAGGAGCTCCCATCTAAAGAAGCATCTGGCTGTCCACAGGGGCTTGGCTTGTGGTGTGAAACTCTCCCTTCTTCTCAGCTTGTAGTCTTTGAAGCCCTCCCCGTCTCTGACTCGCTTCCCCAGTGTTTAACATGCCTTAAATCCCTTCTTTAAGTGTAACGTAAATATCCAAATTCTTCTTGTCCTCTTGCCTCTTTCATGCTTGCTATCAGAATTGTTTCCACGGCCAAAGTAATTCCTGTTTTCATCAGTAATCCCTCTCCTTCCAGCTGTTAGAGACCTAAGCAGAAACGCAGTAACCCCCACTGTTGAGCAACCCCAGAACGATGTCCTCGATTTAGGGTGTGCTAATGAGCTTTCAGCCTGTTACCGACAGAAGCAAAGTGCAGTTGAAGTGGTGCTGGAATGGTAGAGTGGAATCATAGGTGTTTTAAGGCTAAGGTTAGACTGAGGAGCATTCAGAGCACTACCCACTTGCCTCTGATAAAGGGGAGGATGAAGCTCAGACTTCCAAAAAAAACCAACATGGGGAATATGATGACTAGTCATAGGTACTGATGTGGCAAAACTGCTGACAAAAGCAGGCAAAAATAACATGAGAGTAAAAAAAGGAAGAATCTTAACTTGTCAGAAACAGGAGATATCTGTATATTAGCAAAGCTCGTCTTGCCCTATCTAGCCTGGGTATGGACAGGCACCTACAGTGGCAATAGGGTGCTCAAACTGGATACCACAATCTGACCAGAAAGAGAGGCACATGGGGTCCATAGACCAAAGCTAGTGAGTTTAAAGCTAATTTTAATATTCCTATGTTACTGTGTTTGTTGTGTGGGTCTCACTGTTATAAGTCCTTTGGCATGTGTCTAGTCAAATGCACTGTACTGAATGTAGAAGGGCTTGTGGATGCAAAATACACCTCCAGTTTTGAAGCCTGCTTCTAGTATGGTATACAACTTAAAAATATTATTTTTCATCAGGCTGTAAAAGACCTACTTTTCTCAAATTTGCAGAGAGTTCCCAAGTAATGGGGAATGATCAGCAGCATTTAATCTATACATAAATTTGAATTCTAAATACATCGAGCCTACTAAGTTTTGATACATTGCTCGAATACTAAAGGCAATGCATATTGCATGATTTAGTTACCCCTGTAGCTGAGAAAGGTTGTTATTTAAATAAATATTTTGTTATTTACTTCTGTGATTTTGCAAGAAGAAAACCCTCAAGGAAACAAAAAAAAAATCTTTTTTTTTTTAAATTACTTTCCAGAGGAGCCTTATTAGCCAGGCTGAGATTTTGTACCTGTGTGTATCTATATTGCTACTCAGTAGCAAATAGTAAAATTATTAATCTTTTGTTTATAACTAATAACATTGATGAGTTTTCATCTTCATCTTTGCAGACAGATTAAGGCTGAAACAGAAATTAGCAGTTCCAGTAAGCTTTAGCTGTAAAATGCCAACAGATTCACAAATTCTGGATTTAAGCTATTAAAGATAGGCACTCTTAAAAAAAACTTGGACCCCTTCAAGTAAGTAAAATAGTTTTCATGACTACTGTGGCAATTTAGCTGAAGAAAGAGGTACATATCTCTGCTGTTATTCAGAACCCCTGTTCTCTAGGGCTCCTAAGCCCTATATCATCAGTGGAGAAACGCAAGTGCGATACTTCATCCTAGAAATAAGGTAATTTATTTATCGTATGGGATAGAAAGAAGTGTTTTGCAGCTGCCAGAGATATTATTGCTGCTTAGCCTGGATACATTGTCAGGATGGAACATAGCATGTACCATCCCTTCCTGTGCTTTCCTTTGGAAAGCTTCTCTGGTGCATGGGTTGAAAGATGACCATTGTCCCTTAACACCTCCCCTTGTTATCCACCTTCGGAATGGACAGCTTCTGAGGGAAATTATCCTGGCAGGAATCTGAGCGCTCTATGCAGTCTGACTTGTTGTGATATGCGTGTGTAGGGAGAACAAGAGCAAGATATTGATCCAAGCATATCAAGTCCCATTTACCCTTAATCCGTCACTGGTTACTTGGTCTTACTATAATTTATAACATATACCTCTATCATGCACTGATCTCAGACCTGTGCTTTGCCTGGACAAAACACAAACAGGAGACTCAAAATGTTGTCACTAATGCTAAGTGGATTTCATGGCTATGGTAATATGAACGGAAAATCAGTGCATTGTATTTTACCCAGATTTTCTGCAGCGAACAGAATCCCATTACACTCACTTCAGTGAACATCGTTTTTTAGATTCTTGAAAAGGCAGTTTTTTTTATTTTGGATTTTCTGCCTGTAAGCAATGTGATACAACTCATCTGTGTTAAGTAAAATTTTCTTTGCTTAGCCCAAGCCTTTGTGTTTATTATCTGCTACTTGAACCACCTTTTATCTCTCCTTCTCTGCGGTTAAATCTGTGTCTCTTTATAAACAATTCTTTAAGAAAAACAAGTCTAAGCCTATTTCTGCAGAGTCTTTATCTGCAGTGATTCATGATCTGATGACTTACTGTATCTAATACCTACACTTGGCATTATTTCTCTGCTGAATTTCTAAAAACAAGAAGACCTCACCATAGAAACAAAACAGTTGCATTTTTTCTTACAGATTCTAGCAGTGGAGGCCTTTGCCAGCCCTCATCCCCCTGTTTTCCACCTCTGCCATCTCTTTTTAGCTGAAACTTGCATCAAGCTGAATACTGAAAAGGCACAATGCTTGTAAAGACTTGGGGAGATGCCTGGAGCTACAGAAATAGAATGGAAATATACATGAGAACCACCCACTCCTGCAAATGAAGAGAGCATCCCGTTTCTTTGCAATAACAAGGGAATGGATGTACCTACCTCTTATCAGAAGGTGTCAGTGTTGCCCCTGGCCTTCCCTGTGCAGCAAGGCTGGACAAACGAAAGCCAGTGGGTCATTCATGAAGTTTGCTTTTGCCCTACTAAAACGCCTTTCAACACCTGCACATATGGCTGCAATATTTTGTAAAATATTTCTAGATACCATTTGAACCCTGGGAGATGCATAGAATTGCTGTTTCCAAATGATAGAACAAGATGGGGATGTCAAAGTTGGGGGTTAGAAGGCTGGATTAACAGCACTGAATATGCTTTTTATACCACTGACATTTTAGCTGTCAGAGCACAAAAATATTTTAAGTCTAGTTCATCTATCTTTTATTTGTCAAATATTAACTGTGCACATATGCAATTTTTAATTTCCAGGTTCTGAAATCAGTTACGGCTGCCCAAATACAAATTGAGAAAGTATGCCAAGATGCATTTGAACCCGAAATTCTTGCTTCTTATGTTCTCATCTAAATCCTTCTGACTGTTACCTCCAGCTCAGGGAAAGGAAAGAAAAGAGATAAAAAAGATCATTTCAAAACCTACAAAGTATAGGCAACCTACAAAGCACAGCAACCAAATCCAACCACTTTCCCAGTTGTGTGGTGCAAAAGGGCTCCAGGGGAGGTGAAGCACTGTACTCATGTCAGGTGAGATGTAAAAGTCTGGGAACTCAGTAGCACTTTACTTAAACCTTCCAGAAGTAAAGCAGTTTTGCCATCAATTGTTTTCATACCTTTGTTTTTGTCAGCAAATTGACATCTATATCCGTTATGCTTTGTCAAGTCCTACCCCCCCCAATCAATTAAATAATTTTTTAAAACTTATATTAACAAGACAAATTGCATACAGGCTTTGAATGGACGTGCTGTTGACATCAGCCTTAAAGTAGCAAAATTTGCTATGTTTGACTAGGATTTTTAATAGTTAGATAAGATATTAAAATAAAACCTTGTATTCATTTATGCTGAAGAATACTTTTGCACTGAATTAATTGTTTGAGGAAACAAATGAAACAGAAGGAGCTTGTTATATAGACATTTTGACTTTGGATAGCTTCTTTTCTTGTAAGTCTTGATCAGATTATTTCTAAAATGTAAGAGAATTTTCAGTGAATTTCATGTTAAACATTGGGATTTTCTTATCACGGTTTGCAAGTTTCCAATTAAAAGACTTATTCTATTGCCATTAGAGTAATTGGCAAACTTCCCATCAACTTCAGTGAAGCCCAAATGTTTCTCCTATACTAGATTAATAAAGGTATTTTGACATTTATGACCTCCTCAGGTAAATAACTGCCTAAGATAACTGTCTTGAAACCATCAGCTATTAAAAAAAAACAAAACAAAACCAAAACAGTTTTAGACAAGTGTAGTAGGTTTTTGCTTTATTCTCTGTCTCTTGAAGCAACTAGCATCTGGTGCTTCAAAGACTTCATTAGTTATATTTAGCCAAGAGCATTATGCAACACATGGACTGAGGCACAGAACTTTTTCCTTCAGCCTTTCAATAATCGGTTTATGCCTTGAAGCAAAAGACATGACTGTATTTAAGTTTAATTCACATAACAAAAATCATGTTTATCCATAAAACCATTTAGCACATTAAAACTAGAGGCAAGAGAATTGGACTCTGGTCTCCTCTAACACGGAACCTCAGCAGCTGCCTCTGGACAAAGACTTGGGTCTTGGTTTTGTTCCAGTGCTGCAAAGGCAACTCTGCTCTCTCTATTCATTGATAAGAACTGATGCTTAAGTAACCAGGATGTTAGAAGAAATCATCATCCCCACCCACTTGGCAGGCAGCTCCCCAAGAAAAGAAATGGCATTTGAACTAGTTTTTGTCTGCACACAGTTGTGCTCAGCTGGAGACACTTTGATGAAAGAGCTCTTTGCAGGAGGTAGGTTTCAGAGGTATCAGGAACAACAAGAGGAAACTGATTATTTTCATATCATTCCTACATAATCTTGAACCTCAAACAGCAAGTCATCCCTGAGCTTCCTGTTTGCTGTCGTAGGGCATATTGACCATACTGCCTTGCTAGTAATTGCAGCTCTTGTAGTCTGGATAATCTCCAAGCAAGGCAGCTAATTGTTTTTCAGCATTAATGATAAAAAGGGATTTTGCTGTCTGTTTCATGGGACAAGCTTGCCACTGCTGTCATTAGGAGGCCTTGGACATAAGTCATTGATGGGAGAGAGAAAGGAGTAGTGGCTTCTGTTTCAGGAAGAAAATAAAAAGTTCAATGTCTCTGGACTGAGAAACATTTTGATATGGTACAGCTGAGTAACTGTAACCCACTTGCTCTGTACCTCCCTTTGTAACATCCCCTCCTTTCCCATGGTTCAGCTCAGGTCTAGTATGTTTCAGCTGCATAACCTTATCTGAGGCTGTTGAAGAAGTTGTGAAGCTGTGTGAAAGAGCTGTGAAATGGTCTGTAGAGCAAAGCCATGACATAAGAAAGGTAGAACTGAAGAGGCAGGATTGTTGACACAGGGGTGGGTCACAGCTCAAGTATTCAAGAGGAAAAACATGAAAAGTAGAAAATATTACAAGGGGTTGGAATATGGCAAATCAGCCACACTGAGGATCAACTCTAGGGAGCAGTGAAGGCCAACCCTACTCCTCCTAAGAGCACACTGCCTGGCCTCCAGAGACCTCATGATGAGCATATTAATGCTCAGCCCGGTAGCAGCTCTTTAATCCTAGCCTTACTGGGTGTAGAGCTCATAAATAATAAATGCATAAATAATTGCTTTATACATTTAAGTAGTATGTACACTGCTTACACAGTCTGTTTGTACATTGCTAAAGGTGCCCAAACAAAGGGTCTCAAGGAGAGAGGGTTATAAGAGAGACCTTTCAGTCACAGATGTCTGTGTGCTACATACCCCATCTTTTCTCCTGGTATCATCAGCAATCAGCTCAGCTTTCCAAGGGGCTGCTGTGGGCAAAACAGGCCACAGGACCAAGCGTTGCTATCATCAACTGTCTGTTGCCCTTGACAGCGTCTGGCTCTGAGTATACCTTACATAAGCCCTGCCTTCAAGCTAGCTAGTCTGCATGCTGCTGGCAACGATGAGGCCAGCTATCACAGGCTAGCAGGGTTCCTTTGCATCTGCCATCAGAGCTATCCACTACACAATACCAACATACTTGCATTACAGAAAGGGTTGCTCAGGCTCAGGACTTTATTTTGATTGATTAGATTAGATTAAATTGATAACATTTGGTGTTGAAAAAGTGCAAGGATCCCTGGGCAAGCAATCAGCGTAATAACTGTTTGAGTAACTTGCTAGCCTCAGAACAGGTGGGCTGTAAGCTAAGGGAATCAACAGGTCCTCTCATCTCTACCTGGGTAACAAACTTACTGTCCTGTTCTTGCTGTGTTATATTTCCTTCTTGTCTCAAATGTCTCAAGTACGTCTTTAACATAACCATTCTTGGGCAATAGACTTGAAAGACTTCTGATATTTATTTGAATAGGGTTGTCATCTTATTGTGATCCTAATAATCGCATATAATGCTAAACAGTCTATTTTTTACTTAACATCTGTGTGAAGGGCTGGTTCCCACACTACCTGCAGGTTAACTGGCTAGAGTCCCACTGTAGTAAGGATGCTATTCTTACGTAATTACCACCCTCAGCAGATGGCAGCTCAGGGAATGATGTTCATTAGTTACGACTTATAATAGATATTCACAAATTATTGAAAACCTAGGTGTGCTTGTCTTATGCTAAATGACTAATAACTTGCACTTTCTATTTTAGTAGACTCTTTGCTATTTTCCTGTCAAAATGGTGAAATATATATATATATATATATATATATATAAGGAGAATTGCTTACTACTGCTTAAGGATCCCATAGATCAACTAACAGTAGACTGATTTTCACATGTTCCTCTTATTTTAACTCTCATTTTACTGGACTATAACAGTAGAGGACAAGTAGGACAATATCCTTGTCTAGAAATTCAGGTGCCTGCTGTGATTGGAATTGACTATGTCTCTGTGAATTTAATCTGTTTAACTCAAGACAGATACCACTAGAAAGGATGAATACAACAATACATTTGTGCAAGAAAACATTTCACCTCCACTAGCTGCCTTGAGCTTTGTAGCATAAAATATCCCAACAAAAATATTGAAAGTGTAAAACCAAAACTACAACCATCAAAACCCAAACTAGGGAAAGCAGAGAAAAATAAATATTTGAAGAAACCTAGATGCTGCTGGGTTGTTTGGGGTTTGTTTGTTTTGTGTTTTTTTTCTTACAATAACCTGAATACTGTTGGTTACTGCAATGGAAAAATACTTGAGAGAAAAAAAAATCAAGTCATGACTTCCTCCCTTGAGTTCCCACACTCGCACTGCTGAGCAGATCTATAATTGCACTTTATTGAATGTGTGGTCAGGATAATCAGGAATAAAAGAGTCCTGAATGAGACTTTGCCCTTTGCAAACTAGTCTACAAATTGTTTTAGTGAAGCTTTCTAATATATTAGGGAAGGGAAAAGACAAAGGAGAACCATCTGAAGATAATTTTATTTTAATATGCATTAGCTACCAACACAAATACTTAGGGGAGGAAATGTTCTCTTTTCTGAAACAGCATTTATACTTAATCAGCAATGAGAAGAAAAAAGAAAGGTTAAGAGAGAATATGAGGAAGAAAAGATAATGGAAAAGAAAGAGAACTTCTGTTCTGATATTGTTCCTGATACTCTGAGCTTCCCAATGTTCCAAGGTGGCCAACTAACATGGTGAGTCATGGTGATACTGAAGGATTCAGGGACGCCCATTGCAGTCAAGTGTTCTGGGTCACACAAACCAGAGAGAGATGATATCAGAATTTGACAGGGTATATACTACAGAGTGTAATTGTACAAAAAAGAACAAGTTAAATGGACACAAAACAGAGAGCACCTGAAGGGAGAATTCTGGGAAAGAAACAAAACCCACACATTTCTACAGGATAAATTTTTACAACCCCTGCCACTGAATTTCTTTCCTTAGTAGTTTCAAAAGCTGAAATTTTAAGCTGTAAAACACAAAACATTTTAGACTTCTATAATGAATTTAAAAAAAAAAAAAAGGAATGGAAAGATTTGCTAAGATTTTCTAATGACATTTCTGCCTTTTTGAATTGGAACTATTTTCAGTTCATTTCTTTTTGTTTCCTTGGTACAAGTATTTAGAAATTCCAAAAATGAGTGAGGACTTCAATTAAAACAATAACAGATTTATTTAGAAGGTAGAATAAAAGCAAAATCACTGCCTCCCTCTACCCAAGAAGTTTAATAACCTTTTGTGTTCTCTTATGATACCCAGTTGTAAAGGTAGGAGACTGGCACTTGTGAAGATTACACACTGTTTTTCAGTTCACTAATTTTGTCAAATCCAGAGTGGAAATCCAGAGTGGTTTTATAAATGGATTCACAGATACAGAGGAACATCTCTGAATGTATGGTCTGTACAGTGGCTATCTCCTCCACAATGACTGTAGTCACAGTCTTGGAGTTCTTGCTCTGGAAGACAACTCTTACTGCCTGACAAAATGAGGATTAAGGTAGGTTATTTAGACAGCTATAGGTCTCAGACTTTACAATTTATGGGCGTATTCTACCCTGCAGTTGCATAACCTTTGTAATTACATTTATTACACTTTTGATATATAATCTTTTTAATTTCCTTTGTAGCCACATGGCAAAGCATTTTTTTCTACTTCATTATCTTTTCAAAGAACATCACCTCTCTCCATGGGTTCATGGACAAACATCCTTGTCAGAGACAGGTTCATTAGAATTTTAATTATTTTCTAATTGTATGATATTTCCTTTCATTTTTTTCCCTAACTGATGAGCTTCAAATTTCCTCCTGACCTGATCTTAAATCAACTATAATTATTTGTATAATGGTATATTGTATTAAAGTATCTACCAAGGTACATTATAAGAGAATGTGTGTGTGTGTGTGTGTGTGTGATATATTCAAAGGCATAATTTGATTGCAAGACTGCATTACAGATAACTATTTCAAGTAGTATTCAAAAAGTGTGGTTTTGTTCTGGAAAATATTTTACAGTCATAAAATAAACTGCATGTCTTCACATGTACACTCACTTGCACTCAGTATGTCTGCAGGGGAGGATAATCAATTTACATGCACAATCATAACAGTTGCATCTGCCAGAGACCATGTACACATACACATTGAACAACGAACTCTTAAAGGTAGTGAAATATACCATAGGAATACAAGCTTATAGTGCAGTCAGATACAGTGCCTTTCAAAAATAAAGGCTAGCATTTGAATATGTTCTTTTTCATTTACCACATCACTGGAGGGGTTTTGTATGTGTGAAAGACTGTGCATATTTCAAGGATATCTTGTTTAATCTTACAAATAAATATTCCTATACCTTCCTTGTTGTTTCTTATGTTTTCTTTTGTTTTGTTCCTGTGAATGCAAAAATACATACTTCTCTTCCACAAATCATGCTTAGACTCTGTGGCCTGTGTCATTTTATACTGAGACTATGCAATCTGAAATTTGTTGTCTGAGCAGGTCTCTGATTCCTGCTGCTGTTTATGAAACGTATTGCTATTGGAATTCAGTAATTTGCCTGGGACCAGAACTTCCTTGTCAGATGAACACTTCTTCCCTGGGATAAAGCTTGAAAAGTTGTATAATTTTGCAGAGTCTTTAAGGATTTGAATTAATCATTTTCAAAGTCAGCATTGTGTCAATCCCAGATGAATATTGCTCCTGCAGGAAAAAAAAATCCCCATGAATTGTGTGCTACACTGGAAAGCTGTCAACTCCCATTCAATATCAACCAGGACACAGGTGACCCTTGATTAGCCTGGTGTTACCCTCCAGCTAAATGAGTTAGTAGCTATTAAAGCTGAAACACACATCCTACCTTGCATTATAAAAGAGTATTTACTATTTATTCAGCTGTGGACAGGTTCTAAAACTAGCTTACAAAGACACGCAACCTATAATGGTCTTCCTACTTCTGAAAAGATCCTTCTTTCTTCTGATTACTTCTGGTAGCTGCAAAAACAAAGAATTTATGTAATTATAATATTTAAAATAAAGAGTCCATTGACTCTACTGCATCTCACAAATGGTCTTTCATTCAACAATTCGGACAATGCTTAAAACATTATTAATAGTGAGTTTACAAGTGTAGAGGAGCACACACTTGAGAGCAGAAATTTAATTTTGGGTGTATAATGTTTTCTCAATTTTCAGTATGCATTCCTGCTGTATGTCCTCCGTAACTACTTCCTCCTTTTAACCTGCAACAACCCTGCAGTGAGAAGCAATCTGCAAAGTACTAAATGGAGGGTACGAAAGAAAGGCATAGACCAAGTAATGAAGGAAGGTTAATGTCCTGGTATTCCTCTCAGGATAAATCACTGAAATTGCCTTCCTCCTGAGTAGAATAATGGGTAACAACAAATGTATGCAAAAACAGAGGTAGTGCTGGTGTTAAACTATGGGCATTAGAGCCCATAGAGCATCTGTCCAAGGTCACATGAAGGGTGTAGTTCAGCATATTGTCTCTGATGATGGCCAACAACAGATGCCCAGGGAGCAGTAACAAGCAGCACAAGCATACAAGGAGGGATATTTTCTCTGAACAGTGGAAACAGTCCAGCTTTCAGCAATCTGTGGCTCTGGGACATCCTCAGAGCATGGAAACAGTGATCTTTCAGAAAAAGAGATATTCTTGAGGCACACAAATGCAATTCAGGCATCTCTTTTCAACACTGGTCAGCACATGTTTATCTTTTGCCACCAGTCACATTGTTTTTCTTCCTCACATCAAGTTGACATGTCCTCCAGTCCTTCTCCCTACTGTTCCCAAACTTCTGGATCTCCAGATTTGAACAGAGCTGACAAGTCACACTTACCCACTGTATGCTGGGAATCTACTCTGTACTACGGTCCCTTAGCAGCTCCTCCACAGAAGCTGGGTACCCAAAAGCTGACCACTTATGACAGCAATGACTGGGGAAAAAAAAAAAAAAAAAAAAAGTAGATTCACAGTATTTGTACTTAGCTACTGGCTAGGTCTGGAGGCAACTGAAATCAATAAACCATGCTTCCACAATGTTCTCAAAATACTTTGCTAGGAAAGGTCAAAATCTTGAGCAGCTACATACCCTGCTTGCACTGAATCTCTGCTTCTGGGGTTGAAGTCCTATTTAATTTTACCTCTAGAACCTGCTCCATTCAGGAGGCCCAGAATACACTTCTCAGGTCTGACATCATGCAGTACCTTGCCTACACCCTTGAGTCCAGCTTTAAGGCCACCGACTGTAAATGTAGTAAATTCAGGCTCAGCTTTGAAAAATATTCACACCTGCATCACCCGCATCTCAGATAAATGCTCTGGACATAACTTCTCTGACTCCTTCCAGCTAAAGCTTTTCTGTTTTGTAGGAGTTCATAAAATACTTATTTTACCAAACAGATATCATGACCATGTGTTTTATGGTTAGGGTGTCCACTGGAGAGAAAGTAAGCATAGCTTACAGGCCTCTGTCACAATTGCAGAATGACTAGTGAAAAGAGAGAATCTCTACTCAGTCCCTTGTTGCCACTCAGTATTTTCACTAAGTGTTTTGACTGCTCTGCTAAGCATTTTTCTTAATGTTTTCCTGACAGCAGATTTTCACTTCATTAACTTCTTCTGGGCATCTACATGTCACTATCCAGGATACCAGGTTTCTGGTATGTTGTACACTCCCTTCCTATTCAGATGAATCTGGGCTGCTCATGATGTCTACATTTTCCATATTGATCTATCCCTCAAATACCAGAAGGACTTAATACTTCCCAACATATTAATGCTTGGTTGATCTTCAGTTCTCTCAGATACCTGTTAGCTTAAGGTTAGAGGTAAAAAAATTCAGCTTGATTGTGTTGCTGTAAATGTCCATTTTCTGTGCAGATATTAGACTGAGTTTTCAATATAAATGTACCTTCTGACTCTAACGTTATTTTCTTCATAAGATAATACTAGGAAAATACTCTGATGTGTCTTTTCAGACAGAAAATTGAAAGGTCTTTTTTTTAGAATTCTTCGTATTAACTAACCCATGACTTATCCTTTGTCAAGTTGTCTGTAGTTTCCAAAGTAATTGATCAGTGATTACAGTGATTTCTGTAATCAAAGTTTGAATAGAAGAGATGTGCTGTGCCAGTGTTTCTTGTGGTACTATGTTTCCAAAAGGAAACACTAACCAGTTCTGACTCATACAAGATTCCACACTGAATTGCTTTGTTTTCTGGTTCCTCAGTCCAACAGAGGGTTTCATGGAGCTCAGTTCCTTAACGTATTACACAAAATTTTTCTGAAAATAATAGGGTATAACTGTATAGAGCTGGTTTTAGAGCTGGTGATAACAGTTTGAAAGGGAAAAGAGACAATGATTACCATTAGCCAAGAAAACTCTTTAACATTAAAGGAAGTGGAGGATACTCCCAGAGGTCCTTCTTTGTGACACCTGGATTGCATAGGGCACTTTAGACCTGAATCTAGTCTGTTATAAATCTTTGGATTTTTTGTTATCTTCTTGTGTTCGTCACAGTCATGTTTCAAGTGACCTTCACTTCTCCAGAGCATGGTGCTACTGTTGGGTTGTCTGATATTTTTGTATTTTTAATGAACTGGAGTGTTTTAGTGTTCTCCAGACCGTGTTGAACAACTCTGTTGGTTTCATTAGGACAGTGATGGCAGGTGCTTTTTATCACTTCTTTCGTGAGTTTGTTGCCTCTTGTTTGCTTTTTTCAACTTCTGATTTCTATCTGTACTTCAAACATCAAGGTTTATCAAACGCAAGTGTCAAACTATTTGAGTTTATATGTCCGCACGTGATGTTGAAGTGAGACCGTGTGAAGACTTGTGAGAACTCTTCTGTCTCATAGTTTGTGGTATCTCTGCTGTAGGTTTTCCATTTTTTGTTCTAAAATTTCCCTGTGGAGCTTTAGTCACTTTGGGAAGTGATATGTAGACATCCACAATACAAACTCCTTTATCTGAGCAAGTCAGACAAGCAACTTCAGACTCTTCTTTTAGTTAATGAAGAGAAACAGGAACTTTTAAGCCACCACTAATCTTATTTACGTTAGAGGACTTGTAGAAGATGCACTTTAGAAGTGCTTATTTTTCTGTATTGCCTAGAGAGGAAACCAGGTGAGATTAGGTTAGATTAATCCCAGTGTTTATTACATTTCCCTGTTCCTACCATAAAAGCAGCAACTCTCTCTAAACCTTCAAGAAACTTACATTTATCTTTTCTTTCAGGGCTTTTCTGCTATTTCATGCTCCTTTCCTTCTCCTCCTTCCAACATCTTACTGAAATTAGCATTCATGAAAATGTCCTCCCTGGAGTTTTCTATATTTCCTTGAAGCATGATATTTCTTCTGTAGTTCTGCAGTTTTTGCTCCCTTTCTGCTGAAATCCAGTTGTGATTGCTGTAACTTCAAACACAGTGCCTCCAAGTGCTTCTATTTTTTTATTTGGTTCCAATCTCTAGTTCATATTTCTACATCTTTCTCTCTGCCTAATCTGTTCCTCAGTTCAAAATAGAATTTCATACAGTACAGTTCTGGTTTTAGATTTGCAATGTTCATTTTATTTTCCAGCTTCTTTTTACTTCCCCAAATATATATATATATATTGGCATGGAAGGGCTGTGACAGTTGCTGTTTCTTGCTTCCCTCTGTGATCTTGAGTCTTAGACAGAGGATGGGAATTTCATGTTCATGTAAATAGGTTTTTCACTGTGACATCTGGAGTTCTGTGTTTTCCTGTATTGGAATGAGAATAACAAGAAAAAAAAAAAAAGCATGATTTGACCAGCAATATCCAAGCCCAAATAATCTTTCCATGTTGTTATATGTTCCTTTGACATGACAGTGGTGTGTCACACAGCTCTGTGACATCTGTCACAAAGAATAAGCAGTTGTTATTCAGCTAATTGCTCTCTGAATACAAAATATTTTTGTCCTGCTTTCCTCATTGGAGCAATACCTGACTGAAAATCTATTGTGACACCATGAATATGTGCCTTGATTCTTACCTGAATACTGTTTTCTCTGTAAAGCGTCATCTCCTGAGCACCGCCTCACCTAAGTGCTTATCTTGCAACAACTCCCTCTGATGTTAAGGATTTCAGAATTATAGTTTTCTCTTTTCTGTCATGATCTATGACCTTTTTACGAGGGCTGAGTTGATTTTTCAAAGACATCAAATTCAAAGTTGCTATGCATAAAGCAGATTAATAGGACAGGTTGGGAGGAGTGCGAGTCCTACCCACATCTGAAGGAGGGAGGGGATAGGGCAGGGATTTCTTCTGCCAGGGCAGGTAAGGGGGCAATAGAGGACCCGCACGACAGGCTGATCATGGGAGGAGTGGGAATTTCAATTAGAAAAAAGGACACAGTGGTGGGAAACAGACCATTTGAGTGGAGTAGTAACACTTGTGATACCAGAAACCAGTTTAATTAGTCAGACTGTGGTTTGATCACAGTCCTGATCTTTGTTTTTTAAATATTGTTTCTACAAGTTAGTAACTAACTTAGATTTTTTTATTTTATTTTATTTTTTTCCTGGTGCTGAAATTAAACTCTGGATCATTGGCTCCCAGAGACCAGCTTTCTCCAACAGCATTCATGCAGTATGAAGAGTCATGAAATTCTCTATTAGTCACATTAGTTGGACGATCAACCTTGATCAGTTCTGGAATGAGCTATATCATGGATATACTTTACAGTACAGTTCTTAGGTGTGTGAGAAGTTCAAGTTACTCCAAACATGGGAAATCATGTTTGTGTACTTGTGTAGGCAAAGCCTTGTATGAGAGGGAGATTATATCAGGCTCAGTCCTTCTTCCCCTCATCTGACACTATTTTGAAAGAAAGATTTTGAACAGGTGACTAACTTTAGGAAAGAGTTTATAATTTAAGCCTAAACAGTGATAAAAATAAGCTAGAATTACAAAACTTTGGTTTTAATTCTGAAGTCCAAGTTTTGCCAACAATATTGCAAGCAGCTTCTCCTAGGTGCTGGGTGGACTTAAGTTGTGCAGTCATGCATGGGCATTATACTGATATGGGCAGGAATGCAATGGTCTCAGGAGAGGTACAGGTGGCTCAACTGGGATTTTCCAGGAGATTCTTTTTAGCAAAACACATCCCTTCTTCACTTTCTGAGAAAGGAGGAAGGACCATCACTCATGTAAGAATCTGGCTTGTAATTGTCAGTTGTACTCCTTTTAACACATTCTTTGAATGTTTGTGAATGAAGCCTTGTGTTGGGTTTGTGCAAGGGGGGTGCATTTTTGGTAGCGGAGTGAGGGGTTATAGTGATGACTGCTGTGAGAAGCTTAGCAAAGTTCACCTGGCTCCACGGTGTACCCACCTCCAGCCCAGGCTGAGCCAATTAATGATAGGGAAATGCCTCTTCAAATCCATATTTATAAAGGGAAGAACCTCATAAATTCAGATTCCTTTGGCAAGGAATGAGAGAGCCATCAGGACACCATGAGCGCGAGGAAAAGACCATCAGCCTGATTAAAAAAAGCATCATTGACATGAGGAAAGAGGAGGAGGGGAGAGGACAAAGAACCTCAGACAACTAGATCAGCATGGAGAAGAGTAGGGGGAAGTAAATAGAGTTCCCTGCAACCCATGGAGGTTCAATGACGGAGCAGATATCCACTTATAGGCCATGGAGGGCTCCACACCAGAGCAGAATGCTGTGCCCAAGGGCAGTTGTGACTACATTAGGAGCTCATGTCAAGCTAGAAGACCCCAGCGACACTCAACTCCATAGCTGGGGATGGAGGTACACTCGACCAGAGAACCATCTGCAGCACATGGATGTCCCCATGTCAGAGATGGGAGCTGTGCCTGAAGAGGTCCATGATGCAATGGGAAGCCCACATTGGAACACTTTGCTCCTGAGCTCTTTTAGCCTGCAGGAGGGACCTCATGCCAGAAAAAGCAGCATAGATGAACTGACTGCAACCCACAACCCCTGTCCCCCTGTGTCACGAGGGAGGAGAAGGTAGATAAATTGGGAACATAGTAATTTGGGCTCAGGAAGAAGGGAGCAGTTGGGGAAAATGTTTTAAGATATGGTTATGTCTCACTATCCTATTCTGATTGATTGGTAACAAATTAAATTGATTTTTTTCTTCCCCAAGTTAAGTCTCTTTTGCCCATTGTGATGGTTTCACCCTTTTGGCTTGCAGCCAAACACAGCCTGCCTTCTCACTCTCTCCCCCTCCAGGGAGTAGGGGAGAGAATTGGAAGGAAAAGGGCAAGGAGACTCATGGATTGAGATAAAAACAATTCACTAAATAAAATAAAATTATAATGATAACAACAGTAATAACAGAGTATACAAATGAGTGATGCACAGTGCAATTTCTCACCATGTGATGACCGATGTCCATACACTATGGCCTTGGGCTCTAGCAGCAGCTAATAATGTTAGTACCTTACCAACATTCTTCTCATAACAAGTCCTATATTGAAACTAAAACACAGCTATTCTAACTACTAAGAAGAAAATCAACTCTATCTTAGCAAAACCAGGACACTGGTGACCATAATTGCTGAGTGAGCTGTCCCTGTCCTCATTTTAACCCAAGAGCCCTTTGTTATGTTTCTTTCCTTATCTCACCAGATGGAGGGAGAGTGAATGAAGGACTGCATGATCTTAGTTGTGGCTGAAACCACCAGAAGCCTCTTTAAAGTAGGCAGTCTTTTCAAAGGGCAAGTGAGAATTTATTCTTTCAGAGAAAAACTCTCAGGAATTTCAAATATTCTGAAATAGATATACACAAGAACAAACAAACAAACAAAACCAAAACTCTACCATATCTCCTAAGTGTATGACACTGGATAGCAATTCATGGAATTAAATGTGAAAATATAAGGGTTCAGAAAGAAAAGAAAAAGAAAAGAAAAGAAAAGAAAAGAAAAGAAAAGAAAAGAAAGAGAAAAGAAAAGAAAAAAGAAAAGAAAAGAAAAGAAAGAAAAAAGAAAAAAGAAAAGAAAAGAAAAGAAAAGAAAAGAAAAGAAAGAAAAGAAAAGAAAAGAAAAGAAAGAAGAAAAGAAAAGAAAAGAAAAGAAAAGAAAAGAAAAGAAAAGAAAAGAAAAGAAAGAAAAGAAAAGAAAAGAAAAAAGAAAAGAAAAGAAAGAAAAGAAAAGAAAAGAAAAGAAAAGAAAAGAAAAGAAAAGAAAAGAAGAAGAAAAGAAAAGAAAAGAAAAGAAAAGAAAAGAAAAGAAAAGAAAAGAAAAGAAAAGAAAAGAAAAGAAAAGAAAAGAAAAGAAAAGAAAAGAAAAGAAAAGAAAAGAAAGAAAAGAAGAAAAGAAAAAGAAAAGAAAAGAAAAGAAAAGAAAAGAAAAGAAAAGAAAAGAAAAGAAAAGAAAAGAAAAGAAAAGAAAAGAAAAGAAAAGAAAAGAAAAGAAAAGAAAAGAAAAGAAAAGAAAAGAAAAGAAAAGAAAAGAAAAGAAAAGAAAAGAAAAGAAAAGAAAAGAAAAGAAAAGAAAAGAAAAGAAACCTTGGGAAGAATGTTTATTTTTCAGGTGAAGGCAATGGCAATGGTATTTCTTCAAAGTAATGTATCTGATAATGGCCACTCCTGAAAGCAATCTCTGTTCCTTGTGCTCACTTGCATTTAGAAGTGCTGAGGCTTACAGCAGTGCCAGCTTTTGCGAAAAAAAATCTATGGAAAAAAAGGTGAAAAATAAGAATATTTGTAATGAAAAATTTTCACAAAAATATGTCCCTTCCATTGACTTCTTTTTTAATTTCAAATTGTCTGGCCAACTCTGATATCAACAGCTAAGTTATTCTTTGTGTAGAGCTGCTTCTCTTCTGTCTTATTTCTTTTTCCATTGAATTAAATCTTACACTGAATCATTTGAAAAGATAAGAGTTTAATATTTTTTGACAACTTGAGAACTAAATACTTAAGGTTCCTCCCTTTAACAGCCGAAAGTAATGGAGCGTTGTATCTTTTGGGTTGACAGACAAAAAATTAATTACTGTATATCAACATAGTTAAATATATAAGCAGTAAAATAACTGCCCCTTTGCAATAACACTCTTCCACTGATAAGTGGTACACATGAGCAATACAATTTTTAGTGATAGTCTTCCAAACAATTCCCCCTTGACTAGCTAAAATTTTGGCATGCTACAAGCTGGAGATTCACAGAAGGTGGGAGCAACAACACAGACATATTTAGAACCCTAAAGTATAAAGAAGAGTTGCATCAGACTGAACTTCTGTAAGAAAGTCAAAAGATTAAAGCATGTAAGGCTTCTTCCCACCTTTTAAACGGTAAGGCTACTCTGAAATGAAGCACAAGCTCTTTCTTTTTCCACAAACTATCACAGCACCGTTTTCTTCTTCTGTAGATTCAAGTACATCATTGGTAAAAAATGAACAAGAACAGTAATCAAATGTGTTATACAAGTATATTAAGAGACACACCTCTCAATGTTACTATTCTTCAGAAGGAATCATAAGGCTATGGGCTTAGACCACTAAAGGAAATCATTAATATATTTGGGTGCTGCAACTGAATGTCAGAAATAATAACATCTAAAGCCATTCTCCTCCTGCTCTTCCTCATCACATTCCCACATCCCCTTCTCTCTTATGGATTGGAACTAATCCCAAAATTATAACAAAGAGGATAAGTATTCCTCTGGTCGTTGTGAAAATGCATGCAAGGTAACATCTGGCAGCAATTCCATCTCCTTTCAACTTGTTTTACTCTAAGTGCTATCATGAAAGGCCACTTCCATCCATTAAGGTTTACAACAAAGAACAGTCTTCAGATTGTGCTCCTGTTTTCCTAAGTGGAGCACCTGAGAAGTAAAACAGCTCTTCAGTGCTGTGCAGTAAAAGTGATATTGTAATATGCAACGTATTTTGGCTTGCTACTGTGGCATATCTTAGTGTCTTTAAGAACAAACAGGAGCAGATGACTGTAGATCATTAAACAGCTACCTAGTTATAGGATGTCTAATTACCAGTGTGCACTTGATGGAAACCAGTGACCTAAAGTTGAGGCTTAACTCAACATCTTGCCCCTTCTCACTCACCCTTCCACATAGTGATTTGTCCTCTACCCTTTGTCAGTAGTACAGGGATAAGGGGAGATTTAGCCTTTTTTTGCCCACAGCCATCTGTATTTTCTTGGGTTTTATGGAAGACAAGCTGTTCCTGAGCTGACCTACAAATACATTTATCTTCCAATCTAATTCTACCAAAATATTCCACTTTTTCATATGGAGCTGCAGAAAAGTAATCAATTCCGTCCTTCAGGTCTACTTTGCATATTGGTTTCCTGTCTGTCTATCAGAGAAAGGTAAGGGAAAATGCTGAAAATATACTGCAAACAGCTGGAGAGGAAAACTGCAGGCTTGGTGAGAAAGACTGGCAATATTAATGTTCTTAATCTAACAAAAAACTTTTCAAGGGTTACTAATTACATGTTAGCCTGCCACTGGTCAGCTAATTTTCTTTAGTTTCTCCCACCTTTCCTTCCCTGGCACATAATCCCTTGTTCCATTAGTATGTTCATTTTTCTTTTCTCTTTGTTCCTTTATCTGTATTGGTTTCTCAGGGTATTTTGTTTCTTTGTGTTTTTGTAAAATTATCAGGTCCTGGAGCACAGGCAAGAAGATCCCTTGTGTGAAAAACATTAAGTGTTGCTGGTAAACTTGCACAGGAACAGGGATCAGAGCTTGTGAGAACACTTTAAACTGATCATTTCATGTCAAGAAGACCTTTCTGCTCAAAACAAAGAACATTCTGTGCACTTGCCTTTAACGGTTTTTCCCATAGACATGTTTCTGAGGTGTGGGATGAAGTCTCCAGTAAAAGACCGAGTCAGAAACCTCATCTTTCCTACCAGAATGGACATTTCAACACAGCTGCATTTAGTGATTTTTTTAAGAGCTTGCAAGTAACCTTCTTCTCAGAAATTAAAAATATCTTAAGAATTTTTTCCCAAAATTTACATACTCCTGCCAGATTTCAATAATATTTATAAGTAAGCAAATGAGTGTCTTTGATGTGTAATTCTAACCTGATTTAATCTTTTTTTTTTCCTGACTTTTCTACTTTTATCTAATATTCTGCTCATAATCTACTTTTCAGACCATATACTTTTTAAGAACTTTGATGATACATCTTTGACGAGACCTCTTTGACTAGTTCTTTTAAGTGATTCACATTTTCTCTCACATTGGCTTTGCTCTGTTCTGGAAAAGGTAAGAGGCCTTTTGATTTCTTGGTTGAAATCCTGAGTCCTTTGAACTTAATAGCATGCTAGTTCTCAGTTTCAGTGCAGCCACAACTTCACCCTTTAACTCTCTTTTTTCCTGTTCTTAGGAAAGTGGTGATCATTCCTACTTATTTACCTGTGGTTATTTATTGCATGATGAAAGCTTTTCCCAGAGCCAAAGTAGAGGTCATTTTACACAATCCCATGTACCAGAGATATTCAGTGTACTGTGACAACACTAAATCATTCTTTCCTTTGCAGTGTATAAGGCGTGTATAGCTGAGTACCTGTGAGCACGGGGACGATATGCATTGTTTTAGAGTACACCTCAGTTCATTCCAGGAGTTACGAAACTCTAAATGAAGCTGTAACTGTATATTTATCCTGGTAGTCCAGTTTGTTTCCCTGACGGTGAGAGAAGTATAACATTAGAGTGCAATTAGGAGGTTTCCTTATTCACTGGAATCCATTGCATTTACATGTATAAACCATAGGCAGTCCCATAACCCTCCATTTCTCCATAAAGCCCCGATCTGACACAGATTTTATCTGCTTACTTGTGTCTTTTAGAAAAGCAAGCTAGTTGAAAGCCATGGTATGCAGTCCCATACAGCTTGCTAGAGGGGTCCTCCTTTGTCTCCCTATTCCTGTCGCTTTGCTGTGGGTCACTTCCCCTTTGTTTGCACCAGCACAACCTCAGGGTCACTGTGCGAGGAGTGGGCTTAAAAACATAATCCTTGTTATGATGACAGTTTAGGGAGGGAGAAGGTATCAGAACTGTTTCAAATCCAGATAATTTCACAATCCCAAATTTACATTGCATCCCCATTAAAAGTTGAACAAGTATCGCTGAGGATACTAATCTGTATAAGATCAGAGGGAGAAACTTCTGGGACACCTCCATCACCAAGCAAAAGGGCCATGGGCATTTAATAAGGTTTTTGCATGAGAGATATGAAAAATTGATGAGATACAGAAAAACTTTTTGTTTCAGTTTCCATCAACCATAAATATGGTACTGTTTCTTGTTTCCTATCTTGTAGTGCTTTTACAAGTTTTAATTCACAAAATGGTTGCAATGCACTTTGGGATGCTGCAATAGAAGGCAAAATCTGTACTGATACAAAGAATGTGAATTAAAGAAATTATGCACGCAAACTTCCATGAAGCTGTTTAATATAACACTTTTAGTAGTTTCATTCTTTGTGCCTGCATGTGAGCTATGTAGCTTGTTATGACATCATTCATTTCATCTGCACACGCACTGTTCTACTCTACATAAAATGCACATGTGCTTAAAATAAACCCAACTTCTCACTGACTCATTGGAAAAATCAGAAAGTTGAAAAAGATGTTGACACGTTCAGCTCACTGGAAAACAAACAAACAAACAAATAAACAAACAAACAAATAAGAAGTAAGAAAACTTTGTGTGGTTTGTTGATTTTGATCAGTCTGAAAGAGCTGTTCATTCAGCCAGTCGCCGGAGCGACAACCAACTGTGGGAGATTTAAATGGCTCCGAGGGAGCGCGGCGAACAGGACAGGCAAACAGAGCATGGGACGTCAGAAGGGCGTGACGTGGCAGTTAGCGTGGCAGTTAGAGCGGCAGTTAGCGCAGGCAGGGAGAGCAGGCGAGGTGAGCAGGGCAGTGCGACTGGTGGAGTAACTCCCTGGCATGTCAGTCAGAAATGCCCCAGGAGGATAACCCCCAAAAGGTGATGGAACCCCTGCCATGTCGGGCGGGGAGGGGGGACCTGAGGCAGCCTCTGCCCTGTTGCTGTCAGGGAGAGGCAAGAGACCAGGGAGATGAGGAGGGTTGGAAGAAAGTCCCAGTTCAACATCATGGGCAACCTTCTTCCCTACCTGCTTTGCCCCCTCAAGCGCCCCTCTATAATAGGTTTGAGGCCCTGCCTCTTGAAGGAGAGGTTGGTGAAGAGGTTGGTGAGGACGTGGTGCAAAGCCCACCTACTAGGCCACAAAGGAAGAGGCAGGTGACCCAGCCCCTGAAGACGGCCTCTGACAGGAAAGAAAGAAGGGTAATTGTAGTAGGCGATTCCCTTCTGAGGGGAACAGAGGGCCCGATATGCAGGACACTTATCATAGGGAAGTGTGTAGTCTTCCTGGAGCCCGGATCAGGGATATCACCAGGGCACTCCCCAACTTGGTGCATCCGACAGACTGCTACCCACTGCTGATCTTCCAGACAGGTGGGGAGGAAGCTGCATCCCGTAGTCTGAGGGGGATGAAGAAAGATTTCAAGGCCTTGGGACAGTTGCTGAAAGGGTCTGGGGCTCAAACGATTTTCTCTTCCCTCCTTCCACTTTCAGGTTCTGATGTGGGTTGCAATGGCAGAATTCAGGCCATAAACGACTGGCTCCAGGACTGGTGCTACAGGCAGGGCTTTGGGTTCTTTGATAATGGCTGGGTTCATAGGACACCAGTCCAGACAGTGACTTGTGGGGAAGGCCTATCCCACAGGGGCAAAAGGAGGCTGGGGCAGGAATTGGCAGGGCTTATTTGGAGAGCTTTAAACTAGATTGGAAGGGGGAAGGGGTTACAGCTGGGCTCGTGCCAGTGGGGCAGCACTCCAGAATTGATGAAGGCTGGGAGGCCTCCCACCCCCCTAGGCTGAAACTGGTGCACTTGGCTCCCTCCCTGCAATGCCTGTACACCAATGCACGTAGCATGGGGAATAAACAGGAGGAGTTAGAAACCCGTGTTCGGTCAGGGGATTATGATCTGGTGGCAATTACAGAGACATGGTGAGACAGCGCACATGACTGGAATGTGGCCATGGATGGCTGTGTCCTTCTCAGGAAAGACAGACCAGCAAGGAGAGGTGGTGGAATTGCTCTTTATGTGAGAGAGCAACTGCAGTGTATTGAGATCTGTCCAGGGGCGGATGAGGAGCGAGTTGAGAGCCTGTGGGTGAGAATGTAGGGGCAGGCTGGTAGGGGTGATACTGTTGTGGGTGTCTATTACAGGTCACCAGATCAGGGTGAGGAAGCTGATGAGGCCTTCTACAGGCAGCTGAGAGCAGCCTCGCAATCACAGGCCCTGGTTGTTGTGGGGGATTTTAACTACCCTGATGTTCATTGGAGAGACCACTCAGCCAGTCACCCACAATCCAGGAGGTTCCTCCAGTGCATTGATGATAACTTCCTGATGCAAATGGTGGATGAACCAACTAGGAAGGGAGTGATGCTGGATCTCATCCTCACTAACAAGGAGGGTCTGGTTGAAGCGGTAAAGGTTGAGGACTGCCTGGGCTGCAGTGACCATGAGATGGTGAAGTTCAGGATCTCATGTGGCAGGAACAGAATTTCAAGCAGAATTGCAACCCTGGACTTCAGGAGGGCCAACTTTGGCCTTTTCAAGCAATTGTTAGGAGAAATCCCATGGGAAAGGGTATTTGAAGGTAAAGGGGCCCAAGATAGCTGGTTAGCATTCAGGGACTGCTTCTTCCAAGCTCAAGATCAGAGCATCCCGATATGTAGGAAGTCAAGGAAGGGAGCCAGGAGACGTGCTTGGTTAAACAGGGAACTGCTGGGCATACTCAAGTGGAAGAGGAGAGTTTACAGATCGTGGAAGGAGGGGCTGGCCACTTGGGAAGAATATAAGGCTGTTGTCAGAGGATGTAGGGAGGCAACTAGGAAAGCTAAGGCCTCCTTAGAATTAAACCTTGCCAGAGGGGTCAAGGACAAAAGGAAGAGCTTCTTCAAATAAATGTCAGATAAAACTAACACTAGAGGCAATGTAGGCCCACTGATGAATGAGGTGGGTGCCCTGGTGACAGAGGATACAGAGAAGGCTGAGTTACTGAATGCCTTCTGTCTCTGTCTACTCTACTGGAAGCTGTCCTGAGGAGCTCCGTACCCCTGAGGCCCCTGAGGAAGTCAGGACAATAGAGGAGTTTGCCTTGGTTGATGGGGACTGGGTCAGGGACCAATTAAGCAATCTGGACATCCATAAATCTATGGGTCCAGATGGGATGCACCCACGGGTGTTGAGGGAGCTGGCTGAAGTCCTTGCTAGATCACTCTCCATCATCTTTGCTAAGTCGTGGGGAACAGGAGAGGTGCCTGAGGACTGGAGGAAGGCAAATGTCACTCCAGTCTTCAAAAAGGTCAAGAAGGAGGACCCGGGTAACTACAGACCGGTCAGCCTCACCTCCATCCTGGGAAAGGTGATGGAACGACTTATCCTTGGTGCCATCTCTGGGCATATCAAGGATAAGAGAGTCATTAGGGGCAGTCAGCACGGCTCCACCAAGGGGAAGTCGTGCTTGGCCAACCTCGTAGACTTTTATGAAGATAAAACCAGGTGGCTAGGTGATGGTAGAGCAGTGGATGTGGTCTATCTTGATTTCAGCAAGGCATTTGACACGGTCTCCCACAGCATCTTCGCTGACAAATTGAGGAGGTCTGGGTTGGATGGTCAGATAGTGAGATGGACTGTGAACTGGCTGGTGGGAAGAAGCCAGAGAGTGGTGGTCAATGGGGCAGAGTCCAGTTGGAGACCTGTGTCTAATGTAGTCCCTCAGGGGTCAGTACTATATATTCAATATATTCATCAACGACTTGGATGAGGGAATAGAGTGCACTGTCAGCAGGTTTGCTGATGACACAAAGCTGGGAGGAGTGGCTGACACGCCAGCAGGCTGTGCTGCCATCCAGAGAGACTTGGACAGGCTGGAGAGCTGGGCAGGGAAAAATTTAATGAAATATAATAAGGGCAAGTGTAGGGTGCTACACCTGGGCAGGAACAACCCCAGGTTCCAGTATAGGTTGGGGAGTGATCTGTTAGCAAGCAGAAAGGGATCTGGGAGTCCTGGTGGACAGCAGGATGATCATGAGCCAGCACTGTGCCCTTGTGGCCAGGAAGGCCAATGGCATCCTGGGGTGCGTTAGAAGGGCTGTGGTCAGTAGGTCAAGAGAGGTTCTCCTCCCCCTCTACTCTGCCCTGGTGAGGCCACATCTGGAATATTGCATCCAGTTCTGGGCCGCACAGTTCAAGAAGGACAGGGAACTTCTTGAGAGAGTCCAGCACAGAGCCACCAAGATGATTAAAGGAGTGGAGCATCTCCCTTATGAGGAAAGGCCGAGGGAGATGGGCCTCTTTAGCTTGGAGAAGAGGAGGCTGAGGGGCGACCTCATTAATGTTTATAACTATATGAAGGGTGAGTGTCAGGAGGATGGAGCCAGGCTCTTTACAGTGGTGTCCAATGATAGGACAAGGGGTAATGGGTGTAAGCTGAAACACAGGAGGTTCCGCTTGGATTTGAGGAGGAACTTCTTTACTTTGAGGGCGACAAAGCACTGGAACAGGCTGCCCAGGGAGGTTGTGGAGTCTCCTTCTCTGGAGACATTCAAGACCCGCCTGGACGCCTTCCTGTGTGATCTCATCTAGGTGTTACTGCTCCGGCAGGGGGATTGGACTGGATGATCTTTCGAGGTCCCTTCCAATCCCTAACATTCTGTGATTCTGTAATTTCCTTCTTCCTCCTCTCCAGACAATAAAGATTAACTACTGCTTCACTAGACTGTTAAACTTTCTTGGAGTCATGTTTAGGTCATTAAATAAACATGCAGAGAGCGAGTTCTTTGTGTGTGCAATTTTTCAAAAGATATCGGGTGTGTTTTTTTGAAAGCTGAAATGTTTTGTTTTCTTATATACATATAAAAATATATAATTCCTATTATTTAAAGATGAACAGTAAAGCTATTTTAATTAGCTATGACTCGATAGAAGTAAGTCTGCACAGACTTGGATACTAAAAATAGACCTACCGTATGCTCTTGTTATGCTTAATATTTCTTAAGGATACAAACTTAGATTAAGATCAAACCTGCCTCATTTAGATGCCTAGTTTAAATCCTGTCTTGACAAAGCTTATGTCCATGGACAACCAGTGAGGGATCTCCTTAACCTCCCATGTTAACCATCCATGTTTCATGTACAAAGCAAACTCTTTCATAGGCCTGAAGTAGAAATTTCTGCTTTGGGGACCTCCTTGTGTCCTTTAGCTATTTTGGGAGCAGTGCCTCTTTTGAGAGATCAAGAGCATTTAAATAATGAACCTGTCTTCCATCAAGAGCTTACAAGATGAATAGGAAATTGCTGATCCAGCCTGCCCAGCCTTTTCTGATGAGAGCCATTAAACAGAGAAGAGAGTGATGTTGCATTTTCAGTACTGACCTTGTGGATTAGAGCACTAGGCCAGAACTGGGAATCCCTCCACCACAGAGATCAATGCATCCCCTTGGAGGGGTGAACAAACAGCTGCCATCACCCAGAAGGCAGGTCCGGCTTCCAGCCTGAGTGTATGCTCTCTGCCCAGCTTTCCTCCTCATCAACAAAATGGCATTGAATGTAACATGACACTTATGAGGCCAATCAAGCAACAGGTACTAATGAACCTCACCCAATGCGGTAGCTAGGCCGCTTGTTTGGGCACAGGGGACAGCTAAGGGTCCTGGCAGCTATTCCTAGCTCTTTTCCACTTCTGTTTTGAAGCCAGTTGTGTGCTAAGACAAAATTTATTTGCATGCCAGAGTGCTTTTACTCCCTTCCAGGTCAACAACAATTCATCTTGAACCCAGGAAAGTTTTAACTTCAGGAAGGGTGAAGTTGTGGGAATAATATAGGTCAGCTTAAACCTGAATTATAGCAGAGCTTTTAGTGGGTGATAAGCAACTGCATGAGCAGTTCAAGTTCCCGAGGCTCAGGCTGACCTAAAGACCTTTGAGATGAGTATGAAAATGCTTAAAAAATGCAGGTGATAGATGTCACAGGGCTGGAAATCAGGCATCCTTGAATGCCTGTGAGGTCTCAAGTTGCACCAGAAGAGGTTTAGATTGCATATTAGGAAAAATGTATTCACCAAAAGGGTTTTCAAGCATTGGAACAGGCTGCCCAAGGAAGTGATTGAATCTCCATCCCTGGAGGTATTTAAAAGACGTATATATGTGGTGCTTAGGGATACGGTTTGAGGTGGACTCAGCATTGTTAGGTTTACAGTCGGACGCAATGATCTTAAAAGTTTTTTTTCAACAAAAATTATTCTCTGCTTCTATGACTTTTAGGCTCCTAAATCCTACTCTTAGCCTGACTGTAAATCAACCCAATGACTAAAATATAATAGAAGCACTGAAATAATGCACTACTGGGTAGAGATCCTACTGATTATTTGATTGATCTCATCAAGGAAAGAGTTTTTCCCAAAGGCAATGCAGTTGAATTAGCTTTGTTCATTATCCCCACTGAAGAATCACTTTGCACAACAGTATCAGTTTTGGTTGGTTTGGATGGATTTAAAGCAAAGCATCTTTACACAGTGTCACACTGAGTTGTGTGGTTGAACTAAGATTCTGAGTCAAAGAAAAAGTAATTTTTGATCTTCACTATGAATCACTGATTCTAACAATGACAGCTGCTGTGCACGCTTTGTCAGCCTGAAGTTACACAGCAAAATCACTATAACTCTCAATATTGCAGCTCAGATTCTGGCTACAGCAAGACACAGCCCTGATGTGCAGGGTAGGAAATTTGGCCTTGTATCCTTCTCTGTGCAAAAACTGAGTTTTGTCCCTGTGAAACTGTTGGCAAAACTCCTAAAGCAAGGCCCAGTAAAACACAGAGCTGCACCATCTATTGCTGAGCTGGAATTCTGCTACTGGAATTTATTATCTGAAACCAGGATCTAAATAAGGGGAAGAAAGCCAGTGCAAGAAAACTAATAAAAAACAGGGTGTAGAGGGGGAGAATCCCCTCCCTCAACCTGCTGGCCACGCTTCTCTTGATGCAGCCCAGGATATGGCTGGACTTTTGGGCTGCAAGTGTACATTGCCGGCTCATGTTCAGCTTCTCGTCCACCACCACTCCCAAGTTGTCTTTAGAACTAGCCTCAAGCCACTCATTACCCAGCCTGTATTTGTGCTTGGGGTTGCCTTGACCCGGATGCGGGACCTTGCATTTGGCTTTGTTGAACTTCATGAGGTTGGAACAGGCCCACCTCTCAAGCCTGTCAAGTTCCCTCTGGATGGCATCCTGTCCCTCCAGCCTGTCAACCACATCACACAGCTTGGTGTCATTGGCAGACTTGCTGAGGGTGCACTCAATCCCCCTGTCCATGTCACTGACAAAAATGTTAAAGAGCATCGGTCCCAATACCGACCCTTGAGGGACATCACTCGTCACTGGTTTCCACTCGGGCTTTGAGCTGTTGACCGCAACTCTTTGAGTGTGACCATCCCGCCAGTTCCTTATCCACCAAGTGGTCCATCCATCAAACCCACGTGTCTCCAATTTAGAGATAAGGATGCCAAATAACCAATAGTAAGAGTCAGATTAAAATCTGTTTTCCTTAATGTGAGGAAGGACCTGAAACTGTTGCCTCCCTGTTTTATACAAGCGTCTTGGCCATTAAATTTAGGGATATTCATATTGCTAAGTAAAATAATATTTAATGACTGTTACATATTTAAATAAAAGAGAGAGCTACTGAAATCAGAATAATGCAGGATAGAGATATATCTGGATTTCAGTCTTTGTTTGAAGCCAGCCATGAAAACGACTAAATCCATACATTAAATTATGCGGGTGTACAGCTGGGAAGAAGCTACACATCACACAGCAACCAGTACTTCCACGTTTTGTAAAAGGCTTAGTCTGGTTGTGCTGGTTTGAAAACTGCTCTGAATATGACTCTACCAGTGCTATAATCAAAAGAATATTGAGTTTGATGATCTTACTAGGTTTACATTATAAATGAGTGAGAACTGCTAGAGCTTGTGCATTACATGATATGCTGAGTTGTAGAAACGAAGCCGCTGTTATGAAAAAGGTCAACATTTAATCATCAAAGTGTTTTAGTAATGTCCACGATTATGTAGTAGCTGACAATGTATACAAATATTTTATTTCTTGACGTAGTCATCTCAGGTATTTATGATCCTTATTCTATGAAATCTAAGAGAACCAAATTTCTTAACATAACACAGTCTGACTCTGTTCTTCTAATAATGCTCAAGATTATGCCAAAATTTACAGCTGTGAAGGTTCTCTTCTGCCAGTTCTCAGTACAATTTTATCATCAGCATTTCTTTTTTCTTATCATGTTATCCTTTGATGATAGCCTTTGTCTTCTCAGATTAATTTATTTCTGGTGCTAATTACACACAGTTCAGTCTGCCAAAGTAGTCTGTGGGACTGAAAAAAAAGGATTAGGATCATTGGCAGTCTGGAAATTATGGCCTTAGACAACTGCATACCATCTGTAAACTTACCTTAAAACTGCCCTTTCTCCTCAGACCTGAATTTTCACTGAGTGTTAGAGATTTGAGGACTTTCTGGTTCTGAACCTATATTAATTCCTGGGCAGATTCTAACTGTCCTTTTCTGTTAAATCTTAAATATTGATGACTTCACATTTCATCATCTTGATTTATTCACTACCAATGCAAACTCAAAATAGTAAAAAAATGAGTTTCTTATTTTCCACATGCATATTCATTAGCAGGTGGAATGGATCATACACAATCACAGTGCTTACTGAGGCAATTTCCCTGCATCTGCCCACTATTCAATGTTTCAAGTCACCTGCCCTTTAGAATTATTTCTGTCACTGCTGCAGCATGGAACACTTTGCTTCCCCAAATACTCTCCGTATATGTGATGAAGGGTGGCTCCTCCAGAGAAAGGAAGAGACCCAAAGGAAGGAAATGATTTGACAAAAAAAACATTGCTAAATTCTATATTTAAGATCAGAGGAGAATTCTGGGGAAATGACTGATAGGAATGCTGCCATGCCTGATCCACTACACATTTGGCAACATCAGAAGCAATTCTGCCATCTGTATTTCCAGGTGTGAGTATGAAGTAGGAATAAGGGACATAAGGGAGAAAATCTAAGGTGCTGGAGAGCTGAAAGTGTGTTGTGAGTAAGAATGATAGAAAATTGCCTGGGCAGCATTTCAGCGGGACTCTTCCCAGGGATGAAAGGAGAGAGAGAAGGACAATTTTATTGTTTAGCACAGAACAGGGCCTTTTAAGTCAAATTGCTTACGGCAATTATTTAATTTCTGAATCATCTAGGGCCAAGCATTTCCAGTTCTTTACAAGGAGACTTTAAAGACTGTATTATGTTGCACATGCATTTGTGGTGCCTCTAATTCCTTCTTCCTATGTATTTTGTTGGGCTTAAGTCCACTGGTTTTAGTGGAACTACACAGGCACAAAACTGGAATAATACAGGACTTGATGGTGTCAGAAAAGCTATCTACCATACACTCTGTACCATGTCACCTTGCGTGTGCACTGTTTTGGTACTTCCATGCTGAACAACAATTACAGTACGCCTTTTATGTAATTATCTTCAGGACTTACACTGAAGTGAGAATCTATCAATCACAATAAGAGTAGGCACTAAAAATAAAGGCACAGAGAAAAAACACACCACACTCTTCACTCATTCAAAAGTGATTTCCTGTGTAATGGGGAAAAATGTACTTTCTCAGTTGTAATGGGAACAAATTTACTAGACTATTTACAGCACACCTGTTAAGTTGCTGTGCCAAAAAATCTTTTATAGAAAGGAATTTTTTCAGAGATTCACATTTTAATCCCCTGATGTTTCTCTCTGAACTTTGTTGCTGTAAAGTACAGATTTTCTTCATAATCACATTTTTTAATAGTTTTTGATGTGGGCAGGGTGATAACACCAAATTTTGATTGGACTACCAAAATTTAATAGTTGTTCACCCACCTTGTTTCCTGCTTCAGGGAGCCATTAGATTTAATGGAGCGGTAATCCTAACATACTTGAGTTGGAATAGCAATCAGTTTCTTGTAATTGGATTAACAGCATATTCTGAGTTGGAAGATCTTCTGATAATTTACATATTTATATATACACTGCTTCACTATGATTTACGTTCTGATTATTTATATTTACACACTTGGCTTGATGTTTCCTAATGAGTTGTCACCCATTTTACTGTTTACTGTTAATATTAGTACAATCTTCTGTTACTTGTCTCTGCACAGTTAAGTCGTTATGAATGTATGTATAATAGGGGTGCCACCACACAGGGTCTCTTTGCAAGTATCAACAAACTATTTAATAGCTCTTTGTTTGAATGTCAGGTTTTTTTTCTTCAGAACACAAAGGTACCACCTCTGGCTAAGCAATAGCCTATAGTGTTTCATAGGCCTTTTCTGAACTTTCTCAGTTTCTGCTTTCCTACTGGTAGCAAAGGTTTCTGATAAAATCCTTATGCAGATCTTCAGGGAACTGCTTTTCTCTTTTGAAAGTCTTCAAGGGTTCCTTCCATCCTGGGGTAGTAAGTGCCACCAGACAACCTTTGCAGAGGACTTTCTTCACAATTATTGCAGTTTAAGCAGGTATTGCACACCTGAACACATACTATATAATGAAACATATGCATTGGTGTACACCATGGTAGCTATTTAACTGCCCATGTTGTTCTTACAAATAGTATTTTGAATTAATGTAGATTTCTGAAAATTTTTATGTTTTTATATAATTTTCTAGTTTGTACTGACCTGTTTCAAAAGGAAGTCTCTCCTCACCTTGGGGTGAAGTCAATATTGAAAATCCACTAAAAAAGGATATCCTGAGAACTACTAAAGCAAAAATCTTTCTTAGTTTGAATGGTTTTTTCTTTCTACTGATAAGTGGACTTTTGCAGAGGTTTATTATAGGGCTGATTTATTTGCAATGAACTCATTAGAATATTAACCACTTGACCTATATTATGCAGCCACTACTCAGGATGAGAACAGGTTGTCCTGAGAACACCCAGAAGAGTTAAAAAAGGAGCTGGGGCTCAGATTTATGATAAGTGACCTGGGACATTGCAAAACACTTTGGAATATTAGCTAATGCATTATGCTCATTGTTTTATTAAAAACCAGGGTCAGCAGAGGCTGGTGACATTTTGTGTGACTGCGGTAGTCATAAAGGATAAACCATGAAAGACAGTGTTGCAGCATTTTCTAATAGGCAACAGGTCTTGATTAGAACTGTCTGAACAAGGTCCTGGTACTGATTAAACTAGACAAGAGGTAATGATTACACCACAGGAGAAAAAACAGTAATTTCAGTTTTACTTGCTACCTATATTTTGGCAAAGGACAAAGGCCTGAATCTGGACTGAAATATATTTATGTTGGGAGATATACATATGTGCAGAAAGACAGTTTCTGTCTCAGGAAGCCTTGCAGACTAGGTTGCAGGCTGTTACAGTCACCAGAAAATATTCCTCTCATACAGCATTCTATGTAAGACTCTTAGAACTGGTGGCTCACTATTACGTAGGCTGTTTTTGTTGAACCCCTACCCTCTTTTCAGTCTTACATTTTTCTGAATGCTGTGTTGATCTCTATTTATTCAATTTATGATTTTAAATACTTTTGAAACTGTTATTTTAGAGACTGAGTTACATTTTGCTTTGGTTCTCTTGAGCTTTGTAAAATATGTGTGCTAAGAACAGGCACTGTTGTTTTAAAACACTGCTGCCAAAAGAGATGACATCACTGTGGGAGTACAGCGTCTTCCAAGCTAATAGTGGCCAGCTGCTATCATTTGTCCTGGAGAGGCATTTCACTAAGAGCCATACAAGATGCAGCTTTTGCATTTCAGAACCCCATCAAAAACACTGTCTCAGTGTCTTAAAATAAGTCTGCTGCTTCTTCATTAGTACATGGTGCAGTGTTTCCTCTTCGACACAGAGCTCCCTCTCTCCCCATCAATAGCAGCATCCAGGCCTGTCACAATATTTTTAAATCACAGGTTTGTCACTCTCAAAGAAAATAAAAATATTTATTGGGGATAAATAGAATGGTTATCTGCTTTGACATGAATATCCTGCTTTATTTGAGATTTATTTATAAAAATATATAAAACAAACATGAAGTTATACCTTATATTCTGGCTTTTGACTCTGAGATAATAATTTCTAGCTTTCTCCTGAAAAAGAAGACCCTTTTTCTCCTGTTCCTTCTTTGTCTTCTCCTGAAAATCAGCTTCTAAAAAATGTTATTTTGCATATTTTAATGCCTGAAGCAATCAAGGAAATGTGTATAAGTTGTAATTGAGCTCACTCAGTCAAGTCTCAGCATTCAGAATAGCCACCTAGATCTGAAGTGCTGTCACAGCGAAAAAGCTGCATAAGTGACGTTTTTTTCATTTGTTCTGCCCTCAATGGGTAATTGTAATTCTGTCTTGGTGGGCTTACTAAAAATGTGTTTGCAAAACCTCCTCCTCCTGTATGCTGACAGATAAGAGAATGTGCTGTAATCCTCATTCTTTGTACAGGGAGCTGCTTGCCACTTTGACAGAAAGAATGAGCTCCAGGCTCCTGAAACCAGTTTTTGATTATTTAGCTGGTCATTGCTCTAGATTAATTATCTGAGCTATCAATATCTTGTCCCTATCATTTTCAGCACTCATCTGCTGAAAATGTTGTGCTGTTCATAAAGCAAAGAAGTTCTTCAAGGAGTAAAAAATAGTTTTGCTATCTATTCTCTGTGACTTGACAGCAATCCTCTCAGAAGCCTTAAGAAGCGCGAGGCTTCCTTTCAATTCAGGATGTTGTGTGTAGAAAAGACTCAATGGGCTACATCCAAAATATGATTATTGGTCTAAACTGGGAACTAACTCTCTAAATCCTAAGCAGTAATCCTGAAAATGAGAGTTTAGTGTCCAATGTGCCCTGGGGGAACTTATGTTCCGTATGCACCTTTTTCCAATATTTAATTTCCCTGACACCAAAAAGTCAGTGATGTGCCAAGGTATACCTTTATCTTAGCAGGTCAAAAAGAGCAGCACTAAGTTAAATTAGGTTTAATTTGCCAGTCATTCTAGGGCATAGGTTTGCTGAGAGACTGATTCTTATAGAGATTATCAGCATAGCAGTTTAAATATGTGATCTTACAAAATGAAGTGGGAGTTGCCTCTTAAAAAGAGAAAAAAGTCTGAGGAATCACTTAATACAATAGCAAAGTAGCTATTAGTGTTTTTTCTACCACCTGCCCAGGGGCTTCAGACCAGCACCTGTGTCAGTGAGCAGCTATGCAGCCATGAGCGTGTTTTGGGGTGAAGGAAAAGAAGCTCAGATTGTTACACTGTGAATGAGCACAGGAGGAGCCTTTCTCTTGCTGATCGGGATACCCTTGCAGGAGGTGCAGGCTAGGTTCCAGACCCTGGGCACAGGAATGCATTATTTTTTCTGGTCATATAATGAAAAAAAAACAATTAAAAAATACTGGCATACTCGGTCCTTGTGTATAAGGGGAAAGAACACTGTACCACTGGGCCTCAAAGGGACAGACAGGTTTCTACTCCATTTGGGAAAGGAGTTTTGAAAGGAGCTGGAGGTCTTCTTTCAGAGGAGGGTTCAAAACTACTGATGAGAGTGTGGTGCTTCTAAATTGTTGTGAGAGTTCATTTAGGCCATCTGCCTGGTTCTTCTTATCAAAAAGCTTTAAACATTGTCTGACATTTTGGTGTCTCCTAAACATGTGTGGGATTTTTTGGAGCTTCTCTCAAGGTGCCTAGATATAAAAAATTATAATAATGAAAAACAAGATTCTGAAATCATTCCACTATGGAGCCAGACACTTTCAAACTGGAGTTTGTAATGCTCAGCATCATAGTATCTAAACTCAATGTTCAACTTGGTTTTATTTTAGTTAGCATGTGGTCTGACTCATAGGTCCATGAGTTGAACTGGTTCTCTATTCAATTTTTAGATTGACAATGACATTACTGAGACAAAATATTCAGTCTCAGAATAGCGTATGTGTGGGGAAAGTGCGGTATGAGAAGGCTATTTTCCCATATTAAAAACTTTTTTTCTCTGTCTTCTCTTCAAACAATAAAAATCACTAAAATGATAAATTTTTCATAAGTGTTTCATCATAATAGAAAAATTTGAATTTATTTTATAGTCTTACTAAGCCTACAGAAAAAAAAATGCAAGTTCACAGAAAAAAAAGTGGTCAGCTGGGTATTTTTCTTGCCAACAATTTCTTCCACACCTGGAATTTTGTTTCCAAAATTCCTTAAATATGATTTCTGCAGACTAAATATTCAACCGATTGTTATGTTGCTTAGAATTCTTGTTAATCTTCAATCTTGATGTCTTCCATGTGCTTATAATGTCAGCAAGTCAGATAAAAGAAGTCTGACTGTGTCTCAGTTGTTACATTTGTTAGAAGACAGACCCAGCCTTCCAGAGCCAGCTGCATTAAAATGCATTAGATTACCATTGCTCTGAAAAAGAATCATCTAAGCAGTCTTGCTTTGAGAGCAGAGGCAGAAGTCCTTGCTGTCAAATCCCCATCACTGCAATCTCCTGTCACTGGCAGGTAAAGCTAATTATATTCCTTCTCATTTAATTTTATTTCTTTCTTAGGGAACAAAAAAGGGCTTAAGTGCCTGCCTACTTGAAAATGATCACAACAGATCATTGGGGTCACCTACCTACAGGAGCACTGCTAAACTTTCAAGTCAAATAGGAATATGCATAATGAATATAAATCTCTATCAGACATATGATCCTGGAAAGAAGGTGAACTCAACTGCTGTCTGTATTTAGATGGTACTTTAGAGGATCAGATCCCGGTCAGATTCCTAAGGCACACTACATACACATTTGGTCTAGTGTCTTTGAAAAACTCTAATGTGCTACTAGACCCTGAGATTAAAACTGATATGAATTATACAGCAAAGACATAAGAATCTGCAGCAAGAAATAATTTACAACAAATAGGTAGCAGCTATTCTGTATCACATTAGATGCCTGCAAATAGAAATTAAATATGATTCAGAAAATGATAAGTGAACAAACATAATTGATTCACAGGAAGAAAAGAAGGGAGATGGGTTAGAACATTGTTATTGACTTTGTTGTGTTACATCATGGAATGGACACTGAATGAGATATGTTTAGCTTGAATCTGAACTGCCAGTCTCAACCTTTGATTAAAAATAAAAACTGTTGCATTATGACATGCAACATTCTCAATCTACTATTCCCAATGAAAAAGCATTTTGTGTAGCTGCACTGCATTACATTTCAGATATAATAGATTATGCCTAGTTTTAGGCCATGCAAACAGTCCTGGTAAAAGACTGGTTACAGAGAAGCTGATATCTGGTATTGCAGAGGAGGGGAAAATAGTCCTACAAACATATGAATTACCTAGTATCTGATGCAAAACATGCTAATGTTGAAGTGCTAAATAATTTCTGGGATCAGATGTCATTTGTAATTTGTAACTTGTAAAATTTCCTACTAACCATCAACCACAAAAGTATCTAATTTCTGCAGTGAAGTACCACAGCAGCACAGAAAGAAGATTGCTTTCTCAATTCAAATGCATAAAGTTAAATAATTGGTGTAAAACTACATATTTTTAAGAAAATTATCTTCCTCCAATGACTAAGTGCTATGGAACTCTTGCCACAATGATTTATTTCTATCATGTAGGTAATACATTCAAATCCGTTAGATTTTTACTGAAGACACTATAAATTAATACCTCAAGGTTATAATGTTTAATTTGGTGAATATCAATATTAATAACCAGCTGTGACTATCATCTACACTTTATCCAGTTTAATACCATATACCACATTGCACTGAAAAATGTATGTATACAGTTGAAAAGGTAGGAAGGAAAGCAATGAGACTTTGAAGAAAATCCACTGGAAGCATCATCTAATTGCTAATTAGACTCCTCAAAAATCCAGTATCTGCAATGAGGAACGTGCTCTCGACAATAGAAAGGAATGAGTCATTCTGGCACACAGGGTTTTGCTTAATGGTACAATTAATCTTTCAGTTTAAGGAGGAAATTGTTTATTACACATTCTCCCCTTTCTTTCTGGACTGAGATGGAGCATTCTGAATGTCTTTCAAACCACACTTTTTATTCTTATTTGATATTGATTCACCTGATCTAACATTTTGGTAATATATTAACTTCCATGCAAGGGTTCAGGTGGGTGGTGATTTATCTATCACTATTTTTACTAGGCATTGAGAGGGCAAATCTTAGCTGGCTGTCTACTAAATTTCTGAAAACAGAGCCATTTGCTGTTACATTTGTACAATCTCTCCATTGTAAAATGGAGAAAAGTAATTTAAAACTCAGGAGTAAGACTTGGTTGAACAACCAAAAGATTCAAAGTCATTAAAGTGGCCATAAACGTTTCTTCAGGGTGAAACTTCTTAGTACTACAAGAAGTCAGCACTATGCTATCGAAGCCCTTGTAGCAGCACTATAGATTGCTTCAGCTTCCCAGAAGAACTGCTGAAAGAGTCTCCACACTGACACATAATAAACATGGAGCAGCAGGGTGAGAAGAAGGGTCAGTAGAGTTTTATCTACAGAGACACAGGGACCCAAGGACTCTAAACACTTAGTATGGATAGGTAGCAGCTCCTGCTCCAGCAAAAACTTCCTGCAGCCCAGCTGCCAGCTTGGATCCTCAGCATGATGCTAATTTCTGCAGTCTCACAGACTCCTCTTCCACTCCTGAGATACAAACTTGTTATCATCCTCTGGAAAAGTGGGGATTTCACAAAGTGCTTTGCACTTTCTCAGAATGAGTGGTATAAAGAGCTACAGCCAAAACAGGTGCCTAAAGAGATCTGCAAGCACAAGTGAGATGCTTAGGTGCAACGCTGCAAGTACATAACCTTTATAGGCTCCACATTTTTTACTCAAATGTTTTTCAATCACTCATAGCTGTTTTAGCATGCCTAGACGAGTTCTACACCTGTCACAGGACAGCAGTTTGGCATTGATTTCCTGACAAAACCTGAAAGACATTTGCAAACTAGTTATTTCTTCACCTAACTTGTCTGTGGACTTGACACCATAGTTTGCCAAAAGCATACAAAATGTGCATCTTCAAGAGCAGTGACTTTTCCCAAAATGGATACAACTTTCTGAGGAGCTTGATTTTTTTGTCTTCATTGTTTGGGTGGGGTTTTTTGGTGGTGGGCAGAGTATTTATTTAACACAACCACAGAGGAGGCAAGTGTTGCTTATATTACACAATAATTATGGTACTTGGTAGTAAAAGTACTGAAATCTAGTTTTCTTTTCATAACAGTGAAGTCCAGAACAGTGGATACAGTAACAGTGAAGTCCAGAACAGTGGATACAGTTTACTCAAAACAGAGCAGATGATCTAGCTCCTCAAATAAAAATGAGTCAGAGAACAGTTGAGGTAGGAAGGGGCCTCTAAAGATCTTCTAGTCCAACCCCCTGCTCAGAGCAGGGTCACCTACAGCAGGTTTCTCAGGGCCATGTCCAGTCAGGTTTTGAGTATCTGCAAGGATGGAGACTTCATAACCAACCTGGACAACTTGTACCAGTGCATGGGTACCCTGACAGTAAAAAAAAAAAAAAAAATTCTTATGCTCAGAAGGAACCTGCTGTGTTTCAGTTTGTGCCCATTACCTCCTGTTGTGTCACAGGGCACCACTGAAAAGAACCTGGCTCTGTCTTCCTTACTCACTTCTACCAGGTATTTGAACACATTGATAATATCCCCTGAGCCTTCTCTTCTCCAGACCAAAGAGACCCAGCTATCTCAGCCTTTCTTTATATCAGATGCTCCATGCCATAATCATATTTGTGGCCCTTCACTGAACCTGCTCCAGTACCTCTATGTTCCTCTTGTACTGGGGAGCCCAGGAATGGACTCAGCACCATGGATGTGTCTCACCAGGGCTGAGTAGAAGGGAAAGATCACCTCCTTTGACCCACTGGTGACACTTTTCCTGATATAGCCCAGGTTGCTGTTGGCTGCCTTTGCTGTGAGAATGCATTTCTGGCTTGGTGTCTACCAGGACCCCCGTGTCTTTTCTCACAAAGTTGGTTTCCAGTCAGTTGCCCTTCAGTGTGCACTGATGTATGAGCTTATTCCTCTCCAGTTATTGGGCTCTGTGTTTCCTGTTGACAAACTTTGTGAGGTTCCTGCTAGCTCATTTCTCCAGCCCACCAAGGTCCCTCTGAACGGGATATTGCCATTCTGGCACATCAATTACTCCTCTCCCAGTTTTTTATCACCTGCAAACTTGCTGACGGTGTACTCTGTTCCATCATCCAGATCACTAATAAAGGTGTTAAAGCATATTCAACACAGTATTGACCCGTGGTGTACACTACCAGTGACTAGCTTCAAGTTGAACTTTGTGCTGTTGTTCACAACCTTTGGAGGTCAGCAGTTATTTTCATTCTACTTCATTCACCATTTATTTAGTCTGTACTTCACCAGTTTGTCAGTGAGGATGCTACATGAGACAGTGTCCAGTGTTGAAATCATTGCTGAATTCAAGATAATATCCATTGCTCTCCTTTCATTCACTAAGGTAGTAATTTCATCACAGGATGGTAATAGGTTGGTCAAGCATGGTTTCCTCATTGTAAATCCACACTGTCTACTCTCAATTACCTTCTTGTTCTTCATATCTTTAGAGAGGGATTTCAGGAAGATTTGCTCCATTACGTACCCGGGGATCAAAATGAGGCTGACAAGTCTCACCTTAAAGGCTAAACCAAAATAGCAACCAAGCAAATTCTCCTGGTATGAGGTATATAGAGCACTCATTGACATGGCACCTGGGTAACAGAGCTGCTGCCTGGCCCTTTACCTGAGCCAGCAGAAGAATCACAATGCGGGACTGAGCACATTTGAGGGGACGCTACGGAGAGTTACATTTTGCAGGCACAAGACTATGGCTTCTCATATAGTCTCTGACAAATGGGGATCATAGCTTAGGTGGGTCCACTGAGGTGGACAGAGGGAAAATGTTAACATGTCTCCGAAAGGATGCAGCAACTGATATTTAACAGGGTTTGTGAGTCTGATACTTCTTTGGTGTTGGAGATTCAGTTTTAGCAGTTTCCTTTCCTTGCTTCTCAGAGAAATGGAGGGGAAAAGCCTCCCTTTGTGCTTCAAAGAGCAAGAGAGTGAACCCACAGCTACTAAAAGTACTGTAGAAGAGAGACCATATTGGGTGCTCTCAGTATTTGGTGTGACATAAGACCCCCACAACTTTTAGCATGGCCTTGAGTGTCATGAGTGCTGGAGTCAAATGCAGGACATGGAGTTCACTGTAGGGACAGAGCCTACAATCAGTGTGAGTTAGGCATTTCAGCCCTGGAAAATCCTACTGTTGGTCCCTTTTTATGGCAGAGCCACCAATTAAGTGACAGTGTGTTTAGAAGAGTGTGGGAAAGGAATACAAATCATATAATAAGGGGAGCATCAAGCACCTCAGTGCATTGGAGGAGCACTAAGGAAGGAAAAGCAGAAAAAATATTAACAAACAAAAATGTCTATCATCTTTGTTGTTAGTTCGTTACATGCTGAGTGTATTTATTTGTAATACTCATATTACCAAAAGTAACCACTGCTTTCTAGTGCCATGCTGTGAAACATGCCCTCAAGCAAGTGACTCCCTGGAAAATGATGTTACAGCACCAGTGTATCAATAGCTTTATTGCTCCACAGTGTCACTTTAAGCAGCCTGTGCTTCGGGAGCAAAACGAGGCACTGCTTTCTTGCCAAGACTGTTCTTTTAAAATCTATCAGTATAGTTACAGGCTGGCAAATAGTTCCCATTCTCAGGTGGATAATTGGCACCTTGCTACTTCAGGTCTTTTCTTCTCTACCTGCAAGTACTCATGTTTTCTTCTACAAGCAAATAGACCTTCTTCTTCTCTGTATTTAAAAGCATGGGTGACTGGCTAATAATGCTGAAGTGTACACTATGCTTGAATCAACAAACAAGGGTAGATCTACTGCTTCTTGAGGGGGGACTAACATATGTTTACTGTCTGGCTATAGTCACAGTTGATTAAATCATTTGCTGATGCAGACTAGATAGCACTATATATGTAGTAAGGATCCTTAGGGTTGTTTTTTCTTAATCATGCAGAGTACAATTTCAACTGTTGCCTTAAACCATGAGTTGTCTGAAATTCTTAAAGGGTGCTTTCTACTCCTTATCATAGAAGTCATCCATTTCCTTCAAGTAAAGGATAAAAACCAAAGCAAAACAAAACAATAACCCAACCCCTGCCCCCCTTAACTTTGAGCCTGCTTTTCACAAGCAAAATTTAGCCTTTTAAATTTTAACATTATATATTTTAATTGACATAGGTATACAGGAATTAGAATATTTTCACATTAAATATTTCCATTTTACCCAACAAATAGTTCAAAAGTAAAGCAAGAAAATACTTCTGTAGCACTTTTATTTTTGCTTTACAGGTTATATTATTGTCAGTCAATTCAAAGTCATTTTCACAGGCCTTACTGAAAGGCTATAAAAAAACATTAAACCATGGGAACTTGCACATCCCAAAGTGTGTGTTTCAAGGCTGTTTCCTCAAAGATTTACAATTAAACTAAGCTGTACCTCATTTAACCAGGTAGGTGACAAAAGCACAGGTCATGCAATTTTGTCTTAATATGCTTTCCTAGGATGGACTGAGGAGAGAATAGGGTGGTTGCATCACAGAGACAAAGTTAGTGAGACATGAAAGAGGAAAGGAGCTTGATGCATTTATCTAGAAAATGTTCACAAGGGTACTGGTACTTGATAAAGGACTGTAAAAGTCAACATACCACTGAACAGAGGCCAAATAAAACAGGTGATGACAAAGTCTATTGGAGGAAGGTTTGTTCTCATAACAAAATGTGAAAAAGCAACCGAACTCTTCCATTCTTGACTGACTGAAGGAGTAAACAAAACAGTAGCTGTGTCCAATGATACTTCTGTTTTAACTGTGACCATATCTCTTGAGCTATGTAGATCTCTCAGCCAGGATTAATTTGCTGCATTTTCCTTTCAGCTCATCCTAGCAGTCCAACACAGGAGAAGGATTTCCAGACCCTGTGGAACCTGCTTGCTTCTTCACACAGGACAAGCTCTGGCTAGAGGGACAGGAGAATGTCAGCATGCCAGAGCTGGAGGCTGGTATGATATGGACCTACAGGACATCCATTAAGGCACCATGCTACTTGCTCAGGCTCTCAGGTGAACAACTCACCACATCTTGCTCAGCCAATCTGACAAATGATTCTGGACCACTGTGGGCATCTGAGGGGATCAAACGCTTCCCATCAGCATACCTGCCCTGGTCCACCCCTGAGGAACAACAAACACTTGGACAGCTATTCACCGTGCAGTGGACAACTACTGCTTCTGGATGTCCACTCCGGTTTCCAGGGGGCAGTTGAAGAGGTAGGAAGCTACCTGCAACTCAGAGAGTGTGACATAAGGAGATGACATGGCTTGCTCAGCAGAAACAGAACAATTCTTCCTCTCCCTCTAAGACTTGAAGGCCTCCTCAGGGGCAAGGTACTGCTGCATGATGGGTGTCCATTCTTGGCACACGTCATCAGAGATTAATATCTCACATCCTCAGATTTGACAGCTCATTACTTACTTGTGCCTGGAGTCTGGAGGACTATGATGTTTTTGACTCCATTATCCAAACTGATTGCTTTATGAAATGAATGCCAAGGCTGAAGCAATAACAATATCTCAGTGCTCCCTAGAAAAAACCCCAGTGAGGTGGAGAAGGTGAAACAGCAGGAATTCACAAAAACATGGGGAATGGACATTGGAGCACCTCTTTTATGAAGAAAGGTTGAGGGAGCTGGGCTTGTTTATCCTGGTGAAGAGAAGGCTTGGGGACACCTCGTTGCAACATTCCAGTACTTGTAAAAAGGAGGGAGAGCAACTTTTTACATGGACAGATAGTGATAGGAAAAGGGGAAATGGTTTTAAACTAAGAGAGGGGAGATTTAAGTTAGATATTAGAAGGAAATTTTTCACCCAGAGGGTGGTGAAGCACTTGAACAGGTTGCCCAGAGAAGCTGTGGATGCCCCATCCTTGTAGACATTCAAGACCAGGTTAGTTAGGGCCCTGGGCAGCCTGATCTAGTGGCTGGCAGCCCTGTCCACGGCACGGGGTTGTAACTAGATAATCTTTAAGGTCCCTTCAAACCCAAGCCATACTATGATTCTATGATACTATGAATGGAGAAGAGGGTAAAAGTTACTCATTGCACTGGTTTCAAGTTTCTTGTGCCTCTTTACAATAAGCGTGAACAGCTCCAGCAAGCTTTCTGGCAGAGGACGTAAACATAACAACTGGAAGTCCATTCAAGATGAAAACATGTAAATTAAAGTTTTATCGTGAACTTATTTTCTAAGATCTCATTATAGCCAGTGGAGTTCTAGCCAATACAGTCTCTGAAGGTTGTAGAACAGTTTGTTATCTAGTATCTCAGGCTGAGATGGATCACTCCAGGTGTAATGGATAGTATTAATTATATCTCCTTTTCCTATAGTGGGAGCCTCAGGAGTTCACTCACAAGTAGATATTGATGTTGAATATAGGAGTCTAGCAGGGGGAAATTTGTTGCCATATCTCATGTTCAGAGGAGAGCAGCAGTAGAGAAGCACCAGCAAGCAAGGGTGGTCAGTGAGTTCATGTGACAAAGCAATGGGGAGAGGCTTCAAAGCAATTGTGATGGCAAACCTCTCCCACTGTGGTGAGTTGTTCAGCATATCATTCTGCATTCAGTATGCAAATGCACATACACACATATACACACACATGAATAAAGAGTCTCTCTGGAGCCGTGTGTATTCCTATTAAAAGAATGCAACCTGTGCAGATAATAATTTATGAACTACATCAAACCCACTTTTGAAAACTGACCTACAGAATATGGCAAGAGCTGAGACCACAGTGAATATTCATTACTGAGATTATAACCTAGTGAAAGTAGAGGCTTATAATACAAATACTGTCAGATGTTTTAACTGTGGCTTTGCCAAGCAATGCCTGGGAGCCTGATCTGAAGACATTTTAAAGCAGTGGAAAGCTTCCCACAGACTTCAGTGGGTTTTAGGATCAGGCCTCCAATATGACTTTCAGCGCCTGTGTGTCAAACGTTCATTTATTTCTCTGTTGTTCTCAATCAGTCAAAAGTCTGCAATACCAAATTCCTTTTAACTGCTAGACCAGGGGGAGCAAACTACTTTCAGTATGGCATGCAGGGAGTGATATGAACAGCTTCCATTAACACTAAGGGGCAAATAGTGTGTAATTCTGTATATGTTGCAAAAACTTTACCTCATAAAATGTACTGCATTACACATAAAAAACTGTTCTTGCTGTTTTCAGTTCCTAGATATTTATTGGACATTTCTACCACCAGACATTTCTTTGTGCAGAATGATCTTCTATCTGTTTTGGGGAATAGTATATTGACACATAAATTTTGGCCAAAATATGCAAGAGTCATATTTTAAACATGAGGCCTATTAAAGTGATAGTCCATAGATTTAAATCTTCGACTTTCTGTATGAAGTGAAAACGAATTGTACTTTTTCCTTTTCATTCTATGATGCAAGTGTTTAATTGTTTCAGCAGAGCTGATAGGCAAGTAAAGGCAACAAAATTTATGTAATTCTTTCCAGAATGAACAAAAGATGTCTAAATAGAATTTCAGATGGAAAACTGTACTCATAAATTCCCCAGCTTTCCCTTTTGATATCAAATCTTTTGTCAGATTTTTTTTTTATAACATTCCTTGACATGCTGTTTTTCTTTTTCTACAGTACTACAAAATGCTAAAGGCTTGTAGGAGATGAGAGAATAGGCGTTTCATCAAAATACTTATGAATATTTTTTTTTCTCTAGTATGTGGAGTAACAAGATTACCCCACTTTTTGATCAGAATTCCAGATTTCTGTTATGACTTTTGGTATGTCATCGAATAACTGTGTGGTCAATAGGCTATTCAATACTTACAAAAAAGCAGCATATAAATCATTAAAATGGAAGTAACTGGTGAGTTTGGATGCTAATGTATTTCAAGTGCTTTCATTACAACCCTACGATGAACAGGGCTGATGTATTTTGATCCTGTTTTTCTGCATGACATCCACTAACAAGTAATAGCTCAGCAAGCCGATCTGAATTCTTTCAGACCAAGTAATGTTAGCCAGGTCATTCATCCATGTTCATCATCTCTGTCAAGGGGAAGAGGATACTTCATTATCTGAGATCTCTTTAATGGTCACTTCCGACACACCTGCTGTGCCCGGGCAGCATTTCTTTTTACTCATCTTCAACTTCAAGCTGTCAGACATTCATAGAGAGAGACTTCTGTGATTCTCTTTTTCTCTGTAGTAGTTACTGTAGGTTCCAGTTTGGGCTTAGTTTTTGGATTTATTTTTTAATTTTTTTTTAATAAACAGTGGATTATTATCTCTTTTTATAGGAGATGGAACTTTATTTTTGAACATAGCTCTGTATAGCTCCTCTGTCTATACTAATGGACATTTTTTACTGGTTCCAATTGAGCAATTTTTCATAAAATAGATCATCAAAAGCAGAAATTCTGCTGGGTTGTATTCATTCTTTCTTTCAGTGTAAATAGAAAATCCTGTTCATGGTATGGCCTTCTCCAGTGTCAAGCAAGTAGCAGATTTTTATACATGACCTTTTAAAATGAGCAATCTCTCTAATGAGGTCTATACTGAAAAATCCTCACCTAAACATGGTTAGATTCCTGATATGTTTATTTTGGTCCAGAAATTAATTACACCAGTAGACCTCATCAGCTGCAAGTTGTTTTTAGCTGCATCTCCTATGCTTTTTCTCTGGGCTCCATGTTCTGCACTGCCTCACAGGGCTGAACATCCCCTCTAGATGGATAGATAGTCTTCTCTATACATAGTTCCACTGATAGCTTTGAAAATTGGTGCAGTCATGGCATTGGCACCATTTTTTGGTAATTATTACATATAGAGACTCTGGTATTTGAAGGGTTAAACTATATAAGCAATACCTACCAGGGGTTAAGATAAAATGCACCCTTTATGCAACTTATTTTTCAGATGCATGTGTATGAAATTTATTAAATCTGCTTCTGAAACTGCAGTTCGTGTCAGTGCTGGATTTTGTGGGAGTCTTCTTTTACTCCATTACTGCTTTTCTCTTATTTGTTCTGAGTTGTTCCAAATCTCTTTTTTAGTATTCTGGTTTGAGATCTCTAGCAAAGTTCTTCAGGAAGTGGTATCATCCCCTCCAGCTCTCAAATGCAGTATCTTCCATGAATTGTATGCCTTTAAGAGCTAAGTTTAGTGACTGGGGAATTGCCCCTGTCCTGAGGGGATTTCTCCAGCCTAAGAGCTGAAATAGGGTGTGTAAGATATTACTTGTGAAACTCATAATCTGAGACTTTTCCACCAGCAAGGTGCAGATGCAGTGAAAAACTAAAATACTTTTTTTTAAGTGAAAAAAAAAAAAAAGCCACAGCAGGAAAGTGCAATATTTTTCCAGCAACAGGGTGATGCATGAACCATGTGTGTGGTGGGTTGACCCTGACCAAAGGCTGGATGCTCACCAAAGCCCACTCTATCACTCCCCCTCCTCAAATGGGCAGGGGGAGAAAATTATAACGAAAAGCTCATGGGTGGAGATAAGGACAGAGAGATCACTCACCAGTTACTGGCACAGGCAAAACAGACTTGACTTGGGGGGAAAAAAAAACCAAATTTACTTTATTACCAATCAAAATTAGAGAAGAATGAGAAGTAAACCCAAATCTTAAAACACCTCCCCCATCCCTCCCTTCTTCCCGGGCTTAATCTCTTTCCCGATTTTCCACCTCCACCCCGAAGCAGCACAGGGGGACAGGGAATGGGGTTGGGGTCAGTTCATCACACAGTGTTTCTGCCACTGCTTCCTCCTCAGGGGGAGGACTCCTTCTCCTTCCCCCACACCAGCGTGGGGTCCCTCTCACGGGAGACAGTCCTCCACCAACTTCTCCAATGTGAGTCCTTCCCATGACTGACAGTTCTTCACAAACTGCTTTAGCATGGGTCCATTCCATGGGGTGCAGTCCTTCAGGAAGGGACTGCTCCAGCGCGGGTCCCCCACGGGGTCACAAGTCCTGCCAGCAAACCTGCTCCGGCGTGGGCTCCTCTCTCCATGGGCTACAGGTCCTGACAGGAACCTGCTCCAGTGCGGGCTTCCCATGGGGTCACAGCCTCCTTCGGGCATCCAACTGCTCCGGAGTGGGGTCCTCCACGGGCTACAGGTGGTCATCTGCTCCACCATGGACCTCCAGGGACTGCAGGGGGACAGCCTGTCTCACCCTGGTCTTCACCACAGGCTGCAGGGGAATCTCTGCTCTGGCGCCTGGAGCACCTCCTGCCCCTCCTTCTTCACTGACCTTGGTGCCTGTGGAGTTTTTTTCTCTTACATCTTCTCACTTCTCTCTCTAGCTGCAAAGTGTGCAGCTTTTTTTTCTTCCCTTTCTTCCTTTTTTTTTCTTAATTATGTTATCACAGAGGCGTTACTGATTGGCTCGGCCTTGGCCAGCAGTGGGTTCGTTCTTGTAGCCAGCTGGCATTGGCTGTGTTGGGTCGGACATGGGGGAAGCTTCTGGCAGCTTCTCTCACAGAAGCCACCCCATGTCCCCCCGCCACCACTACCAAAACATTGCCACGCAAACCCAATACGCATGTGCCAACTGCTGTGCTTCTCGGATGCTACCAGCCTTCTTCATTAGCCAGTATAAGCAGTTGTGTTTCAAGGATAGAGTAACCAGGTCCCTGTAAGGGACCCGATGTCAGAGTAGCTGGCCCGGGGAAAGGTTGACAGTACAGCTGACTGTTGCCCAGAGCACCAACCTCCACCATTGGATGACTGTTGCTGCCACACAGCAGAGAAGATACAAAAGAAATCACAGCTCTCAAACTCAGACATGTTCATCGGGTCTAGGTGAATATCCAGAAGAAGGGCATGTCTGGTTAGATCTGCAAGAGATCTGCACTTGGCCAGGGAACTTGAGAGCATCGTATATTTGTCATATAAGAAGGTCATCAGGAACCGTCCTCTTCATTGCCCTAAGCTTTTCCCCATGTAAACAATGAAATTAAAGTTTCCTGTGAATTGCTGTGCCTTACAGCATCTGTTCTGTTCCTCACAACAGGCCCTTGCTGTTTTTCAGTTTCTACTTTGTCAGTCCCTACCAGTATCATCCCACCTCTGATGCCTCCTGAAGACTTCTCACCCTCCATACAAGCAAGATCAGCCAATGGGAAAACATGCTAAGTATTTCTAAAACACTTTGAATGGTGTCTTCTTTGGGATTGTATGTATAATATATAATCCTCCCTGTTAAAATTTATTTTGGAATTATATTTTTTTATTTACTCTCAAATAAGCCTACATGACCTTTTTTTTTTTTTTTTTTGTCTGTTATTTACCACAGTCTACTGGGTGCCACCTTAATAAAATGCCAAAATACTCACAGTGGTTAAAGTACTCATTCTGTTCGGTATCTTGAATTCTGCCACATTAGCTGAATGTTTAAGCATATGTTCACATCCTCTTGAATCACAGTGTTACTTAAATAACATCTGTAATTTTACTGTCTTTTCTACTACCTTTAAAAATCACTGAGATTTAAAATACTGACATGGGGGTCAGCTATATTCCTACCAGGACTCCTCTCTAATCATTGTAACTACCCTAGGGATGAATTTGGGTCAAGGTTTTTTATTAATATAATTTTCTTTAATAGCTTTATTACTTCTGTATATGCATGATATTAGAAATATCTCAGAACAAATCGTTTCTGAAATAATCATAGTTCTTTCACAGAAGGAATGTCGTGGAACCCTACCTTTACCAACACATTATGTATAGCTAACCTGCCATTGCTTCTAGTTGTCTGACAAATTAATCAAGTAAATCATTTATTGCTGTGCTTTTCTGAAACTCATAAAAGATAATGGACAGAAAAATGGACAAGATGTTTGATGTAATTTAGCTTCTAGTTTATTGCCTACTTCATAAGAGAATGTAAAGAAGAAACCAATCTCAGGACTATCATATTTCTCATAAATTGGTCAGCCACTAGTAGGTGATGCGGGTACAATTCTCTACAGTGCTTTGCATAAACATTTTACCAAGTGGTGTGAACCAAACAAGCATTACAAAGATCTGCCAAAGTAAATTGCACTGTCAGGAATTTGAAACAGTCTGAATGTCGTGAGCAAAAGGAATAGGTAAATTCCTTAATATGAGGGAAAAGAGTAGACAAAGACACACATTACAGATTTGCTTACAATACCTGTAGTACTTGCTAAGTATAATCTTGAGCAGCATCATATTGAACACCCAAATCAACACAGCCTGAGTACTGGAGTTAAAACCTGAGCTTGGAAACTGAATAGACTCATAGACCACTTAAGTAATTTAGCTGGGAAAAAATGCTGTTAAAACCTAAGTCAAATTAACATTCATATAGTATTTTCAGTTTTACCACCAGTTGTAATGAAGCAGTTTCTTTCCACAGAGGAATACAGTTATAAGTATTTTGATTAGTTGCTTAAAACAGGAGTGATGCTGGGACTGGCAGAAGAACATGAGCTCTCTCTTGCAAGGTTCAGTAGGGGCTGGCAATCAGCTTTGGTCTGCTCTTTCCCTTTCTGCCTTTATTTCAGTGTTCGACTTGACTTGCAATTGCCCTCGAGGGTCCCTGCCTTTATTAAGGCTTACTAAGTTTCATTTAGTGAATCTACTCCTTGTAGAGCTACTTCTTGTAAATACTTGTTAATTATTCAGGGATTTTGAAACCTTTTGGCTAGCCTATGCATTAAGAAATCCACTTGCTAAAGTGGTCTACATTTCTTTTTTTATTCTAAAACAAAACTCAGATAAAAAGCACTGGTCTCAAACAAGAATTTCTTAACAAAGGCTTAAACTTTTATTCTTTTTTACACTTACATGTTTGCAGGCTGAAAATCTTATCATACAGTATTTGCTAAGTATTAAGTTATTTTAAAGTGTAGACAAAATGTATTTTACTAATATATTTTGCAAATCAAAATGCTTATTTCCATTGTTGTCATGGTAAGAATACACCAAATATCAGGTTTTGGAAAGGATGTAAGTCAACAGAGCTTTTTTTTTTTTTTCTCAGAGAAGATGGATTTTTTTAGTGAAGAAAAAAATATGACAACATCTCTCCTGAATTATAACCAGTGCTTTGAGTTCTTGGCCACAGAGCAGAGGATTCAGAATTCTCATACTTTTCAGAAAAACTCATTCTCCAATTTTTATTTTTCACCATGTCCTCACCAAAACTGCACATATTATACCACTTGAATTTACAGTAGTTGTAGACATGTCAAGTAGGGGAGGCTTTCAAGTTGTAACTTTCTATTATGTATTTTGAGGCTTTGTGTTAAAGGCTATTAAATGGTGCCTGCCTCTGAAGTGCATTCAGCTATGGTTTTGGTAAGTTTAAACATAGCCAATACAAATTCAAAAAGTTTAGGGCACAGATTTTGAGTTATGAGTCTTCAAATTTAAGGAAGTTTGGAGTTACTCTTCTTTTTGTATCTGAAGGAAACTAGTGGCTTTTTGATTGGTTGGGGGTTTTGTTTGTTTTCCGTGATTCAACTCATTTAAGTAGAGGGTTAACATATAACTTTGTCAGTAGTGATTCAGTTTTGCTATTATATGTTGCCAAATGTATAAAAGATACCCTAATTGAATACTAGCATGAAGGGAAAGAAGAAACTGTCAACACCATATGCCCCTGATGAAGGATACCAGAGGTATCCTATCCAGCACTATGGAACTACCAACTTTGCAGCCCAGTACAGCAGTGGAAGGGAGCGCAACAACAGAAAAGGGATAAATATCCCTAAGACAAAGCAACCCATCTCTTGACATGTTTTTTCAGGCACATGTAATAGTTTTCTCATGCACTTCTCTGTTGAATTAATCCCTTTGTTTCCAATTCCCCCCCACATTCTTTTATTTTGTATAGTTCTTCCTATTTGCTGTGCATACATACCCCCAAAATATTCCTGACTACTAGCTGTCATCTACCAAGCCTGTGCCATTTCAAACATTTCTAAACATGAGGTCAATCAAAAGCTCACTCTCCATTTCTGTTGGTTTTGAAAGCTGCCACTGCAATTTCCTTTACATGTTTTATCCTACTTGTAGAGCCCTGGCCTACAGGATTACCTCTGAGTCCTGCCTCACCTTTAGGCTCTGAATGAAGAATAGAATCTTTGTTCTTACCACTCAATCACCTCCCTTTTCTCAGTTATGTAGGGTTTTTTTGGCTTTCCATTGCCTTTCCTATGATCCTACATAATTCATTTCTACACTTGGATATAGTCTTTCCAGAAAGGGCAGGATTATCCTAGCTGCTTCCTCATTGGTTCCTTTCTCTCCATCTTCAGGTATTCCTTCTTCAGATAACATCTTTAGAATCTTTGATGCTCTGCAGGTGATCATAAAACCTTTTGTCAAGCCTCATTTCACAGACACTTTTTTACTCTGACAGTTTGTCCTATGCTTAGACAAAGTCTCCCTGTAAACAAGCCCTATCTTGCCATGACAATGTACAAAAGCTGTCTAGACATAAAAATGTATGTTGAGAAAATATTTGTTCATAAGTTTGACCCTGGAGATTCTGTCTATTTTTCCTTCAAGCTGATAAAAACTGAGGCAGGGTCATATTCAGGCAAAATAGTGAGCTCCCTTTCTAAAGTGTGACCGCTGGTGCTTGGGCTAAGAATAACATGTACACATGGTTGGGATTAGCATCAACATTTTCGTTAAACTGACATTTCCTTTCCAGTGACACTCTCCCTTCTCTCCCCCAGTCCAACATCAAATATCAATTGCACAGTCAGACCCATGTTGTTTACTGGCCTAGTTATTTGATTATGCTATCAAAAAAAACATCCATCATAAAAGGCTTACACAATCCTATGAAATTCTACTTTCCTTCTCAAACATATACATGTTTTTTTCATCCTTTCTCTCCTCAGCAGGGTCTTTTCATCCTTTCCTGGAGGATTCTTCACAGAAATCTCAGAATTGTCTGTTCTACATATGAGATGACAGGGAGTCCTTTCCCTTTAAAAGTATGCACACATACCTGTGTCTACACATACGCGCACGTAAAGGTTTTAATGGTTTCGTTTCTATAGCAATAATCAAAAGAGGCATTATTTGTGCAGTGACCACTGTATTTTTCTGTTTTGAGAAAGTGAACCTTTAAGATGCTGTGGTAATTGCTTGCATAGCTCAAAATGAAGAGTGTCTTTGAATGTGAATGACAGTACATTCTCCTTGGTATAATAATATCAAAAGAAAAGAGCTGCTCAAATGCACTACTATTCAAATGACACTGTCTGGCCTTTTTATCTGAAAAAATAACCTTAAATTACTGTGGACTACAGATTCACAATTGGAAGGTTAGTTGTTCATGAGACAACTTAAAATTGAAGAAAAATAAACCCTCCACTTCTGTCGAAAGCCCAGAGGCTTTATGAAGCGATAAAGGAAGACCACAGAAAGGAATGCCAACAGGTCATGAGAGCAAGCGGGATTATCTTTTGGGATGTGCTCTTTAAACTGTGATAATGTCTAACTTTTCACAAGCAGGTGTGATGTTTAACACCTCTTTTCATGCAAATTCTGGCCCTGGGTCGCCCACAGACACATGGTACTAATAGATTTCAGCAGGCTGTAAGAAACAACATCATGAAGAGGAAAAAAACAAGCTAAATTATGCAGCTGCTAATGCCAACACATTTTGGAATGGAAATGGTTTTATTTGCACATAGCTTTTTTTGCTTGCCTCTCCCTGCTCTGCAAACTGACATTCCATTATCAAGGATCTAAAAGTTTATGCCAAAGAAAAAGTATTGACCTTCAAGGTAATGCTATTAAAAATGTAATTTGATTCAAATGAATGGAGTTGAAAAGAATCTCTGCATAAAGTTCAATACTGTCTTAATTAACAGTGCATTAATGTGAAGAAGCAGAAGGTCAGAGACATTAAAGTACTTGCAGGAAAAGACTGACCAGAAGTCACAAATCCTTAAAACACTAAATTATTTTAAAACTCTGATTTTATGCAAAAGTCAGATACTTTATGTACCAATCTACTTCAGTAAACAGAAGCAAAATCAACCACTCCAAGTCATGTCAAATCATGCAACTATAAACCATGATCTAGTCTATCTTTTTTGACTGGTACTGCCAGCAATAATCTCTCCTTTTTTCTCCCTTCTATAGGATTTTGATGGTGCAGTCAGCATTGTACTGGGTGCAATGTTAAGATTACCATTAGAAGAAATTGGGAAAAACATATTCTGTCAAAAAAAACAGGACTAAGCAGACTGAGGTTTTGAGGATATAAGTAATTTGGTTTTTACTTTTTTAAGGAAACAAGGTAAACCAGAACTGAGGGGAAAAAACAAACACATTATATTATTCTATTCTGTAAAATAGTATTTATTTAGGGGAAAAAAATAAAACAACGCCCTCCCCTTATGCATGTATCATATTTTTTGTTCCTGGAAACTGTTTTTTTCTTTTCTTTTTTTTTTTTTTTTCCACACAGAATTTTCTTTTTTTCATCTTATCTTAGTTAAAATTTGTATGGTTTAAACACAGATTGAATAATTTGGTCTTCTCAACTGTATTCCCTCCTATTTCTCTTTCATTCTGCTATTGCCATAATACAGCAGTTTGAAGCTAAAGCTGTATCTTAGTCAAAATCTACCTTTCTGAATGGCATGCTGATTTGACTTGAATACATGGGGCAAACTGTCTATGACTTCCTTTTGATTATGTGTTCCAGTGATTGATAACTAATGGTGTAAATTTATGTTTAATTTTGGACTTGAACTTGTCTGGATTTTTGTTCTAGCCATTCATATTTGTTATATTGTTGTCCATTTTCAGTCCACAAGAACATTTAGGCACTTAAACATATAACTATGTCTTTACAATGACCTAAATCATATCCAGTTCTTTTAGATGGCCATTCTAGGGATTTTTGTCTAATCCTCAAGCCATGCTGCTCCAAAGACACTAAAAACTTAAGAAAGTCACTCGTGTTCTCCTGCCCTGTGTTACTGAACTGCATCTGAAGCTTACTAGCTTTTTAAACTTATTCTGTGTATTAGAACTAACTATGTAATGTTATAGTCACAAGCAACCTTTTCCACACACTTTGATCATCTTTGTATTACCACAAGACTGAAAGCAGTTGCAATCTAGAACTCTTCTCATTCCTATGTGTGTCAGCTATTTCCTAGCTTGATTCAGGCTTTCAGAAAAATAATGAGCAGCATTTACTACCCAGATTTCTGTACAAGAGCCCTAACAATAGAAGGTTTAGTTATATAAAACAATTGTTTTCTGTCCATTTTCAACTTTGAAGACAAGAATATACTTTAACTTCTTGTCATGCATTTCTGAATAGCTCAGTTCAGAACAGTCCAAAATCTGTCACGCTGGAACCTGTGCAAAATCACCTGTAAAACAAGTGTACCAGAACCATACACAGTATTCCATCAAATTTGTATGTAAATCAAGTCACCTCCTTGTGCTTACTCATTTAAAGATCCAAAGATTACACTAGCTTGTTTTTGTCACAAAAGTACACTGGGTAGTTATGTTGAATTATTTGTCCATGATCTTTAAAATCTACACAGACTCATTGGTGTAGAATACATTTTTTTCTATGCACAAGCTGCATCAGCATTTGGCTGTATTAACTTTTTTTTTTTTCTTTCTTTCTAATAGCTCCCAATTTACAAAGTGAAAGAGAAAATGCCACCTTGGTATCAACAGGAAGGAAGAACATCTCCACATCAAGTCATATTCTTCTGTTGGGTCACAAGACAGAGGGAATGATCCCTGGAAATCACTGTCCTCCTTCCCATGTATCTCTTTTTGTAAAGATTCATCCTGCCATAGCTCTGGTTTAAATTTTGTAGTAGAATCTAGTTGAATTTAGTCAACAAGCAAGACTGAACTAAGAATGTAAACTACAAATGTGTTTAGTTCCATGCTTTGCCTTTTCTAAGACAAAGGGGAGCTAACAGCAGGATCAGGACTCCAAATTACTGGCAATTTGGTTTTTATTCTGCTCTGGCAGCAGCTGTAATTCTGTGTTTTTTCATCTTGAGTGTTTGTGACCATGCTACAATCAAATCCTAGATTGTTAATAAAAATATCTATTCATAAATGCACACCTTCAGTATTGTTAAATTGCCAATAGGTGTTTTAGATTTCTGTTTAGAATTTCACATGGAATTTATAGAAATAGCACATTCACAGGAGACAAAAGCACTATTGGTGCATAAAGCTGTAATGTTTCTAGTGAAATAAGTGTCTGTGAGTCACAGCTGATAAAGGTGCTAAAAAGCAGAATTGCTGAAAGTTACAGAAAAAGCTGCAAGCACTGTGATACCTATTGTGGTTTGTGTTTGTTTTGTTTTTTTTTTTTTCTTAGAACTGAAAATGTGGAGAAGAATCTTTTTTAGACCCCAAAGATCTGCTATGCATCCCCTTTTCACTCCTCAGCTCTGCAGAAAATAAAGGTATATTTTACTCTGCAAACAATCTGCGATCAGCAGACTTCTCTGTTAATACCTCTTGTCAGCACCCAAAATGACAGTCAGTCAAAGTGGAAGAGGGGTAGATGGGAAGTGAGGGCAGGAGACAGAAAATGCAACTAATTTATTGTTCCAAGGATGTCAGATGGTCTCACAGTATTTAACAGTAAATCTGGTTTTGATAGCATGTTATTTCTTAAAGGAAATTTTCCAGGGAATTAAAATGTCTTCTTGCTTCCTGCTAAGTAAAGATATTAATTTAGTCAGGCTTCCATTATTTAAATATAATCTCCCTTTTTCTCCTTCACCTGTTCCATGTGAGATTTATTGGACTTCATGAGTGACTGGCAATACATGAACAACTGATGCATTCTACAGGATAGGCTCCTGGTGCTTCATGTCCCAGGTTTAAAGATGGTACTAAACCTCCACACACACTAGATAACCACCAAATTAAAGTTTTGACTAAAATGAAGTCCCCTGACACTGCAGTAGAAAAGTTAAATATAAATTATTTAGATATTTATAATTAAATCTGTTAAGTCAAGCTTTGTTTTGACTACAAATTACATAGCTAATATATTTAATAAATATAATCTTATTTGCAATTTTTTTGGCATTACTTAAAATCCTCTGGAATATTTAATTACATGTGTAATTATATGCAGGACTAATTAGCAATGGCCAGTGGTGACTTAAGGCATGTTTTCAAAAGTTGCATGTACCCATAACTGAGGCCAAATTTTCAAAAGAGCTGTGTTCTGGTGTAGATCATAGAATCATAGAATGGTCAGGGTTGAAAGGGACCTTGAACATCATTTAGTCCCAACCCCCCTGCCATGAGCAGGGACACCTTCCACTAGACCAGGTTGCTCAAAGCCCCATCCAGCCTGGCCTTAAACACTTCCAGGGAGGGGCATCCACAGCTTCTCTGGGCAACCTGTTCCAGTGTCTCACTACCCTCACAGAAAAGAATACCTTCCTAATATCTAATCTAAACCTACCCTGTTCCAGTTTGAAGCCATTACCTCTTGTTGTATCACTACCTGCCTTTGTCAAAAGTCCCTCCCCAGCTTCTTTGTAGGCTTCTTCAGGTACTGGAAGGCCGCTATAAGATCTCCCCAGAGCCTTCTCTTTTCCAAGCTGAACAGACCCAACTCTTTCAGCCTGTCCTGATAGGAGAGGTGCTCCAGCCCTCTGATCATCATCATGGCCCTCCTTTGGACTCATTCTAACAGGTCCATGTCTTTCTTGTGTTGGGGGCTTCAGAACTGGACACAGGACTCCAGGTGGGGCCTTACAAGAGCAGAGTACAGGGGGAGGATAATCTCCCTCCACCTGCTGGCCACACTTCTCTTAATGCAGCCCTGGATACAATTAGATGTGGGTAAACTGTGGCAACAGCAAAAGGAAGGTAATGGACAGAAGAGGGCAACAAGAAAAGAGGAAAAAGAGGAAGAAAGCATATCAGATTCACACAGAAGGTTTTACAAAATAAACAACATAGTTTTTTATGAAAGAATTCTAAAAAAATATTTTACAGCAATATGGTTTAAAATCTTTGTTTAAAGCACAAGTCGAATTACAGTAAGGGAAGCTGAATGTACTTCTTTATTCTCAACTCACGAACATAAAATATCAGACTTCAAATATTTTAAAATTAGCAAGGACAATTGAAATATATATAAATACAAATATATATATGTGCAGAGGTGGATAAAAAATTTAACATGCATATTTAACACTGAATCTTACTCATCCTAGCTCTCAGATTCAATGCATGCCCACAAACTCAGTTTATTTATCAGCGCAAAAACTGTATATGAAGAAAGAACACTGTATTTTTGTGACTGAATGTAGTAACTATATTTTGAGTCCTTGAAATCATCATATTGAAGACAGAGAAAGTGAATTAAGCTCTCAGTAGAAGAAGTTTTAAAAATGTTAAGAAACATATTTAAAGCATCTGCAGAATGGTTCCTGAAAATATTTGGGAAAAATTTTTAAGATCTTGAAGTACTCTTTGTCTCAGTTTGAAAGCTCAACTAAAAGAAAAAATATTTATTTAAAGATTATACCAGTCAAATTGAAACTCATTTGACAATCAAATATTTAACGTAATTATTACTAACTCCACTTATTGTTTTTCATGCTAGTATTAGAACTAATTCTTAAAGATTTTAAAGTAATATTAGAATATAATCCTTACATTGATACACTATTTAACTAATAATTGTAGGATTGAGTATCTGGAACAAAACATAAGACTGGTCCTCATAATTTCACATACTACATTGGAATTTGCTAGTATGTTTTCTTACTAAACAATTATTAGTAGTATAAAAGATTTCAGTCTTGTTTATAGAATATTAGTCATTACTTTCAATAAATTTCGACCTACCTATTCCAGTCAAGTCTTTAATCCAAGGTGTAAAAGGAAAAGAAGAACCCGGCTGAGCATTGCTCCTTCGGAGATGCAACTTTAAAACATCTTAGAATATTATTTCTCTTAAAAATCTGTTTGTGGAGAAATGGTAGTGGGTGATCAAGAAACAATATTTGCCAAGTTAGCCCAGGAAATCTGTTAGAATTAGTGATTAAAATGAGCTGTATAGTAATAGTCAACATAGTGATGAAGACTCTTCCAAAATACTAAGAAAATGATTGCATATCCTTCTATACAATAATCTGCATTTTAACTGAATTAAGTCACCTTATAAGAGATATCTGGTTTATTCATGGATAGCCTGGTTTACTCAGGCTCATTACTGTGTCCAGCATTACCACTGATTTCAACACAATGCAGAGTCCCAGAGAAACATTAGGAAATTATCCTAACATTGTCCAATACAAAGAGGCAAACTGATATTTGTTTGGGTTTGTGCTACTAGAGTATAGTGCAGAACAGTGAAATTGCTGTAATATTGGCAGAGTGAGAGAAAAATGTTCACTACTTGGGTTGGTCAATAATGTAACAGAGGGACGTGGCAACTAGCATCTCAGTGTATTTCATCTGTCAGGCATTCAAAGTGACCAATATTAAAGAAGAAGTAGGGTACGGGAGTATCACCAGTTACTCTGCAAAGAGAGTGAAGAGATCTGAAACTTAGTGCTGAAAGGAAGATACCAGTTTCCTGTGGATATACATTAAATTCATGCTTTTTGTCTGGTGGCTTCTATACGCTGGAACTTTATACATTGAAATGAGACTGAAAAAAAAAAAATGATCTGGCTGAATTTTCCACTATTATTCACTAATTTTAGTCATGTTAGGTGGGAATAAATTTGTCTAACTTTATATTTCTACAACATAGACATCTAACCTGGCTAGGCTCAGTGGAACGAAAAAGAAGTGAAAATTATGGGGCACAGTATGTGTTTTAGAGTTTAAGATGAGATGAATGATACACAGAAAGTGCTTGTTTTTCTCCAACTATTACAAAAGGGTGAGAGCTCAGATGTAGACCCCTATGTTGTAGACATGCATTTGGTTAGATGAATTCCACTCTCTGTGTTTTACAAGGAAGGGGAAGACAACAGCAAAACCCTCCTCTCTTTTTTCATTGATGAGCGTGTATGAGGCACTATATAATTAAGGTCGTTTCATTCTTTTGACTTACAGCCAAACCCAGTCTACTCTCTCACTCTCCCCTACCCTGCTCAAGGGAGTAGGGGAGAGAATTAGAAGGAAAAGGGCAAGGAGACTCACAGGCTGAGATAAAAACAATTTACTAATTAAAATAAAATTATAACGATAATAACAGTAATAACAGAATGTACAAATGAGTGATACACAGAGCAGTTGCTCACCACCTGCCAACCAATGCCCAGCCTATGCCAGCCAGCAATCCCGGAGCAGAGATAATCCCAAAACTGAAACCCTGGAAGAGCAAGCCCAAGTGATCCCCGAGAGAATACCCCCCATCTTCCAGTCAACTCTGGTTAATATACCGAACGTGATGTTATATGATATTGAATTCCTTGCTGGCATACCCAAATGACAATTTGGGGTTTTGCAATACACTACACTTCTCCCTCCCAGTTCTAATGCAGCTATGAACCAGCCAAACAGGATGACCTTCTGCTCCAGAAGCAACTAATAACATTAGTACTTTATCAACATTCTTCTCATAACAAATCCAATACTCATTCTCATAGCAAAACCCAAAACACAGCTACTCTAGCTACTAAGAAAAAAAATTAACTCTATCATAGCAAAACCGGGACACACTTCCACTAGTATATTGAAGAGGAAGATATTTTTGAAAGTAGGCTTCTCTGGCCATGTTTTTCTTCTATAGAGAATTGCACAAGAAGGCTTTTGGCCACATAGCCATCTGGTACAGGTGGGAAGAACACCTCTTTTTTTTTTAATGGCATGGAATCCCAGGCCATTGACAGTATTATTCAGCCTCCTGAGTGCTTCTCTGTTGAAAATGGCAAAGCATTACAGTCCTCTCTCCAGTCTTCTGATTTACTGTTTGTCTGTTGACACAACTGTCTGCAATGTTAGCATAAGGATTATGTCAGATCAATTTTCTGTGTATTCTGTGTTCTGGATCATATCGTTTAAACACCTAGTCAGCCTGCTCAGGTATTTGCAGTCCAGGTCAGAAATTGAGCATTCTGAGTGTCTTAGGTACAATAGAAATCATTCAAGGTCATTAGCTAAAAAGATACAACTTCTGGTTTTTGAAAGTTCCTCAACTCCAACTTTCCATAAGAGTATTTTGGGGAAGTAGCAGTACATGTGTGTTCCATCCTTGCAGTTTGTAGGACTCTGATATTGTCTTATGTCAAAAATAAAGTAAAGAAGAGGGGGAGTTTAGATGTCTAGACCCCAGGCAAGCCAGGATAGCACAGGGGGCTTCACACGCCGACAGTCTTGCATGCTCCCATTGGTCACCTCTACCAGGACTGGGCGTAAAGGCAGCTTAGGACTGCTTGTTTTGACAACAAGCTGTGTAAAAGGAATGTCTTGAAGACATGTATAAAATAAATTTCTCAGGGAGTTGTTCTAGGTCCTGCCTTATTCATATCAAAGGCAAGGCAACAGAGCACCAGAATTTGACTTGCTACTTTTAAAGCACCTATAAATAAAAGCTAAGTACCATAACTTTTTTTGTTGCAAACTGGTTACTGTCTTTGAATCATCTATGTTTCTATCAATTTCAAGTAATGTTGCCAACACACAGTATTTCATGAAGTGTTCTGAGTTAATTAAAAGTGATGGGAAAGAAAGATTTTTTCCTCTGATAATGTCATTCTCTCTTTCAGCCAAGAAAACTCTAAATGCTTGACCATGTTTTTCAACCTCCTACAACCTGCCACTCAGCTTGAAAGAAATCCCAACAATCACTCAAGATTCTTGGACACATGGTGTCTCTGTAATTTAATTTGATCTTTATAAAAGCCAAATCATTAAAGTTTTTTTTTTCTTTTCCTGTAAAAAATAGCCCCAAAGAAGTGTACTATTTGTTGGAATGATACACCAATATCGTCAGGTTATCAACAACTTAAACACTGGAGACAAAATGATGTCTGGTGGATCGGGTTAGAAGATTTACAGCTTACTCTTCTCATTTAAAACAAGCTTGACTCTATTTTTTTTTCCTTTATTTGAGTACATTACAATTTATTTGCTTTGCAAATATGTTTGTCAGTGTTTTAGGACTGGATGTTTTCTTCCTCATAAATGGAGCAAGAACATAATGTTCCCTTTGCCTTGAGAACAAAGTCTGCAGTTGATATCTTCTTCATTCAAGGGATTGTGATTTAACCTGGATCCCACTGACATACTGGATTTCATTCCAACTACAAATATTCCTCATGAACTATCTGTGAAATTCCACATGTAGATGCTTTTAAAACAAAAGCATATATCACTACCATGTCTTAGTAATACTATAAACACAAATATTGTGGGTTCACTCATTTTGACTTATTATACTACTTTTCATTTATGATCTTAATTTTCTTGGTGCAGCACTCATTTAAATCATTAGGTAGCCCTAGTGTGATAGAAGAGTTCATGGGTTTTGAAAGATTTGTTAGTTAGTTTAAAATCACACCCCAAAGTGGGATTCTTCTGGATGGCTGATTTCACAACATTTCAACTTGCAATATATATTAAAAAAATCACTCAAAGACAATGCTATGACTGTCCCCAATTAATCTTCAAATCTTTCATTGAGGTTGAACTAAACGACAAAGTCACTTGCTTGCTATGTCATTGTGATATCACAAGACAGTTTTAATCTCAAAAGTGAAGTTTATGTACAAAACCAGCAACTGGGCCATGATTTTAGAACTTGATTCCATGATAGATCAGAATGTCCTTGAACTTCACAAGCACTGTTAAAAGTTTAATCCATTTTTTATCCTTACTTCATAGTAATAATGTCATAAAAAACATTCTATAAATCACTTTTCTGAGAATAAAGGATGTAGGAAAAGCTGCAGAGATTTTCTTGTATGTATTCAATATGCAAAGTACTATATGATATGATGCAATGTGATATGATATGATGATATGATACGATGTGATACAATACATTGTGTTAAAAGTTTTGGCTTGAGAAATTTGAATATTGGACAGCAGAAAATGGATTATGTAATTAAACTGAATGTGGTGAATGTTAAAGTAAAAAAGCAAGGCAGTGTCTCTGAAGAAATTCTGTAACATCCCTCAGTTCTTCAGGGGAGCTAAGGAGGAGACCTGGAGAATTTACACACTGTTTTAATCATTCTACCTGGCCTCTGTTCTTGGTGCTAAGCTGTTTCATAAGAAATATGTATACATGTAGACAGAGGTCCTTGTAAAAGCAGATTGCCTCCATGTTGTTCTAAATCATCTCTGTTTGGGGCTTGGTATCATAACAGGGTAAAATAAAAGAACTGCAGGATTAAAACAAACAAGCAAACAAACAAAAAAAAAAAACCCCAAAAATACCAACCAAATATGCCATTCACTGTTTTTCTGATAAGATAGAGATGTACATCGCCTTTGCAATGCACTACCATCTAACAGTATAAATTGTTTTAGGAAGGTTTGTTTTGTTTTGCAAGGATAGCATCTCCAGATAGATCTGTCTTCAGTAGATTCCATTTGTCATATTGCATCTGCATGTTTACTGAAAGTGCTTTGCACTCGTGCTCTGAAACTTTTCCATGTAATCACTTATCAGTATGAAAGATTTATTTAGCATCACAAGAAAATCATGAGTTATTGTGCTGAAAAACAGTAAGAAGGCTGTTGTCTGTCTTCCTGAAGCCAAAGGACAGATCCTACAAAAGCCAATTCTTTCCCTGAAAGAAATATTCATTCATGAAACCAGGAATATTATGAAATGTATCATTTTTGATTTGCAGAAGAAGCTTGTTTCAGGTACAGGAGATGTCTTGATCTGGTATCTTGAAGATTCACCCTTGGGAAGATAGGTGGGAAGTCCCAGATGGAAGGCTGAATGAGGCCAGCAGGCAGGAGCTCAGTAGCCAGGTGTGAGAGCCAGTGGTGGGTGCAGTGGTACAGGACAGAAGTGTATGAAGCTTGACAAAGAGGCAGATGTATCTTCTCAGAGAACTTCCCCAGCTTGGCATCTGTGGCCAGTACTCTTTGATCAGGAAGGAAAAAGGAATACTGTTTTATGACAGGCTAGGGTTTTTTGTGTGACTCACTCTTTTAGATCCATCAAGGGAATTCCTTGTGCAAGGGTCAAGGAGCCAGCTGATGCTGCTAGTCAGATAGAGCTCTGAGAAGGATTGTTGATGAAACTTTGCTGTGTCTCAAAACCTCTGGGAAAAGTAGATTCAGCCAGCAGAAGAAGAATGGACTGAGAACTGTGGAGGATTTAAGGGAGCAGTGGCTCTATTGTCATGTAATGCTGAATTGCCAGAATAAAACTTGATTTTCATCATATTTTACAATGCACTGATTGTATGGGATCTATCAGTGCAACAATAAGTTATGCCTTCACCATGATTATAGCACATCTTGTATAAGTGACTAAATGAGAAGTTAAAATTGCTGTGGCATAGGGATTTATATTACAATAGACATTTTTGCATAATGCTATGGTTGATGCTTCAGCTTTCTCTGACATCTGCGTCTTTAGAACAACCTGTCAAAGGACTCTGAATTAATACTGTCACTCGGGGAGGATGGCATTGACAAGATGGGAGCAAAAGCAATGCAAAAATAGACAAGTCCTAAAGCAGGCAAAAGGACAATGGAAAAATGAATTAGTGCCATTAAAATTTAGGATTTTATATGTACCAGAGTAGTGTAGAAAAAGGAGAACATTTAGAATTGAAATTTGGATTTTCAGTGTCATAGTACTCACACATTCCTCCTCTCAGGAATGCATTTGCTTTGATTGTTACTGTTTGTTTTCTAACCAGCAAGGCATTTAAACACTTAAAATTCATGAGTTTAAAGGCAATCCTTCCCTAGTAGAAAAGACAGATTTCTGCTCTGCTCCATATAGATGGAAGGACAGTTTGGGATACCAAAATTAGTGAATGTTTATCACATTCCCCGAGCTATATCTAAACTCCTCGCTATTGAGTTATTAATGTTATAGTGAACTTTTAGATGCAATTAAGGAGATGAGAAATGTGTCAGTATTATTAGTGTAGCATCTTGCAATACAGGTATGCTTGCAGCTAGGGAGGACAGCTACCAAGCCAAAAAAATATAAATGATGCCTGAAGGAAAATGAGTGTGATTTCATTCTTTTCTCACTCTCTCCTTGTGAAAAAGAATGTGATACTTCTGGGTTAACAGTCTACTGTTTGAGCCCTAGGGGGAGAGGAGAGGAGAGGAGAGGAGAGAAGAGGAGAGGAGAGGAGAGGAGAGGAGAGGAGAGGAGAGGAGAGGAGAGGAGAGGAGAGGAGAGGAGAGGAGAGGAGAGGAGAGGAGAGGAGAGGAGAGGAGAGGAGAGGAGAGGAGAGGAGAGGAGAGGAGAGGAGAGGAGAGGAGAGGAGAGGAGAGGAGAGGAGAGGAGAGGAGAGGAGAGGAGAGGAGAGGAGAGGAGAGGAGAGGAGAGGAGAAGGGGAAAAGGAAAGGGAAAGGGAAAGGAAAGGGGAAAGGGGAAGGGGAAGGGGGAAACAGGGGAAGGGGAAGGGGGAAGGGAGAAAGGGGAAGGCAGAAGGGGAAGGGGGAAAGGGGAAGGCGAAAAGGGGAAGGAAAGAATTGTTCTTATAGCACAGTGGTTAATCGAGTGAGATATTGAACCACTATATTTGGCTCCATACTCACCATGTGAACATTTCCTCACTTCTTATGACCGGTGATTGTATCCAGCAGAATATTGTTTTATACCTTTAGGGGGGTGCTTCAGGTGCCTACATATAGGTGTCTTGTGCCATTGGAGTTGCCTGAGAGATACCCTCAATAGCTGTATAGGTGGCTGACAGATGCCAGGTAGGAATGGGGGACACACATAACTTTCTAATGTGGAAGCAGGTTCTGGAATAGGTCCCGTGGTGTCCTGTCCCTGGGGAGCAAGTACTAAACACCAGCTGTTTAGTGTTGTTTACAATAGACACCTCCCCATCTGGAGCTTCTGCAGTTTTAAAATGATTAAATATTCATTGATCTAGAAAGTAAGAAACAGAGATACTTCCAGATTAGCTCCTGGGGACTCACCCGAGAGACAGGATTTGTGGATTTCAGGCACTGCTGGATGCAGATTCACCAGAAAGGAAGCATTAAAAGGCTGGGGAGACAAGCAGCACAGTGTCTGCTTTCCTACAACAGAGAGCAAACCTGAGCTCCTGACATACTGGAGGATGGTCACAGACATGATGTAACAGCTGTTGTCCCCTTCCCACACCAGAAATAGCCACCAAATTGAGCTTGCATTTACTGATAGTTAAAGACCTGGCCAAACTGCAACAAACTTGGTTTTCACAAAAATAGAGCACTACCTCTGCTAATCAACCCTTTTAAATTTCTGTCTTGGGGTGTTAAAAATAAGAAAGGAAAAAAAAGAAAGCCTAAATGCATGTGGCTTTATGAAAAACAGAAAATAACAGAGTATATAATATCTGCAGAGCTTTATTTTTAGGATAAATATATATACTTTTTTTTTTGTTTTAACTCCCTTTTGCCCATTCTTGGAAGTGAGTTGATCATACACAGCTTTGACGTCAGCCAAATATGCTAAGCAACAGAAAACAGACCTTGTTTTCAGCTTTTGCAGATGTACAGAGACATTTGTCAGACCTCTTCCTTTGACTTTGTACTGAAATGAGAAGTACGTAAGTACAATGAGTACAAGCCATACAGCTAGCAGCGGTCACTTGAGCATAGCAGATCAGCTACTTCAAAGCCTCATAACATGTATTTCCTCCCGAAAGTCATCTATTGACAATAGCAATAGCTGGCAGGATCCGACTGTTCAGAATGACTGGCACCTCACCAAGAAATGGAAAGTCTGTTTAGAGTGGATTTGAGTGTATTGTAACTGAAGTAGAATATATCATGCTTTAAAGTCAAGGACAACTGTCAGTTCTGCAGAGGGGCTAGATGAGGCAAGGACGACAACACAATCACTCAAAATTGTAAACATTCACAGCTAATAAGAAAAGAGGCCCAGCAGCAATGAAACGTGAGATTAGCCAGACAGCAATTATCCTCGTAATAATACGGTATATATTTCTTCTTTACTGCTCTTGTGTGGATTACAAATGGATTCTAAAGCAGAGCTGGATAAGCCTGGGAATATTGTACTTCCATTCAGTTTAGGAGCCAGCAGGAAAATCTACATAGACTTCAAGTCTCACTGAGGCCCTTGCTCAGCCTTATAGACAGGAAACAATAGTAACAAAACATTAAAGGCTTAGGAAGGAAGAAATAAAACCTGAAAAAAAAAATGCTGGATTTTCCCTGACGAGCTCACTTATTATGTGGACAAGATCCTACATTTCTGTGTTCTCATTTAAATGGCCTAACAGTCCACTTCTCCATTCTCTTTTACTGTATCTATATAATTACTCAAAAAACCTGAAAGCTGAGGACTCATTTTGTCCAACAGAATATTTACCAGAAAGAACAGTTCAACATAAAAAAAGGAAAAAGCTGTAATTCTTTTTTTGTGTGTCCATGTGATATTCACCTAAAATATTTTATTTCTCTCTGAAACTTCGTTTAATGTTGGAGCAAAGGGCTGTCCAGTATAGTCTGCAGTTACTGTCTTCCCTTCATCTTTTCCTTTGTTTTGTCCTCAAAGTACTCTAATGGTCACTGCTATCCAGCCACCACATCAATTTATTTTCATCCTGCCTGTCTTTACTGGTGAAGAAGCTTTTCCTTTCTCATTTAGTTTGTCTGTTGCCAGAGAACAATTTATCTGCCCTCTAAGATGGGGAGAAAAAAAAAAAAATAAGAATTTCATCAATCGAATTTGGAAAATCTGAAAAGACATTTTGTTAAAATGTATAAAGGTAAAAATGTTTAGTTTGGGAAATTCTAATCCCAGTATTGATCAGTCAAAATATTTTGTTCTAAAAGTCATCATTCTTGCACTGCAAAACACACCATTTTTATCTGAATAAAATTATGAATCTAAGCAATACTTTATTTATTTATTTATTTATTTTCTCCTGCCTGTAAGCTTTGGAGTTTAAATACAATGGAATTTTGAACAGGTTTGCATTTGGCTGCAAATATTTCAACAATTTTCCAGTAGCATAGTTGGTAGAAATTACAGCACCTAAATCTGTAAACAATGAAAAGTGCTGAAAATACACAACAAAATGTGCAAAAGTCAACAGATGCAGAATGCAGATGGTGAACAATTGGCACATTGCCCAACACCTTGTATCTATAATTGAGAAGCTATTTTGTCTTTATTTCCTTCTATTCCTCTTAACAATATTGTTCTTTCAGCTTTGTAAGTTATGTGTAACTGAATGGGCAACAAGGTCCCTCACAGGTGAGCGCTCAGCTGCTTCCCTGGGGCTCCCCGGGAGCTGGTGCCTGCCTGGAGCCATGCGGTGGCTGCCTACAGCTCCGGGTGTTGCTCTGGGATGTCCCACCGGGGCCAAGACACTGCCATAGCCTCTAGGTCAGTTCTTCTTCCATCGCTGCATTTCACAGTTTAGCGTATCAGGACAACCTACTGCAATTTTCAGTTTTGCGTCAATACACCAGCCTACAGGGGACGGTAACTGAGGACTCTGAGAGTTGGGTACTAACTGTTGGAACAGAAGAGATAACCACGCACAGAGCTGAACCCAAGAGAGAACACATCTCTCTTCTTTTACTTAAGTATAAGTGATTAATACTTTTCAGCACTTTAGAGAGCTTGTACCTTGCCACTCTGACACAGACTAAAAATTGGTTAATTTGTCAGCATTTATTAAATCCATCAGGAGGCACCTGGCTGGAAAGCTTAATAGCAATGAGGCCCACTGAGGGCTTTGAGTTTCTTCTCTTTGAGAAGAGAGAAGAATAATATGCTGTCTCTCGTGAAGTCTTTCTAAGAGAAACTACACAACCATGAGAGTCAGATTAGCTTAAATTGTGTATCCCAGCTGTGTGACACCTACCTCCAGACTTTAACGTTGGTTATCAAAAATGTTTCTCTTTTGCTTTCAGAATAATAACAATAATCATATTCATAATGTAGAAAACCAGTTTTGAAGTCCTTTACTTTCCTCATTAAAGAAAAAATGCACATTTTGGGAGTTAAAACTGTGAGAGAAAAAACATTTCACATTTTATAAGCTAAAAAAAAGGAATAAAAATGAGGAAATCACCAAAGGACCTTCAGAAGGATAATACCCCTACCACTCAGATGAGCATTTGGGACTCAGATTTCTATATTCTGCAGCCAGATCACTCCAGTCCTCACTGTTTGCCTTTCTTTCGTACTGTTGGTTAGTGAATTATTAAATGTTGAATGAATTCAGGTGTTCTCTGCCTGCCTCTACTTTCTTTTCCATCTTGATAAACAGGCTCATAAGTTCCAAAATTTGTTTTTCTGTGACTCAAAAGCAGAGATTGTAGAGGAAAAAGAAATTAGCTTCATAAAGTAATCTCTGAAATCTAATTGCCAGTGTCACTTATAATAAAAATGTCCCCATTACTGCCCAAAACCAGAATGGGGAAGAGGCTCGTAAGCAATTGAATTATATTGACATAAGAAACCACTGAAAGCACAAACTAATTAGCTTAGTGGTATTGCTGTAATGTATTACAGTGCTATCCCATAATTTAGACAATTTTGGGTCTTTAAGAGATACTTGAACATTTTCTGGTTTGTTTCTTGTAGATCTGAAGTCAATGGGATAACCACTGACTTACTGAAAACAGCATTTTGCCAATGCTGATGCTTTTGAAAATCTCATCTTTAAAGCACTGTGAAAGTAATTGGGTAAGCATGTTAGCATGGACTGGGGAAGGAAAACCAAATTGCTTTTTAACACTGCCTAATGGACTGTAATGGACTAGATTTAATTGCAATCTCTAAGGAATTGCTGACCAGAACAAAAGGGACCATTTGGCTTTCAAGAAAACAGGTATTTACAGAAAAATAAATGTAAAATATCAAACCTGAAATAACATCTTTAACTCTTCATCAGTGTACTTAAGAAATCCTAAACTTCTACAAGAAAATGTTTGTTGCACAATGTCACCTTTCTACCAACATCCAGTGCAGAACAAGAATGAAACTTGTGATTTATGTGACATAAGGACATTGCTCTCTATATTTTCAGGTAGTAAAGCTGTTATGATCAGCAACTGCAACACCACAATGCCTGGAAATATGGTCAGAATGCATACTTTTGGTTTGCAGTTGGAATTGTAGCATCCTTGAAAGATTTCATAAAGTCTGGATATTCTTTTTTGTCAGGAGAAGCTAAGGGTCTTCTGGTAGTGTAAATTTTTCTATGATTTGGACCAAAGCAAAACAGGACCTCAAAATCACATTACCTTCCTTTTGTAATCAGAATTATAGCATTTAAACTTTTTAAATTATTATTGTTTTCTTAATTTGTTTGGATGGTTTTGTACAATGATTAGAAACAAGAAATGTTTTATTTAAACTGTTTTTATCTTCTCTAAAATCATTGCCAACTTGAGAACAAGATGATATACAAAATCCAAAATTCCTTTCTGAAAATGTTATGCTATGCCATTTACTAAATCAAGCACTTCCAGTTCTCATCAGCCTTAGAATAAAATATTCCGAGGTTAGGTCAAAACACAGCTATTCTGTTATGGATATGCCATTTTGTATAAAATTGTTATTCAACCAGTCCCTGGAATAAAGTTAACCTACCAGCCTTTGGCTTAAAAATAAAAAAAAAAACCCTCCCTTTTAACATTTTACCTTCCCTAATATATACAATATAAATATGGGGTTTTTTGTTGAAAAGTGGTCCTGTTTAACTAAACTAGCAAATAACCAGAGGAACAAGAAACACACTAACTCTTTCCCCCCGGACCTCCTACTGCCTTTCCAGTCTTACTTGTTCTTGGCAATTCTGCAATTGCTAAGCTTTAAGTCAAATATGTACAACATGTAGCCCCTTCTATCTCATGTCTTGCTCCAGCATACCCTCAGTTTACTTTTCATCTTTTCATTTTCTGAAAATATTATACTTCAGATTTTTGGAAGTGAAATAAGGGAAATAAAGATTCAATAAGAAAGAATGCCATAGCTTCCTATAGTAGCTAGCTAGTCTCTATTGCTTGTTTATTTCTTTATTTCTCCACTGTGCAATCTTAAACTTTTTGTATTTTGTGAGGCTGGATGACAGGAAGGTGAATGCATTAATACTTTCTCGAGCTTCCCATTTTAAAACAACAACAAACAGTATCTTTGATTATTTTGTACCTTCACTGTGGCTATTTCCAGTAGAATAATTTTTAACTGGTATCAACAAATCCTGACCGTCATAGGCTACCCATACTGCACAATCCTGACACATTCCATCACTTTCCATGTCTTTGCTGCTTATTCCAGCAGGGACACAGATGAATTATTCTAGTCTGGGTGCAGAATTCTCTTTGAGCAGGTTCAAAGTGAGATTTTGATGCACTGAACAGCCTTACAGACTTCTACACTGGTCACTTTTGGAAAGCAATAATAACGCACAGTTTCTCCTGAATGAAATGTTTTCACATTATCTGTGCTTCAGCACTTCCATTAAATGCTCATATTCTTCCTGTACAGTCAAAGTTGTTTACTGGCTGTTCTCATCTAACAAATCTGTAAAAGTTTGTGCAAAGTTGTGCTTATCATGTAGGCTAATTTTTTTTTTTTTTCAGTGCATTAAGATGTCATATTACTCATGAACCTATGACATTTAAGTGTTCTTTCAGCACACTATCCACATAACACATTTTAATTGTGTCATATACATCCCTTTTTCTGTTCATATTTTGCCTATTTATTTGTTTAGTTATATGCAAATAGTTGTGTTACTGGCATATTATTGACACCAACAAAAGACACAATTTAGTTTATTTGTCTCATGTTTTGAAATGTGGCAAGCTCACTAATTATCATCCTTTTCTTCCATCTGTAAATTCAGTCAGTCTCATTGAAGTGGTCTACATGTTCTCACCTACACTGTAGAGAGACTGAATAAAAGCAAACTCAAATAAAAATGCTACTTCTCAAAATTATGTTAAGGTTTATTTGCCAGAACCTCAGAGAAAACAGTTAAACACTTTTAAATATAAATTTTTAAGATACAAACTGAGTCAGATCCTTTTTGTAGTTTGGTCTCTTTTCTGCATTTCTTTTTAAATGGTTAGTAGTTTGCAGTTGAGACCAAAATTCAGGGTGACAGTAGCAAAAAATATTATGTCATCATTTTGACAGGACATTTAATATCTCCCTTTATTAATCATCTTCCACCTTTGAAATACTTCACTGCATCTTTTTCTTCCATTATATGAGTTTTTTCAACAAATAAGGGACAGTGTTTGGTCATTCTTCCCATGGAATGGGGTAGAGGCAGTATTTTCATCTCATTGTAATGTGAAATGTGTAATGGAACTAGTGGAATCTATAAAAATATTCAATACAGAACACAAAAATCAAGTTGTTAAAAATAAGAGAACAAATCTCAAAAAGCTGCATACTCATACCAGCAACAGTATTTATTGAGGTAATACATTGCAAAATGCATTTTATTGAGAACAAGGCATTTAAAATGGAGTTACATATTGATTCAAAAAGAATCTTGTTCTAAATTGATCTGCCTTTAATTTTGAATTTCTTTCTCTGTATTCCCTTGATGTGTCAAAGAGACAAGCCCAGCAGTTCTTATTCTCTGCCCAACTTGTTAATATTTTTACTCCAAAAATTTCTATAGTTATAATTTCATAATCTCACTGAATAGATTTACAAGACTGCAGCATGAGTAAAGTTCCAATCCAGAAAATGTTTCCAGAAGCTCTCAGAGATTTTCTGCCTTGAATTTTTAGCCAGAATTTAAAGACAAAAATAACAGTCAGGTGATCTAGTTTAGGCTGTATCAAGACCATTAAATATCACCCAAGAATGAAGCTGTAGTACTAGATACTCTTTATAGACTGCAAAATCCTTTTTTGAATGTGGCCTCAATCATATTTTTTTTATCATATTTATGCTGGATTAGAAATCTAAAGTATAGTGACAGACATGACTCCTCTGGCAACTCCAAACCAAGTGATTCTGATGCATTTCACATAGCACTTTCGAAAGAACTTGGATGTCTTCAGGAAGTCTGTATAACTGGTAGCTCCACCACAGGATAGAAATGGCAATGGTGAACATGTGTGCTTAATGAATGAATACCTGGCTGTAGAACAACGTAGGAAAACCAACCAACCAACCAAAAAAAACCAAACCCAACAAACTCCCTGACAATGTGGCCCACATTCTTTCCTGGACCACAATCTGCATCCTCATTTGACCAGTTGACCCAGATGATGTTAAGTATAATGTCATCTCCTACTGTACAAGACTACAAGGTACACAAATCTTACCTGTGTGACTATTCGCCTTGAAGATGGTAGAATAAAACAAAGTAGAAAATGTTTACCTGGCTATATATTCTTGGGAAAAAATCCATCCTCCCACATGGAAGTATCTATCTGAAACCCTGAAAAAAGACTCTGGAAGAGATATGAGCTTGCTAAGGGAAGAGAGTTCCTTCCAAGTCCTATAAAAGAACACAAACATGTGGGGGACACCTCACAGACTCCATGGTCAGATGGAACAGATTTGTCTTTTAGTTTGACACAAATCACAGGAATTATCCCAGATTTAACTAAAGAATACATTTAAATAGGTTATTCTTATTTTAGTACTTTAGATTGTGGTAAACCTTGTCTGCTAACAAATTATTCTGTGCTTGCCTAAAAGACATGCCTCAAAACTAAAAGATATCAATGTTAGGTTTTGTTAAATTTTTACTTCCAGTGACAGAATCTGCTAAGTTCTAGTCAGTGAGTCTAGAAGTTTTACATCTAACAATTTTCAATTTTCTTCCTCATATACAGCCACAAACCTTATCAAATTTACCTTCTTGTTTGGTAAACTAAATCACTCACCATGTTTTCTGTGTCACATGGTGGGTGCTTTACACCTTCTGACACTTTTTGAAGCTGTATTTCTGTATTCTTCCTGAAGTATTAAAAATCAACACCAAAACCACATATATAGACTGCATACAATTCAGGACCTTTTGTTAGAATCAGCTGGCTTTAGCACCTGTGTGTACAGTAATTGCTCTGGTTTCCTCCTTTGTCTCTAGCAGCTTCCAGTAGGTCAGTATATAAAAGATTTATATGCTGTGTTTGCCCCTTTAGAAGTGCCTACCTGTTTTCATGTATTATGAACTAAACTCACTGTCTTAGGCTTGATCCCTGTCTTCTGGATGACTTGGATTTGATCAGATAACTTCTGTTTTCTCAATTCTATTTTGTCTTTCCCCTTTACATAAATGGAAAGATATTATTAGTCTTTTTTGTCATAGAAATATTCAAAGTGACCATGTTGAGTTGTCTAAGCTATTCTATGAATTCCTACTTTCCAAGAAAGACTGATCCTCTTGCTCTAACCCATGTTCTTGATTTCCCAGGACATTATCTTAGAGATCTGCGGATTAAAATGCTATTAAGATGGCTGAATTCTACTTGTGACTCAGACCATTTGAAAAATAAGAATATCATTTCTAGTTAGCAGCTCCTGGATTTTTCTGGAAATGTAACAGAAACTATTGCATGTTTGTCAAAGACACCACAAAGAAACATTTTTAACATACTTGGGATAAAACCTGTTTCCTGAGAACAATGTTTATATTATGAATTCCAATAGCCAGAGAGCTCCAAGGCTGACCAGTTCCTGCTTATTTATCAAGGAATCTGGGATAATTGTAATCTCTGGCAATTCTGAACAATAAGCATGGCAGGGTCACCTCAAAATTGTGGCCTTTAGACGCCTACACTGCAGCGTATTAGGAAGGTGGCAGGAACATGGACACAGTGCTGCACATGTCTTTTTTTGTTTACTTGCTAAAAGTAACTCCTGAAACATTCAGATTTTCTCACTTCTAAGCAGTAACTTCCCTTGCCTTAACATTTCTACTGAGCTCCACTGATGGCAGCCTCCTTAGAATTTGTCTCAGATAAAACCGGCTCACTGCACTGAGACGTACAATTAGCCTAGACAGAGACCTAACAAATGACTGTAATACTTCTATTGCTGTCATGTGGTCTAGGTAAACCATTAACTCCCCTTGAAATTTTACCTCTTTAGCCTTTTCAATGTAAAGAACAGTTTTGTGCTGGCAGAAAGCTGATCTACATGCCCACATAGGTCTTTTCCAGCTCTTGTATACCAGCCTGATGTCTTTGCAGTAGCTTGTGGGTAGCTGTAAGATCTGTTTAACAGTTATGATTCATCTTTAGCCTTTCTTAATACCAAGTAGTGAACAATCTGCACTTCAGTGAATAATATACTTTATTCAGTTTTATTCAGCCACTGTGATGTAAGTGCCTGATAAAAGATCACCTCTCCTTGATAGTGTTTGACATTTCAGTTTTACTAGGGTTCACCCCACAAGAAAAAAGTAATTCAAAGAACGAATTTCTCAGTGCAGAGAGAGAAGTCCTAGAGGGGAAACCACTTGTCTAGCAGTGACAAAACTACCCATTATCTACACCACAGATTCAGCAGAGGAAGAAAAAGAATATTCACTTCTTAAATGACAGTCATCTATATTACGTGGTGTAATGGTTATTTTGGAGAATTACTTCTACCACTGGCTGAACAATTGGCCTAACAATGTATTCCAAGAATGCAAGAGTGATGAAAGTTTAAAAGAAATGCAGATTCAAAATGGGGAGGTCTGAAATCCAGAACAGGACTTTTCAACCTTTTCTAGATTTAATTGGCTCCCTAAAAGATTGACAATGAAGATTCAGACCCCTTTAAAAATTCTCAGATTTCTATAGCTATAAGTAGACATAAAGCTGATTTTCCTCATTGTCTTTCATGGATATTTTGGACTTGGATTAGAGTTGGCCTGGTTGGTCAGATCACACTTTGAAAGACCCTGTTGTACAGCAGATCAGCCTATTGTCTGTAGCAGGAACCTCTGGATTCTACATACCACAGTACATGCACTTACAGCAGTGAAACAAATTCCCTAGAAAGACAAGCTCCTGGGAACCAGGCAGTAGGAAAGGCTAATGGTGAATTATAAATACTAAACCGATCTTAACATTTACTTAGCACAGAGACACTAACTAGGCTCTCATAGCAGTGTAGTCACATTCAAGCAGCACTCTGCCTAAATTAATTAGCCTGGACATTTTTCTGCACAGCTAATTAACCTGGCTAAAGCACTATCATTATACCCTTTATTTGAAGCCAATGATACCTCCATATTGTATGGCTCTGGTATCTGTTGCTTAGGAATTTACTTTTTCAACAAGTCATGGTCCAAATGTCCTTGCTTTCCATTAGTGTTAATTCTACTCAGGGCATCTGCTCCTTTCATACCATACAGAGTAAGTAAATGCAGATATAGTATGTCGGTGTGCTAAAGCCATACACCTAAATACTAAAATAAGATAATTTTTCTAACATTTAGCATGTGTATGCTTGCTTGTAGGTCTCTTTTCATCCTAAGTCTCAATATTGAGAAAAATAGATATCTGAAAAAAAGATATCTGTCTGCTTCTTTACATAACTGAATACATCTGTATTTATTTTAAAATACATTATAGCTGTAGATGTTAATTTTCTTTATAGGTGGATAATTCTTTTGTGAACTTAGTCAATCCTTTGCATATAATGATTTGAAGTGGTCATGAATCCTGTGAGTTAAAGATAGCTCTTGTGAAAGGAATTTTATCTGTGCATTTTGAATAACCTTTCACTTTTATGCCTGCTTCATGCATAACAAGAAAGGTTAAATGAATCTCATTTGACTATTTTCCCTCTTCTTTTCTTGTAGATACATTTACTTCTCTATTGTTTTGAACCCTTGTGATTTTAAAATTATACTTATGATACTTCCTTCTTTATTTTTAACTTTCCTGAGGTATATGATCATATGAAAAACTGATCAAAAACTGTACAAACTTAAAAATCTGTTTGTACATTATCATTGTGGAAAAAATTGCAAATAGGACTTAGGTGTACTTTAAATAAAAGCAATTCCTGTTCTCCTGTAATCACCTCAATAAATTTTATAGTTTTTAATTCAGTCTTACAGCAATACTGCCTGAGAATGGAGGGAGAATGGTGCCCCTGTCTATACTAAACAAATCTGATCTTTTAATGGCTGCAGTATGAAGGAATTTCATTGTGTTTCTATCCTCTTTGTTATCTCTCTCTGAACACATTCTGTTTCTCCTATAACCACCATTTATCCAATGTTCAGAGATAACAGCTAATGTGAAGATAGCATCGCATTATTAATTTATCTTTGTGTTACATCGTTGTAGCATATATTATATTTATACATATATGTATATAAAATCAGTGTCTTGCCATCACTTTAGATTTCACTGAGGTACTGCCTCAGTTTTATGAAAATGCATATAGCCTCTCTTATAACAAGGAATAAAAAGGATTTGATGTATTCCACTGTGGAAGAGAATTAATGTACAGGGTCAGAGACTACTAAATGCATGACCCTGCTGGAAGGAACTGTTTGTGCCAACCATGTTCCGTCATTTAATCAGTGATAAATCTTGGCATGTCAGTGAGATGAGACAAAAAGAGAGAGAAGGATAGAGAAAGCATCACACCCTAAATGAAACCCTGGAACAAATCCTGTGTAAAGCAACAGGAATCACTGAGTATCAAATGTGATGGTCAAGTATGTTTAATAAGTTAATGTGTTACACGTACAAAGTACCTCAGGACCTTAAGTTTTCCTTGACATTCTTCCAAAGTAAGGGGCAACTGAAGATATCTTCAACTTAGGTGTATAAAATGAGAGAAGTAATAGTTATTTAGGAGAGCAGTTCTATCTTCCGATTGCTTTATGCATGCTCCCACAGAGCAGCCTCAGTGTCCTGTCCCTCAGATAAAGCATGGGCAAATGCTTCAGATTTATCTCTGGTTAACTTTGTAGAAGGTTTGCAAGCAAGTTTATTCTGCAGTGATTAGAGGAGATGCACTGCTATAAAGCGGAATTTTAGGAAAACCTTTTTCTTGAAAAATCACATGGATTATTCTACAAGACAATACATTAGATATATGCTAATGAACTTTTGAAAAACATCCTGTTCAACAGTTTCCAAATGTGACTTAGTCATAATTTAGACGGATAGGAGCTTGCTATAAAGAGTTAAAAAAAATAAAGGATAATATTTCCTTTTTTTTTTTTTTTTTCCCCAATCTCTTTTACCTGTCAACTCACTCCATGTCTCCATGGATAGATTCACAGCCAATGGAATTTGCAAGAACCACCTCATGTTTATGGACCATTAAATCCAGGATTGTTTTCCAATTCTTTAGTACAAAATTTGCATCTACACACAAAAACTATGGCCTCTTATTTTTTTCTGAAACAGTTAATTTTTAAATCGTTTCCCTGAAGCATTATTTTCCAAATTTCTTGACATTCTGTTGTAACATATGCCACACCTTGCATATATTAGGTAAGATCTTATCCATAAAACTACTAGATAGCCAAATATATGGCCTAAATCTGCATTTTATAACATGTGAAGTTTAAAATTAGTCATCAAGATTACCAGGGAATCACAGAGCTAGTGACTCTTGATTAGACAGAGGGAAGAAAGGAAAAGGTACTAGGAAATCTTGCGAACCTAATTTGCCAAGACCTGTATGCAACAAGTGTGTTGTTAGACCCTATCAAACATTTTGGAGGGTGGTATTTTGGGTAACAGTGGATCACATGATTCTAGCTAGTTGAGGCTTATGGAAGATTATCACTGTGGATTGTTATGCGATCTTCACTTAAACTCTTTTGTTTAATTGATCAAGGATCCCCTGACTTTAACAAAAGTAAGTCACAGATGCTGGGTCATGAATTTGCACTTTTCTGAGACAGGGTCTAAAAGCACAGAAAAGCATCAAATTAGAAGGAAATAGTTGGCCACATGAGGATAGTAAACTCTCCCACTTTTTGCCTTTTTTATGTTCCTCAGCCATTTCCTACAACTGATTCACTGTACTCTGCCTTAAAAAGTACAAGCTTAGTGATAACTTCTGTAGTAAACCAAAAGAGAACCTGCAAGACTGGAAAACCATGATAGACTAAATTCTCAAAACAAAATGTGATTAGGTTGATGATCTTAGTTCCTTATTCAAAACCTGCAGAAATCCCTGGGAAAACTCATTCAGTTGGAGTGAACTTTGGATCAAGCCTTTAAACAACATTGTAGGACCTAAGTCAGAGATTCTCTGATAGCTTTGGAGCATGAATGCCTTTGAAGTTTTCTCCCACACACTGAAGATGCTAATTTTGTAAGCATAGAAAGTCTTTTTCTCCGTGACTGCTCTCATTCTCAAACAAAACAACTGAATCAATACAAATATTGGCTGCTTTCAGGATTAGTTTTCATGATGAGCTTTGAACAGAAACAATGAGTGCATGAGCATAAAGGAGCTTGTTCAAAAGATATTTGAAAGTCTGCCAAACAGCTCTTTCTACAGCTGTATTGCCCATATGAGATGGGTTAAGCTCAGGTTGTGGAACTCTCTGTGGACTCTCCTCAATCCTGGTAGAGACTTGCAAGGCACGATTTGTTCTGAACTGATGTTTAACACTGAATACTGATTTGAAACATGGTAAGGACAATAGAAAACAAAAACCTAAAGGCATCTTTTTTAGAGCTGACTGTTCTCTCATCTCCCAGCTCTGATCTCCTCACCAAATAGTAGATATACTGTATTTGTCTGGCAACTTCAACTATCTTTCTGGGAGAAATTGTTTTAAGAAAAACCCTATGGCTGGAATATGATTTATCCTCCCTTATTTCAGATATCTATAATGTAGATTAACTGTTAGCTAAGTTATTCACCCTCAGTTGTTTTTTTCAGTCAAGAGAGAGAAATGGCCTATTCTGGGGTTCATCTGACCTCATTAGGGGCAGAAGAATCATACTTATCAGTGCCCATTTTTCTTAATTGATGATAAGAAGATGTACATTACCGGCACTGATTTAGATGCCCGCACTGAAGAGATTAAAGCTGGGTGAGATGACTTACTGTGTGAGAGTTGTTGTCAACAGAGCAATTTACTCATAACATAAATGAACAACGGGATGCTGAAGTTCTAAAAAAACAGTAAATGAGCCAGATTCCCTGAACTGAGACTTGTTTGTTCAATGAATATCATCTATTCATGAAGGAAGCAAGGTTGGTCTAAATAATAGAAGTATTTACCTACCATTGTCACACACAGTATTGCTGCATATAGTTGTCGTCTTTCAGCTCCTCCTAGTTACCCTTATGTGCTCCTGTTTCTTCCAGCTACATTCAATATCAAGTAATTTTGAGTGTGAAGAAGGTGCAACTGAAGGAAATTATATCAGACCAAAATCTGCTTGTCCAGTTTCCTTTTCTTTTTTAATGCCTGAGTAATCAGAAGCAATCTAGGCACTGGTGTAGGTGCTGACACAGCACTGTTCCTCATAGGAGAAGGTGTCTTCCTGATCCAGGAAAAGCAAATTGCTTGCTGATAAAATAATCCAACTCACTCCATTTCTGTAACTGAAAGTGCTACTTACAAAAACTTCACATACTATGAGGGAAAAAAAGGAAAGTTTTTTTCAAAACAGATGGAAGCTTCAGGCCTACATGGAGCACTATGTGAATGTAGTCTTAACAGCTCCAGAAGACACAGTTAGTTGAAACATCATGGTTTCTCTATATGTAAACCATATTGGTGAAGTCTAATACCCATTAAGTGAAAGCAACAGTTCTAAGTTTTTATTTCATTTAGTTTACTACTCTGCAGTGATCAACATGCCCACTAATAACTAATTATTACTTTTTTATTTGTGATAAGTTCACCGATGAAAGGAAATCCCACACAAGCTATGACTGAAATAGATGACAATTAACATAAACAAAAAAAAAAAAAAAACTGTAGAAAAGTAGAACACTAAATCAGCACCAGGCTCTATAGTACCATGCATGCACTAATGACTTGCTTTCAACAACATAACAGCTGTTCTTTTATGCATTTATAAGTTCCTCAAGCCATTCTTTATTCATGATAAATTATAACGTTTAACCTGCCTGCATAGAAGCATGAATAAATGCAACTACCTATAGTTATATCAGATCTTGCAAATGATTGGGAAAGTGACCTCTAGGTGAGCCTGCATAAGTGAGTGGCCATAACTCCCAGTAAACAGTGCAATGGGTCGGTGCTCAGGACACCCAATGATCCTAGCAACAGCTGGATTGCATTAAGCCTCTATGCCTTAAAACTTTTTATTATTATTAAGTATGCAATAAAAGAGTGAGAAATTAGGACTTCTGGCATTATTAGGGCCTATAAAAATAGTCTTTGGTACTCTGCTCATTGTGCTTCCCTTCCTGTTATTGAAAAAACAGTGAAAGATTATTTACTATCCATTTTTAGCACCCTTTTTTTGTATCTGAGTTTTCAAGGGTTTTCCAGAGAGGTTCTGCCCTTTCTCCTTTTCAGTGGTTTCAGGTTGCTTGCCAGACTTCACCATGACCTATACATTTTTTGGGAATCATGATGCAGATAGCTCCCTTGATCTACATCAGTTAAACCCCAGTCATATGCTCTGTTGTGCTGAACTTAAAAAGGATCTTTAAATTTAGAAAGGAGCATACATGTATGAAAATACTTAGCACTGATATTAACTGAAATTGGGAATAGTGAGAATTTTAGGTCTTAAGTTCCCTTTACCTGAGATGTTCAGTTTGAAAAATATACCTTAAAGGTACAGCTAAGGCATTAATTCCATTTCAAGGAAGTGTATCAAGTAAAACTAGAAACTACTTGGACTGCAAGAAATTAAGAGAAGTAGATATCTGGAAAGATTGGCTGAATAATCCAAAGCAGAAAAGGATGAAGGATGAGGACAACAAAGTGATGAAAGAAAGGTGAAAGAAAAAAATGTGGTTGGGAGAAGAATGGAGAGCAGAAAAACTGGAGAGACATGAAAAGCATACCACTGAAAAATAAGGACAACATAAGTTCATAGCATAGTATTCTTTCTGCTGTATAAATTTGTTCGTGCTATCTTTTGATGTAATGTTTTGAATACAACATAACTCCCAACATTTTACAACTTGATTATTACCTTTAAAACTATGGTGTTTCTAAGAATGCAAAATGAGTATCATCCTCCTCCTTCTTTTCTGTTAATAAGTTAAGGTAAAAGTTGACACAGGTTCCAAAAATGACCAGATAAGTCAATGGAAAAAATACCCATCAATGAGAAATTATTGCAAAGGCATCATCTCTTGTTGAGGAATTCTCTTAGCGATGGGCCGCTAGAAGTTAGAAGGCGATTCTCAGTATTTATCACTATCTCTCGTAGTTTTCTTCAAGCACACCATATTCAGCTAGTGTCAAGACACTGGACTTTTAGGTTTTCTAATGTAAATAATTTTAGTGGAATTGTCAATCTGTAGGCTGGATCAAGTAAAGCCCTTGGGCATCAACTTCAGGCACAAAGATATCCTATTTATTTAGCTGAGACTGTTCGAGTACTTGAACATGTTTGAGTTCATTCTTGTACTGTTACCCTAATGTGGCAGCTGTCACAACAGCCAGTCTCACGTTTTAGAAAACTAGTCCTTTTACCAAGTCATGTTGTTGAGGGGAACAAGCATATAAGAAAAAAATTAAATCCATGGTACTAGTTTGTGAAATGGCATTTTGTATGCTTTACTGAACTTAAATAATTAATAATTTATTTCATGAATCACAGAATCACAGAAACACAGAATGTCAGGGATTGGAAGGGACCTCGAAAGATCATCAAGTCCAACCCCTCTGCCGGAGCAGGAACACCTAGGTGAGTTTACACAGGAAGGCGTCCAGGTGGGTCTTGAATGTCTCCAGAGAAGGAGACTCCACAACCTCCCTGGGCAGCCTGTTCCAGTGCTCTGTCACCCTCACAGTAAAGAAGTTCTTTCTCAAATTTAAGCGGAACCTCCTGTGTTCCAGCTTACACCTATTGCCCCTTGTCCTATCATCGGTCGTTACTGTGAAGAGCCTGGCCCTATCCTCCTCACACTCACCCTTCAGATATTTATAAATATTAATCAGGTCCCCCCTCAGTCTCCTCTTCTCCAAGCTAAAGAGCCCCAGCTCCCTCAGCCTTTCCTCATAAGGGAGATGCTCCATTCCCTTAATCATTTTGGTGGCTCTTCGCTGGACTCTCTCAAGCAGCTCCCTGTCCTTCTTGAACTGTAGGGCCCAGGACTGGACACAATATTCCAGATGTGGCCTCACCAGGGCAGAGTAAAGGGGAAGAAGAACCCCTCTTGACCTACTGACTACACCTCTTCTAATGCACCCCAGGATGCCATTGGCCTTCCTGGCCACAAGGGCACAGTGCTGGCTCATGGTCATCCTGCTGTCCACCAGGACACCCAGATCCCTTTCCCCTACACTGCTCTCTAGGAGATCATTTCCTAACCTATACTGGAACCTGGGGTTGTTCCTGCCCAGGTGCAACACCCTACACTTGCCCTTATTATATTTCATCAAGTTTTTCCCTGCCCAGTTCTCCAGCCTGTCCAGGTCTCTCTGGATGGCAGCACAGCTTTCTGGAGTGTCAGCCACTCCTCCCAGCTTTGTATCATCAGCAAACGTGCTGACAGTGCACTCAATTCCCTCATCCAGGTCATTTATGAATATATTGAATAATACTGGTCCTAGTACTGACCCTTGGGGGACTCCACTGGACACAGGTCTCCAACTAGACTCCGCCCCATTGACCACTACTCTCTGGCTTCTTCCCACCAGCCAGTTAATAATCCATCTCACTACCTGCTCATCTAATCCACACTTCCTCAATTTATCAGCGAGGATGCTGTGAGAGACCGTGTCAAATGCTTTGCTGAAATCAAGATAGACCACATCCACTGCTTTACCATCATCCAGCCACCTCGTTGTGTTTTCATAAAAGTCTAGAAGGTTGGTCAAGCACGACTTCCCCTTGGTGAAGCCGTGCTGACTGCCCCTAATGACCCTCTTATCCTTGATATGCCCAGAGATGGCACCAAGGATAAGTCGTTCCATCACCTTCCCAGGGATGGAGGTGAGGCTGACCGGTCTGTAGTTACCCGGGTCCTCCTTCTTGCCCTTTTTGAAGATTGGAGTGACATTTGCTTTCCTCCAGTCCTCAGGCACCTCTCCCGTTCCCCACGACTTAGCAAAGATGATGGAGAGTGGTCTAGCAGTTATGAAATAGTTATGAAATTATTTCAAAGATTTCAGACTGTAATTGACATCTTTTAAATATTACATAACTATTCATTTAGTGTAAAATATGTAAATGATATAGCAAAATGCTTTAAAAACCTAAGCCAATCTGCTTAATGTTTATATAATTATCTGTAAAACACCATGTGCTATATGAATTTCAACATTTTTCCATAAGATAATCAATCCATTACTGGTATGTGACAAATTAACATACTAATTCTATAATTAGTAAAAATGTATACATGTTTACATAGCCTTTTCATAGTAATTGTTGGAATTATATTTTTTTTAATTTGGTTTACCGTATGTATGATTACTGAGTTATTAACTCATACAGTATTATCAGGTATTGTTTATTTCTCTCACATGTATAATAAAATGCCTTCTAAGCAATCTACAGTATAGAGCTTGAGTTCTTTACCTCTTCAATACCAGGAAGATACATCTATTTATGGGCTATTAAAAACTACATCTTTGTCTAGAGTAGTAAACTATACCAAGAGATGGAGTTCAGGTTTGAGCACCAGCATGAGACCGTCCACACTGCTGAATTATTAGCTTGGACCCTGGCACAGCTTAGGAGTGAGAAAACTAACACTTCCCCATGCAAAGTCTGGACACAGAGCAATATCAGACACTTCACAGCCTCTAAATGAGTTAGCCACACTCCTCAGAGCTGTGTTGGTGGGAAGACCTTCAGATGTATAAAAAGTGAATGGTGATAGGAAAGTCAAAAGTACAATGGGAGCATGATCTGCTCATACATAATGGCTGGCCCTGAAGCTGCTTGAACTGCAAATGGGTCTCCCCATAGCCTTTGCTAAGCTTTCATTCAACTCTGGACTGAGGATCATAGGTGTGAGATGGTCTACCTTGAAGGTAGATTCTCTAAGAATAAAGCTGAGGTACGACATAACATTCTTACATGGAGTTAGCCCTACAGGTATTTCCTAGTTCCTGTGCCAGGATAGATAACAGATTCCAAGTTTCCCTGACCACTCAGTCCACCCTTATGGAAAAGTCATATTCAAACACAAACAAGTCAGACGTGTTAAGCAAGAGATTATTTTGGACCTATTTCCACACTAGACACGTGGCTTTTTCCTCATACACAGCCTGTAAGCATTCTTCAGGTTCCTGAATTAAAGAAATAAACGTTATTCAAGTAACACAAAAGGAAATAATGCACTTTGGAACTGAAGCTTTTTTGAATGTTGTCAAAATATTTTGGTTCATGTTACTGCTCTTCAGCTCTTCAGAACAAAAGGTCAGTAGTGGAAAGAGAACCAGACAAATACATTTGTTAATACAAGGTTGAGATCTCTTTGTTGTCATTTAAAGGGTTATATTTTTGTTGAGTTTAGAAGACTATTTCAAGCACCATTTTGTTTATTTCAAACATTTTTTTACCAAATATATGGCATGTGCTTATCAATTGCTAATTATTGTTCTTCAGGTGGTAATGGGAAAATGTGGCTTCTACTAATACCAGTGCATGTTCTGTTGTATATTTCTTTAAGTCTATAATCTCTGTGCTAAAGAATAGTCCCCCCACTATCAGAATGGGATGATTTATACCCTCAGTTCTGTATGACTTTTCACATAATTTTAAGCTATCTGTATTTATGCACTAATTCTACAAGAACAGTGGCATTCTTCTTCTGTAATATTTGAAAAGAAACACTGGCCATATTCATCTGAACAATGATTCAATAAAACTACTGTAGTACAAAGTATTACTTAATGGCTTGTGTTACAGGATCTTTTTAGCTAGAGAGGAGGAATCTTCTGCAGCGCTGGCTTAACCCTGTAACATTAGTGTCTCGCACCTGATTCAGCAAAGCTCCTAAGTGTTTGTGTAACTTTCCATTTGTGATTAGCCCTGTCGCATTATATAAAATAAAACATGCAGTCACACATAATCATTGAGAAAAATGGATTTAAACATGTTCTAAAGTTGTGACGTGAGTTATACATTAACCAATTTATATGCAGCAGCCTACACCAGTGAGTACATACGGCGACTTTGCTTTCCACATTATTTTTGCAAACAACTATTTCTAGAGAATATATTAAAAAGGTTTCTAGTGTAATCAAATTGATTTTTGTTTTGTTTCTTAAAAAAAAAAAGTTAGAATGCACTTTTTGTGAATATTCTTCTACAATATTCATCCATCTTTGCTCCAGTCCTTCAACAGTAGCAATATAAATATTATGAGGACCACATTTTGGATTGGGATCAAATATACACTAAGGCAGCATTTAGGAATTTATTTCATCATGGTACTACTATTTCAAGGACTGCACAACTGACAATGAACAGAGAGAGCCCTATAATCAGATGTTCATATTAGATTGTTCATCATGGAATAAATATATTGGTTAAAAAATCACAAATCTGTGTTTGTTTTGGTAGACTTGAAATCATTACAGTTATCTAACTGATAGTTATTTGTGCATTTCTTTAAGCCTGTTGAAGGTATCTAAGCAGAAAACCATGAAATTGCATATTCTACTTAATGAAATTTGGAGCACTTTCACATCTGATGTAAATAATAGTAAAAGTAAATAACTTAATTAATTTGCTATTGATGTTTTGCTCATTTTGTCTGAACAGGCAATGTAATAGTTTCACTGGGCTAGCCCTTGGCTAGCAGCCAACACAGCTGTTCACCCACTTTCCCCCCCACCCCCAGGGATAGGGAAGAGGATTTAGGGCAAGAATTAGGAGGCTTGTAGGTTGAGATAAAAACAGTTTAATAATAGAAATAAAAGAAAACTTAAAAAAAACCACCAACAACATCAAAACCTAAACAACTAATATTAAAATAGTAATGATCATGATAACAGTAATAAGATATGCAAATGAGTGATAACCCAGTGCAACTGCTCACCACCCACTGATAAGCCCGGACCGTTCCCAGATAACGGTCCTGGAGGAGCGACAATCCCGAACCGAAACAGCGATCCCAGAAGAACCCGAGCCCGAGAGAAACCCCCTGCAAATCTACCCCCTTTTTCCAGTCAGCCCCGGATAATATACTAAACATGACGTGATATGATATGGAATATTTCATTGGCACATCCAAATGCCAGTTCTGGGTTTTGCTATTTACTACGCTTCTCCCTCCCAGTCCTAATGCAGCTGTGAAGCAGCCAAACACGGTGGCCTTGAGCTCCAGCAGCAACCCACAACACCAGCACTGTTATCAATGATATTCTCAAAGCTAGCCATGGGCAGGGGAGAGGGAGTATATGGGTATAGGGAAACTAGGGAACCTGTGAGTAAACAGCTGACTGTGTTATTAATAAAATTCATGATTGTTCAACTACTATGGGCTGTTTGCCAATTACTATGAAAGGAAGAACTGGCTGAAAACCAGTACCAATTAGTGAAAGAGGATGAGGAGGATTATAAGGTACTCCGAGATCCAGTGTATCATGTACTGGTTTATTCTTTTTGTGAAACAGTCTAAGACAAATTTTGTTTTCTGCTCTCCAGAGTCATTTGTACAGTATATTAAATATCAGAAACAAATGTTCAGGTTTCAAATTTGTCTGATTTAGGGTAAAGATTTAATTTTTGAATCTCCTACAAGTTAGATGATATACCTACCACTATTCCTATTATGTGGAGTAATTCTTTCATTCCTTGGTCTAATAATTAAATGAAATTATTTTACTTCATGAAATTAACATTATTGTATTTTCATTCAATTTGTTATTTGTCCAATAAATAACATCAGTGGTCCCAGAGAGATACGGTAATATCTTAGAATGCCAAAGGCATCCTTAACCATTCCTCTCTATTCTTAGCCACACCTTTTGCCTTCTAGAAAATAACAATTGAGTTGAGCAGATCTCCAGGCCTTTTGTCGAAGATTTGTATTTTGCTTGTAAATTTTCTTGCCTCTACTTGGCTTAAACAAGCTAATTACAAGATCATCTGAGCCTTATATTTCTTTGAGTACAAATACAAGGGTGCTATATTTAACTATTCATTTCTGTAGTTCAACTCAGCAGATTTTTAAAGAAGGGAAGGAAAAAAATACTTTCTCACATAAGAATCTTATCTATCTTTTTTGTTAAAGAAAAAGTTGTTTTCATTTTCTCTCACACTTTTTTTTTTTTAATTTTTCTTCCCTTTTTTTATGAGGCCTTTGGCTTTACTTCTGAGGTTTTTTTAAACTGAAGTTCAATGCAATCACAATTTTAAGTATGCATATATCTTTAAAAATCTTCTAAAGTAGAGGAGATTATTTAAAGGGAGCCTAGTAGTAAAACAAATTTTATAACTCGAGTATCTGATATGAAAATATGTTGCTTTAAGATGGATAGAACAAGTTAAGAAAAGTTGAGATATTTTTATTTTGGATCTAAGGTCAGTTTTTTTGATTACTCTGCCCATCATCTTCTTCAAGATTTCTTGAATGTTGTCATTTCTGTAAGTACTCCGCAGCTGTCAATATATACTTCAGAGAAGATATCATAATGCAAATTGGCTGAAGGTTTAATACTGGCTGCAACTGTCATATTTTACACAGCTGTAAAAACAGCTGTGCCTGGAATTGTTGCATTTAAAATAGACAGGAGTAGAGGCTGTCAGAACCCCCTCAAAACTTCCTCAGCACTTTGGAAAGTAAGTTTGAGAGATCTGTTTTCAAAACTGTTTCTAGTTTCTGGTCTAAACACAAAATGTTTTGAAATCTGCAGTGTTCAATCCACCCTCTCCTAATAAAATGTCTTGATTTTTCATTTTAAATAGAGCTGTATTTCCAACTGACTGTCACATAAATTTACTGACAAACTAAAAAACATTAAGGTAATCAATTTTTTCAAAACATAATTTTTGACCCACATCATTAGCAATAGCTTCTCTGTAAACAACCAGGGGACAGGACACAGTCAGTCTCAATGAAAAGCTGATGCTCCAAAAGGACCTTTCAAAAGGTCCCTGATGTCCACTAAAAACCCTTTTCTTTTCAGTTAAGGGATTCTAAATGTGCAGTAAGCAGACGCTCAGAAGGTGTAACTTGCTGTTGATCCATAACAAGCTATTAGTAGAGATACAAAATGTGTCATCTGAATACCTGCAACAAATGCCAGGGATTCACAGATATAAGACTGAACCTGCTGCCTTTGTCCTCCCACTTATTCTATGGATATCTTCTGACCTTGTTCCTTGTTACCTCCTTAGACCTCACATCAGCAAAAGCAGAAAGCTTAGTAAGAGTGCTTTAAGCATTTTACTTATAAGTAAATATAAGGATTGTGCTAAGACAACAAAAATCATTATACACATAAATGGAATGGTAGAAAACATCTTTCCCCTAATTTATTTCCAAGGCCTTGGTAAATGAGACATGAAACTCTACAGTAGGTAGTCAGCTTGCAGGTACTCCCAGGGAAAAATATCTTCTGTGCAAAATGCTAACATAAATATATTCTTTTCTACTTTTCTGGATTTGCGTAAAGACTTCAGACGATATTAAGCTAGAGAGCTAGGAGACAGATTTTTTAATATATTTTGGCTTATTTGTAATTAATTCCCTTCACAATTTAGCTGATTGCAGTTTTAAAATTATAATTTTTGTTTTATTGCAAACATTGTACTGAAAAATGTAAAGACTGATTGATTTGAGAGATAAGATTCATTCCAGAATTTTTCTGAGGAAGTTTTTTTTTCAGCTATCTTTTTAAATGCAATATTGAAGTCTCCCGACATATTCTTATGCCTCAGAGATTCTTGTCAGAAGAAGTTATAGCAGCTGAATATAAGGCAGAAGATTTTGGACTTTATATGTTTCAGCATAAGCATTTTTCATCTTTTTTTGCAAAAACTGAGTCTAATGTGGAAACTATGAGGCACCCCACTTGTTTCATGCATGAAAAAAGTGGCTGACTGATTTTTCTCCATTATAATAGTCACCATTAAAATTCTTTAGCCAACACCCTACTAATTGTAATAACCACAATATCCTCCTGTATTTAGAATGTCAAGTGACACTCTAAATGACAAATGCTGAGCTCTTAATATCTCTAACTCTATTAATATATGAAGCATATTATTCCCTCTGCAGCAAGACACTGTAGGAACTGTGCTAATAAATTGTTGGTAGGATACATCAGTTTTACTTCCCACCATGGTGCCATACTTCTGGCAACACAGATATAGCCTGTAAGAGGATATTCCCCTTTGCTCTTCCAGTGATAACTGAGTCCCTTCTCTGAAAAAGTGCATCTGTCTTTCTGCGACAAGCAGAGAATGGGAAATAGTTGTAGGTTATGATTGCGGCACCTGAGACAAGGGGCACTAATGGCCCTAATAGCACTAATGAGACAGTCTTTTCATTTAGGGAGAGTGAATCTTTAGTGTTTCTTCTGCAGATGGAGAGCTACCTCCCCACAGAACCTGTAGTGTCCATGAGAAAGAGACTGGCACCCTTTCCTCTCCTCTACTGTCCTCCCTGATCCTGGTGGGATCTCATCTGTAATTCCAAGACCGACAAGAAAAGCATTTTACTGAGAGGGAACACAGCATATACTGGTAATTTGCTAACAAATACAATGGGATGAGTCAGGACACTTACAGAAACAGAATAGAGGTGACAATGGAAATGTAGCATCCGGGTCAGCAACAGAATGAAAAAGAGATTCTGAATCTCCTGAGAATATAATAAATTATAATGTCCTGAATATGAAGGGTTATCTGAGTGAAAATTTGCCCCTGGAAGGAAAGGACCCTGGACTGGACACCAGGATTGATATTGAGGACATCTAAAAAAGGAAGAATGAATAAAGCATAGAATCTCTTTACTAAAATAAGGAAAATGCTGATCTTTAAATTTGTGAGACACACAGCAAAGTCAGAAAGGACTTTAAAACCTTTGTGCACGGTGTTTGATGAATCCTAGTCAGAGATCTTAGTGTAATGGTCAGGGTGAGTGAATGTAAGGAAATTAGAGAGAAAAGAAATATATTCAAATGAGTTGAAATCCTTCCATTTACTGAGATGCAGTCCCTAATGAACTGAAAGGCGTAAAGACTACAGGATTTGACTCACTTTGAGGACATGAAACAGCTCCATGCTATTCTACCAGCATAGTCCAACCTTCCTCAGAAACACACAGGTGGATAGAGAAGCATTAGAAGGGTTTGTATGATGAGCATAAGCTAATGGAATTTTTATACAGATATTCCTTAACTTGTGAGTGTGAGTCACCTTCCCTGAATGCTGAAATATTGTGGTCCGTATGCTCAACTTGTGCAAGCTATCATACCTCAACACAGTTACTCTGAACTACACTGAAACTGCACCTGACCCTCAGTGCTCAAAGAGGTGTTAGCACAAAACAACTCATTTAAAACCTAAGGCCCTGAGGCCACTAGCAAACAGCTGAAACACAACTTGCTGTCCTTTTTCATCTTCCATCTTCCATCGATTATACTCTTTACATTATTTAACAAGAAAAAAAAAGTCTCATATCTATTGCAATGCTATATTTCATAAGCTGTCAAAACTTGGAATGAACATGGCATCTTCAGATGAGAGCACAGTTGGTCAGTCCAAAAGACTGCTGCAAACATAGACACCAGGGAAATTGTATACGGTAATTCCTAAGCTCTGATGCGCCTGATTTTCATTTCTACTCACAAATCTGCACTGTGGCATGGGTAGCTTGATACATCAGTCTCCACAGTCAGCAATCAGCTACATAAACAAAGAAAGAATTAAAAAATTGAAATATTATCCCTCTCCAATTACAGAACAGGACAGACCTAATTCTATGTTTTTCACATAGGCAAAACTGTCATTATTATCACCTATGCATTATCATAAGTTGCACCAGGTCTGGATCTTTTTCAGAAGTTTCCTGTTATTTAATGTCTTATAGAAAATCATATGGTGTTCTACAACATGCTTCTGTTTCCTCTCACATTTTCTCAGTGATCCATTCTGAAGGAAAATGAGCTGGAAGCTACGCAGCCTCCTATATTTTCAAGATCAGAGCTCTAATAAAGCAGGCATCACACTGTATATCTATTGGCCTTCATTTATGACAAGGCAAAGGGTTTTTGGTCCCTAATATTCCCACAGTAGGCACCTTACTGCTTTGTTGGTTAGGTTTAAATTCACAGTCAATTTAGAGATTCTTAGCCCTTCACTTTCCTTGATATTTTCTCTACTGATGTTCTTATAAAAAGATACCGTATCTCTTCTCAGCCTTCAGGTTAAAGAAGACCAAGGGTTTCAGTTGCCCTATATGAGACAGATTCATTATTCCTTTTTTATCTTATCACAGGCCTTTTTGGCTCTTTTTCTTCCAAAGAACATCTTTACGTGATATGAGTGATTAGAAATGCGTGCAGCATTCCAGCCATGTTTTCTACAGTGGAACTAACTTTTTCCTACCTCCTGCCCTTACCCACCTGGTTCTTCACTACTCCTACCCCTTCCTCAAACTCAGCCTCTTTTCCTTGGCTGACAGCACAAAAATATAGCTGGCTGATATAAAATGCCTTGAACATACGCACATGCTTTGTATCTCCCAGTTTGGAGTTGCAGTCCCTCATTCCTCCCCTGCACTGACAGCTGCTGGGAGGAGGATCAGCCTCCATGTCTGCCTGAGGCCAAGGAGAAGGAAACAGCAGGTTGCTGATCCTATGACTTGGCAGAACCTGCTTCAGTGCCAAAAGAGATCTGCTGCTTTGTAGGGTGTTTTTTCTGTACCCTTTTGTTGTTTTGGGACATGAATAAGCTCTTCTGCCAAAAGCCATTCAGCCTAAGCCTCTTGCCTAGCTCCAACTGCAGAAGCTGGAGGATGAATACAAGATGGCAAAGCTTCACTGCTTCCTGCTCCCTCAGTCAAAGGGGAGCACTAGTCTCAGCATCATCTCCCTGCTGCATGTTTGATACGATTAACTGTGTCTCCAACAGAGTGCCAGATGCACATACTGTGGTCAGTGAGACAGCTTCTCAGCCTGCCTCGGAGCTCTCTGTTCAAGCTGTCCTACTTGGTGCACAAGTGCCAGTTCTTCTCCAAGAGCTCCTGCAAAGAACATTGCTTCTGAGGAGGCCACAACTGGAGAGTGACACACATTTCCACTCCAGTAGAGCAGCCAGTGTCCTCCCCTGTGTCTTTAAGCATGTGCAGGATTACATTTGACCTAAAATATCTCTTTGGGGCCAGATCTTCCACAAGCGTAAAACAACATAACCCTGCTGAGTGCGGAGGAGCTATGCTAAGTGACACTGGCAACAGATCTGCTCCTGGGATTATACTTGCAGAGATTTTCATTTGGGCACAGTCCCAAAGGCAGACCTGCCACCGGCTTGCAGGATTTCTGCTTTACAGTTATGACACTAAGTCAGAAATCTTAATGTGCCAATTTAACTGAGGTGTCTTGAATGCATAACTATTTCTAGATTAGCAACATATCAACTGCCAAGTAATAGTGTCCCCAGTGGACATCTAAAATTTTATCACTCTATTTCCTTCACACAAGTTTTTTCCAATCCTTGAGAAACAAACAAACCTGCAACCAACAGTCTGCATTTTTCATTTCAATTATCCACCTTCAGGTACCATTTTGACAGTACAGATTTAATCAGATTTCTGTATTTAAAGTGACAATTTAGCTACAGTACAGAGCATAGGACATTGACTTTGACACGTAATTCCCCTTTCACCACTGGAATCCTGCATTCAGTACACAGTTTAGGCTGTAAGTGATTTGCTGTCTCATTTGAGTCTCTTCTACTGGCTTACCTGTATCACAGAATCTGTGGCATGTGTCACTGTCCTTTCTGCTTTAGAGGTGCAATGACCAGCTTCATTCCCACTAGATAATACTCATGAGTCACTTCCACAACATATTTGTCATTACAAATACTCATGTTCAGCAGAAATCAAACCTTCATCCAGTGCAAAATCAGTGTCTTTTCCTGAAATTGAGTGAACTCTTCTGATTTATTCCACAAAGCATAAATCTGCAGATGAGTGACCTGCATCAGTTATGGCCTGCAAGCCTCTCAGATGCTAGGATCGAGACCTGGAAATAACAATCAATTCAAACTCAAAGCTTTTAAATAGGCTATCCTTTCCCATACACTCAGGGCTCTTTTACATAAGATCCATATTGGAATGAACTTTGGTGTGGACCAGTGCAAATACCAAGCAAAATACCAGTGTATTTTCCCATTTGCATCTTATATCAGAAGAGAGTGGAAATGTGTTTAAACAGATTAGGGAACACAGCAAGTGAAGAATAAAAATGTATACGAGCGGAGTTCATTTTGGATATATTTTGCTTCACACTCACACATGGCTGAATTCCCACATAACTGTCCTGCCTGAGAAGTCTGAGTACATTCATAGCCAATGCCAACGGCTGCAGAGGTACCAAGACTGGACTAGCCTCATCAAAAGAAGTAAGAATGCAAACTTAAGTCTTCACCTCTCCTACCTCCTCAGCTGTTTTGTAAAAGCATGGACCTTTGCTAGGCTGAACTCAAGATTTGAATTCCAGGTTGATTTAAACTTGACGGTAGTGTAGAAACAAAGTGTTTATTCAAGAAGCCAACATGATGTTCTTTTTTCATGTATGAGTGCTAAACAGTTACTGGGCACTGGGATACTGAATTCCTAAGTGAAATATCAATGCTATGCCTACACCCATATCATAGCTTGCATGAGTGGAGCTTACATTAATTTCTAGTTTATTTGGGTAATGAGTGGCTGAACCACTACAATAGTTCCTTGCAGGTTAACTAACACAGAGTGATGGAGGAAAGAAATCTTTTCTTCCTGAGGGAGTTTACTCTGGCATGCACTGTAGTTCCTGAATTAGCTGCTGTCTAACTTCCAATCTGAGAAAAACACATTTTATTTTGCTATTGGTATACTAAATGGAAAATACTGTGAATGTTACAGTATTTATTTATACATGGGTTTATACTTGTGTAGAAGGTTTGGAGCATTTACCTTCTGAAGTTTTTGATTATTTGTTACAGCTGAGTGCTGAGTCTCTTTTAATCTTTCCTTATATAGCAATACCTCTATCTTCATGATTATTATCCTTTGCTCTTCTCTGAACTCCATCCAGTTTGTCTACATTTTTCAGGAAATGAGGTGCCTAAAACTCTCAGTGCAATATTCCAGGTTCAGTCCCACTATACAGATAGGGTCTATTATCTCCCTGCTCCATGAGAGGCATAAATATCTCTGCTTCATGCAGCTCAAGGCTGAAATGGTCCTTTAGCTGCCATGTTACTTTACAAATATGTCTGACAAATAAGATTAAAAAAAAAAAAAGTGTAATGAGAAAAAAAAAAGACAATAGAAAGCACTGGATGCTGGCACAACTGTCAGGTAATTATTACCATTCTGACATTAAAAGAAGGTTATCAGCCTTACCTCCCACCATAACAAACATCCTGGTATGAGCATGAGTAGATTTAACTAAATTAGTTTTTCCTAATGTTAATGATCTGTGATTTAACTGCTCTGCAAATTATCTAAAAATCTTCATAAAACCTGGAAGCACTGACAATTCTTAAATAACCATAAGTAAATAGTTTAAGAATTAATAAAAATCACAGATTCCAGTGAAATAATGTATGCAACATGTGAATATTCCTCAGAACACTGAGCCAGATAACCTCAGGTACGAGAACATTTGAGTGCGAGAACAAAGCTGTCCCAAAGCCATTTAAGTCTTTTATCATATCACAAAATTAAGGGATTAAAAGAACCTACTGAAAAAAAAACAAAAAAAAACCCCATATATTCTGAGATTGCTATTAATTGTGACAGCATCCAAATGACTCGGCTGACATTTGAGGCTTCTGTTTTAGCTGCTGTCCTGAAGAAACTGTGTTCCAGAAGCGAAGTCCTGCCCTGACTCAGCAGTGGGCTATGTGGGGTTACAGAGCACCAGGATCAAGATTTTCTTTGTACAATTTTATGTTCCTATTGCAGCCAAATGGTTCATAACTATATATAGCTATTCCAGCTATTGGATTTAGATATCAAATGTAGGTGCAAATATGCCTAGCTTTACATTCCTCACCCCACAAGGGACAAAACAATCCCTTAAAGCTGATGCTTAAGTTGCCCATAGGACCAGCACAAGAGTTACATCCTTCATCCTCTCTAGAGGTACAGCAGGCCACATAAAGTTACCAAACCATGTTCCTGGGGAACAGCAGGGAATTTTAGACATTTCTGTCCACAGGTGCAGGGCTGACTTCTTGTTGTGGAGATGCCACTTTGGTCAAAAAGATAGAGAGACTTTCCTCTGAGTTGAAGTGCCTGGCAATAGAGGGCCCTGCCTGCTCACCCATGAAATGACCAAACTGGCTTCTGGACTCACTGGACGCTCAGGTGTTTGCATCTTTCTGCATGCTCTGACTTCTAACTTGAAGTTAAAAACCAAAACACTTCTGGAAAAGGAGGCCATCAAGTAGGAACAATTCTGTATCATCAGGATGCATCAATTATTGGAGAGAATGGAGCTGTTTTGTTCTGCCAGATTTTAAAATGAAACAATTTCCTATGCCCTCGTCTACCTGCAATGCCAGTGTGGAAGAAGCAGCAATAAAAATAAACATTGCTGAGGGACCATGAGGACTTCTCTCTTGCTGAGCACGGGTATCTGGGGCAGAAGCGCACTGATTTATATGTTATATTTCTGCTTTCTGTCGCATGGGCTTTACAAGGAAACATAAAATGGAAGACAGAGTAATTAAGAAAGAAATCATATAAACTCTGAAAAAATTTTGTTGCTTCTTCTGCTTAGCATGCCTACTTATTCAGCTAAAACATGTGTTAGTTCATTGGGGCTCCCACTCATTATATGGATAATTCTGCAGCTATTCAGAAAGAAGCATAATAGAAAAAAAAAAAAAAAAAGGAAAGAAAAGAAAAGAAAAAAAGACTGGTGAAGCCCAGTCAGCAAAGACTAAAAAGACAGGATTTTTTTTCCTCACTGCAGTAGCTGACACAGTTAAAATGCAATAAAGGGAATAAAAATATTTTCCTGATAAATAAGCTGGTGAAAATTGTTCCCTACTAGACCCCAAGAAGGAAAAACAGTCTTAGGCTTTTATGAATCACAGGTAATTCCCTGGAATGCTCCAGGGAATAACATGGCTCCTCTCTGCTCCTTATTCAGAGCAAAACTGTACAGTTACTATCTTGCTTTAAAAGATTTTTCACTTCTGCAATGCAGACAGTGTTACAAAATATAGGTAAACCCTGAAGTGCAGTGAATTTTAGAAGATAATTCAGATGAGCTCAAAGGACGGATTACATGGTTCTGTTAGAACTTACCTACGGCAGAGAAGGCGAAAGGTGAATAAAGGATTACGAGAAGAGACTATAGAATAGAAGACTTTCAGCTTGCTGTCATTATGTTTTATTTTAGCAAAGTTGCTGTTGTTTTGTCCTATCAACAATGAACTCTCTGTCTTTCAAAGGAGTCACTTAGTGTCTGGTTTTGGGAAGGAGTATAATTTATTGCCACATTTTGCAGAAGATTGGCACTGGTCACATTCTCGGGAAAAAAAATCATTAAGTACATTATTGCTTCAAGTATAGTTTCCAAGCTTTATCTAAAAAGTTATCATGAACTAAATCTATTCCTAAGAGGCATTTAGACAATAGACACATTTTTTTTTCTATAATTTGAAAACATTATATTTTCATTAATAGCTTCATGTATTTTATTAGAAAACAGATGAAGCTACTCCAACAGAAGTGTGAACTTTTTCATTTGACAATGTGATACCTTCACATTTGTGTTTAAAAAAAAGGGGGAGGGGAGGGTTGTCAAAATTGTTGATTTAATCTTTCCTATTTTTTTTTTTTAATCACTCCCTTCTCTATAGACATCCAATTAAATACCCCCTAACACCTTTAACATTTTTCATGCTTTATCCACTTTTAAAGGCATTTTTGGCAAACATCACCCTTGAAAGCTGTGGGCAACTAAGTTAAATATAGAATTAATTTATCTAAATGCTTGTATGACAACATCAAAGCATTTCACTCGTCTCACCTATATTATCATCATTCAGCATAGTTACATATGCAATTCAGCAGTCTAGAAAACAGCTCTACATTTTGTGCAGGAAAGAGGAAACCAGAAAACAGTGGTGAGATTCACTAAAAGATAGAAAAGTAACTTTGGTAATGAAACAGAAAGTCCTATTTGTCAGATGAAGGTTGTATTTGACTGTATACCAGTCAGGTGAAAAACCTCAATACCTTGAATTTGGGTTAGCATTTTCTAGCCTTTCTTTTCAAATAGTCACTATTTCAAATCAAATCCGATGACAGAGCTATGATACAATGTTATTCCAGTATACAACTGAGGTAAACAACAGAAAAATTGCTATTAAAAATAATTGGTGATTTTTTGAAGGCTTTTTTTGTGTCTTTTGAAGGAAATATTCCTGTAATACAGCCTTGTTTCTGCACATAATAATGGCATCTCTTTTGTTTGACAATGCATCAGTGTGATTAGTTCAACTATAATTTAGATGTATCCAGCCCCACAACATTTCTCAGTGATTGACTCACTGAAGTATAGAAGGTCCAGCCATATCTCCTGTCTATGCACCTTTTCTGTGAGTCATTCATGAAGTTATGGAATATACAGGTCACTTATCAAATTACTTCAAGCCTGAAAACAGGGAAAATTATTTAAAAGTAAGGGAAGGATATTTCATTGAAGAAGTTGTCCAAAGTGTTGCAGGGAACACGAGTTATCATATATTTCAAAGGATACTTCTGGTCATTCTCCTGTTCATGTTGCCAACTTCCACTTCTGACCAGTGCTGCCATTGACATCACCCTGACAAGGGTGCAAATCCTCAGCTATGCATAGATGAATGGCTGCTCCACAATATCCACCACCTGAGTTGCTCTTCCTCCTAGACCTTTGTTCAGTCTAGTCATAGGGAGTTTCTGTAAATTGTCACCTGTCAAACAAATCAGAACAACTATAGCTTTCATAAATCAAGGCAAACTGTGGGTTACATCAGAAGCTGACAGCTAATTTAGACTGGAATTCTACTAGAGACTCTGAGAAGTGGGTGTGCACAAAGTATTTTAAACAGGTTAGTTTCGCAAGAGAGGGTCAGAAAAGGGAGCTGAGGGCAGAAATCTTCATGAACTATGAAGTTACCATAAAAAGGCTACATCTTTGCATAACTCTAGCTGAATTTGTTCTGTTCTGACTGCTAGCAAGAGCATAGGATTGTCTTGATATGAAATATCAGGTGTCAAAACTAGCTTTGCTTAAGAACGATTGTGTCCTTGGGACACCAAGACAGACGGAGTGAGGTCCTGCAGAAAAAGAGGAAGTAAGAAAATGTAAATGAAGGAAGTTTAATGTTAACCAATTTTATAATTACATTCCTTTCTTTCACAATTCTCTTCTTTCAATAGATCATCTTGTTTCCAAGTTCATCCAAGCCTAAAGGCTACTGAAGTATGTGGTTTACTAAACCCACTGGCAGAGGATTATTTTTCAGCTAGCAAAAGAGATTGAATGTTAAAGTTTAAGAAAATAGTACAATTTATTCCCCATACATAGCCCTAAACTTCTTTGGTTTTGGGGTGCATATATAGAATCAGAGATTTGCCTAGACTGGGCCTTTAAGATCATTGAGTCCAATCATTAACCTAACACTGGCAAGGCCTCGACTAAGCCACATCCCCAAGCACTATGTCTACACAACTCTTAAATACCTCCTGGGACGGAGACTCTACCACTGTCCCATTCCAATGCCTGATAACCTTTTCCGTAAAGAAATTCTTCCTAATATCCAAACTAAACTTCCCTTGGTGCAACTTGAGATCATTTCTTCTTGTCCTATCACTTGTTACTTGGTTGAACAGACTGACCCCCACCTCTCTACACCCTCCTTTCAGGTAATTGTAGAGAGTGATAAGGTCTCCCCTGAGCCTCCCTTTCTCCATGGTCATCCATGGTGACTGGGCCTGATCATTTGGTTGTTCTGAATGTACTGTGTGATGGTACTCAGGATGATCTGCTCCATAAAACAGAATACAAATGTTTCTAACAAGGAAATGAGATACTTCATTTTTTTCCAGGTCCATTCTGTCACTAGAGTGGTTTCATGTGAAGGAAATAAATGTTTTTGATATTAGTAAGGTTTTCCTGAATGGTGAACTGTGCTAAAATCAACCATACACCCACTACAGACCAAAGCAGCACTTCAAGAATATTGTTTATTCACTATATTCTAAAAACTAGCAGGTTTTTAAAGTCTTTTAATTATATTTTAGAGTCTCAAAATGAGGATATTTAGTGTTTTACCAAATGCTATCTTCAATACTTTCCTCTTCTTCCTCCCCACATATGTAACACATAATAAGGATAGAAGAAGAGAGACCAAGACAGAAAACAACAATACTTATAATTAAGGTTTTCGAATAGACTGCATTGATGGCTGTACCAGAATTCTGGTACAGACTACAGACCCTGTTCCAGGAAACTATTCTCTTGGTAATTGCATTGGTTTAGAGTAGATGGAGAAAATAGATAATTTTCTCAGATGGCAGCATTTCTGCTTATTTCTTTAGAGTGTTTTAAAGTTCTTTTGCTTTCTGGGTACCATAAGTTTATTGTGTGCCTTCCAATAAAAAATAAACTGATATTACACAAAATTCAAGGAGGATAATGCCATGATAGGGCTGGCGGACCCGTCATGGGAAGCCAGCAAAAACCTGCTTTTGCTACACCCCCAACCTTCCTGCTGGAGTTAGCTCTGTGGTCCTACTGATTTTTCACCTTCCTGGCTCACTGCAATAAACTTTAAGCCTGGATCAAACTTTCAAAAAAACAAGAGGACTTTCTTCCTATGTGGTCATTTATATATAAGCATATATTTAACACCACTTATCAGATATGTTAATGTATTATACGTCATTTGTAATCTAATGCGAAGATGAAAAGATGAAAAGAACACAGAATATACAGGGCAATGGAAAAGAAAATAAGAAGGAAAATGGAAACAGAAAAAAAAAATAGAATTGAGAGAAAATTCTGGACCAATGCTCATTTATCTCTATCATCACTTATAGCATAAATGAGTGCATGCAGCTAGCAGCAAAAATTGTTGTAGTTGTTAAAAAAAAATACAGCTTATATGTTTGATATAGGCTCCATATAAAAGAGATACTTGTGTTTCTGAACATACTGATGTTATTTTTATCGCTGACTTCATTACTTAGAGGACAGAATGGGACACTTACAAGTTTCTAGTGAGAAAATAAAGGATATGGTCAACTGACATCAGTTTGTCAGGTTCTCCTTCAAACTGAATATATATCACAAAAAAGTAAGAGGAGCAGGTGTTATAATAAGAAAGTATTGACTTTTATGGTAGCCTTTAACCTCTCAGTATGAAAGAAAGTTGTCTTCAACGTACCTAAACATAATCAGTCCGTGACTCAGTATCAGACATCTGGTCTGGCTCTAGCCTTAACATATGATAGCATAATTTTAATTCCAGTTAATTTCTTTATTTGTCTAATTTTAGTGTTTCCTTTCAGAGACAAGAAAACAGGCTATTTCTAACAAGAATATTAAAATTTCAGACCTGTTTTTGAGATGTGCTCATAAAACATTTTCTTCTGATCATCTATTCAGACAATAAACATTTTTCTTGTTGTTTCCTGTTGGGTTAATAATTTTTCTAGTTTAATTTTTTGTCATTGGTGTTCTCCATTTTTATCTTATAATAAAAATATTTTCTTTTATACTACAAAGGTCAAGATAAGGAAAACACAGGACCTAGTAGAAACCTAGCCAGTTGTGTTTTAGAAAATTCAGTGGCTGAACATCAGGATGTAGATAGGCTGAGGCACTCACTTGTTAAAGGTACCTTTGGTTTATCTGTGGTTACTTAGTATTTGAGTTCTAGATTGAGATTATGACTTTTTCCTTCTTCTGAATAAACCCCACCACTCCTCAAAGCAACACTGCTACAGGAAGATTAAAATATTCAAATACAAGGAAATGTGTGCAACCAATCAAATCATTCTCTGCAATGTCTGAGATCTCTGAGGCAATAATTTGAGTTACAATGTGCAAGGGTGAAATCCAATCCTTTTTCCACTGACTTTGTCCAGAGACAAGATTTTTCCCTTGTCTTCCAAAGAATAAAGCACATACAATAAGTCCTGTGTCTGAGTCATCATGACTCCTGTTTTACACTCTAAAATACGAGCATCACAGATTCAAAAGGAGAACCATTTGGCAGAGAGAAGAAACTCATATGTTTCATACTAGAAAGAGCAGGTGTGCTTACTCTTTGTGCCTATACTCCATCAAAATTTTCAGTGGAATTTATCAAAAAGGTCAGCTTGTTCATAAGTAGAATACCATGCATAAGCAAAAGTGCTTGGACAAGGAAACTGCAGGAACAATTGCAGTTTTCAAAACCAAATATATATATAGACCTATTAAAAATATTTAATATGCAGGTTCAAAACCCAAACACTTAATTCCTGCAGTGATTTTAACAATTACATATAGATAAGTAAAAAAACACTCTTCTCTTGCTAATAACCTCCCTGCAATATTTCTAAACGTGGGCTGTGGGTGGATTTTTTCCTGCAATTAGATTGGCAGAAAAAATTTTATCTGTGCCAACACTATGGATTTTGTCATTGCTGTATCTCTCAGAAATTTTTCACCAGCACAACAAATATGCCTCATATTTTTGCCTTAGATACATGCAAATTTGGATCTGGCTGAATTTACAAACTTCATCTTGTCTGCACATAATTGTTATACTACTGAAAATGTGTATGAGTGCTTTTATTATACTATGTAGTGCCACATATATGTGCTCAGGCAGACTTGTACAGTAAAGAAGTAAAAGGTACTTCCTGCACAGTAACTCCACAAAGCTTTCACACACATAAAGCATTTACTCCTGCTGGATAAAATACCACTTTCATTTGGGCAGGGATTGTGTCAGGATGAACAATGACCATAGGACAGTGGTATTCCTAGGGATGACCTATAAAAATTCTAAGCTAAAGCTTATAAGCATTTATTAATAAAAATTATAACAATTATTGTCAGAAAATGACCCGAAGGATGCCAGGGAGAACTTTTACCCTTCTCCAAACCACTCTCCAAATGACTGCAATAGTCCAGATTATTTCCAAAAGAATTGCATTTCAGCCTGAAATGGTTGTAAAAGTTTAATTTCAGAGAAATTTAGAGATCTAGATATCAAGTTCTTTCTAAACTTTAAGACATCCTAGTCTTCCAAAAAGCAGTGATTAATTTGGCTTCATCTTGCTGAACCAAAGTATTAATAATTTAATTTGAAAGATGAATTATTTTAATCAAACATTTTGGTCTCTTCTGTTTTGTGTGAACTATAATCTGTAGGTATCTGGTAACCAAGAATCAGCTGTGTAGGTTGCATCATTTTGCCAGAGATGTCTTCAGGGTAGAAATACATAGCTGTATTGGGTTTGTGTGGGAAGGTTTTGGTAGCATGGGGGGCTACAGGGGTGGCTTTTGTGAAAAGCTGCCCAAAGCTTCCCCTGTGTCTAGCAGAGCCAGTGCCAGCCAGCTCCAAGATGGACCTACTGCTGGCCAAGCCAATCATCAATGGTGGTAGTGTCTTTGTGATAACACATTTAAGAAGAAGGGGGGAAAAAAAAACCTGTGGCAAAGCAACTGCACCAGTCAGAAGAAAGGAGTAAGAATAAGTGAAAAACAACTCTGCAGACACAAAAGTCAGAGAAGAAGGAGGAGGAGGAGGTGCTCCAGGTGATGGAGCAGAGATTCCCCTGCAGCCCTTGGTGAAGACCATGGTGATGCAGGCTGTCCCCCTGCAGACCATGGAGATTAACAGTGGAGCAGATCTCCACCTGTGACCCCATGGGAAGCCTGTGCTGGAGCAGGCTCCTGGCAGGACCTGTGGCCCCATGGAGAGAGGAGCCCACGCTGGAGCAGGTTTGCTGGCAGGACTTGTGACCCTGTAGGGGACCCAAGCTGGAGCAGTCTGCTCCTGAAGGACTGCACACCATGGAAGGAAGCCACACTGGAGTAGTTTGTGAAAAACTGCAGCATGTCAGATAGACTCACATCAGAGAAATTCATGGAGGTCTGTGTCCTGTCAGAGGGACCCCAGGAGACCCTGCGGGAGCAGGGGAAGAGTGTGAGGAGTCCTACCCCTGAGGGGGAAGGATCAGCAGAGACGTGTGGTGAACTGACCTCAACCCCTATTCCCAGTCCCCCTGCGCTGCTTATGGGGAGGAGGAAGAGAAATCAGGAGTGAAGTTGAGCCTGGGAAGAAGGGAGGGGTGGAGAAAAGAGGTTTTAAGATTTGGTTTTACTTCTTATTATCCTACTCTGATTTGATTGGTAATAAATTAAGCTAATTTTCCCCAAGTCAAGTCTGTTTTGCCCATCACAGTAATTGCAGAGGGATCTCCTTGTCTTTATCTTGACTCACGCATTACATTTTCTTTCCTCTGTCCAGCTGAAGAGGGGAGTGGTAGAGCAGCTTTGGTGGGCACCTGGCATCCAGCCAGGTCAATCCACCAGAATTGCCAGTTTTTTAAAGGAGATTTCTCATGGAGATTATGCTGGCTTTCAAAAGGCATCCTTTCCACAAGGACAGTGAGCACAATAAAGAGATGTTGAAATCTGAGGACTGGATGTCATGCTCCTGTAAATCACACTGAACTCTTCTGCAGTGTGCCAGTTTTAGCTAGCCATAAATCCAAACATTTCTCACATTTAAGAAAAGATAATTGTACTCATGACACAAGTTAGTGTCTGATAGGCAATAATATTTTTCCCATTCAGTTTCTTTAGTGAAAAGCACTATTACTATTGAAAAAAAAAATATACTTTTGAAGTTAAAAATAAAACAAGAACCTTGTAAAACAGACATCCTCTTCTCAGTTCTTTCCTCTCATTTTGCAAGAAATAAAACCAAGAATAAGACACAGCAGAACTACCAGTCTTTCTCTCCCAAACTTGCTTTAAATTCAAAATATAACAGTTTGTCTGTCTGGAATTGTTCATACAGAGAGGAAAATTCTGTTAGTAATTCCAGGATGATTAAAAACATAGGTTTCTGGTCTAAGTATTTCAAGCAAAGGAAAAAACAGGGAATAATTTACAAAACCAAAACAATTTTGCCTTATAATATTTTTAGCATGAATACCATGTAACTCATACACTTTAGTGAAATGGTACTTGTCCATGTGTCTAAAATTAGACCTGTTCTAATATTCACCATGACTGTTAATAGTTCACATTTAATGGTTATTTTTACACCAACAATTACCACTGTTTACTGCTTCATCTCAGAGAGGTGATGACAGATAAGGAACAGTGATTGCTGAGTTCCAGGGAGAATGCAACCTTTTCAGATGCAAAAGCAGCAGGGGCAGGAAGGGAAACACTATGAGGAAAAGGACAGGAGCAGCAGACAGGACTCGGTTACTTTTGGTTCCAGCAACCCTCTCTCAACCACTTCATACTAGCACATGCTGTGCCCTTCAGAGCAAAAATATACTGTGTTACCTGGGAGAGTTACATAAGCAATAAGGGGCAGTAAAGCAAAGAGCTTGAAATATCTTAGGTGTAGGTGCCATTTGAAACAACAGCCAAGCCCCAGTGTATATCATACAGGTAATTACTATCAATCAGCTACTTAAGGCACTGAAAATTTAACATGTAGTAGTGGTGTGAGGAAAGAATGTCTAAATACAAGACAAAATTTATTTATCCCTGAAAAATACCTTAAGTAGGCTAGGGAGCAGTGCACTGGATTGTCAAACTTCCCAAAGGTTTTTTCTTTTGATGGAATGGAAGACAAAGAGAGTTTGTGTTTAGGAGCAAAAGACCTTGTGATGCTGCAGAAATCAATAAACTCCTGAGAGATGAGGAGAATAAATATTTGTATGCATGTGGAAATGTGAAGTAGGGCTAATCTTGCTTTAACAAAAAGTGTTTAAATTGTTTTTAAGCCAAAAGCACAAGAAAACCCCAAAACAAAACAAACACAAAAACAAACTTTCAGTTAAAATAATTCCTTTGTGAATTGTTCTTCAGCCAAATGGCAATAACAGCATTAGAGGAAGTAGGATTTTTCTTTTTTATTGAATAAATATTTTAGAGCAATTGCCTCCAGAGTTTGTCATGGGGCTCCATCCTTCTATCATTGCTCTGAGACTGCTCGCTCTACCATTATAATAACAGTCACAATTGGTTCATCTTCCTGAGATGTTTGGTTCCCTGTTTTTTGTGGCATATTTGCATGTATGTGCAAAACTGTCAGACAAGGGGACTCAAACATCTACAGTTAAAGTGAGTGAGAACTTTGCAAAAAGAAAATGCAAAACATTTAGACTAATATTTGACAAAAAGACAAGGAGTAACCTATTTTCTAATAATGTTCCCAGATAAAGCCTCCTTTGCAATGATAACTAGGACCAAATGTTCATCTTTTCATCTAAAGGAAAAACAAAAGCACCCAACTGTGGCAATTTATGGGAAAACAAAAGAAAAGCACTAGCTCATGGATTTAAAGCTTTTTCTTCAGCCCTCTTGGTAATTTTATGAATATTTTTTAAATACTCTCAACGAGAGCAGCAGATGTCCATCACATTCCAGCTTAGACAGCTCCATTTATCTTTGTGTGGGACTGCACACAGTATTCCCTCACCATACTGAATGGACATCTTGGACAGATGGCACATCCTTCAGCCCTTTATAAAACAGAATTTGTAAAGGCCCTAAAAGTCTGATGTAATGTAGACAGAACTTGACCTGAAAGACTGGGAGTGACAAGGAGACACCGTTAGCAGCAGGAAATGTTTTACTATCCTTCTGTAATGCCATGTAGTGAAAATTGTCCTGGGCATCCAAAATCCAACATAAACATGTTGAGGAACAACTTCATACCTTACACGCTTTGTGTTTCTGAATGTCATGTTGCCATGCCATATTAAATAGCTGAAATACACCATCAGAATCAGTAACAATTTTACATTAGTACTGACATTTTTCTCCTTGATTTTCCTCTTTTCAGCAGAAGGGATATATTTAATTTGAAATAGACTATCTTTAAGATGATGTGATAACATGTGATGCAGTCATTCGTAAAATATAATTTATTATTGTATCCAGAGCTTTTTTTTTGTCACTGAATGAGAAGAGAAGAATGAACTTCAAATAAGCTCAATCAAATTAAGAGTCATTTACAGGGTTTCTGATCAATAGGAAACAGAAATATTTTTGTACCCTTTAGTCTAAGTCTGATGCTATAAAAACAGGTACAAATTAATTGCTGTTATGTCTGAGAGTTTGAAAAATTTTATGTAGTTGTTTTAATTTTTAAGGAATTGATAGACTGAATTGTCACTTAGCAGATACATGACCCTCTGTGCTAAATAGTAATGCCTTCTGCCTATGACATTGTGAGGAGCGGCACCATTATCTTGCCTCAAAGATTGTCTGCAAGATCACTGGCAAGATTGTTTTCACGAGACCACTGAGAAGGAAACGACTTGTGAAATGCCCTGCCCGCAGGAGGTCTTCTGCCCGGACATGTCCCTGCCCTAGTGCTGGGGAGGCACAAAGAGACGTGCCATTGCTATGGTAACCACAGCCCTCGAAGGGGTACTTAAGGAAGACCTGCATGGGCAACAGGAGAAGCAGGGAAGAAAGAGAGAGAGGAAAAGGGACAGAGAGGACGACCACCTGACTGCCTGACCGCACCACGCCACGCTGCACCACGTGCAACAAGCAACTGAGACCTCCTCACCCGCCCCTTCACCGTCGCCTCGCCGCTGGACCGGTGGTGGTGACTATTCTTGCTGCCCTATCCCGACTCCTTTCTTCTTTTCCATCTTTCTTTCCATTCTGTCCTATCGCTACCCTCCTTATTATTTTTGGTAATAAACGGTGTTTCGGGAATGCGGCATTTGACCTCGTTTGCGTCTTAATCTCGCTCTTGGGAACATATCGAAACCTTTCCCCGACATCGGATCGGGATATTTGAATGATCCCGACATCGGATCGAGACAGACATTCAATTTGAATGTTTGCACCAGTAAGACCACTTACATCTTTATTCTCTGGTTTGCCACGAAACAAGTAGACAAAAATATTTAGCAATTTCCCCCTCAAAGTCTAGTTCACAGAGACTTTATTGTAACTTCAGCCAATCAGTTTTAAAAATCAAAGGCTGAGTTCAGAGATAAAAAGTTGTAATGAGGAGGATAGCTTTCATATATGGAATGCATTGATATTGTAATTTGAATTATTTATTTGCACATCCTATTTTTAACTAAACATTTGAACCAGTAAAAGCACCGTGTTGAGTGCTTAATAAATGGATTGCTCTAGTGTTTTAAACATGCATTTTTCATCATCAATAAACTTTCATTCAGGATGGAAGTTTGATGTTTCTTTATAGTAGCTAGAAAGCACTGTGTTTTGGTTTCAGTATGGGATTTTTTATGAGAAAAATGCTGATAAGGTACAAAGATATTTTGTTTGGGTAGTTTGCAAGTGCAAAAGACTGGGAGGGAGAAAGTGTAGTAGTTAGCAAAACCCAGAATTGAAAGTTGGATATGCCATTAAGATATTCCATATCATATTTCACCATGTTCAGTATATTAATGAGGGCTGACTGGAACGTGGGGAAATTCTCTTGGGAATCGCTCAGGTTCACTCTTCCAGGATTGTGATTTCAGTTTCAGGGTTCCTTTTTGCTCCTCCAGGATCACTATCAGCAGGTGATGAGAATTTGTACTGTGTATCACTGATATATATCTCTATGTTGTTGTTGTTGTTGTTGTTGTTGTTACTATTATTATTATTATTGCTATTTTAATTTTATTTTACTCTAATTATTAAATTGTTCTTATCTCAACTTACAAGGCCCCTTACCTTTACCTCTCCAATTCTCTCCCCCGTTACCTGAGTGGAGGGAAGAGTGAAGGGTATAAGTGGCTGTGTCGCATTTCGCTGCCAGCCAAGTTAAATTATCACACATGTCAGAAATTAGATTTACTGAATCTAATGCATATATATATGCATTATATATGCATATAATGCATACCATTTAGTTACATACTCTTTTCCATAAGCTTATGAACTAAACTAAAAAAAATAAACCAACAAAACCTTAAAATGAGAAGTTGCTTCTTGTCACTAGTGTTTCAAAATTTTACTCTTTGGAAATTTAGGAATCATATTAGCTTTTCAGTCAGAGTTAACTCTCAACTAATGTGTAAACATTTGATGTTCTACAACACCAGTTTAATTTCAATAATTTTTTTTCTCCCTGATATTTGCTTCAAATATGAAAAGTCATCATAAAATATCTTAACCTTAATTTGGTCAATCTGGGCTGAATAAACCAATCTCTTAATATTACTTCATAATATAGTTATTTCAGTATTCTGATAATTTTACTAGCCTCTTTTAGAATTTATTACTAATTACACTGGTACATCAGAGCACAGTGCTCTAGATGTAGTTTTACCAATGTCTCACAGAATAATCGTTCCCACCTCTGATCCTATGAGTATTTCACCTACTTTGGCCTTGAACTTCTGAGACTTTTTCAAATCTGTTTAATATTGATGGTTCATCGCTGTTACATGAACTGATCAGTCAAATCAGGTAAGTCTCTTTCTCCCTTCTTTATTTCTAGCTAGTTAATTTCTACTTCAGAATAGAAGTGTTAATGCTGTGAGATTTTTGCCCTTTGTGCAAAGAAAAATTTTCCAACCCTTCAGCTGGAATAGATGTTTCACACTTCTTGTGCAGCGTTCTGGTCCTGCTTGGCACTGTCAAGGACTCCCAAATCAAAAAGTCACATGCACTTGTATTAGTTCATATGCTGACATTACTAATGAATGTATGAAATAGGGACAATCCCAGAATCAGTTGAATATTATTCCTGATAATTCACCTTTGCCATAACCTCTGATAACCTCCTTAGCCAGTTTCTCATACAATTCCTAACTCATTTTTTTAACCCCTGTAATTTCCCCCTTAAATAATCATTTCAAATAGAACATTATAGCAAAAGAATTACTTAAATGAAGACAGATGAAGCCCACTGAACTAATTCCATCTAAGAAATTAGTCATTTTAGAAGAAAAGACATAAGTTTAGTCAAACACAATTCACCTTTAATGATCAATATTGCAATTTATCCAACTTTATCACTTCCCAATTACCCCTGTCCTTGATTGCTCTTTAACTCACACTGTGTTCTAAAGCTTTGCAGAGTATTGAAGTCAACATTATAGATCCATTCTTGCTTAGATCATTCATTTTTTTTCCCTTTCCAGTACTATTATTTCTATTTTCTATTTTCCAGTCATTAAGTCCTGACCTCCAAATAATACAGATTTATTAAAATTCTATGTATTACAATGCTGTGTCCATTTAAAAGAGACAATAGAAGCCAGAGAGCTAAATACTTTCTGAGCTTGTATTTTGCTAATTTCTAAAAGGCACATTTACAGAATAGTGGTTGCTCCTCAATATGCAAAGAGCTTTGCCTAAGATCTATCTTGTGTTCTGTTACTTAAAACGTAACATCTCAAGCTAAATGCAAATGTCAACATCATCTCTGCAAGAAACCTAGAAGGATATAAGACTAAGGCATCCCTGGTAGAAATCTGACACTGAGCTGCTATAATTTCCTTTGAGGTCATATTTTGCTGGGCTCAAGTAAAAATATTTTTCTAAGAGAACTAACCTTGTTGACTAGAAGACCAGAATTAGAAAAGATTTTCATAAAAGATTTCCATCAAAAAAACTTACACTTCCAAAAGGACAGATTGTAAGGTTTTTTTTTCCCCACCAAGCAAAATTCGTGCTTAAGAATTATTTGGTTTTGTATAAAATATTTTTCAATAGAAAAGATAATAGACACAATAAAAACACATTTTTCAGCATATCAGTGGTTTTGGGTTTGCTTGTTTGTTTCTTCTGGGTTTATTATTATTAATATAGACTGTGTTACTTGTTGATTAGTCAAGAAAAATCTAAGGTTTCAAGGAAAAAACATTTCCCAGTAAAAGCAACCGAAGAAAATTTATAAAAAAAACTTTTTAGTTTTTGACACAGAAAATCCCTGAGAAGATCAATAAGTAATGCAGAAGGTTTTGACTTCATTATAGAATCGAACCTTCCAATACAAATAAATAATTTATTGAATTATTGTTGCTGTTCAAGTAGATATATTAAAATTCATCTTCTACTCCCCATGTCTGTTATAGCAAAACGGAATCTTACAAGGAGAAGGAGGCAGTATTTTATTCCTCTTTATTATTAGCTATTATACACAGCAAACACTGGAGGACACCAAATACGCAATAAGATGGCTAACTGTCACTTAGTTGGGACACATAGCTAACTATATAAATTAAAACATTAACTTCATATTAAATGGCCATCTATATTGCATGCAAAATTTGTAAGTTTCCATGTCTGAGAACAGGCAATGAAGGAATTGCACATCTTGTATTTAAAAGGAGACAGCAGTGCTAAATATCGTGCCAACCAATAACATGCCATAAGCAAAAAAGTTCTATATGGCTTAATTTCCATCTGTGAGTCATGGCATAGCACAAGACCATTATCTACATGACTGAAGTATCTCTTTCTAGGCATCCTGTTATATCACGGCTGTGTCCTGATCTGGGGTCCTGTCTTACAGGGAACACCAGAAGTGACTATTTTAAATGTTTCATAATCATGGCAAAGCCTTGGATTTGCATCTCTTTCACCCTGCAAGACAGAATGGTTTATTTTTCTTAAGAGTAACACTAGGTTTTCAATCCATTCTCCAAAAAGGTTTTGGAGTTGTTTTGTTTTTGTTTGCTGGTTTGGTTTTCTATTTTGTACTGCAGAGGTATTCAAAGTTCTTTCATTGTCATCAAGAATGAAATGTAATACAGACAAAATTATCACATTACATACTGTAAATTCTGGTCTATCTATGAACATCTGTGTTGTTTATGAATAAATAAACATCACCTTGAACCTCAGATTTACTAAGGGTCTACCATAAACTCTTGCTGCTTTAGGAATGTGAAATTAACATAATTTCAAGGGATCCACAAGTACATTTAATCAATACTGTTTAACAACCTCCCGAACAAAGAGAGTGACATTGACTGTCTCTCAGCATGAATCTTCCCCTTCTCTTACTTTTCAGTACAAGAGATGATTTCATGAACTGCAGTTACCTCACTCAGGTGTCACAGACAACTTCATCCATGTGATGCCCTCATCTGCCTTCAGCTGTGTCAACCTCTGAAGAAGGCAATAAAGTCTGTTGCCAAAGACTTATCATATCACAGGCAATACTAACTGCACCCTGGTTTATAAGTAGTGTAATATCTCTGTTAATCACAACTTTTCATTCATAGAAATGTAGAAACTCATAGTAGGTGAAGAATACTAACAGGAAATATTCTCTTTTAGAGCAAGTATCTCACAAGGACACAACATTGTCTTAACTATATTCTCATAAGAGTAAGTGATCATTCAAAAGGTCAAAAATGCAAGGACATAAAGCAGTTTTGCAACCCCAGTTATACTACAGAATTATACACTAATTTTATCTAGATGCTCACTGTAATTCTACCCTAATTTTCTAGATTGCTTGCTAACTTCAATAATCTCTTGCCATCAGAAATCTTTTACAACAGATATATTTTCAACAGTATACTTTATCTTGTTGGAGGACATTCAAGATTTTTTTTTCAAGCCACAGAGCTATGATACTTTTCAAAACTGTAATCATATCACTTGATATGGTACAGCATAAAATCAATAAAGTAATATAAAATAAGATAAATGAGTTATCTTTCTTGGGAATCTTTTGGCTTAGCATATGACAAGCTTTGTGCAAAAAAGTGACTAGCTGATGAAAATCTTTCTTGAGCAAGAGCAAATTGGATTATCAATTAGCCGTATGTCTACAGAAATCTCCTTTTCTTGAGCCTCCTTCAGTTCCACTCTCATTTGTCAAGTGCCAGTGAAAAATGTCTGTGATATGCAGCAAAGCCTTGCTTGCAGACTGCCATTTTCTTCTTGAAAACTAAAGCTTGGTAAGCTTCACTAAACCTGTCCAGTAAAATCCCTTGCAGCAAAACCAAACCATGAAGAATTTCTTAAAATTAATTATTTCAGTGATTTAAGCTAATATTAAAGTCAAGCTGAAAAATTGTCAGCCACTCTAAGGTCCCAGGGCAAATCCTCATGCTTAGGCAGTAACAAACTGGGAGCACAGAACATAATAATAGACCTGGGGCCTACAGCTTTCGTATTGGTTTGTTGTTTTTTTTTCCTTTCCTCTCTTTCTTTCAGTTTCTATTAACATCCAGAAGCAATCCATCCTCTATTCACCTTGCGATGGACTGGGACTGTTCCTTCTTGTTTTCCTCAGTCGCTCTGTATGTATATTAGGAAAACTAGTATGTCTCGATAGCAAAAAATATACTAGCTTTGGTATGGGTAAAATTTAATTTTGTGTGTCTAAGTTAATAGAAAATCTTTGACTTAACAGTTCTCTTGAATCTGGGCCTTACCATGCTGTCTGGGAATTTAGACTGTTGTTTTTTTTTCTCCTTGGTGATCTTTTTAATGTATAAAAGCACTGAAAAAACTAAGTGTTTGCAGTACATAATACTAACCTGTTTTTTTAAATTTTCTACTGACAGAAAATGTTTCATCAAAATAAGACCACATCCATATGCTCCTTGGAAAAGAAGAAGGCAGAATTAGAAAATTATTAATATTGCTATTAATCCAATTGCTTTGGCTCTCACACAGGGAATTAGTTTAATTTGCCATATATCTATTGACATTAATTTTCTCTGTTTTCCAACTTGCTTTTCATAGTGAATTTAATGGCATACCAAGGCTTGTAAAGCACAGGCAGACTACTGGAGAAATGGCCATAAACCTGTTACAACTTCATCACATTTCAATGGCATGAAATTTTTTATTTTAACTTCATGGCTTCTTGTGCCTCCCGGATATTTGTGTCTCCAAGACTACAGCTACCTCTTCCTCTCATAAGCAATTGGAATAACAGCTGATCTCAGCTCTGCATATGCTGTTTTATTTTAAGCACACTTCAGGAGCCATAAAATATGTCACTTTAACAGCACTAGAAATAGAAGTGGTTTGTTTGTCCCCAAAACAGCAGTATCACAGAGGATGATGGCAAAGTCTTCCTTAGAATCATAGAATTATAGAAGAGTTTGGTTGGAAAAGACTATTACAATAATCTAGTTCAACCATAAACCCAGCATTGCCAGTTCGCCACTAAAGCATGGCCCTAAGCACCACATCTACACGTCATTTAAATACCTCCAGCAATGGTGACTCCTCCACTTCCCTGGGCAGCCTGTTCCAATACTTGACAACTCTTTCAGTGAAGTAAGTCTTCTTTACAAGATGTCCAGCAAGTGCTTCTATGCACTGCTCTACCTGGACCATTGGTACAAGAGTTTAAAAGTTTGCAAATCCCATTCTTTGTCGTGGTGAAAAATTATATTCTATACTCCTTTTCATCAACCGTCAAATTCCATCTAAGAGATAATTAAGTATTTTACCGTTCCTCTTACTGGAATATTGTTCCACAGCATCAGTGCTATAAAGGCTAGAGTATTTCCAGCCTGCATCTATTTCGCTCCAGTGCTCAGGTGCTTTTGTATCAGTATAACATATTAACTGAAACCATTTTTCCTCATTCTGCATTTTAGCCCACAAAGCTATTCAGAGACAGCAGCCATATTATCTCTCAGCCTTTCTTCTGCTCTTCTTTGACATTAGCATTATGATTAAGAGACACTTCTAACCATATGTATGTTCAGGCTTTGGTAATTCAAGAGCTGTTTAAAAGGTTTCCTTCCCTGACATGTCCCTTAATTGTAAACTTGTTTTCCAGGAGCTGTCTTGAGATCGTCTTCCTAACAATCTGCAAGACTATGCAACTTTACCAAACTCCAGCTCTCCTAAAATATTCTTCTTTTGGGTGGTACTCTATTGGTAACAGCTTCCAGAGAACTATCTTAACGCTTTACTAAAGCCTCTATGTGCATAGTAATCAGCACTCCAGAAAGGCTACAATTGCCAAAGGCACAAAAAAAAATCTGAGCTTGATAGAGCTTACTCTGGAAAAAGACATGGGTCCTTGTAAAGGCTCAAATCACAGATGATTTTCTAAAGATTACAAAAAGAGTCTGAAATACAACTATCTAGCTATATCCATAGATACAAATATCTACAGATACATAGATTAATCTCAGTATCTCAAAATGGCAGATAAATCTGCATTAGACAATAATGGTGATTCCCATTAGACATGGTTGTCACTAGCATTATCATGTCACTGCTTCATTGTACAGTTTGAACAGAGACTTTTGAAAAAAAAAAAAAGAATAGCAAAAACCATGAAGACTATTTTCCTCTAGCAATTATAACATGAGCATTGTTTCAAGCTCAATTAAGACCATATTTGGTCATGAGCATGTTTGAAAGTTATTTCAACCATTACTATTATCAGTCACTGTGCAGTGACAAGGCCAATGTGTCAGCAGTGTGGATGGGAGAGAAAGACTTTTTTTTTTTTCCCCGGGAGATGTATGTTAGTGTCTCCAAGAGAGGAGAAAAGAGTGAAATATTTCTCAGACTGTTTTTATTTGATCTATTTCAGACTTTGATATACAGAAGGAATGAGTCAGTGTTCAGCTTCATGAAACTATCACAAGAAAAACCTTTCACTCTTATCTCAGATAATGTTCAAATTGCAGCCAGACAGCAATGAAATGAAAAATCACCACAAATGGAAAAGAATGGTTTGGAAGTGAAGATATGAAGGGGAAGACTGTTAAAATTGCAGAGCTTAATTATGCCTAGTCTCTATCCACATCAACTTATGGTCTGTTAAAGTCAAACCTAGGGAGAGATCACTGCTCAAGTTAGAATAATTTCAGTAGAAGAATCAAATATTTTGAGCATTGGGGACCCTGTTTTGAGATGTATTTAGAAATGAATTTCCAAATGACATGACCGGAATAGTTTAAGAATTTTTTTTTATTTTTCTCCAGAACTATTTCATGTTTTCTGCAGAAAGTCTGACTATATAGAAGACAGTTATACATAAATTAGTGCTATACAACTACTAAATGAATAGTTATGAAACCAGAGTTTATGCCCTCTCAGGAAGGCCACCTGGGACATTGAGAAGGCTGAGGTGCTCAATGACTTTTTTGCCTCAGTCTTCACCAGCAAGGACTCGTACCACACTGCCCAAGTCCTAGAAAGCCAAGGAAGGGTCTGGGAGAACAAAAAGCTGCCCACTGTAGGAGAAGATCAGGTTAGGGACCACCTAAGGAACCTGAAGGTGCACAAGTCCATGCGACCTGATGAGATGCATCCACTGGTCCTGAGGGAACTGGCGGATGAAGTTGCTAAACCACTATTCATCATACTTGAGAAGGCCTGGCAGTCTGGTGACGTTCACGCAGACTGGAAAAAGGGGAACATAACCCCCATTTTTTAAAAAAGTAACAAGGAAGACCCAGGGAACTACAGGCCGGTCAGTACCACCTCGGTGCCAGGCAAGATCATGGAGCACATACTCCTAGAAACTATGCCAAGGCACATGGAGAATGAGAAGGTGATTGGTGACAACCAACATGGCTTCACTAAGGACAAATCATGCCTGACCAACCTGGTAGCCTTTTATGATGGGGTCACAACATTGGTGGATAAGGCTAAATCAACTGATGTCATCTACTTGGACTTGTGCAAGTTGTCTGACACTGTCCCACATGACATTCTTGTCTCTAAATTGGAAACATGGGGGTTTGATGAATGGACCACTCGGTGGATAAGGAACTGGCTGGATGGTCAGACTCAAAGAGTTGTGGTCAACAGCTCAAAGTCCAAGTGGAAACCGGTGACGAGTGGTGTCCCTCAAGGTTTGGTACAGGGGCCTGTACTGCTCAACATCTTTGTCAGTGACATGGACAGTGGGATTGAGTGCACCCTCAGCAAGTTTGCCGACGACACCAAGCTGCGTGGTGCAGTTGACATGCTGGAGGGACAGAATGCCATCCAGAGGGACCTTAACGGGCTTGAGAGGTGGGCCTGTGCTAACCTCATGAAGGTCAACAAGACCAAACACAAGGTCCTGCATCTGGGTCAGGGCAATCCCAGACATAAATACAGGCTGGGTGATGAGTGGCTTGAGACCAGATCTGAAGAGAAGGACTTGGGAGTAGTGGTGAGTGAGAAGCTTAACATAAGCCAGCAATGTGTGCTTGCAGCCCAGAAGGCCAATAACTGTATCCTGGCCTGCATCAAGAGAAGCGTGGCCAGCAGGTTAAGGGAGGTGATTCTCCCCCTCTACTCCACTCTCGTAAGGCCCCACCTGGAGTTCTGTGTCCAGTTCTGGGGCCCCCAACACAAGAAAGACATGGACCAGTTAGAACGAGTCCAGAGGAGGGCCAAGATGATGATCAGAGGGCTGGAGCACCTCTCCTATCAGGACAGAATATTTAGTTGGGGCTGTTCAGCCTGGAAAAGAGAAGGCTTATGGGAGATTTTATGGCGGCCTTCCTGTTCCTCAAGGGGCCTACAAGAAGGCTGGGGAGGGACTTTTTATAAGTGCAGGTAGTGAGAGAACAAGGGGAAATGGCTTTAAACTGGAAGAGGGTAGGTTTAGATTAGACATTAGGAAGAAATTTGTTTCTGTGAGGGTTGTCAGACACTGGAACAGATTGCCCAGAGAAGCTGTGGATGTCCCCTCCCTGGAAGTGTTCAAGGCCAGGTTGGATGAGGCTTTGAGCAACCTGATCTAGTGGAAGGTGTCCCTGTTCATGGCAGGGGGGTTGGGACTAGATGATGTTTAAGGTCCCTTCCAATTCTAACCATTCTATGATTCTATGAAATGCTGAGAATTAGTCTACACTTCTGTAGTTAAAAGGCTATTTGTTTCTCAACTGAAATACATTCCTATATTCAGATCTAGCTGTGCCTTCTGATTAAACTGAGAATAAGAACAGTATCACCAGATAGCCTTAAGTAAGCTATATAACTTGTGTACAGGTGCACAGCCTGGCAGAATGGGAACAAGAGAGAGTTACCAAGCATGAGCCACCCAGTGCCCCGAGTGTGGTGAGGTAATGGGAACATCTAGACCAGGATGCAAATGTAGTACACATTTTTTGCCTGTTTTATAAAAGGGAAATTAGAAACCATGTGAACTTTTTATTGGTGAGGTGAAATGGCTTTGTACTGTCTTGTCTTGGCATTCATGTATTAACACTTTGTTGGAATGACCACAATAGGGAGATGTTTTCCACACAATAAATCTCGTCAATGACTTTCCACCAAACCTGTGGCAGTATATCACAAAACACGGTTTATGCTGGGGTCTTCTGAGAATACACAGGCACTGTGGTCTGTGGGATTACAAAACTGATTAAACAAGTGAAGTGCACTGCTCTTTGCATATACATGCACAGGGAGCTGACAAGAATACCACAGGTCATCCTGATAGCTCACACTGTGAATAAGAGAACAGCCACTTTTCCTTCATCTCTTTTAGAGGAATTGGAACATTTTACAAAATATTCTGGCAGCAAGAAAATCTAGAAGCCATTATGTCCCTCTTTTCTGGCTCCCAAATTCTAGCAAACAGTTATGGAGACAGATAGCCTCTCCTTACTGTGAAACATCCCCCAGAGTAAAAGGTTGGCTGAAGGCACTGACCACAGTTACTATTTTGTTTTAGTCTGAGGCTTTCTCTCAAATAACAAAACAAAGTCTAGCCCAGAGTACAACTGTTTTACAAAAGTAAATAGTGTTTTTAGTGTTCTAGCTACACAGACCTAGCATTCTCCATTCTCACAGTCTAGTCTCTAGTGTTCATTAAAATTATATCAGGATAGACAGCAAATTTAGTAGGCTGAATTTCTCCATATTACCAAATCACCATCTAGGAAGTGTCCTTTGGACTTCTGTAGCATTATTTAGATATATGAATTATTTTTCATTAATGAAAAAGATAAATTATTTCTGGGTTCCAAATTCACCTAGTCACATCTCCTAAGTGGATTTTCACAGTCTTGCAATGAGAAATGTAAACTTTTTATGCATGAAAAACAATGAAGCAGAAATCTATACAGGAACATAACTTCCATGGGAAAAGTAAAATTTCCATTCAAAAGATAAGTATTCTTTGCTGCATTTTTCATGGTCTTTGAATAAAAATTATTTTAAGCACGTATATTTGCAACTTCTCCTGAGAAAACTATAACAATGATGTTTGTTTGTTATTAAACCTCATTACTTTAATTCCCAATTAAATTCCATAAGAATTTTCTAAAAAGAAGCTTCAAGAAATTGATAATACATACAAATAAACTATTATTAAAGATATTTTTTGCTATTCTTCTGATAGCAGATAATAAAAATAGGCAGTCTCTGTATTATAAATACTCTAGTGTTATCTGAGTAAAGTATTTATGATAATGTATTCCCTAAGGTATTAATTGCATGACTGTTTTATAAAAAGCATTTAAATGTAAATTACAAGTATTAGTTTGCTCTTTTTCATTTTTTTACTGCTAGAATGCAACCTTCACTGCAAATACAATTCTGATGGTAATCACTGCTATGATTCTCTTTTTTTTCAATGTACAGTATTTCCTGTTTCATATTTCTGAGAACTTATTTTTATGGTACTGCTCTTTATTTTTGTATATCCATGATAAGGAGTTATCTATTTCACATTATATGAATTCTATTTGTATCTGTCAGTTTTTGTTGTATGATAGGTCCAAAAAATTCATAAATATGTTAACAGGAAAAAAAAAAAATCGAAAGATTGATTTTCTTTTCCCAGGAGGTATGTCAGGTCTACATTAAATGTGAAAATAGTTAAAGGAATGCTGTCTATCACTAGCATTTGATTTTTCATAGAGCACTTTCAAAACCTAAACAAGTAAGAGTTCTCTTAGCTATGTGCAGACCATTTTGTATTTAGCAAGCGAGAAGCACATTGTCATTTGTTTCTGTCATATTATTCCACTGGGTGACAAGAACAAATGCTGATGAAATGCTAAAGAAAATACACCTAAGATATGTACCTTAGCTCTCATAAAGGAGCAATGGATTGTTTCTGTGAGCTGCAATAAAGTGGTGCCTGTGTACAACATAAACAAAAACGGACTGTCAAAGTAATCTGCAAAACTGGAAAAAGGTGGAATTTGGCCATTTCTGTATTCCCAGAGAGCCATGAGTAGTCATTATCAACCTGACTTGGCTTTCCTAATCTTTCCTTCCTTCTGCCTGAGCAAGACTTTGAATCAACAAATAGATTCTTAAGGAAAAACTGTGAGTATAATGAAAATATCAATGTAAAATCAATACACAAACTTAGAGGGTGAAAAAAAAAATGTTTACAGACTAATCCTAAATCCCCAGGACCAATGATACTATCACTTATTAGGCTTTTATCCTCATTACAGGAATCAATCCTCAGCAAATTGAAGAAGTTACTACTATCTCATTTTTTATAAGGACTTTCCCTTTTACATTCAGGTAGCTTAAAATCTTTTGTGATTTCTTCATCATTCACTACATAAAGGCGGCAAATACAATTTTTAGGAAGTAGATGACAGTCAAATTTACACATTTTACAACTTGCAATTTTAAAAATGATTTTTGTGACAACTCTTTAAGGACTAAAATGAAGCTTTTGTTCTGCCAAATATAGATACATCATGCCTTCTTTTGCAAACTGGAATTCATTAAATCAATTAAAATATAAATAGATATTGCAAAATAAAATTGGTTTACATTCTAAGCAAGGAAGCCTACAGGAATACTGCAATAGTTCTCCTGGAAAGTAAACTCTAACATTATAAAAGGGCTCATTTCCCACATGATTAACAGAATCTAGACTCCAAGAATGCATACATACCCTGTCATCCTGTCTTAGATTTAGAACAAGTACTATGCACAAACAGAAATCTTTCCCCAAAATCTCTCTCTCTGTCTAAACTATAATGTTAGCAATACTGATGTGATTTCAACAAATACATGTCCCTAAAGAGAATTAATCTCAAAATTTCTAAGATTTTTCAGGCAGTGAAACTGGACAGAGATGTAGTGATATTGGCAAGAGCATTCATAACCCATGAAGAAAATCATGCATCTCAAGTCTGATCATGTTTGTACTGGTAGCACAGGTTAGATTTCCTCAGAGGTGAAGGGAACAGGCAGGAGAGTATGGGAGTCATTAGATGCTGCCTTGTAAAGGGATAGAAAGGTATTCAGAGCTTGTTTCAACTCACTAAAAATCTATAAAATGTTTTTGTGTGTTCCCATGATGGAAGATGGAGAATTGTCTTTTTTACGCTTTTAAAAAGCCCAGTCTGCTCATTCTTCTCAATGCTACAGGGCATACATTGGCAGAATGCCATAGATTTTGAAGTAATTTTAACTTTCTCACTGGGTTTTTATTTACCCTCAGAACAGGAGGACATAATTTGACACAGGTAAAATATAATCCAAACTATATTCAAACAGGACTTGTTTTTCTTGCAACCACAAAGACATGGTCCTGTAGCCATAAAGACTGTGCAAAGAAATAGATTGTCAAATATCATTGCATCAGGAAAAGGAAGACTCATTTCCCTCTGCTTGCCAATGAAAACTTTCAAAGGCCTGATATACAGAATTTATTTTCATTAGATGGATATAAACCATTCTATTGTCACAAGAAAAATAAATATTATTATATTTTCTTTTGTTACAATGAATTGCTAAGATACATCAATAAATTAATCTCTGTTATGCAATGTGATGCAATAATGCCAAAGAACCTGAGAGATACTGTAGGTCTGCAATACTAGGCATGAAGAGGGTATATATTGTCTTTTCCAGCCTCAGGAACTCACTGTCTTAAAATAAATCAGAGAAAAAGGTGACATGGAAATTCCAGGAGGTGAAGTGACGGTTTTCACCCACCAGCAGGCTCATGACAAAGGCAGGAGTAGGCAATAATGTATTAATTTGAACATGCCAATGAAATTTTTAGCTTTCTGGAATCAGTGTCAATGTGAAGAAGTCATGATCACTGATTTATCTGTTTGAAAGAAGGCATGACTTTTAACTCTTCTCCAAAGATTTGATGATTACCATATTTGTTTTAATTTGCTAGCTATGTTAGCAAGACATTTTTTAATGAATGTTATTTTGCATATTCTGTAGTTCTCAAGATTAGAAAATATTTTATTATAGAGTTATGAAGTAGCATTGTGTCTCACTGCAACTGTTGACATTACTGTATCTGACAGAACTCCTGAGGATATGTGCTTGTGAGATCAAGCAGTTAAACTTTTAACCTGACATATGGAGTAGGCCTATTTGTCCTCCAGCCTTATTCCACTTTTACTCTTTTTGTCTTTTCTTATAAAAATCTTTCTTTAAAACTTACATACAAAATAAGTGTAGGTGTGAATTTTTATTTCTCCTTGCAATTTCCCATGTGTTAGAGTGGAAATGACCAAAGTTCTGATTATGGTGTGTAATAATCCTCTGTGCATCTAATGTCTCTGCCAAAAATCTTCCTTAGCAAAAAATCTGGGTTAAAGAAGCACATTTTATTTCATCAAAAGTAACATTATTAAGAGTACCATCACAGAATTTACATGCAGTGAGGCAATCTCCTAATGCCTTTCCCTCAGAGGCAAGTAATTTGCATGCCCCACATCCTGGTGCCTGGTTTTCTTGAATGGAGGATTATTTCTGAAAGGGTCACTCACAGTTGGCAATTTGCAGTAAATCCATAAAAGTTCAAAAGGCCAAACTCAAATTTGAATAGTAGGAAGTTACCTATTTTTGATGCACTGTGAGTACATTAAGCTAAATTGTCCAGGTAGGATATCTTTCCTACTCCGTTTCCTCTCTATCAGAAAGGACCCTGAAAGTAAAACATCATGTTAAAAACATTATATTCTCAAAAGAAAGTCATAGAAGCTACTTTTCAAGCCCAGTATCAGGCATGTAATTCTGAGATAGAATCTGCTAAGTAACTTCACTTGGAAAACACAAAACGTATGTTTCATGTAGTGGACAAAATAAACACTTTCTTTAAAAAAAACCAAAAATCGTATAATATTTTTGCCACTCAGGCATTTAATTAGAATTAAAAAAATAGATTAATTGTAATTGAAAATGTAATAAACTATAGTTTGGGATTTTTTTTCCTAGGGAAATCTAAATTAGCATAGTTAATGAAATTACTTTACTTTTTTGCTTTGTCAGTAAACTAAATCCCTTCCACAGCTTTCTATTTGCAAGAAACCAAATAATCTGCTAAAGTAAATGATCTTCTTTTTCATCCAGGGATTACAAAAGCTATTAAGGCAAATTCCAGTGAACTAAATTGTCAGTGCTTTAAAATTAACTTTTAACACCTTACAAATGTTATTTTGCTGGGAAAAAAAATATGCCAGTTTATCTAAATGCCAGAGAGATTTAAACTGGTAAACTAGAGTCAGTGGTTTTTTTTTGAAGTGTATTATCTTCTGGATTCTGTTTTGGTGAAGATTTAAAAACCATTATCTCTCACTAAGCTCACAAATAGTTATAAGAATGCCTATGAGCTCATTTGAAGCTGATCTGTAGTCTAATAAGGAAAAACAATGTATTTTATTTACTGTCAAACTAGCATGAACAAACTAAGCCAATCTGGACATGTTTGAGGAATGTGGGAAAAGAACAACCAGGAGTTTGCTTCTAATGATACAGTGCTGGGCAAATACATGTGAACAGGTTTTGGTATGATTTCCTGTTCAAGGCCAATAGCTCAGCAAGAAAGATTTTCCCTCCCCATCAGTTCTTTTATGCATTGAAAGTGAAGCTGTCCATTGCTGTGGCTGAACTGGAGCAAAATATTGTTAGAGTGCACGTGGATGTGAGTGGGTGTGAGACTGTGGAGTGATTCTCAATATTTTTCCTAGTTCCTTAAATGTTCAACAAGATCCAATTTCCAAATATTGAACAGAGTGTAGAGAGTGAAAAATAAAACATTTGGGAAGGCACAGAATGTACAGCTGACTAAAGCAGAGCTCAGATGGCATTTCTTTTTCTAAAATAATTTTATTTAATTTTCAAAAATCCATAAATCTGTATTTTTTAAAAAAATCATTCAAAAACTGGTTTTGGATAAAAGCATTTTGTTTCAACAGAATCAAAGCATTACATAACATTCAACTTAGGAATAATTTCAAACTAGTATTAAAAAGTTTCGTTCCCTATTGTCAAGATAGGATGAATATTTTTTGTCTATCATCTCTTTTTTTTTTCCTTCTAAGTGACTTATGAAAAAAATTGGCATGATTCCAGAAAGTATATTTATTTTCACATCAATGGGAAAATATCATCAGAGCATTTCTGACTAAATCTGAGGGACATAATTGAAAAATATTATTTTTCAAAATGTGAAAATAACATTGATTTCACTGTGAATTTTTTTTTTGTAGCTAATTTAGAAAACTATTTTACTCAAATTTCTATCCTTTCTTACTTTTAATAGAGCTTTCGTTTTCTCTTAGCTGAGCATACTATTTATCCTCCTTATGGTACTATATTAACCCTTGCACATTTTTGTGGGTTTTTTTCAGGGTAGTCTGAGTGCAGGAAAAAATCAAAACGTTTGCAACATAGTTTCTACATCTTTGATGTGAAGAGAGGTCAAGATATTGTCATATTCCTCTTCTTTTGGTAGTTTTGCTGATTTAGTAGTTACAGTAAAACACTTCTTGTCACCTTTCTAGAGGAAAGTATAGCGTCTTATTGATTTGCATTTAAATTATTTGCTAATATAGACAATTGTGGTTTTATACTAAACTTGATTATGAAATCTGATGTTTTTATGGCAGATCTAGCTATCAAATGGCAAATGGTTGACAGGAAAAATGTGTGGTGCTATTTGAGTTGTAATAATTTAATCTTAAATTTACTTTACTAAAAACAAACAAAAAACTTATTAAGTTAAATGTTGCACATGGAGAATCTATTTCAAATCAAATTGCTGGGAATCCTATTTGAATATTTCCAGCAGAGAACATCATTTTCTAAATTAGCAAGGGGCAAAGATTTTTAATATATGCAGAACAAACAAAACAAAAACAAAATTCCAACTGGATTTATCATCAGAAACACAGTGCTGTGACTGAATAGCTGTGGGCTAGATAACAGCATATTTCTAAATGAATTATCAGGAAACATCACTTTGTTTGATGATTCAAGTAAGCTTTTTTAAAAGGATAGTTTAATTTACTTTTAATATTTTAAACCCCAGATTACTAACATTTTGATGTTGTTGTTTTAGAAGCTGAAGTGTCTGAAGGCTTTTGTTTAAAGGCAGAGTTCTAGTTTTATTTTTTTTTCATAATTCAAATAACTTTTATTAAAATATGCAGTAATATTGTTATTTTACATGAGTATTGCAAAAAAAATAATATAGAAGTGCCAAAGGTAAGAGTTACCTAGGGATTAGACATGTGTTGTTAGTTATGGGGCAACTGCTAACAAATATGAGGACCATGTTTATTATCAGCAGCATATGGTTTGTTTATAAAAACAAAACATGATTTACAGTGAAATAGACACAACAGACACAAATGTATTCACTCATTTCTCTACTTATATGTCTTCTAGTATTGAAAAATCTTCTCAATTCCCAATGATCACAAATTTAATATCACAACAGAAATGGAAGGATAGGAATCATTAATATTATAAAATTTAGTATATTCTCATATAGAAGAATGCAGCAAAGATTTTTGGGCTTTCATTTGTAAAGAAATGCCTACATAATTTTGAAAATCTGCCTATAAATGCTTGACATTAAACTTACACAGACACTATGTAAAAAAAAAAAAAAATAAAATGAATCCAGATCTTCTTCAGCCTCCTTTAGTTGGCGATAGGGAATTTGTTACTTGTACTAAGCTACAACCCTAGTTGCTCTCTCAGTAAAGGCTTCATCAGAAGCATGATCAGGAACCTTTTTTAACTGTTTGAGCTGATTTTATGGAAAATCTGAATTTCTCCCAGAAAAATGCATACTTACATTTGATAATCTCTGCCATCCTATACATCTTTATTGTGCCCTGGTGAGGTATATGGAGAGATGAATAATCTGCTTTTTTTGATAGACTCTGCCAATTTTGTTTTATGCTAACACAGTGTTTTTGAAAAAGTTACCAGAGGAGTGCTATTAAAATCAAACTTTAATTGAGGCACCCAGCTTATTCTCATTCTGATCTCATCAGTTTTCATTCATATGTGACATGTTGCCAGCTTACAGTTTTTGTAATAAGAACTTATAATAAAAGGTGGCCCAGTGGGAAAATAAAAACCAAGATGAAAAGAGCTTATTTCTTGAAATGAATTCAACATGGTACTGATGGCTTTTAGCAAGATAAGTAGTTGAAACTGCTCAATGACAGCAATCTCTTATTTATTTACAGTAAAATCCTGTTTATCCGAAGGTCTTGGGGCACAGCTTAAATTCACAGTTAACCAGAAGGACTTGTCACACAGATCTGATTATCAAGATTTCTCTGTATATTTCAAAGTGTGATGGTAAAAGAATTAATCTTTTCTGCAGAATCGGTAAAGAAGAGGACTTGAACTCTCACAGATTTCAACCTGGTAGACCCCAGAAGCTGCTCCTGCCCAAGGCTAGAGTCAGTACTTAATATTGTTAATTTTCAAGCAGTGAAATGTGCAGATGAATCCTGTCATAGGCAGGCCAAATAATCGCACTACATAACAAACTTAGAAAGACTAAATAAAAGGATACTTCATTCAAATGAAATTGCAAGGAAAACCTTTTACATAGAACATAACTATCCATGCTTCACTGCAACATATCAAGCTCTATTAAAACAGTGTCCTGTAAATCTCTCTGCTGCTTTATTTCCCCTCCAGGTAGCCTGTGGTAAGTCTTTCAGCCTACATTTTCCCCTCTGTTGTGACATTTCTGTGATTCATGCCAAGTTTACTACCATTGGGGCACCTAAATGAAGTGCTACAATTAAGATTGCATCTTTAACATTTCTAGTAAATTAGAGTGTATTAAAATAGTACCTTTCAGTACTGACAAATAGCTACCACCCATATATCAATTCATATAGTCCCTGAAAGTAAAACAAGCATTAAACCGTCCTGGGTTGACTTCAAGCTGATAAACTGAAAACAATGGTATTTATAAATCAAAGTCTGGATGGAACAGTTGTCTTCATAAATATTGTTTTGCCAGCTGCCAGGACTAAGGAGGATTGTGTCTGTGGCAAGCATTCTGTGAGGTGCCATATACACCTGCTTTGCACCTTCAGTGTAGTGATGCTTGCAGAGATGTCTGTAGTAGACCGATGTTTTAAGTGATCTTGCCTGTCATGATGGTGGATCTGAAAATATCACCCTCCATGGAAACAAACTAAAAGGTGATCTGAGACAAGCCATGATTGCAGCACTCCTTTGGCTTGAGACTAGGTAACTCTGTCTACTTCTTTAGATTTTATTCAGCTAGCATATTTTTAATCTTATATAAGCACCATATTCCTTATTCTTTTAAATACTACAAGAAATCTCTCCTGTACTATTTTAATGTTCTTGTCTGTGATGATTTTACTACAGTCAAATCTTCAAGCTACAAGAACACCACAACTTGAAATGGTAATTTTTCTGTAAACAACAACCAGATTAACTGAGTATATTGTTCAATGCAGCATTGAAAGCATGCTATCCTTAATTTCTTGAAAGAATTGAGAATCACTGCAAAAGCATTAGAAACCATTTTGAGTAAACTAATTAACAGGTGCCAAGCCAGATCCAGGCTGTGTACAATTTCTGCAAACAGCCTTGCGCAAACTTCTGCAAAGTGTGAAATGCCTTTTGAAGCACAACTTTAACAGTTGCACAGTTTCTTCTCTCAAGGCTTCTGCAAAGAAATCTGATTTACAAGGAAAGAATAGCAGCTGTATTAAGAAGAGAAAAAACAGTCTTCAAAATCCACCTCTAAAACAAAGCTCAAAATTTCCATCACAATTACTGTCGTGATTCAACAATATGAATAGAGATTTCAGTCTTGGTATGTGCTAAGACCAACCAGCCTATCATTCTTCTTCATACTCGGGGTTATGTGGATGGAGGACTTCTCAATGCAGTCAAGTAGCACTGAGGGATCCAGAGCTTTCAGAATCAAGTCCACATAGAGGGTTGTGATATAAAGTGTATTTCTGACCCTTTGACATTGGGCCAGAACACAGCACAAACAGACAAAGGTTTTTTTTTAATCTAGTGTGAATCCTCAACACTTAACACTGAAGATATACAGAAAACAAAAACAAAAAGTCAGGCTCCTAAGAGGACAGAACAAGCATGTAGGGTCAGAAATTAGATACATCAAAACTCGAGAGGAGAATAGTAAGAGATGTCAGAGATTCTGAAAACTCATTCCAGTATGTTAGTCATAAAAAGAAGAGCAGAGGTGCTAGCACTACTCCATGGAATGGATAAATGTTGCCATATGATACTGAGATGTCTGATAGTGTTTACCAACCTTTTTGCATCTGCTATTACTGAAAAATCATCACATGAAAGTAGATGATATCAATCAAGCAAGTAAAAGGAGAATGCAAAATCTGTTCCCTATATATCATGGTAGGTATGACAAGTAGTAGTGAGGTTGAATCCTTTAACTGCACCAGGAAGGATTCAAGTCAGGAAGCAGAAAAAAAGCTTTGAAAGACTAGTATGGATAATGAGGGACTGGAATAATTTGCCTGGGGAACTTGTGGAGTCTTCATCTTTCGACCATTTTCAGGACAGCTCAGGCAATAATTTGCTAAAAATAGTTCATGATAGGAATATCATCTGTCACAGTCTGACTCTGCCCTGGGGCAGAAAGAAAGTCTAGATGATGCTCTTGAGGCTGGCTCCTTCAGTTCTTATTTTTCTATGACTTTTATAGTTTACTCTTATTCTGAGAGCTAATAAGCAAGGTTGTAGCTACTGCCTTTTTGTTACATGCATACCTGCAATCTCCAGAATTCCTGATTGCCTTTGGGAAGAATTATATGGCTATTGTAGCTACATCAATAATTTTTATATAATCTGTGGGACAAGATAGCATTTGTAAACAAACATATTGTCACACAAATTGAAATTGTCTTTCCTTTGACTTCAAGAGGAGCTCAATTGCATCATGTATTTTCAGGCAACTAGGTCAGCAGCTGGTCTCCCAAGGCTCCCTTTGTAGTCAGCACATAGACAGACACTTCCAGGAAGTAACTGAGGGCATGAGCCCAATTTATGTGTGCTGAAGACTAGCCAAGTAACTGAGCAGATTAAGTAAATTAAATTGTAAGCCAATAGATAGTGTTAATACTCTCCTTCCATATCTTCACAATGCTTAAATTACGAAGCAAGCGGCTCTCATAAATAAGCAATATTTAAAGAGAAATATGAAATTATGTGGAAAAATTAGCAAGAAATTCATCACATTCACAGAGTTTATAGATTTTGCTGCAATCTCTCCTTCCATTTCTGTGCTATAAATAATATCAGGACAAACTAACTGTTTTCCCTAATGACTCAATGTGAAAAATCTCTAAAATGGACTTACTATGTAAATATCTAGTTAACAGTAAAAGAAAGCAAACCTACTCTATTTTGACTCCTACTCAGACTGGCAGTAAAAATAAGATTAAGTGTTGAATAAATATGGTTTATGACTTTTTAGATATGTTTTATGGGAAGAATAAAGTAAACACACTCAGTATAATTTCTTTTGAGGTTTTTTAAGACAGAGATTCCCACTTTTAAATTACATAGTTAGAAAAAATTAAAGAACACAGAATAATGTTTATCTAGTCTTCAGCTTCCTCGTAAGCATCAATTAAAATTGCCCTGGGATCAAGGGTTCTCTTGTTTCCATCCATAAAGTTAAATATGCTTTTCTTATCTAACATGATTTAATGAGTAATTTGGACACTGAGGGAATATTGATGAGTCACAAAATAACATTTTCTTCTTCCTATCCACTAAAACAATCATTTAGAAGACTGTCAGGTAGCATTCTCCATATGAAGGAATTGTTTAAAGAGTAACAATCAGGTTCTGACTGAACAGTACAAGAAAGAACCCAAGACTGCCTTGTTTGTTTGTTTTTCATAAGAAAAATGTGTTATTATGTGATCAAATTTTAAAGTGTTTATTTATATTCCATCTCACTATTTCAACTGGATACCACATTTCATTAAAACTATTCAGCAGAGCCTCACTAAGCCACCTGGAAACTAGTCCCCCACTGAATGGTGAAATTTGAAAGAGTTGAATAGAAAAATAAAGTTTGCTATGTACAAAAAATGAGAAAGTCCACACAATTCTAAGGGACTACAGTAGGAACTGTGATGTTTAGAAATACTAAGTACAGTCATGAGAGAGTTTTGACACATTTAATTAAAAGAATATATGCCAGTTTAGAATCATTACTGTGTAAATTAATCTAAACATCTATATACAATACAAAGTGTTGTGTATTGACGGTTTTATTACACCTTGCTGCTGCTGCGAGGGAAGGACTGCTTCTCCCCAAGATCTCTCATAAAAGGATATAACTTCTGGACTGCTTGCAGGAATATTTAACACTATCTGTGCTAGTGTCCTGCAGAATTATGGAGGTTAATGACTTCCAAAGCTTAGATAATGCTGTAGGAACTGGTGCGGAATAAAAAATTCCTATCTACTTTTTTATTACTAAATAACCAGAAAAAACTTGCAAAGATTGACTCAGTTTCAAGCTACTGGTAAAGTATTTGATTTGATAATAAATGCCATTTTTGCTCATTTATTTTGCTTGACAGCAGAACCTCCTCCAGAAGTTTGATGGCAGTATAATGGAAATTTAATAAACGGATCAGTACATTGTTTTCATTCTTTCCAGATGTTTCCTTCATTATGTCAGACACATTGCTTCCTAAACAGAAGCTGCAAAGAGTGCAGATTTTAGTATCACTTACAAAACAAGATGTGCAGTTGAGAAAACAATGTGCAACCTTTTTTGGCTGGAAGAGAATAGTTTCTATGATGTTTATTCAGGCTAGAATAGGATATGCATCAATAGATACACTTAATAAAACTTTTTTTTAAAAAACTCACCAATAAAAAAAACACCATGAAGGATTTTAAAGACATTAGACATAGAAAATGTTATTATTTGTATTTTTTTTATTGTAGATGGGACAGTTACAATACTGGCTACTTCTTTCTGACATCCACAGGTATCCAGCAAATGCACTCGGTTAGCACTGCATACTATTGTAATGCTACCACTACCTGGTTTAATCACAGCAGGCTAGACAGAAGCAGTGTCAATAAGCACTCTGTAAAATCTCATTGTGTCTGCATTTAAAGCATGGTTGCTGTTTTATAAGGTCTAGATGTGAAACTGTAAATGATGCTCACTACTGAATGATGGAAAAAAGGATTATACAGGAACATTCAAATCTTTAGTAATGAGTTGAAGAGCCTTGAGCTAATTTGCCACAAAAAATTAATAAAAACAAAAGCATGAATAAGCTCTATTTCCTGCTTTTATGTTACATTATGTAACCCATTTTCAGTTTAGAAATTAGGCCATGGGAAGCTACTATATTTTGAAGTAGTTCAGCTGGTATTTGCATATGACTATAGAAACACCAGCTGTATTAACCTATTAATACAGAGGTTACTTTAAAAGTCCTGTCATTATCTTCTTGTATGGTTGTCATAATGTCTTTTGATATAAATATGTGGTAAGGGTAAAATAACTTTAAGAAGATTTTGAAATAGTTTTTCTCCTTTTAAAGGTTAGTTATCCTGAAATGCCCAGCTTTAAGCCAGTTACATATTTCCTCACATGAAATCCTTAAATTGTCTAAGTTTGTCAACTTCCTATTTCATTGAGACCTTTCTGTGCAGTCTTGTTTTTTTAGTTTAACCTCTTAGAATGAAACCTGCAGCTTTATCATTTTATTTCATTCAAGAATATAGAAGTCATTGTTCTACAGAGCTGGAAGCTTTTCTGCTTCGGAGCTCATGCAATTTAGTTGAGTCTTCTAATAGGGTTATATTTCATATATTCTGAATACAGCCTTTATGCTTGTGTTACTCCTCAGAGAAATTACAGATGAAAACAAAGTAGTTTATTGCATAAGGAACAGTGACTGCTTTGGCCATTAACCTCAATAACTTGCATAGACTATAGTGGGGCTTATAAAACACTCATAGCAGCGAGATCTGAATCAGTACAAGACATTTATTCAAACCGAAGCATTGTTTATAGAAAGGAGCCCACATATATCTGTACTTTCTGTGCTGCCATCTTCTCCAGACAGGTAATTTATGTTCTGCTATGTACAATATTTGAATGTTATGCCTCAGGCAGCTTATTTTCTTACAATGGTTTCTTCTTCTTTTACAAAAATAGTACTGAGAAAAAAAATGTTGTGCAAAAAACCTGCTGTGCTATAATTAACTTATAAATAAATTTTTGTCCATTAGTATTGTACTTACAACTTTAAATGCAAAATAAAATAACTACTGGGATATACATTATACTGATTATAGGAAAAACAATTTTTCTTTCACATCCATTTTGCATTTTGCATGTAAGAACAAACTCAATGTTTTATTTTTTTATTTTTGAAAATTATATTAGATTTTCAAAACAAGAAAAAGGGGAATGCTTCCATGATCAACTCCCAGATCTTTGACTGAATGTAAATATCAGTTTGTCTTTTTCTAAAATTTTGTGTAAATGCATGCAACTCCAAAATGTTTTGGAAAAGTGAATTATCTGCTTAGAGCCCAGTGATATAAATCTTCTGTGCTGCTAAGGACTCTTCCAAATGTGGCAGAATTGGGCTGTTTGTAGACAATACTCCAAAAAAAACCCAAAAACCTGTGTGAAAACACCCTTGTGTAGATTATTAATTCGAACCAGCAGCTTAAGACAGTTAAATTCACTCTCTTATTTGTGTTCTTGCATGATAGCACAGGTAACTTTCCTGATAATATGCAATTGCTTTCTACGGGAATCCTGCCTCCTCTGGTGAGTGAGTTCTATGGTATTGTTTCAGTGTGGTGATGTACAGTTTTTTCTCTATTATTGAATGTTTCTTCTCATCTACAGTTTGCTTACCACTATCTCACTCTTGACAATTTTTAAGTCATGTTCTGGAAAAAATATTTTAAACTTCTATTTCAAAAGAAACTTTGGTCAAGTCCTCAGAGTTACCCACTGCTTTTTGCGAATGTCCCAAAACTCTTCAGTGTCGACAAAATTCACATGCACAGTTCTTAAGCCACATGTAAACCAACTCTGTATCTAACAGGTTATTCTTCCACCTGCCTCCTTACAGAAACTCACTGTGATGTGTTTTCTTAGAAAATAGCTACTGGATGAAGTCTTGCCCAGAATGTAACGATGGACAAGTCTGGCCATGAAATGGTGATGTCATCTTCTATAATGGTGTATGGTGTTGGTAATAGTCATCCCCTAATTCCTAATGAATTCTAAATAGTTTTATGCAAAATGAAACAATTCCAGATAGGAAGGTACTCACCACAGAGGGTAGTAGGTAAACTGATTTCGTCTCCCACATTCTTGGAGACATTTCTGATTGCTGTATGTGTGCTTGGATAAAGCTATTCTCCATTCAGTGTACTGGTTGTCAGTGGAAACAGATGTCATTATTCAACTTTGAAGTTACCAGCTGTACATGGTTAATCAGGAGAGGGTTCAAGCCTGAACTGAATAGAGCTCTTTAGATTAGGGTTCTGTCAGGGCCATCATCAGCTTCCTACTCCAGATGACTCTCCCGAAGTCACCCAAACCTGGACCTCATTTTGAAGTACCTAACTTCACCCATATTTGGCTGGGTTTGCAGCTGAGATGGTGGGTGTTCAGAGAGGTTACAGGTTCAAAGCAAAATCACTCTGGGCCCTCCTGATCAGCAAGAAATATTTGGTAAGTGCTGCCAGCATATGACTACAAATCCTACTTGCCAAGATGCTGCTTTTCAAATGATTGCAGACAAATAGACCTTAGGAAGCCCAGAGGCTGCTAGTTATGCAGTCAGAATAGGGAGGTGACTATTTCACCATAAGTTAACAATAAGCTTTTGTTGAAAGCCTTCTCAGCACCTAATTAAATGTTAATTGTCATTGTTTTGTATGATCACATGTTCAAGCTATAGACTCAATTTCCAGCTACAGACTGTGTTCCCTAGAAAAACTGGTCAACAGGGAAATGACTGGTCATTTCACAACTTTAAAAGTAATAGGCAAGTACAATTGAAGCTGAGAACAGGGTGCTATAAAGGGTAGGTAGAAAAGATCACTCATACATAAGAAGCAGTGCAACAAGGAAAAATCATTACAAATCCCTTCATGAGGCTCACAGGATCTAGATCACAGTTTGAAAGCCAAGGCTCCAATCCAGCACTGCATGAGTTTAAACACAGGCTGGATTGGGGTGATTACCTTAAATCCTGAGCTGGGCACAGCATACAGTGGGAGGTCCTCATAGAAGAAATAACTCACTCACCTCCTAGAGTGATGATGTGACTCAGTAACACGTCACAGCTTCACAGGTAAAACAGCAGGGGTATTAAGTTTCTAATCAGTTTTTTTGGTCTGTTATTTTTTCCTCATTTTCAGTTTTATGTCAGAGCTCCATAACATCTAACTCAGTTGGATTTAGATCTCAAAATGTGGACAAACTCAACTGGAATTTCTCTGATGAAACTAGTTTTCATGGAAAAAAAGGATAAATGATAGAAACCAATTTTTCACGGAAACATGTTAGTTTCTTCAGATGAAACACCATGGAAGAAAGCTTTATGACAGAAAACTGTTGATTGCCTGCCTGCAGTTGGGGAGCTCAGACTCCCTACCTGTGTTTCTGGTGTAACCCCATCCTACCAGAGCTCTAGATCACAAAGTGCATATACTTTGCTGCAGCGACTGGCAATCAGCTTTGAATGAGTGGAAAGGAGTTTTGGAGCTGAGGGAAGAGTTCAAAACCTACTATCAAAACTGAAGAAGTTGTGCAAACATGTAGATGTGTCACACACTGTGTGAGTGTTTGAACCAGTGTACAGCTCTAAGAACTGAAATACTCTTTGATCCTGTTTAAAAGCCTACATCTATTGTTATATTCAAATATTCTATAAGCAACTGAGAAAAGTATCATGAGAGCCCTTGTTCTTGTGTGGGACTTCAGCTTACCAGATGTCTGCAGGAAATACAATACAGCAGAGAGGAATCAGTCTAGGAGGTTCTCGGAGTATTTGGAAGATAACTTCCTCACACAGCTGTTCAGTAAGCCAACTAGCGAAGGCGTCCTGCTGGACCTGTTTTTCTGTGAACAGAGAAGGACTTGTGGGTAATGTGGTGGCTGGAGGCCATCTTGGGCATAGCAATCATGATAAGAGTTTTCAGTTCTTGGAGAAGTAAGAAGGGGAGTGAGCAGAACAGGTGCCTTGGACTTACAGAAGGTAGACTTTGATCTGTTGAGGAGACGGGTTGACAAAGTCCCTTGGAAGGCAGTCCTGAAAGGCAAAGGACTCCAGGAGGGCTGAACATCCCCCAAGAAGGAAATCTTAAAGGCCCAGGATCAGGCCATCCCTATGTGCAAAAAGATGAGCTGACAGGGAAGACCGGCGTGGTTGAACAGAGAGATTTGGCTGGAACTCAGGAGAAAAAGGGGAGTTTCTGACCTTTGGAAGAAGGGGCAGGCAATTCAGGACTGCAAGGATGTCATTAGGGTATGCAAGGAGAAAATTAGAAGGGCCAAAGCCCAACTAAAACTTAATTTGGCTATGACCACAAAGGACAACAAAAAATGATTCTATAAACACATTAGCAACGCAAGGAGGGTTAAGGAAAATCTTCACCCTTTATTGGATGTGGGGGAAAGCATAGTGACAAAGGAAAAGACTGAGGTATATATAAAATGACTTCTCTGCCTCAGTCTTTAATGGTAAGACCGATTGTTTTCCAGGTACCCAGCCCTCTGAGCTGGAAGACAGGGACAGGGAGCACATTGAAGACCCCATAATCCAAGGGGAAATGGTTAGTGTTCTGATACACTACTTAAACATACACAAGTCTATGGAGCCAGATGGGATCCACCCAAGGGCACTGAGGGAACTGGTGGAAGTGCTCACTGAGCCACTTTCCATCATTTATCATCAGTCCTGGCAAACCAGGGAGGTTCCAGTTGACTGGAGGCTAGCAAATGTGACACTCATCTACAAGAAGGGTCAGAAGGAGGATCCGGGGAACTACAGGCCTGTCAGTCTGACCTCAGTGCCAGGGAAGGTTATGGAGCAGATCATCTTGAGTGCAATCACATGGCACATATAGGACAACCAGGCAATCAGGCTCAGTCAGCATGGGTTTATGAAAGGCAGGTGCTGCTTGACTAACCTGATCTCCTTCTATGACAAGGGACCCACTTAGTGGATGAGGGAAAGGCTGTGGGTGTTGTCTGTCGAGATTTTATTAGAACCTTTGACATTGTTTCCCATAGCAACATCCTGCAGAAACTGGCTGCTCATGGCTTGGACATGTATACTCTTCACAGGGTGGAAAATTGACTGGATAGCCAGGCCAAAAGAGTTATGGTGAATGGAATTAAATCCACTTTGCAGCTAGTCACAAGTGTTGTTCCCCAGGGCTAATATTGCAGTCAGTTCTGTTTAACACCTTTATCAATGATCTAGACAAAGGTATCAAGTACACACTCAGTAAGTTTTCAGGTGACACCATGGTGGGTGGGAGCATTGATCTGCTTTAGGGTAGGAAAGATCTACAGAGGTATGTGGACAGGTTGGTTCAATGGGCCAAGGCCAATTGTGTGAGGTTTAACAAGGCTCAGTGCCAGGTCCTGCACTTGTGTCAAAACCACCCCATGCAATGCTACAGCCTTGGTGAAAAGTGGCTGGAAAGCTGCCTGGTGGAAAAGGACCTGGGAGTGTTGGTCAATAGGCGACTGAATATGAGTTGGCAGTGTGTCGAGGTGGCCAAAAAGGCCAATGGCATCCTGGCTTGTATCAGAAATAGTGTGTTCAGCGGGACTAGGGAAGTGATTGTCCCCCTGTAATTGGCACTGATGAGGCTACATCTCAAGTGTTGTATTCAGTTTTGGGCCTCTCACTACAAGAAAGACATTGAGGTACTGGAGCCTGTCCAAAGAAGGGCAATGAAGCTGGTGAAGGGTCTGGAGAACAAATCTTAAGAGGAGCAGCTGAGGGAACTGAGGTTATTTAGTGTGGAGAAAAGGCAGCTTAGGGGAGGCCTCATTGCTCTACAAGTACCTGAAAGGAGGCTGGAACAAGATGAGTGTCAGTCTCTTCTCCCAAGTAAGAAGTGATAGGGCAAGAGGAGATGTCCTCAAGCTGTGCTAGGGGATGTTTAGATTGGATATTAGGAAAAAAATCTTCACTGAAAGGGTTATCAAGCATTGGAACAGGCTGCCCAGGGAATTGGTTATGTAAGTCCCCATCCCTGGAGGTATTTAAAAGATGTGTGGATGCGATGTTTAGGGACACGGTTTAGTGGTGGACTTGGTAGTGTTAGTTTTATGGTTGGACTAGATGATCTTAAATATATTTTCCAACAAAAAATATTCTATGATTCTATCTGGCCTCTTCTCTCTTGCAGGCTTCCCATGATGGAGCAGAGCACTTCAGAGCATCAGGTCCGCATCCCGAGTCATCTGTTTCCCAGCTTGCAAACACTGGCTGTCCAACAGCCTGTATGGTTCTTATAAAAGGAACCACTGGACTACAGGCTGTCATTCGTAGGGTACCAGGATCTGGTATATTTTGGAGACTTTCTGTGAAGCACATTGGCTACTTCTAAAACAAAGAAATTTCGTTTCTTTTTATGCTTTTCTTTCCTAGAAGAAAAAATTTTAAACGTGGTTTGTTTGCAATTACAACTTTTTTCCCCCTCCTCAGAATATCCAGCTTTTCCATGAAGTGGATATTTTAAACTTGTTTGGATATTTGTCTGTAAGAAGTGGATATTTGTCCCTGTTTGTTTCCCTTTATATGCAATATATTTTTCTTTACTAGATATAGCTATAGGAGGGAGAAGGTGATACTGTTCAGCTTATTTCATGAACTGGAAACCAAAATAAAGGGAAATAGAATAGAGGCAAAATTGTAGACTATATTGAAGAGTAAAGTTGAACAATTTATATGTAAGCAGAGGTCATATTGACTTGATTTGCAAAGCTTGACCTAAATTCTTCTGAGCATCAAAATCAGATTTGGGTAGCCAGGAACCAAGGAATAAGTAGTGAGAATTTCAGTTAATGTGACCTTCTCATTATTTCTTTGAAAGGCAGACGTACAATTCAATTTTACAAAGTAGCAGTGAATCACTATAACCATTAAACCATTTTAGCCCAATTTTTCAAGAAATATTTATGCCTGTGTCTGTGTTCATGCATTTGCATCTATCCATTCATTGAACTTACTGATCAATTTAAACTATTACCAGTTCTGTGTGCACTATGAACTGAATGAGGCCTGAGCTATGGAAGGGAAAAAAAGAAAAAAGTTCTGTGCTTATGTTTTATAAGTATGGGTAATGAAAATGCACACATCAGTGGGTTTTGTTGGTAACTTTTATTGGTTACTGCACCTCTCCAAGTGCATGTATTTGTGTGTGTGCACATATGTATGCATGCATATGTTGTTGTTTTGGGTTTTTTTTTCCAGAGAAAGCACAGTAACAGGCAGGAATGGCACTTAGGGATAACGGAGCATCTTCCCAAGAGAAGCTTATAACACCCACTAAAATCTCAGTCTTATTTAAATCCTGCCTTAAATGCAAAACACACATATGCCAGCTCCAAGCCTAACACTGCAGCACACTGGGGCAGGAAGTACTCTCTGCCTGTGCTGCAGTCCACAGTGGAGATCCTCATCGGATGAAGGGCATTATAGCTTCCACTACCAAATGCAAAAATATTCATTTCATGCCTTGATGCTCTAGTCTTCTCCCCCAGACATTACCAGTCATGTAATGTTGGGATATTGATATCACCTTTACTGTCACTGATAAAGTCAATGGGCATTGTAGGGATGAGCTGCTGGCACTGCTATGTTGTGGTCCCACATCTATTTGTTAGACAGAGATCTTGGAAGCTCAGGAATGATAATCAGTTCTCTGCTATAAAAGGGTCTAGGTCTCATTAGTTGGACACTGTGATCTCTTACTCATGTAAATGAAAGCTTCAAATAACGTTCTGCTCTGCTTCTGCAGCCCTCAGATGGAGCATATTCATTTGTTTTTGGAGATGTGATCTTCTTGTTGGTGCAAGTTACAAAATAAAGGATCAGTGTTCCCTGTCAAGGAAAACTACAGAGAACTGACTGACAGATTAACAGCTCAAGTACTTGGAAAGAAGCGGATGACTATATCATACAATACAGCACAACACATGGCTGATTCATGGAATATATCAACACAACACAGAGGACTCGAATAAATTTTTGGCCAGTGTAGCTCCAGAACTGGAAAGGAAAAAGATGTGTCAGGACTTACAGTAAGAAAATTCCTACTAGTGTGATTGGATTTCTTTAAGGATTGGAGATAGTCCTGCTCACTCAAAAAACATTTTAGCAAGTATTATTTTGTTTTCTACTGCCCAGTGAAAACATCTGCTTAGAGAGCTAGTGAGCTAAAGGAAAAAGTATAAAGGGCTGCAAGAGGAAGATACATAGCTAATAGCCACCACTAAATCTACCATCTTTTTTTTTTAAATGTGTTACCAGTTGAGACATGGGAAAGAGTTGAAGATTGACAACTACGATGGAAGAAGTGTAATAAAGTCAAAGAAGAAATTAAGTTATGCCCAATTATGTTGGTTGCTTTATAAAGTAATTTGAGATTATGAATACTAACATAAAATGGACTAGTATCACTGCCACATATGACAGATTATCTGTTTGATCCTGTTATTAACAATAACCTACAGAAATCATGTTTGTGCAACTGTATTCTGCTCCACATAAATATACATATCTTTCTGTGATTCCTAGGAGACTAAGTTGCCACTTACCATTTGAAATGCCATAGTCTGAATTTGTAGCAAACATAAAAATCCAAGTAACAGAGCTAACTCTCTTTGACAACTTGCAAATTAAAATTAAAAAATAAGAGGAACACAAAAAGTAAAAGGAAATGGAGGAATGCAACAGTGAAAAATCTGCCAGCAAAATGTCAGCATCACACAACTCTACCTCAGTTTTGACCTTCTGCAGAACTGAGATCAGTCCCTTGTTTCAGTATTTCAGTATGAAAATTCTAATGCAAACTGCACTAGGTTACACAAAGCTTTGCTGCATTCAAGCAATTATATTTTTAGATCTGGTCCTTATCTTTATGAACTTCCTTCTGTGGCTGGACCTTTTAATTTCTACAGAGCCGCTCACAAGAATAAGTGGCATCCAGCATAAAATAAATTCTCCTTCACCTGGTCTTAAAATTGTGGCCATTTGTCATTTAAATATTTGTAATACCTCTGCTTGCACAAACAACAGTAAAACTTCTAGGGTGGAACTTACTTTTATGCAACTGATTTAAAAATTACAAGATTTTATGCCATAGCTTATTACAATAATTTCATTGCATCCAATTTACTGGAACTGTATTATTTTACAATTTATACTGTTTTCTAAAATAGTTCTTATAAAATAGTTAGGTCATATAGAAGCCAGGAGACATTTGCTATGTGATTAATATCAAAATCACAATTAATATTAAACAAAAATGTCTCTAATAGCATAATATATAACTGGTTTAATTCATTTATCAAGGAATGAATCTGTGCAAATGAGAAATTCTTTATATAATTATATATATAGCAAAGTGTCTTAGAACTATTAACATAGTCTTTAGGAACTCTCAAGTGTATATTTAACATTTGAGATTGATTGTATGTTGGCATTTGCATAACTGTTGTCTCTAAAAGCAAGTAATGTGATTCATTACAACAATGATTCCTTAGAGAATGCTTCTTTTTACTGCAATATTTACTATTTTTCTGTATAATCTTGGAAATTTAGCTGTTCTTGGTAATTGGGTTTAAACTCTTTTAAACTTGGAACTCATTTGCATTCTACTGCACGCAGAATACTGCTTTCAATTAACAAAATCAGTTGTTTTCAATAATTGCACACAGGATCATGGTATATATGAGTTCCTGAATCACATTCAATTTTTACAACTATTGGATCTACATCTTAATTTACATATTTTTTTAACCAGTGTAGTAGATAAAATTTCCCATATTCATGATTTCTTAAATTAGCTTCCACAGAATTTCTACATTTGTTGAAGAGATATGTAACATATGTCATATTGATCCCAACAGATTTTAGGGGCAGGCTTGCAGCAGTTAATCCAGAAAAGGCCAATGCAAATGCACATCAACTCAAGATGTGCTCCTGGAAGCAAAATACTTCATAATAAATACTTTGAAAAGGAAGGCGCAATATGAGTGAAGGTGTATTTAGCTCATCTCTCTAAAGGTGGCCAGCCATACCATCTTTAAATACAGATTTTTAAAAAATTGAATAAGGAACAACCTTATACTCTTCTGCCTTACTCTTTTAATTCTTTTTCACAGAGGAAAATTTCATAGGAAGATTAAATACCTTGTTAATTGATTGATACTGTTAGAAAACCAGACAGGTGTTCAAGCTCAGAGTTTAATTATTGTCACTGTTCGTTCTGGCTTCTTTTGATTTCATGTCACATGGTCACCAATTCAAATACCTTCCTATTAGGCAAAATCTTTAAATCATTATGGCTGTAACAGTAGTACAAACACAAAAAAGGACAATATTTAATTTTTCTAGTTCCGGATGGCTTATATGACTCCAGATGTAGTCAGAACTAACAAACCTATATGTACTTGGTCAGTGAAATTTCATACATTAGGTTGTAGAAATTAAATTTAAAGTATAACCTTACAACATGTTTTAAAAGCACTGTAATAATCTCAATGTGATAGAGAAAAAACAGAATGGCTTCTAAAAGAGTAGAAAACAATCAGTCTGTTCCACTGGAATCTTTGATTTCAGGACAAATCAAGGATTTCTTTTATTTCTCTGGATTTTCATTTATTTCTTCGGATTTTTAAAAATACTTTGATAATAAATGTATCAAAAGGCTAAGCATAAACATAATGCTATACTTGCATTTGCAGAGTTTGAATTTTATACTATAAACAATATACCAACAATATATAATAGTAATGGGATAGCAGCAAAACACATCTTTTCAAGTGGCTTCACAAAGATATGGCTCCTAAAGGTAACTACCCCAAGTAATATACCCCAAGTGGGAAACACTAGCAAATAGGATTAGTGCCAGAACTTGAAACATATTTCATCTCGTTTTGAAAAGAGAATTTTCAACTCCCATAGGAAGGCTGTTTCTAACTGTACTTTCTACTTGGAAATTGTGTCTTATTTAATCAAGTCATTGAATCTTGTTATACCTTTGCCTGTCATACTTCTCCTTACACATCTTTTCCATGTATGACTACCAGAGTATCAAGTAAGTTCTTGACCTTCTTTATAAGTGGCAAAGAGGAGTTGATACTAGAAAAGCAGGCCAATGCTTTGCAATCTAAGATAAAAAAAAAAAAAATCTTAATTACATAAAAGGCTAATTTCTATGCTATGTAAGAATATTGGAGAGGAAAAGAAATAGGCATAAGTGATATAACACCAGGAAAAAATCTACAGACACCTGAAGATTTTAGGGACTTGAAAAGAAACAGACAAAGTATGTGGAGGATCTTCTCAGAACTTTCTCTCCAAACAATGGGAAAGAAAGACATATTGCAGTTGAATCGTTGGTTAGATAAACAGTATTCCAGGGACATTTTCTTTCACAGAATCATAGAAAAGACAGTATTTATGGTTCTGGTGCAAGATAAAACTTTTAAATAATCTTCTTTAAAATACATTATTTTAAAAAGAAATTTCAGAAGAGGCACAAATTCTAAAATTTCCTTGACCCAAAAGTGTTTAGCTGTTTTGAACACTTGTTCATCTCAAACCCTTTCATCCTCTTTTTCCCCTTAAAAGAGAGAGGTTATAAACTCAAGGTGGAAAATATTTCCTGGAACATGAAGGGTCAACCACGTAATCACTGGCATCAAGGATAATTACACTGAGCCTTTAAACATGGAGACACCACGTTATCTTCATAATCTAATTTTGAATCCTTCTGGATGAAAGTAATTATCATTATTACTGACTTTTATCCATTTAGATTGTGTCCTCTAGGGTGTTGCACTAATTGGCTTTTCTATAACTGCAACTGTATTTTTATGCATCATCAGTCATATTAATAAATAAGCATTACAATTATAATGGTTCCAGCTGGGACTACTTTAGTTAAAGGTCATGTTTTGTTGAAAAAAGTGTATAGTTTAAATGTTGTCAAGTTTAGAATTAAGAGGATAAAATGCAATTAAACTTCATTTATCCCAACTGGCCTCCTTGAAATTATTCCAGGATCACTCTAGCAAAAGCATGAGAAAACTCACCTTCTAAAGCTGGGTTTCATGTACTCTCTGTTGAAGTCTTGTGAAAGACTATTCTTTCATGACTAAACATGACATCTTATGCAGAAAGAGAAAATAAATTGGAACAAATTTAAACCTTTTCTATTGAACAGACCAAAATTCAGGAGTGGTATTCAATGCAGACAACGCAAGCACAGCAGATTCCTGAGTTTCTTGCTCTTTCCCATCTTTATTAAGTTTTATTTACATGTTTCCCTCAAACTAACTTTTAGGCTTCCAGAGAACACACTTTGTTTGGAAGACATTTACACTTTAGCAGTACCCATTATATCTGGAACCTGAGCACTGGATTCTACAATACCAAAAGACTGCTTCAAAGTGTGTCTTCATATTCTAATGATAGTTTAGAAGATGAAGTCACTAGATAAGTCACCAAACTGGGAAAGGAAAGCCAAAACAACTTTCACTGTTTAATTCAAATCCATACAATATTATGATAATTACAGTACATTTAAATTGTTTTATAATAAGAATTTCAAAAAATCACCAAGAGCAAGATGAGGCCATTACAGTTTTTAACACATTGGAAGGGTTGTATAAAGGGTATTTTCTACTTTTTCCAAGACTTTCTTCATCAGTTAGGGCAAACATCCCAAGGTGAATGGGACACAGCAAAAGTTCTGAAAACATTATAGCCTGGAGCTTTATAATTAGAGAGCTGTCAGAGAGGACACAACTACCAAACAGTGACAGAGCCTCTGCCAGACATCTGCTTTCTGAATATGAATCTAGTTGAGCGAATGAGTTTTAGAGATTCTGACCAAAAGCCTGTGAAGAATACTGTATTTCTGTTTAAAATATTTCTTTCTGCAAAATCTGCAGTTTGAGAATTAAACATATGAGTTGTGAGAATATGAATGGAAAATAGGGGCTTCCAACTAAAGTCAAAGCCAAACTGGGTATGTTGTGGGAACACAGCATCTCCTAGAATGCAGGGCAAATGTATTTTCTTTCCTGTTTGTAATTGATGTGTTGAATTTAACTGTCCTGTGCATTTGGCTAATCATAGAGTGATCTGTTTCACACTGGTTTGTCTGACACCAATATGGCTGTAACTTCCACATGTTGTTTAAAAAAGTGGCTGATTTTTACTCATTTGAGAGCTTCTTGGTGTCACTGTATTTCAAATTTACTGTGATTACTACTCCTCTAAAAAGGCATGATGGTGTATAAGTATCTAAAATATGAGACAATGAGATCAAATAATTGGCTGCTACCTCTAATAATGGTCTGATTTTAGAGACTAAGTTGAATCCTTTATTTACACAAATATTTTATTTCAGCCTCATGAACCCTATTCTCTGATGAGCAGAGGATATTCTCCCTCGTCTTAAAGCCCCTGCAAAGCCACACAAAAGACACAAAAATCTTAACTATTCTACTATATTTTCCTTTGTAAAAAGGGATTTCTATATAGGGTCAGAAAAAGAGGGTGGATGGGGTGACAAATCCCCACACAAACCAGTGAGGAATAGCATACATTGTTCACTAACAGGCACACCATGGACATTAGAGATCAAAAGTTTTCATATTTGTTATGAAATTCTGAAGATCCTGTTCTGGAGACTGCTTATGCCAATCAACATCCCCATGGAAGTCTCAGCGGAACAACACAAACCACTAAAGAACTCCATAACATACCTTTGAGATTGCTTGAAGAAGGTGTGCCTTTTATGTATCCAACCAGGAGCATCACTACATTAAAATAAAGTGGTTATTTTTACTATGATGTCATTAATTGCAATATCTTCCAGCAAGGTTTTGTTTGGAACAGTGTAATCAAATGGCCTAATCAGCTCATCCTCCCATTGGGAGAAGTGCATGTAACTCATGCAGGTATAAATGAACCTGCATCCTATTAAATAGAGGAGATACAAATGCTTGGAGACCTTGGCTTATCTTCAAAAAAATAACTCCAATATATATGGTCAGTCTTACACTATTTTTCTATAAGTTTGTCTTATTTTGAAGATCCAAATGTAGCATTAAGGAGGGCAGAGTTATCTTGCTTGTGCTCTTGTAAAGGGTCCCTTGTTATTCTGATTTTGAGAGAAGAAAGAATCATTAAGATGCCAAAAGGAAAAGTGGTTCTAAAGGCGGGTTGATGGCATCCTGGTTACACTGAAAAGCGCTTACCTTTGATTGCCACTAGATGTGGCCTGCAGTCTGACAACTTCATTGCTCCTGAAGAAAAATCCATCTATTTCTTCTGGGCCATAACAAAGGCAGGCAGACTTGAATTTCTGTGCTATAATATCACTATTGGATGGACAACGTATATGTATATATTGCAATACATATATTATTGCTTTACACACTGAATGAAACTGAGAAAATGTGTGTGTCTGTCAGCAAGTTTCACTTCTCAGAAGTAAATTTGCAAGGCTAGTATTTTGGGTCACAATACATAACCAAAAAAAATGAGAAATAGTTATGCTTGAGCATTAGCAAAAGGTAAGAGTGATGTTAAGTGTAACAAGTTTGAAACACCAGGAACATACAATTGTTCTAAAATCCCATTATGGAGATGTATTATTATTAGGTTCTGCTGTTGCCTCAGTAAGGGACAACATAAAAAATACAAATCAGTGGGCACAAAGGTTGGGATGAAATCTTAAGACGTTGGTTTTTCTAAACAAACTCATAAATCACTTCCTTTGCTTGAGAAGGCAGATGCACCATTTTGCAGAGCCCCAAGAAAGAGGATGTAGAACACATGTCTTGCTGTTTTAGACTTCACAGTCTAACTGGAGAAACTTGCTTTGTGCCAATAGGCATCGCGAACAACTCACTCAACTTGTCTGCCAATATGGCAATTTGCATAACATTACCCATAATCCTTCACATTGTGCCTATGCTTTGAAAACAGATTTAATTGAGCCTTGCTGAGCTGCATTAATGTGTCTGTTTAAATTGAGCAAATCTAATTAGCTCGCATGAAAGTTATGCCACCTCTGGTGCAGCAAAGCTAATGCAATTAAAGTCAGCCAGATGTATTGAGTAGTGTAAACATGCAGTCTGACTGGTGGAGAATAGTTCAGTATTCATAAGAGACTGGACAGTTTTGTAACACATTAACAGCAGCTGCATTCTCTACAGTGTACAAGTATATATTATGCTCTATATATGACTATTTTAAAATGACAAGGACTCTACATTTTATAACAGTACATTTTATAACACCAGAACAATCTCATCTACATCAGTGCAAACCCAAGTTCACTATTTTTTTAAAGAGATCACTACTTGTATATATAGTATTACTACAAAATCAAAATTTAATAAACATTACATAGAGAAAGACTATTTATATTGGAAATAATTTCTAAAGTCCTTGACTATTTCTGTGCCTTTATGAACTGGATTGTTGAAAAAGCTGGAAAGAGACAGTAGTTAGAGTAACTGAGGAAATTCCAAGATACTCTTTGAAAACAATTAGAAAATGCTTAATAAGTTAAAAATGTATTTTATTTGAATTATAAATTATTTTCACTACAGACTCATTGGATCAGATCCCAATGTTCTAGTTAACTGCTATCCATAAACATGATAGTGCTTGAGATGCTCAAGTGATTTCTTATTCTTATACTGATTTGCTTTTAATACTGATCTTAGCACCTGGTTTTGTAGATGTAATATAAAAAAAGTATTAATAATTCCTGAAGGTCAAAGTTTCTTCTGCCAATAAGAAAATTTGCATAACGTTACCCATAACACTTCAAATTGTGCTTTTTCTTTGAAAACCTCACTTAGAAGACGTGCAGAATTTGCTGTGTGTCTTCTGTGCAGTCATTCGTTGTTTCTGCTTTGCATTCACTTCTTAGAACACCAAGATGACTGAAAAAAGAGATTTTTCCCCTGTTAATCAATAATATTCTTCTTCCTCATTTATTCAATTAAGCTATAATTGCTGTCAGTGGTAATCAAGTCTAGTGTTGGACATGTGGAAAAAGCACTCAGTGGAAAATAAGGTAGGTTGTGTTCTCTTTGTTCTTCTTCGATCTGGAACATACCACTTTCTAACTTTTCAACTTTACTAACTGTAAAATGGACATAGCAGTACCTAAAGAAATTATGAATTTGATTTCCCTGTAATTTCCCTCAAAAAAAGATTCAGAAGCATAAACATTATAGAATGAAAGAAATATGTATAATTGAGTTATTCTAAAGTAGTAGGTTAATAATAGTTTAGAAAAATACTATTCACATATTTTAAAAATCATCATGTTTTGAGAATAGGAATAAAAACCATAAAAATAGGATAATTGTATTTTTAAAAACCAATAACCTTTACACTTAAGGAAGAAAATAATCTTAAATATATTCAAGAAAGAGTTTCCTGTATTTAGCTGCATTCCTGGAATTCTGAACTTTTTGTTGCATAAGAATTTCTAAAGGTGGCAAGGTAGCAAAAATCCATTTAAACGTTCCTTTACTGGATTTTTAGAATTTTCTATAAAATTTTCACTATAGAGAAGGAAAGGATTTGATAAAGGGATGGTCTAATACATCCTTTTTTTGTATGTTGTTTTTCCTGCCTGTTGCCTCGAGTCCTTGAAATAAGTGACAACAGCTTAAAAGCTGCTCTAAATGCTTTGTCCGATGACCCGCTGTTTTGTTAACCCACACTGATATGCTCTTCCTCAATGTACAGTCACTTAAGAAGGGTCTGGGATATCAGTACAGTCTTTCCACCATTCCTGTAATGTGTTGTACAGTTATCTCCTTCCCACCTCTCTTCTCCCAGGCCAGGTCATGGCAGTGGGCTTCTGGGGTACTAAGAATTGAATTCCTTGAATCAAATTGTGGAAGGAGCAATGAGTTACACATTGTTTGTCTGAAGGAAGAATACCAGGGGGCAGATTTTGGGGTTTTGGTTTGTTTGTTTGTTTTTTTCATCTGCTGGACACAATACAGATTCCTCTGATGTTCTTTATCTTAATTTTATAAAAATAACGTTTTGTTGGGCACTAACAGATATTTATTACCACAGATCATTAACTGGTTTGTCTGTCTCTTAAAACTCACCATTTTAACAAATGTTGAAATGACTGACATCTCATAGAATCACAGAATTATAGAATAGTTTGTGTTGGAAGGGACCTTTAAAGGTCATCCAGTCCAACCCCCATAACCACCCTCCCCCCGCCCCCTACCTCCACCATCTGCAATGAGCAGGGACACTTTCAGCAAGATCAATAGATTTAGTGATGATGACTAGATTTTTTGTCACTGGATACAAAAGACTATCTCCAAAATCTGAAGAGTAAAGATCACAGCATATGGGGCTTGTTCATCCACCACTCTGGCAGCAATTTGAGGTACGTTTTACAGAATGGTAGGGGTTGAAAGGGGACTCTTGAGGTCATCTAGTCCAACCCCCCTGCCAAAGGAGGTTCACCTCTAGCAAGTTGCATAGGACTGCATCCAGGCAGGTTTCAAATATCTCCAGAGAAGGAGACTCCACAACTTGGGGCAGCCTGCTCCAGTGCTGTCACCCTCACAGTAAAGAAGTTTTTCCTCATGTTTCAGCAGAACCTCCTGTGTTCCAACTTGTGCTCATTGCCCCTTGTCCTGTCACTGGCCACTACTGGGAAGAGTCTGGCCCCACCCTTTTGACACTTGTCCTTTAGATATTTATAAACATTAATAAGGTCCCCTTCTCTTCTCTAGGCTAAACAGACCCAGCTCTCTCAGTCTTTCCTTGTAAGAAAGATGCTCCAGCCACTTAATCATCTTTGTAGCCCTCTGCTGGAGTCTCTCCAGAAGTTATCTATCTCTCTTAAACTGGAGGGCCCAGAACCGGACACAATACTCCAGATGTGGCCTCACTAAGGCAGAGTAGAGGGGAAGGACTACCTCCCTCAACCTGCTGGTCACACACTTCTTAATGGACATCAGGAGACCATTGGCTTTCTTGGCCACAAGGGCACATTGTTGGCTCATGGCCAACAGGTCACCCACCAGTACTCCCAGGTCCTTCTCTGCAGGGCTGCTTTCCAGCAGGTCAATCCCCAACCTGTACAGGTACCTGGAGTTATTCCTCCACAGGTGCAGGACCCTGCACTTGACCTTATTGAACTTTATCAGGTTCCTCTGCACCCAACTCTCCAGCCTATCCAGATCTTGCTGAATGGCAGCACAGCCTTCTGGTGTATAAGCCATTCCTCCCAGTTTAGTGTCATCAGCAAACTAGCTGAGCGTACTCTTAGTCCCTTCATCCAAGTCACTGATGAATATACTGAATAGGATTGGACCAAGTAACGACTCTTGGGGAACACCACTAACCACAGCCCTCCAACTAGACTCTGCACTGCTGATTAAAACTAAGCTCTGCCATCCAGACAGTTCTTCACCCACCTCACTGTCCCCTCACTTAACCCACACTTCCTAAGCCTGTCTATGAGGATGCTGCAGGAGACAGTGTCAAAAGCCTTGCTGAAGTCCAAGGTGGACAACATCCACTGCTTTTGCCTCATCCACCCAGGCAGTCATGTCATCATAGAAGGCTATCAGATTGGTCAAACATGATTTCCCCTTAATGAATCCATATTGACTATTTCCAATAACCTTCCTCTACTTCCTTAGAGATGGCCTCCAGAATGCAGGAGGGCATGTCACAAAATACTAGTGCTATTTCTCAGCTGTAGTTTGAATCAGGAACTGAACTTCTGTGGAACTGCTGGGGAAGCTGATGCGGTGTCCTGTCATGATTTGCCTATCAGTGAAAAAATGTCTTTCTTTTCCAGAATCAATACTTCCACGGTGTTTATGTCACTGGGACGATGGTGATTTTTTTAAAAAAGTATGGTTTTGAGGGGGATACCTGTTATCCAGAAAAATTGACATTTCAGTGCTTGAAAACAGAAATGGAAAAATAAATGTAGAGTGAGAAAGAAGCAAAGTTTTCTGAGTAAAAAAAAAAACAAAACAGGCTCTCACCAATCACAGTGACTTATTTATCCTAAAGAAACATCATCTGAAGGAAATTCAAGCTGGGGGAGGAAAAGGGGAAAATGCTACATGCAGAGGAATAGAATCATTGAAATCAGTGTTAGTTAAATAACAAAATCAATTATTTTTAACTTTTAATTTGAGAGGATGCACCTGTCAAAAAATGAGACAAAATAACAGTTGCAACTTGACATCTACTGTTGCTGGTTCAGCCTTGCCACAGGTTCATTAACACCTTCAGAAAAGCCTGTACTCAGACATAAAGGCATCTTTTTGCACGAGGAAAAAGGGACATTCTGTACCAGTTAAATGAAGCCATATTTCACCTTGTGAACAGGTAGCATGTAGCAAACAAAAGAGATACTGAAAGATTCAAGATCATTAAAATAATTATGAAATACATGTAAGTGACCAAAACATAAAGACTTCTCTTACTTAATGTGTCCTTTCTTTTCAAAGGAGGCGGTATCCCAGCTACTTGGTAATTAGTAATCTACACATCAAGTTAGCTAGTCATAACTCCAGACAATATATTACCTCCAGCCTTTTAAACATTAAAAAGATTAAGTCTTGTCAAGCCACATAAATAAGAAAAAGAAAAATCCAGTTTTAATCCAGATCCAGATATTTAAGAATAATTTGCAAAGTGTTCTGTAATTCTTACAGATGGCACAGCTGAGATGGAGAAAAGGATGAGACCATTCATTTTGTTAGTCCACATCATCCACTTTACCTGAAAGAGAAACATGAAGGGTCCCCCACTATGTTTCAGCAGTGAGCTCCTGGGTTCCACATTTTGATAGCCAATGAATGGGTAGCTGAAAATCACGACTACACTGAAACATCCACATAAAGTCCTAGTCTGGAGAACAGCAACTGCAGGTTTTGTTCCCTGACCGCATGGGCTCCGGGCTGCAGGGATACTGCCTGTATGGGTGGAGGGAGCTGCCTGCCTTCTTTGCCATCTCTTCACTGTCTTCTCTCACTAAAGCAAAACTGATGAATGTTCTTCCCTTTCTGGCAGCATCTCTGGAGAGGTAAAAGGTGCTGCAGTGCTCCCTCATCAACCACTATTTTCTTGGACTGTTCATCTTAGAAAACCAATGATGTCATCCCATAAAGAAGTGAGAAAGACTATTTTTGGTTTAAGAATTCCCACTGAATGCAGTTTTAAAAGCTCATATTAGCTTTGACATAGAAATTGATAAACAGGAATATAGCAAGCTGGTAGATAAAGCATTACAACCATTAGTCTCTTACAACACTACTAGTGAAGGGGGAAAATCCACCAAAGAATTACTGTTTTATAAAAAGTTGTGAGAAAGAGAAAAGTCTTGTAAGATTATGAAGAACTTAGAATTATGAAAATATTTTTTTTTTTTTTTTTCTGGAAAAGCATAGACTAGCTATATGCATACACAGGGGATAAATAATCAAGGTCCTTTGGTAATGTTGCTAGACACTTGCCAACAACCTGACAGTATAATACAGCAGAAAAATACTGTAGCAGTGGTAGAGTTCATATATAGAAGTACTTCAGACTGAATTGAGAAGCTGTAATCAAAGTGATGTGGAATTAATAATTCTAACAACAACAACAAAAAAAAAACCAAACAAGGACCTAACCACTATGCTTACAAAATAATGGAGGAATAGCATTTCTAGACATTTTTAGAGAGTAAAGGAAATTTATGGTAAAGAATAATGTTGTAAGAGGACTATAGTGGGACACAAAGGTGAAGTTCAGGCTCTGAATTTAAATTCTTGGCTGCGAGATGATAAAGGAAATCTACCCTTGAACTTTAATAGGTATAACCTTACTTTGCCAGATTAATTGCATCCTTGACATAATGCTTAGATCTTTCCCTCACATTCATTTAGCTGTATTTCAAGCATATATACATATGTCCAAACACATCTGTAAGATTATTAAAATAAGCATACTTAGGTGCAAAACAAATTCCAGATTTAGCTTTAGGAGAACACTTGCTGCAATACTTCATTCTGCTTTCACCTGATAATTCTATTCCTGCTGTCTAATTTTAGTCTTTGGATTAAAATATTCAGTACTCTGATACAACAGAAAACATATAGGCAAAGACTCACTCTACATGAAACTTTCTTTATTAGGGAAAGTAATTGCAGATAACTAAGAAAGCCCAGTGTAATTAACATCTAACAATAAATTTTATCTATTTCCTCCAGCAGCAAAGGAATCTCTCTTGCCTATCCTACACAGAAACTGATTAAAACTGAGATTGCTCCAGACCTTAAGCCTTAGCAAAGACCTATCCAACATAAAAAAGAATTTAATATAAGCATTATTTGCTAATATATCTGCAGAGGTCATACTCATTTTTACACATTATAGCTGTGCAAATTGGTTTTGAGTCATTTTGCTGTGCATTTCCAATTAGAGGATTTCTAGTTTATAAATGAATCAAGGTATCATGTCAGCCTGTCATCCTGATTATAAGTAAAGTATAGAAGATAAATTGATTAAGCATTAGTTATAAAGGCAGAGAAGCATATCAGGTATAAGATCAGACAGCAGAATACAACACAAATATAATGATCAGGGCCACAGGAAAGGAAGAACAATGATACTGGTTAGTAGAAACTGGAGGAATAATACGACTAAAACAGTACAAACTGAGGGAGTAACGTAGGTAAAACAACAAACTTATGTCTTTTTTACTGGCAACAAGTTCTTAATTTTTGAAAATAAAATGAAAATTGTTAGTTTACTAAAATCAGTTAATCAGTTTGCAAGCCAGCCTTTTTGAAATGTGCACATTCCATTAGATAAGATTTAATTTTGCAATTTATATAAGAACCTGGTAACCACATCAGTTATTAAGATAATGTATGAAGTTATTTACACAACACTTTCTTGAGAGAAAGTGAGAGTGCATGCTTAATTCAGGTAACAGACAGCAAAATTAATATGAGCTTTTCCCAGCAGATGTAAAATTTGATGTGAACTTTATATCTAGTTCAAGATAATTTATCGGTCGAGAACAAGGTTAAAGTTCCTGTTACTTCCATTCCAAAGCAGGGAAGCAATAACAGTTAAGTTGTGTAAGACTTCAGCTAACCATAATTGAGGCTATCAACTGGAAGGCTTGCTGGGAATGTTTTGGCAGAAGACCTTTTTTGTAAAATAAACAAATAAATAAAATAAAACAAAATACCCACTGACCAGTTTGGACCAAAATGTTATGGGAAAAGGTTAGCTAGCAGAATTAATCTCTTTGCAAAGGTATTTTTGTGTTACGCTCAAGAAAATCACATATTTTAAACCCTAGATTTTAAAAACATTAATAAGGTTTAAAAAAAAAATTAAGAAAGGCATTTGGAAAGTGAAATACTACTTTAAGTGATCCAAAATACATCTACTTCCACCTCTTAAGGTATAGCATCAAGGTTTTTATTTCTCTTTGGGAATGGAGGAAAAGAGCTCCAAAAATCTATCTCTGGATAGATTTTTACAGCAGTTCTGGCTTAGATGTAACCTCAGCTAGGTTAATGGACTTACCACAATTTTAAATAAGCTACATCTGGATCTCTGATATCCCGTATAAAGTTTATGGAAGGTATTCAGCATTTTTTTAAACTCTTTTGTTCAAGGAAGTTTTCTCTGTAGCCTTTTCCCCCACTCTAGTACTAGTATTCATGGTTTTGTTAAAAAGGAACATTCTCAGAGAAACTATGAGTACTACAACCATATAGCAATAATTTCTGAACTTTTCCTCTCCTGACAACTCTTGATCATCACAAGCCACACAATATCTAGAAAAAATAATTGCTCAACAGACTGAACAAATACTTTTCAAAAATACCTTATCTTCAGAATATGAAAAAGATCTTTAAAACAAACAGGTCCACCTTTCCTTACACAAAACAAAAGTGTTAAGAGGTCTAACTACTCCTTAGCCAACAGTTGTTTAAAACAGCCATTTTCTCATCTAAGCTCCTAAGTATCCCTACCTGCAAGTTTAACACACTAAACAAAGCCTCTACCATCATTTTCATAGTCCCATTCCAAACAGAGGGACTGCTTGGGGGCTCCCAGGTGCATCCTATAAAAGAAATCGCATATAACTGCTTTGAATTTAATGGATTTTCTTTTTTACAAACACAGTAAAAATCTGCTTTAAAGTTAGACACCATTAAAAGTTCCCTTTTTTTTCTATGTTACTTGTAATTCTGATTTTTCCAGTTATGAAATGCTGTTCTTGAATCTATATAATTTCTTTAAAAGTACATTAAAGATAGATACAGGTCTCTCCTGCATCTGCCTTTGCTTAATGGGGAACACATAGATGCTTGAAGACTCCCTTAACAAGGTAATTATTGTGTGGTGTAATTTAGTAGTTAATATAATGCTCTGAGAGACTTTAGAAGAAGAAAGAACTCACAGCAGTTGAGACTAGGCAATATGTGCAAAGTATTGCAACACTGCACTGAGGCAACACTGAGTGGATTATCTGTGGTAGAAGAGAGAAAATAAATATACAAGTTTCAGGCAAGATTTATCAAACATCTATAAATTTTGTATGGTTGGTTGGTTGGCTGGTTTAAGTTTTGGTTTTGCTTTATTCTGTATTTTAAGTGCTATTTTCCTGTTGATGCACTGTATTGTAGAACTATCTTAGCTGTGACAAGATCAGCTTTTTATCCCCTATAACTTTCAGGAGAAAGAGTGTAGGAAATTAACGAGGTGAGATTGGCTCTTTTTTCTGAATGTCCCTTAACAACCAGTGCCTGTGCAAGAGTCATTTCACTGTCTCTACATAAACCCAGAGAAAGACTGGAGACTTTAAAATAAGGCATGCATTTGTGAGTGTCAGAGAGTAAATGCTCTTTGTGAGCTTTCTAATGGGTTATGAGAGGAAACTAGAGGAAACTAGAGGAGAGGAGAGGAGAGGAGAGGAGAGGAGAGGAGAGGAGAGGAGAGGAGAGGAGAGGAGAGGAGAGGAGAGGAGAGGAGAGGAGAGGAGAGGAGAGGAGAGGAGAGGAGAGGAGAGAGTCTATTTCAGTTGGAAGAGATCTACAACAACCATCTAGTCCAACTGCCTGACCACTTCAGGGCTGACCAAAAGTTAAAGCATCTTGTTAAGGGCATTGTTCAAATGCCCCAAACACTGACAGGCTTGGGACATCAATCACCTCTTTAAGAAGCCTTTTCCAGTGTCTCAAGTTCCTTTCAGTAAAAAAATGCTTTCTAATGCCCAGCTCAAAACAGCTGCAGTGGGATTCCTGAAGGGATGTATGGGGAAGTGGGAGCTCAGTAAGCTGAAGCATCAGATCCAAGGTTTATGATGACCACTGGGACTTGTGCCCTCTTAAAGGAGAAGAGGTGCGGGGCCTGAAACCTAAAATGTGTCTGAGAGGCTCAGAAATTAATATTGATCCTGATATCCATCAAGCTCATGAGCATGTAGGCTTTGTAGTTGCCTGTACTCCTGTAAAGGACTGTATAGGCACCTAAGAGCAGAGACTTGTATTAGTCCTATATGGTAAAACCACCTGGCCCAGCACTAGGTGAGCTGAATTATGAGTCTGAGTTGTGAGGCCTAAGTATTGAGGGAATAAACCCAAGTTTATCAGCAGGGTTTGTTCTCTCACATAAACATCACACTGGCAAACTGCATCTGGACTTACTGGATTTATGCCTTATCAGCTTGGGTATCTTTGTACTTCCTGGGATTCACAGTCTTGCAGTTAGGATTGGGATAAGAAAGATGTCATGTCTAGAAGAGTAATATCTGTGGAGATGAGAGGCTGAAAAGCATTGCCTCAAGTTGTGGCTTGAGATTAATTAGCTCCAGAAAATTTAGCTTAAGATTAATTAGCTCCAGAAAATTGCTTGACACAGCTCAGAACTACATTATATTACCAAATGATGGTGCCAGAGTGCTGTGCTCAGATAAGAGATGATGCACTAGTCAGAGATGTGCCATGTTGCAGGAAGAGCATATTTATGTGAACTAACACACAGAGGTGCAATCACTTCTGAAATCAGTGCAAAATCTTTCTTCCTGCTGAGCTTAATTTTGGATTCTAGTGTATTCATTAAACATAAAAATTGTGCAGCCCTCATATCTGGGCACTGTGATGTAAGTTTTCATCTGAAATGACCTCCAGCTCAGAGGCCTCCAATTTTACCTCCTACAAATTAATCCTACACAAACCCAGTATGATACATGAATCATGTAAATCTTTCTGTAGTATTTTCAAGGCCTAGAGGGACATCAGTTCAGAGGATGAAAAAAATAACATTTTATTTTCAGCCAGGTTTTATTGATTATAGTTTTTAAAGCTGCTGCATTTATTAAACACTATTTAATAGATATACATTGTCTGGAGTTCTCTAAAGAATTTCTAGTTGCCTATAGGTTTGTGGTCCAGATCTTGAGCCCTGTTCAAACAGCACAGAGAAAAATGGAGAACTGGTCTTCTGAAGACTTCTCCAAAGAATCCTTGGAGACAAACCCAAAAGGTAGCTTCACAATGACCTCTTCAGGAAGTTCATGCTTAACCAGGGGAAATACTGGTAATCTAAATAGTTGTATTGCCTGATGGGTTTTTTGGGTGTAACAGAGGCTACCTCAGCAGTGATTTGACATGCTACTTTACACAACCTTTGGACCATCCCTAAACAAAGTGCTCTTCAACAAGGGCAGATGTCTGACTTTGTATTTTAACAAATGATCAATCAAAGATATAGGGCTGTCACACTTATAACAGGAATTTTAAGTCTTGAATATTCTTCAAGCATGCTATAATCCTTCGGACACAATGAAGTCCTGCCCACAAGGATCATAGCAGTAGCTATGCACAAAGAATTTGGAAGTGCAGATACCTCTTTGGAAGGGGAAAAAAAAAAAAAAGAAATTCTGTTACAGGTTCAGTGCTGTTGTACTTGAACCCCAGTTACTTCACTTTTCAGGGCACGTTGAAGATAAATAGAATTTTATCCAAAGCCTCCGGCTGAGATACTTAATATCTGACTGTGTGGGACAGCCAAAGACATGGACTGATGAATGCTGATCAGTTTATAAACAATGAATGATGATCAAACACCAAATTTGTGGAAATTGTGATCCTCTTTGAAAGAATTTGAAAACAAGGCAATAAAAATCAGATTTTCTGGAGTGTAGTGTCTGTTTTGCAGCTTGTCCAGCTCTCAACCAACCTCTGTGATAATTCAGCCTTAAGAATCAGTTCCAGGTTATTCATAAGTTTGTCAGGAAAAACTTCCATTATAAATGATTCATTTTATGTTTTTCTCTACTGATGAAGTAAACAGGACTAATGCATCAGGCCTGAGCCCTGCCCCATGATTGTTCAAACTATGAGTGTAATCTTAGGCACAGTTTTCAATTGCATCGACTAGGACTTGCCCAGGCAAAACCCAGGTATGGTATGGAGGCTAGTGTAGAACAAGAACATTTCCCACTACACAGATTAGGTATAGTCATTCTATGTTGGGGGACAAGCAAGTGTAACTACAAACACGTAACTGTGGACCCCAGTGCCAGAGAAGAGTTCTTGGCCCATTTGATATGCATTTAAATACTGCATAAATTAATGTATACAGCAGTAATCTGCAAAATTCCCTGAGATACCCATCTCGCTTTTCTGTCAAGAAATAGAGCTTGTACTAACACAAAGTTGAAGACCACTTAAACAAACTTAATTTGCATCAAAGCTATGAGAATGTTTGTGAAAAATTTACAGTCATAGGTCAGGAACTTTTTCCATAATCTTTGTGTTTGCTTGGGTGCCCCAGCCCTCCAGCAGTACAAATGGTTAGGTACCCTCCCAGAACAGAGATCCGGAGATATACTTTTCTTTAATCCCAAAGGAGACACTTAGAGAGTTGTAAATGAGATAGCAGTTAGGAAAAATAATGCTTCAGCCACCCTACTCTGTCTGAGACAGGCAGTTCATTAATTTTTCCCAGGATGCTTTCTCAAGGAGAAAGATCATAGACTTACACCTTCACAAGAAAAGCTGAGATTCTCCTTTGCCACCTTCATCCTTTAAATGTGTAAACTATGACATTCAAAAACTGATTTTGACCATGGAAAAATATGAACACTTTTAATAATAATTAAATTCTCTTTAGTCTGGCTCAGCCATAATCAACTGATGTCAAATTGCTCCCTTGAATAGCACAGAATATAATTAGAACAGGAATAACTACATACTTACTACCTGTTAGCAAATTCTGACTTCTTAATAGTGAGCTTTATATTTAGAATTTATATATAGATCTTACTGTTTCCTATATGTCAAAAAAGTCTCTCTATTTAAAAAAAAACCCAGCCTATTTCACATTTATGGTAAACTGCTTCACAACAAGCCACATCAAATTGCTGCAGGATGTCACTTTAATAATTTTATTTAATAAGAATAGCATACTTGATACTCAGACATTTAACTTCTTTGAGGGATGTCTATACAAGTACAGGAGTCCTGTAGTTGTATAGTAATCCCTGTCATATTTTTTGTTAAATTGAGAGAAGACTAGAGTACTCCTCAAACAATTGAACTTCTTGAAATCTCTAAGATTTCTTTGAGAAATTTCCTGGAATGAGAACTTTTTACTTTTCTCACCGTTTTAATATTTTTTGCTTAGTCGAAGGTCAAGAACACTGATGAAATTCACAAAAATTGAGATGTAGTCCTTTTTCAAACTACTTGTTTTTATAAGTGACTAAAGGGATTACACTTTTTGCTGCCAATAGTAAAATCCAAATGACAATGAAAATGCATTGCCTTTAATTATTTCCATTTTATTTCAACTAATTTTATTTGTACAGGAAGAGTGTCATTAGCTTTGCTACTATATTTGGCCTAAGGTATAGCTTCATTTTGCAAACTTGGAATCTCTCTATTATTATCAGTGGTGTATAACATCATTTTAGAATATAATATGGTTTCATAGTCTGGGGGGTCAAGTTTTGGAGAAAATAGTATTAAATTATTTTCTGTGTTCTGACTTTGTCTCTGTTTTACAGGGGGGCTACAATACCTATTAATAACCTAAACTAACATTAAGTCAGACTTTTTCTACTTCAATCACTGATAGTCCTCTGAAAAAGTTCCTCAACAGTCAAATAGCCATTGACAAGGAACAATTTTTCATCAGATCAGGGTCCATTTGTTTGCAAAAAAACCATGTAATCAAGCAAAAAGGCTTTAGCCCTAAGTGTCTGATTGAACTACTGTGTGGTGGATAATCCTGTTTGACAACCTGCTGAATTTATGCCAGGTAATTCACATGTTCTTCTCATTAGCTGTGGCATCCTTTTCAAGTGTTGTAAATTACAGAATGTTTTAAAGAAGTGGGAAAGGCAAAACAAATCTGTCAAATGTTTAGATATAGAGACTGAACTCATCACCTAAATCTGGCCACTTTTAAAGATTTGGGGAGTAGCAGTGATAAACACCAACAGAAATTCAGTGCCATTTTTCTTGAACAAGATAGAGACAAAATATACAATATGGCCTCACAAATGCATGTGACGTGCATGTGAGTGCGTATGTGGAGTTGGGAAAAATAATTAAGGTTTTGACTGATGATGATTTAAAACCAAAATTTTCTTCTATTTTCTCACACAATAAGTCTCTTGAACATCTTAATGATACATCAACTTAAAATTTCTACAACTTCTTTTCGTTGATTAGAATGAGCACAACTCTCTAATTTTTAAAGTTACAACTTAACAGCAATGTACCTGATTGCTATTTTTTTCCATTTCCAACACATGGTGATAAAAATCTTCCAGAAGGGACTTGAAAGAGTAGTTCAGAAGTAGTCAATGGCAAGGACTGGAGACTACCTAAACCAGATAAACACAAATAATATTCATACTATATAATGTAACAGAAATGGTCAGGAAATGAAATTTCAGTCCTCTGGATTTCATCTATATTAAAATAATTTCTTCCAACTTGAATCACATCAAGACATCTTAGAGCCATATTCATAGTGCTGAAAATCTGTTTTGGTTTAGAATTATGTCTGGCTTTTGGCTTTGATAACATTTTTAGCTGACTGGTTTGGAAACATGACCTCTGGCTACTCAACATTTTCTGTTGTGAAGCTACTAAACCTTGAAGTACAGCAGTGAAATTCATCAGGCATCAGTGGACAATCTCATTGTAAGGCAAAAATGAGAAAATTTTAACCAGTGGCAAGAGATTTCTCCAAAGTACTAAGCTCGTTGACCTATTCTAGTCCCCTGAGTTCAAGGTACAGTCATTTTGTGCCAAATATATTGTGTGCTACCATCTGGAAATCAAACATGGGCAGAAAAATAACTTCACCACTTGTCTAGAATTTATAGACAGCTCAGAGAAGTGACAACTGTGCATGAACAGTCAAGGTGTTCTGGACTCATGGCCAAGGCGCAGTGACTCAACTACACACAGACAGCAAGACAGATGCTTGCAGAACAGATCAAGAGGACTGTGTCCTTCGTGTCAGAGCTGCAGATCTACAACAGCAGCTGTGTTCCCTGGACACACTGAACACCCCACTCCTGTTACAGGGCACATGCACCCACATTCCAAGCAAAGAAAGGGGGAAGAGAGGCAAAGGAACATGATGAGGTAGCTCACTTGGGAATCAAGAAGTGATCCAAATAGGCAAGATGTATGGAGAAATGGCAAGATTTCGGGCACATCCGAGTGCTAGCCCATTTTAGCCACACTTTAACATACACTCTTTCACAAGCTGGATGAAAATAAGCTTTTCCACAGACTGTTTTGTTTTGGTTGTTTTTTTTGTTTGGGTTTTTTTTCTGAATTTTTTACAGGAAAAACACTTTTGTGATAGCAGCTCTCCAGTTGGTCCCTATCTGCTCCTCTCCCTGCTGGTGTTAGAATTTGCCTGTTATGGTATACCTACTGACAAGACAATGGGCAGTAGAACAAACGGTCTGCTGAATTTAAGTGTTCATTCTGATGTACACATGATGATGTATACTGTCTTGCCTCTCAGCCTTATACCACCTCCATTCATTTTTGTAGGACTTGTATCTCAATAATTTGCTCTGCGGTGGCTTCTTTCTTCTTCCACAACTCTTTACCAGATTGATGAAGGAGTAGAAGTGGACAAGGCATGAAAGTGTATTCTCCACTCTCAGCTCACAGTCTTGACAATCACTCCATGTATATATGGGCAAATCCCTGACTTAACCTGTTGTACTAGCCATATGAGCCTGTCCCGCTGTTGCACAAGGACTGACTCTTGTGAACATGGGCTTCCAGACATCTGAGAGTTCTTTAACTTTGGAAAAGTATTTAATCCAATATTGTTTAATGTTTTAATATATGCTACAATGGTTTAGTAATATTTAGTATGAACAGTAGTCTGATAGAAGGCTGAAAAAATAACAGCAACTCCATTGTGTTTTATCAATCGATTTTTAATCTGATCAAAAGAAATATCAAATTAATTAAATAGAATCATCCTTCCATAAAATCATATTAATTACTGCTAGTTCTATTACCAGACTTAATTTAAGATGATGCTTTATTTTTTATTGATTTCAAATGGTAATTTTGTTTCAAATTTATTCAGACTTTCAAAATATATATGTATGTACTGTACATGTAAAGAAATTACTCTTGCACATTAAGTTTTTTGTATATGTGGGAAAAATCAAGAGAAAAACCTTTGTTGTTCTTTCTTAGGCAACTCTCAATGACAGAAACACCATGTACTTAAGCGGAGGCAGGGCTCATTTCTAGGATTCTCAGACTAATTCAGTCCAGCACTTTAACAGATAAATGGAATCAAATTATGAACTGAACAGATCTGCTTCAGTATGTGCTTAAACGTCGTGCTGAATTGGATAGTCAGCTTTCTCCTTCTTAAAACTTCCCAGAAAAAGACCCCGTATTTTCTACTTAGAAGTATAAGATAATTTGTCAGGTTATTTGCACAAGTCAATAGGCCAAATTCTGATTGTAGGTATATCTCAGAGAGCCCATAGTTACTCCTAAGACATCTTATTTTGCACAAGTGGAAATGAGAGCCAAGACTAGCCCAGGAGAAGCCATGTGTACTTACATAGGAGCAGAACTCACGTTTTTTTCTTGATGATGAAAAACAATGCCAGAAAGTGAGACCAAGAAAATCAAATAAAGTCTTAATATTTCTCAACTATCACCTAAACAGGAAGAAGCCAATCTTGGAGGGAATACTTCATTTTTAATACTTACTAAAAGTGAAAGAGAAATATAATGTTGAGCTACTTAAATATGCTGTGGGGATTTTTTTTTACTTTTCTAAAGATGTCCATTGACTTTCTGTAGCTATACATGCATGTCATGGATAATTCTAAGTAAAAATATTTACTCTAATATTTTTCAGGCATTTTAAGTATAATCTTAAAGTGGTATGTAGAAGCTAGTTGAAGAAGCTAGGTGAAGAACAACGTTGAAATGCTTGAATCTTTAAGGTTCAAGTAACCATAGAAATGTTACTAAAGGCAACATATCCAGCCTCAGGAATTGTATGGCACAGAATGAATAAATGTCTCTATAACTATTAAGAAAACCATAAAGAAATACTTGTAATGCATTCATAGCACCAATGTAACTTTGTCTATCCAGTGTAGCTCTTCTTATTTCCATCTGCTCTTACTATAGTTCTTCCCTTCTAATAAAGAAGAAAATCACTTTGGGTCTGTTCGAAATAAAGATTTATTTTTGAAATCTAAAATAGAAATGGTTGTTAACTTTAAAAGATCAGTATTATGGCTTCTAAAAACCACATCTGAGGTCAAGGGAGGTGATCTTTCCTCTCTGTATGGTACCAGTGAGGCACATCTGGTGTGCTAGGTCCAGTCTTGGTCTCTCCAGCACAAGACAGACATGAAAATATTGGAGCAGGACCAGCAAAGAGTCCCAAAGATGGTTAAGGGACTGGAGCATCTGACATAGGAGGAGAGACTGTGAAAGTGGGCCTTGTTCAACATGGAGAAGAGAAGGCTCAGGGGGATCTTGTCAATATTTAAAAATAGCTGACAGAGGGAAGTAAAGAAGATGGAGTCAGACTTTTCTTACTAGTGACCATTGACAGGACAAGAGACAATGAGCACAAACTGAAATAGAGGAAATTTCACTTAATGTAATAAAACAACTTCTTTTTTTTTTTTTTTTTTTTTCTGTAATAGGTGTCAAGCACAGTGGTTTCCCAGAGTTTATGGAGTGTCCATCATCTGAGATAGTCAAAACCTGACTGCTCATGCCCTTCAGAGACCAATTTGGGTTGATCTTGCTTTCAACAGACGGTTCAACTGGACCATACCCAGAGGACCCTCCCAACTGCAGTCATTCTGTGATTCTGTGAACAAAAGTTTAATTTGTATTTTCGAAGCCACATCCTACGTCAAGATGCAGCTATCTACCAGGATCAGGACTACAGCATATGTGTTTACATTCTGCTACAGCGTTCTGCAACTGAACTGACTGGTGCCTGATGAGACATGAAAATGCCAGATCAATAGCATTTTCAAACATGAGATGAGGAAAAATTATAAAATGGCTAATAATTCCAGTTTATTTTATTACTTCCTGAGAAAAAAAAAAAACAATTTTTTTATTTTCATCACTTCCTCTGCTTCCTAAATTTTCCTGTGTTCTAGGAGGAGGTATAACTACATCTCCTTCCCCTTTTTCTTACATATTTTTTTATTCAAAGAGCAGTGCTGAAAGAGATTTTGTCCCTAAAGCACTGTGAGCTTTACTTGGAGAGACACTCAGCCCTATTTGAAGTGAAAGTCAGGTGGTTTAACTGTAGTATCACAGGCTCAGAAGAGCTTTGTGAAGTCTCAAGGACCATTACAAATGGCCAGGTTTAACAGTGTGACCTATATCTCTTAGATCTGTTGTGGCTTAATTGAAATCATGAGGAAAGTCAGACAACTGAGAATGGGAACTGTATATACCACCAGGACTCATGTCTCATTGTTTAATTACTATACTTTCATAGCATGCTTTTCATGTAAAATCATAGAGGTGTACATAAATGCCACTTCTACCACCATTAACCTTGTCTTAGAGTGGGCTACTTACAACCTTCTTTTAAAGGTGTCCAGCTGGCACCCCTACCTCCCAAAAAAGACAAAGAGCCTTTTGTCCTTTTGCCTTGAAGATGCAATGCCACAGTGCATTGCTCCTTTTCTCCACTAGCTCAGAGTTTAGCCCACATACTCAAATAATCAAGGGGAATATGAGGGTAACTGAATCCAGTCAGGGCTTGGATGTGGTATAAAATAGATTGTTGTGACAGAAGTAACAATTCCTCGCATTTTACTTAGGCACCCAAATTTAGCCTTTATCTTCTCATGAATCCAGCATTCAATGAGGAAAACAATAACAAAGTAAGTATTACTCCTACTGCTTTATTAGAGTAATATGTGACATTGTTGCGTCCGCAGTATTCTTTCCAGATGTATTCAAGAGCATGTTTATAAACATTGGTTTACGAGTAACTTTTGAAATATTCAAGCAGATGGAGCATCTGCTTCTATCATATCTATAAAGAGGATGGGGTGTTAATAAAGACTTCATTATTGGCACAGCTAATATGAGAAATATTACTGTTGCTTGTAAAAGCAGTAAACACTGGGCAAAGTGCAGTCTGCATACGGATGGCCTTTCCAAAGTTCTCTGTCTTTCTCACCATTAGACTGTATTAGCAGCCTAGCAAAACAGGAGCTCTCTATTAAAGAGACAGGAGCAAGGCAGGGTAAAAGGCTGGAAGAAAAGCCACATGGCAGTAATCATGGTGAATAACTCTAGCTGTAGAATACATTGAATTAAATGAACTTTACAGCCACAATAAAATTGGAAATAGTAAAGGTTATGTTCTTTCTGGAAAGAAAAACCTAGTCATTTCAAGTTTAGAGGGAACCACGTAGGTATTTGAAAGTGTCTGTAAATGTTCCGTTAAGCCCTGAAGTTCAGCTACAATGAACCAAGAAAGAGGAGTAGAAATCTACATGTAGGAGTAAAGTAAGGTGTAATCGCATTAAAATTATATGAGATCTGTGAAGCTACATGTGGGTGTGTAAGTGTACAACTGCAAGTCCCAGGAGGTGAAGCTTCAAGGACATCAGTCTTTATTGTTATGGATTGTGACATATATTAATTTACTATTTCTCTTATATTGTTAGCTTGCTATTCACTTTGCCACTGTTGCCCTCTCCTGCATTAAATGTAATGATTGCAATGAGAATATTGCCAACACTTCTCTTGTCTCCTTGCAGTCCCAATAGTTGCAATCTCTTATGTGAACTGCTATTTAATCACAGTGCTCTCTCTCCTCACAGAGAATTGTGTTCAGAATATTTTTAGAATTCCTAATAAAAAACTATCGCCCTCAAAGGCTTAGACATATAAAATGGGACAGCAGTGGTTTCTGGATTCCACCGCCAGCCCTGCTGTTCTGTTCAGAAAAATAGTATGAGACCATTGTTCTATAAATATGTAAGACACAGCATGGTCATTTTGGTGTCCATTTGATTATTCACCACAACAGTGTTATTAACATTGGTATGATTTACATAGCAATAACAATTAGTTTTGAGTGACTTCTCTCCTCAGAAGTCTTCTGTTTACATCTGAAACATGCATACACAGGGAAAGGATGTTTTGGTCATGAGGGGATAAGGAAAGGGAGCATTTGCCAGCCAGAGTTCTTGTTTATAAACACTGTGATTTCTACACTAAAACAATTAGTAAACTAACCAAGGTTGTAGCACCATTTGAGTTGCCTGTAATCCCGGTGGCATTCCCTACAGGACAGTTCCTCAAAGCAAAGGACTAAGTGTCTTTGGAATCTTCACATTAAAGTGTGTGTATATATGTATATATATGTATGAATATATATATACCTTTTTTAAAAAACACATACATGTGAATCCTGTCAATAATCAAAAAAGACCTTGCAAGTTGATGATGGTATGCTACCTGGGAGTGACTATTCTGTCATTGAATTTAACCTTTGTCAGCTGTCATTTTAACACCTAGTATTCTCTAGGACTGTTTTTGTTTATTCCCTGCTAGTATGTGACCAGCCTTTTCCTAGACTAATACAAATCAAAATGGGAAGAATAAAATGGAATTTGTTCTTATGAATAGTTACAATTTTTCTGTATAATACCTTATCATCATAATTAGCTTTGCTGTGTTATACCAGAAACTGCTAATGTATGCTGATGGGACATACAGCTTTCCAGATTTCAGCCATAGGGTCCAGAGCTCCAGGCTGTATTTCTTCCCATCTTGGTTTTCCTTTTATGCTGAGCAGACTCTTTTGTTATTTGGTTATTTTGGATGTTGAGAAGGTTTTTTATTGGAAAAGTCCAAAAGCACATTTTGATTAACAACAAAAGAGAGCATAGAAGCATATTTAGTTAGGATGAATATCTCACTGAAATTCACTATGTATGGCCTAAAAGAGTTTTTTTTTAAACAGATTTAGATATAGTTTAGATTTATTCTTCAGGATCCCAGAATTTAGCAGGATACCTCTGGAATCAAAAGAATACCTGTATCTTGTGTGTAGATCAGTGATATATTCAGAAACATCTTATAGTTTGAGATATTCAACTATTTAACCAGAGTGCATGGTATTATCAGCAAATACCAGTTACTCCCGCAACAAGGAAGGTAATACTTTCTTTTCAAAATGACCATCCTCAGGACTTAACTGGGGGAAAAAGATTATGATATCCAATAAAACAGAAAAACAAGAAAAATTCATGGTAGAAAAGAATTCATTCAGACTTTATCTAAATTTTTGCTCTGAATGGTATTTTATTAACTCTGATGTTTCGGATGTTCATTAAAATCTTTAAACTTTACAATTTTACCAACATAAATATATTTTAATCAAGTTTTCAATGGCATTTTTTTCTTAAACCAGCCTTCTACATTGAAAATCTGATAATAGAACACATCAAAAATGTTCTATGAAATTTTCCAGGCAGCTAAAAATATGCCTGAAATGTACCCATGGGTCTTCAGTTCAGGGAAGAACAACAATATATATCCACAGAATAAATAACAAGTACTTCAGCTGTTAAGTCATCCCAGTGACAATAGTCCAACACTAAGTTTACTTTTATATCTCCTTCATAAAGCTCAAAATGAGCAGGATTCGAGTGAATTTACTTAATAGTCCCCCCTCCCCTATTCCTATCTACCCTCCTCTCCTTAACTTTTTTGCTTTTTTCCATATCCCCTTCCAAATTATTTCTTCCCTCCTTCTAAGCCCACATGTACATAAAAATAATATCACTCCCATTTCCTGTTTTTCTCCAAACCCCTAAGCAGTGGAACTCCTGTAAAAATTTTTTTGCATTGTGCTCATTGTGTTTCTGAGCTACTGTTTTCCCTCGAATATCGAAATCTCTCCTAATCTTGAAAATTTGGATTATAAATTATTTGTGACAGGAATTATCTCTTATTCTATGGCTAAACTCTTAACAAGGTAATTTCATATTGATATAGTCTTCGTACAGTACCAAATAAAATTAATTGATCAGTGATATTTTATTATATTATTATTAAGCCATGTTATGCCATGGAATGGATGCTGCATTTTCCATTCAGTTATGGCTTCCGAATCAGCATTCTCTTTATAACCAAAAACTGAGACTGGAATTTAGATATTTTGTATGCTGTATGGGGACAACCTTCTTGATTATTCATCTGATAACACCGTTTTTCTCTTAGCACACTGTTACTACCAACCTTTTGCTTTGCCATAAACAGCACAAAATGAGCATAGCAGTATATTCCATTGTGCTGGGTTTAGCTATTATTAAGCAGGGAATTGTTGACTGGTCTCCCTCTGCTCCCTTTTTCAGAATGAACAACCACAGAAAACATAATCTTTTCCCAGACAATCAGTTTTATTACTCTCAAATAAATTAACTAGGAGAAGGACTCTAAAACAATCTGTGACACAGACTATGGAACAGTAAGGTTTGAAACATTCCTTAGAGCTATGGTCAAATATAAACAAGTATATCAAGCAAAAATGAGGGTAAGCCAAAAAATATTTTACAGATGAATAAGGGAAACAGCAAATGGGCATATCAAATAGAAAGCTCTTGTATTCACTCAAGGAAGCCAAAATTCGAATGTGAAGACAGTGAAAACACAGAGGGAAACACACCACACCACTCTCCACTACATCAATAGTTTACTGACTTTTTAATTCTTTTTGTACCAGTGTGATCTCTGGTAGATTTCATTTAGGCATCTGTTTGTTTCAGAGGAAATTGAGGGGAGGTTATGTGAGGTAATACATACTATATTCTTAAAGCACAATGGAAAACCAGCGGGATGGGGAAGGCTTTAGGCAGAACACAAGAAACAAGAGTAGCTTTAAGGTGATGTTTCCTTTGGGTTAAGAAAGTTCTTCAATCATTGTAAAAGAAAGTGACCTTTTCTGTCTGAAAATGGGTATCTCCTATTACTGTGAATTTGTGGATGAGCAGCGGTGGTGATAGGAAGTCATCAGTCAGGGAGGTGGTCTTGGTGACTTGCAGTGTTATTTTAAAAGTTTATCTACAGATTGTCATCATCAATGATGCCCCTGAAAGAATACCTGGCTTAGAAAGCATGAGGATCATCAGAAGCTCCAAATATTACATAAGTTAATTAGCATCTTGTTACAAAGAAGCTCTTCATTGCATTTTTTTGTTGTTGTTGTTTTTGTGATGTGAGTCATAAAAATAGAATATGAAGATATGTAAAATCTGTGACAACCTCTGGAAGATGTAGCCATGAAGTGGCTCTAATTATTACTAAGGCAAGCCACACAATATGAAGCAATGGTGAAGAAGATGCAAGGGAATAGTATACTTTGTATAACAACTCTGGCATCCAGACTTCGTAGAATACAATAAAGGTGGTGGGCTGTCTCATCTCAGTAGTGTCCCATGCAGATTTATTTGGATGTTCATGGGCAGTTTGCCAAATGAAATTTTGATGAACCCTCTTAAGACATTGGTCTCCAGAATCACTGGGTCTCCTTACCTCCAGTCACCACAGCAGTGATGGTAACTAGGGAACATAGCAACTGTGAGAACTCGGTGATCATCTATTTTTTCTCAAACAATCATCTTCCATCATTTCCATGCAAAAAAGATAGAGTAATATAATAGAAGATGTTCTAAACAGATGGAAAAGAAGGGATAACTCACTGAGGTGAAAAACAAACTCAGAGTAGAAGTATTTAGACAATAAATTAGAAAATTTAATGCAAATTTGCCATCACAAGTCCACTCATCTGGCTTTGATAGCCAGTTGCTGAGCAATTTGTTCATTCGTAACAATCATTGAGCTTGATTAAACATGGTTTGTTTCTTTGATGGAGGTGATATAAAGATTCCTCAGTCTGTAATCAAGAGACAGAAAAACTTTGAACAATACACTATAAACCAGCAGGCTTCACCTGAAATCAAATTTATTTCATACCCTCTGACAATAATTTCTGTAACCAAGTGCTAGAGGTTTGGTCAATCTTCCCTTCTTACTTCATGCTTTGCAACTTAGTTATGCTGCTAAATAGGGAAATGATAATTATAGCACTTGAGAAGCACTTTGTATTTCCAAAGCTCTGTTCAAAAGCTAATTACTAAAAAGTGACACAGCTTGACCCCTCTGGCTGTGTATCCTGGAAGGGCAACAGTCAAGGGACAATTCTGAAGGTCAGCAGCCCTCACAATCTGCCCTGAACTGTGGCACAGATTTTCTGAATGAGTCTTGTGAGATAGGTGCAAATTTTGCTGATCCTTAACAAACTCAGTCTAAACAAATAACTTACAATTGCTTCACTAGGATTTCATTAGTCCAGATGACTAACACTGTACTTTGTGAACAGCCTTAATGAGGGATCCTCATGCTGAACAGAGTAAAAGAGAAATAATAAATAGACAAAATGAAAGAATAATTGTCATTGGACATTAATATATTTTTTACTTCGAGTAGTGAACAGAGTAAAAATACATTTTTCAAGACTTTTCAGCCTGAAAGTACTTCCTTGAAACTTTGAAGCATTCAAAGAGCTAGTTCCATAGTTATTAACTGTGGAAATCATTTGCATGGATATTATCTTCTTACACCATAAAAACAGAGGACATAATAATTAAAGTATAGATAGAAAATATTAAATGTTAGCTGCATGGTTTGATCTCTTGGTTAATGTTTGCAAGCTACCTACTGTACAGTTAAGAGATTTATCTGTATCTGTATCTTTATCTGTATCTGTATCTGTATCTGTATCTGTATCTGTATCTGTATCTGTATCTGTATCTGTAAGTCAAACCAATGAGTGATGTTCCTTTGTCCTCATTACTGGAAAGAAAATACAGAAATATGTATATTCTCAAAAACACTTTTATGTTTAAACAGTTGGCGAAACTATTTCCTCTTTCCACATGTTAAGTGCCTTAAAGTATTTCTAATGTTGCCAGAGAAAAGTCTACAAAACTGTGGGACCCTTTGTAGACACATTAAAGATTGGGAAAGGTCTCTTTCTAAGAGTAACAATGTATTGCTAGTTAATCCTATGAAAATAGCAAAGCCCACTTGTAGGTGGGATAGCAAGGCAAAATTTCTAACAGCACGGGCCAGTCTATCATGTCTGATAATGTTTCTCATAAATTAATATATTGGATTTTTTAATTTCAATAATTTTAAAGGTACACTTGATCAGCCTGATGTATTTTATTTATGCCAAGATACTCTCCGATGCGAGGACCTTTATTGTATTTTCAGTATTCCTTCTGGAAACTGTATGAAAAATGTGGAAGATATCAGTGTGAATGCTATACCTCTATGACTTTTCTTCTGCTGTTTGTTATGATAGAATAATAACTCAGAACTGGATGATTTTGTATTTCTGGGCAAAGTCAGAAGATGGCTTTGGGTAAAATGTTATAAAAATATCTAGGAATAATACAGCTTTCAGACCTTGCACATTGTACCTCTGAAGATACCTCCATATCCATAGAAATACACCTTCATATCCATAGAAAAGAGTGTGAAGAAAAGATCAGAAAATACAACTTCTGAAAAACTCAACTGATACAAATATTGGGAAGAGACTATCTCCAGAGAAAAGCAGAATGCTTTGTCATACTTACTGTTGAAATATCCAGAATAAATTAGACTGATACAGAAAGCAATTTTAAGATGTGTGAAGTCTTTTAGTCATTTTACCCCTTTTCTGTCCAATTCCTGTGTTCTTAGAGGAAAATAAATTCTTATTTAAGATCAGTTTGTTCTATACTACTGCAAGGACCTAGTAAACAAGTCTCCCTTCTGAAGGCAGATTTCTGACTGTCACTCAAGCAGAAAGAACTTTCTGAAAAAACATAACCAGCAAAGAAGGTCACAGTGCCACGAAGACCAGACTTTGCATGGTGTGAACAAAACTGTGGATTTTCACCCTGAAGTAAATGAAGGAAGAATCTGTGACAAACTATGATATTTAATGAGACAATCATAAAGTTGTCACAGAAGTCATGGAAATGATTGTTAGACTCTGCTTTGTACAAGCACAAAAACCATATGGCAGGACACTGAAGAATCATGCCCTCACTCTGGAGATATGTGGAAGACCTTGAATCATGAAACACAAAACACAAAATACTCAAAGAACTAGATGAACCTAGTAGCAGCTTGCACTACACCAATGCAACTAATGTTACCACTCAGCTCATGCTCTGCATTTGATAATCCTGTAGTCCTCCTTTTGCTGCCATTGGCATATTCATATTGTAACAATTTCCACTTTGCTGATACTCTATTATTAGAACTGTAGAATCACAGAATATGTCACATTGGAAGTGACTTCCAAAGAGGTCCCACGTTCCATGGGAAATGGAGCTTATATCTTGCTTATCTAGTATTCACATTGTCCAATTACATCTCAAAACCACCAGTGATGGGGACTGTACACTCTTCCAGTGATTGATTGTTCTCACTGTAAATTAATTCTTTCTTATATCAAGATGAAAACCCTATCCCATGCAACTTGTACCACCATTCCTTGTCTTCTCCATGTGGCTCCCTGTGAAGAGAGAGCCTCTGTACTCCTTGTAGTCATCATTTAAGTACTGGAATACTGTGATGATGTTCCACCTTAGCCTTACTCTTCTCCAGGGAGAAGAGACTTAACTCCTTCAATCTTTCCCCATAGGACAAGTTCTCTAGCCCTTTGATAATTTTCTTGTCCCTCATTTGAACTCTCCCCAGTCTTTCTACATCTTTCTTGAACTGTGGGTACCAGAACAATACTCCAGGTGCAGCCGGACAAGTGCTGAGTAGAGTGGGGTGATCACATCTCTACCTCATCCAATAATGCCCCTGCATATGTAGCCCAGGATCTGATTTGCCTTTGCTACTACAGCAGCACACTGCTGACCCATATTCAGTTTGTTGTCCACCCGGACCCACAGGTCCCTTTCAGCAAGGCTGCTCCCCACACAAATCCTAGTCTATACTGAGCTATTTGGATATTTCTTCTCAGGTTCAGGACTTTGCACTTCTCTTTGTTAATCTTCATACTTTCCTTGCTAGCCCAGTCTTCCAGCTTGTGCAGATCTCTCTGTAAGATGACGCTCCCTTCTGATACATCTCACCACCCAGTTTGGTGTCATCAGCAAACTTGCTGATGCTGCTTTCAACTCCATCATCCAGATCATTTATGAAGATGTTAAACACTGATCACAATGACCTGTTAGCTAGTTGTCTACCCATCTTTCAGGCCATCCATCCTGTCTATATCTTGCCAGTTTGTCTAGAAGATTTATACTTCTATAAGTGTTACAATTTTATAAATCTCTGCTTTCTTGCATATGGGATATCATGCAGTATATACTGCTAAGGCTAATGGTTGCACTCATAACAAAAGTGAACTTGAAAAACTAACTGTTATTTGCAGCTGTCATTAATGTTCACTAAAATTTGTTGTAACAAAAAATAGCTAGAAAACACAATTTCTAATGTGTCTGCAGAGTAATACCCCTGCTTGTAATGAACAAAGTCTAATCTTTCCAATCAGTTTACACTCTGCTGTTTGGTATGATGCACATGGTAAACTCATGTAGCCTTAAATAAATACCAGTAATAATAAGGGGAAAAGATCCTTAGGAGAAGAGACGTGTTTTAACATGGTTCTACCTTACTGTTAATTCGAGATGTTGAATGAGCATTAGGCAATAGTGTAAATAAACTGTGTGGCTAGCCAGTCAGAGAAGGCAGATTTCAGCTAATGCTAACTGAATTTTACAGAGATAAAGCGTAAAGTAAGTTGTCATCCAAAGCCAAATATAAACTCATAGCAAAGTCTCTTAAGCAGTAGTGTTACTGTTAACTAATGCCTTAGAAAAAGCGGTCCTTGTATAGAGTTCTCCAGTTCCTGGGTGGGTGAAGCATGATGAGTTTTGGATCTTTGTTTCTTCCATACTGCATGGCAGTTTAGAAAAAATTAAACACATACTATGCAGAGGTAGGTACCATTGTGTGATGCTATTGGCACAATTTGGATTCTAGTCACATAAGTGTCCTTACACAACTTGTTATTTTCTTATTCTTAGGTGTTCAATAAACTAGATGCTAGACCACTTTAAAAATACAAGGTTATATTTGATGAAAAACTGATAAAAATACATTTTCCCATGAGAAATTAGGTTTTAAAAGATGTTTTCATGGCACAGCTCTGTGTCAAACACTTGGACTGTGGTTTCCAAATTTGCACTTAAGAAAAAAATTATTGCAGACTTGTTTTCAGATATTGGTAGAGCTTAAAACGTATATTAAAGTAGGCATGACTTGGAGTATTACCCTGGAGTGTTTTTCCCTACACAAGAAGTTAGACATATTAAAATTATAATTAATAATGATCTAGAAAATTTGGAACTAGTTCAAAACAGTTAATTTAAACATCCATTGTCTGACAAATTAGCCATAAAAATTTTCAAAAGAAAAGCCATTTGGAGAAATTCACATCTAGGAAATTCATTACTCTGGTCTTCTTTGAATAGTAGTATGCAATATCATTCAGGTTTTATATTTAATTTCTAAATTCTGTTGTATGTCCTACATATATAGATGTCCAATGAGATTTCTAAATGTAGATAAAAAGCACAACGCTGTTCAAATTAATGGGAAATCTTGGACACAGATGTTTTCCAGACTTATAGTACATTCTTGATTCTATCCCATCTTGATATGATAGTTGTAAAATGCAGTTTAATTTATCATAAGTGTTATTTTGTGCTCCAACTAAGCAGATAAAATATAAAGGGAGATAGCCTCAAGACATCAAATGAAAAACATATGGGAGCCTAAGAATATTAAGTACACTTAGCACTTACTTTGAAACAAAAATTTGGTTTTGTTTGGGTTTTTTTTTTTTTTATGTTGCCTAGCAATTTAAATACAAGATCCGTTGAATTCAGATCAGGTTCTACAACATGAAATAATTAATGTGATGGTAAGTTCTAAATCCAATCTTTTTGGATAACCACAAGTACACGTGGGCTACTACTGAACTACTAACTGAGTTCAAAAAACTCAGTTTAAGTATGTTATTCAAACTTATTGACCCTGTTAAAAATTTTAATGCATTGCAAAATTTTGTATTGGCAAAGCACAATTGCATTTGGAAGCTATCCTGAGGGAAACCTGGAAGCTTTTCGTAGGTTGAGGAATCTGAAAGAAATGAATATATCTTTTTTTTCTTCTTTTCTTTTCTTTCTTTTTTGAGCAAGCAGAGCTGTTACTTAGCAAAGTTGTTTAGCAGTGAAATAGTGTAATTTAAACTATTGTTCTGTTCTTGTGGGAATATACTATTGAGTGAAAATGCAGCTGTTCAAACTGCTGCAGAACAACTATTTCAAGCTAACTCTAGACCTTGAAAAACAATTGTACTGAAGTTTCTACTTGTCAATCAATACTGGTTATATAGACAGAAAAGAAAAAAAGGTTTTTTTCTGGTGTAAATTCTAACCCAGAGAAGGAGCTACTGTATATCTTGCCAGTTGTAAATATTTTTTTTTTTTTTACCTTTGATTAAATCTCAGATTGACACAAGTTAATCAGTCAAGAGTTAGTTAAGAAAGTGAAGAATTTCTTTCTATATAAACATGGAAAGAATTAAACAGTGACTAAGACATAGAGGGAAAGTAATTTGAAAGCCTTCAGTAATAAAATTTACAGTATTTTTCATAATAATTTCTAATTAGTATTTAATCAGTAAAAACCAAAAATCTCAAAGTTCTAGAAAATTATCTAATGTTCTGTTTTGCAATTTTGTCACTGTTTTCATGAAAGGTATGTTCTGAAATTCTCTTGAAAAAGTAAAAAATTGGGAATTTATTTTCAAAAGTTCCTTATAATGACTCCTTGTTGTCAAGTAGATTTTTTTTTTTTTTCAAAAAAAAGAAGGGGGAGGGAGGGGAATAAAAATAGAGTAGGATAAGATAACTCTTACAGGGAGAAATCTTATCTGATGTTATAACCATAAAAAGTGTGATCAAATTTAGATACGTAAAAGAAAATCAGATAATATTAAAAAATTAGATTCCCTGTTGTGATAGTTTCACTGGGCGAGCCCTTGGCCAGCAGCCAACACAGCCATTCACCCACTTCCCCCGCACCTCCCGGGGATAGAGGAGAGGATTGGGGGCAAGGATAAGGAGGCTTGTAGGCTGAGATGAAAACAGTTTAACAATAGAAAGAAAACTTAAAATAATACTAATATTAAAATAGTAGGGATAATGATAACAGTAACAAAATATGCAAATGAGTGACACCCAATGTTATAGCTCACAACCCTCCTGACCAAGCCCAGCCTGTTCCCAGATAACAATTCCGGAGGAGCGACAATCCCGGAAGAACGAGAGCCCGAGCAAAAGCCAGAGAGAGCAAGAGAGGAAGAGACCCTCACTAATATACTGGGCATGATGTGATATGATATGGAATACTCCATTGGCATATATAACTGTCAATTAAGTTTATTATTTTAAATGTTCTTCTCTCCCCCTTAAATCTTGTGCTTGTAGACTGACAGAACACAAAATCCTTCACTTCCAGTGACAAAAATGTAAACACTGGTGTGTTATCAATGTCTTTCTCACAGTGCATCTCCCAGGCTGGAAGTGAAACACAGCACAATTCTAGCTACTAAAAAAAACCAAACCTATCGGTTTCAGCTAAAAACCAGGACACCTGTATATTGCCATATACATGATGATAGCTCAACCTCCTTCTCAATCTGACAGATGGTGTTAGTTCAGTCATCTCTTATTTCACTAAGATACTATTATGAGGAAATGAAACTTCATGTCAGGGATGGACAATATTTTTCTATACACAGTTAACTGCTATCTTCTATTGAAAAGGTCAGTTTTCCTGTTTCTGTTGTGCTCTTGAAATTTAGGTGTTATTCAAAAGAAAAGCAATCATTGTTAACATATGATATGGGCGTGGCAGTTCTTATCTTTTCTGCCAGAAATTGAAAGGCAATTGATTTTGGAAGCTATGTTTGACATATGACCATGTACTTTGATCATTGAACTGAACAGTATAGCAGTCAAAAATAGAAGGATTTGTCTAGACAAGGGGGACTACTTTTAAGTGACAACGATTAGCATTATTCGATTGTATGAATCATCAGATGTAAACCACTCCTACCTAAAAAGAGAGTGAAGAAATTTATCTCTCCTGTTTCAGACATTTATTTTAGAATAGGGTAGATCACCATCTTAAGAAAATTCCTTTGCCTCAAATGTTGGGCAAAAAGGGACCAGCTGTGACTAGACAGGTAATATTTAGATGGCTAGCATCAGATGGGATGAATCCTACCTAATACTTAATCACTTCCCACAGTGGGACTTCTTCCATATTAAGCATTAAATACTGTAAACACTATCCCAAACTAATTTATCTTGTTTCCAGGCTTTATGCTCAATTAAATGAATGACATTATATTTATTGCAAACTGACTAGAAACCATTACGCTTTGCATCTGGGGATAAATTCTAAAAATCCCATAATTCCTCTCTTCCAGCCCAGTATCCATCTGTTTCGGAATAGCCAGAGTCTTTCTAAAACTCCTAAGCCACCATCTGCGATAAGGTTACCATAGGTCTAGATTTTCCATGACACTTTGGATTTTCCATCTGGAAGTTTTACTGTTCAGGATTTTGAATACTTTTGTTACTTGTCCAGGAATTCTGCTCAAAAACAGCTAAGTATTTCCTTCTGAAAAATCTTAGTTTGAAATATGGCAGCTCTAATTATGGGAAAACCATCTGTTGTTGCTGTAGTGCTTAGATTTGAGCATAGACAGATATATTTATCTGGACAGCTGCAACTTTGCAATTGCTGCACTAATCAATAGGTTTTGGCTGCAATTTTTGCAGCAGCAGCAGTTACATTTACATTTCTTTCTCAGTTGCAGCTGCACCAATAAGAGAATGATAAGAGAGGAACAGCAAAGAAGTAGAGCATCTGGAGGTGCTGGTTCACAAGGGATTTTTTGAGGGATCACTTTACTTCATGTTTTAGTGTGTGAAGCTCAGGGAGCCAGCTCACTACTGTGACAATTCATTGTCCATTCACTAGAATGTGACCGTTGCCATACTGAGCCTCCCAACTATAGCTTAGCACTGGCATTTGCTGACCAATTTGGCAGAAGCAGATCAGCTGTTGATGTTGTTACAGTGGAAATGAATAAACCTATTAAAAATGTTCTGTTGCTGTAAACTGTAAAACTCTTAAAACTCAAATATCTAGTGGCGTCTTGGCACATGGGAATGGAGTTATCTAATTGCATTGGCAAAACTTCAAGGGCCCACATTTCTACCATTTTTCAGTGCAAGGCTTGAATTTACAACTGGAAACTAATGCTGGAAAAAAAACCCTTTCTAAAAAGAGTAAATGGCAATGTTATTTCTTTAGGACCACTAATTTGGTTTCCTTTTTGCAGAAAGACTAATTTGCCACCACAGACAACACCACAAATATTGATGGTGAAACTTTTCTACTCCTATTCAGAAAAATTTGCTAACTTGCCTTCTATATGGTTTATGAAGTCTACTTAGTTCTATCCTAAGTTGAAGGATAGAACAACTGACTATTTGTAAGATGACTGTAGAAGATCCACTTCTCCTCTGATCTTTTTTTTTATGCTTGCTACACCTGAGAACCCGTCAAGTTATGGGACATTCTCTTTAACTGTTTCCTGGTTGTAGTCCAGCTAGTCATCCATTCCACTAGAAGAAGGGAGCTGGAAGACATGGAAGATCCTAAAGACCATAAGAATAATTTCTTCCCCTTATCTTGCGTAGATGGCAGAGCAACACCAGGCAATAACCACTGATTCCTTGAACCTTCGGGGAAGAGGATGAGCTGTTGTGATGGTCTACTCGAAGTCCCCTTTCTCTAATCTCAGAGAAATCATGAGGGATTCTCTCTTTTCCTGTGTTCTTCCTGCTTCTCAGTGAAAACCTTTCTCTTGCAGAACATCCTCCCTCATTCCCAGAGGCTTTCTGATGTTCTCCAAATGTTCCTGATTTGCTTCTGTCTGAGTAAGAAGATGTAAGAAAAGTATAAAATGAACAGGCAGTTGTTACTACTGGTTCAGTTTCTATGGAGGAAAATTATTAGAACATTTTTGCAAGGTTGGGATGATATTTTTGGGGCATCTTTCTCTTGTTTTGGGAGGCCTGAGTAATGGAGTATCTTTTTCTTCCCTGTCTGCTATGTGATCTGGGCAATGGAGAACTTCCTTAGCACGGAAAGATTATAATAACTGGTGATAAAGGTGATCACTGTAAAGGATATATTGAATTGCTGCTGTGCTTTACTCTGTTTGACTTCCAAAAAACCAACTGTATTGGGTTTGCATGGCAAGGTTTTGGTAGCGGTGGCGGGGGGGACATGGGGTGGCTTCTGTGAGAGACGCTGTCAGAAGCTTCCCCCATGTCCGACCTGACACAGCCAATGCCAAAAAAAGAAGAGAGGAAAAAAAAAGCTGCACACTTTGCGGCTAGAGAGAGAAGAGAGAAGATGTAAGAGAAAACAACTCCACAGACACCAAGGTCAGTGAAGAAGGAGGGAGAGGAGGTGCTCCAGGCGCCGGAGCAGAGATTCCCCGCAGCCTGTGGTGAAGACCATGGTGAAGCAGGCTGTCCCCCTGCAGCCCATGGAGGTCCATGGTGGAGCAGATGACCACCTGTAGCCCGTGGAGGACCCCACACCGGAGCAGGTGGATGCCCGAAGGAGGCTGTGACCCCGTGGGAAGCCCGCACTGGAGCAGGTTCCTGTCAGGACCTGTAGCCCGTGGAGAGAGGAGCCCACGCCTGATCAGGTTTGCTGCCAGGACTTGTGACCCCGTGGGGGACTCGCGCTGGAGCAGTCCCTTCCTGAAGGACTGCACACCATGGAAAGGACCCAGACTGGAGCAGTTCGTGAAGAGCTGTCAGTCATGGGAAGGACTCACGCTGGAGAAGTTCGTGGAGGACTGTCTCCCATGAGAGGGACCCCACGCTGGTGTGGGGGAAGGAGTCCTCCCCCTGAGGAGGAAGGAGCGGCAGAAACACCGTGTGATGAACTGACCTCAACCCCGTTCCCTGTCCCCCTGTGCTGCTGGGGGGAGGAGGTGGAAATCGGGAAAGAGATTAAGCCCGGGAAGAAGGGAGGGATGGGGGAGGTGTTTTAAGATTTGGTTTTACTTCTCATTCTCCTCTAATTCTGATTGGTAATAAAGTAAATTTGTTTTTTCCCCCAAGTCGAGTCTGTTTTGCCCGTGCCAGTAATTGGTGAGTGATCTCTCTCCGTCCTTATCTCCACCCACGAGCTTTTCGTTATAATTTTCTCACCCTGCCCATTTGAGGAGGGGGAGTGATAGAGTGGGCTTTGGTGGGCATCCAGCCTCTAGCCAGGGTCAACCCACCACACCAACATGGGCCTGGAAGACCTGGGGCAAGCATTCCTATTAAGAATGCCTGTGACTTTATATGGTGGGTGCTGAAGTGAAATGGAAGCTGCAAGCAGAGCTTTTTTACATCTATGCAACGTCCTTATCACTAGTGTAAACATATGGGTTCAAAGTAATTTATGGCCTGACGAAGATAATAAATAACTTGGGCTAGATCCTCAGCTGTTACAAAAACTAATGGTGCTACTCTAGTTGCACCTTCTGAGCTATATGCTTCTGAGTAGTATACAATTTTTTTTTTTATTTTTAGAAGCCAGAATCCATGTTACTGAAGCACTATGGAGATGTATAAAGAGAAAAGAGAATGCAGTTTTGCACTAAATAACAAGACATCGATCTTGCAGAAAACTAAGCAAGAAACCAACAGTAGGTTTCTTGCATAAATGGGTACACTATACTGTGTAGAGGTCTAGACACTGTGATATTCAGTTATCAGTTTTTCTTGTCAGAATACGTCAAATAAGTCTCCTACCATCCCCCAAAATCCAGTGAAATATGAACGTGCACATCTATTCCTGTCCCACATAAGACAAAACTAAAAGTAATTTGCTTTTGTCTTTTTTTTTTAAATGTCAAAATACTTAATCTTTCTAGAGGTTATAGATCATATAATATATTTCTATGTCTTTACAATGCGTTTTGTAGATAGTCAGTCAATGAAAATACCTGACAATTATCAATCATTAGTTTCTCAAAGGCTCTTTTACCTTTAAATCACTGTAGCAATACTCTCATAAAATATGACTTGTTTACTATTATTCTTCTATATATGCTGTAGCTGTCATGCCATTACAATTACCTCTATCTTTGCCATCTGGAAACAGGGAGAAGACCTTATCTTCTTTGTACTGTATGGAAAATAATTACCAATGATACTCTGTATCATAACTGAATGAGGATTTTTACATCATAATTTGTTTGCTGTCTAATTTCATAAGACAAATTGATTTAACAATGCATATTACAAGAACTTATACATGCTGCTCTGATGATGTTAAATTTCAGAAGTGAGCTCTTCCATCCAAACAATCACATAATATTTCTAAAGCCCTAATAAAGCTCTACCAAACAATAAAATATTTTTAGCACTCAGATATGAGGCACAGGGTCACAGCAACTTGAGGAAACAAAAAGTTGTTTGGCAAAACAATTCCATCATGTCCTTTTAAACTTTATAATAAAAAAGGTAATTAGCAATAATGATCAAATCCCACTAGATTTGAAACCTTGTTTAGCTCAGATTAGCAGCTGAAATTTCAGAGATTTATCTAAATTTAGTCAATCTATATGTAATGAGTAATAATAATAAACCCATCCAGTCTGCAGTTCAGTCAGCTTGGGCATACTCTTATACACGCACAAAATCTCCTTGAGAACAGTGGGGTTACTCTAAGAATCAAAGGTCTGGCCACATGCATTTTACTGCAGGAAGTGTTTCCTCATGAATTATGCAGATATCTCTCTTAATCAGAAAACCCTGAAAGCAAATTCTTTTGTAGCATTTTGCTCCTTGTCCTTCTAGTCTCAGAACTGTAAGAAAAGCAGAATGCAGACATAAGAATTAAAAATGGGAGGCAGCAGATATAACCAAACCTTGCATACATCCAAGAAGAACTAAGATGTTTCAACCTGAATTGAAAGTGTGAAGAATTCCTTGACTCATGACCAAAAAAAAAAAAAAAAGGGTTTCAAAAACCTATGTGAAAAAATGTCACTGAAAGGGTATTTCATATTTGCCACTATAACATAAGGGGAGGAGGATCTACGTATAAAAAGACAATAAGCTACTGACTGGAAAATTGCAAAAAATATCCTTGCCATACCTCAAAGCTAATTTATTGTCACAAAGGGAAACAAGTTCCATATTTCTGCATGATAAGAACAGTGACAAATATAAATACCTATGTTTGTGTAAAAATTCAAAATTAATCAAATTTTTATCCCTGGAGCAGAAGAGAATCTATAATGCAGTGCAAACAATGTCAGAGAAATAGGAACAGTCATGGATCAAATTTCTGATAAAAAAAATTGCCCCTGGGAAATTCAGATATTTTTTCATGATGGTTTTACATCTTTATGCAATGTAAAGACCCTCTCTTCATTGGGTATGTGATCTGCGGCAGTATAATAAATATCTTCCCATTTCTGGTCATTGTCTGGTATGGAAATTAAAAAAGAACAGCAAAGCAAACAGCTGCAAGAAGACTATCTCATTTTAAAGATTAACTCTAATATAAAATTACTTTATATTGTCTTGCAACTATTTGGAAACTCATTAAATTTACAACAGTCACTTCATATGGAAATTACTTCTCTCCCCTGAAGAGACTGTTAACTGCAGTAACATATTTCATGGTCCATGGTTGTATGAACTTGCCCTGTTTCAGCAAAGAGCCTGAAAACCATATGACATTAATGCAACGACAAGGCCTAAGTATGGAGCTCAGAGTGTCTTTCTTGCCTTTTCTTCATATTTGCCCACAGAGAGGCTGACAATGCACGTATTGCCTTCCTAATTGAGCATTAGATTAAATGGACTGGTGTATTTGTTGACTGGATTTTAGCATTTAAGTACAAGAAGTAATTGCCATCATAAGCACTGCAACATATCCGCTTCACATTTTAATTTAATGTGTTTGTATGGGATCTTAATCCTTAGAACAGCTACACCCTACAGTAGCTAGCTATAAATGTTAGGCATAAAGTATCCTTCTAATAGCATGTCATCAGCATTTGCATTTTCAGCTTGAAAAAAATTGTTTTGGAAAGGTTGATGCATTTGGAAACATTACAGTGAATATTTTGCAAGCTGATCAAATACTGTATTTTCTAGGAAGAAAACTGCAATGCCATCGCTCCTTATAAAAGTTGTTAGACAAGAAAGCCACCAAATTTTAAATAATTGCTGCAATGAAAGGTAGTCATATATTCGGTAAATAAAACTACCTACTTGTAAGCAGCTTTAGGAACCAATATAATCTAATCTTTCCGTTTAAATTTTGCCTATCAAACCTACTATAATAAACACAAACAAATCCTTGAACTTGAATGTATTTCTTCAGAGTATTATTACCTTATAAGTACATCACATAATATTTTCACTAGTGGAATAATTTTCTTAACCTAGTAGTTAAAAAATTTATTTACTTTTTGAGACAATCAGTTGGTCCATGTCTCAAGACCTGCACATCCCCAAGCAGCCTAGCATGGCAGCCCCAACTCTGGGCCAAGGAGCTTAGGTTAGCCTCAGGCTGGGACCTCAGCCCTGTGCCCCTCAGCCCAGGCCCCACTGAACACAACGGGGCAATCTGGATGGACCCCAGCCCTACCTCATGGAGCAATCCCACTCCTGCTGTTCCCTGGCATCCCATTGCACAGCCTCCCATCATAACTGCTGTTGGTTGCAAAAATTACAAGCTAAGCTCTGTCAAAGTACTGTCTGGCAATAATTTATGTTATTCTGTAGGATAATTCTCACCTTTAAACACCAAGCTACTATACTCATCAGTATGGAAGATAACTCATCATATAATGCCCCCAAACTGCTCTGACGACTGCTCTAAGAAGCACAGATTAAACTGGGAACAATACTGGTTTGTAATACAGAATTTGTAGATGTACAACTAGAACAAGAATGAGATGTGCAAAATCACTTTATATAATAAATAAAAGGTTAAACAGCAGAGTGTAAGAAGAATTGTACATAGAGATGTGTGAATCGCTGCCAAGCAAATACACAGGTTGCTGAAAATGAGTAGACAAAGCTTTAGTATCCACTGGCTTCCTAATCATCTTCCCAATACAGACTTGCCCTCTTTAGGATTGGACAACCCAATGCCTGGAAAGCTTTATGGTACCCAGAGCTCTGTCTCCTGAGGAACTCCCACAGATTCTGCTAATGTGGAACTGAAGCAAGAATGTAACAGTCCAAAGAAAAATGCCAGTTTGGACTCAAATCAAATATTACACAAATCTCTTATATCAGATAGAACTGCTAGTGCAAAATTGCAAACTATGACTGGCAAGTATAAGGACTCTCATACTTGAACTTCATGGAGATCCTGGTCAAGTTCTCCCAAAAAGTGTGTCAAAGATAATCCCCTAATGTTAACAGTTTTAAGAACCTCTTCTGTTAATATCTTCTGCAGGGAGATGCTATAATTATTTTGCTTTTTCTTTGCAGGTGGCTGCCCTTTCTTGACATGATGTTTGCAGTTGCTATTTTGATTTTGGCCCAGTTTTCTAGTTCCTATATTACTGGATTGAAATTGTGTTAAAAAATGTGGCCTTAACTGTCCTAGGTAGCTTTCAGTTGCTGAGGGGATAAGGAAGAGTTTTATTGTTGTTGCTGCTTTTAGGACCTACACAAAATGTTGGTAAAGCACTTTATACATGGTTTAAAAAACCATGGGACCAAGAACGGCCTCAGACAAGATGTCAAGTTTTTGAATGCTGCTGATGTAAATGGGTATAATTGGCCTCAGTTAGACTTTTAGCTAAGAACAAGATGGTTCTTTCTCTTCCAAGTAGAATGCATGAAATCATAATGTTGCATCACTGATGGACTTCTAAAGTGTATGATTTATTTTCTAAGCTTGCGTGGATGAGTATCTGATTTTAAATTAGCTTTGCTATGACTAATGAGTGGATAGACATAGTGAGACAAATCTGCTTTTTGTTTATAAATGACCTACCAATTAAACTGCCCCTCTTTCATATAAGAAAAACGATGCCTTTAATTATCATGCACATTTGCACTGTTCCAACAATTGGGTGGTACTGCACTAATATGTGTATCAGCCCAAGATCTAGGACAATAACTTTCTTACCTATTTTATCTGTCCTGTAAACTAACCTAAGATTCTATTTCTTTCCTCAAGAGGTGCTCCATATATTGGAAGAATCACATAGAGTAAATGCATTGAAATATGTATATTTCAAAAGCAGAATGTTTCTGCCTGGCAAAGTCTTGCAGAGTTTACCTTATGCTAGCATGTTGCACCAGCAATGTAGCTATCTGTTAAGTAATAGGAAGTGCTGGCTCACTTCAATCCTTCATCTATGTACTCTCAGGGATTGCAATTCTACTGTCTCTGTTGCTGAGGAAATTACATTATAAACTAGCTTTCATAGACAAACCAATCACACCTCAAATTTTTAAGTTTATTTTCACATCCCAGAGCCATCTTCAGTTCTTTATATTGAATCTACACATATACAACATTATTTAATATCACTTTCATTTTTCTTTTTCTTAGAATATATATATATATTTTTTTTTTTTTTTTTCTTATCCCTCCATAATATTCCCAAAATAGGCACCTGGACATTTTTACTTTACAGTTTACTTTAATGTTTCTAATAGTGCTGACATTACAGTTACATTATCAATCTGTCCATACAGAGATAACTATTATTTCTGTTTCAGAAATTGCATATCCACCTGTGCACCCTACCACTCATTTTATGATTATTCTTTCAATAATTCAATCTTGTATGTGTGTGCACACACGTATGATGTGTGTGTATTTAGGTATTTATACAGATATATAATAAAACTTCATTTCTTGCCTCATCAGATTTTCTTATGCAGTTCCAATTTATCCTGTCTAATGAGACAACTTCTAGCAGCAGTCATGTTGACAGTAAAAGTAATAGCTTTACAAAAGCAGTAAAGCAGTGACCTGTTGCTGTACATTGCTATATTTTTTCTTTTTATTGAGCAACTACACTCCATGATGGAAGACACATGTGAAAGAACATTCCTAATCACCAAATGTTCTGATAAAGAGGATCAACTAATATTTTTCTATTAGAAATGGGGATATGTATTAACTCCTATAAACTAGTGTGAAGATAAACTTCAAATGAAACTTGACAATATTAAAGTTCTTTGCAACTCTCCTTTTATGCTCTATGCAAATTTCTTCACACTCATGTCAGCCTATGACTTAATACAATTTTTGAGATTCATCCAGTATGTCAGTAGTGCTGATACAAGCTGAAAACTATAAATTATCCTGGCAGTGACTATTACCTAAACCTAAGTTACTAGTTCCATTTAGATTAGCTCATCTTTTCTTATTGTTATCTTTAGGAAAATTTAATGTAGCCAGCTCTGTGGGAAAGGCAGCTATCAAACAGTAAGCTCAGCTGCAGCTCTGCTTGCAGAGTGCACAAAAGACTTGGGAACACCAAGAGCTTGTAGCCTAATCTGTAGCAGGTCCTAGGTGTAACTTTTTTGGCTGACTGCACAGCTCATTAAGCTTTTGGTTCATTGTCATTATGGTCTTAGTCTTTATGTACTAGACTGATGCAGAGTGCTTTTCTCTGGCCTTCTTAATGTCGCAAACAAAAACTCTCTCACTCACTTGCTGTGAGCATACTCATCGTGTTTCATAAATTGTGGGTGATGATTAAATGCTGCATATTTCTGAGGTACAAGTGAAGTCAGTTAATGGGAAATTTAAAATCTCTTGCAGTGCTGAGCTTGTTGTCATTTGTTTTTATGACTGACTTCAAAGAAAAATCAAAAAAGAACAAGAAATTCACTCTTTTGTCATATGTAAGATAGGCTTTTGAGGGATTCTTTAGATAACTGTTACTGAGGGTTTAAAAACATAGACCATCAGTCTAAAACATCAATTAAGATTAGTACGATCTACAGGCGAAATTCATTTCACTTGCATGAAACGGTAATGAAGCTACCTGTAAGAGAAGACTGGAGACGTCCAGGTTCTTCATTTTACCCTTCCAACTCTCTGCCTAAACTGCAGGATACAGAGATCCCCCAGAGCCATAATCTCTTACCTGCAGACTAGAGAACATAGCAGTGCATCACCCAGAGCCCTGGGACAAATGCGCTTGCAGAAACCTGCCTCCCTGGTCAACCCTTACGCAGTCCTCCCACCTGTGGCAGTCCTGAGGATGCACACAGAAACAGAATGTGATCCTGGAGGGTTTATCATTCACCTTCCTCCCAGCAGATATTTTCAGCTAAAAGAATTATTCTCAGTTGTGGGCTAAATTAGGCCTTTTTTAGAAACTAACAATTTTTTTAGGGTGGTTCAATAATGCAGAAATGTTGAGAAATTTTACATTGTCTGAAAAATCTTATTGGTACTATAGATTTACAAACAGTACTAAGGAATTTTTTTTTAAAGATTTTTTTTATTATTTTTATTTTTTTAAAGCCTAGGACACATGAACAGGGATATTAGCATTGATCAATGCCCATTGAACTTTTGACATGAAAAGTATTTTCTCTCTAATGTTAAGTTGAAAACATTTGTCATATTTTAAAAGCATTACCAATCATCAAAATAATAAACTCACCACCTTTTTTCCTTTCACTGACTTTAGAGAGCATCATGTTTGATGTAATACTTAAGTTACATCTAAGTTTTGCTTACAAATCACAGCAAAATTCACAGGATTCAATTTAGTTTAAAAGGCTTAACAACTGTCATTTTGAAGAAACAAGTTTGGAATAACAATGACCATCTCATCTTGTTTATTGATTTTAGCTGTTTTCATATGTTTTATCCAGTGTGCTAAAATTCAGAGCCTCCCCAGTAGCTTTCAGATATACTTACAGAAAAACTTTAACACAAGGGGATGAATTTAGAATAGATTTTTCCTGACTAACTACTGACAAAAAAAAAAAAAAAAGTTCAACAGCAGTTGGTTCTCCTTATTAGAAGCATTGTCAACTATGAAGCTATAAAATAAAGATTACAAATAGTCAGTGTTGGCTTTAGAAAAGAAGTTTCTCTTCAGTACAAAACTGGAGAAAAGGGCAGGTCTTGGGGTTACCCTGAGTTTCTCACCTGTTTCTCAGTATCTTTGAACTCTCAATCTAGAAAAATGCATGACTTTCACTTAAATATCATGGTGATTTTTTCCCCATTTTTCTGTTGACTGTGTGTTTATATTATTTGTTTTATTCAATTTGTCTTTGTACCATCAGAGATCTTAATTTTTTTCCAGAGTTCAATGTACATCTTCACCCTCCCATTATCTTGTAATTTCCCCAATACCTTATACAATGGGAGAGTGCAATAGAAATTTCATTATTTCTTTTACCACAAAAACTGAATTGTTCCATGCAGTTTGGTTTAACAGAAAAGAAAAAGGTGTGAAGGGATGTCTGTTGGACTGGGAGTTTTGAGAAAAAACTGACAAAGTTACAGTAACAGAAGACAAAGTCCCTGGAAATGAGGAGGCAAACAGCAGAAAAGGTAAAAAACAAGTGAATAATAAGAAAGATTTCAACAGATTTCCAAATCAGGACTGAAGGTAAAAAAAAAATAAAATAATTTTAAAAAAAAGTTCACGTCTGCCAAAAGGGGTTGGCCTACTTTTATAGCATCTATGTGAAACCGATAGTATATCAGCTGAATGCAGTAGTTGTATGTTTGCCATTTAGGATTTATGTCATACTGTGTCCTATCTATCAGTCTGGTCTTCAGAGTAGCTGCTCTGACATAAATCACTATGAAAGGTTTGAATAAAAATTAGGAGGCATTTTTTCTTTTTCTTTCTTTTTTGTTGAGGGTGGGATGATGGGAAGTGTGAGGAAGAGAGAGGAAGAGATTTTTTAAAAAACTAAGAGAAAGAAATCAGTCTTTAATATTTTGTGTCATTCTTAGCCTTCAGAGGACAAGAGTTTGCAGTTTTATGTGCCATCTAGCTTTCCAAAACGATGATGCTAAAACTGCAAATAACCAGGGAAAAGCATATGCAATTGCTAATGGATCATTTTTTTTTGTGGATAGTGCCTGTGACATAAGAGTGGGGAATATTTGCTGAATACTCCAGAACAGTAGCAGGGAAAGAAAGATGTTGCTGTTACCATTGTTACCTAAATATAACAGTTTTCACATGTTCACTCAGGCTCTGACTCTTTCCTTTTGTTGTCATTAATTTTGTTTTCCTTGGTTTCTGTTTCTCTTTGGTCCTTTTGCTGTTAATTGCAGAGGAATTTGGAGCTCAGAATTGCCTGTGCCCTACATATCCATCCCATATATCCCACAAATTGGTAAAAATGCTAGCACTTACTTTACTGCTATCAATTGTCACTGTGCTGAGTAAGAAGTACTTTGGCAAAATGCATGGCCTCAAAGCAAGCTGAAGCTGACCAGAATTTCCATCTAGATATAATGTGCCTGGGGTTTAATTCACCCAGTGCTGTTTGAAAGTCAGACAGTGTGAGGCAATCATTGGTCTTCCTAGGTGATCAATGGACAGAGATAAGCACCTTCTTCCTATTTGTTTACACTGATTCTAGAGGAGGGTCTAATTTCTAGGCGGCTAAGTTACATGAGATGAAACTCATGCTTTGTAGGTCCTTTCATGAAGACCACTGTTTAGACAACTGTCTGTACGAGGTATTGAAAGATCCTGTAAACAGTCAGGGACAAAATGTATTATTAATGACATCTTCCATCTCTCTTGCTCTGTACCTTAAGTGTTGGTATATAGCTTGCTTTCCTAATTATATTTAATAACAAAATAGAACTTTGTTAAGGAAGAAGAGATATGTCAGGGTGAAATGATAAAACTATTAATGCATGATTTTACAAATTGCGCTGTTCTATGTGTGCTCCATAAAACCCTAATAATTGTTTGTATTCATTTTGACCTATCAATAAACATCAAAACAAAGCTATAAATACCTCTTCACACAATTTTAAACATAGCTATTGTACTCAACAGTGAGAAAATTAAACAGGTGCTGGTAAGTATTTCATTACAAATAAAGTCTCATCTAGACTCATTTCAACTTTCTCCCTATCCTGCCCTTTAAAAGAGAGCGAAGTTAAAATGAAGGTTAACTCTGATCACTACAGTTGTCAACTTTTGGGAAAGAGTTTGAACTGAGATCTACCTTATCCAACAGTGGGATACCCTTAGTCCTGTAACATGGTGAAAGGTTGTACATAGTGGTTTAATAGAGATTTTAATGAGTACACTTAAGACTGTTTTGACTGATCTGTTCTAGTACTACATATATTGATTTACATTCAGAAAATAGAGTTGTTTTTTGAAACTGCAATACCTCATTCTGGCATTTAAGGCATAACCTGATGTGTATCTTTGTTTTCCCTTTCTACAATCCTATACTCCTCTTGTTTAAACATGGACTTGATTTTAACTCTAAAATGTTTAAGAATTTGGTCAGAGAAGGAAGAATTGCAACATAAATACAGTTCTCATTTTCGTCTCTTGTCTCATTCACTCCTCTTGCTGTTAGTGGGAAGCTGTAAAAATGAATAGCACCCAGACTGCTGTGTTCTGGGCATCGGCAGCTGATTTCATGGCTTGAGATCTGTAGTTTTTCCTGTGATCTTGGCATGAACAGCCAGAGTAGAATCAATCCAACAGCAGCAAGGCATTTAGTTGCAGGAGAATGTTCAGCACTTCAGTCCCTTTATATGGCTATTATTAAACATCATCTCTTAAACTAGGTTGTAATTTTTCTCTTCTTAAAGGGTGCTATAATAAAGAAGCAAATTGTAATAAATATTTACAAATATAAATGGTTCCTCTGAACAGCAATGAGAGGGGGCAGAAGAACTCCTTATGTCAAGTAGAGCTAAGATTGTATTCATCATCTGGTTTCATGAAACATGTATAAAATATGTGGTAAAAACAGAGGAAGACACACAGGATTCCACAAGTACCACCACAGGAGTCCAGCACTCTTTAGCAGAAACAGGTTGTTTAGACATTGTGTCTACTGCAGGGAGAAGAACAAAGGAAAGGCCAAGACACAGTCTTAATTTCCTGTATTGGGTCTATTAGATATTAAGCATTTGTTTTTCAGATGCAAGAGTAGTAGCAGACAGCAAGAATTCTGTACAGATCTGCTTTTCATCAAGTAAAATGTTAGTTTTTTCTATGTGAGTTATGTAATATTCTCTATTTACTTTTAGATTAAAAGAATAAATTAGAGGCCATTTGAGAGCCAGTATTAAACTTTCATATTGCTTTGTTTCACTGGAAAAAATTAAAATAGTAGGCATCTTCTCAGCAATACAAATGGCCCTTTTTGATAATTTTATGTCACAGATAAACTGTGAAATTAGCCATTTTTTGCCTTAATCATTCCTCCAGTTTGCCAACAGTGATAAATACAGCACCCTAATTATCTTTTTCCCAATAGTTTCATATCAGTTACAGAAGATCCATAGTGTAAAGCAAAAATCTGACAATAAAATAGTAAAAATTTATCTTTATTAATAAAAAGTGAGAGGTTTTTTCTTTAACATGTATGTGTGAGGTGGGGACAGAGAGTGTTATCTGGATCTGAAAGCTAAAAAAATGTATTCTAAACATGAAGGAACAAGCAGTTTAGGGGCCAGTATTTTAAAATCTATGGAGATTTTTTTACACATGTTTCTCTCTCTCACCAAGGGCATCTAGATGAAAGTTAAGGCAGACACATAATAAAAACAAAGTGTCAAAAACTATATTTATATAAAATTTAAGAGTTCTGGGCCAGGAAAAATGAGCCACGTTTTCTCACGCACATGAGACATGCTAAAGCTCCTTGTCTCCAAGTGTTTTACTGCTGTCCATGACCAGCTGAATCCCTTTCTTTGCTAAGCCAAATACCTCAGCCTTCATCTGTGTCTATCTGAAAAGCCTTAGGATATCTGAGACATTCATAGAGGGATGACAGGTATAGTACAGAATTTATGCACATCATTTTGAAGTAGCAGCTGAAAGCCAGGAAAGGACATTGCATAGTGCCTCATACCCCATCCACTGCAGAGAAGCAATGCTCAATTAGTTTGCAGGATACTACTATCATAATCATGAGTAGTGAGACTACTTCTTTCACAGAAAGTTGTGGACTTCAGTTGTCTTCATCTAGAAGGAATTTGAGCCTATAACTTCAAAACCCCTGAAAGCTGCCTGTCAATCCAATTACTGGATAGGCAAAATGGAAGTATATGTCATAAATCCTGTTGAATTTTCGCTGCTTATGAATCAGGAATAAGACAGTCATGGATTTACAAGGATGACTGCTGAGAACACACAACTCTCCATCTTAATGAGTCAAAGACTTGCTTGGTAAGAGGTAAATTGATCTATACTCCACTCTCACGAGGCCCCACCTGGAGTACTGTGTCCAGATCTGGAGCCCCCAACACAAGAAAGATATGGACCTTTTAGAATGGGTCCACAGGAGAGCCATGAGGATGATCCGAGGGCTGGAGCACCTTTCCTATGAGGACAGGCTGAGAGAGTTGGGGCTGTTCAGCCTGGAGAAAATAAAGCTTAGGGGAGACCTTAAAGCTGCATTCCAGTTCCTGAAGGGGTCTACAAGAAAGCTGGGGAGGGACTTTTTATAAGCGCAGGTAGTGATAAGATGAGAGGCAATGGTTTCAAACTGGAAGAGGGCAGGTTTAGATTAGATATTAGGAAGAAATTCTTTCCTGTGAGGGTGGTCAGACTCTAACAGGTTGCCCAGAGAAGTTGTGGATGACCCCTCCCTCTAAGTTTTCAAAGCCAGGCTGGATGAGGCTTTGAGCAACCTGATCTAGTGGAAGGTGTCCCTGCTCATGGCAGGGGGGTTGGAACTAGATGATCTTTATGGTCACTTCCAACCCTAACCATTCTATGATTCTATCATTCTACAATTCTATAAAGTATTTATTTATTTCAAGTGAAGTAATAATGAGATTATTACAAAGCAAATCAGGAAAAATCATCACCACATGACTTTTGTTTAAGTACAAACTAAAAGTATACAAAGCTGTTTAAAACTTTGAATTCCAGTGTCAAATGGGCAAGAAGGAAAAAAAAAAAAAAAGGGAAAATAAAAACTAGACTGTTAGTATGTCTTTTAAAGACAATCCTTGTGTCTGTAGATCAGTCAAGATGACATTAAAAAAAAAAAAAGAGTAAAACAAGGAGTTGCTTTCTGATGTGGTATCTGAAATAAATTCCAGAAGGAGCTAGAAGCAAGCATGCCTCCTGCAAGAAGTAAGAGGCAGAAGAGGAGTGTCCAAACATGGTGGAAAAAGAAAAACTGTAAAGTCCATCATTATCATGCATAAAGAATCCCGAATTACACAAACACAGAGGTCCATTATAGTATGTCTCCTGTTTCCTAAGGACTCCAGTATATGATAATCCACATCTCACTCTCTGGTCCAATAATCAGGCCCAGCCCTGAGAACAAAAGCACTGTATTCAATTACAGTTGGGATACTTTGACAGAACTGCAGAATTCAGACATTTGGACACAGAGTCCTGTCACTAACAATCTTTTTCACATTCTCTATTACTGTAATTACCTGAAAAGAGAATTGTACTCATAGATGCAAGTGATACCTCCTCCAGCAGAAAGCATTGCATTTTTATTGTACTTTAACGTCACTTCTGATCACTGATCAGAGAAACTAGAAGAAATTTAAGTCCTTTATGTGTATCTTGAAGGTATTATTTGTATTACCCCAATGAAGCGTTTGATTTCAATATAATGAACTCAAATGTAAAACTGCTTCTCAGAGGACTGATCTTGGTTTGTAGGGTCCGTAAGTCAGATAAAAATGCAAGCTGCCTGTGAACTCAGTGCATTGCAAAGTGCATACAAAGTGCTTTATAAAATCAGCCTTGTGGGTAGAGAAAAATTGGGCTGGGTAAAAAACTCTACTGAAAAAATGCTGGACACTTTCATGACAACCAAGGTTTTCACTGAAATCAAAGAAAGATATAATGGAAAAGAAGGGATAGATATATAAAGAACCTACTATTCGGAACTCGATTGTTATAGCTGTACTAGAAGCTCCAAACTCTGTAAAGAAGCAGAATAGCTACGCAACAATGACTTTGATGTAGAGGGTAGAAAGAGTTAAAGTGACTGATTGCAGCAAGCCCATAGGGAGCCATTTGAAAAGTAAGCACAAAAGGAGCACACCCTGCCGCAGTTTTCCTGTGATTGTGTCTCTAATGCATTCAATTTCAACAGCTTCTCTCACATACAGCTCATAGAATGAGACATGAACATTTTCTTTCCTCTTACTCAAATTCTTTGGAATTCCTATTTCATTTTTCCACCTACAGTTTTAAAAATGTAACGTAAAACATAAAGTTTATGGTGCTATGCCATTTTATTCATTTTCATAATGTAACCTCAAGATTTGTTCAAAAAACAGTTCTAGTGGATTTGTAAAGCTGTACTGTAATGTTTAGGTTAACTCTGATTTACAGCTGAAATTGGTTTTCCATTTTAATGGAGAAAAATAAATAATCATTAACAATTTTTCCCGAAGAGACAGATTTTAGCATTTCAGAACCATCTAAAAAGTCACAAGTCTTCATCAAGAGGAAAATGTTAAAGTATTCAAACCCATTCAGTACACCATCAATCAAATTCTTAAATCTTCCCTTTATGAGAGATATATAATGATTCTCCACAGTGAGCAAAAATAAAATCAATAACAGTATTGACTTTAAATACTCTTTGACCTATTTCTCATATTTGCAAATATTATTAAATTCCATATGTAATTTTTACTGATATCAGGATTAACACAGTAATTATGGTATATGAGGCTTTCACAGGAACTCACCAGTTTATACTTCTTCCAGAGAGATATTTCATATGTCTCTGTAGTGGATTTCTAAAAATGTCATCATTATGGGCTAGGTAGTGATTACAAGGATGCTGCCCTGAGTAATGAACAACCTTTATGATCATCATTGAGGAAACATATCAAGGAGGAAATTGAACCACAATTTTCCTGATATTTCTTCCTTGAACTCCAACAGGGAATCAAAGACTTTGAGGGTAGCCAGCATTTATCCTTGTTGCTCTCCTTTGGAAAAGGAGTAAGTATACTGTGAAGCACCTGTCTCTTCATCTTCACTACCCAAAATATTGTTAAAGTTCAGAGACTTTATAAAGGATTCCCCCTGCTTCTATATACTTCATAATCTTCAGATTTCTTGAAGATGTCCAGAGGAAAATGTATTTACCTAAATTTACATCTGCACCAGACGTACTCATTTCTCTTAATAAGTGAATTTTTTCTTTTATTGGGGATGACCTAGAAAGCCTGTAAAATTTTGCTATAAATAGTGTGCTTAAATTAGGTAGACTGGATTCTGCCTACTTGCTTCTGTGGGTGTATACCTAATAAAAGAATGAATGTTGTTTTAGCCAGTCATTAAAATGTTAATTATATAGTACAATATTCTAATCTATTGCAAAACTACACTGGCATGTTGTCTTTTTTATTTGCCCAAGTTTAGTCACAAGGAATGTGATATTATCATCCATAGATAAATATATTCCTACAATTTTAAAATCAGTAAGCCAATCTATTCCCACTAAAACCAATGCATACCTCAGGAAAACACAGTATTCTAGAACTTCATTTCATTTAACTGAGAGCAACGCTTTACATCCATCTTTTCTAACTTCACTGAATACAGCTCAGAGTTATACTCCTCTATTTCCAAACATTCTTGTTAGCTCCTCCTTCCTGTGTCTGTGAAGTATCACCCTTTACAAAAATAGGACTGGGACAGATCTCTAAAAATTGTGTTCTCTGTAAGGTGAGATGCAACAGAAATGTTAGACCTGTTATTCTACTTGCTCCCTTGCCTTCTGTAAAATATATAACTTGAGCCCAAAAATCTCACACTCTCATAACTGTAACATATGACCTAAAGCTCCAAACAGAAAACCATAGTAAATAACTAAATTTCTCAAACACACTGGAACTTTCTCAAATTGGATCAAGTTCCAAAGCTTACTGCAAGCCATAGCTTCTGCTCCAATGCAAAAGTTATTTTTGCCTTCTTTTCTGCCATATAAACTTGCAGAAGTAACCAAATGCTTATTTAAACAAACAAAAAAAGAATGTTTTGCTACACCATACAGTGCAAATAAAATTATTTCAAATGTGAGTAGTAAAGGTAATTAATTGTTTGTGACCTGATAACCAGAGTAATTAATTTTTCTGTGAAGCATTAAGTTCAGTATCATTAAAGGCATCCCACACTGATCTAATAATCCTCTGAAGATCTGGACTTAAGGTTGTCCCTTTTTCAGTTCTTCTTAGCTAAGTTCCGTCTCACAAGACACTGGGACATCTACAGTCATAATAATTACCCAGGTGTTCACCTAGATGCATGGATTGTCTATGTAGTTGCCTACATCTAGCTATGAGCTTTTGGTTGTCTCACTGACAAAAGATAGCTGCATCCAGAGGAAAACTCATCTCATATTTCCTTTGGGACTAATTGTGTTGTAAAAATTCATTTTTCTCTTCACAGATTATAGTCATATGGCCAAATGTAGTCATCAGCTTTAGACATGTGCATCCCAACTTTGGAGTCCAAAAAACTTTGGGAAATGTATTTTGAACTTTCTATTAGAAAACTCAGACATGCTTTGGCAGGACTTTGTGAGGTTTTCAGTGCTGAATCTGACTGTGTCATCCCCCAGTCCCCACTCTTTAAATACATATCTAAGCCTGCCAAACATGTTTTCAAAGTACTAAATTCACACTCCAAACAGTATCTTTCTTTCCTTCATTTTATCATTGCTCATACTGATGCTTGCCACTCTTCTTGCAGCGAAGCAAGTGCCTGCAGAACATGTCTGTGGGGCATTCTCATTCACCCCTCCTGCAAAATTTGCATGCTCTAATTCCTCTCTGAAGTGCCTATATACCAATGCATGCAGCATGGGAAATAAACAGGAAGAGTTAGAGACTGTTTGTGCAGACACAAGGCTTCACTCTTATTGTAATTACGGAAACATCGTGGGACAGTTCGCACAACTGGAACGTTGCCATAAATAGCTGTAAGCTTTTTAGGAGAGACAGACCAGGAAGGCAAGGTGGTGGAGTTGCCCTTTATGCAAGAGAACACCTGATGGAGCTGCTCCTCAGGGTGAATTATGAGAGGGCTGAGTGCTTATGGGTAAGGATTAAAGGTCAGAGTAACGCTGGTGACACGGTAGTGGGTGTTTGCTACAGGTCACCTCATCAGGAGGAGGGAGTGGACAAGGCCTTTTACAGACAGCTGAAAGTAGCCTCACAGTCACAGGTCCTGGTGCTTGTGGGTGACTTCAACTACCCTGACATTTGCTGGAGGAATAGCACTGCAGGTCAAGTTAAATCAAGGAGGTTCCTTGAAAGCATTGATGATAACTTTCTCTCACTAATGGTTGAAGAGCCAACAACAAAAAGAGTGCTGCTGCACCTTGTTATAGCAAATAATAAAGGAGTAGTTGGGGATGTGAAGGTTGAGGGCAACCTTGTCTGTAGTGACCATGAGATTGTGGAGTTCAGGATCCTGCTAGGAGGAAACAGGGCAGTAAGTAGGACTGCAGCCCTAAACTTCAGGTGAGCTAACTGTGGCCTCTTCAGGGACCTTCTTGGAAGAATGCCACAGGATTTTTACCAGTACATCCGTTGCTCATAATTCTTATGCTACAGATATGCTCTTTCTGACCTGAACCTGCTGTGGTTCTTAGTGATTCCATCATGGTATTCCTTCACACTTTAATTGTTATCACTAGATTTTCAGCCATAAATATAAAAATTAGACAAATTAGTTATAGTTGACCTGGCAGTTCCTTTTTATCTCTTTGGTTTTGTAAACAATTTTTGCATTCCACTTCCAGAAGAAATGTTTTTTACTCTCTGTGGAGAGATAATTCTGGTCTCGAGAAGCAAGATTACACAGACATCCTTTTGTCAACAAGTCTGCTTTCTACTGCTTTAACAAGCTTTTCCAGTTATTCTGTTAGAGATCCTTACATTCAAGGTTAAAAAATTATTCACTTTCTTCATAAAGAGATAGTGTCCATAATACTAACTATTTTGTACATAGTCTGGGCACCAACCAAAAAAGGTAAGGCTGAGCCTTATACTGATCGTATGACCTCAAACCTCTCTTGCACTGGTTTAAATTTCACCATGGGAGAGTCATATAGTTAGCTCATTAGTCTTGTCTCTTAATTTCACTTAGCAACATATGATTATTGAGCAAGTGACTTTCTGGAGGGGTTTTCTTTATTGCAAATACTAACTTCCAAGAGTGTATCTCACTGTAGTTCTTATGGCAGGTTTTCCCTACAATACTATGGCTTCTGCCTTTCTTCTAATGCTGATACAGCCTCTAACACTTTACTTTCCTTACTAGCTTAAGATTGTCTCCACGTAGATTGTTTTAGTTGCCTGGTACAAATGATGGAGAGAAGTCACTGCATGAGAGTCAGACATAGACTGCAAACACATGGTTGCTTTTCAGTGCTTATCCATGATACACCTACTCCAGTCTATCAGTTATTGCTCTTAGTGTCTTCCTCTTGTAAATTCTGCCAGGCCATATGCCAGTCATGACTCCTCTACGGCATTTGTTTTTCTTGAATTCCTTCTTGCATTCAGGAATATCTCTGGAGAAATCATCCCACAAAACTGAATTTTAACTCTCTTAATTCAGTTTCTAAGCTAAATGTTTCAGTACTTTCCGTTTATTTGTCTCAGTCTTTGTATCCCACACAAATAAGTTGCCTTAATTTTCAAGGCTGTCTTATATTTTTCTCACTCTACCTGTCTCTTTTGCTAATGCAAACTCTATAGTGTATTTGCTGAATTTTCAAACATCTTCATAGTTTCTTCTAGTCTGGCCAGGCTTTGGAGGAACCCAATTTAAACAACCACAAAGCTACCTCAGTATTCAATATTCCTTAAAATCCAACTTCAGAAGTTTATTTTGCTGAGGACCGTTAGAAATAATGGCTTATCAATAAGCAGCAGAGCACTGACATAGTTTCTATCAGGTGTTTCTGTCATGATCTATATTGCCTGGCTGATTTATATGAACCTTGAACATTTTAGTCTATCTCGGCACATCCTACTTTTGTTGCCTGAGATAAATAATGTATGAGTTTTTTTATTAAGAGTGTGGTTTTGGTTTGTGTCTATACAGTGTCTATTATTAGTCCATTAATGGACAACATGATTATCAAGGTAATGATGAATCTTTTACAGTAGCTATGTTTGACCATTGGTGTAGGAGGTGAGACATTAGTAGGCATAGTTCATTATCTATTAAGCCAGAGAATAGTTTATTATGTTGCTTAAATGCAATATGCTACAGATCTCACCAGGACACCAAAAGTTAACAAAAAAAAAAAAAAAAGTTTTATTCAGAATAGAAAATCCACCATCTGGGTAATGATGCTATGATTCTGTTGATAACATCTATTATAATCCTCTAAGATGCATTTGTCAGTATGAAACCATGAATTCTTATAGATTTTTTGTGGGGTTTCTTCAGATTATACACTAGACTTAAATTAAATCCATTAATTATTTCTGCTTTTCAGGAGCTAAAAAAAAGTCCTCAATTTATTTTCTGTCACTTGATGATGTTTAGAGTTTCAATGAGCAATGTTCATACAATAAATGTGGCCTAATATTTTACTTGCACTTATTTGCAAGAAGACTTCAATTTTCTAAGTTTCTACTTTTAAAAGTTTTATAGTTGAGCCAATATCAAGTTAGAAAAATAGTTAGAAAAAAGTTAGAAAAATCTGCCTTTTTATGCCCATGTGATGTTATCTTTCAACTAATGTGTCCTGCATTGTCATATAAGGAGGCAAAATTTGATTAAGTGCTATTGATATGTCCAACTGCATCAGTTTGAGCTAAAAAACCCCTTCAATAATACATTAATTTCCTGCCCTTTGCCTTCCTTCCAGAAGGAAGATCATTTGGTCTTTGTAATGAGTTTGAAAAAGGTTCCCAAACAAATGTTCCCAGATAGCTGTCTCTACTGTTTAAAAGTAGTCAAAACAATTAAAGCGGTCATTCAATAAAAAGAAAAGATGTTTTCCTTTTGGATCTACATTTGCATGCATAATTATGACTCCTGTGCATTTTCATATGCAGTAGAGAATGTTGTGGAAGAGATTTTAATTTTATTTTGACAACTCAGTTGTATTTGTAAGATGTCAGGAAGAGATGAAAAAGAGTGTCTGAGAAAGTTAAACCATGAAGAAGGTCAGGGGCAAGAGCTAAGAACTGATAAATGCTTCTTTGAAACTCCTAAAGAGCATCAGACTGAGAGGCATAGGACTACAAAAAGGAAGAAACTCAGAAACTGATTTACCTTCTTACCTTTGTAAGATCACTCATTAGAATGATAACAGCTCCTCATGTAGCTCATGGAAGGAGAGCCCCTTCCTGAAGGTGATTCATTCCGTCAGTCTTGGACATCCATATGGAATCAACCCGTGGGCACTTAAATCTCTCTGTTAAAGCCAGCCTACATAATTGCAAAATTTGGCCCAAAGACTTACATATTAGATTTCTTGATGAGAAAGAAACACTATGAAAGCAAATGAAAATATAAATGCAAGACAAAAATGGGATTCCAAAAATCCTTTGTTGAGAAACAGATTTGATGAGAGATTAAACCTTTCAAGAAATACTTCTTGATTTCTCACTTTTAGTTTCTCTTGAGGTTGTGGAATCACCCTCCCTGGAGATATTAAAAAACTGTCTGGACAAAATCCTGCTTCATGGGCTCTAGGAGTCCCTGCTTGAGCAGGGTGGTTGGAAGAGATGACCTTCAGAGGTCCCTTCCAACCTCAGTCGTTTTGTGATTCTGTGATTCTATGAAGGTATTAGAAAATATTGGTCTATGTTCCTCACAATGCAAAAAATAAACAGTTGATATAGAATATTTTTTCACACACAGCAAATTTGATTTGGGAGTTCACTGTCATCCAATGCTTTATGTAACACGAGTGTAAATGGTTTCATAAATTATTAGAAAATGTTTTTCATAGAGGAAATGTCTGTCAAGAGCTATTAAATATACACAAACAAATGCAGCCCCTGTCTCAGATAGTTAAGTTGATATCTGGAAGCTATATGAGAGCCAATATTTTGGGAAATGTTGTACTGTACTTAGTTTGTTCTTACCCTCTTTTTATAAGCACCTGTTACTAACTGCTTGAAGATTATATGGATTTTTGATTGCTCTCAGTATGTTCTTCTAATATTCAGTGGGTATAAAGTTCTTTAACACAGAAAATAAATTTTCAGTGTACCTATGACCTGCATATATTTCAGAACCTCTCAGGCAAACGTACATGTTTGATGTTACTTTAGAAAACAGAATGCTATCAGCTTATCTGTGTGTACTAATGATGAAACAGGAGTGTCAACTTTTTATGTGAATAAAAGGTTCCTTTCTTTTTGCTTGCTTCTTCTTAGCTAAATTACTTTCCTTTATGCATCAAAGCAATTACAAACATCTCTTGTGAAAGTATGCTGTTAAATGCATGAAATTATTGGATATCAGGATGGAAAACTCTCCCTGTTAGAAGCCACATGTACCTGTGTCTACCAAAAGTCAAAAACCAAAATCTTTCAGCAGAGACTTTTGTTGGTAATTATAGATAAATTAGACATGCTGAGTTCAATGGGTAGTTCACTGAAACTACAAAAACATCCCTCTTCCTCAGGTTACAGCTTGTATAGTGTGAAGTTAGGAAAAAAACCCTCTTGAATGCACCAAGCTGTGTCAATTATACTTCTTCTAATGCTGTTGCAAGTGATATAATTAATGGTGCTAGCAAGGGCATTGCCTATGAGGTCAGTTTAAGCATGTTGTGGCTGTTATAATTACTGCCATACTTCTCCTTGTACTATCTTCTGCCCCTCTATTCATAATATCTTCCTTCTTCTTTCCAAATCTGCAAATATGAGCTTTCTAGTGAGTGTGTGTACCATTTGCATTTCTGTAAAGGTAAAATCAAAACACCTTCTGCCTACTTTCTCTTCACTCTTTATACAGAGGACTGAAATTTAAAGCTACTAACAGAGCATTTTAGTTAGAAGGAACAATGGCTACAGAGAAGGAGGAAAATGGCCCCATCATTGGATCTAAAACTTCTTACAAAGTGTGTTAAGTATCTCCTGGGTTGAGGAACCCTGTAACCAGTCCTGTTCAGAAAAGTGAAAACATGCCTCTGAAAACCAATGAAGCTGGCTGTTCTCATTACTTCATTGGAAAGGCTATTCTATAATCTCACTTGTTTTAAGGTACAGGAAAGCCGTCAAATTTTCAGCCTAGTTTTATTCAAGTAATAACCATTTCTTTTAGAAATAAAAAGAAATTGGATCTCCACAGAGGGCAGAATGGCAGTGCCAACAATTCACTGAAGAGGCACACTGTTATGGCAAGGGATTATTATAAAATCTTGTATACACAGCTTTTCTGTTTTCTTTCTGGTTTTCTACTTTTTTCTTGTTTTGGTCAAAGTTCTTTATATATATATATATATATATATATATATATATATATATATATATATACTATTTTTCTTTTACCATTTATTGGAAAGCCAGGAATAAGCTATTACATTATGACCTTTCTGTAGCATTTTCCATTGGGACATTAATGGTAGGTTATTTATCATTTTGCAGGGAAGGAATAGATTTCCTGTCTCTTCTCTTGGGGAAACCTTGCTTTCACTTGTTTCATTGACTAAATGTGCTCATTATTTAGTCTCAAGCGTATGCCTGCGGTGTAGCCACTGCAATGATTAAGTTTTCCTGGCAAATCAACATTATGGCAAATGTTTATGGTACTTAAATATGTCTCACAGTTCATTTATTTTTCTGCCCTCTTTTGATTAACTTCAAGCTTGCTTTTTCTTTGTTTGTTTGTTTCTATATCCACTGGTGACATCTCAGCTGTGGCTTTCATGATTAATTGTCATTGCTGTGTTTTTGTTATCATAAGCACTCAGGACAGAGAAGCCCTTTAATGAATAATTTCCTAAGGGTAACTTTTGCATGTTTCTTGTCTTTCTATCATGAGCTTTTCAGGTTTTACAATGAAGCTAGTTATTTAAAATCTTGCACAGTGCAAAAAAGAAAAAAAATATCTTTCACACTCTTCCCATATTCCTATCACATTCACACTCACATACAATATGCATAGAGTATTATTCTAGCATTCAGTTCCACTGTTCCCAAGTACTTGGCTATTTAACTCCTGTGAAAACTCCTTTAAAAAGCTGGGCCTCTTCCCTTCCCTTTGAGCAACCTACATTTTTAGTCATATAAATTATTGGTTTGATTTAATTATGCAATTATTTTTAATAATTTAATGAATATTGTAATTATTTTCTTTCTTGTGGTATAGTATGCCTCCAAAACTCCCAGTTATGATCCTGGATAGGGATTAATTGTGACCAATAGTGGATTAGCTATAAAGAAATGCTCCGCTGGAAATGACTTTATAAAGACATATCTTGATTTAACTTCCCAGCTTTTTTTCTAGTGCTTTCTGCCTTCAGATTGACATTCAGTATTCATCTTTCTAAATTAGAGCAAAAATGACCAGTCTCCTGCCTGTCAACACAACTCAGCAAAACAGTGTGTAGGCACCCAGATGTACAGTGAAAGCTTCCCACAAGTATATGGCAATTACTGTATTGATAAATAACAGGTCCTGGAAATGAGCTTGCATATGAAACCCATAATTATCTGCACTATTTAATTGTTAGCTCCCTCTCACTGTATTTTGGACTGATCTACCTAGTTTACTACACTTTGAATCCGCTACAGATTGGACAAGCCTGCAAGGCTCATGGGTACCTGCTCACGCATTCCATTTCTGCTTAAGGCCAGGAATCAGACCCTGGACCTCTCCTATACAGAGTTATAGATAAAGCACAGGTGACTGTAGGTGCACACAATAATATTTTCAAGGATTCTTGAAGAGTAACAACAAAAAAACAATGTTAGAAGTCCATATAGTAAAACAAATGTAGAGAAAACAGTTTTTCATTGTCGTTTTTCATTTGAAATTCAAGCTACAGTTTCTTTATTGTTGCATAAAATGTTCAGAGGTTTTAAAAGACTGATATTGTAAGAACTACTACTAAATATTTTTAGAGGGACACAGAACAGAACATAAATGTTCTATAGGCTCTTTTTGATGGTGCCCAGTGACAGGACAAAGGGAATGGACAAATATTTGATCACCGGAAGTTCCACAAAAACTTAGGGAAAATCTTATTTTCTGTAAGCATGTTGGAACACTGGAATAAGCTGCCCAGGGAGCTTATGAACATCTCCAATCTCTGGAGATGTTCAGAACTTGCCTGGATGTTTTACTGTGCAACCTGTTTCAGGGAACCTACTTTGGCAGGGGGGTTGGACTAGATGATCTCTTGGGGTCCCTTCCAACCCCTATGATTCTGTGATTCTCCCTTTTCCACATGTAAAGAATAAAGAGAGACTACTTTGAAGGGAAACATTTTAAACTAGTAAATAATCAGCTGGACAATGGAATTAATTTGTTTCAGCTTGGCACTCTCATCCATATTTATTCCTAATTGTGATAGAAAAATGAGCAATGATACATAGAAAAAAAAATATTGCAAAAGCTTGTTTTTGATTGTTCAGTGAATTTGTGAAAATTCTGGATCTGGGACAACATATTCTTTGTTTTCATATTTTCAAAACTCTACCAAGATGTTTTAGGAAAGGAGACACTTGGCAAAATCAAATCTGGTTTTAAAATTTTTATTGCTGGGCCTAAATGCTTTCCTAAATGTGTAGAAAGAAAAAGCATTAAACAGTTCCAAGCCTAACCTGCCTTTCTACTAGCAAAGGCTAGGATATTTTCTTTTCTAAAAGAAGTTGTTCTGTCTACTTTGCAAATTTGTTTTGTGTAAATTTGAATGGTGATTAAAATATTTGAAATCTCTTTTGCCCATTGAAGACACCAGTTTCTGAGATGTCTTTATTTTGAAAGGTTTTACAATACCCTGTAATTTCTAGATATTGTTCTCTCCACCAGCCTTGGTACTTACCAGTATTCCTAAACCGAATTTGCTACCCTCTGCATAAAACACTTCAGGAACTGACAATCTAATGAAAAGGAATTACTGACTAAAGCATATGCCACTGTTTTTCCCTTTAAGTTATGAACAGAGTACAAAGGTTGAAGTCCAGTAGTGGGTTCAGGAGCCTACACAGCAGCATTTTGAATCTCCTTGTTCTTATAACATGGAGGCAGAAAGTATTCTAAAACTCAGAGAGGTAGATTTCCCTACAAGATATTTTACATTAAACAGTCACTTCACAAAAAGCAAAACTAAACTTGAAGGAAGAATCTTGAAACCAGGATTCCACCCTTTCAAGGGACTAAGCTAAGCAGCAAGCTAGAGTATGCCTTCCTTTGGACTTCCCCTTTCCTAGCACCACAGGTCTTGCATTAACTGCTGAGGGTGAAAGATAAGAAGGAGATGGAGACTGTGATTTATTCTGTCCTTCAGTCATCATTACCTGTTGTTTTTTTTTTTTTAATTTGGAAATCAAATATTCTTCAGGGAGATATGGAATTTACATCTTTAAGTCTAGGGAAGGCCCTGAACCCTGGTATCCCAGTTCCTAAACAAATACTCTTTCTCATCTATAGTTAGGTAAAGGTGGCTAGCATTCAGCTACTAGCATATTAAAAATAATCTGCCTATACAACAGCCTGCAGAAAAAAAATCAGACCCTCATGGATATGGATGTAAAGCCTTTAGCTGTCAGATGGAGTTTGCTTGTTTATGTTACAGTTTAATGTGATTGCTTCTGTCCTTAACATGCACTTAAAGGGATGATAACTGTCGACTATATTTTTGAACAGACTATTTTGCCATTAAGCTTTAAAAATGTAGAGATTTCTCAAATATCATAAGCCTATTATTTTTTATACAGTTTTAAAAAGAGCTAGGATTACATTAGTTTGAGAAAAGCAACAAAAATTCAAACTCTTAACAACAGATTTCTCTGGTGTCAGATTTGACTTGTTGAAAGTCAAACACTTTTCTCAATAAAAGGTTTTTTTAAAAAGGTGAAAACCATAGTCTGTGCTCATATCTTCCCATAAACACAATATATTATAACTGTCTATTGTTCACAGGAGTGAAGAAAGAGAGAAATATTGTGGTTGCACCTGACAAATACACATTTGCTAGTTTACTCAACAGACTTTGCAGAGTCCAACAGGGAAGTTAAATTCAATGTTATGAGATGAACACTAAGTAGCAAAGAATGTGGGAAATGGCCTTTGTGTTCTCCACAAAATGTTTAAATATCTGAGCAACTTCTTCCATGTTAAATGATTTTAGGTAGAATGGGGGGAAATGGTATAGAAGGTATTACCTTAATTCTGAATTCTCTGGTCCCAGGGTGTTAAGGATAGGCGGAGGTGGAGGAGAAGTGGATGAGAGCCTGCCTTTTGTTCAATCTCTCTGCGCCCTTGCCCCAAGTAAACTCTGAAGACAAGCCATCATCTGGCAAGTCTAGAGACCTTTTTTCCTGGAAAAGGACAAGGGATAAAAATTATTCCCCTCCAGTAATTATTGGATCTGCATTCAAACCAATATAAAATACAAAGATTGATTTCCTCAAAAATACAATTTTTGTCTTTTTTTCAGACTGGCAAACACAATTAAGCAATGGGCCAAGCTGTCCTCTAAATTCACTATCACTTGGCACACAGGAATAAATATATTTTGCAACACAGATTGGAAAAAGAAAGGCAGTCCGTCAGCAATTAAGATGGATGAGTCCCAGCTTTCTGCTCCTAAGTCATCTGAGTACCTTGAGCCCAACTCCTCTCCCTTCTTTCTTCCCTGACTCCATCTTCTTAGAGCTTCCCTATTAGCTGGTGATTCTTTGAGAAAGACCTGAGGTTCTATACAAACCAAGCTACCAGTTGTAGAACAAAAAATATTTCCACAAGCAGAATTACAAAGGTGTAAAAGAAGAAGCAATTTCTTTAAAACAGAACTTGAATTTTTATGTTTTCATAATAGTAACAAGAGAAGAAGAAAAGAAAACAGTATTTAGATCTTTCTCTTTCTTTAATGAGAAACCTTACTTAAGTGATTTTGTGTGTGTGTGTGTGTGTGTTTCAAGTCAATGGGAATTGGTGAATACAAAATCATAAAAATGTATGATGCCTCATTGTTTGGAATTGTTATGGTAATAACCTGCATTTGCTGCCCTCCCTTTAAATGTAGGTGATTTTAATACAATTTTTTTTAAAAAATACCCTCTCATTTTTATTCCCTAAGATAAACCTTACATTGATCACTGCAGCTGACACTTAAACATAATTGGCTATGCTGATTAATGAAATGATTTATCTAAGGAAAGAGATATGAGAGGTTTTATACTGATTGTACTTTAAATCTAGGAAAAAGGCAGACTAAACCAGGATAGAGCAAAACTAAGTTAGTCATACAGTGTTTTTTCTACATGATTTCAGTAGGCCCCCCTAACCTCACTTTTTTGTTTGGTTGGGTTTTTTAGTATTATTCTGCAACAAAATTGAAAACAACTGAAAATATTAGTATCGAATTATTATGTTCTGATGTGGCTGTTGAATTAGAGTTAGAAAATTTTCATATGAGACTGACTTTTTTTTTTTATTTTCATCATCGTTTGCAAAACCAGGATTGTGTTTAGGTTTTCCAGAATGTATAGTCCTTTTGAAAGGTCTTCCCATCCTTCAGCATTTCTATTGTTTCAGGTCAAGGAATTTGGTGGGGGAAAAGAAAAAGAAAAAGAAAAAGAAAAAGAAAAAGAAAAAGAAAAAGAAAAAGAAAAAGAAAAAGAAAAAGAAAAAGAAAAAGAAAAAGAAAAAGAAAAAGAAAAAGAAAAAGAAAAAGAAAAAGAAAAAGAAAAAGAAAAAGAAAAAGAAAAAGAAAAAGAAAAAGAAAAAGAAAAAGAAAAAGAAAAAGAAAAAGAAAAAGAAAAAGAAAAAGAAAAAGAAAAAGAAAAAGAAAAAGAAAAAGAAAAAGAAAAAGAAAAAGAAAAAGAAAAAGAAAAAAAAGAAAAGAAAAGAATTCTCCCCTTTGCTTTAGAGAGCTGCCCTGGATATTCCTCAGAAACAGAGCATATCGAGACAGAAGAAATGTGCAAACACGGACAAGGCTTAAAGTAGGAAAACCATGGAAAACAAAAGAAAAATCAGGAAAACAAAAGAAAATTATATTTTTCATGTAACAAAATTGTCTATATTGAATCCCAGTTGTGTGAGACCTCATAGCAATGTGCTGTCATGAAAGGGTTGTTCAGTCTGGAAACATAAACAATAGTTAGGAAAATTAAATGGTGGATGGCAGAGGACATTTTCTATAAATTACTTTAAAGCAAATGGAAGTGAAAGAAAAACATGTGCTCTCTATGTAAAAAGAATTTCTGAAGTTGTTCAGGGGATTGCATAGTTCCTTTTCTGTTGCTGGTATAATTTCTTTATTCTACATGTAGCTTTGAACGTAATAGCTATATGCAATCCTTATCTATGATAGCAATTAAAACACCTCTCCTCATCACTTAATTATATATCTGGAGACAATTATGAATTCCATACTTACATTTTGAACCTTAAATATAATCTCCTCATTCATGCATCTAGGCTTGCATGAACTTCAAGCTGAAATTATTTTATCTTTGGAAGTGAGTAGCAGAAGTGATATTGCCTGAATAAAATGTCCATAATATATAAAATAAAGTGAGTAAAGGAAAAAGAGTAGTACAAAATGCAAAATTATTCTTCTGTTTCTTGAGAATTTTGTGATTTACAACACAAAAAATCTAGACTCCTAAGCAGTTATGATACTGTGCTTCTTTTGTACAAAGTTGATGTATGTGAGAGAAATTATTAAAAGGTTCAAATGTATCAGGGGACTTATGTTTTACTTATGTTGCAATTTGCTGCATATGAAACAGCAGTTTGAAATAGCAGCTTGGAATTCTAAAGTGCAGAGGTTATAGTATTTAAGAACTGTATTCAAGCGCAGAAACAACTTCCACAATGACTTCTAATGAATAAGAAGTTCTATAGTTATTTATGTAATTAAATATTGACCATGGATATCATTTATTGTGTGGGTTGAGTAGATTTTGCTTCTACTTTTTGCAAAAGATTGAAAGTAGAAGGCAGATAATAATCTGAAAGACTGATGTTAATTTTACAAAGTAAATAATAGGGGAAAAACCCCACAAAACAAACAAACAAACAAACAAAAAAAACCCAAAACAAAAACAAAACAAAAAAAGACACACAAAAAAAACCTTAAAACTATCAAAACTTTAGAGGCAAAACTGAAAAAGATAGTTTAGTCAAAACAGGATTGGTGGAAGTGGTGATGGAACCACAATAACTTTCTCTGTGACCAGACCACACTCCTCACCTTGGCAGCTTCCCTTTCCACACCAATTCCTTAGCCCATCAGGTTGCATAGTACTTTCTCACCATGCTCCTTCTCACTTATCCCAAACCATTGCACTAAGCAATGCTAGCTGGGTAAACATTCCCATACTGAACTACCTTCTCTGAGGATCCAGAACAGAGAGCACAAAGAAGATGTAGGAAAAGGGTAGAGGTTATGGATGGACAGAAGCAAGATGAATATGAAGCCCAAATGTTGTTTGCCTTAAAAGCAAAAATTAGTGTATATTTAAACAACAAATTGCACCCTGACTGTTAAACTACTTTTGAAAGAGCTAATAAAATGCTACGCATTGGCAAGTGGGAAGTATTTGTAATTTTTTCCAGGCTTTTAAAATGTTTTTCAAAAAGTCCTTTAAAAGTCCTGTTCAGAGAAATATGATAACCTCCAGCTGACATATAATACAGTGATTAACATACATTATAATATAATATGGTGACATACATATTAAAAATTAGTTAGAGCAAAGAAAGTGAAGAGTAGGAATAAATGGCTAATTCTCCTGAAAGAAAATTTTTAATCTGAGAGGCTTTAGGATTAGTACAATGAATGTAATAGAATCAGTCTTAAATTTATCTAGAGGCATACACACAAGAGATATTGATGTACATGAACTATTCATTTAGAACCACAAAGGAATTTTAAATTCTCTTGAGTTCATGTTATAACTTTATTCATGAAATAAACATTATTGTTCAAACACTCTTGTGTTATGAATGGATCATGGAAGTGTGAACTTCCTTCAGATTCCTGTGAACACTTTTAGATGACTATTTTTGCTGCATTTCAAAGGCAAGTGTGATGTGGCCTATCTCCACAAAAAACAAGTCATATATCAAATGTCATAAAATATATGGCTTATATCTCTAAAGAATGTCAGCATAGTCAAAATCATTTTATCTTTAAAAACAAAATTTAATTCTAGTGGACATGATTTCTTGGTGAAAAGAGAAACCACACTGGAGATTTATAATTTTTCCTTTTCTGTTTTGAGAGATGACTTTGGCAGTGATAACTTACAACATTACAAAAAATAGAATTATGGCAACCAACCTCCAAGGAGTAATTCAGGGCAATAATCAACAAAAAATAGAAGAGAAAAGAAGTATCTAATCCCTTCTCTTCATCAGTGAAAACAAGTATTAATAAACGCTTTAAAAGTATCTGTTCCATGACAGTAACAATCCCTTAGGATCAATCAATAAGACAGGACAGAAATCTGTGCATGGAAACAAAGATGGATTTGGGGAAGAAGGCTTATCTTTCAGACAAAAGACTGATAGAAGCTCTCTAGAACAGAAAGAAAGGGACAATCTAAAATTTGTTATATGCAACAAGTTGTTGTAAGCAAGCTGTCCTTGTCAGATGAAAAGAAAGTCTGAGATGAGATTATCTGTCAAGTTAAAAGTTAAGGATTGTCTTGCTCAAAGAACAGTCATAACACATCCATAAGTTTCCATGGAGCAAGCATACACACAAAGGGGGCTATTACGCAAAGAGGGAAGTTGACTTTTTTTCCAACATCCTAACAAAAATTGAGGAAGGTAATATTTGATAATATTTGACTTTAGCTTTCCATTTAGGTTTTACACTGACCCAGATTGTATTGAGGGAAAAAATATTGGGCTTGCACTCCTAACTTAAGATTCATAATTCATTAATAACTACCCAAATGATGACTTATGTTAAGTATTATACTCATTAACATAATCCTGGTCATTAATTAATGATAAAAGGTGTGTCTGTCACTTGAATGACAAAAATGAATGCATACTAGAGGATTCATGTCAATTTTATGGAAAAGTGGCATAATTCAGAAACATTATGACAGAGGAATTTCTTCATAGATAAAAGACAATCCATACATATTTGTTCTTTTTTTTTACCTATGTTTTCTAAAGTGACTGTAACATCTCGCAAAGATATGGTAAATGACACCTTAGCAAACAAAGTTACCTGGTGTAGACCAGTAACAAAGTGAAAATGTGTTTAGAGCATATTAAAAATACAGGAAACAAAACAGGAAACTTCATGATAAATTACTGTATTTATATACTTCAGGTCATCTGCAGCCCCGTCATTTATTACTTGTTTTTTGGGTTGGTTTGTTTGTTGTTGGTTTTTTTCTTTCATAAAATGTCTAATATTTTTTCAGACAAGATAATGCACATAGGGTATGGAGGGGTAGGGATTGGGTACTTGCAGGGAGACTTGTGCTGGGAAGCGGCTGGAGGAGAGAGTCTGCTGGAGGGGTGATGCCCTTGGTGGGGGTCCTTGGGGCAGGCAGTGTTGCCCCTTGGCTCCACCTAGCTGTTCCACTCTTTGCCCAACACCTCTCTGCCAGGGATGGCCCATTTCACAGCCAGGCTGTTACTTGGCTAGCTAGGGCAGGAGAGTGGTTTTCTTACCAATGTCAGTGCCTATTTTAACATGAACTGTTTACAGCTGGTAGCAGCAATGATTTGAACAGTGTATAGTAGAGTCTAGAGATATTATTTTTACCCGTTTACTAATGAAAGCTAAAATTAGTACATTTTCACAAAGGACTAAATAGATAAAGCAAAATATGTTGGTTCCTCTGACAATACTGTAAACATAGAATCATTGAATTATCTAGATTGGAAAATATCTTTAAGATCACTAAGTCCAACCATAAAACTAACATTACCAAGTCCACCCCTAAACCATGTCCCTGAGCACTGCATTATATATCTTTTAAATACCTCCAGGGATGGTGACACAACCACTTCCCTGGGCAGCCTTTTCCGATGCTTGACAATCCTTTCAGTGAAGAAATTTTTCCTGATATCCAATTTAAACCTCACATGGCACAATTTGACACTATTTCCTCTTCCTATCACTTCTCACTTGGGAAAAGAGTTAGATACCCAACTCACTTACAGCATCCTTTCAGATAATTGTAGAGAGCGATAAGATCTCCCATAAGCCTCCTTTTCTCCAGATTAAACAACCCCAGTTCCCTCAGCCACTCCTCATAAGACTTGTTCTCAAGACTCTTCATGAGCTTCGTTGTTCGTTGGACACACTCCAGCACCTCAATGTCTTTCTTGTAGTGAGGGGTCCAAAACTGAACATGGCACTTGACGTGTAGCCTCATCAGTGCCAAGTACAGGAGGACAATCATTTCCCTGGTCACACCACTTCTGATACAAGCCAGGATGCTGTTGGCCTTCTTGGTCACCTGTGCACACAGCTGGCTCATATTCAGCAGGCTGTTGAGCAACACCCCTGGGTCCTTTCTTGCCCGGCAGCTTTCCAGCCACTCTTCACCAAGCCTGTAGTATTACATAGGGTTGTTGTGACCCAAGTGCAGGGTCCAAAACTGAGCCTCCTTAAACCTCATGCAATTGGCCTCAACCCATCGATTCAGGCTGTCCAGATCCCTCTGTAGAGCCTTCCTATCCTCAAGGAGATCAACACTCCCACCCAATATGTTGTCATCAGCAAACTTACGGAGGGTGCACTCAATCCCCTTGTCCAGATCATTGATAAAGATATTAAACAGAACTGACTGCAATACTGAGCCCTGGGGAACACCAGGTAAACAACGTCCACAGTCTTTCCCTCATTCACTAAGCAGGTCACCTTGTCACAGAAGGAGATCAGGTTAGTCAAGTAGGACCTGCCTTTCATAAACCCATGCTGACTGAGCCTGATTGCCTCATTTTCCTATATGTGCCATGTGATTGCACTCAAGATTATCTGCTCCATAACCTTCCCTGGCACTGAGGTTAGACTGACAGTCCTGTAGTTCCTCAGTTCCTCCTTCTGGCCCTTCTTGTAGATGAGTGTCATGTTTGCTAGCCTCCAGTCAGCTGGAAACTCCTGGCTTGCCAGGACTGCTGATAACTGATGGAAAGTGCCTTGGTGAGCAGTTCTGCCAGCTCCCTCAGTACCCTTGGGTAGATCCCATCCAGTCCCGTAGACTTGTGTATGTTTAAGTAGTGTAGCAGACTGCTAACCTTTTCCCCTTGGATTATGGGGGTTTAATTCTGCTCCCCATCCCTGTCTTCCGGCTCAGAGGGCTGGGTAGAGGGCTGGGTAGAGGGCTGGTGGTACCTGAGAAACTAGTCTTACCATTAAAGACTGAGACAAAGAAGGCATTAAGTGACTCAGCCTTTTCCTTATCCTTTGTCACTATGCTTTCCCACACATCAAATAAAGGATGGAGATTTTCTTTAGCCCTTCTTGTGTTGCTAACTTGTTTATAGGATCAATTTTTTGTTGTCTTTTACAGTAGTAGCCACATTAAGTTCTAGTTTGGCTTTGACCTTTCTAATTTTCCCCCTGTATACCCTAATGACATCCTTGTAGTCCTCTTGAGTTGCCTGCCCCTTCTTCCAAATGTCTTAAACTCTCCTTTTTTTTTCTGAGTTCCAGACAAAGCTCTTCTTACTTGCCAGTTCATCTTTCATCACATGGTGACAGCATGCTCCTGTGCCTTTAAGATTTCCTTCTTGGCAAATGTCCAGTGTTCCTGGAGTCCTTTGTCCTTCAGGACTGTCTCCCAAGGCACTCTGTCAACCAGTCTCCTAAATGGCCAAAGTCTGTCCTGTTTTGACATCTCTATCAAAGGGCAGCTCCAGATGCTGTGACAACTCGGAGTACCAGCAGCAGATAGTGGACAAAAAGAGGGAGTGTAATATAAGACGTCAATGTATTAAATGTTGGCAGTGGCACAACAGAGCTTTCAAAATCCTCCCACAAAGAAGAATGATCTACTTAACTATAAAGTCATGCAGTAGCTAGGTTTTTTCCTCAGTGGTACTGTGCATACAGAAACACAGTGCTTATGAGGAGCACTTAGTTATTAAGGAAGGTTATTATATTTCCCTTATTTAAAGATATTCCAGCATGGGTCCATTCCATGGTGTGCAGTCCTTCAGGAAGGGACTGCTCCAGCGCAGGTCCCCCACGGGGTCACAAGTCCTGGCAGCAAACCTGCTCCAGCGTGGGCTCCTGTCTCCACGGGCTACAGGTCCTGAAAGGAACCTCCTCCAGCGCGGGCTTCCTGCGGGGTCACAGCCTCCTTTTAGCATCCACCTGCTCTGGTGTGGGGTCCTCCACGGGCTACAGGTGGCCATCTGCTCCACCATGGACCTCCAGGGGCTGCAGGGGGACAGCCTGCCTCACCTTGGTGTTCACCACAGGCTGCAGGGGAATCTCTGCTCCAGGGCCTGGAGCACCTCCTCTCCCTCCTTCTTCACTGACCTTGGTGTCTGTGGAGTTGTTTCTCTCACATCTTCTCACTCCTCTCTCCAGCTGCAAAGTGTGCAGCTTTTTCTCCTGTCTTCCCTTTTTTTTTCTTAATTATGTTATCACAGAGGCATTACTGATTGGCTCAGCCTTGGCCAGTGGCGGGTACGTTCTTGTAGCCGGCCGGCATTGGCTGTGTCGGGTCAGACATGGGGAAGCTTCTGGCAACTTCTCTCACAGAAGCCACCCCCATGTCATGTCCCCCCCTCTACCAAAACCTTGCCACACAAACCCGATACAAAAGAATAAATCAAAAGAATTTCAATAGTCAGTTGCAAGAAATTACTGTTTGAATATGCTCATTTTGACATCTGATAGAGTCTGGCAAGGAGTTAGCTTCTATAACTAACACCAATTATCAGTCTTTATTTTGCAGATCCATGTAAACAAGAAGATGTGGTCAGAAAAGTTTCTGATTAATATCTAGATAGGCTGATTATGGCAACATATACACTCCAATAAAATAGCTCACATCAGTAACTGTTGGTGATCAATATTGGATTATAGGGGACATTAGATGGATGTCAATAAGTAACTTTGGCAGTCATCAGGGGATGAAGTGCAGTATCTGAGTGTGTGCTGGGAGATAAGAATAAGATAACACTAGAGAACAAATCTCTTTTTTTCTCACAGAGTAGCATATATCCCAGAGCAATACAATATTTTCCCTCTCCTTCATTTGCCTTGATTTAAGCTTCTTATAAAATTACTGGATTTGCAGATCTGTTTTAATAAAAAATCTATCAAACTTAAATTAATGTTAGCAAAGGATTTTTGTGGTGATTCAAATATTTCTAAAATTAGATGTAGATATTCAACTGAGTACCATACATTACGAGTCTGTAATATAAGTCTGTGTAATTTATTTCATAGCTTGTAAGAGTTTTTACTGTAATATTTAATGAAAGATATATCCGAAGTTTGCCAAAAACTTTTACTTTCCCAAGAATATGATACATTCATCTTTGTACCTTTTCCTCTTTCAATTAACTAAACATCCAAGACAAAGTTATTTTGACACCTTCAGTTCTGAGAGTAAAACCACTTCTTTTTTGTTAAAGAAAATGAGAAAAAGATAATCAAAGTGATAAAAGGAACTGTGACATCTTATTTCTTTAAAAATGCAAGGATAATAGCTCCTAGCTGTCATATTTTGCCAAGGAACCAGTTCTGACATCCCATGAAATTGGAAGAAATCAGATTTTGGCCCAAACACTGAACCAAACTTCTAGACTTCTGCTGTCAGTGTAGTCTGTGATGTGTTCTGGCACCTCATTAAGGACTTTGACTGAGCATGCCAGGCTCACTAGCCCATATTAGCAGATTTTCTTCCTATGGGAGATATCTGATACCTTTCCATTTTTATCATAGTAAATTTATTTTTTCTTTTTATGAAATAATTTGTTCCCAGTCCACATCTGTGATCAGATTTTGCCTGAAGTAGGGTATGAACATCATACACAGCTGTGAACTTACTTAAGGTTTGAGGATTTGGACTGGACTAACAATTAGTTTTTATTTTAAACAAAAATAAAGTTAACCATGCAACTTTTAGTTAAACAAAAAGAGTTAGAATCTCCCTATCTAAGAGTAATTTAAAAGTGAAAAAAATCATGTGTCTTTTAGAAAATATCCTATTGGTTACTGCGGAAAAAAGCCCACATAAATAATCTTCTAGTTAGGTTTTGCACAACAAATCATGGAAAATTTACTTTAATCTTCTGTATTTGATTACATTTTAAATAACAATATGAGTTTATGTATCTGTACATTTGAGTGTATACGTGTTTATATGTTTATATATATATGTATTTATGTGTCTACATATATCAACATTGTTTAAATCAGAGTACTTGCCATCATGTAATAATTCAAGTCTTTTTCTTTCTCATACATTTATATATATACACACTGCTCAATATTCGGTAAACATCATTAAGAATTTTTGTGAGTTCACTGCATGAAAACTGTAAATGAGTTAAGAACAATGTATGACCCAATAAATATGAACCACAGAGAAATCAGACTTTGCTCTGCAGTCAGTAGAAAAACATAATAAACTTTCAAGAAGCATTAAGCAGCTTTGCTGAACGCTTTCTTGTTTTCCTCAGACTGAAAGCAGAACAATAATTTATCTGGAATTAGTAAAAAAAAAACAGCTGGGGAAAAAAAGAAGAAAAAAAAATTGCAGCATGATTCTCATCATACAGATGGTTGTACAGTTCTTTTCCAATATCTTATATTTAAGAACCTCATATTAGATATGGTGGCTCCCTTTACTTCCTAAAGTGACTGCTCAGCCCTCCTCCAGAAAGTATCAACATACTATAGATTATTTTCAGATTATGATAACCTCTATGTCTGAAACTATTATTTTTTTTCTTTTAAATAGTGTGTTCATTTAAGTCAGGTTTCCAAATGGTTGTCCTAGATGAGCAGTGAGGTTGAGCTGCCCTTTTTACTCTCGTTCTTTTGAGGGAAAAATGGAGTGAGATTGCAAGGATCAGTGTCTTACTGATCTGAATGAATCTCATTTATTTATTCTTTTAATTCACTGACAAAAAAAAAAAAAAATTGTCCACTCAGCTGCACTTTCCACAGTGGTATAAGTTTGTGTAAATGTTTAATAAATAGTAGTTTAATTTCACTTTAACTTGTATGTGTTCTATGTGTTCAATTATTGAGCAGGTGCTGTTAGGAATTTTAAATTAAGACAAACAACTTGCAGCTTCCTAGTCCAAATAGGTAATCTTGCTTCTTTGACAACTGGTTTATTATTCTGATGCTTTACTGACTCCTGGCTATGTTAGATTTGCCCTTAAAAAGGAACTGAAAGTTCTCTATTTCACAGTTTCTAACTCTGAATCTAGCATACAAATTTAACAAGACAACTCCTCATGGGCCAATTAATTTTTCCAAGCTATTTACTTGGATGAATACTTGCTAAGTTGGCAGAGGAAATGTTTCATATGGATATTTTTTGTCCACAGGACCTCAGCTTTTCCAGTTTTAGTTAAAGTACTATTCAATTCAAAACTCCTCTTCCTACACTTGTACTCAAGCTAGCTTGAAATCCAATTAGCAATTGTTAACCTGTTCAGTTGTATTGCATTCCGGCATTGTATTTAGGTACCTAGATGTGTCTTTAGGAAACAGGTCCAGAAATGGGCTAAAGCTGACCTTTGGCAAACTTGAGTGGCTTTGAGAATAATTAAGGTATTAATGTAAAAAGTCAAAGTCATCCAAAAAACTCTCAGTTGTCTGCTGCCAGACTCAGCTGGGAACAGGGTAATGCGTTATATGCTCTGGTAGACTTAGGAGCTGATCCCAAACTTACCCCTTTGGAGAGAATGTCCCACTGACAGGTCCCTTTGAAGCAATTGTACCATTCACCAAGTACTTCAGGTGCAAATGAGGCAGCTGCACAGTGTGAGGAAGCTGCAGCGAGGGGGGCAGTCACTGAACCCTGTTTGGCTCTCAGCTCACTGCACTGTCGTGCTTTACATGTTTTGCCCAGCCTTGAATGTAGAACTCAAACCATACTTATTTCAGAAAGTAGAATGTTTGGTTGGGAGCTGGAAGACCTGTGTTTTAGCCTTATTGCACAAAAGTATTTCTAAGTGACTATCTAAATATGGTAAGTCAATGTAAAATACATAAATTATTCTTGAAGAGCCCGAACCCAGAACTGCAACCGTCTATTAACACAACTTCACCAGTAGATCTGCAGTCATCTTCCTCTTGATTTTTTTCTTTGTCTGGCTGTAAAAAGACTGTGATACTTTTCTGCACCACAGCACAACAGCTACACTGGAAGGTTTGGGGAACACCGCACCTTGCCCTGTACCCCATTGCTTAGGGTGCTTGCTGAAGGCATGTTAAAATGCACAAGCTTTGCTATATTTACAGACTGAAACTGGCCCTAGTTCTCCAATTGCTCAAATATTTTTCCTGGGTATGGTTAAAAAAAGAGAGTAGATTCTTGCTTAGTCAGGGAGTAACCAATATCTACCAGTGCCTCCCTGCAGCCCTGAAAGCAGGGAAAGCTTTAATTCACTGCTTTTGCTCAGTGTTTCCAGCTGGCTACCTCCACCGGGCTGTGTACATACTAGTTTTAGGTGTTGCTTAACATGCTGGTTAGTTCCCTGGCATTGGTCTTTACCTATACACAGTGTCTGTAACCAGGCATGGTGTGTACATGCCTCCATCAAGATTTGAATTCTACTCTATAGGAAGAGCAGGTAGAGACACCCAAAATACCTAAAAAACTTTAATTTTGGGTCTAACTACAGCTGTTAATGCAGGAATCTGAGTTTTATCTTGTCCTTCCATTAACTTACTTGTTTTGGTCAATGTTAATTGAACCTTAATTAGCTTTACAATAGAGATTTTTCTCTACAAGTTCTAATGGTTGCACCCCTCTTTGGTAGCACCCGACTCCTCCGGGTGAAGTGCAAAGGCTATAGGCCTACTCTGGTGTCAAAGTAAGACATTTGATGGTGCAATAGTTGTACACTTTGCCTTTGCTTTGTGATTTCACTTGCACTGGAGGCTGTGAAGGATTCAATATACCTACTATTAGAAAAACCTGAGGATGGCTGCCTTGGTACATAACTTACCTGCATTTTGCAGAGTCTTTCTGATAGTAGAAATAGAAAAGATATGCTTGTGTAGAAAATGAGGCAGAGAGGCTAAGAGATTTGTTTCAAGTTTCTCCTATGTTAAGCTCATGGGCTGAAAACTGACATGAACTTTTTACTTTTCTGCGATCTAGTTATGGATATTTCTTGAAGAAATATACTTTATCCAGCAAGCTGCTACTCTACTCTGATTAGAAGTGGTAACAAATGAAAAGAAATAGTCATTCTCTAGGTGATGTAATAAGAAATTATGTGATTCTTTGAATAAGCTAATATTAATAAAAAGTGGCGAATTATTCAGTGAACTGCTTTTTACAACTCTGGAGTTGCTTGCAAATCATAAAGAACCAAATAATTAGACAGCAAGTAATGGTAATACTGATATACTGATATAACAAATATTCTAAAAGTGACTAATACAGAAATGGCAAAATTAACTGGATAAGATATTTAATCAGATTTTATTAATTGCCTATATTATTCAATGAGTTTCACTATAATTTCTATACTTTTATATAAGATTTTGTAAGAGAATTTTACTGTTGATCTATATCCATGCTTGTGCTTCCATTATAGATGTGATGTAGAACAAATTTAAGCTTTCACCATGCAAATGAATAATAATGTATATTCACTTCAACTGCAAAGGTGATAGCATCTCTATAGCCCTCATTTCAAGAAAAGTTTCTGTGAGCCTAAATATGGAATATATTCAAAGGATAATAAAGACTTCAGTAGCAAGGAATTGTTCATGAGCTCAAAAATTTCCCTTTCAGATTGTGCAGGCTCAGATTGGCTTCATATTTCTTATTATTTGCCTCTTACTTTTCTATAGCTGTAGTTATTAATGCTGTGGGTAATCTCAACCTAATTGCCCTGGACAGATGTCTATGAGTTTAAATCAATATTGAAATAGGTAATCATTACTAGAGTATGTCTGCCCAGACAGGTGAGTCAGCTGGATATGGGCCAGTCAAAACTTTAGCAAAGCAAGAGCTATGTTAGTAAATTCTCTTGGCTTAAAGGCTCATTTTCCTACATGTTGCAAAATTCCATACTTACTGGCTTGCCCTGAAGTTTGATGTCTTTGATAGGACCAACCACGTGGAAGGTTTCTAAGGTCATATAAATAAGGTTTCCCTGAGATAAGGCTCCCTGTATAAATGTTGTAAAATGACAGCTGCTGCAACCTTCACTTGAAAATGTGGAAAGCTGTGAATCAAATAAATGTTCATATTCCAAAGGCATTCGGAAGGGTTGTACTTCTGCTGGTATCAAAGTACCATTTTCCATCTTCTGAGAGATATCACTTCCAACAATCCTTTCTGGAGTAGATCAGCACATGTAGTGCATATTTTCTGGTACTGGCACACCAGATAGAAGATGAGAACACCCAGTGTGATGAAAAAAGCACAACTGTTGTTTGAAGGATGGTATCTATTGTCTGAGGTAAACAAGTAGAATGAAGAGCCGACTGAAAATATGTATGTCATGGAGGTAACGTAGCATGGCTAACCAGGACTGGGGCTAAGCAGGCAGGCATCTGAAGATGCCTGATTGAAGCAGGGCAACAAGTGCTGCTTGTCATGAAAGGAGGTAATGAACATAGCCTGATTCAGGTTTTATAGCCAGGACAATACCCAGCTATCCACTCAGTCAATGTCTGCTGCATGTACATGTATTCACATTTAAAGCAATAAAGGGTGTCAGACAATACAAGATTTGATTTAAAGTGCAAATGACTTATAAAACTCTAATGTGTGACTGAAAGACTCTAATGTTAGCAAGGGGAAGATAAAAGTATTTTGTGGTTCTAAGAGGAAATATCTATCATATATTTCAAGTTACTCAATTCCCTACACAATAAGTCAAGTTTGTTGACATTTGGTCTGTGAATTCACTTGGTAGCTTGATAATGTCCAAAAGCACCCTTTATTTGGACATGACAATGACAATGACAATGAAATATGTGTCAAAAATATAATTTAGAAAGTATCAGTAACTAATGAGAGGTAGAAATATCTCTATACCGTTTCTTCTTCCTTTTCATTTTGGAAAGTAAAAAGTAAATTAAAAAAATATGTCAACCTAGAAATTAAATAGCAGAAACTTTGTCTACATGAATGTGAAATTGCAGAGTGCAGAAGAGTTCAGATCTCTGAAAGCTGTGAAACTTGTGCCTTCTTTGATCTGTGCTGTAAAACAACAATAGCACATATTCACTCCTTTTGTCTTTGAACGGTTTTTACAGGAGTACCTACACCTTTGTCAGTCAGTGAAGAAGCCCCTTGTTAAGTAGACGCAGTCCATCCCTTTGGTTTCAATTTAAAAGCACTTCTTTGCAGAGCAGCTCCATGGCACCCTTCAGTCAGCCTTATAAATTAACACTGTGAATAGGATGGTGACTGTATTTTAATTCTTACAAAGAAATATTGAGTTTTCATTATTTTTAATACAGCTACTTGGGTTTTTAATTAAATTAATTCCAGTACGGAACAACAAGACCCACATTAGAATGACTCTGTGTAAAAAATTGACTGTGATGATTATTTTTTTGAACAATAGGTTGATTTACTTTAGCTATTTGCCTTCTGTATTGCACTGAGTCTCCACAAAGACTCCATTTGCAGAAAAGTACATGGAAAATAATTTTTGGAGTAGCACCTCTGAGGAATCATTGCAATCAAGCCTCAGCTTTGCACTTAGAAGCCTCTGTGTTACATTGTGCTTATACAAATGCACCACCTTGGTTGTTGAATGAGCAGGTCTGGAGCTAAAGGCATGAACTGCAGCAACCTGTGCTGCTGCCATCTGTCCAAATTACAGCGCAGCCTTGTTCCCTGCACATTGGACACAAGAAGGGAAATGCAGCCTTATGGAAAAATGAGCTGGTTTATTGAGGAACAGGAATAACTTCATGTGGCCACTTTTGATCAAGCAACACTGCCTGTATTTCCAAAACCATCAATCCCTAAAATATTATGTTTGACATGTTATTTATTTAATAAATGTGAGGAAAAAGAGAATCTATCCTACTGACTAGATTATTTGTTGTGATTCATTTACTCGCATCTATTATCCAGTGACTGAAAAGCAGCTGTCTTGGAGTTGGTGTATGAGCTTCGGGGTTTTGGCATAGGTACCCTTAAGGCCTGACCAGCTGAGCTGTTTCCTAAATTAAAGTAAAACAGAGAAATAAACAATTAAAATAAATATCAATAAAGAAGTGGTTCATAAATAATCTAACATGTCAAATAAAATAAAGGAAATCAGGAAGATGGCAGAAAATTAATAGATGTGCTAAAAAGAATCTCATAGCCTATTACTCAGTGCTGCAAAATTTATTGTTGTACAGATGCTATAAATTTGTGACAAAATACTGGAAAGAAAACAAATGGGAGGCAAACCAGCAAAGTCAGTGCTCAAAGGTATGCAATATTGGAAAATGTTTCTACTAACCAGACTGCTGTGATAGGTGAAAAAAATTTTGCTGAATTCTAGAGAAGTATATGACTGATCTAAAGTCTAGCAGGAAAAATATGTTGACAGATATAGCTATAGATGTAGGTATAACAGCTTTCAAATTTTTAACCTTAAGAGTTGAACTGCAAGGTTTATGATTATTTTTTTTTTATCTAAGGCAAAAAGAATAATAAAACTTTCCCAGTGGTTTAAGTGATTGGTCAGAAAAGATATTCAGAAATTCTGTACCTTTGAAAACACACAAAGGCTTCCATGAGGCTTAAATCTTGAATATGTGTTTAAGTCATACAGGCACCGATTTATGGTAAATGAAACTTTGTGCAGTTAATTTAAAAAAAAAAAAATCAATCCCTTTAGATCTCAGGGAATTCAGGTTGCTTTTTTCTATATGAATTCAGGATTTTTCTGTTTGTCATATGCAGGAAATATTTTTGTGGCCTCCTTATTTCTGGCAATTTCTGGCAAGTGTCAGCATTTGGCAATTTTCATAGATAAAATGCAGGCTGTTGTGTCCCCTGTCACAATAACATTGGGAGAACAGGCTTTCCTAATGTTGGATTTTAACCTGTCAATCACGTTCACTAAGTGCTAAAGACAACAGCCTGTGCCTGCTGACTGTGTTCAGGGATAGGTTCCACCACCCTGAATACAAGGAAAGTGACAAGTCTGTTCACCTACAACTTATTAAATTTGTCATAAAGTGGTCTGACAGCCTCAGAAGCAGTTAAAGTTGGGATTCAACCCGCCTAACTAGATATCTCTGTGGTGGGTTGACCCTGGCTAGAGGCCGGATGCCCACCAAAGCCCACTCTATCACTCCCCCTCCTCAAATGGGCAGGGGGAGAAAATTATGACGAAAAGCTCGTGGGTGGAGATAAGGACGGAGAGAGATCACTCACCAATTACTGGCACGGGCAAAACAGACTCGACTTGGGGGAAAAAAAACAAATTTACTTTATTACAAATCAAAATTAGAGGAGAATGAGAAGTAAAACCGAATCTTAAAACACCTCCCCCATCCCTCCCTTCTTCCCGGGCTTAATCTCTTTCCCGATTTTCCACCTCCTCCCCCCAGCAGCACAGGGGACAGGGAATGGGGTTGGGGTCAGTTCATCACACGTTGTTTCTGCTGCTGCTTCCTCCTCAGGGGGAGGACTCCTTCCCCCGCACCAGCGTGGGGTCCCTCTCACGGGAGACAGTCCTCCACGACCTTCTCCAACGTGAGTCCTTCCCATGACTGACAGTTCTTCACGAACTGCTTTAGCATGGGTCCATTCCATGGTGTGCAGTCCTTCAGGAAGGGACTGCTCCAGCGCGAGTCCCCCACGGGGTCACAAGTCCTACCAGCAAACCTGCTCCGGCGTGGGCTCCTCTCTCCACGGGCTACAGGTCCTGACAGGAACCTGCTCCAGCGCGGGCTTCCCGCGGGGTCACAGCCTCCTTCAGGCATCCACCTGCTCCGGCGTGGGGTCCTCCACGGGCTACAGGTGGTCATCTGCTCCACCATGGAACTCCATGGACTGCAGGGGGACAGCCTGCCTCACCATGGTCTTTCTCCACAGGCTGCGGGGAATCGCTGCTCCGGCGCCAGAGCCCATCCTCCCCCTCCTTCTTCACTGACCTTGGTGTCTGCGAAGTTGTTTTCTCTTACATCTTCTCACTCCTCTCTCCAGCTGCAAAGTGTGCAGCTTTTTTTCTCCCTTCCTTTTTTTTTCTTAATTATGTTATCACAGAGGCGTTACTGATTGGCTCGGCCTTGGCCAGCGGCGGGTCCGTTCCTGTAGCCGCTGGCATTGGCTGTGTCGGGTCGGACATGGGGGAAGCTTCTGGCAGCTTCTCTCACAGAAGCCACCCCATGTCCCCTCCCCCACTGCTACCAAAAACCTTGCCATGCAAACCCAATACATTCCACCCCTCGCCTCTGTGAATCACATATTTAAGAATCATCACTAAAATCCACATTCATCACACAATCTTCACAAACTTCTACTCACATCAACAAAAAAAAGAATTCCCCACACCAAAATCAAAATAACTTCATCACAACACCAGACAAAGTGGACAATTTACACACATAATCCACCCCTTGTCTCTTCACCACAATTAAATCAATAAAATCCCCCATAATTGTCCTACTCATCACTCTTTAGCCATGTTCAGTCCATGTTTTGCCCGTTACCTCTCCTCTCTCCGTTAATAACCTTATCTCCAATCTCTCATGCCCCACGTTGGGCGCCAAAAAAGACTGTGGTGGGTTGACCCTGGCTAGAGGCCGGATGCCCACCAAAGCCCACTCTATCACTCCCCCTCCTCAAATGGGCAGGGGGAGAAAATTATGACGAAAAGCTCGTGGGTGGAGATAAGGACGGAGAGAGATCACTCACCAATTACTGGCACGGGCAAAACAGACTCGACTTGGGGGAAAAAAAACAAATTTACTTTATTACAAATCAAAATTAGAGGAGAATGAGAAGTAAAACCGAATCTTAAAACACCTCCCCCATCCCTCCCTTCTTCCCGGGCTTAATCTCTTTCCCGATTTTCCACCTCCTCCCCCCAGCAGCACAGGGGACAGGGAATGGGGTTGGGGTCAGTTCATCACACGTTGTTTCTGCTGCTGCTTCCTCCTCAGGGGGAGGACTCCTTCCCCCGCACCAGCGTGGGGTCCCTCTCACGGGAGACAGTCCTCCACGACCTTCTCCAACGTGAGTCCTTCCCATGACTGACAGTTCTTCACGAACTGCTTTAGCATGGGTCCATTCCATGGTGTGCAGTCCTTCAGGAAGGGACTGCTCCAGCGCGAGTCCCCCACGGGGTCACAAGTCCTGCCAGCAAACCTGCTCCGGCGTGGGCTCCTCTCTCCACGGGCTACAGGTCCTGACAGGAACCTGCTCCAGCGCGGGCTTCCCGCGGGGTCACAGCCTCCTTCAGGCATCCACCTGCTCCGGCGTGGGGTCCTCCACGGGCTACAGGTGGTCATCTGCTCCACCATGGAACTCCATGGACTGCAGGGGGACAGCCTGCCTCACCATGGTCTTTCTCCACAGGCTGCGGGGAATCGCTGCTCCGGCGCCAGAGCCCATCCTCCCCCTCCTTCTTCACTGACCTTGGTGTCTGCGAAGTTGTTTTCTCTTACATCTTCTCACTCCTCTCTCCAGCTGCAAAGTGTGCAGCTTTTTTTCTCCCTTCCTTTTTTTTTCTTAATTATGTTATCACAGAGGCGTTACTGATTGGCTCGGCCTTGGCCAGCGGCGGGTCCGTTCCTGTAGCCGCTGGCATTGGCTGTGTCGGGTCGGACATGGGGGAAGCTTCTGGCAGCTTCTCTCACAGAAGCCACCCCATGTCCCCTCCCCCACTGCTACCAAAAACCTTGCCATGCAAACCCAATACAATCTCCAATGCAGATATCTGAATCCAGGTGACTCATCTTATGTTCCTTTTATAACCAGGAAAAATAAAAAAGTGGTGATTCATCTGACATATTTTAGACATCAACTTCATCCTGGAATCAGTTACTCCATGCAAGTGCCTATGTCCCTTCATTAACTATAAAAAAAGTTTAACTGACAAACTTGGATCCAGACATGTACAATGGTTCTTAATTTAACTTTCTTGTTTACAGTTTGAAGATTCCTTCTTGTAAGGCATTCAGTAGCCATGGTGCCTGGTAGAGTTGAGGGAATATATAAAAACAAAAAAAAAATCAAACAAAAAAAGCAAAAACAACAAAAAAAATTTTTTAGGCCAGAATGTATTCTTTTTCCTAATCACTGTGTACTCCATATGGTACTTCAGGGTACCATATTGTGGGACTTCATCCCTGTGCATTCATCAGATTCATAAGCGTTATGTTTTGGTCCAGCAGTCTCTGACACAGATGGTTTAGGCAGATTTCAGTTCCAGTTTAGATCATTACTCGAGCCCTAAAATGCCTATTGGTGAGTTGGAATGTCTGAGTAAAAAGTCAGGCCAGATGATCGCAGTAGCACCTGCTCGTTTAAAGTCTGGGAATCTGTGTGGAAAGGAAAGGCATAAGATCATCATATAGTAAAACTGGCTGTGCTTTGTGACACTGTGGGCCTTTCCCACAACCTGCCCTGTGCATCCTTCTATGTGACTGTATATGGTGTTTGGAAGATGGTTGTTCGCATATGGATACACACATATAAGAGAGGGTGTTAATGTAGCTTGAACTAGCAGCTGTAGGAGTGAAAATACAGAGGCTTTCTTGGCTTTATCATAGACTTCTCAGATGTGCCAGAGACGAGAACTGAACTCTGACCTTGCTAGCCTGAATTGAAATATGACTTGCCATATCTTCTCTTCTGTGGAATAATTACTGGAGGTAACTTAAAAATCAGAAAACAGCATAACGGTATAACGCCGTTGTAAGGTATAATGTCAAAGAAGATCCCAGGGCAAAAATACAGCTGGTATGAGAAGAATTTCTCCAAGGCTGTCTCCCTTCAGAGCCTGGTCAGCTTATCAATACAGGGGATGAAAAAGAGTGGAGACCCATTCACCAACTCCCGTATTTACTCAGACATCTGACCAGTCTGGCGCCATGGGGGTTGATGTATTGTCTCTTTGTTGCAGCACTAAAGATGTTGTTCAATCAGAGGCTTAGCAGAAGCAGCAAGGGTAAGCCAGCTTAGGCCCTTGACATAGGTCAGGGTAAATTAGCAGAAGTCTCCTGGATACTTACTTGTCCTTGAGACTTCAAACAACTTTAGCAAAATAAGATGGGAAAAAGAAGGGAGTAGCTTCAGTTGGTAACAGCAAGGTAAGAGTATTCTGTTGATGTCCTTGGGATGTGCACAGAGCAAAACCACCTGTTATAACAAAGAAGACGTTCCCAGGATAATTAATAAACCAATCAGTATAGGTCTTTAGAATATGCATGAGCTTAATTAACCACTGTATATAAGGAGTACGTATGTAATCAATAAACGGAGCTTGCTGATCACTCATATTGAGCTTCCCTCCGTCGAGACATCTCTTTGCGACTCTGGACAGACAACTGGCATCCCTTAGACAAATACCTCCCTTTTGTGGAGGCTGAATTAGAGCTACACAAAAAAACATACCTCTGGCTCAGTGACCCCCCTCTTCCCCTTTACTGAGCATACACTCTAAGTTTTGGTAACTTCTACCTTAAAAGGGAAACAGAAGTGTTTTTACCAATCACAGTAAAAGTATGACTAGAATCACTCGAGATCCACCTTGAAGGTGAAAAATAATATGAAAATGTCCCAAAGAAAGGGGGAAATTGGGGAAGATAGCATCACTGACAAGTCAGGGAAGATACCATCTCAGACCTCTGACCTCTGGGACCAGCCAACAGACTGAGCCTCTCTTCCCCCCCATAGGGATGCCTTTGAGTAAGTTTTATAATGCCCCAAGAACTTTCTCATAAACTCAGAGATCTGTATAGAATTGCTTTTTTAACTTAGAGCTTTTCAATAATTTGTAACCTTAATGCTTGTATATACCTCTGCAGACAGTAGATTATCACCAGCAATCCACATGAATCTGTATTATTCCTGTTGCTTTATTAAAGTGCCTTATTCGCTTATTGACTTGCTGCACAATTTCTCACTCGGCTGCAGCCTGATAAGGCCATGAGAGTCCAGAGATCAGGACTGGATGGTGGGTGCAGGCCACTGTCGAGTTAACCCAGCATTGGTGTGTCCGGACTTGTAGTGTCACACTGAACAGTGCCTGTCTGTAACCAGCCACACCAATCCCCCCGTGCCCAACGGGATGCCACTAAATTCTGCAGATTTAGCCGTATGAGTTAATAAATCATAGGTACGGGAGTGCAGCACAGTATCGAGTGAATCCTGTTGTTGGACTAGTAGTGCTAAATTGGGCATCACCCAGGACCTAAGCCTAGCCACCCCCAGCTCCTCTAATATCTGAGGGTAAGCTGGAACTCAAGTGGGTTTATTACCTGCCAAATTGCCCTACCACCCTTTTCACGCAACATCTGCTCCTGCCAAAAATTACAGAAATTCCCTGTGTCTGCATTTCTCTGTCTGTAGAATGGTTAAAATCTGTTAGCCTCAAAGCAGTTTTCTCGGTGTTGTTTTATGTTTATAAAATGCTTGAAGATATTTGGGAAGAAGAAAAGTATAAAAAAGACAGAGGTATTGTTATTGTAGAAATATTAATGTTTTTCTCTCAATTTTTCCCTCCTTGCTAAATTATAAGGAACTACACACAGAGTTGTTACATGTGTAAAATTGAAAAAAAAACCCTGTTGCTGCTGTATACCAAATGCTTTGAAATCAGAGGAAGAATATATAAGAACAGCTATAAAATGGATTATCTGGTAGAGCAATTAAACTGTACAGTCTGCTTAGTCTGAATTCCACATCTGTGTGAACATACTGCTACCATTTTAATCACAACCAATTGCTGTCTGAATGTGTATATGTCCTCATAAATTTGCCAGTCTCCATCTCACATGAAGAACGTGTGACACTTATGCTTTAAGGTACTCCTTGTAAAAGCTGTACAAGAGGGGATCAAAATAAGTAACCCCCTCTGGTTTAAATGTCACATTCTTGGCACAGATTAAACAGCCATAAAAATTTACAGTCAAGATTAAGAGATGAGACTTCAGATAGTACCCAAGAAAATGACCTGCTGGTACTTAAGTATATGAACTAGCTTATAAATGGGATAATACCAGCTTAAGAAGGACTGGATTTTCTGACCTGATAAATGAGGGGGTTTTTGTTCTGCATGATTCCTTTATTTTTTGTCCTCATTTTTATCACTATTTGACACTGTTCAGCAGATTTAACTGAAAAAAGAACAGACACTTTTCTGAAAAATATTTTGGAATATTATATAAATAAGGGAAATGCAGATGGAACAGATGTATTTCAGTTGTATTGTGAGTCATACCAGTAAAATTTAGTCATGTCCAAGGGGTTTTTATTGGACAATGAGAATCTGCAGATTCTAGGACAATTAAAATACTAGAACTAGAATTTATAGACCACCTTCTCACCAACACTGCACAGCAAGTACACAATTGTATCTAGAGATGAGAGAGAATAGTAAAATATGTTTTTATTTTGCTAAGTCTGTATGGTTAAGAAAATGCACTCTGTACAAAGAAGTGGAAGGCTGACTGCCTTGCCTTTGAAAGTGAAAACAGCTTGGATGGGCAGTTGATACACTCCTGCATTTGTAAGAATTAAATATATGGAAATATTTTTGACATTAGAAAACCTATTGCATTAAATGCACAAAAGTGAATTTATATCTCTTTAGGCCAAAGAAACAATCTTTAAAGATATTTTCCTCATTACCTCCTCTACTGCGGTTTTTCAAGGGAAAGGTAAAACCGTTTAGTAAGCTGATGATCTACAGGAAGACTAAATATCATGATGTATTAGAAATTTTAAGTGTAGGAAACCAGAAAGACAAAACTTGCTTGGATCAGGTTTTAACTACCCACTTGGCTCATTTATATTGGTATACCTTTCGCAGGTGTTTGGAATGAGAACAGAAGAAAAAAATAAATTTAGATTTTTTCCCTGATAAGAAAACTGGAAAAGTGATAACATTCCTCCAAACATGTTCCAGTTTTCAAATAAGTGTTTTCAATTGGATGTTTTATTATTTTCATGGCATGTCTTTTATGAAATAAATTTTCAAAAATTTTAGCAGCAGCTATCCTAATTGTAATCAGATTAAGATACATTACTCAATATCCTAGTTCTTAACTGGAGCAGCTCCTGTTTTTAGTATTCTGAGGGGAAAAGGAGATCTGAGACAGGTTCACAGCTGACTCTGACAGTAGCTTCCCACCACTGCAGGTAGCATAGCATGGATGTTGACTGAGTGTACAGATGGTCCTAGGGAATCTTGGGAGCTAAGAGTGACTTCTGGAGCTACCTTGTTGGCTTGCTTCCTCCTCCAGCCAGGGTTGTAGCATATGCAGCAGTTTGCACGCCAGTATATCATGCTGCATTTGCATGATACAGTTCCAGCAGATAAGTCGTATTTCAACTGTTTAAGTGCCATATGCAACTCCATAGACGTGTATTGGTTGCTTTTGCCTTAAACACAAAAGTAAACTGTAACTAACCACACACCATTTCCAAAGGTAAAATTTAGCCCAGTGCAAGTATCAAAAAAGCGTGGATCCAAGGCTGGAAGACATTTTGATGTTATAATGCTCTGAAGCACATCTTTGAAGACCTTCATCCATAATATAAGAAAATCAACCTCCAGTGTTCTGTGTAGTGAACTTTTACGTCAGTAGAGTACCTGAAGAATTATCCTTGCATTTATATATAACCTGGCAGTGTGTTCATCAGTGTGTTCATTAGACTCGATATTCTTCTTAACTATGGCACGCCAAAATATAATTTCAGGTCATATCTTTTTTTGCATGAAGTATAATAAATTTGTTTCTGTCTTTGAAGAAACGTTATCATGATAGTATTTGCTCTGGACAATAGGACAGAGATTGTGTCTTTTCTAACAACAGATTTCTTGTAGCTCATTCAAGAGGCTGGCAATAGATACTTGATACTGCATTTGCACCTCCAAAAATACTATGTCCAATATCTTCAATCTGGACTTTAATAATAGTAATAACCATGAAGCTTCAGTGTCTCTCTGTAAATTTATTTATTTATTTATTTATAAATAAGGCTGTATGGAAATGCAGCCAAATTAATGTAATTCATTCTATCATAAAATGAACAGTATTGAAAAGTTGAGTCTCCTTTCAGTGGTGGAAGTCAGTAAACTATATTCAGGGGAATGACAATGTTGTATTGTGGATACAAACGAGGATGTTTTGGGGCATGGAATATGCACGAGAAAAAGTCAGACATTCGATAAGCTCCACTGACATACATGGCTGAATCAAGACCAAAGGGAACAGTACATATTTTAATGAGAAATCATTTGTTTCCCTTTCTCTTGATACTGGATATTCAGTACCAGGCTGCAGCAGAATGCATTGCTGCTGGCAGTCTCTCCTGCCAAGAAAAGCTCAGAATCAAGGCAGGATGGGGCTGCAGAGAGCTAGTTACATCTCACTGATCCTGGAATAAATTAAGCTAGCACTCATGTGTATCAGAAGTTAGACAAATTCCCCTGCATTCAGAATATTTACTGTTAGCCAAGATAGCACTGAGAAGCAGGAACTCTACTACCACAGTGTTAACAATTGGTCAAAAATTAAATTCTACAAGGAAATGCTCTGATCTATCTATTCCTGAATGTAGAAGCTTTCCCTGTTTATACTTAGGCTTGTTTCCTAAATAAATGCAGAACAAGATTATTCATTTGCAATCCTCTTCTCCTGTTGTGTTCAGGTACTTCTATGACAACCAGTTGCAACTCCACTAAAAATGTGTCAGGTGGAAAGCCGAAACAGATCACCAGGAAGAAAGCATTACACCAAAAGAGACACTTGGAAGCCATACTCTGCCTATCACAACTGAGGCTTTATGCAGTATAATGGGGGAAAAAATCAGAATATCTCAGAGCAGAGTTGGCTCCAGGTGGTTTGAACTTCATACATACTTCTTTAATGGAGACACACTGGGACATAATGCACAGAATGTTTGATGCATTACTAATACTCATGGGAGCTGTAAGGCTAAATTCTTCACTTACCCTCTTACCAACAACATCCATATTAAATGTTACTGTGAAAGACAAATGCTGGGTCAGCAAACACAGTCCTTTGAAGATTTAATGAACAATTTCCATTTATTTTTAGAAGTATAATAGTATATCTGAAGAAGAAATACCTGGGTAAGTAAAACTTGACACCTAGTCAACTTCTGTCTGACAGGAACTATTTTAACAGATTTCAGTAACACTCCAAGAGTTTATTTGTACAGTAAAACTCTTAATCTGTCAGCCTTTCACAAAAAAAAAAAAAAAAAAAAATCCTCCTTTAAAAAGCTGTGTTCTTCATCACAGGACATAGTATGTGCAACAACCTGAGCTCAGTTCCTATGTTAATGCATGAAATTCTGCAGATCAAAGAACAAGTTTAGAGGCTATCACTACACTGTATATTTAAAATGAAGATTCTCAAATCAGCAGTGTATGCAATAGGAGAGTAGATACAACATTTTCAGTCAGTCCAAGTCAATTGTATTAATTTCTTCCCTTTTTCCCTTCAGGTACAGTAAATGGCACTTACAGAATGCATTGCATCTATCAACCTTCAAAGAAAAGTTCCATCTAGCTATCAACTTTTTAATGTCTAAATTAATGAACTTGTCACATAAATTAGAGGATGCTCTTGAAATTTACTGATGCTATAAAGTCAAGAGATGTCATCAGGACAAAGGAGGATTCAGCTATTATGCAAGACATAAGTGGCACTAGGGACTTCACTAACAGTATTGGTGTGAAATCCAGAAGAGTAAGGCCATGCTTTTATAGACCAAAGAAAGATTCCTGCTTCAGACTCAGAGTACTTCACCTCAAAAATGACCAAATCACTGAAAACTTAGGGATCCAATTGGAACCAAGAAATATAAAGGAACAGACCAACATTTTTCCAAAAAATCAACTTGTACTGAAATAAGCAAAGCTGTGACATGCTTATTAGGCTATGCTGAGTTCTACCTGGAGTTCTTAAAGTGATTTTTTCTTTTTCCTTCTTCATTTTTTACTGTTTATATTCAATATTTTTGTTCAGACATGCATTAAAAAGGTATCCCACACAGGAGATTCAACAGTCCAAAATAAGTATCAATAAATTCACTTTTATTTCAGTAATGGGGGTAGAAAAAAAAATTACTTTCCTATCTAAGGCATGCTTATGAAGTATCATTACTTAACATTTTGGACAGACAAAAAGATATCTATTAGAGGAAAATTAAATTTAACATTTATTTAAGGGAGATGTTTATTTTTCTTATAAATTAAGAGTTTAAAAATATTCTGATGTCAGAGAAATAATAAGCAATAGATTATGGAATCATAGAATCATAGAATGGTTTGGGCTGGAAGGGACCTCAAAGATCATCTAGCTCCAACCTCCCTGCCATCAGCAGGGACACCTTCCACTAGACCAGGTTGCTCAAAGCCTCATCCAGCCTGGCCTTGAACACTTCCAGGGAGGGGGCATCCGCAACTTCCTTGGGCAACCTGTTCCAGTGCCTGACCACTCTCACAGTGAAGAATTTCTTTCTAATATCTAATCTAAACCTACCCTCTTTCAGCTTAAAGCCATTGACCCTTGTTCTGTCATTAACTGCCCTTATAAAAAGTCCTTCCCCAGCTTTCTTGTTGGACCCCTTCAAGTATTGGAAGGCCACTAAAAGATCTCCCCAGAGCCACCTCTTCTCGAGGTTGAACAGCCCCAACTCTCTCAGCCTGTCCTCATAGGAGAGGTGCTCCAGCCCTTGGATCATCCTCATGGTCTTCCTCTGGACTCGTTCTAACTGGTCGATGTCTCTCTTGTGTTGAGGCTCCAGAATTGGACACAGTACTCCAGGTGGGGCCTTACGAGAGTGGAGTAGAGGGGGAGAATCACCTCCCTCGACCTGCTGGCCACGCTTCTCTTGATGCAGCCTAGGACACGGTTATTGGCCTTCTGGGCTGCAAGCGCACATTGCCGGCTCATGTTGAACTTCTCGTCTACCACCACTCCCAAATCCTTCTCTTCAGAGTTGGCCTTAAGCCACTCATTGCCCAACCTGTACTTGTGCTTGGGGTTGCCCCTCCCCAGATGCAGAACCTTGCCTTTGGCCTTGTTGAACTTCATGAGGTTTGCACAGGCCCACCTCTCAAGCCTGTCAAGATCCCTCTGGATGACCTTGAGGGACACCACTCGTTACCGGTTTCCACTCAGACTTTGAGCTGTTGACCACAACTCTTTGAGTCCGACCATCCAGCCAGTTCCTTATCCACTGAGTGGTCCATCCATCAAACCCACATGTTTCCAATTTGGAGATAAGAATGCCATGTGGGACTGTGTCAGTTGCTTTAGCCTTGTCCACCAATGTTGTAACCCCATCATAAAAGGCCACCAGATTGGTCAAGCGTGGAAAACACTGTGTGTTTGCCTAAAAAGCTAATATTGATTATGTGGTCAATGCAGCTATCTTTTATTAATGTGACTAATATTTGCCATACCAGTATGATGATATGATGTGCAGACTTAGTATTAAACATGCTTGAGGGCTGCTAGGTACAAAAACACTGATCCTGACTCAGGAAGTCCCACAGCTTTGGATGGTAGGGGGGCATACCATGCAATTACTGCTATGTGTTTGCCCTGTCTTGTTGCTCTTCCCTAGGTGTTTGTTGTTGGCCATTCTTAGACAATAGACTTGGAGATTAGGTGGACCTTTCACCTGACCCAGAAGAGATTCCCTCTTTCACAGAGAGGTTTTCACACTTCAGGCTCAGTCAAACCCACAAGAGAGAGCTACACTGTGAACTTTCCCCCAGTCTGCTGCTTTGCAGTAACTAAGATAAGAATAACACAGCTGATCATGTATGTTAGTAGTGGTGGTAACTAGTTATAGCAAAAAAGTTATGAGAAAATTACTGCATTTGCCAAAGAGGTAAACTAGACATCACTGAGAGGGGAGTACAATTTCAACTGCCCACCATGAAGTTCCAGGACTGAAATTCTGAGAAACAGATAAATACTGTTTTCCTTGTGAAAATACACTTCCCTTAAGTAATTTCTTCGTTTCACTAGGAAACAACAAAAAAAAAAAAATCAACAGATTTTTTTTTTTCCCTAAGCAGATGAATTTGTATATTTACTTATCAAATTAGATAGTTAAGAGACTTTTTTAATTATAGTCACAAAAATTGTCTATGTCAAACAGTATTTAGCTTTATGTAAACTTTGTATCTATTCTTTTATTTTACAATCATATGGCTAGATACACATGTATCGTTATATGCTAGATAATTTTTTGTAACCTTACTTGCTTATTTACAAGTATCATGTTTGACACATTCATTGTGAAATTAGCTAGGAAAAAAAAAAACACAATGCCTTCTACCCAGTCTCCTATAAACATAATAAGAAGTGACAACTGTCATTTGACTTTTAGCTAAAAATAATAATTATCTTAGGTGTAAGAACAGATAGTTTTGAAGTCTTTAATGTTATGACAAAAAAAAGCTATTAGACTAAAATTTAACACTACGAGTAAACACCCTATACAAAATAAATGTCAATTATGAGATGTCCTAGACTACTTTGTACACAGCTGTAAAAGGAAGACGAAGGCTTGAGTGCCCAGAATGGATCTGTTGTGTTTGTTTTCAATTTTCTTGATTCAAAATTATTATTCTTCCATTCAACTGTAAGTAATCTTTGACATTCCTAAATTTCACTTATGCCTTATTTTTTCATCCTTCAATATACCTTAGGTGCCAAGAACTGCATCTATGCTATGTGTGCACAGCTGTACCTCAGTCACAATAAATATGACCAGTCTACTATCTTCCTCACACCTACACCTGACCCAGGAAACAAAGGTGTGATTCAGTTGGCTAAAGACAAGTGATGAGTAACTAGTGCAATGAGGTGTCTCATATAGCTTCTAGCTGCTACTTTGAAAGGGTTTAAGTCTCTCAAAGGTCTTGTGACATACCTGTCAATACAACCTTGGGTAACTAATGACATTAGACATTTACATAAAGAAAATTGATGCACAGGTAACAGGTAAACTTAGTCCAAGGTGAAGATACATACATCTGGAGATCTACAAGTGACCTACAGGTCTAAGTTCCCAAGTTTCCATTACACAGAATGAGCAATTATATTGAATTATGTTCAAGACTGAAGGTGCACATCTCCCAGGAGTACACTAACCGGGTTTCAAAATCAAGTTGTTTTAACACAAATGACATATCACATGCTCTAAAGTAGCTAGCATTCAACGGATTCTCATCCTGTGTCAGCAAGTGGATTGGTGAATTAATCCCCAAACCTCAATTAAGGACTGGATCCTGAATCAAACCTGTGCCGTTTCTTTTTGCTTTTTAGCACTGAATACTTTTTTGAAATTTTGTCTTCTTTCTTTGCCATGCTACCCCACACCAAATCCCTAGACACCCATACTTGTCATTGCAAAGAGTGAGCTTTCATTGGATCCCATTGTCTTCTGAAACCTCCCTCATTTCCAGTTTTATGGAGGAAGTAGGCAAGTCTTCCACACATTCGTTTTCACATTGGGAGTACTGACTCCTACTGTTGTTATTCCAGAAGCACTCTCTTCTGTCACTCAAACAATTTTATCTAGTTGTACTGAATTAATTATCTCAGTTTATACAGTCTCAGCATGCTTTTGCTTCCTCTCACAGGGCAGTACTTATTTGTTAGATTTTTAATTATTATTTTTAAATGTATGTGGGTGCCTGAATAACAGAAGAAGGGAGAGGAAATCTAATTTACATCCATCAGGCACTATTTTTCAGGATAGCCAAAAAAAAAAAGAGCAAAAACCACAACACCTGATTTTCACATTAAACATTTCTATAAGTCTTGAAAATGTCATAAACAGTAAAGATTACAAGCAAAATTATAAATGGTACTGATTTTACCCATCTTCCATTTATAGATTTTAATTGTGAGTCTTCTTCTCTTCTGAGGGAAGAAAGGAGACTATACTTCTACATTATTATTTATTAGTGCCTGGTCCAAATTGATTTCACATAATCATAGCAGACTAAGAATGAAAATGTATCTTTTACAATGAGCCATACACAGAAATACACATGTATACAAAACATTAACAGCAGAAGTTAATTAATATTTCTGATTGCTAGCAAAAGAGTTCAAGCACCCTGAAATTTTTCTTTAACTGTAAGTGATCTGACTGTCATGTCATGATATAATACAATGTATTATCATCAAATTACTTTCCATTATGCTAAATCATGACAAAGCACAGAATACACTGCAACAACTCAGAGCTTGAGTTGATGGGTTGCATCTTGACATGATCCAGCTGTGTGTTAAACAAATGCAAACTTGTTAGGAGCAAGACTTCCAAATTCTGTCAATTACAGTAGTAGTTGTTTTTAGCTGACTGATGTTCTGAATATCAAATTTTAACAAGGAGGTGGTAGAGAGGACTCCTGTGCATACTGTGCAGGAATTACTGTCCATCACAATAATTAATTTTCCAGTGGTTCCCTATTAAAATGGTCTGCTTGTTCACAAGGTATGTATTTGCATGTGTTGCAATATTGTCCTTGCCTAAGTCATTTAGAAATATTATTTTTTTGGAAATAAGTATTTTCCTTAAGTCATTCCATTTTCTTGCTTTTCTTGTTCTTCATGTGTAAAAAAACACAGGCCACCAGATGTTGCTGTGATGTGAGAAAATGGAGGAACACAGCTCTGTTTCCAGACAGATATTTGGTTGTAACTTTCAGTCATAATTATTTGTGAATTACCTCGCCAACAATGTGATAGTGGTCAATGAGAACCTTTTTTTAGAGCTTGCAACTTGTCAGTTTTTGCTTTCCAGAGACATGTCAATGGAAGGGACTTGTAAAGTGTTAGAGACACAAAATGTGCACAGGTAGACTCATAGACTCATAGAATGGTTTGGGTTGGAAGGGACCTTCAAAGGTCATCTAGTCCAACCCCCCTGCTGTGAGCAGGGACATCTTTACTAGATCAGGTTGCTGAGAGCCTCATCAAGCCTGACCTTGAATACCTCCAGGTAGATGGGATTTAACACCTAGCTCAGAACAGGATATCTAATGAATGTTGTCTTCTTATGTCTGAGACCTTGTGTTGCAGCAGTTCAGACACATAAACTTTCTTCTTGTCTTGAGGAAGTGTCATGGCTCTGTATGCTACTCACTATGACATTTCAGAGTTTGCTTAGGCTGCTATGTCTCTAGCTGCCCAAAAAGGTAGAACAGAAGTTACATGCTCTCTATGTAGCCCTCCATTAACCTATATCTGTAGTTTCTGTGTCCTCATTGCTTAATTTTCAAACTTGCAGGAGGGTTATAGAAAATTTGGGCTAAGTAACTGTAGCAGAATAAAATATCCAATGTACAATTTCACTTGGAAATGTATGTCGAATGGAAAATTTGAAGGAGAATTAGTTTTTCAATTTAACAAGCAGAAAATCTAGCAATGTTACTACAGAAGAGCTAGTTTATTTACAAAATATGTCCTGAGGAGGGGGGAGGTTTTACATGAAAGTACTGACAAGTGTGTACATTTGAACATGCAAGCAACTTCAAACACCAAGTTCCACTTAATACAGCACACAACAGACACTCTTCCCTACAGCTGTATTTGCAAGCCAACCAGAATTTTAAAGCTCTGAAAATAGTTCAGTCTTAAACAATGTTTCTGAGAGGCTTTCAACTTATGTCTTTAAAAAAAAAAATAAAATAAAATCACTCTGATATGAAAGTTGGTATCTATAAAGTTCGCAACCTGGGAGCAATTTTTTAAACAAAGTAATACACCTTCATTTTTTAAAATTAAATTGTACAGACTGTTAACCTACAATCCTAAGTATAGTTATGACATTTTCTCCACATGTATCAAAGGAGTGTTTAATTACACATGGAAAATGTCGGGCTACTTAGGATAATGCATATTTCTGAATTTCAAAAGACTGGGAAATTTTAGCCAATCAAGTATTAGAGAAAAATAGTTGTTTAATTGATAATAATTATTCTAAACCCTGTCTTAAGTTCACACTCTGATGAGCTGTGTCTTCTTTCCTACACAGACATGATCAGAAGTATTATAAAAAGTACCATCTGGCTAAAGGAAATGATGAATGAGGTCCTCCAAACTCATTATAGTTGTCTTAGATTTGCATTCCAAAAGTCATGAATCTGGTGGAATGACCGTATATAATTTTAAGTTTTCCTCTACAGTACCTCTAGGACTTGGACTACTTTTCCTCTTTTTCTCCTATTTAGAACTCTGAGGCTCTAGATGCTCTAACCTGTTTCACTAGTGATGCTACAAAAACCCAGTCGTTTTAAAGTATCAATTTTACTAGAAACAAAGCTAGACAAACTCTTTTCCCTCACAGCATCACTGGGATGCAATGTACCTGCAGTTTTCTTCAAAGGATCAGAAGCTATGAGATGAGACGCTTTTGAAGAAAAGTCCAACTTAAGTGCATGCTTTTGAGAATCAATTGATTTCTGCTTTGTCTCATGTCATTTACTGGAAATTATCTGGTAGAACAAGAGTGGCTCAAAATACCTCAGAGAAAAGGCCAAGCATACATTATGTAGCCAGAACCTTGATTGTGCCACAATTAGAAGACAATCTAAAGAAAACTTTAATTTCTAATACCGTGGCCAGGCTGCAGAATGCATTGAACTATTACTCTAAAAAAACTAAAAGAGATATAAAATTACTTTTCTGAATTAAGAAGCCATCAATTTGAGTTTTTAGAAGTGTGTGAGCCATTACTGAATGATTCATTAAAGTACAAAGGATAAAAAGTAGCAGACTCTTATCCACCCCCTAGCAACAGCTATCAGAAAGAAATAACTGTTTTGTTCCTCCCAGATTCTTGGCAGAGCCCTCACTGGACTTGTTAGAAACAAAAGATGTCTAGGAATGACCCTTAGCTCCCTGCTACATTTGCTGAGTTCCTTCCTTATTCATGGCTAAATTTTAAGTCTGCACTTGTAGCGAAGAGCTGCAACATATAAATTAATCAAAATCAGAGGAAAGAGCTAATGAAGGAGAAAGCAGGTTTGTCTCTGACACTGCTGGACTACTGAGACTATTTAGATTGCTACCATATACATGAATGCTCAGAGGAAAACGTTGCATTTCAGCACAAGCATCTTGGGAGGACAATTGCCCTTGCCCTGAGGTGTGTAGAGAGTAATAGAAACTCATAATCATGGTGGTGGCTTCTCAAAAATGTGGCTTACTCCTGTCTGCACCATTTCCATAACATCAAGCCATTCTGCAGGGAGTAAATGTTGTGCCAAGTCCCACTCAGTTACAGCAACGATGTCCCAAAGAGTCTGCAGGTTCAGCTTGACTGCTAGAAAAACTTCAGAGTTCTTTCTTCTGCAGCACAGTAAGGCTGGATAATCTTCTGGCACACATTATCTTGCATGTTTGTACTTACATGGTAAAACAGAATATCTATCCTTAGGGAGGAATTCCATATTTAGAGATTATTTTTTCTGCTTTTACTCAATAGATCTTACATTCAGGTTTGGCTTTACTGAAGTCCAAACAGCTGTTTATGCTAGAAAGCGTCAGACCTGCCAAGACACCAGTATGTTCTCAGCTCTATACTCTGTGGGTAGTCCTACTCAATTTAGAGAAACTGCTCACAGTAAGTACATTTCAAGTATGTATATTTATATCACAGAAACAAAGCAGATCTACTCAGGGTATGTAATGGTAGCAGAGTCTGTCCATTATAAGCATTGTTTCCAGCTTGTACTTCTAAACAGACTGATATATTTATTCCTTTTCACAAATCTGTTTTATCAGCTTGAGCTTCCTTTTGTTCCTTCATTTTTAATTCTACTTTATTTTTGTTGTCACTAAACCTCCTTTTGTAGGCTAGGTATCACAATACTTCTGCAAATTTTTTTCTTGCTTTTTTCCTAAAGGATTTTTCTAAAGTTTACTCCAGAGAGTTTTTAGTTATAAAGCAATTTTGGTACTTTCAAGTACCAAAAGTTCAACTGATGAACTTTCATCAGTTCAGCAGCATTTTGGGTCTATGGCTAACACAGTTGACTGTCAATACCAGCTGTCACTACAACAAATGTAAAGGAAACAGATTAGAGGAAGCGATTTCCTCCAGATCACCACAGCCACCAAGCTACTGGTCATCCTGTTTTCATCTCTTTTATTACCCTGTGAGAAACATCTCAATTAGTTCTGTTTATTTGTGTTTGTTTTTAAAATAGGTTTAGGGATTATGAGTTTCTTTCAATAAATTTGCTTAAATAATTAAAAAATACCTACAAATTGTCTGGTGTCACCTTGTTTTATTACAATGTTTATACAAAGGACATGAAAGAAGACAGGTGCAAATCAATTTCCCTTTTCTATATGAAAAACAGAACTATATTTCAGGTTATTTTTGTTTAAACTTGATTTCTCTAATGAAAGCAAGTTCAGAAAAAACTTTTGTATCAACACTAGCTGGACTGTAGCAATAATCACACAATTAAAAAGTAAAGAATTTGAGACAACTGTCTGATAACCAGGTCTGATGATTGTGGACCTTTCAAGCATATGACCTTTTCGTAATTTCAAGGGTTTTTTATACATTTATCTTTATCTGTGGGGATCTGTGACCTCCTCAGGCTGACTACCTTCATTCTTTTTAAAATCTCCAAAGTTTTTCTTCCTGACATTGTTGTGACAGTAGACATTCTATTCTTGAAAATAATAAGAACATATTTGTATGTTTTGTAGTATGTTAGAGTTCAAGTTTTTCACTCTCCTGGAAAGGATTAGTGTCCTTTGCAACTTGTGTACAAATATCTCATTAACTTAAAAGCAATAAAAATGTGAAGTTTATTTTAGATTCCACATTTCTCCTCAGAGATCCTGTTGATATCGTTCACCAAGTTCTTGGGTTTTTTTGAAAATGTTGACTGATTAAAACTGAAATATTTCATTCAACAATATTTAGGCAGGTCTAAAGCAGATGGCGTAGGAGTCCAGCCCCATGACAGAGGTACAGGCTGAACTGTCCCACAGCTGGAAACCACCAAGTCCCAGGCAACTGTTCAGTGAAAAAACTGGCAGCTGTACCAGAGGTGAATCTGTTTCACCAAGCTGCTGTAGAGACAAGGCAACTTTACATTGGATATTTCCAGCAAATCCAGGAACTGAATTTAGAATATTCTTTTTCTAGAAACATTGAGGTTTAGGCCAACTTTAGAACTGAAAAACTTTTCTGAGCCGTGGTACCACCTGGAAAGAAGCCAGTGTTTACTGGAGTTGGCAGAGCTGGAGGTGAAATCACATTAACAGACAGCTTTTCTCTCTTTTAGAGTAATAAGAAATAGTGACATTTGCTCTAATAAAAAGGCAGGAATGTTATCACAGATGTCATGAGTCTGCTGCTAAGAATCACAGAGTCTGTGGCTTGAGATAAGGATGAACACAACTCCTGGAATGAAAAAATCAAGAAGACAATTCCCCCAAATATTAAACAAAAAATCAACTGCAGCAATCCTCCACTCCCAATTCCTCCATCTCAGCTCTGATAGATTATCTCAATCAATGCTAAGATATGTTAACTATGTAATATAAATGTCATTTTCATCCATCTTTTCCCTTTCAGCTTTATCTCGTTCTGAAGCAGGCTTGCCATGAACTTTAAATGCACATTGTTCATGATGGAAAGTGTCCTTTTTCGTTTCTTTATGACATAGTCCTTCTTTTGGACATGAGAATAACAGGCATGAGAATAATAATCTGAATGATGTTAGGTACTGAAAAGCTTCATTTCTTGCTACTAAGTAGCTTTCCTGCTACTAAGGTATTTTAGGATCCTTCTAATATTTTTTTCTTTACAGTGATGTGCTGACAGTATCACCACAAACATAATGCTATAGGTTAGTAATGAAAATATTGTAGAAGAAGGGTAGGGAGAGAAAAATCTTGAAAAAGTACTAACAGAATGAATGAACTGTACTTTTTACTTTCTTAAGGAAGAAACTGATAATGCAGTAGAGCCCCACATAGCCTTCAACTGATCTTTTTGGAGCAAAATCAATTAAAAAGATGTTAAAGGAATATTAAAACCATTTAGAGGAATATTTGAGGAGAGAAGATTATATTTACTTGCCCAAGTGTTCCCTTGTCAATGTATTATAGAGAGAACAAAGGACCTCAAGGGGATTGAAAAACTGCAGAATTGTTCTACCTATGGCTTTTAAAAATGATATTTTCAAACAGGAGAAGGAACACATTTTTAAAAAAATGATCCCTGTTTTTTATGCTACTCATTAATGATGAAACAAAGAAACCAGTAATAAAGGGCACGTTTCAATTTCAATTCAATTGATCAAAAAATTTGGAAAGATTTTCAGAAGAGTCAGGAGCATAAAATGTCAAAGGTCATAAAGAGAAGTGTTAGACAACATCAGAACATGGATATTCAGAGTTAGAAATTACAATATCTATTTAAAGCCTGTTCAAAACCATCCTCATACAATGACATCCAAGCATATGTCATTAGGCATCTTTAAGAACACATCAGACAAGAATTTGCTGAATGGATTATTTTCTGAATGCTAGATGATTTGTAGCTGCTATTCATCTTGATCCATAAGAACAAAATAAAAAAGAGGTGCTGAAAAGAAGAAATTATAAACTAAATTTATAATCTGGATGAGAATATAATTACCAGAATTACATTGCAGCTTGATAGCAAGAACTAATTGAATCAACACCTTCAGAATATGTATAGGTATCCTTCATACATAATTTTGAATTATCAGTAATTAAGAAATTAATAAATAATTATTTTTCCTTCACTGAAAAAGTTTAGGTCAGTTCAACAAAATGTCCATTTTAATTCTCATTAAAGAATTTTTATGATGCAGAGATCTTTTTTCCTGTTGAGGGATTAGCTTTCACTTTAGGTTACTTCAAAGGGGTTACGTTTTTCTCACTGGGGTTTTCAATGAGGGAGGATGATGTCAGTCCAATAAACAGACTGACTAAACAAAAAAATAAACAAATAAAAACCAAACAAAATAAATCTACAAAAAGCTTACTCTATAGCACAGGGGAGCAACAGATACATAAGGATTCATCTCACTTGATGTTGGCTATCCACTGTTTAAACTGATTTGGCCATTCCCTCAGTAAACAAACAGAGGCATCTATAGCAAGTGCTTCTCTGTTTACCTTCCTTTCTGATAGCAGGAGTTCAGGAAGTTAACTTACATTTGGCAAATTCAAATGAAATAGTTGAATCTTGAAAGTTTACCTCACTACCCAATAAGTCAGAAATGCTTCTCCGGAGTCCTATTTATATCATAGCAAAATATATTAGTCTAAATATGACCTTTTTTAAAAAAAATAACATTGTATTTTAATTTTCAGAATTCCAACTCTCTGTTCGAGAAGTAAGTAATTGCAATTTCAAACTTTCAGTATTGCTTCTCAAGAACTGGAATTTGCTAAATTTCCTTGTCTGTTGCTCATTTTTTGCAGCTTGTAATTTATTGTTTAAGGTTTTATTTTGCAATGCACTTTTTTCATTTTTTCTACTACTTCTTTAGGATTACTTTCATTTTTAAAGAAGTTTGAAAGTATTTCATATTAATAGAGCATATTTCCATGTTAAACACTATTTCAAGTGGCTTTTTGTCTTATGCACTACTTTTGCTTTCAGTGTAATCCTGAGCAATGTGACCCAGTGAATTCAGGACACTTGGGAGGGTGTCTGAATGCATGGAAGTGCAGCTTGAGTACCTTAGAAATTAGCTGTGTTCAGCTTTCACTTCATAATACTAACACCCACAATGTCTCTATACAGAAGCAGCAAAACTAACATTTTGGAGACATGGAAGCACTGAAATTTGACAAGCAAATGCATCATCAAATTCTGTAAGTAGAAAAATGTGGACAATGTCTATTTCTATGGAAATATGTGAGTTGTTATAATGATTCCTTTTCCTTCTCAATAAACAGAAGGTGGAAAAGCAGATTCACATCAGTATCAGTTACCAAAAAAAAAAAGAAGTGGAGACACCAGATGCAAGTTAATGTATCAGGTCCAAACTGAACTGACTGAGGTGTGAAATCAAAATTGAAATCTGTTCTTAACTATTCTCATATTGCATACTTGAATACATATTCTTGAATACTTGAAAATCATATGAAAATATCTATTCCACTATAGTATGCAAAATAAAAAAAATCCTGCCAAAAAACCCAACCCTGGAATGGAATAAATTCAGCTATCACATATATTTTTATTTGAACTATTTACAGCATAGTCTAAAAAGTGTGTGTACATTTTTACAAAAGCCAGCAGTAAGGTTTTGACACTTTACGATGCTGAATGAAATAATTGTCCTGTTAGGACAGTGGCCTATCAAGATTACTGACTTACATAGGCTTATTTTTTAATGAGCAGAATAATACGATCACATTATAAAAGTACAATTTAGAGTTGCTTAGAAAGCTAATTATGAGGCCTTATAATCATCTGTGGCTTTCTGAGGTGTTGCTCCATACTTAATGGTGCAATAGTTTCCTTTATGGAATTCTATTCTTGCTCTCCTCATTTCTTCCAGGCTTCCACTAAGAAAAGAAAGGGACCTCTTCTGAAAATGATTTTTTTTTTTAGAGAAACTGTGCATAAGATTAGTTTGAAATAGCCATGCTGCTATGTCACAATGAGAAATCATGAAAAATATTTTTTTTATTAAATTTGTTTTCATACTCTCACTCTTGTTGAAAGTAAAGTTGCTTAATACCAGAGTATGAATACATTTGTCATTTGACAAGCAGTACTCTTGAATCAGGAAATCATCTGAAAGATTTCCAGTGCAATTTCTGGCAAGTACTGCATGGATTTTAAAGCCAGATATCAATATTTTTCCTTTAAGTATTATGAGTTAATATATTTTGCTTTCATTATTTGAATAACACAGAGAAGGTCAGATAGAAAGTAAGCTTAACATCCCAGTTTTCATAGAAATACTATTACAATGATTGACAGATTATCATAGTGTAATCTGTCTTGGCATCTTTCAAAACTGGAGGTCTCCATTCTCGAAAAGGAGGATGGTTCTCTCCCATAACCTCTTCTTTGAAACCAGATGAAGCACAGACTAGAGAAGCGGACAGTGAGGCAAACAGAAAACTGACTGAAGTGTTGAGCTCAAAGAGTTGTGATCAGTAGTATGAAGTCCACCTGGAAGCCAGTTGCCAACACTGTACCCTGGTATCAACACTGAGGCCAATAGTTCAAAACTAACACCTTCATTAGTGAACAGGAGATTGCAAACCTGCAGAGTACACAAAACTGCGAGGAGTGTCTGATGTACCAGATGATTGTGCTGCTCTGCATCAACAGGCTGGAGGAACAGGTCAACAGGAACATCATTAAGTTCATCAATGGGAAACGCAAAGCCCTGCACCTGGGAAGCAATAACCTCAGAAACCAGCACAATCTGGGGGATGATCAGGTAGAAAGCAGATTTGCAGAAATATTCTGGGCATCCTGGTGGGCAAGTTGACCATGAGCTAGCTACATGCTCTTGTGGCAAAGGCAGCTAACAGCCTCCTGGGCTGCATTGGGAAAAGAGTTCCCAGCAAGTTGAAAGAGGTGATCCTTCCCCTTTATTCATCACTGATGGGACCACACCTGAAGTTCTGTGTCAATTTCTAGTCTCCTTACTGCAAGAGAGAGAGTCCAACAAAAGGCTGCTAAGTTGTTTAAGGGACTGGAGTACCTGTCTTATGAAGAAAGGCTGAGAGAGATGGAACTGTTCAGCCTGAAGAGGAGAAGGTTCAGGGGGATTTTATTGATGTATGTAAATATCTGATGTAAGAGGAGTAAACAGGGTAGAGCCATACTCTTCTCAGTCGTGCCTAGTAAAAAGAGAAGAGGCAATGGGCACAAAATGAAATACAAAAAATTCTATTTAAGCATAAGATTTTTTTCTCTCTGAGAACAAGTTACCCTGGGAGGCTGTGACATCTCCACCCTTGGAGAAACTCAAAACCTGACTGGAAACAGCCTTGAGCAGTTTGGCAGTGCTTGCAGGTTTCACCATCCCTATAACTTCACAGCTAATATTTGTCAAATATTTGCCACACAGCCTGTGGCATTGCTTCCAGTAAACCACTGATGGCTTAAACCGTACATCTTTCCCCATGCAATTCAGAGGGAGCATAGTCTTCCAGGTTCTTAAGCCGTAAACTCCAATACCTTTAAAAAAAAAATAGTATAATTTTATGCCATATGGATCATGTTAGTTTTAATCTTCACCCTGGAAAAACTTTGCTGATTGCTGAACTTAAAATTACTGTTATGAATTATTTGGCTGCTACTAACTCCTTCTGTTCTGTAGAGCTACATAAGAAAGTTACAGGCTTTAACCAGGGAACCTTGAATATTAAACAAAGGAGCTTGTAACCACTCCAACTTAAAAGCTGTGCTGATAGTGTTTATATCTGCAGGCCATAACAGCTATAAGACCCACCATGGGACCTCTGGTGGTTAAGAGATGCTGACAGAGCTTGTAAAAAGCCTTGAAGCCTGCATCATATGACTTCTGGAGAGAGGTGAAATGATTAATTGACCAGGACTTCTGATGAGGTAAATCAGCATAGCACCACTGAATTAAACAGATCTTTGTCAATTTTCAGCACCTAAGGATCTGACTGAAGTCTTACTGCTCCTGTTTTATAGAAATGAACTGAAGAAGAAGAAAAAAGCTTGGTAAATTAAAGTTGTAACTCACTGAATTCTCACATTAGCAGAAAGACATAGCTTCTAAAAGGTACATATTAAAAAGTCAGAGGTAATATTCCTGGACTGTCCATGCCTTTCTCATATAGTGCCCAAATGTATTCAATTTCCAGATCAGATACTTTCAGACACAGTGGAAGGCTATGCTCTCCATTTTTTCCTGTGACAAAGTGTCCACAGGAAAGCGTACATGACAAAAGCTCAAAAAATGCCAGCTAGATGATAATATAAGTGACAGATTCAAAATTACACTGGCATTACCTCTTGTTGAAAGTTAAATTAGTACTTTTCACTCATGTTGTCCAAATACAGGTTACAACCTCTTATATCAGTTAGTAAGAAATTACTTCCCTTCCTCCTGGAAAATCATAGAATCATAGAATAGTTTGGGTTGCAAGGGGTTTTTAAAGGTCATCTGGTCCAACCCCCCTGCAGTGATCAGGGACATCTTCAACTAGATCAGGTTGTTCAGCATTCCATCCAACCTGACCTTGAATGTTTCCAGGGATGGGACATCTACCACCTCTCTGGGCAACCTGTTCCAGTGCTTAACACCCTCATTGTAGAAAATTTATTCCTTATATCTAGTCTGTCTCCCCTATTTTAGTTTGAAACCATTACCCCTTGTCCTATTGCTACAGGTGCTGCTATAAAGTTTGTCTTCATCTTTCTTATAACCCTCTTTTAAGTACTGAAGGGCTACAATAAGGTGTCCCTGGAGCCTTCTCTTCTCCAGGCTGAACAGCCTGAACTCTCAACCTTTTTTCATAGGAGAGGAGTTCTATCTCTCTGATCATTTTTGTGCCCCTCCTGTGGACCTGTTCGTGTCTTTTTTGTACTGAGCACTCCAGACTGGACACAGTACTCCAGGTGGGGTCTCATGAGAGCAGAGCAGAGGGAGAGAATCACATCCCTCCACCTGCTGGTCATGTGATGCAGTGATGCAGTTTTTGTGATGCAGTACAGGATACATTTGGCCTTCTGGGCTCTGGGCACACATTGCCAGCTCATGTCCTTCTTTCCATCCAAGTCCTTCTCCACTGAGCTGCCCTCAATGTCTTCATCCCCCAGCATTTATTCATACCAGGGATTACCCTGTCCCACATGCTGGACCTTGAACTTAGCCTTGTTGAACCTTATGAGGTTCACATGGGCCCACTTTTTGAGCTTGTCCAGTTCCCTCTGGGTGGCATCCCATCCCTCAGACACGTCAACCGTACCACTCAGCTTGGTGTCATCAGAAAACTTGCTGAGAGTGCACTCGATCCCACTGTCTATGTCATTGTTAAATATATTAAACAGTAGTGGTCCAAATATGGGCCCCTGAGGTATACTCGTTTCTGTGTTTTGCTCACCATCCTAATGCAGTTGTGATCTACAATGAAAACCTCAATTAAATATCATCCTAAACCCTACTATTTTGTTTGGTATTTATTCAGCATTTTGCCAAAACAAACTAGTATGAAAGCAGGTCCTTATCCCAGGGAGGTTACTTGGGTTAAGAAAGGGATTGTACAGCTAGCAGAGCACTTCCCTGTGAATGAATGCAGCATGTCAGTCTAAAACACACAAAAATCTTTATAGAAGTTACATGCTTTGACAAATACCATGCTATTCAGAATATCCCAGTTAGACAAGACAGCTGAAACTGTTTCTTTTGGCACTTTAATAGGCATGGCACAATGCAGTGACGATAAAAAGGGACAAATGCAGACCTGTGAACAGCCACTGGATATTTGAAAAGCTAATCACTGGGAAGCTGAGACCTGAGGTGAATTTTTGGATGCTTTTTGCCTGTCAAGCATAAGATGTAACTGTTGTTCTTTCTGTTCTTTCTATTTAGAGGATATTTTTTCAATGCGAGCCTCCTACAATGCATTCACCTGCAACTCCAGGGATGTTGGGGCAAAATAAAATCTTGTCAATATGGTATTATTAATGATTTTGTGGGCTGTCTCTCTATTGACAAGTCTTGTGCTAGAATAGCCTATGTCGACATTTGTAGCTTACTGGAATAAAAACACCTCAATGTTAGTATTTCCAAATTTATCTTTTTTGTATGTATTCTAAACTGCTATTTGCAATCCATTTTTATTTGGATTCTTCTGAACAAGGTAAACGAGACACTGGACTGGATGCAATGAAATTCTTGAATACTATAAAAGCCCAACAGCATTCTTGTTAAAAAATTATGAGTAGTATTTTACTTAATTAAATAGTCACAGCATGCAAATGTGGAAACACAATTCTGAGAGAACATACACAGAATAAACATCATAGCACTCTTTCATCCTGTTGTATTTTAGGATTTTTCTAGGCATCTCTTGAATGAAGAACATGAGCAACAAACTCAACAGTGCTTTCCATTGGGAGTTTTATATTTTAGATTACGGGGTCTGTATTTGAGGTTGCACTTGCCATAATAGAACTGTATACCACTGACTGCAAACTAATATGAAGAGCAATACTTGGGAACTTTTACTTTTCTTTTTCTTTCTCACTTTCATATTACTGCCTTTCCCCAGTTCTTGTAATATTCAGTGTCAAAGAGAATTCTATTAAATTATACTATGGAAGGAACTGGCACACATGATAATATAGTTGACTGGCTGAATTGAGTCTGTATTAAAGTTACACACAGAAGAATCCTATTGTCAAATTTGCTGTTGCTCTTCCTCCACGCCCACCCCCTTTTTGTGGTAATGGTGTCTGTATGTAAAGAGCTAAAGTAGACTCCCTCATCAATTCTTATAGGTCGTTATTTTCCTTTCAACTATTTGAACCTCTTTAGATCCTCCTGCTAACTTACAAGAGCAAATTAGTTTTGTGAGTCAAATCAGTTCCTCTGTTCTTTCCAGATATTTAACTCATGGTTTTCTTCTAAAATTCACTTCCATATGTCAAGTTCTATCTATTTACTACAATGTTGGAATATAGAACTTCTCAGACACATTTAATTTCTGCTTCTAGGACATAAGTTTTGCACACTCAAAGCAGAGATATAATGCGAATTCTGAGTGTGCAGATAATACAAAATTAAAAATAAATGTTCATTTATCATGTTTTCAAGAAAGTTAATGGGATGTTTTTCATAAATATTTCAGGATGGCTCTGTATATGTCTTAGTTTTATTATTTCAGAGGAAATAGCATGGACCACTTAGAAAAAGTCCAGAAGAGGGCCACAAGGATGATCCGAGGGCTGGACCACCTCTCCTATGAGGGCAGGCTGAGAGAGTTGGGGCTGTTCAGCCTGGAAAAGAGAAGGTTCCAGGGAGATCTTATAGCGGCCTTCTAGTACCTGAAGGGGCCTACAAGAAAGCTGGGGAGGGACTTTTTATAAGGGCAGTTAATGACAGAACAAGTGTAAATGGCTTTAAGCTGAAAGAGGGTAGGTTTAGATTAGATATTAGGAAGAAATTCTTTACTGTGAGAGTGGTGAGACACTGGAACAGGTTGCCCAAGGAAGTCATGGATGCCTCCTCCCTGGAAGTGTTTAAGGTCATGTTGAATGAGCAACCTGATCTAGTGGAAGGTGTCCCTGCTCATGGCAGGGGGGTTGGAACTAGATGATCTTTAAGGTCCCTTCCAACCCTAACCATTCTATGATTCTATGAAATTTAGATAACTCAGTCTGGAATTTCATCCCATTCCTAGTTTTACTCATTGCTCATAAAGCCATCTCCATGTCATTCCTGGCCTGAAACCAAAAAGCTGAAATACCAGAGGAATACTAAGAGACCTGTAAGAGGTTCTATAAGAGATTTTTTATCATGGCTTTCAGAAAGACTGAAACCAGGGAGACAGATGGAGAAACTGTCTCTATCAACAAAAGATTCTTAGGATAGTAGCTTTTTTAAAGGAAATGTACACCTCCAGGTTTTGCTGAAACAATCTTCCCCATAAAGCTGTTACAAAAATCCATCTTCCACAAGTTTTGTCTTAGTCTATTCTGAATGAAATGCCCAACCAGGGAAATCAGAACAAATAATTGGCCTACAACATCATTACACTTGATTTCTGTTTGCTTACAGGGCCGGACTACCTACAATTGTTCTCCCTTCTAACAGATACAGTTTGCTTCACAAGCAAATTACAATAACAGTTGACATAAGTGTTTTAGCTGTGGGTAGGAATGTGAGGGTTTCTGCTTCTAAGAAATTTGCTGTTACTGCCTGGTAGACTGCAGCTACTTTTCAAGCCTCTCTGCTATTTTTGAAGTTATCTGTCCAAAAGTTGATCTAGCAAACTAAGAAGGGGCATATAGTGAACTTTCTGCAGACTCTCTTGGATTTGGCGTCAATTACCAGCTTGTCTTTGTCTTGGAAGCCCCTTTCAGTCTTCTGCTTTGAAGAATTGAACTATAATTAGAAATGCTTTATTACATCTGGGTAGATTTGGCTGTGGCATCTCATAGAAGAGTTATCAATATCTTCACATAGGCAGCCTCACTTTGCCCATTAGGACCACAGAAGATAAACATAGCTACACTTCATGAACTGTCCATAGGAAGGGGATTCTTTCTGATCCTTCCTAACTACCAGTCTACCTCTTTTCCACTGTTGAATTTAAGGGCATAAGTGACTCACAGGGACGAAGGTAAAGATAATGGCAGTTTCTTTCGACTTTCATATTTGCAAATTTCTGAACTCTTTTGTTTTCAGGGAGGAGCATTATACTGCCTGCCATAACCGGAATTGTACTTAAAAGAACTTTTTAGTAAACTGTATGTTCTTCAATAAGCAATTTTAAGTTCCTGAATAGGCAAAATTCCTATTAGAAATTATAGGAATTTTGCACCTTGGGTTAAGCAAGTTCCTTAAAATAATATTGTACATCAAAAAAAAGACCTATTTCCCATCCAGACACTGAGTGGTAGGTGATTCATGTGATATACAATATCATTCCACAGTGTGCTTATTTTCTTATAAAAGTATTAATGATGACAGATTTTCATCTATCAGATTGAGCAACAACAATTTGTACTTTGTTGCACTATGATATGAAAATATTTGGTTCAATCCTTTTTAAAAGAATATCAGCTTTACTTCTCAAATTTATTAAGCTAAAGAAAAGAAAAATAAATACTAAGGGATTAAATGAATAATTTTATACATCATTACAACTTGAAAGGATGAAAGTCTACTTTCAGCACTGATGTGTTCAGTAGGAGAATTTACTGAGTTCTATTAATTAAAGACATCATTTTCTGCAATCAGTGGTAAGACTGAATTCTCACACATTTGCATAAGGAAATTTGGAGTTGCTTTGTCTCACAATGAAAAAAATATATGCAGAAGAAATTCTCAATACTTGCAAAGGAATGAGTTTATCTGTACTTTGCTATATCGAAGGATTTTGCAAAGCATCTTCACACTAAAATGAGTCTCAAAATCAAAATGCTTATAAGATGATATAAGGAATTTCAAGACATTTAAACTAAGCAGCAAAAGAAAATTCAAAACATCAAAGCAAGGAATTTTTATAATGTGCTGCTGCTTTATTTCCTTTGTTGTCTTTGTGTGAATATTTTAATCTAATAATTATGATACATGATCAAAGTTTCAGATAGTCCAGACATCGTATGTGTTCATTTTATAACTGGATTTTATGAAAAATATTATTACAGCCAGATCTACTAACTGAACTGCTATTTCACTGCAACTATATGAGAATACAGCTCATTCTCTTGTAAATGAGTCTTTGCTAGATTTACTGGTAGCTGTGCACTTCTCTTGGCTTTTTAAAACTGTTAGGGATGGGTGATCTGGACACAACTATAATAAAAATATAGAACAAGAGACATTTTGAAAGAAAAATTAATCTCTGCTATCATAGAGAATACTGTATACCAGAACTATGGATAAAAGACTATGAAAGCAGAAGTACATATTCACTTTGGCAAGAATTGTATCATCAATAATTAGTATTTCTGATGGATAAGTTTACAGGTCCAGAACACGTCATTATTTTATTGTGCTGCATACACCTGTATTTCTTGAGGCAAATATTGTCTTAGTGACTCTCTACCATACCAGACAGTTTAAAAAAAAGTCAAGATAGAAAAAAAATAGAAACAGTATTCAGCTCCTAGCAATCTTCTTAGTAGCACAGCCCTATACTACTAGGAGTTTCCAGTTTTAGGTAGTGGTCCTGTGTCAACTTTTCTAATAATTGAAAAGTTCCTGTTTTGATATTTCTTTTGTGAACATCATGGCAAGGGTTAATATTCTAAGATTCAACAACTGAGATGTCATTCAAATGTCAGGACACCTGACATTTCTGGGGCTGTTCTATCAGCACTGGAAGATGACAGGAATTAGCATATCCCAACATTAGGCACCTAAATTATTCAGGAGAATGAATCTCCTCCTAATGGTTGTTGCAGAGCAGCAAAAACATCCTGATCTCTTTTTTATTCTAGCAATATTATAGTAAAGGTAGGAAGACCAACCTCTGGACTTAGCAAATTAAGAAAGATGCCTAAAATTCTGATGAACTGGAATCATACTGCCCCCATCTGAGATTTTTCTGAGCTCTGTGCCTTTTGCAAGGCTCCACAAAGAATCATACCACTGGTCAAATTAGCCGTCGTCCAAAAGTAGGATTTTGAACTTACATTATGTGGTGGTTTCTCATCCCCATAAAAGCTATTGTCAAATTTTAAATGTTTCAGCCACAGGTTCGAATTTTGGCAACCCCATAAGCAAAATAGCAACATGGCTAGGAGTTTTTTTGAAGCTTTCAGTAACGAAGAGACAGCCATATCAGGGAATACATGGTAATTAAACCCTTCAGGCTCTATTAGGAATACCACATAGTTTTATTTGTATCACAAATTATGGGGGTTCTACCTGTTTATGAAGTCCACAGTACATGTATTTTGTAAATGGGAAGTAGAGCCTAGTCGAAAATTATTTTCTTGTTCCTCTGGCATTCTTTTTCTTCCTGCTCTGCCTTTGAATGAAATTGAGAAATTTTTTTTTACTCTCATTAAAAAACAAAAGGTAGAGATTCAGATGCAGTCATTCTTTCAGCTGTATTGCAAAGATTTCCTAAAAGTTAAGATATAAACAGTATCTCATTGTATCTGTCCAATTTAGATATTTGTGCAAACTCAAGTATTTATTTTACAGGAGAATTAAAGGAATCCAGTGTAAATGAATACAGATATTTGTCTGGGAGATGAGAAACCTGGTATATAGTTGAACAAATCTAAGGGAAGTCTCCTATTCACTTAGGTCTTCTTGATCAGAGATCCCATACTGATTTGAGAAACCATCTCAGTGAGAGCTTTGTCAAATCAGCTTCTTTCCCAAAAATAGTTTATTGATTTGATGGTTAGTTCTGGTGTTAAAACGTAGTAAATATGCTTATAGCACAAAGTAATAGGCCCCAAGTCACTTGGTTCCTATAAGGGGTTATAGCTAAATAAATGTCTTGTATTTTCATTCTTTCAAGTCAAATATCAGCAAGGTATTTAACTCTTTTTGTAAATTACCTTGACTGTTTATTTGCATAGCATAGAAAAGAACATGACATGAACTTTATACCTGATTCTTAAATGCTGTGTACTGAATGAAAAAGCTAATAAAAACCTCTATACAAAAACTTTCAATAAATAAAAACCAGAATAACCTCAGGAAATTATTCATGTGACAATTACCTTCTTTTTTGAAAGGTAAGTACATCAATTTCCATATGTTTAGTTAGAATTCATCTGGGTTCAGGCTTCAGTCAATGTGTTTTATTACTTTACAGAAGGTAACTGTAAGAATATTGTTGTCCAGATAAATATCTGTGGACAGTAACCAAGTCACTTATTAGCCTTCTCTGGGATAAACGAAATGGTGGACTGAGATTATTGAAGTACTCATTGTTTGATACATTTCTCAAACTTCCTTGGAATGTCATCATTATGTCATCATACATCTTAAAAATCAGGCACATACTACTGTAAAAGAACCTAACTCTCCCTGCTGGATATTCATCTACTTTTACAGCTAAATATATTTCATATGCTTTTTTTCATCTGTGGCTCTCAAGGTGTTCTACAAAAGAAATAATAAGCTCATCTTCTCTTTTAGACTCGGCATCACATTAGAAGTCAATCTTAAATTAGTTATCTCATACTACATAGGTCTTCTCACTATGGCTGATTTTTTTTAACTTCTCATTGCTTCTGAACTGGAAAGCTATTTCAATCTCAAAATTCAGGAATAAAATGAAAGTAAAAATATACACTGAATTTTATTATTCAAAATTTTAATTTTAATATTTATCAGAAGAACAATAAAGAGGTAAAAATGGCAGTTTTGTTGTATTCTTTATGCTGATCTTCTCTTATACAGGGAATTCTCTCATATATAGATCTGACTCTTTAAACTTTCACTTGGTCTGAAGGAAATCAATGACTTTGTTTTGACACTATATTTCAAAAATTCAGGCTGTATTCCAATAAATCCCATAAAAGACAGAATCTTAAACAAATATCTTTCTGTCAGTAGATATAAATTCAAATACATTGACCATGTAGGTCTAGGCTGTGTGTAAGGAGGAGTGTCTCCTCTTCATTCACGCTGTGCTGAGTACCCCAGCTGCCCTCTTTCCCAAGGCCAAGGGGTCACGGGGCAGCTGTGCATTTCCTTGTAAAATTGTGCAGTATGTACAGGCTTGGCTACTGCTCCACTTCCAAAAGGAAATATTCCTTCCATCCTTCCACTCCAGCATAGCATCCTAGTGGTACAATACTAAAGAAATATTGTCTCCTGTCGTGTGAGCTAGGTGAATGTGGATAATCTTTTGTCACTCCATTGATTATGATATTGTGCTAACAACATCATACATATGGACAAAGTTTCAAGAGTACATGCCTGATGTAAGAGAAAATCATAGCAATTTCTCCTAAAAATATGAAATAAAAATAGCATAGAACACATAGAATTTTTAGATTTTTTTATTTAACAAATCCATTTAAAGAAAAAAAAAATGTTGTAGATGAAATTTTTTTGAGGGGAAAAAAGGTAGCATAACACAATAAGGTAATTGTGTACAATATAAAGGCCCTTTGCAGTACAATAATCTATGTGAACAGTTGTGCTTTGAGTGCTACACATGGTTTTCACTGCTTTCTAGTTAGTCACGAGCCCTTTCTGGTATTTTTTTACATAATTAAAATTTGAAGGCTTGAAGGAATAATGGAAAAGGATTACAAAATGGAGTGTTTTATCTGAAGAGATAAACAAGTTATCATAAAATACCTGTTTATTCTACATATGCCCTTCTTATTCATATACTGGTAGTGCTTAAAGACAGTTTTTTTAAATAATAGAAAAAGAATGATACCATATAGCAGTTCATAAAGTACCAGCTTGGTTATACAACAATTATATAAGCAAATTTGACAGCAATTGTTCTATCATCTTGAACATGAAAGGTCAACACATTCAATACGGTCTCCAAAATTAATCCCTAAGATTTTTTCATTAAAATAATCCAGTTTCTCTTTAGCTGAGATATAAGCATCATCTTATGTCCAAACCAGTAAGAAAATGTTTCCTTCCTCTGGGGAGCCTTTCTGAGGTCAAGAGTTCCCATCCCTTCTTTAAAACCTATCCTTCCTGCACTCGCCGTTTAAAATCTCAGCTTCTTAAAATGTCCTGACATTTTACCATGGGTAAGTAGTAGGAAACTTTATATGTCTCAGAAGAATGTGAAGATAAACCTGATAAAAATCAATAATATTCTAATAATAATGATAAGAAAAATGGGACAAGTGCATCTCAAGTCTAGACTCAGAATGACCTGCAAAGAGGGATTGAGGGAACTGAGCTTGTTTAATCTGATGGAGAAGACACTAAGGATGTAACACTTTCAGAGGAACTGCAAAGACAGCAGAAACAAACAGATCTCAGCAGTGGGAAACAATATAACAAGGAGCAATCAGTGGCCACAGTTTGCTGGAGATATAGGTAAGAAGTTGGTGGAACAGGCAACTAAACAGAAGATGAGACAAACATATCTCCTGGGGATGAAAAAGGCTGTTAAATGATGTAATACATATATTAACTTTTCCTAGGAGAAGAATTTACCTACCCCTTTGTAGTAAAGAAGCTCATCCTGAGAGCCCCAGCCTTGAAAAAGAATTTCCATTTTTCTCCTTAAGTATAACAGACAGAAAACAATGTGACATCTTGGCACTAATTTCTGACTTTTTCTTTTCTCGAGCAACTACAAGCATTTTAGAGCTATTAGCTCTTTGTACATATCACAAATATAAGGTTTGGTGCCTTCTGTTAGCTTAGTCTTAAGATGGGGTGCATGATGTTATGAGTAACACAAAGAGATGTGGGCAAATTTCCGATATGTCTTCCTAACTGCTTTGTTATAATGTGAATGCTTTAATCAGAGATATTTCCTGACTGTATCCACAAATGATTTGCAGAGATCATGTTATATCTGTGGGTGAATCAGATACATATTGCCTTATGAGAGAATATGTCTAGCACCACTAAGATAAAAGACATTCACAGTGAGCAGTCAATGAAAATTCATTGTATTATACTTGTTACTATCAATAGGCAAACTTAAGCTTAGTTTTAAAAGTGGAATATTCACAAGAAAAAGTCGTAGACAGAGATAACATTTAGTCCATAGATTATAGCTAAAAAGCTTGCTGAAATGATTCATTGTCAAAAAAACAAGCTGCGTTTCTAAACTTCATTGAACTCAACTCAGATTGTGACACCTAACAAGGATACAGATAGTCCTGAATCTGGAGAAAACACAAACTGCTTGAAGTCACTTTTTAATTCTTCTGTGCTGATTCTAACACAGTTGAGCTGCTTTTCAGGGTCTGGTTCCTAATTTAGCTTTTCACACATAGCAGTAATTACACTGATAAAGGGAGTAACGATTGTTGTCTACCACTATCATTTATAGTTCATTTGGACCTATTAGGTCCTGTTGTACACTGGGGATGAAGTCGAGTCACACTACATCAGCCACTGAAGATTGCCTATGGTTTCACAGAGAGCAGAGAGAGTCTAATTACTTCTGCTACTCCTTTGGGACTGCAGCAAGCCCAGAGGGTCTCTCCAGTAGCAACTGCTTTTTGCAAGAATGGAATAATAACACAACAGAGTGGAACACACAGTACTGCAAGAAGGAAAGTTCTAACTGCCTCTGGAGTTTCATTCAAACATTTTTCACATTGCTATGTAAGTTTTAGGTGACACCAACAACATTGTGATGTGCAATTAAAATACTAGGAAGAGATGCTACTGTGCATGTATAAATAATATTTTAAATTATTCTAAAGTGTGTATTTTATTGTCTTGTTTTCCAATAAGTTAAGAAATAATACAAATCAGAGGATTTAATGTAAAATTCACTAAGACAAGAAGACTGCATAAGAATCTGATATCAAAATTGAAATCAGAGTTGTTACCCTCCCCACAGAGATCTTGAAAAACTGCATATTGTGAGGAACAGCCAATTTGACAATGGACTTTTATTGTGTTTTCTCCCAAACACACACATTTGCTCTCTACTAAGACCGCTTAATAGCTTTTGCCTAAATATCTTTGCATTCAAAAGGAGAAGGTTGTGCATAGAAAATATTATCCAGAAAGAGACTTTGGGGTTTTTTAGAACACAATGAACATACGAAACCAGGTGTTAGGAGGAAGGTCTAACTTGTCTCGGTTTTGCTAAGATAGAGTTAATTTTCTTTTTAGTATTTTAGTTACAGTGTTTCAGTTCAGACTTATTGTGAGAAGAACCTTGATAACAGTGCTGGTGCTGTGAGTTGCTGCTGGAGCTCAAGGCCACCGTGTTTGGCTGCTTCACAGCTGCATTAGGACTGGGAGGGAGAAGTGTAGTGAATAGCAAAGCCCAGAAGTGGCATTTGGATGTGCCAATTAAATATTCCATATCATATCCTGTCATGCCAGTATATTAACCAGGGCTGACCAGAAGACAGGGCACTTCTCTTCCGGGGGTACCTCTCTCGGAGATCACTCGGGCTCACTCTTCCGGCGTTTCAGTTTTGGGACTGTCTCTCCTCCAGGACCGTTAGCTGGCACAGGCCGGGCATCAGTCAGCGGGCGGTGAGCACTGTGTATCACTCATTTGTATAATTCTATTATCACTGTTATCATTATCATTTCATTTTAATTAGTAAATAGTTTTTATCTCAACCCGTGAGTCTCCTTGCCCTTCTTTCCAATTCTCTCCTCTACTCCCTGGGCAAGGGAGGGGGGAGGGTGAGAGAGCAGGCTGTGTTTGGCTGCAAGCTGGAAGCAAAAAGGGTGAATCCACCCAAACCACCACACCTGTAAATTCACTCAGTTTCAGTTTGTGTTGGCTGCTGTGTAGCAATAGTAATCATGTCATTAATGAAATTAATTCTAATGCTTATAGTAGCAGGTGTAATAAAATCACAGTACTTGCTACCTCCTCGTTAGGTACTTTGGTGAAAAGCTTAGACCTCAGGCAACTCCTGTTAAAATGTGAAGCATACCATTCATGTACCAAGTAATTAAGGTGCTCTGTCTTTATGAGAGCACTGGGGAATATTTTATCTAAGAGTAATTTCAAAAATTCCTCTTTGTATAAAAGGTTTCTCAAGGGCTTCATCCTCAACCCATGAAGAGGAACCAGTAGAAAGAAACAGGAACATCAGAATTAATCTCTGCATCAGAATTCAGATGTCATTCACTCAGGATCTAAAGGGGTGCTGCATGACATTGCAAAAAAAAGTTCAAAGACCTCTAAGAAGGAAAATTTAAGGTTAATTTGCTGCTGCAAAAGTCTCCTCCTGATCAAAAGTAATTAGAGGTGGGCTTCGAGCATGAGTTTTAATAATACTTCCACATAATTTTAGTTAACATTGACAAGGGTAATGGGAAATTCCTCATATTGACAAACCTGTCAAATTGCTTTGAAATCCTATTAATTCCTGGCCTCAGTTACTTCCCTTGGACATAATTTACAATGTGTAAATACATGCTGTATATGCAAAAGACTGACTGATTTTAAAAGGATAGAGCCTTCCTTGAATTTTCTCATTTCCAAGATCCATCATATACTCTCATCACCTAAATCTGTATTTTCATTCCTTATTAATCCCTGTAACTGCTCCCTTCATCTTCTCTGCTTATTGCATTTGTAATTAATCACTAATACTCTTTATTCCCCTGCTTATGGAGACGTTTCAATGAATTGATAGTTCAATACTGCAAGGAGATTATTTTTAGCTGTCAACAACTACTTCATAAACTACTTAGAATCTCAGTCACCTATTTCAACAGCATAGCTCTGAAAGCTGTTTCTTGTCTCATTTTCTCTCACAGCATAACTGTAACTTTCAAAGGAGGCAAGATATTGGATGCGATATTCATTATCACCTGATAATTGCAGGCTAATTACATTCTTTGAATGATTTGTTTTCTTATAATGATTGATAGGAAAATATTGATTGCAGTTTTCCTCAGTGTACAGGGACGACAGAATGAAAAAGTTGTGGTTTTCATCACCTAGTCATGGTGCACAACAAAAAGAGAAGCTCAGTATTGATAACAGTTCTCTGTATACACCTGACTAATCTTTTCTAATCCTTTTTCAGTTTAATTTTCTAGCTAAGTGGCTCTGAGATATTAAGCTAGGTCATGAAAATCATGGGAATTTCTCTGAGAAAAAAATAATGCATTTTATGCTGCTACTGCATTTTATACAATACCACATAATAACAAGAAAATAACATTTTCTTTAAAGAGTAAACATCTGAGAGGCATATGAAACTCTAGTGAGATTTTTGTTCAAAGCTGCTGATTCCCAAAGCAATAGATCTCTTCTGCTTCTCAGTGGGAAAAGTTAAGGACCATGGCTCTCACCGCAACTTCCCTTCACATATTGACTAACCCTGAAATGTTTGCAACTTCTCCAACTTCAGAGCGTATAGGGCATGATGTTTGAAGACCCTTTACCAGGCAGTGCCAAAGGACAACCTACTTTTTTTGAGCCGAAATCCCTTTTTCACATGAACCTTGGAGGAACTGGAAACATATTATGAAGTTATACTCCTGCTTAAGGTGTTGATTCCCACTGTGCGTACTATGTGTTACAGAGCTATCACTAGATGTTCTGCTTTATTTTTTTGGTTCAACTCAAGACTGCTGACTGGAGTGGATCACTCAGTGCCCCTTACCATAAGGCTTTTTAGAGTTTTAAGTATTCACTTTCAATTGCTCTCAAAATTAGAAGTGAGACAAGAAAAGCAACAATGTTATTTGTCCTGTATTTTTTACAGGGTTAAGGTCTATCCCAAAGTGACAGTTTAACTCCTATATTACAGTATTCCCAGAAAATATATTAATATAGGATTTCCACCTTAAAATATAGACAAACCCTGGGTTGTCTTTTGACCAGATTCAAATGGGAAAACACACATCCAACTACTACCTTCAACAGAGATGCCAGAAACAGCTTTAAGTGCAAAAAGAATGTGATTGTAAATCTTTTTGACAATTACGGAATATGTTTCCTTATTAGGGGAAAAAAAATAGTTATTCCTCCATATACTTCTCTTTATAATTCTCTTTTTTTGTGTATGTACTTCTGTCCTGTCTGCATTGCAAGAAGATTATTTCAAAGAAAGATTTAGTGAGTTCAAGGGGTGGAAAGATGGAGACTGATGAGACTGCAGTCTAAAAAGTCCCTTAATATTCTCTAGACACTTAATATACACACTGAATAAAAGTAGTGAAAACGTGACCTTGCATTAGGAAGCCTTTCAGATCACCGGAACTAACTCAAAGGAGAAGGAAGAAGTAAAGAGTGGTTTTCCTTTACTCATACATTCTGGTTTTTAGCTGGAACAGAGCTGGGTTTCCTTTTTAATAGCTAGAATAGCACTGTATTTTGCTTTCAGCCTGATATTTGTTATGAGAGAAACACTGATAACATCCCAGTGTTCGCATTTTTGTTGCTGGAGGTGGAGGACTTGAGGTTTTGTTAGTCTACAAGTGCAAGATCGAAGGGGGCAAGGAATATTTAAATTAATAATCTAAATTGGCATTTGAGTATGCCAATGGGATATTCCATATCATGTCAATTCATGTCCAGTATATTAGTGAGGGACCTCTTTTGGCCCACTCTGGCTTTCTCTCAGGCTCTTGTTCTTTCAGGTTGTGGTTTCAGTTCGAGATTGTCACTCCTCCAGGATCGTTATCTGGGAATGGGCTGGTCTTGGTCAGTGGGTGGTGAGCAGTTGCACTGTGTATCACTGATTTGCATATTTTGTTACTGTTATTATTACTACTAGTTTAGTAGTAGTATTATTTTAAGTTTTCTTTTATTGCTATTAGTTAAACTGTTCTTATCTCAACCTACAAATGTCCTTACCCTTGCCCCATAATCCTCTCCCCTATCCCCTGGGGGTGGGGGGAAAGTGGGTGAACGGCTGTGTTGGCTGCTAACCAAGGGCCAGCCAAGTGAAACTATCACATCATAGTTGTACAATGGGGCTAATAACAGCATTATGTGATTAGTAGGATAGTTTGCTACAGACATAAATCAATATGCACTGCTGGATGGTTGCACAATGTTTGGAGGCTCTCATTAACAAGGGACACTGTCATTGTCCCACTGTTACAGTCATGCTTCAAACCACAGAGGGTTTGAAAAGTGTCTTTTTAGGACCCTGTAAGGATTATTACAGATTGATTTCTGTAACAACTTTGATCAAAAAAATAGTCTGAGAATTATGACAAAGAGAGTTTTCTAAGCTAAATACCTGATCTCTCTCTCACTGATCTCTCCTCCTTTTGCATAATATGTCTTTGATCCCTGTCAATGCAGAACCTGATAATCTGAGATAGAGAAAGAAAATAATATATTCAAGAGTATCCCTAAAGGGGTAAAGAAGGTAACCCTTTCTTCCTTTTTTAATTTATTTTTTATTCTAAACTATTATCTTGAAATTATTCATTCATAACACGATAATCCACACCAGGCTGCTGGTTTAATATAGAGTAAGTTTAGAGTGGAATGTTTTCTGACCTGAGTTATAAAATCTATACATTCAAGGAATCATAAGCAAAGAGAGTGAGGATGACCTGGTTCATTAGTTTTTCTTTTCCTTTTCCTTTTGTAACAGAATTAAATTTCAAAAGAAAATATCTGCTTTATTTTCAGATGGTATTTTCTTGTCAGAGGAAATGTCATTTTTTATATTTCATCCCCTACTCTTCACTTGTAATTATCTGGGCTATAACTCTTGTGCATTCAATTATGATAATGAAAATACATTCAACTAGAAAACTCTTAACAAATCACAGACACAGCTAGCATTAATATCAACACTGATTAAATGCTACAATCTGTTTCCAAGAACTGATACTTCTACATATCTTGTTATTTGGGCCTGCTATAACTTTATAGATTTAAACTGTATTAAATCAAAGATAAAGGAAGACCCTCAAAGAAAAGTGTTAATTGTACATAACTAACTGGAGCAATGTGGGGACACTTCCCAAAGGTGTTAACAGTCCTCTCTAAAGGTATATATCTCCTTTATTTATGCCAATATATGCCTATTGGATGAATAAACTGATAGGAGTTGCTTATGATACCAGCTGCTGTTCATAAATCAATTTCCTGTATTTTTTTAGTTGTCCATACATACAATTTTTTTCTTAATTTGAGGCCAAAGAAAAGTTAATTTAACCTTGAAAAGGGGGATTTAGGAAGCTACCATTTTCTAAGCACAGATCTAGAAAGTAGCATTCATTGTGCAAAATGAAATCAAACCAGCTACCCAATGAAGCAGGAGGATAAAAACCCTGTCCTCACTGCCACCACTTTAGTTCTTTAGGTTTCTTGTCACTACATATACAAGTGTGTGGCAATGACAGTCCTATATTTTCACAAAATAAAAAGAACTGTCTGAGTATCAGAAGAGGACGTGCTGGAACAAATTGGAAAATTAAATGCTGACTAGTCACTAGGACTGGAAAATCTCAAATTAACGGTTCTGAAGAAATTTAAGAATGAAATAGATGAGCTGCTGGCAAGCATATATAATGTCTCAGAGTCAACTGCTCCATACAATGTAGGAATTCAGCAAATATTTTGTCCAGTTTTAATATAGTTACAGTTATGTTTGGCATTTGCTGTTCCCATAACCTAGCTTCACTTCCAGAGTGAAAACTGTGTGAAATTACAGTAAAAGATACACTTAAGAAATGCTAAGGAGTAAAAATAACACATGCAACTACTGTGGCTTCCATGAGGAAGAAGAAAGGCTCGTACTTCACTGTTCTTTCATGGGTGTCACAACAGTGTACAGGATGAAGGAAAACAACTAGTATCTTTTAGTAGGATGTTCTAAAAGCTTTTGAAAAATTTTCACAAAAGACACTGTTAAGGAAATCAAGCTGTAGAGTACTATCAAGGATCAAAACTGGCAGAGACAAAACTAAACATTTATAAACAAATGGTGGGTTTTCAAAATGAAATTTTATACTAATGTGCTTCTGAAACAGTTGAACTGATTTTCTTTTAATTTATAAAGGTCTTTAAAAAGGTTTTATAGTAAAATGACTAAATTTTCAGATGTTCTATAACATTTAAATTACCTTTAGATTGAATTAATATATTTTTCAACTGTTACACAGAACTTACTTCAATTAACATAAAATTTCCTCATCTTCCTTTACCTCTCTATTTTCACCCTTGACTCATCTCCTGACATGCATTAGTCAAAGATGTGAGATGGCGTATGCCAAACTCCTGCCAAGTACCAACACATTTCCATTATTTTGCTTTATTTCTTGATACAATGTAATCCGGTGTGAGACTAAACCAAACACAACACCATATAAGAAACCTAGGGCCCAATGCAAAACTCCTAGAAAATAAGGGAAGGGGGAAACTTGCTAAGTCAAACCCTGCCAAATGGTTAGGTAAGTGCTCAGATACTGTAAGAAATCTCATACATACTATAACTCATTTCTAAGAGTTTTGTTCCATATTTACATTTCTCAGACCTAAAAAAATTAACTATAACCAAGTATGTGTTGTCTGTATGATTGTATGTTCCCTTCTCTGACATCCTTTTCTTCATTTTATGAGTACTAGTTATTTGCTTGTTAAGCATGGTCTTGATTTAAACTCCATCCTGATCCATTTTCAAGAGGCAACTCCATTAATTTTCATGTGTCTATTTTTAAGAAGAGGTCTAGTGTCAATAACAAAGCTTAGTTTGTAAGTTTTCTGTAGCACTCTGTCTCTTATCACAGATTTATAAAGTAACAAGAACAGTGGAAGTTATTGTAGCATAAATACAATGTGAACCAAGGAAAATATACGCTTCAACTGTAACTTTAAAAAAATTGTTTATACCACTTTCTGTATTTATTCACATTTCAACATGTATGTTTTTTGTTGTGGCACCTTTGGCAAAGGAACTAAAATTCAAGGACTAGAACTAGATTTACATTTCTGCTCTCAAAGCTGAATAGCACTGCAACTATTGCACAAAGAATTCAGTATCATATAGTCAGAGCACTGTTGAGAACATATGATACGAACTGTTTTACAGTACTGTTATAATATGCTTTCTAGACCTTGAAAGCAATTTGTTTTGCTTAGTGGGTGTCTGAATTCCAAGCTCCGAATTTATCAAAACCCATGTACAATGGAAACAAACTTATGCTTTGGAGTAACTCTGTGAACTATTTGTATTAAGACTTTTTTACTCCCTTATGCCAGTACAAATAACTTTCTGACATTCCATCAAGGCAAAGAATTGGACCAAAGTCATTAACTGTCCTTGTGATGCACAGTACAAGATCAGATGAAACTTGACTTATGGTGAGAGTATCATTTCACTTTGCCTCTCATGTTTTTCTCCTTTTAATTTACCTTTTCTTATTTTAACATTACTTTTTTCTTATATTTCATCAATAAAAGGTGCAAGTGCTAATATGTCTTAAAGTGTTTTTAGAGAGGCACCTATGGTATAGCTCAAAGGTTGTATCCAAATACTAGATCCAAAATATAGCCTGGACAACTACATTGCATTTAGTCATCTAATCCCAATTTATAACTTCAAAACTGTTAATTGACATTTCCACAGCCACAGAAAGGCTTCCAGAACATTTCAGTTTGTACTAGACACTTCTATACATATTGCAGCAGGGTTGCCCGCAGGGTGAGTGTTCAGTACCCTAATCACCATGCTCGGTTTGCCCCAGGATGCTCCTAGGCTGCGCACTTGGCCCTAGAAGCCATAAAATGCTTCCAGATCCTATAGTACAGACAAAATCTATGATGCCAAGCCTCATCACACATAGACATCTGACTCCCATCACCCTTATTAAGCTTATTAAGCTTCTCACTTCTCTACTATCTTATTTTTTTTCCCCTGTAACTTAGCAGCAACTTAAAAGACATCCTTTACTTTGCCTGAGTTCTGTTTAACTCTCACTAATAGGAAATGGTAGTGTCTGGACTGTCAGGAAATGTGAACCAGCAAAAATGCTCTGAAACCAGGAGGAAACTGTCAGTTTTCACCTGCAGAGAAAGTGACTTTTGATCTCTAGTTTCTCCATTACCCATGAGTATACAGAGCAAGGTAATTATGCATTTTGTGCCTAATGGATCAGTGCTATGTATAACAGGAATTTCCAGGAAGAAAAAAGATCTATCTTTCATAATTCTGGGAAGCTCTGCTCAGTGTTGAACTGGGATAGCCCATTTAATTTTCATTCTCTGGCCTAATTTTATGTATTTTACTAATCCTTCTTAATTTAAATTTACTTCAGACTAACAAAGGAAATTGTGTTATTTTAGCTGCATTGTCTTCTGCCTTTCTTTTTTGCATTTCATTTTTCACATATCTTAAAGAACACATCTCTTAAAGGATAGTTGAGATGGTAGCATAAATTCACAAACTTTGGGTCTTAGCTCAAATGTGGGCTACACAGACGCTTTCTGCATGGTCTAGTATAAACAGCAAGTTAAATGTCCCAAATGCCATAGGATTTTGGATTACACAGATTCTGCACCTGTGGGTGGTAAAGACCATGGTCTGCTCGCTGCAGAAACAGCGGATTAACCCTTTCCTTGGACAGAGAGAGATGTTTATATGAAGCCCTTAATAGATACAGAATCTCTGGTTTTAGTTCTTTCAGTGTTACTGCACACATGAGGAACAGCTTGAGGATAAATGACAGGGATAACAGGTAAGTTAGATGAGGTTCGGTACTTGTTTGTGAAGCAGGGACCAAGGTGTGGATGTCTGAAACATTTGAGGCAGGCCATATATATACTAAAGAGGGTATAGAAGATAAATACAGATAGACAAAAGAAATGGTGCATTGAAAAACAAGTGGACCTGAAGTGGGGTGAGTGTCCCAACTCTCACATTTTGCTGCCACCCTGTAAATCCTCAATAGATGAAAACAGTTGGTGTTTTCCATTCCCTGACAGTGAATTCTTCACCCCCTGCTCCTAAAGAATGGCACCCTACCAGCACAGGAGATGTAATTTTCACCAACAGAGGTAAATTGGTCCCTGCAGCTTGCCCTTTATATGCTATATATGATTTACTTAGGTTTTATTAACTCAAATAGCAGCTATTACAGCTTGGTAATGTTCACTGCCAAAAACAGAACATCTCACAGCAGTGGAGCTGTTGAAACACAGATGTACAATCATTTCATCTTTTAAGCTTTACTGTACTGTTAATATTTTGAACAGAGACTGTTTTTCTAAAATTTAGGAAAGGGTTGATGGACTCAGCAATCTAATTACAGTGGTGTGTGAAGCAACAAAAAATATGTTTTTTTCCTGTGACTTGTAGGCTGCAGGTGGCATTGTACCTTTCAAAAGACAACCATGAATTTATATTTTTTATAAAGCTCATTTCTATTCCAATCTGTACCACCCTAACTCCACAGTTTTAATTGGCTTTCCATCTGCAGAATGTAGACTTTTCTTGCTATCCTGCCAAGCCTGGACTATGAACAGCCTCCTTCATTAATGTCAGTTGCCATTCAGGGCTACAGGTGACATTGATTAATTGTCCAATTAGTTTAATTATAAGAAGGAAAAGATGTGCAAAGCAACAAATGTATCAGGAATGTTGTCCTGGTTTTTGGTAATGTACAGTAGACATGTAGCCAAATAAGAATATAAAGGTTTTTGCAAATCAGCAAAAGAAGAGGACGTGTCATTTTTTTTCCACTTTTTTTCTTCATTTGGAAAGTACAAAAGAAGTTACCACAGACCTCTGCAGCCAGTTTAGAATAGCTTTGGGAAAACATTTTCAGGATTGTTCATTTGTAAAAATTATCACCAAAATAATGAAAAGCATATATTTTTAAATAAGTTTTGAGTTAAAAGCTGTCATGGAGATGCCTAATTTGGGGGCCTTATTTTTTTTCTTTAAATTTTGGTTTTCTTTATGTTCTTGTGATGTTCCTTTAGTAACACTGCAGGAAAGAGAGTACAGAGAATCTGTGATTTTTTCCATTTTGTTGATAATTATAAACAGAAGGTAGTCACAGCTCAAAGACTTGTTTATGTCTTGCACTAGATATTTTTAATTCTGATGGAAAAAGCAAAGCTATTATCTATTTTAAGAAAATGCCATCTAAGACAAATCTAAAATTCTTCTAATTAACTCAAGTAATTAGAAATTGGAAAATGTCCAGTGAACTTCTCATACTCAGTCTTAACTGAAAAATAAATACAGAGGCTAGTGGTGCTCAAAAAGGTGTAAAAAAACAGAACCGACAGTGCCCACTGACAACAAGACCATACAGATGTGCTCCTGGCAGTTTCTGCTAAGCAGAGAGGAAGACTCTACACATCCCCATATGGCTCAGCAATAACTGCAGTACCATATGTTTACACTGCTAAACATTCAATGCACCATGTTTTTAAAGCCACACACTATTCACATCATTGAGGTTGATCCTTGTGCAACTTAAGTGAATCATAATGCTCAGTGATGAATACAGGATAATAACTACATGGACAGTGCCATGTACAAGAGTTTGTACGGTACAAACTTCTACTAGCTTCAGTGAGCAAAGATGTGAAAAAAGCTGTGACAGAACCTCTCAGCCCTGCGTCAGCTCAGGACCATATCAGCAAGCTGCTTCACAGTGCCTACAACCACAGCACAAAAAGTGCAAAAAATGCACTGCCACCTGAAATTCAGCTGAGAAGTAGCAGAGAACCTGCAGATCTGGATTATCTCCTAAATTAAAAACAAATCCCTAAACAAGCAACCCATTTCAACCCAGAGGCAGATTCCACTGTAACAACATTCCACAGAGGCATCCTACTTGTACTCCATTTGAATCACCTTTTGGTTTCCTTGACACTGGAAGGCTGTGTTGCCATTCAGTGATATCTGGATAGGCTGGAGAGTTGGGAGCAGAGGAACCTAATGAAGTTCAATACTGGCAAGTGTAGGGACCTGCACCTGGGAAGGAATAACCCCAGGCACCAGTACAGGTTGGGGGTTGACCTGCTGGGAAGCAGCCCTGCAGAGAAGGACCTGGGAGTACTGGTGGGTGACCTGTTGACCGTGAGCCAACAATGTGCCCTTGTGGCCAAGAAAGCAAATGGTCTCCTGATATCCATTAAGAAGTGTGTGACCAACAGGTTGGGGGAGGTGGTCCTCCCCCTCTACTCTGCCCTAGTGAAGCCACATCTGGAGTATTGTGTCCAGTTCTGGGCATCCCAGTTTAAGAGAGATAGATAACTTCTGGAGAGAGTCCAGCAGAGGGCCACAAAGATGATTAAGTGGCCGGAGCATCTTTCTTACAAGGAAAGACTGAGAGAGCTGGATCTGTTCAACCTTGAGAAGACTGAGAGGGGACCTTATTAATGTTTATAAATATCTAAAGGACAGATGTCGAAAGGAGGGGCCAGACTCTTTTCAGTGGTGGCCAGTAATAGGATAAGGGGCAATGGGCACAAGCTGGAACACAGGAGGTTCTGCTTAAACATGAGGAAAAACTTCTTTACTGTGAGGGTGACAGAGCACTGGAGCAGGCTGCGCAGAGCTGTGGAATCTCCTTCTCTGGAGATATTTGAAACCTGCCTGGATGCAGTCCTATGCAGCTTGCTCGAGGTGAACCTCCTTTGGCAGGGAGGTTGGACTAGATGATCTCCAGAGTCCCCTTCCGTAATTCTGTGATTCCTTGATCGCTCTAAAGCTGACAGCAGAGCTGCATCAGTGGCTCACTCATTGACTTCAATGGCATTGGCTCAAAATCTGCAAGCCATATTTCCAGTGTCATTTGGGCTGCAGAGCCCAAGTCCTAGGCAATGTAAAATGTCTCTCCCTTTTAATTTCTTGAACCAAAAATGCTCAGCACTTTCACAGATAGGTTATAGAAGTTATATTGCTTGGTTGCCCAGCTGTTAACTATATATATATATTTGTGTGTGTGTGTGTGTGTGTGTGTGTAAAAGCAAAAATAAAAGAAGCTCTATTTGGAATCAGTGCAGCCACTGTGACAAATTATTTGATAGGAAGATTCTGAAATTGTTTGAATGTACCAAGTTTGCCTTTGAATCAGTAAACTGGTCAGTGAATAAATAAGAGGGGGAATTGCCTGTCCTTCAAATGTATGGCCCATTTATATCAAAGCTCTTAATAGCATAAGTAGAATGATTTATAGTATATAGAGAGGTAAAATATAAAATCAAATTTAGAAAAAATGAGAAAATTCACTGCATTTTATACAATCTTGTGTTGGTTTTATATAGTCTTTGTGTTCTCTGATTTAGAGAAATCAGAAGTATATTCTAAAATGTAATTCAACTGCTAGTGTATTTATTTCTACATTCTCACCTAGAACACTTATATGTAATTGTTTTACTCTAAAAGATTGTTGCAAACAGCATCTGATTCTCTTCACAAGCACAGAGATAATTGTGTTAGGTTCAAATTAGTCGTGACATGATAATATTTGATCAAAGTTATAATCACCCTCTCTTTAAAAAAATATGCAAAATTATAATTTTTTACTGCTAAGATTTGTTAGCATTTTAGATTAAATTTCCTACAATTTAAATATTCTATATGAATAATTTTCTTAAAAATTGAGGGAGAAATCTTGAATGTGGTCTAAGACATTTGTTGAGCATCTAGGTTTTCAATAAAAGCTTACATATCGAAGAATGGGATCCATTTAATTTCACCTGTGATTTGAGAGACTACACACTGAGTACATAAAAAATTCTGCCTTTAAATCACCTTATTCTTGGCTAAAAGAGACCTTTTCAGATTTGTATGTTTCATCCTTCTTCAGTAAGTAAGCTAATCTGTTTTTCCTCATAATGATCTGGGCAGAGTTTGCTCTTTTCCTTTAAAATGTGAATGCCGGAAGTGGATATGCGAGTAGCCCTCCCCCTCGTATATCCTAACCTGTTTAATGCATTATTCTTCCACCTTAGCCAGAAAAGGATGACGCATATCATTTCAAGGGGTATCTTAATCCCCAACCGGATACCAGATTTGGGGCTGATCTTTTTATCACTGTACTTGCAATGAGAGAGACATGGAGAGAGTTCAACAAAGGGCCACTAAGATGTTTAAGGAACTGGAGCATTTCTTCTGTAAGGAAAGGCTTAGAGATTTTGAACTGTTCAGCCTGAAGAGGGGAAGGCTCAGGGGGATCTTGATGTATATAAATATCTGATGGCGAGGGAGTGAACAGGGCAGAGCCAGACTCTTCTCAGTGACAAGAAGCAATGGGCACAAACTGAAACAGAAAAATACTTTTAAACATAATAAACCAGTTTATTTTACTATAAGAGTTGTCAACAGTGGAGCAGATTGTGTAGTCTCCATTCTTGGAGGTACTCAAGATCCAACTGGACATATTCCTGAGCAACCTGTTGTAGGTGACCTTCCTTTGAGCAGGGGCTTTGGACTGGCTGATCTTCACAGACACCTTCCAGCCTCAGCTATTTTGTGATTCTAAGAAGTGAAGAGAAATCTGATCTTGAAGGTCTTAATGAAGCAAAGGAATACCAAACTCCTCTAGATGAAAGTACAAGCTAGATGAAAGTAGACCAAAACTGAAGCATCTTCCCGTTTCCCTTGTAATGAGAAGACATTACCTGTTATACACACATCCAGAGGGAGCAATCACTGTCATCTTTTCTGGCTAGGCTGTTTCTGATAGGCTTATACTCAGCATGAGGAACAAATACAGCACTACACTAAATAAAACATGGCCCTCTGCCTCTCCTTCCCATGGGCACAAATCCACAGAGGAACTTCACTGAGTGTAATTAAAAGATGCAAATTAAAAATACCATGTATGGTTCATTAAAAATCACTTATGTTAACATCCAAGCCTGAAAGTGGCCAAATATCCCCTGACATCCAAGCTGTTTAAAACTCACTTTGTTCTCAGCTTACATTCTATAATGTTTTAATGTCATGTGGTAAAATTGGAAGAAACATGAGCATGAACTTTCTACTGCCTCACCTCCAAATCTTGGTGCATCTTGCTGTCATGGCAGGAATCTGAGAGAATAACGTCCACGTCAGTTGCCAGGGTTGTCTGCTCCAAACACATCATACAATCAAAATACAACATTGTAGCGTTTTTTTTTCCAGCTCACTCATTTAACAGCTGGAGTATTTCTACACTATGCTGCTGTAGTAAGTAACACTGAAACCTTCTCTGTTTTTAGAGTTGATTGGAGAAATATAAGAATTGGAGGTAGTTAGTTACCCTTACAGTTGTTGGCTGACATTTTTTTTTTTAACTTATTCCTTGTGGTAATGTGACTGATTAACCACAGAATCCGAAATGGTCAGGATCCCAAAAGCTATAAATCAGTACTGATGATTGCAGAAATCCTAGCTCAGAATTTCTGGCCAGAACACCAAAAATCCTGGAGTCATATTTTTCTTTGAGATATTACACCTATGTAGCCACTGAATTCAGTGAAGTTACCTCTTATTTATAGCATTGTAAGACCAGTATTTGTTCTACTCTTTATGAAATAATGTTTCATAACGATGGATCCCATATGTGGTGAAAAGTTAGTTTTTTCTGCTGGGGAAAAAAAAAGGAAACAAATAAAAAATATTTGTGCATAGCACATGCATCTGAATATAATATACTGGCTTTTCAAGTGGTCAGTTAATTATACTATTAACAAAATATATTTTAAAAGAGCAGAGTAAAAATATTGCAAGCATATATTTTTATAAATATAATCCCTATCTTGTAAAAAAATGGAATAATATGTTTCACAGTGTTGGCCTTTTTTTCGGTGTGTTAATGACCTCCTTGAATTATCACCTTTAGCTTTGCCACCAGCCTTTAAGTACCCTGAGTCATTAATGACTCGGAACGACCGTGTTAATAGAATATTCACACGTTTTAAATAACCCAAACAGGCACTAAACAAAAGTAAACTTAGTCACTCTTGAAGCCAATATTCCTTTAATGAGAAACCAAAAAGTAGTTTGAGCTAGGGGGTTTGCATTTCTAGCTTGGCAGTGGTCAAGTTTCAATACAAAGATAAGTAGGAATCTTTCCCCATAGGCCCCTAAATACCTAGAGGCATCTCACTGCCTCAGTCCTGGGGCTCATGGCATCGTCTTTGCAGGAGGAAGGGCAACATGGCACACAGATGCAGAGAGCCTCCCCAGCCCAGCGGTTAAATGTTAGACAGCAAGATTCACCAAATATCATCATACCTTCATATGGTATGGGTTTAAGAGGTTAATTATGTTTTGGCATACAGCTTCTATTATGTATCTGCTATATAACATAAATGGAAATGAGGCATACTGTGACCTCTGAAAATAGTATAGATACTCAACCCTAAAGCTGTAACCCAGAACCTGTCTCCATAACTCCTTTCTCATCATTCTCACCATACATGCCAATTTGCCTCTTCTTTTATGAAAACTATACCTTCCTTGTAACAACAAGTTAAAAATTTCATCAATGACACAGTCCAAAGGTTATATAGTCCACCAGTGTTATATAGGAATAAAATTTAAGATATTTGAAAAGTAACCTCCTGATGTGTTATTTTTACCTAATTGGTATTCTGCCTGATATCTTCCAGACTAGATTATCTGCTTTATCTTGAACTGAATGTCAGCAAATGATGCTAAAGTTAAGGCCAAGAAAAAGAACTAAAAAAAAGAATTTGATGAGAATAGGAATTGGAATACAACTCTAAAGTATCCACTTCAGCTAAACACAGTTTGCTGTCAGAAGTAACCAGTTTGCTGTACATTGTTTAAAAAATAAAAAATAAATAATAATTAAATATATAAAATAAATAAAGCTATGGGGAGGATTTTGAAAGAAACTTCACTGTAAGTGCTGATATTTTCTCTGGTTTCTCTGAACTGAGCATCCAACAAGGAAATGGTAGTAGACTCAGAATCGATATTTCTATGAATCCAAAATTGTGTGACATATTCGTTCTGAGTAAGATAGATGAGATATTTGTTGAGATAGCCTTTAAAATTAAGAACCAGAAGTTATTATTTTTCTTAATTGAAAAAATGCTGTGAATCTTATTACAACCAAATGGTACACAAGGATTAACTGATCCAAATAATCAAGAGGTAATCATATAGAATATAAGCAGCCTATAAAAATATAATTTTAATTGTGTTCTATTCTCCTTGAATTAGTCAATAATACTACTTTCATTTTGCACACAATATTTCAAATTTTCTCTCATTGGGAGATGATGCTTATTATCTAAATCTTCTCATTACTTCCCAAAACACATAACAGATGAACAAAACTTTTTACGTTGTTTAGTGAGAATAGGGAGATAGCATTTAAAAATATGCCTTAAAAAGCCATTTAGCATGAGCTGCCATCAACTCCTCTGTACATTTTCCTCTCTAGACTCCAATTAAAAGTTTTTACAACATTGTTTGGAGTACTGCACATACCCTAAGGTGCTCCACAGGTCAGGCTTTGCAATGACACCATCACTTTTGGACAAGAGTATTGGCAGAAGAGGCATTGAATCCATGTTTATTCACCTCCAAAATGTCTTATACTACTAGGGTAGCACAGGGAGTGTCACTATATCCAAGAATATAACATAAGACTTCTAGAAAATTTCAGATGTCCTCAGGAGGTTTTCCCTGTGCTTTGTTCTGGGATGTGCAGACACTCTTGTACTGTAAGAGCAGCATGTGCACGTGCTACAGCCCTGGGTAGAGGATGTGTCATCTTGCGTCATGGGTTACCTCTGTGCTGCTGTGAACTGTGAGTGAACTCTGACATTGATATAAATGTTACTAAAATATCAACAATGTGTATTATACGTTAACATATTAATATATTGATATCTAGTAAAATATTAATTAATATATTGATATTATATATTATAATATATCAGCTTTGATCTAAAGTCTGTGATGCTGTAAGTAAGCATTAGCAGACAAGAAAATAAAGATACTGGCTCAGAAGTATTTAAAGAGGGGGAAAAAACAGGAGGAAACAACCATCAAAGGAAAATAAAAACCTTACTTGGCTCTGTTGAAAGGACTTTAGAGTTGCCAGACTCAAATGACTATTGAAAATAGCCATGTAAACATCAAGGAGATATAAGACTTTTAATTATCAGTATCTTGCAATTATGAGGTTTAGTCTAACTAGCTAAGCTGCTTAGATATTGGTTATGATTTATTTTGCTTACATTTAGTTACTTTGATTTTTCTCTTCATTTTCCATTACTTATGAGAAATAAAAATCTATTTTGTTTATTCTAATAGTAATTGATGACTGTTTAATGAAGAACAACCATCGGCAGAAGGTTCCTGAGAAAGGAGAGATGCTCTGGGACTACCGGAGAGCCTGGCTATGGGCAGCGGACGCTAGGGGGAGGCAGCAAGCTCTGTTGACAGGGAGCTACTGAGGTTGGGCTGGGGTGAGAAAGGAAAACCCCATAGATCAGGAAAGAAATCAGACCCAGAAACACAGAGCTCTTTTTCCATAAACTGATGGGCTGAAATATTTAGACCTCAGATGAGTTCAGTTCTTCACCAGGACTGAATTTCTCCCTAACTGTAAGCAGATCCTGGCACAAAACACAAAGAGAAGGAAACACACCTGTGACATCACCTAATAAAAAGGAAACCAATTTACTTACTGGCTTTGAGGAGTATTTTATCACAATTTAAACATTGCAACAATTCACACACTGCTGCTACTTCTTGGCGCAGCTGCAAACTGTTGCTAAGATAAATTAATGTGGTTGTTAGGCAAAAATAGAAGTGTAAGCCTTGATTATAAGCATTAAGCCCTGCACTTTCATGGAACAAGGATTTTGAAAGTGTTTTGCTTAAACACTGATTTTGCAGCGTAATTCTTATTCTCTCACTTTGCTCCTCTGTCTTGAGTGGCTGTGCAATCACTACGACTTTTGCAATAGAACCTTACAGAAACAGAAGCTGTTGTTCCAGATTTAGGCTTTGGTGTGCTTCACTGAGTAAATGCAGCCCTGACCATATTAATTACCTTCACTGGGAAGCTGAACGTGCTACCAATGTCTCTGTAATTATTCAGTATGCTGAGTGTTATCATAGCAGCCATGTGGATCCATTATCATTTTGCTCCTCTAAATGCTGCTGATCTAACTACTAGCATAGCTGCAACTCATGCTCTCAAGGAATAAGAGAAATAATAGGGTTTAATTCCTCGTCTCTTTTACAATTTTTCATGCTCCCTACCCATAGGCTGTTTTCTCATAACCATTTACTAGCTTGTGCATGATTCTCCATGCCTAAGTTAATTCTTATATTTTATACATGACTTGTATAAAAAGTTAAAACCTCTTATATATAAGAAAAATACAGTCAAATTACCTTGCAAACATTATTTGTTTGCAAAAAGATGTCTTCCATTTGGAATATTTGCAAAGTAATATTAATGTTTTGTGGTTTGTAAATATTCTATAGAGAAGCAAATAAACAAGCCCAAACAAAGGAGAAAAACTTGGAAAAACAGGATTGGACAGAGGTATTCAAGCTATGGATAGATAGTTTATCAGTTCTTCATTTTGTTTACTCCTTGTTCACAATGCCCGATTAGTTCCTGACTCATTACATGTTCCCAGTTACTGACAGCTGCAATGATTGTCACTTCTCAGCTAAGAGACTAATGAATAGCAGAAAATGAATAATCCACGTATGGTCATCCTTGTTAGCATTGCGTAGCTTTGCTAGTAGGAGTACCAAAAAAAGTCAGACATCCCAGAAATAAAGTAAACACAAAAATCTACCCATCTAAGTGTTCACAAGAAGTGAATAACAATAGAACATGAAAATTAAGGCGACTGATGAACTCACAAACACTGTTTTGTAGTAGTCAAGCTATTTGATTGACTCATTCACTTAACCTAGCATCACTGTGTAGCTACATTTTTAATGAGGTGAGTTTTATGCTTGAACCTTTTGTGTCAAAAAATGTTTCAATTAATCCTATTAGTTACTCTAAGAACCAACTTGAAATTATTCTTACCCAGCCATATTATTCCGGAAACACAAAAGACAGAAATCCAAAAACACTGTCTATGCAGTTTGCCGGAAATCCCTTGCTGTTCAGAGCTACAAAAGTAATCAGAATTAAGAATTGCTGAGGGTCAGCCTTTCCATTTAATTAAAGATTTTACAGTGTGAGGGACAAAATTTCTGCTGGTGTAAACAGCTGTAAATCATTGATTTGGCTTTGGTGAATACTGTCAAACTTACCTGAACTATCCATCTCCAGCAGGTAAAATATAAACATACACAAAAATAGAAAAAAACACTGGTACATAATACTGCAAGTAGAATTGAAACTGAAAGTCTAGTTTTGAACTGTGAGATCCAGTGAGGCTATATATAGCACATATACATACAGAAAGAGAGAGAATATATATGTACTATAATGTATCTTTTATCTGCACATACAGTTATTCTCTTATTTTGTTGAAATTCTCTTCTTTTCTCAAGGTACTGAGGTAAAAATTGTTGCCCAAAATATCCTCCCTAAAAATAACACTTACTGTAAAAAGGAAAATTATAGAGAAATAAGATAACTCATTGCTGCTTTTAAAAGAATTATTAACAAAAGTAAAATAATAAAAAAATAAATATAATTCTTGGCTAAGAACTATTTCTCATTTAACATTATTTACACTTAAAAGAAGGAGTTGTTCTAGAGCTAGCACTCCTGTTAATGTAGTATCACAACCCTCAAATATCCTCACTGCAGAAAGCTTTTTTTTTTAGAATTTCAAAAAAAGAAACCTCAATAGGACATTAATTCCTTTCATATCTTCTACTATTGTATCTTCTGGTCTATCCTGTTTTATACATCCTTCTTTGATGAATCTTAACTTGGGCAATACACAATATAGATCTCCTTCTGATAGCACTATGGGGACAGAGGTTCCAATTTTAATTAAAGCACAACCAAGTCTCCTGTTTAGAACATATGATAGTTAAAACCATTGCTGGCATTATTTTCTCTTTGGGAAGCATACTGAGTTCTAAGGGCGATGGTCATTTTGTGTTTACCCAGGATCTTCTCAGCCTGTTATCCCAGCAGGCAAATTATGTTTGGTTAAACTGAAGCTGAATCTGGCAAGGGACATGAAGGGTTACATGAAGGGCTTCTATAGATCTATCAGCAGCAAAAGTAACATGAGGAAAACATGGGCTTGTTGCTAAATGGAGCTGGGAACCTGAGACAAGGGGCACACATCTGATAGAATCATAGAATCACAGGATGCTATGGATTAGAAGGGACCTTAAAGATCACCTAGTTCCAGCCACCATGTCATGAGCAGGGACACCTTCTACTAGATCAGGTTGTTAAAAGCGTCATCCAGCCTAGCCTTGAACACTTCCAAGGAGGGGGGCATCCACAACTTCTCTGGGCAACCTGTTCCAGTGTTGAGACAGTAAAAAAATTCTTCCTAATATTTAATCTAAATCTACCCCCTTCCAGTTAAAAGCTGTGACCCCTCATTCTATCACTACCTGTCCTTGTAAAAAGTCCCTCCCCATCCTTCCTGTAGGCTCCTGCAGGTATTGGAAGGCGACTACAAGGTGTCTCTGGAGCCTTCATTTCTCCAGGCTGAACACCTCCAACCCTCTCAGCCTGTCCCCATAGGAGAGGTGCTCCAGTCCTCTGATCATCCTCGTGGTCCTCCTCTGGACTCATTCCAGTGGATCCATGTCCTTCTTATGTTGGGGACCTTGGAACTGGTACTCCAGGTGGGGTCTCACAAGAGCAGAAGGGCAGAATCACCTCCCTCAACCTGCTGGCCCCGCTTCTCTTGATGCAGCCCAGGATATGGAGGCAGAGAGTAAAGAAGATGGACTCAGGCTCTTTTGCCTAGTAACAGGACAAGAGGCAAGGGGCACAAACCAAAACACAGGAAAATTCATTTAAAGATTAGCAGAAATTTTTTTCAGTCTGAGGGTGGCTAAGCACTTTAACAGGTTTCCCAGAGGGGCTGTGAAGTCTCCACCCTTGGAGGCTAAAAACAAACCCGAGCAACCTGCTCCAGCTGATCCTGCTTTGAGCTGGGTGATCCCCAGCCTCAGCTGTCGTGTGATTCTGTGAAATTTCTGTCCCTCTGCTCAGGCACTAGGAGAGGTCACTGGAGTGATCCATTATATAGGCCAAGTAAAAGTACTCAGGTTTGCGAAGTCCCACCCTTACTGAATGCCTTTTACCTCAGGCAGAGCTGGACTCTGGCAGCACAAGTGAAAACAAAGAGCTACAGCCAGTAATACCATCCCCAGAGTTTGGAAAATAAACCATTCCTCGCTGGATGTCAAAGGGAACATAACCTAATTAAACAGAAGCTGGTTGAAGCTGCTGAGCAGTCAATGGTGTTTCTCTAGTAAGAAATACTGCAGAGGAGTTGAGGTCCTGGCTGGTAATGAACTGAAAGAGGCAAGAAAGTTAATTCTACCTTTGTGCAACATCTCAAAACCAGGTTACAATCTATGCTGTAAGAAATAATCCTGCTTTTAGAGAGAGGTATAATATATGATCTAACAAGAATTTTCCATCTCCAGCTCCTTGATTCTTGGATAGATAATGTACTATCTGTCTTGGATAGATAGAGAATAGTCAAGGGTAGTCAAGCAAAAAATGTAGAAAACAATGCACTTTCCTAAATGCTGTCTTTAAACTGTATTAAAATAAAATAAAATAAATATCTTAAAATATCTTTCTGAGTGAAGTTTATATGACACATTTGCCTCAGGCTGTATGTGATAGTGGCTAAATTGCCTTCTTTCTCATTTAAGTGGTACAAAAGTAAGAACAGGAATGATTATTCAGTACAAAAGTAGAAGAAGAAGTGATTTTAATATGCTTCAGCACACATCATGCCCAATTTCTATAGATGTGAAAGTGGTCTTGAACTGATGAGAAAGAACATGACTGCTACATTAATCATTTGGAGACATACACTAATTTATAAATGCTTCTCTCCCCTTCAGCTTTCTGCCGAGTTTGAGCTTTGCAAATAGAATGGAAAGTGGAACTAAGTGTAACAAGCAAGCTACAGGGAACGTTTTTATTAAATGAATTTTAAAATAAATTTCCACACCCACAGCTTTTCTTTTACATTCTCTCTGTCTATTTTTCTAACATTTTTAAAGGTGTCTTTTAAAAGGTATTTATCATCCTGCTAGTTAAGATTCTTTCCTTTCAACACCCTCTTGTCTGTCACTAAAATTTACGGTCTTGATGATACTTCCTGCAGTTGGATTACAGAGATCATTCTGTTACTTTCAACTCAGAAATGAGGAAATAAGGTTAAAGGCTGCTCTTCCTTTTCACCACTGTATTCTCTTTTTTATCAATGTAAATGTGAAATTAAAAAGCTATCTGTTCATTACATCAATTCCATGGGTTGAGATAGTGAGGTAGATGCTTTTCATGCACTTATACATTGCTTTAACTGCTATGAATGCAGGGAAGTGTTGGAAAGTTTTAGACCAGAATAGCCTAGGTGTATTCTTGACACACCTGTGCTGGTCCATCTGGAGAGTGGACTTCTGATCTACTGGCCTGGCTCCTCTCCTGCTGGAGATTAATCCATTTTATGGTGTCTCAGTTGTGCCAGATTGTCTTCCTGCCCACACTGCATTCACTCCATGGAGCTTTGCCACTTCTAATTAAATCTTTCTCAGTTCACAAGGGTCTCTGTGAGATCATAATGTTAAATTTCATCTTAATCCTAACTAGTAAAAAAAATTGAATGCCATTATTGTGATGAGCTCATACTTCCAGTTGCTAGGGAAAGAGACTTGAGGTTTAGCTATGAAAGTCTTACAGGATTGAGAAAAACAAATCCCTCTTCCCAGGCACTGCCCTAGGATCATCGTGGCAGGGGATGGCCAGCTCCCAGCTGTGCCATGCTCCTCCTCCTGCATCCCTGCTGGCTTTTCCCCTTGGCTAAAGCCAATGGCAGCTGGGACACCCTGAGTCTTTCTTGGTTTCAGGTTGGCAGTCCTATTCAGCAGTAGACATCTAAAAGCTAAGAAACAACCTGAAAAAAAATGAGAGGATTATTTTTGTAATTCCTTCTGCACAAAACTGTAGTGACATGGAAGTAACGAAAATGGAAACATGAAAGCAAGCTATGGAAGAGGTAGGAAGAAGGGGAGCTATAGGTTAGGAAAGACATAAATTTGTAAGGTTTGAGGGAGACAAAGACAGGTAGAAAAAGAGCTACAGAAAGATGGGGAAGAGAAATTTAGAGGTTTCAGTTCTCTTAACTCAAAGATAAACTTTTCTGTCCAAATGTTTCACATCTTGCTAGCTTCACCAATGATCTTAAAGAGTCACCCAAACACAGGTGATTTTGATCTCCTGGTGTTGTTATTAGCCAGGAATCCTCAGCGACAGCCAAGGAGTTGGAATAGTGAAAATCCAGGTAAAATATTCAGAGGACTACAGCAGCTTTTAGTGTTAAATGAAGTTCTCTATCCAGGGTCTTGACCCTAAATAAATTTTACTTACCTCAAGAATAGCTTTTGATTTGTTCTTCTAGCCCTAGTATCAATACCTGGAATTAATCTGGAATAGATTTGTAGTCTTTCCCTCTTTTTCCTAGTACTCTTTCAAAGCTGTGATGTTTGAATAAAAATAGAAATGTTCTTTTGGGAGCATAGTCAAACCCTTCTCTGGAGGGTTTGTCACAGAGAAAAATGTGTGTTGAATAGTCTCCTTCCAGTTCCTGAATGATTCTGCTTTGACTTTTTTCTGAACTGAAGTATTTGCCAAAAAAAACCCCAAATGTATTCAATTTTATCTTCCACTCCCCTGCCAAGTAATTTTGTCCAGTGTTTTGTTTTGCTAGATTGTCCTTCAGAAAAAAAAGGAATTTAATTAAATTTAATGGTTTAACCTGAACAGAAACCAAACAAAAGGAAAAGAACAGAATTTCTAGTTCAGCCCCAGAAACAACAAAGAAACAAACCAAACAAACAAACAAACAAACAAACAAAACCTAAGAAGAATCATCATTTTCCCAGCTCCACCGTTAAACCTAATCTCAGAAATGCTATCACATTTTGTCTGTGCTGTGAACAAAACCATACTGTGCTTTAGTTCTGAACATTATCATATGGTTTCAGCAACTGCTTTGGTTCCCAAGCACAGTGTACTGTGAATTCCCCACTGGACTGGTGGCATGGTTTCCCACCTAGGAATGTCATTCAGTGATTTCAAAACCTTGCTCTGTACAATACCATTAACAGAAGGAATGGCACAAATCGACACCTTTACAATGAGCCTTGTAAGCTAAGCTCCAGAGGGGCTTGTTTTGCAAGAGCTGAATTTACAGCAAAACACATACTGCATCCCTAATATACATCAAGCAATGTAAAGATAAAAATAGTAAAAAAATATTTGGATGTTAAGTTTAGTAGAACCACATTAAAAATACATTGAATAGAGCTATTCATTCTAAAAGGCCAGGATAGATGGCATCAGGTTTTCTCATTTCTATTCATTTTTATGGAAAATGTTAGCAATTTTCCTATTGCATGGTGTTTTCATTATTAAGTCAAAGAGTCATGATTGGCTTATTACTGCAGGAAAAGCCAGCATTTGTCTCTATGATTGCAGTAACACTGAAAGATGTCAAAGATGTATGAACATAATACTACCACTTACTAATGTCCAGCTGAAACATTCATTGTATGACTGTAATCTATTTCATCTTGTAGTTCTTGAAATTACAAGGGTGAAAACCACCAAGTAAACGAAATAAAAGGGAACAATAGCTGTGAAAATCAGTTTGTTGATTTAGCTGTCCTTTTGCTGCATACATTGTAAATGGCAAAAATCCATAGTGTAAGTACTGTATGAATCTCAGCTACAGGAAAAGGAAAATTATCAAAGGCCATTGTTGGTAAGAGGAGGACTTTCTTAGGTGATTTTTGTAGCACCTAAGGCCCTGGAAGAGGAATGATAGCAATCACTTTTTCCAGTACTGTTTGTGACAATGGCCATGGAACACATTGGCAGTGCTCAAGCATTTATAATGACATTTCAGTTTAAGCATTTCACGTTTCTTCAGTCATTTATGTGATGAGCATATTACAACATAATCTGTTTGAGTTGTTTCTTCATCATTATTTTTTATTTAATTTAGTGTTTGTGTAGCACCTTAGGTGCAGCCATCATGAAATCCAGCAATGCCTCCATGAAACACCATGACATAGAAGGACTAGTTTCCAGCTAGAAACGAGTGCAGATGGTATCATCTGAAAGGAAAGATTGGTTTTATTTTATCTTTTCTTTTCTTTAAATTCACGCTTATCTGCATATTGGAATGATGAAGTTAGATATAAATAGAGCTTCACAGGTGATCACAGCAACATATTTCCAACTGCAGTCCCAGGACCAGATGTATGTATGTTTGAAATCATGAACAACAAGCAGTCATTTTTTGACTTGCCTCTTATCGAGAAAGCTAGCACATTTCTATAATTTGACTCTGTAATTTGTTTTCAAAATACTCTACCTTCCTGAAGTGCTTGAATTCTCTCTGTAGAAAGGCTAACACTTTATGTGGCTTGTTTATTTATTTGTTATTCATTCTCATGCCCATTTTAAAATGGCCCCTATTTGTTTTGCATTTGTTATGAAGTTATGGTTCCTTTTTTTCTCACTTTACGGTGCTATCATTTTGCGGTATATTTTCTCCGCTTCATGTAGTAGCTGTTTCCTTTGTTTCCTCAGCTTAATATTCTATGTGTGGACATTTTCAGCAGTGCAATCTGTGTTAGTCAAACACTAGAGTGAGGACATAGATAGATGTCAGTCATTCAAACTGAGTATCTATCTATATAAAATGACAACTGATGAAGAACAAAAATGAAGCAGATGTTACCCAAAGAAGTGAAGACAAACAAGTAGAGTTCTTAAATTATTTCAATGGAAGATAAACCGTGAAATAGAAAAAAAGAAGTGTGCATGTGCATATATTTCAATCTATGCTCATTTCATATACACACATATATGTGTGTATATATATGGTATTTAAAAGAGAGAGGACAATATTCCTGGATTACAAAGAAATGTTTGTAATTTTGCGTAGAATAAATATAATAAAAATACTTCCTAAGTCTGGATGGTTTAGACTTTGCTGCTGAAATGCTGATAGGCTTAAAAACAGCAATATTAACACATGTAATAGATTTCATGCTGTGCTCTGGTTCATCAGGGAGAGCTACCTATAGCTATTACTGGTTGAAAGGAAGGTAAAGATTCCTATTTTCTAAATCGGAATCCCTGCCTTCAGTGAAGTAGGATTCCCAGCTTCACTTTAAAAGAAAGTGCCAAATTCTGCCAAATATGGGGAGAGGTGATTTCAACTGGAATTGCTCAGATTTTGGGCAGGAAGAAAGAATTAGAATTTGACCCCATCTTACTTAAAATATTAAATTTTAAAGTAACAGCTGGAGACAAATGGTTTATTCCATAATTACTTTATCAACACCGTATCACCTGCTTTTATGACTATACTTTCTCCTTTGTCAGTCTTACTCTGAGCCTATGATTTGCCTTGCATTCCTTATCTATCCTTAAGATTTGGTTTGCTTCTTAAGGCAGTAGAAGTTTAATGATAATTTTCTGAATCCTTTTCTAAATATCAAATAAAGTTCCTTGAAGTCAGCTGTGCCAAATATTATTCCCTGTTTTTATAGAAGAACCACTTGGAAGAAAAAAAGTTCCTGACAGGAATCTTTTGGAGGAAGGAGAGCAAGAACAAAGCTGTCAACATATGGGGAAAAAATTAGTCACATATGCGGTTGCATGATAAGAAAGTGGAGTCCCTAAAGTGTCAGTCAGCACTAGACAAGATTTGGGATGTCTCCTATAACTTCAAATATTTTGTTTAATACAAAAGCAGAACTCCTTCAAGAAGGTGCAAAAATAATTTTCAGGTAGTAAAGTCCATAGTAGTAAAGTACAAAAAAGAAAAGCCTGAACCATTTCCTTATTGGCAGGTCTTTTGTAGCCAATTTTCAATCCTTGCAGGAAAACAGGAGCTTTGATTTTTCCAGACTAACAGATTGCCTTAAATCTGTGTAGGTTAGGAGGATCCAGAAAATAAAATATTTAACTAGCTAAAGGATTACACTGCTTTTTTTGTTTGTTTGTTTTTTCCCAGACCCTTTCCTTTCTGGTAAAAGCAGAATTTGAAGGGACCCAGGTATTGGGTAGTTCTCAGCTCATTTTCAAGAATAGCCCTGGGCAAGAACAAAAGTGAAGAGCCACAGGCAGACCTATGGGCAGATCAGTAGGGCAAAGGCTTAGGTAAACCACTTCCATGAAATCAATCTTTTGAGGCCTATCACTATTTCATGTTATTTAAAGCAGATCTGGATTATCCAAAAGCCTTAATTGTAATGACAAATGAAAATAGTAGTAGATGAATCAATACAAACCCTATTCTATATTCTGTGCAAAAGTGTCTTATTAGTTTGGGAAGTATGGAAGGAAGCGGTCTTCAGCCTGTAAGTAATTACTGTGACAGTTCTCGTTTACTATTTTCATTTCTCAACTTTTTATTCAAACCCATTTTGTATAATTCAAACCCTATAAAGTCTGATAAAACTGTATTTGGTGCTTTATCTAAATATTGATCAGTATGTTTATAGGGAAATTACCGTGCCTTCTGCTTGAACAGCAAGCAATAATAAACTAAGTATTAAAAAAAAAAAACTTTACATGCTGAAGGTCCCATTTTATTTTAAAATCTATAATCCATTAGTTTTCTACAATTAATTTGCCTAAATGTGCCCAGTATTTTTATCATTTATCCACAATTTCGCTAGAGTCTGATTCAAGTTCTATGTATTTTTAGTGGATAAGCAAAACAACTGTAGCAATTACTATACATTAGTCTGATTTGAAACAGAGGTGAAGAGAGCTCTGCACAGTCAAGTGAAATTCAAGCCTGATATAAGTCAGAGAAAAAGGATTTAACATTTTTAGTCTAGTAACTAATGTCAAGAGCAACTTTATTTTGCCACAGTCTTATTCCTGTTAGTCTTCATCCCACAGCTTGGCACTTAAATTCTTGTTGATGCCTGTGGTTCACTGAGAAAGCATCGCTCATCCACAAAAAGAAAAAATTGACTACTACTGACCTGGACATGTTTTATTTCTTCCTTCACAGTAAAGGATGAGTGAGAAAAGGTATTCATAATCACTGAAATACAGTACTGCATCAGTGCTTTTCATTGTGCACATATGACTTAAATGTACATTATTTTGCTACAATTCATCTGTGTCTGAACAAAATTCTTTCAAGACTGTAAGAGACGTGTTTGGCTCTTCAATAAAACCCAATAAATTTCACAAATATTTTCTTCATTTGGAGTACTAATTTTCAACCTTGGCTTTATTAGAAATGTGGGAATTACTCATCTGCAATGTCACTGCTGCATGTAGAAGTCCCTGTAGAATTCCGTGTATAAGCTGAAGTAACCATTTTCTCGTTACCTTTGTAGGTCTTTTAATTCTGAACTTGTAGTGTAAATGTATGCCACTGGTAAGGTCACTGCTTTGTTAAATAGCTCAGTGATGCAATCTAAGCTTTCACACAATCCAGGGCTGTGTGAAGAAAAAAGTAACATATCCTCTGCACATAAACTGAGCGTTTCAAATATCTGTGGTATTGATTATTTAAAGCAATAATCTGGCATTCTCTGTAAGCAACATGAGCAACATGGACAAAAAGAAGCCTTCTGAAAGATTTTTACTCTAAGTTTGTTTAAACATAAAGATTAAAAAATCTGCTTAGGGAGGCTGGTGCAAACTATTCTACTAACCTGACTATAAACTGTTTAAATTTAGAATTTGACTACTGTTCTAAGTATTTTCTTTCACATATAAAAATTATATCAATTGGCTCATTTGCAATTACAAAGCTTCCTCTGCTCTACTAATAGATGTTATAAATAATTTAGAGCAACACAGTATATAGACTTATTGTGTATTTTCTCACTGGTAACTAATAAGCTGTTTTTCTTGCCTTACTCTCTCCTCATTGCAGACATGTTGGTTATTATGCAGCCAGTATTTCACCTGAAATCAGAAAGAAAGTAAAATCAGCAATTTCAAATAGGTAAACAAACCTGCAGATAAACATATAATTTGCCTTTCCACTCATGGATTGGACAAGCTTTTTAAGGGAACCTACCATCTCTGAAATCCTCATAGCATTGTTACCCACTTTTTACAGACTCCTAAAGCTAGAAAGGACCAGAGATCTTCTGGACTGACCTTCTGCATATCAGTAGCTGTTGTACTCCAGTGGAGTCCAGCAATGCATGACCTGTGCTGGGTAAAGCAGACAATTCTGAGCAGCATTCCTCTCCTGATATCAAGACAGCAGCTCTTCATCACTTCAACACTTTGTTCCACTGTTTAACTACTCTGAGTATTAAAATGAGTAGCTTATTCCTAATGTTAATTTGTTTTTTAACTGCTAGCCACCATTTCTTGTTTGTGTCTTTCTCTACTAGATTGTAACACCTGAAGGGACCTTATTTACACTGGTTATGTCGTCTCTCAGTCATTTTCTTGGTTAACTACACAGAATGAGTTCTCTAAGGCATCCTAATGTGTGAACCATTCTTCTGGCAGTCTCTTATATATCTCAAGTTTTTCAGCAAACACTGAAAAGCATTTTCCTGTGAGGGCTTCAGTGAACCAAGCAAAGGACACCAAACCAAAGTCCCACTGACCCTGAGTCCTAACACAAGCCAAGAGAAGAGATGCAGAGGCAGAGGGAAAAGTGCAAGGAGCCAGTGGGACATGGGAGCCAGTATGATGAGCAGTTGTCTCAGCACACCCAGAGACTAACTCTTGACAAGTTTTTTGTAGGCATCATGGCAAAGGAGAACTTTAATGAGAGATTTGAAGGAGGAGAATAATGTAGCTTCACAGATGTTTACAGGGAGCTTCACCAAAGCATATGTAATTAGCACTGATAATGCTTATTATCTTCGGTGGGTTTGAGGGTTTTAAAGGATGTCTGAATGAGATAGCTTGGGTACCCTAGGCAGCAGACAGACAATAGTGTGACAGTATACTGCTGCAAACATACCCAGCTTCTCCACACAATTAATTAGCCAACCTGCAGAATAGTATTACAGTATTGCCAGTACTTGGCAGTGTCATTCAGAGATAGCAGAGCCATCTCTCTGCATGGCAGTGCATGGGTGCTGTGTGAATACTCCCTGAAATGCCTGTAAAGGTTATGGATAGTGAAATACAGTAGGATTGTTTTATTTACTTTCCTCTGCACCTGGAAGTTTCTTGATAATACATTGCCTTTTCTAGACCATATTTAAGAATGGGAAATAGCATATTGATTTTGTCATGCCAGTGGAGAAATGTGAACTTGTCAACGTCTATAGTCACTCCATCCAGCAGGCTGATCCTCCATCTCTCTGGCAACAGTAATGTGCTGAAAAAATAGTTTTATTGGAGGGACAGAAAAAAAAATATTTTGGACAATTAATCAACATTCAGTCTGACCGTAATAGTTCAACAGTATGTAATAAAATTGCTTTTTCTTTTTAGCCAGAAATGTTCCCTTCTAGTCTGAAACTAAACCATTTTGGCAGCAAGCTCTGGGCAGCTATGTAGCCACAATCAGTTCAAGCCTGCACCACAATCTTAAGCAAATATGACTTGAAACTGTCTTGTGGGAATTTCTTTTCTAATTAAATGTTCTGCATTTTGGATTGGTCTGTATCCAACCTTTGTCTTTACATCCAAATGTCACATCTTGCCACCCTCTGTCTGCTGGTTGTGAACTATACCAAAATTCATCCACCAAACAGAAAAGAAGTTCAGAAAAGTTCGCATAAAGACCTGGGTCCCCTGTTGCTGTTTGGAGTCTTCTCTGATTCCTACATAAAAATATGATATTTCAAAAATTACTGTTGTCATTGCTATGTCTGAATAGCTTTTTGGAGCTGCTTAGCACTCTCTTTAGACAAGAAGATATCAGGTTTTATCCCTAGAGGATTATTCTTTGTATTCACTTTATTTTCAAACCTGAGCTCAATGACTTCTGAGAGCTCCTCAGTCTTGTTACTTCAAGGATAAAGATTGTTCCTAAGCCCACAGTAGGAAGAGAAGAGGCAGAGGGAAGACCCTTACAAGGGCTGGTGTACTGCTCTTGTGCCATAGAGGCACAAGTGGAGAAGCAAGTGAAAAACATATTGCTTCTGGGAAATTCCTCTGTTCCGTTGCGGCCCAAACAGCACAAACCCTCTTCAAATGGCCACATCTGCTATAGGCATGTTTTCTAGTTGTCCATCAGAAAAAGCCAAGAAATAGTCTGTTGCTACACAGCCACCCCCAGAAGGCTGCCTGCGCTGGGCAACTGCATGTTTTGCTTATATCTTCGGTCAGCTCTGCCTACATGAAAGAATGGCATGAAAATGCTGTCTTTTATGTGTGGCACTGAAAAATTTATCAGAGCCAAATCCAAATCTCATAGAATCATAGAATGGTTAGGGTTGGAAAGGATCTTAAAAATCATCTAGTTCAGGGGTCCTCAAACTTTTTAAACAGGAGGCCGGTTCACTGTCACTCATACACTGCCAGGGTCCAGAACTGCCTGGGAGCTGGAGGGAGGGAGGGAGAGATGGGGGAGTCGCCCACCTCGCTGATGCCACCGCCCCCCTCCTCAGCCCAGCTGCACAGTCCAGAAAGGGCAGCCAGAAGGGACTGAAGGAACTTTGCTGCGCCGGGGCTCTGGCGATTCGCCCGAGTTGGCTGGACCTTGCAGTCCAGAGGCTGCCGACTGAGCTTGCCCGGCAGAGGAGATGCCCGCGGCTCTCGCCCGCCGCAGGGGGGCAGGTAGAGGATGAGGCGCTGGTTCCCCCCCAACCCCCTGCAGGGGGGGTCCGGGAGTTCTGTAAATATCATCGGGCCGGATTGAGAACCCTGGGGGGCCGTATCCAGCCCACGGGCTGTAGTTTGAGGACCCTTGATCTAATTCCAACCCCCCTGCCATCAACAGGGACACCTTCCACTAGATCAGGTTGCTCAAAGCCTCATCCAACATGACCTTAAACACTTCCAGGGAGGAGGCATCCACTTCTCTGGGCAACCTATTTCAGTGTCTGAGCATCCTCACAGTAAAGAATTTCTTCCTAATATCTAATCTAAACCTACCCTTTTCCAGTTTAAGCCATTACCCCTTGTTCTGTCACTACCTGCCCTTGTAAAAAGTCCCTCCCTAGCTTTCTTGTAGGTCAAATTTGGGGAGATAAGAGGAAATACCAGCAGCCTCTAATGTGAAAGACTCACTTCAAACCCTTAAAGTAGAGTTCTGATTTCTTGGAAATCAAGGACTGATCTGTCAGTAGGATTTTCTGAAGTAGCAGTATGGATCTTCCCATAGACAGTAGAATCTCTGTCTAGCTTGAAATTCATTGCCTTTTTTTTCAGAGAGAGAGCAGCTTTACCTTTGGTCTGACACTGAATATTTTTGGCTCCTGGAGCTCACCAGCCCACACAGCTCTTGTGAGAGAGTGGATTAGAACCAAGAGAAGCAGCAAAAGGCAACCACATGCAGATTTTTGAGGACAAGACAGTAGCACAGGCTACTGAAATGTTTCAGTCTTAATACAAACATTTTTAAATCCAGACTGAAGCTATGGGCATGGGAAAAAAAGAAGTTATTTTAACAATCTTATCTTTTCTAGCTATAAAGATTAGATGCTTACTTTTTTACTACAGCCTCCCTCCAACTCAGAAATAGCCACTGTAACCACATTATTCTGTCCTTATCTCTTGAGATGCAGAATCTGATGAGAGATAATCTGAATGCAAATGCACCGTCTTAATTTTCTTAAAATAATTAGAGTAAGATATTAAAATATAAAGAATGCTACTCATTAATAAGAATTATAGAATAATACTTTGTCTCTCTGCATGATTATGACAGTATCCAAGACTGATCAATCCCAAACTGATTTCTAAGGGAAAATAAACAACTTTATAACATCTTAGTTCATCAGCTGCTTCTAAGTTACATCTTGTCCCTAGGGAAAATTTTATTGGCTGGTATTGCCTAATTATACTTAAAAATTTTGCCTTTTAGTAAATTGTCATCTCTTTGTGTGAAGATCCACTATCTGTTTAAATCAAGGGTCATTGTTTCATATTTGCTGATGGAAGGAAACAGTAGAGAAAAAGTTCTGAACTTCTTTCAGCTAATGAATAGATTTAAATGAAGTGTTTAGAGTATGGCTTTGGCCAGACCACCTAATCTCAGCCCCTCTGTCACACAACTCCCTTTGTTTTTAGTTTAAATTCTGAATTGCTGCTGATTAAGGAGAGAACTTGTCTACTGATCCATTTAATATCTTCCAGATCCCTACCCTCTGTCCCTTAATCCATCATTTTTTGAAATGACAACACTGCTCACCATCTCATCCATTACACACAGCACCTACTGATGGAAACTTCCCACAAATCAGACTGAAATTGAAGAATACGGGAATTAATAAAAAGAAAATACATAGAAAAGTCTGAAATTGAGAGTTTATCTAGGGAATTGTAGCTCCTTAGTTTTAACTAGCTCAGAGGTCTGTTCTCTTTGACTTACTTCTTGAAAATATTTTACATTGGCTGTACTTGGTTTTCCAGCTGTCAGAGTTAGAAACAAATCTAGTTTACCCTTGGTGTTTTCATACTTTTATCTGAAACTACTTGCTATTAGGCATTTTTAAGTCTAGTGCATGTTATTTTTTGCCATTCAGAATGAATTTAGAAAGCTGAAGGAAACGTTGGAATGTATTTTGTCCATGTAAATTTAACTGATTTGCAAACATATAAAATATAATAATTTTTAAAAAAAATTCTAAATTAAATTCACTTTCCTTAATAATGTATTTGAAAAAAAAAAAAAAGTAAAAGGCCTTTACTTTTGTATTTTAAATTGTGCTGTTGTTTTCAATCAACTTTGACTTTCCCTGAAGGAGAAGTCCCAGTTTACGCTGAGTGTAATACTGCAAGCTTCAAAACCTCTGCTATTAGTATGAGTTGAAGAGTCAAGTAGGCAGGAATTGGGGTTTTTTGGAAATATACTTGCAAGAATTTTTCTCTTTTTATCACATTGAGAACAGGCAGTCTTTTTCCTGTCTACTTTCCTCAAGAAAAATAAAAAACATCCATGAAAACCCCAATAAGGAGGATGCAAGCAGCAAGAGGGAAGGAGTCAGAACTGTAAAAACTGCGTAAAAAGCAAAACAACAGTGAAGCCTTATTCTTTACCACTTTTAGCAGGAAATTAAGTCCAGGCAGTAAGATTGCTTCTTCTATGGTCAGTCCCCTAGGTTTCATAGACAGATCAGTTGGGATGCAAGCCAGACAAGCTAGAGGAAGTGCAAGAAACTACAGAGAAAATACAACAGTAGAGAATTTCCACTTCCCTGTAGAGGATAACTAGTTAGTTAAGCTGATGATGATGACAGGACTGCAGAGTTTGTATTCTGACCCACTCACATTTCTTCCCAAAAGAAAGGAAAGAACTGATAATATTGCAAGTACTGCCCCTCCTAATTAAGTACGTTACATTACAGAACTATTTCTTTGGTGGATTTTTTTTTTTTCCAGAAGCATATAATTTTACCGAATGTAATCAAGATTTCAAACTTCACTAACTATTGTTCACAAAATTATAGTCCTAATGTGCTCTCTGATACAGAACTGTATAAGGGATAAAATTGTTCTACTTAATTTGAAGAAAAAACATATCCATTTGTTTGATTCCACCATATAACACTTAAAATTTTTGCCTACAGATACAGAAAGGTATCTACTTCCTCAGATAAAAATAATTTTAAATATACTGTGTGCTCACTGGGGAAAAAATGCATAAGATAATAAAGCTTGCTCTAGTCAGTTTGCATATTCTTTTCTCTGTATTGCCGAGTCCATATTTTGTTGTTTTTTTCTATGGACTCCCTTGTTACTTTACTGTTCTTTCAATTTATATTTCAGCACTTTCAGAAAACAAATTATTGAGAAAAAACAATTTGCAAAGGTAAAGGAAAAGTTCAGCTTAAGTTTTCAAAGGCCATTCCTACCTTTCTTGACTGCTATATAATTTTCTAGAGTTTTGTTAAAATATCCATATTGTCTGGTAATTTCTACACTGGCACTTCACTGGCTATGGAAATTTTTGAGGTAATTGTGGAGTAAATTGAGTAAATTATCTAATGGCATATAATATCACTCTAGATTCTGTATAGGCATCTATTGCTAAAAATTACAACATAATTACATACACATAAATGTTTAGTTGTCTAGCAATTATGGCATAATTGTTACAATGTTTCTTGCAAAACTGCTGTGTGTGAGAATGTTTTGGTACTTTCAGTGCCGTGAATCTGGCTACGTATGTATTATCTTTAGAAGTTTTGAATTCAAAAAGATGACAACTGTTTAACCCACATTGGTCTTTATTTTTCAGAAAAATTATTTCCTACTTCTAAACTGAGAATGGAAATTAAGCTGGTGTTAAGCATATAGTTAAAAAAAAATCTTACCTCCAAAGCAGGTAGGACAAAGTTGCACATTTAGACTTATTTTCTTCAAACTAAATTGATTCAATTGAACAGCAAATATTTGTGCAACCTTTTCAATGAAGACATGATACTTGATCAATTTAAGCAAGAGCTTCTTACCATAAGAGGCTGCAAAAACACATTTCCTCATAGTTTTTCCTTTACATTCATACCTTTGTCAGCTAATACTACTATATGTACCAAGTATGTCATATATCATCAGCATGTCTTGATATTAGCCAACAAAGTGTACTTCTGCAGACCAATGTGAATATGAATTTTCAGTGTTCCTAACTAAAGTTCAGATTTATCTCTTATGATGCTGAGGCCAAGGCGATGGGGCTGATCTTGTATGCCTTCCCCTCAGCATCAGAAGACAAAAGTCTGAAAATTGTCAGATGAGGTTACTGTAACAAAGTCTCTCTGGAACTGGGTGGCTTTTCCCAGTAGGCTTAAGAAGAGCAGGATTAAAGGGAGGCAGCTGTACCACTGCCTGCAGATATGACATTAAAAGAAAACAATGAGTCCATGTTATAAGCTCCTACCAATTAACTGTAATTGCATTAGACATTTATTGGATTTGGTTAGTAAACAGTGTAGATAATTGTAACAGGTTGTGGAAAACCCAAGTTATTAAATCAGATGTAGATGCTGGAGAAATATTTAGTAATTTTGGGACACTTGATATTTGACCCAGATCCATCAAGTAGAATTATTACATTAGAAACTCATCAGAGTATAATCTGTGAGACAGAGTTCTCTTCAGTCACAGTCTATAATTACAGCATGGTATCAGGAGTGGAGGTTGAAAAAGAAGACTGACTTGAGAAACAGTGCAATAGAAGAGGAATAACTGGACAACTTGGAGCATGAATTTAAAAATCTAAAGAGGCTGGAACTCTCCAGGAGCACAACAGATCACTGAAAAGGTTCAAGCAAGATAATTGTATCTTTGTGAAGCCAAGGGGAAATGCTGAAAAGAAAAATGGAATACAGCAAGTTTTCTCATTTCAATATTGCAGAATATGAGATTAATTTAAGAATCAACAATTAAAGGAGCGAGAGCAAGCTAGTTAACATAGTATGTTACTGAAATATAACAAGCATCATAATCCAAAAAGTGGATTCATTTAGTACATATTTGAGAGTACTGAGACAAATAGACTGTTCTGAAAGCTTTGACAAATCTTTAACCTGAGATTAAACTGTAACAAGTATTAGAAACCTGTCAAAACCTGTAAGAAATGCACAGCTAAGGAAAAAAAAAAAAAGTATTAGATTTACATATTGGATTAGATTTGGAAGAAGAATATGATGATTCCAGGCTGCATAAAAAACAGATTAGATCATAATGTTAGATGGGAAAAAATTCTTGCAGGTATGTCTCAGACCACATAAATGACTAGAACAAATCAGAAAACTAAAAATATGACAATACAAAACCTAATCAGAATAAGAGAGCAGGAAGCACAATGAAAGAAAGTACAGATTTTAGTGGCACTCAGCCTTTCAGCAGAACCACTATATTCAAGGGAAGATAAAATTTGCCATAGGACTAAAACTGCCTAAGAAAAAAAGAGAGTTAAAAAAGGAAGTAGAATTTGTAAGAATAGTGCATGTTTAAACAATACCTTTAGGTTATTCTGAAAACTGGAGAAATCTTCATTCCGCATATATCCATTGCTCATAGACAAGTTAATGTGGTATTTTAAAATGCAAGCAAATATTTTAAAGTGAAAGCATTGTCTTATTTACAGACATGGATAGGAAATGTTCAGGTAAGTCAGAAGAGGAGTTTGTTCTATTAAGGGAAAATAAAGGCAAAACAAATCTTGACAAGACAGAGTTTGAATTGTTTCTGGAGATGGAGCACAAATTGCAGGGCTAAAAGTGTGTCAGACCCTAAATCTCACTGAGAGAGATTATAGTGCAGAGACAGAGGGTTGAAAAAATGGAAAGTAAAAATGGCAAAGATAAAATGAGACTAAGTGAAACTACAGAACAGCAAAGGTGTCAAAGGAGAATTTAGGGGTGGAGTAACCACAAGGACAAAGCCATGACATTCTGTCCCATAAAATGTAAAATTTATTTATTAACCAGGATGGGTATAGTGGGTGGGTAGCAATTTCTGTTCGACAACACACAAATGTGCACATGCCGTAGAGATACACCCCCACCTGCCAAGGCCTTGGGTCCAGCGGTGACCATCACAGCAGCTTTGGGGTGGCAGGACCTGAGCTTTGACTTACTCCATTTTTAAAGCCAGTTAACTGTTTCTGCAGGGGTTTCTCTTACCTTCTGACATCCCACCCTAAATATGTTATGAGGGTGTAGAGTTCTTAAGAATCCCTTTGTGTCTTGGTTTCTTTCCCGTTAAAGATGGGCATTTGTAGTTCAGAGGTTCTGGATAAGTTTTCCCCATAACAATTATCTGTGCTTGGTTTATTTTCCCACAACGTACCATAATAATCAAAATGATTAAGAGCTGGGTAGATGTAGCCGAGGTCTCATTTAAGTGATTCATACTTTCAGGTAGGCTTCAATACATCACACGAAAGAAAAAACACATTCTTAGCAAGTCAAGAAGTTATATAAATAAAATGCTAAGATAATACTGACTCTTAAAAAATGGCATTCATATGACAACGAGATTCAAAAATGTTATACATACTGCATATAAAAACAAGGAAGAATTATAAATGGTTATCATTCATGAAGAAGTTTTTCTACATGCTGGAAAATACATATTGATTTTGGATTATGATTCTCACTTAGCAGAAGGATAAAGAATAAAACCCACAAGCATTATAAAGTTAATTTCATGTACAAATCAATATTTGCAAGATATGACATGAGATACAGTCATATGACATATAAGAAGCAAGTTTTAATACTTTGCAAAAGTCTTATTTTAGGAGTATTTTTTCATCTCCATCACAGGCACAGTCAAATGCAAGTAAGAATTTCAAAATTGTTTGAAGGATTCTTAAAAGCTTGCTCTGATACCTCAGATCTGTACTTGGTCCTGGTAAGTTAAAGGACAGTACACTTTGAATCTGAATTCTCATCAATGGCCTGATGTTATTTAGAAAAGGAAAGGAAAAATTTAGACCAGTGCTATTAAAAGTAGGAGTACTGTGAACTACTGTTAAGCATAATGAAAACAACAAAGAGGTCAAATACGTTAACTATCTCATAACACAGCCACTCGACTGTGCATTCATACGTGTAAAATGGGGCCTTTTTTGCCACCCTTTTTTGGGAGCATTTTTAGGCACCAGTGACTGATCTAAAATCAAAACAGAAAGAACAGAGCCAAGGCAGTTCAGGCAGAACAGCACTTGGACTAGGTGCTACCAAGGGAAAGGTCTAAGCAGAGCAGTGCAGGGACCAAGCACAGCTCTGTAGAAAGTTAAATACATGCAGCCCCTCAGAGATCTCAAAGTTATAAGCTACCAACTCAGAGACTAGCTGAAAATACATATACACATTGTTTTATGTATTTTGTATACACTGTATACATATTATATGTGTACATTTATTTCCTTTGGAAGAGGGAGTTGTGGAGTATGTGCCCTTAAGAAGCTTCAAGCATTTTGGTTTGAAGTCCTGCAGCCTGGCAGGCTGGGACACAAAGATCTTTCCCTGCCTCACAAGAGTCACTCTCACACTAAGTTGATTTATCAAAACAAGCTTAGACTCACAGACCTCAGTTATCACTCCCTGAGAACCTTTTACTGACTGCATCACCTTCTTGTGTGATGGTGGTTACACCGATGTGTAGCCTGATGGGTGACCTGGCCGTGTGCAGAACTTCTAGTCTGTTCCTTCCTAGTTCACCAGACCAGAATTAGGAAATCAGATTAGTACTTCTGAAGAGAGAGCAGAATTGCTTTTAATTTTCAACTTAAATCCCTGTATCTTCATATGGCAATTACATTTGTAATATTAAAACATCATAAAAATATAGTAAGTAGGGGGTTTTTTCTAGTTGTTTGCAACATAGCAACTTTTAAACAATGAATATAAAATCAAATACATTAAAAATTAACTTTAATTGTTTTACTGGAACTGCAACCAAATAACTCAAGAGACAAAATACATGCAAACAACACACAAAGCAGAAATGCAGATCTCTGACATAATTGTCCAGCTGCATCAAAATGGAACCAGATGGATTCATCAAGAGTATAATGCCCTGTCAGCACCCATGGTGTGCAACTGTCGTCCTCAGGAACTTTGCTTTCACAGCACACCACCTCCTGCAGATGAGAGTAGGCAGAGAAAAGGTGATGTTACTGGCCAAAATGGGGAGAAAGTTGGCCGTAAGAGCAAATATGAAACCTCCTCTTTGTTAAATTGCTCTGGCCAGAGTCCTACATTTCTAGCTCTGAGCACTTTGATGCTGAAACAGAGATTGAAGTCTAATTTTCTCCCTCAGAATCTGTGCTCCTTCAAGCAGTACTTGCTAACTGAGGTACTTAAGGCCACTCCAGAGAAGCCTGTCTTTCCCAAGCATGTGCAGTGGGTGCTGAAAAGACTGACATTTCTAAAACTAAAAGATAAGCAGTGAGTAAGCCGTGCATCATGTCCTCAGGTACTGAATTATTTCTGAGTGGTGTTGAACTCAGAGTTTAAGAGGTCAAGGTTTGGGAAACTCCAGATAGCTTAAATTATCTGCTGACAAATTCAGTGTTACTTAAAGTGCAAGCAAGGGTACTATATACAATGCAGGAGCTATACAGGGCCTTCAGCTTTTATACACTGTAATTTCCTGAAAGTAAGGACCATTCAAAAAGCCATACACAAGGTGGTTTCTTTTAATCTTTTAAAAAGTTCTATTGTTAGGCCTAAAATTTTTCAGAAATGCTTTTCCTTTAAGCAATTTCTAATGGCTGTCACTATGATTTAAAGTCTTCTACAGAATCTCTCACATAAGGTATGGCTGCCTAAATTACTTTGGACCTCATTTTAGATAAACTGCTGTGGCAAGTGTTGAATAAATGCATGAGTAAGCAAAGAAAAGCCTAACAGATATTTAACATTTGTGACTGGTGTTATCTTTCCAGAGTATTTGAATAGAAGTGGTTTAGGTTTGTTAATTAGGTTCCATACAAAAAAATCATGTTCAAAGATATTACATTGCATTCATCATCCCTCTAAAAGGCTTGTCATTGCATTACCACTGGCAAAAAACCCAGTTTAACACAGATCGATGCCAGATGCATCTCTCTATAAGACACCTTCTCATTCCTTCTTACAATAATGGGGAGTATGATGAGGGGCAGTCTCAAGATGAACATGTAAGATACATACATGTAAGCCAAGATCATTTTGCTGGGGAAAAAAAACCAACCAAACAAACAAACAAAAAAACAGCCACTCAAATGAAAAAGATACTATATTAGAAAAGTTTATCTTCTATGCTGGTCTTTTAGTTAATAAAGCTTTGAGGAGATTGTTTCATGACAGCTGTGTTTTTCAGTCTGTTTTGTTAACTTAAAAAAAAAAAAATAATGCTACAATAACAAAATGTTCTGACATTAAATCTTTCATTTGAGGAAGGAGAGGAAGAACCAAGCAAGTGCACAGAAACATTGAACTCTGAGGCCTTTGCACACCTACAGGTTCCCTGAATTGTCACTCTGAGTTAGGGGACCGAGTATTTAGCCTAAGTCTCCTATGGCGTAGAAAATGTATGTCCCTAGATCAAGGGCATATACCATAACAGGTGACTATAAAGGACTCTCTGCTTTAATTATGGGGTCACAGGTAGATATTATTTCCTTTATTTTCATTGTCAGTTTAATTTCATCCTTTATTTTATCCAGTCAGAACCATAAGAATCCCATCATTTGTACTGGAAATCACACAACATCCAACTTTATCTAACTTTTACCAGCCACTGAAAATTGGTTTTTAGAGCTATAATTCTGCTTGTCCAAATCCCTTTCAAATCAATGCGACTTTCAGAGCAGAGTGACTGGTAGATGGGGCCCCTAATCAATAGGGAGGGCAAATTTTAGTACATATTAAAGGTACAAATGTTATAGGTCACAAGATGAACAATATTAAATATGTCAGGCAGTTTTTCGTGTACCAGATGTACCTAAGCAAATAAATTAAAAGAAAAAAAATGCCTTCTATAAATAAGCAACAGCTGTATTTACTGTCTAAACCATGTCTCTCATATGACTGAACTGTACTGCAGTTCAGCTCACATTTTACAAACACGAATGGGTCACTGGAGAGGCACAAATCTCACCTTGTAACTCCTTGTCATGAGCTAGTTTCTGATCGTTATCAATTGAAACCTCCTGAAAACTGTTGTGATGCTAGTTGCCAGTGGCAGCACATCTTCAAATGGCAGCTCCAGATCAGCAAGGCTGGGGGAAGATGTCTGTGACCTTTCAGCCTGTCTCATGATGAGAGCAGTGGATAAGGAGGAAAATGGCTCAGCAGGGCAGAAGTAAGCTCTACACTGAGAGAAGATTGGTTTCATCCACACCTTGTTGTCATAGAGCCTCTGAGAATACCCCTAATGCCAAATGGTGTCCCAGCAACACTGTCCATCCTTTAGAGCATCCTCCTGGGTGTCCTGAGTAGGGTCCAGAAGGGATACATTAGAAATGCTCTCTCTGGCGGGTTATATCCAGCAATGTGGATGACTAGCATCAGCAACAACCCTGCTTGGGACACCAGAGCTCAGGCAACCTGTACCGTGCAATGCCATGGGGAATACCATGCCCCAGTGATTCACTCATGGATACCCCGGGGATATTAGGGTTATATCCAAACTCATCAGGCTAATAAAGGGTCCTCTGGGATGATCAGTCTTTTGCAGTCTCCCATCTTGAAAAACTATTGTTGTTCTTGCACATATTGAAAAAAAAATAAGTAGACCCTCTTGTAAAATTGTCCAGCTGGGAATTCCCCTACCACCAGAATGGGAATGGAGGTCACATTGCTGGGTGACCAGCGATGTGTGGCTTGTTTTGACAAAAACTATTTGCCAAGTTTTGTTCATATGAGTTGGCATAACCCCATAATCCCACCAGAGAAGCAAGTGACATGCATCCATAATGTTGTAGCCTTCAGAGGTGTGGATGCCTGGCCATCCAGCCAAGCCCTGGGAATTTCAGAGAACTCATCCCAGACTGTGACTAGGGGAAAGCTGAGCTAGCTGGGGTTTTCACCTTGACTAAGCTTTGGAGTAAGTTGCAAGAGCAATAGAGACAGAGACAGCTGGTACATGCTGTGTATGTATTTGTATGGTAAGTATATACAAGGATTGCACATGGACCAGACAAGGTGGATGAAAAATAAGTGCTATGGCAAGGCTTGTGGATAAGAGTCATCCTTAAGAGCATGCCTGGAAGTAAGCATGACTCAAGATTTCTACAAGCATCCTGGCAGCCTGCAGTACAGGTGCTGATGGGGATTTCCACTCCTGCTGCTCTCAGAGGGGAGGCCTCAGGGAACAGCGTAAGACAGCATGGTAGTCAGGGCCAATTCCACCTGCAGAGGAGCCATGCTCCAGCAGATTAAGGCATTCTATGATTAGATGTGCTGGTGTCACAGAATATTTCACTCTTAGCGTAGCCATAGGGACAGTACCATAACGAGTGTTTATATAAGAAAAGACTCTCTCTGACAAGCTGATCAGATTCCCTTCAGATGGTTGGGGTCTGATTCATCACTCTCTGCTGCTCTACCTTTGTAACAGAGCAGCTTTAATTTAAAACAATTTGATTCCATATGGAAAACCAGTGCAATACAGAAGTAAATCAAGTGTTCAGTGTTTACATAAAGACCAGTATCTTCAGCCAATGAAAACTGGAGTGGTTCTGCTGAAGTCAAGTTTTCTGATTTACACTAGCTCGGGCTCTGCTCTAATATTTTAGAAATAATGGTCTAAAGCCTCGGATAATGTATGCCATAACAACACCATCAAATCCATACACTGACTGACTATCCAAACTTTTATTGAAATAAGTATGCTAGAATTCTCCTTTGGTTTGTTTAAAACATTGGAAAACAGTAACCAGGTTGTTGATTGGTATACTACTAACTCAGAGGCACAGCAGTTCAGATGCTGCAGGCTATATGGCTGCAGTTTGTATATGTTTGTACCCAGCAACACAGGAAAAGTATTTCAGAGCAGTTACAGAATGAGTAGTAAGGAAGTAAACCTACCCTATGGCAATCCCTCATCTTACATCTCTCATTTTGCCAAATTTCAGAGTGAATGCTGCATATGTATTTTTCCTTCTGGAGCATGAGGTCCTATTTTCACTTTGGTTTGTTTTTTTGTGTTTTTTTTTTTTTCTTTTAGCTTCAATAAGTATTTCTTATCGCTCAAGTGCTTAATAAAGGGCATGGAAAAAAATAAATGTGCAAATATGAAATTGAAGGTTCAATTCAATTCATAAGCCTTTGGCATTTTTTGAGGTATCTTGGTTTAGTTTAGTTTCTGAGCAGAAGACACTTTATGTCATAGGCAGGTACACATACACTTTTTCAAAGCTACATTTGCACAGAGATGGGAAAACTAAGTATCAACTATCCAGCTCATTTTTCTCTACTCTGTACTCCTTAAATCTATATGCGTTATGATGACTGTTATTACTGTATTAGTGCATGGTCTCTAACAATGTGTTAAACACTGCAGAAATTCTAGCCAGGTTCAGAAACAACATACAATCTCAGGCATATTACCTACAAATGATCATGCATGGGCATAAATTCAGATGACTGAGTTCAGTTTTTTTACTTATGTGAGCAAATTAACTCATGAATTGAAGATCTTTACTCTGTTAAATTTTAAATTTAATTTCAAAAATGAAATGCTGACCTCTTAAAGTCAAATATAGAGTTGGCAACATTGATTTTGGTAGTAATTTTACCACAATGGCAGTAGGTGGGCCAGCCCGGGTGGCAGAAATGCTAAATAAATGAAGAAGACAATAAGAAGGTAAATTCAGCTAAGGCACAATTGTTATGATGATCCAGCTAAATCCAGTAAAATATTCCCCTGTTATTTTTCATCTTAAGGAAATATACATTGCAATAAAATAATAGGAGAAGGTAAAGAAGTGAAAAGAGTCCACAGTAAGGGCTCGTTTCTGCCCATCATATAATACAGGGATTTCTAAAAACAATGGCAATCAATGAGAAGCCAATGCAAATGCATATACCTGTGCAGGGAAGCAATTCTAAGGATAAGGAGGCATCACTAAAATTACTTAATCGTGAGTAATTACACCAATGACCTTGCTTATGTATGTCAGGGAAATCTGAGTCACTCTACTAGCTTCAATCATATTGTACTGATTAATCAACAAAGGATCAACCTACTGGGTCAAAATCATTTAATTTTTTTCAGGGCTTTGTGGGATACATTTGAATGATTGCTTTCATACCTAAAATCATCAATGCATTTGAAAACAGAGTTTACAGAACAGAGTTGTAAAATATTTTTGGAAGAATTAGTAACACAGAGCATATTTTGATCCCATAAAATTTGAGAAGCTTAGAAATCTACTCTAGTACATTTTTTTCTTCTCAGGAGAAGAAACAGACAAGGCATTAAAATCTCTGAAAGTGATGAAAGTCTGTCTTGTCTCTCACAGTTTGATTCAACTTGGCATATCTACAATTCACGCTTAAATGTAAGCTGGTAGCAATTTTATCTATATTGTACCTGTATAATGCAAAATTATGATTGCTGCACTCTGCATTCCAACTTACCATAATTCAGTAAGACACAACATATGGCCATATTACACATTAACTGGTGTAAAGTGATACTGTTGGGAAGGTAGATTACACAGAAAATATTTGCCTCCCATCACAGAGATCCAGTCCACCGTAAGCCTCATCAAATACCTTATGCCTGATGCTTTGATATGTAGATAGATTTTGGTAGCAGCTTGGAATCCATCTACTAATCAAGTCATATCAGCAAAGAGAAGTGTTTGTGTAGTAGGCTCTGTTGTACGCTATGGTGGGTCAGAACAGTGGAAGAAGAAATGGCAGGAGCATTGTCAAAAAGATAAAAGGAGAGCTAGGAACAGTGAACAAAGTCTCACAAAATGTGTGATATGCCCTTTTTCAAATTATTCTCTTCTCTGCCTTTTTTTTGTCTTTTAATAGCACTTGTGTCTATGCTTTTCTTTCTTTTCACCCTCTACTTGGTGTTACCTTAGTTTTAATTTCATTTTTTCTCTCTGGTCTTCACAGTTTTCCCAAGTAGATTCTAAATCAAAAGGCTGTGCTGAACTCCTCCCCTTTTTAAACCCTTTTGCAATTACAGATACGTTGGGATAGGCTCCAGTCTTACATCCAGTCCCACTTTAACTACTTTTGTCAACAGAAATTTGTTTTTAAGAACATGCTCCTGATGACTTTCTGGAAGCATGTTGTTGACACAGACAGGTCCTCAATCTAGAGACCTTACATTTTCCAAACATCAGCAGAAGGCTTAAGCCTGAATGAACATGATTTTTCCCTGGTTAAACAGCTAGGAGAGACAATCTTGTGAGTCATACTTTAGAATGATTGTACTGTGCTGTCTGACTGGGTGCTGCAGAAGAGTTATTGGAGGGGAGGAAATATTCTTTGCCCTTCCCCTCCCCTCCCATCCCATAACAAACAAAAAAACAAACAAACAAACAAACAAACAAACAATGTAGAAACTAGCCCCCCAAAAACCTAGAGTTCTGATTACGTGAGGAAGGGAAACTAGAAGAAAAAAAAAACAACAATCAATGTATTGAAATAAACCATTCTCTTTGTTCTCAGTAGTTCTGTGGGTGCAGGTGTGCCTATTAGAAGACAATCCCCAATTGTTCCCTTCTTTGACCGGCTGATATGAGTGAGTATTTAGTCTGTAGAGAATGAAAATGTCACACATACCTTTAGGCTTTTTCTGTATAGCTGAGTTTGATGTGATTTGATGGCTCACAGGGCTGATTTAGAATTACCATAGTCATGGTCAATACCTGACCTCCCAAGGACTTGCTGGTGGCCCAAAAGGACAAAGTATTCTGTATACTCTCTATTTACAGCTGCCTGTCACCATGTAAGTGGTAGAAAAAAGTATACATGAAGAAATTTAATTTGCTTATCATTTTGATAGGATATTATTAAGTGTCAACAAGCGATAAAAACAAAAGAATTATAACTTTATTTTATAAGAAAAAAAAGTTTCTTATTGATGCTCAGCTTAGACGATTGGCTTATATTGATCTGCACAGACATGTCATTTTTTTTGTTCTTAATGAGTATGACCTCTAATTTACTTCAAGTTAGGAAAGTATTCTTCCTAGGACAGAAAAAGGAATGGACATTGCTTTTCCCAGTTCTAGTTTACTAGAATTAAAATATGTCTCACATATGTGACTAGGAGAAAAATCCATCCTTCTTTAACCCTAATAAACCCTGGATTTGTGTGTAACTGCCCAGATTTTGAATCTTATTCATATCGTGCCTCTAGCACAAACCAGAGCTCCAGTCCTGCGAACTGGCATATGCCCATGCCTCACTTTACGTAACCTCACATATGCCTAGATTTACACAGCTAATCTGTGCCACCAAGCACAACTTTTCTGAGAGAAAAATAAAATATATTCATCAATATTTCAGGGATCAGAAATTCCTATTAATTGGTCCAAGAATGAATTCAACAGTGAATGTAAGATATTTAAAAAATAAAACAGTGTTTTCAGAAGAGCATGCCTGAGCTATTGTACAAAAGGCAGACTCACAGAATCTTATCTCACAAAGCATTGCTGACAAAGATCATCCAACAACATTAGGTGGAGGAGTCTTCAGGGATGAAGTGCTGTTATTACAAAAAGAAGAAGAGGGCAAAAAGAAAAAGATGGGAGAAATCAAATGTGTTATGTTTGGTAAACTGGAAGCAAGCCATCTTTTTCTTACTGTCACTGCTGGAATAAATGCAAGAAGCTTTCATCTGTAACGGTGTTTTCAAGTCTGCAAAAAAAAACCCATTTTCCCACACAATTGCCAAAATTATTACTTAGGAAGGATATTGAGGAAACAGCAATAATACAATTATAACTCTTCACTCTGCACTGTAAATTACTATATAATTGCCATCACTGAGTTTGAACAAAGCGGAGGTTTTTTAAACAAAGAGGGGCTAGCTTCATCACTAGTGAATGCTGGCCTTGCAAGCCTACTTGCCGTTCTCTACTCCTTTCCCTAGAGTCATAGCCAGATGATTTATTTATGCACAGCTTGTTTTCACAACTGGAGGTGCTGAACTGTGAAAAATTATAGGTAAACATTTGGGACTTTAAATTATGGGCATCTCTTCTAAGGTACCTCAGTTAACTTTATGCAAGTTGATTTTCAAGGCTACTGAGTGTCTGGGAGAGTCACGCGTATTCATCCTCTCTCTACTTTTAACATTTTTTTTGTGTTTGGGATAAAAAATTATCTTCTGCTAAAACAGTATACCTGGAGTGACACATCCTCCCCTAATTTATTACCTTCCCTTAGGTAAGCAGTAGCCAAAAGCTTTTAGCATCAAAAGGTTATGTGGGAATCAGTATGAAACAAATCCATATCTCTGAGACAAATCCTAAAAGACAGCTATCCACACAATAAAAGTCATTGATCCTGAATATTCTTTAGGAACTGATGAATAGTTCCCATTTTTTTAAAAAATCTACGTTGATCAGTAGTCAGTACTACTGTGGTCATTGCTCTCAGGAACCACCTATCCCAAAAAATAGGAGACAAAGAAATGTCCTGAATATGTCTCATAAAACATTTTTATAGACGTGTTCACATCTAGCTATTTCCAGTTATTACAGGTTTTAGAGCCTGACCATCATCCCTGCTTTCTCTTCCATCCAAGGTGAGCAGTGATGCTGAGTCTTCAGAAAATTTTTAAACAAAATGCCTGAAATTTCCTCAGGGGAAAAAAAAAAAATGTCCATAATGCCCATAGAGTGACTTTGATTTGAATATTTTATTATGAATTTAGTTATTCAGATAGACACATCTGTCTTTAAAGGCAAATCTAAATGGGATCTAAATCCCATTCGTTTTGACATTATTCACTTTCCCCTCCACATTCTCTTAGACCATGTGACGTTTCACCCTTAGCAATGAAAATTACACTGCATAGAACATTAAGTTGCTTATTTTCTATTAGGTGGTATTGCTTCTCTTTCAGCTGTGAAATGTTACACTCTATTTCTTCACATGGATGGAATAGATGCCACTAGGAGGAGAATATTGACTCTTATCTCTGCAAATATATTTATTATATTGTGCTTTTGACAAACATACAGCTGAATTAAATCAATATTTCTTATGGAGAAAGCTACAAACTCAATGCTGTAAATGTTTACTAAAATGAGAAGTTTTACTCCTACACTTGTGCATAATAGGCACCATAAAATGGTTGCAAAACTGGGCCTAAAAGCTTATGCATTTGGAAAGATTGTACAGTTCTACCATTAAGGTGCGTAAGAATCAGACCAGATAAGCTTAAAGGTAGTTTGCTAAACCCCTGAGAATGTCTATTGACAATGCAATGAGAGAGAAACTACTCTGCTATTGGATGCATTGTGACTGTTGCATGGCTAAGTAAAAAAAGGCCATATCCAACAGTTTAACAAATTTTCTGAAAATCATATCAGATTGTATTAAATTAATCCAGTCCCTAGTTTTGAAATGTATCAGGCAAAAGTAGTCCCAAGATGAAATCATACATCTGACTACTGATTTCTGGCTGATTCTGTAATAGCATAATTGGATGTAGTAATATAAATATTTGGTCTTGCCAGACATCCAATATGTACTTGGCATATACAGAATATCACATCTACGTGGCTTAGATATAACAATCTTCATTGATCAGCAGTTTTAAAATAGTGCCACACGAATCACCCCATTGATTCTGACACTTTCTTGTAGCCTACTGATTTATGTTAAAATGATTGCCTGTGGAAACTGATGAGCATTAGCTTCTACAAGTCATTTCAAGTATCTTGTGAAGATTGGCACTAAATATAGAAAAATATTAAGACAAATTGTGACTTAATGATGGCTTGTCTTCAGAGTAGAAACAAAACAGGGTTTGTATGGGTGGTTCTGTCATACAAATGTGTATAATGGTATTTTTTAAATATATTTACATGGAGTAATAAAAATGAAACTTGACTTACTGCAGTGTTCAATTTTGATTAAGGAGATGGTGATTGTCATGAAACAGGAGTAACCTGAAGTTGAAATGACCCTTTCAATAGACTGTGACTCTTCAGATAAAGACGGTTTTGTTTGCATCACTACTTTTCCCTCTAAATATATGTACTTTATTGCTAGCCTACATAAAGAGATCTCTTTTTGAGTAAACCAATGTACACAATTACATATTGGTAATTTGTAATCAGGAAGCTTTTTTACAATTTATTTTCTTGGTATATACCTGACCAGAGAATGAAAATTTAATTTCACAACAAATTTTGAGGGTTTTAACATCTCTTTTCCTTCCTTACTAAAAAAAAAAAAAAAAAAAAATTCTGCAATTTTTTTTTTTAAAAGACTTATTCAGCCCATCATCTTGACTTAGTGCTTAAAAGTTCTTTGTTTCTTTATCTGTAGCTCTTACTTCGAACTAACATTAAAATTTCACAAAATCTACAGATAAAATCTTATTTAAAATAACTATGTGGCTATAAAACCTCATATTGCTATTGTTTTCCCATCCTCCTCCTCTACACTGTTCCTAAAAAGTTCAGACATTCTGCTGAATAGAACTGTTTCATTCCAGTAAAAGGCTGGGTATTGAACATGGAAATTTTTATATTGAACAAGAAAATCATTATTTTGTATAATCTTACACTATTTTGTGATATGGATCTCTATATATAAGCCAGCTTAACTGAAGATTCTACAGCTTTTACATTGATTTCCTTCAAATAAAATGTAGTCCAGGACTCAATACAGGGCAAATTCCTTTCAGCATCTTCAGTAATCACCTGGATGATGGAACAAAGCAAGTTTTCAGGAGATACAAAACTGGGAGTAGTAGCTGATATGCCAGAGAGTCATGTTACCACCCAGGGGGGCCTTAACAGTCTAGAGAATTGGGCTAACAGGAACCTCATGAAGTTCATCGAGTAGAAGTGCGAAGCCCTGCACCTGGACAAGAATTACCCCAGGTATCAGAACAGGTTGGAGGCAGGAAGGCTTGAAAACAACTTTGGACAAAAATCCCTGGGACTCCCGATGGACCCCAAGGTGACCATGAGCTAGCAGCATGCACTAGCGGCAATGAATGCCAACAACCTCCTGGACTCCCTTAGGAGGAACTGTTATCAGCAAGTTGAGGGAGGTAATTCTTCTAGTCTCGTCAGCCCTGGTGAGATGCATTTGGAGTGCTGGGTCCAGCCCTGGGCTCCCCAGTACATGAGAGACGTGGAGCTACTGGAGAGAGTCCAGTTAAGGGCCACGAAGATGATTAAGGGACAGAAGCATCTCTCCTATGAGAAAAGGTTGAGAGAGCTGGCACTGTTTAGCCTGGAGAAGAAAAAGCTCAGGGGTACCTTATCAATGTGTATAGATTCTTGGTGAATACAAATAAAGACTCCTTACAGTGGTACCTAGTGACAGGACAAGAGGCAGTGGGCACAAACTGAAATACAGGAAATTCCATTTAAACATAAGAAACTCTTTCACTCATATGGTGGTTGAACACTGGCACAAGTTTCTCAGAGACATTGTGAAGTCTCCATCCTTGGAGATATTCAGACAGTGACCAGACACCATCCTGAGCAGCCTGCTCTAAACGATAGACCTTTAAGCAAAGGGGTTGGACCAGATACCTCCACAGCTCCCATCCAGCCTCATCCTCTGCATTATTCCATGAAAATGAATCAGGTTGTGTGTCAAATGCAGTGTCAAGTGCATTACTGTGCAAATGTCTCCTAACAAAAGTAAAGCCTGCAAAACCAAGCTCTGTCTCTTTTAATATAAGACTTTCATCTCTTTTCCCTGCTGATCTTCAGAACTGTGCTCCTTATTGGAGATTTAGTTTGAGTGTTACCCTCTGTGAATCAAGAGCACGTGCTTTTTCCTAAGTGACATGTTGTTATTTAGACTTTCTCAATTAGCTGACCTGTTGCTTCTAACTCTGCAATACCAGCAGAGAAATATTTAGAAAGGAGCCAAGGGCAGGGACCTAGATCCTTTTGCTCATCTCACTTGTAGGCAATCAGTTCACCCAGCAGCTGTCATCTGAAGTCAATCCACTGGCTTTACAAAGTGCATGCAACCTCGGAATTGTTTTCTTAGAGGATGCTGCATCCAGCAAATAAATTGGAATGAAGCTTATTCACCTATGGGCCATTATAACAACAGTGGCACCTTGGTAGGGCAAGAAACATACAGCAAATTTAATCTGCAACTAACAGGCTAAATCTATTAGACATGGGAGAGAAAGAAAACCAAATCAAAACAAAACAAAAACCAAGCAAAGAATTAAAGACAGAAGCATGTCATAGGCAAAGCTTTTCTTTCTCTCTCTCTGAGTACAGGACCCATTTTTATTTCTGGTGGGCTGTTTTTTTCCTTTTTTTCCCCCTCAAGTGCTCTTGTTTCTCTGCCCCACTGTGCCTGCTAAATTGATTTCCAACAATAGCTGAAGAGTGTGAACACTCTTTTATTTGCAGGATGTCAAGGTGCATGCAGGTTCCCTCTAGGCTACCTTGAGGGAAAAGGCAGTGGCCTGTGCAATAAGCAGGAATCCACAGAAATCCTTTAGGCCTTCATGATCCTCTTGAGGGGAAGAAAAGCTTCAGGCTTCTTCAGTCTAGAAGAGCAGAGAGGTTCAGGTCTCTAGCTCTGTGCTAAATACTGCATAGAAAGGGAGAATGAGGAATGTGAAGAAGAAAACAAGGGGAAGGATTAAAATCATTGAGAGAACTGTTATGAATTTATATTTTTCCTGGGTTACAACCTATGGCTAGTGATGATGACATACTACTATTTTCTACAGTCTGTTGCAGAAATTTTAACTAACATCTAGCAGCATTTATGACCAGCATAATTCTACAGGTATGCTTCCAAACATTCTCCTTGTTATGCAGTCTAATTCCTCTGGTGGAAAGATTCCAAGCACTGTTTTGTAGTTATTTCTGGGTAATATGGCTTATTTATAATGCAACACAGGCCGTGTTGCTTCAGGGGTGAACCAACTAAGTATATCCTATCTCACATTAAATGGAAGAAGACCAACACCACCTATGGCATGTGATCTGCTTTGGCACATTGCTTTGTCAACTTTTTACAAAGGAAGTACCAATTCCCATTTGTATCCTGTCATCCATCCAACAGAGTAGGGATTTTCAATTTCATTTCACTTTTTCTGGCTATCCTCAGACACACATGGTACAAAATATAAGGTGCATAATTGCATTTTCCTTGTTTTACTGGCATTTTTTGTCCCATACTGATATCAAAGATTGAATATAGCTACAGTCAGAGAGCCAATGAGAACTTGACACTGAGAAAACTGGTCCCAATATGAAGAGGAATCTTGGAAAGCATGCTTTGGAGCTAAATCACTCTCTCATAGACTAATGTATGGGACCCTGTAATGAGAAGAGGAAGGTTATAGCTAACTTTTCTGTTTAAGGGGTTCCTAATTGTTTCCATGCACCCAGGACATTACCTTTCAAAAGTCTTTATTTTCTCTGTGGTTTTTTTTTTTTTTCCACTGAAGAAGACTAAATGAAATAAATGATGCATCCCAGTACTACTTCCATAAAAAGGGATCACTCTGGAGTGATATTAGACTTTTTTGTTTCCATTCCCTTTCTATCTGCTTTCTAATGAACTAAATATTCTTCCTCTGAGACTTTTTAAGACATGCTTTAAGATATAAATTTCCAGACTTCTGGAATGCAAAACATCCAAACTGCTTTGGCCTGGGCTATCCCATCATCCTACCTGCACCACTCTGCCATGTCACCATGACTTTGCTTTATTCTTCACTTGTGTTGCCTCTCTTGCCTTGTTTCCAGAACGCTTCCAGTTATTTGTGCAACATTTCAATATATGTTGAATAACAACTCTCTTTATTATAACCATTGTCCATATCTCTGTTTCTCTCTATATAATACATTCATTACAATCTAGGAAGCAGGCTGTTTGGGGGATGCTATGGGAAACATTTAATTTCTCTTTTTTTAGATTCAGTTGTGTGTTTTGGAGATTATATCCCTAAACTCTCTCTGGATATGTTGCTGTGGCAATCTGTTTCTACTATGCCTCTTTGTGTTTCTGGAAATTTGTATGGAAGTACTAATAACATTGTAATTAAACCTTTAAGTTTTAACAGTATATGAGCCTCCTATAAATCAAACTAAATATCTACTCAATTACGTACCTCAAAAACTATTTATGGTTTTAAATCAAACAGTGTAATTTGGAAGTAAAGTTGTGCCTGATAATAATAATTCAGAAAACACACAGCTTCTTTTTGACTAATAGATAAAAATTACCCATCATTCTAAACCTGATATTAATACTAATATTGGTATTACACCACTGAGATGAATTCCCTGCTCATGAAGTGTTATCATTGCAGACATCTGGCAAATTGGTTGTTAACTTCTAAAACAATTGATATGCCTTTTATTATTACAATATTCTGTTTCAGCAAAAGAGTGCCCATTTCCTAATGATGAACTGTTTTAATGATTTTACTTAGAAATACAACTAATGAAAAATAATTACAAGGGACTTCTGAATTCAGTTTTTTATTCTCTGTTCCAGTAGTACTCATTACAATATCACAAAATTATGTCTTATGAAAATGACACGAGTACAATTCAGTCTGTGTTTCAGGCTGCCCACCATAAATAGGAAAAACGGCCCCAGTATCAGGAGATTGTCCTACAGTTCTTGGGTTGTCCAGCAAATAGAAGCACTAGGATAATTTATTCATTCTATTACATTTGGCATATGCATTTACCTGAAGCCAGTTACTGTTCTCTCTTGATATGAACATCCAAATGAGGAAATGAGAGCCTTAACTTAGCCTAAAATTTTAAATCAGACTAATACTACTTCTAGGTTTAAGAATATGCATAAGATACCAGAAGTACAACTGAAACCTCTTATTATCACCGTCACTCTGTTATATTTCTTGAGCACCAGCATGTGGCTATTACCAAAAAATACAATGGAATATAGTCATATGGAAATGTTCATGCTTGATCAGCTTAGTGATCTATTCGGCTGAGTATCCTGTCTTTATTAGAAGTTAATGACAGATGTTTTCGAATAACATATGCGGACTCTTATGATCCCGTAAGCTGTTTATCAGACATTTTTTTCCAATAAGTTTTTTCATTTCAAGGGTTCAATTATATACTGAAGTGTGAATGCTTATGTCTCTTTTCTACCATACCCTATCTGCCAGAACACAGAAAATTATTTTACATTCATAGAGAATAGAGATGTCAACAACTTGGCTGCTCTTCAAACATGGCTAAGAGCTGTATTTTGATCCCTGTTCCCAAGTTACCCTATCTTTTGTGCCATGATTTTTTTATCACTAATATTATTATTTCTAGTGTAAAACAACTGATAGGAAGGCAAAAGATTCTGTTATGGATTAGATTACTAATCTGTAGGTTAGATTACCTAAACTTTTATTAATATACTTAATGTGTACTTTTCTTAACATGCTTAATGTGTTAATAGATTTTAAATGCACAGTTAATTTCCAATAACTATATTGACAATCTCAGAGAAAGAGATCCTCACATTAATCAGTTTCTGTATGGAAATGATCTGATTCTAATACGCAGGAAAAAGTACCAACTGCTTTTTGTTCCGCCTGTACCGTGTTTTTTTTTTGCAGCAGGTGGGGCATAATTAGCCTTTTTATTTATTTCAGCTAATTTAACTGATTCCAGAGCATTGTTCAGTGATCTGCTCTGTCTTGGATGGCATCCACATGGTTTCAAGATAGCGAGACATTTGCCACTTTCCAGTTCCACACAATGGTAGTTGATTTTAATGAGTTTTTTAAACATTTTCCTTATTAGGTCAGTATGTAGTCTGTATTTTTTTTCAAACCCTCCAAAGCATTCAGTCTTGGGAACTTACAACTTAATTTATCAATTTGTTCCATCATGTCTCACTAGAGAGCTTGCAGGACTTTAACACAGAGGGGAGGGAAAAAACAGCCTTGCATGACGATAAAGTCTAGCACTTTGCTGAATGGGCTTGTAAAGGCAATAAAACCTGAAACAAAGTACTTCTGGAAAGTATGCAATTTGTCCGTGCTCTAGGAAGCACACAATACAGTCCAAGAGCAGTGTAAGTGGTATACTGTTCTGCAATAAAATAATGTACGAATCTCACAGCAATTTGGTGGGGATCCTGCAAAAAATGTGTTGAGAGAGCTGTGAATCGAACAGGAGGGAAATCTAGTGAAGAACAGAGAGAAATCACTGTGAATTCTCTCTTGTAACACAGTATAGATGAAATTCCGATTTAAGGAGGCTTGAAAGGAATTAGATTTTGGGTGGGATCCCTTAGACTGTAAATGTAATTTCTTATTACACATAGTGTACCTGAATATGCAATTTTATTGAATACATGGCCTTTAAGCAAACGTATTTCTTTGTTGAAAGATAGGTATAGGTTGCTTATTTTCATGGTGGTATTGAGCAAAACATCATCTATGTTAAACTCAATTTTAATTGTAACCTAACTGTTATTTTACTGTATAATCAGTAACAAGAAGTCTGTGTTGAAAAACATTAATAAGCCTATTATTTTTCTTTACTTTGACAAATTAATTGACAGAATTCAATTTTGAATAATGCCGCAATTAAATTTTAGTTGATACAGGGCAACATTAGCATAAAGGCAGTTTTCTATGCTTGCTGTGACAGAACATAGGACTAACAAAATTAAAATGTGTACTAAATGTCATCCATTATTCTTTTAATACCATCACCCTACCCTGCCAACTAGCAAGTCCACTAACACTAGATCTTAAATCACACATAAGCTGAAGCAAATACCCTGATGTCTAACCCATAACAGCTACGTGCAACAAATTCTATTAATTTATATCACGTTTCTCTGAGGATAAATATCACCACACCATGAATCTTTTACTAAACAGACATTTCAAAATTGCCAGGAAGGAGTCAACATCTTGAATTAGTCAGGACCACATTAGGAATTGTGATACAGTTCATTACTTGTGAGATGTTGCACAGTATTAGAGACTTCCATAGGCCTAATTTGACATGAAGCCATCAAGCTGTGTAAAGTAAATTATAAGAAAACAATCTTCAAATACATTTATCTTCCAAACAGATCTGAATTTTGCCTACATCTTTTCTTCTTGAGCCTGCAAAGGTGGAATATGATGACAGAAGGATGTTTTAATGTAACAAAAGGAAATATCAACATTAACCCTTATTTTTTCTTAGTCATTTAACTCACAATTAAATGTGAGGAAAAGAAGCACTAAACACTTGAGTATAGCAGTCACTACTACTGAAAAAATGCCATCATTTTTTAATATATTTTCTGTGTCAAACTTATACTAAAACAGCACAAATTATGTGTTAATATTTATTTGGAGAATTTTGTCTTTTCTGTTGTCCATAAATTACCTGTAGGAATTCAGAATATTTCATTCTTTTTATAAATGTATTTTAGTCTTTGAATTGCTTGCAAGCCACATTAGAGGAATTTTTTCAGCTCAAAATGTCTCATTTCTTTTTTCCCCACTGCAAAAAAGGACCATTGTGGGTGTCATCTTCAGTACTCACTGAATGACCAAAAGATACACAGAGTACATATAGACACAGTAATGCCAAAAATATATTCTGAGACAGCTTTTTATAGTCTGTGGAGAGAGGTACAAAGGACAACAAACAAAGCCAGAACCTTCCCTAACCCCTCTGGTTGGACACAGATATCACCTCTGTGTATTCAGGTGAGTAAATGGTACTGCTGATTCACAGAGGAAGAGACACAAAGTTGAAAACCAACCTGTTGTCCTTAAAAGTTGAAAATAGATCATTGTAGTTTAGGGCACGTACCTAACATATTACCTGTCAAATCTTATAAATTCTTTACTCACCCAATCTTTACTCTTAGACATTGTAACCCTTTCCTTTTGTTTCAGTTCATGCTCCAGTTCTGCAAAAACTTACAAAACTGTGTTGAATGGTGAACCTTGTCAACAGTCCCAGTCACCTCAGTGACTCTCTGCTCCCAGAAGTGAAATACATTTTAGATCTTCACAAGCCTGAGACTATAAAGTTAGACAGTCTGAAGCAGGAGCTTCCTCTATGCTTCAGTCTGAGCATTGCTGTAACCAACCAAAATAAGTAACACATAATAGTGTATGATGTCATTTAAAAAATATAGTTAATCAGATCAAGTGTTAGAGACTTACACTTGAGGTGATGGAGATTAAAAATCCCCAGAACAGTCTCTTCTGTTGAGCTTGTGCCATGGGACTGATTGTGTCTTTCTCTATAATGTTCAGAAGGGGGAGAGAAGGGGAAGGGAAGGGGCAGTTTGTGGGGTCAGCAGGGCACAGGGCTGCCTGCAACAGAGCTCGGGCTATTTGATTCCGTTGAAATCTATTACAAATCTCCCTTGGCTTCCAGCAGGCCAGGATTTCTCCTCTTCAGTTAATGGGAACAGAATGAAAACAAAATGCCCTGCCAGAATCACTGCACTCCTATCTGCACATCTGACTTGCTGTAGTCTGGAAATGAGTTAAAGGACAAGATTTTTTTTAGAGAGAGTCTCTGAGAGCTACATGTCATTCTGAGGTGGAATTGCTTGCACATGATTTCTAACCTCTCTTTTTGGTGCCATTTGAAGGATAATAGACTCCTGAAGGTAGTCTTCCTACATTTACTAATTTCTCCTTTTCCTCCCCTACAAGTGAGTACTCTTTTGTAAAAAGGACCTGCTTAGAGAAGACTATTTGCAATTTACTATGTCAATGGATATACAGTCTTTAATGGGAAAAAAGAGAAATCACTCTCTTTGTCTTCTACTAGCATTAGTCTTGATTAGGCTTCTTTATGAGTACATGCCTTGCTTTTGGAAGAAGAATGCATGGTTCATTGGAGGAATGAGGGGGTAGGCCTACTTTCTGTGCAATAGCTTGCTAACCTACCATATACTTTCTAATAACTGCTCAGAGAGCTGATGGACAGCAGGATTAACGGTGTAAGTGGTCTGGAGAAAGGATATGGAAGGCAAGTGTAAGGACAGGTGCCGAGTTCCATGCCTAGAAGGAAAAATCAACCCTGTGAATGCAAGATTTTGCAAAATAAATGAAGTAGCTGTTCTGCAGAAAGGTATGTGGTTGCTCTGTGAAAATTAGTATCAACAACATCGTGCTATTGAAAAAAGGGTAAAAGTTAGTCTGGGGCATAGAAACAAAAGCATATTTTACAGAGATGATACGGGAGGTACACTTTCTCCTTCATTCAGCATTGGTAGGACTGCAGCTGAAATCTTGTGTCCAATTTTGAGCACCACTCTTAGAATAGATGTGCGCTTATTTGAGAGGAGGTTCAGGGCAGATCAAGAACAATTAGTGGTTTAAAAGTGCAATTTCTATGGGAAGTTTGAAGATAATATTTATATTTATTCTGAAAGAGAAAAGTGAGAGGTTGTAGAATGACATTCATCAAATTTCTGAGAAGCTGTGGAAACTAAGGAGTAGTCTCTCTCCATATCTATGAGAAAAGGATGAGAAGTAATTGGTGACAAGAGAGATTTAGGTTAGTTTTTTAGAAAGATTTTATACTCAGAAGGTTGATTCACCAAGGAATCAAACCTGTGAACTTCCCATTGCTGGCAATTTTTGAGTGCTCATATTAGACAGGCATCTGTCCAACATAACAGAACAAGTAGAACTTGGAAAAACCTCTCATGTTCCATTCCAGATTTTTTAATAAAAATATTCATTTTTTTATTTTTGCATTGCATTTTATTACAGTTCTGTAAACCTTGAATAAATAGCATTAGTGAAAAAAGCGCAGGCTGAAGCCACAGTTCAGCAAAACAGATGTAAGAAAGCATTTGTACTTCATGAAGTAACATGCTCAGGTGTTAGCCAGACCTACATTTGACAGAAGTAGGGCAAAATAAAAATCAAGTAGTGATGATAGTGCAGCTGATGGATTGGAGAACTAACATAAGTAGCAGTTTTGTTTATGTCAGATGAGTAATGACTCAATTATGTCCCTATTACTGTCCTTGAATAAATTATTGGTGAAGAATAGAGCCAGAGTCAATATTCGGGATTAGTGTGGGGAGGAGTAGTGCAATAGTAGTTAGGATTCAACATTTATTATTTTGTGTGGTGTCTACAGTCTGACACCCAAAATGCAGTTGCTTAGAAGGTATTTCATTCTACATCAGGTTTATAGTATCATTCTGGCCACAAACAAAAGTTTTTTAAACTAGAAATGGGGAGACAATGTCATCTTCATTTTGCATTGAAAATAATGAATCTATAAGACCTATTCTCTTACCTGCTTTTTAAACAGAACCTTGGAAGGGATCTCCTTTTATTTTTAAAGCCTATTTTTGCAAGCAAACTAGAATTGTCTAAATATAATAATAAAGACCAGTATTGACTAATGATTGTCAATGATTGTAGATACTTTGCATCCCTAGTTGTGGCACAAATTCTTTACTGCAAAACCACAGACATTTTATATAGCTCTTGTAAATATGTCCATCACAAATGTAAAATCTTGCAAGCCACTTACTGCATTTAATTTTAGCTTGCAAAGTGGAGTTCAAAACACTGGATTTGAAGTCTTTGAGCACTAAGGGAAAGAATAGTCTTTCAGTTTGAAACACTATTGTCAGTTTCCTCACAAAAGCATAAATTTAAAGTTTGAAAAAGTTTGGAAGCAGCTGAAGATTTGAACTTCACAGCTAGCCTCATCAAATATTGACAACCACTGCATGTAATATATAGATTATTCTGCAGTAGATAGTATGTATTCCCATTTACCATGTATTGTGGAATTATAAATCACATGGACAACAATAATAAAAAGCAAATAAAATATTAATTCAGATATTTTTCTAAAAGTTGTAGCTTGAAATTCTTTCTTTATCCTTTTTAACGCAAAGAATTCCATAGATCTCAGGATTAACATACATTCTCATCCAGTGTATTATTAATAGGATGTTAATGTGCTCTTACCTTTCATTGTCATAGCAATCATTGTAAATTGCATATAATTTACATAATAATTGCTATAATAATTTATATTAAAATAATTGTTCTCAAAAAGCATAAACACATATATTTTTTGGTTTACTAATGATAGTTACCTTGAAGATGTAGGCATTGATATGTATTCCTTTTTATTAAATACTTGATTGGATATACTAAGGTATGAGTTCTAAAAAGGAAAAGACAGTAGAAGAGATGTACAAAGGTAGCAAGTGTTAACTTGGGACTGTTTCTGAGTTTTGTATTCAAAATATTCATCTTGGAAAAAGGAAATTCTTTCAAGTGATATTTTAACTTTTTATCATGAAAAAAAGTCTCAGCTGTACCCATTTCTCCCATGTATTGTATGATATATTTCAGTTATTAATGGACTACATTGCAAGAAAAATACTATTAAAGAGGGTATGACCAGTAAGCTGGGAGGTAGGACTATTGTATATGCTGTTCTGACTGTGCAAAAAATCCTGGACAGAAGCAAGGAGCTTGAGTGCAGAGAAGCTGCCCCAGCACGTTTGGGAGATGCCTGGAGAGCCTTCTGGCATTGGCAGCAAACATCAACCAACGCAGAGGAAAGGAGAAGACTTTTCTGGAGCCCAGAAAGAACAGTGAAGATTTACTTCAGTCCAGAAAGCTACTGAAAGCTTTCAGATAAAAAGAAAAAGAAAAGGACCAGTGCACAGAGAATATAGCATCTGTGGGAGATGCATAGGGGTTTTTAAGTGTTTTGTTTATTGTGTCACCTAACAGATCTGATTTTTCTCTCTTCATAGCATTACTTTTTATGGGTTATTAATTAAACTCTAGCAAAATAGAGCATTAGAACTTTTTTTAATGTCTTTTGGCAACTTGCATCAACAAAACAGGCATGGATCCAGCCCAGGGCTCTGTGCCAACAGCTGTTTCAGCCACAGCTTAGCTTTCCTGGAACCCTTATTGCCTCAGCAAAAACTATCCACCTCTCTTGTGCTCAGGAGGAATCATGTCAGTCCTAAACACTAAAAATCATGAGGCAGGTCCCCAAATTAACAGAATACTTCAGGAATCATGCAGTTTACAAGGGAAAATATGTCTCATTCTCTGCCTCTCACCTGTAATCCCATGGGGTGCACTTAGAAGGCCACTTCTCTGACAGCAGTAACACTGATGGAAATAACTCTATTGTCTCATATAGTTGATATGATCAAGTATACAAGATAACCCTTGATTGCATACTTGTTTCTCTTGTCACTTTGAAGTTTCCTAACAAGCTTTGGAGGGCTGTTATAAGCAAGTTTTGTACTTATTGGAACAGTGGGCTAAAATGAAGGGAAAAATACCAAACCAAACCAAAATGCATCTTTAGGTTTTCTGTGTTAGTTGGGGAGCTTCATACTTTTTTTTTTAAGACAGTCATCACTATCTTGCATTTCATTTGTTTCAGCAGCTAGACCTCTAACAAACTTCAAGTTAAAATCAAATTGCAAGCATTATCAGCTATGACTAACTTTGATTCCAACTTCTCAGGGCTCAAAACTCCCATTAAATAAAACCTATTCTATGTGCAAAATAACAACAGGACTTCTCAAAAGCTATTTTTGTCCAGTGTGTATTTTAAAAAGCAGTTCTATTCAGAATCCCATCTTCTCCCCATGTGCATACAATGTCATTTGTGTTCTCTTCAGTGAAGAAAATAAGTGTCTAACATCTTTTATTCCTACTAACCCTGAAAAACTAAGCCCTTTGAAACAGCTGACGCATGACTTCTTATTGCCTGGGCAATCGTAAATTATTTGTCTAGTTTTCACTGAGTGATCAAGTGGTCATGCAAATACAATTTTATTAAGATAAAGGTATAGTTGAACAAAAGTTATAATCTTTGTTGTGGTTTTTAACAGGAAACAAACTAATGTTATCGGACTTGACTTTTGAGATCAGATTGATTTTTCAGGACTAAAAGTTCAAAAAAATCTTGTTTTTCTCCCAGTTAAAGCAAGCACTTTCAATTTTAAACCAATTCAAAGACAATAAATGTGTAACATTATGATGCTATTTCTACAAAACTGTTTTTCCAGACTGGAACTACACTTTGAAGTCAAATTTGTCAAAACATGTCAAGAAAGCAATGAAGCACCAATGGAGCCTGAACAGCAGAAACTGAGGTGAGCCACATCCTTCCACTAAGCCACCTACATGGTCTTAATCTCCTCCCTGCTCAGAAAGTGACAAGAGATTACCAAGGTTCAGCACTGACAGCCCTCTCTACCTAGAGCAGCTCCTGGGCTCAGTTTTTCTTAGCTTGCTGCTCAGGAATATAAACAGCACCGGGAGAAAGGCCAGTTCTCTGACTTCTGTAACACTGACGGAAATAACTCTATTGTCTCATATAGTTGATACCGTTAAGTGTACAAGATAATCCTTGATTGCATACTTGTTTCTCTTGTTGCTTTGAAGTTTCCTAACTAGCTTTGAAGGGCTGTTATAAGCAAATTTTGTACTTATTGAAACAGTGGGCTAAAATGAAGGGAAAAATACCAAACCAAACCAAACTAACAAAAAAAAACCCCACAAAAAAAAACGCAGCTGTGATTGGATAACGTTTCCCATTGTGACAAAAAAAAAAAAAGCAATATTGAGTTAGATGCAGATTAAACTAGTTGACAGTTCATCAGAGTTATGATCATCAATCACTTAAACAGCTAAGAGTATCTTTGAAATATACAAATACATGTGTAAGCAATATCCAGTAAAGGTTAGAAATAATAGTTGTCCATTTGAATAAGAAGCAGACATGTAATATGATTTTTTATTTACCAAAATCCAGAAATGTTTTGGCTCGTTTTTATGAGAACATAACTGAAATGTTATGAAACAAATCACAGAATCACAGAATGGTAGGGATTGGAAGGGACCTCAGGAGATCACCTAGTCCAGCCCCCCTGCCAAAGCAGGTTCCCTACACCAGGTTACACAGGAAAGGGTCCAGGCAGGTTTTGAACATATCCAGAGATGGACATTAAACAACCTCTCTGGGCAGCTTTTTCCAGTGCTCTGTCACCCTCCCAGTAATGAAATTTTTCTTCAAATTTTCATGAAACTTCCGGTGTTCCAGTTTTTGCCCATAATAATAACATAGTGCTTAATATTTTTCAAGCTTTCTTTGCTCACTTGAGAATAATTAAAGCTAAAATAAGTGTCATGTATACTTTAGTGTTCCTACTTCTAGAATAACTGAAAAAAGGGGGACAGAAGCACATGACAGACCTGTGTGATCAATCTTCATAGAGGAGTATGCAAGAAAACAGTTACTATATAAGGCAGATTTCATAAGTATATATTGCATTTCATTATATGTGTTGACTCTGTTTTTTAAAATATATTCTCTAGAATATGAGAAATAATAAATGCTACAATTTGTTAAAAAAAATATTTCTAGTTATGCATCACTTCTTTTTTAGCCACTGTAAGGAGAAAAAAAGTGTTTTGAAGAGTAGAAGGCAAAGCACAACCCATCCCACCACTTAGAATTAAGACAGTCCAATGTCAGTCAGCATAACCTCTTGAGAAAAGGCAGAAACTAGAACAAATGACAAAAGAAAGGGATGAATCCTACTTACAGGTTCTAGGTTCAGGCAGGGATGTGGAGTCCTTTGTCTGGAAGGCCACAGCATGACTGGAAGCAGTATAAGGCCACCGTCCTGCTCCACCCATGAGGAACCATAGAGGTGAGGGCACAGGCCGGAGCCCACTGGCTTCCAGGGGCATCCAGACCTGCATGCAGTATGCCCCCGGGGGTCCTTGTTCTCTTCTTCTGACTGAGAATGAGGAAGACAGTGTACAGTGGGAGGAAGAAAAACATCTCTCACACAATCTGAGGTTAAAAATTCAGTCCTGGAGCTGTACTTGCTCTGTTTGTACAGCAGCTGTAAGCAGGGCATGCGCTATGGTTTGTTCCCTTCCTGTCACGACGACTGCCTCCTGGACAGTTTTGAGCACGCTGTTGACATGACTGCCCTCAACCACCATGGCATCCTGGACCTTCAAGACCTTGCACTAGGGGTGCTCTGGCAGCGCCTTTCATCGAACTCAGAAGTATGGAAAACTTCCTGGATCAGAAAACAAGTCTGAAGGGTCATCATTAGAGCACTCCTTCAGAGACATCCTAGAGGTAATCATTATTCCTGGACTCTACCCCATCACTTTCTTTCCCATCTTGCCCTCCTCCAAAGGAGAGAGAGTTGTATAAATTAGCATTTATACACAAATCCAAACTTTGGACAGTTGGGACAGTTGCTACAAGTTCTTTTAACAATATTATTTACACATACACTCGGTGCTGGATGAGAAAACAAAGCGCAAATGGTTTCACAGTGCTGGTTGCAGGAGCAGATTTCTGTAGGCAAATGTTCATGGCTGCCATTCAGGTTTCCTGCAGCGTAGATTTAAGGAGTGACATGAATAAAGTGAAATGTTCTTATTTAATATTCTCACAGCTCTGTGGGAAAATGAATTACAATATGCACTATTTACTTTGCACATATTTTTGAAGTGATCTCACTACCTTGTATTTCATCTTTTTACCTACCAAAATCTTGGTTGTTTCATGCATTTCAGTGAGAGAAGAGAAGGGCTAGAATCTCCCAGTAAAAGTATATGAAGGTGCTATAAATTCTAGCTAAAACTAGAAGGAATGGGTATTGTTACTTTTAAGAAAGTTTCTTATCTACTTGAATCAGACTATTCTTGCTGTCAATGGTATTTAGCAGGTGGGTTATATTACGTTTCAAAGGCAAGGATTTTCAGCTTACTACACTCTACTTTGGACCTCTTTCTTTGCAAAACAATTTACAAATTTTAATACTGTCTCACCTCATTCCACATTTGTCTTTGAAATTATCACACTGCGAAGTTCACACAATGAGCTGTAAGATACTGTACAAATACTGACATTTAAATACAAAGCACATTTTGCATTGCAGAGTATCTAGTTTGAAGAGAAATTGGGAAGAAATAGAAAAACTGTGAAGTCTCAGATATTTACTGAATGTCAATACAAAAACATGGCACCTCCAATATAGTATGTCGTTATATACCAAGATGTCATATTAGTACCCTTCTGTTGTCTGTGATAATAGAAATCATTGCACCTTTTACATTATTTAAGTCTATAACAGAGTTAAAACTTGGGAAAATGCAGTGGGAAGGAAATGGCCTGCATATGTTGATAACACATGGTTCTGCTGCATTTGTCATGTTTCATTCTTTTACAAAAGAATTCAATCAGGTATTTGAATTAAACTAACAGTTGATATAACAGTAGGGATTTTAAATTCATCCCTGAACTGTAATAGACACACAATAAACTGTCTGAGATTAAAAAAAAAAAAAACAACAAAAAAAACAAACAAGAAAAACCAACCAAAAATCAGTGAACTATAGAATTGCATTAATCAATGTATGTAAATGAAAATAAGATACTTCTGGGGTTTGAATGCATGTTAAAGACAAAATATGTGAGAATAAGAACAGCAAAAACATGACTGGTTACCCTGTCTCTACTGTATTTACCACTGCATAAACCAAAAGTCGTGTTTGTGAATATAGCTTCATGTAAGCAGCCATTGCTGTCTGCATCTTTCTGGCTGTAGCTGCACAGCAAATCAAGCTGTGATCCTGCTGCAACTGGGCAAGTCATGCCAAGTACTTCAGCAAGGCCATAATTTGCTGATCTTTAGAATGGACCAAACGGGTTGCTTTGAGCAAGTCTGATACAGTATTTCTTGTGGAGGGTGTATTTGATCTGGCTGAGATGGCATTAATTTTCCCCATAGCAGTCCTCATAGTGCTGTGTTTTGTGTTAGTAGCTAGAAAGGTGTTGATAACACACCAGTGTTTTTGTTACTGCACTCGCACAGCATCAAGGCTGTCTCTCCAACATTTCCCCCTACCCAGTAGGCTGGGAGTGGGGAAGGTCTTGGGAGGGGACACAGCCAGGACAACTGACCCAAACTGACCAAAGGGATATTCCATACCATATGACATCTGCTCATAAATAAAAGCTAAGAGAATGGAGTGGGAAGGGAAAGCATTTGTTATTTATATTTGTCCTCCGGGGTAACCACTACGTATATACTCAAGCCTTGCTTCCCAGGAAGTGGCCAAATATCACTTACTGATGGGAAGTAGAGAATAAGTATTTTGTTCTTCTTTTGTTTCTGCACATGCAGCTTTGCTTTGTTTCTATTAAACTGCCTTTTGTCTGGATCCATGAGTTTGGGGTTTTTCCATCTTATTTTCTCTCCTCCCCGTCCTGCTGAGGAGAGAGGTGATAGAGGGGCTTTGTGGGCACCTCACATTCAGGCAAGGTCAACTCACCACAGAGGGAAATAAGAGGCAGCAACAAGGTTCTGGATTTTGCTTCTCAGGACTTCTTATCCAACAGAATTTTCATGCAAGAGATACATCATTGCAGGGAGCTGGATATGAAAGCTCAATGATTCTTCTTTCTAGTTAAGTGCTAAGACCATAAGGTGAAAGTTAACCTCACAAGGCAGGCAGACTCTCTTGTTGTCTCCTTTGGTTGGGAATGCCCCATCGCATCCAGGCTGCTCTGACTGGGAGGCCTTATCAGCCAACCCCTTGGCAAACAGATTGTGATAATTCAATACCTATCTCTCTTTGGTGCAATTAAGCTGTAGGTCTCTTTCTGGGGGAATATCTCACTTACCTGAGTAATCCATTATACAAAGGTACATAGCACCAGCAAAAATCACGCTCTTTGTAAATGCTGGTAGGCTGCACTGACCTGCACAACCCGCCCCAGAGCTGGGCTTCAGTGGGAGACTCTGGGTCATTCTCCAGAACAGGCACTTTAGAAATTCTTCTCTAATATTAACTGTAAGGAAATTTTCAGAGGAAGAAGTGAAGTATCTATTGAATACAGGCATTAAAGGGGTAGGCATTTTTTGATGCAGTATCTGTAGACAGATGGAGGGATGAGACATGAACAGATTTAAAACAGACAGGTTCCCAATATTCCTGAACTTTCACTTTTAAATAACAATACTCTAAAAATAAAGTATTGAGTATCCTAACAAACACCATATATTTAAAATGTGCATTTCATAATCAGGATTTTTTGTCTCCTTAAAGCCTTTTAAAGTATATACAAGTATATGCAATTTTTTAAGACACAAAATCATGGTATGACAAAGAGGGCCAAATATCAATAACAGCTATCCAGAGACATGCTGAGTCCTACTGGATATTGGTAGGTTCTGTGATACTTTCTTTTCCCCCAGCTTCATCCCCTGTGTTTCCATATACATAGAAATTAAGTATGGAAACATAGGTAAGTTACACAACAAGGTGACCTGTACACTAGCACCAGTTCTGAGGCACATCACTGACAGATTAGTTGTTCCCTAAACTGGTTCTCATTTTTCACAAACAAGCATGTTAAGATTATTTAAGCAATTCTCATGGCCTTGTATAATAATGGCACTAGATCCATGTGGTGGTTTCACTTGGCTAGCAGCCAAACTTCTGCTCCCTCACTTTCCCCCCACCTCAGGGAATAGGAGAGAGAATTGGAAGTGTAAGAGTAAAAGAACTCATGGGTTGAGATAAAAACAATTTAATAATTACAATTAAATAATAATGATAATAACAGTAATAATGGAACATGCAAATGAGTGATGCACAGTGCAATTGTTCATCACCCACTGACTGATGCCCAACCTGTGCCAGCCAGCGATTGCAGAGGAGAGACAGTCCTGAAACCAAAACCACAATCCCAGAAGAGTGAGCCTGAGTGACCCCCAAGAGTATCCCTCAGCTTCCCAGTCAACCTTCATTAACATACTGAATATGAAGTTATATGATAATGCAATAACTCACTGGCATATCCAAATGCCGGTTTGGGTTTTGCCGATTACTACACTTCTCCCCCGACCCCCAGTCCCTTGCACTTGCAGACTAGCAAAAGACAAAATCCTTGGACTTCCAGCAACGACTAAAAATTTTAGTATGTTATCAACACTCTTCTCACAGCAAATCCCATACTGAAACCAAAATGCAGTCGTATTCTAGCTACTAAGAAGAAAATTAACTCTATCCTAGCAAAACCAGGACAATCCATGTCATAATAACATTTTTATGTGATGATGTCTTCACCTGATTTTCTCACTAGAAAATTCATGTGAGGCTCATTTGCTGGAGATGGATTTTTCTTAGGAATAAGGAGGGGGAAAAGAAATTAGAGAAGATATTTCACATGAAATAAGAATGACATTAAAAGAGAGGGCATGTATTCTAACCAATACAATTATCTACAAGAAAACCCCACCCATCTGTTTAGCTTTTCTATAATAAGTTTTCACATGTAATAGTTTCTTCAGCATACAAACATTACAGAAGTTTGTATGCTGAAGAAAAAGTAGAAGATGTACACATTTTCTTCACATTCATGCAACATTCATACATCAAAATAAAGTTTAAATTCTAAAGAGAGGGATATGTGGATACTGATAGTCATGCAGCAAAGTAATCCTAGTGTTGCCTCTTTAGTTGCTTGAAACTTGTCTCTGTACAAAGGCAAAACTTCTTCAAAAAGTTGCCAAAGCAAAAGCTAGACATGATCCACTGAAAACTGCAGGCTAGATTGTATTCTTGCTCATACTCATGTAATTTCACTGAAAGCAAAGAACAAAATGTAATGCTTCCATGAGATACAATTGTGCAGGTTTTGCCATTAATCTTTCTTTTCCTCCAATAGATTCTGGGGGAAAACAAAAACAAAAACAAACCACCAAAAAACCTGATAAAAAGCAAAAAGCACTTGATAAAAATAAGTAGTTCCACAAGCATTAAGTTAGCCTGGGGCTGTTGCTGGCATCTACTAAGTCAGCTAGCTCACACAAAAGCCTTTTACTCAGGGCAGTCACTAATGTGAACTTCACTCCCTCTTCAGATACTTATTTTTATGAACTTCTTGGAAATTATTCTGCATTTCACTGTCACATCTATTTGGAATCAGTCAAAATACTGAAAAATAATTTGGATGGGAGTTACAATAAAGGCATACAGCACATTCACAAGTATTTTATGTCCTTTAGAAACCAGGAAAAAAAATATCAGAGTTGATCCATTGTGCAAACTTCTGATTTTCTCAGTTGCCTATATTAAATCTTACTCTTTTATCAATTTAATAATTTTTATAGCACTCTACCTTCAAAGTTCTTCATTTAAAAAAGGGCAATAGAAAATTTATGGAAAATAAAGATATGCTGAGTTAATTTTTCTTATCTAGCAGAGGAATTATTATTCTTCTGTAATATAAATTACAACCAGACTGATTGTTTAATTAAAAAAAAAAATTGCAAATGAAAAAACACTCATATTGCTCTACTCCAGAGATCTCTTGATATGAAATTTAGATGAGAAAGAATATTCAATAAAGATCAGAATGTTTGACCTGGTTTCACCAAAGGTTTCATTTTTAAAACAGCTTATGTTCTCTAAGTTTGTTTGGCTTTAACAGCAACACACAGAACACACATTAACCACATGGAAACTTTCATCTCTTTTATGAACTAAACATATTCTCTTTGTTTTTCTTTTTTGAATCATTGACAATAGGCTTTTGTGTCCAACTGTGATAATGTCCTGTGTTCAGAACATACACGTCCCTGTATGAATCTAACAACAGGCAATTGACATCTTGATGGCTTACTTGTCCTCCATAAGGGGATAAACAAACACATGCGTATGCAGCCCATGCTTAAATGGAGAGAAAAACTTGTTCTGACTAGCTGGGCTTTCTACACCTGTTACATTTAATACATATGTCAGGCACCATCTGTTTAAAAGACTCTGTTTTCCCTCCTTGTGCTTTAAACAAGGCACACAAATAAAGTGCTAAGAAGCTCAAACATTGCAGAGGTAAAGAAACGCTGGGTTAATGGCTGTCCATCAAGGCCTGGAGTTTCAACATTAAAACTACATTAGGGCAGAATAAGATCTAAATCAATGGATTGTGGTCTTTCCTAGCTGCTGGCATTATTCACACAATACTGTAATGAATTCACATTACTTTCCTTGTGGTGACCTAACAGTACTGTGGCAAAGCACTAATTGCTTTAAAATATTGTGATTAAATATTCAGTCGGGAATTGCTATTGAAATTAACATTTGTTTTAAAGAAGTCTTTGTCCTTATATCTTGTTGATCTCTTGATTGATATGCAGACATCCCTTAATTGTGGGTAATTTTGTGAGCTATCGCCTGTATTTAAAATACTCCTTTTATATTTGTCCAACTACCTTGATGATTAGATAACCAAAAAAAAAAAAAAGAAAAAAGAAAAAAAAGAAAAAAGACAATTTCTAAATCTAATTCTTTTGATTCTTTTGGAATTTCTTTACAAAGTGCAACTTATGCCTCAAAATGGATCCATTGTGTACAAGCCCATTTTTAGCTATTTTTTTCTTTGCTTGAATAAATATAAATGAATTAAACCCTCTTGGCCTTTTTCTGAAAAGCACTGTATTCTGTCTAGGGAAATTTTTGAGAGGTTTTCCCTCATTGTCAGCTGATCAGTGGACTTTTCTATAACTTTTCTATAGCTACTTGACTGTGTAGAATTTCCTTAGAATGAGGCTTGGAATCTGGAAATGTTTTGGGTGGCAGATCATGACTGAATTTCTTTTTGTGATATAGGGAGATTTCCAGTTTGAATTGATGCAAGTGCAACAGCTGTCATTACATCCTTATTTCTCCCAAAGACCCAGTTTACCTTTCATTTTGTTTCATGTTGTAGCCAGAAGATTGCCTCAAAGGAATCCTAAATGGAAGAAATAAGAAAACTCCTTTTAAATCAATGTTTTGTCTATATACGTATCAAGATACACCAAAATTATGATGAGTTCTGAACCTGCATATTGTTATCAAAAGAGGTTTCAACTGACTCTGATAATGTATGAAGTTATGAAAAGTAATGTGAGATCTAATTGATTTAGTACAGTATGTGAAGAATGGTTTTGTTCTAAAATATATTTTTTTCTGCACTTAAACCTAGACAAAAATGGAGCAATTATTCTGTTTAATTTGTTTTCTCTTTGTCTCTGATGTGCTGAGTTGTATGACTGCATTAGCTGATATGCAGAAAAATGGGAATACACTCAATACTCTAACTGTGGAGACATAAGGTTTTGCTGACCACTGGTTTTACAGTAGTAACTGTAAGCTGAAACCTATCCCATTACAACTAAATACAGAATAAGACTTAAACTATAGAAAATTGTTGTACATGCTTGAGTAAAGGTACTATGCTTTGTGGAAGCAGCCCGTGTAAGGCAGACAATTGATTCAAATAGCATGTATAGGGCTTAACTGCTCTAACAGTAGGAGACAGGTAAAAAAAATATTTTAAAACTTAGGACTGTCCCTTTTGGCATCTAATTCTGCATATGTGTAGATCCACCTTGACACCTAACAGAGATCTTCTTACTTCCAGCTTCCATAAAAATTTTCTCAGCCACTATACATGGTAGGAAATATCTGCTCCAGGTTATGTGGTCTGTTATTATCCTAATTTAGAGCTCTGTTGTGATTTTACTGTAGGTGAATGACTACCAAGGATCTGCATGTGTCCTCAAAGCTACTGAAGATTCTGAGCACAACCAATGTCAGTAATGATGGAGGCGGCCTCTCTCATGATATACCTGTAATCAGAGCACATCCAAAGGAAGTGGTTTACCTGCATTCTTGGCTTAGCCATCCTAGGCATGTTTCAAGCCAAACAGCTGACCCAAAGTCTTGCATCACAGTAATTCAGAATGAGAATATCTGACATTTTCTGCTAATGTAGAGCCACTCTGCTGCCAAGAAAGTAAAGTTCATGGGACCAAACAGAACTAGCAATAAACAACCTAGCTCCAGTATAATGATTAGAGTAACGTCCTACTCTTCTGGGCTTTGCTCCCAGGACTTTCTGTACCATAATTTCTTCCAAAAAAGTCAGAGAGAGTTGTGCTAGTATCGTATGAAAATGACCACTCAAGACAAAGAGATAGAAAGCCTTCTACTCAGTGCTGGGCAAGTAGTCACACTACAAGGTTACTTTAAAAAGTATAAAAGCAAGATGCTGCCACAAAGTTTGGGTTTATGTCTAGTTTTTTTGTTGTTTTGTTTTGGGTTTTTTTTGCTTAGACTCAAAAGCTATGCTTAGTCCCTTAAAATCAGACATGTGTGAGGCCTGGATTCTGAAAAGAAGTAGGTGTCTATCATTTTCCTTCACATAAGAGAGCGAGCCCCCTGCTTTGGATGTAATATGTGACTTCTGGAATTTTTCTTTTAGGTCTTTCCAATGACATTTATTTTAGGATGTCTAGATGTTCCCAGTACTAGGTGCTCAAATCTAGACATATGTGTGTCTGAGTCAGTCCCATTAAAACCAACCCAGGAATACTTGTACATCTCTTTAGGTGAAGATTAGCAGATTAACTAAAAAAAGAAACAGGTCTTTTCTACCAGGTCTATTAAATACTATCGTTACATGAATTTGCTTTTTTGTGTAAATGAACTTTGAGTGATACACTCTACTTGTCAGTAAGTTGCCAATGGAGGTGAGAAGCACAGAATTTTTTTCCTCTTTTATTCTTAGCCAAACTGAGCCTTCCAATCTTTTGTGGCAAGCTCTGCAATAATAGCCACTTATCTAGAAACACTTAATGCTTTTCCTGGGATCATGTCTCCAACTTTCCTTCAGTTAATGGAAGAAAAAAGTAGCACTCACCTCTCTCTTACTCCTACTGAACCCTAAACTTCTTAATCTACACAACTTCTAGAAACTAATAAACATGAGACAGGAGTATATACATGTTGACTTCTACCTAGAGTTTTAGGATAGAAAGTGACAGTGCCCACAAAGAAGAATAAATTAATTTTTATTCATATTTGTATGATGTTATTTTTTTGACACAAAATATTTTTCAAAGAGGCAATTGAGTAATTGTTATATTTAAATGTGTTATTTTCAAATAGTGCTTAATTTGATCAGGTGAAATTCAGCTGAATATTTCTCTGTTATCACAAGGCTCAAATTGTAGGGATAATGAAAGTGAGTTTGTATCAAAATTAGAATCATTCTTAGTAGAAAGAAAAGTATTTATTTAAAACTCCTCGCTTCACTTGCAACTGCAGCTTTCCAGCTTTGCAAAGTCTCTCAAACTTCTGACACTCATGCCTCCTTTCTTCCCAATTTCTTTCTTACCAACGATTTGGGCAAACATTGCAATACAAAGAATTCTGGAATTTAAAATACATTAATTTGAGAATCTAGATAAATCCTATTGCAAATTATTCTGGATCGTGAGTATTTGCTTGGGGAAATCTTTAGTTTGTATTTTATAGATGTTGAAAACACCAAGTTGTGTTCAAAATAGTGAGCTTGTGTTCTAAATCTATTACTTTACCTTAAATATAAGCAAATTAGTTTTAAAAGGTTGGAAGAGAAGTTGTAGGTGACAATTATTTTATATTCAGGTCTGGAAAGTGAGTAAAGATAGTAGTATTTAATTTTAGACTGGTTCCTGTCTACACATTCACTCTTACTTGAGTATAGACACATTTAACATCTGTGACAAGCTAAATACAGCTTTAGATAAGCTAAAGCCTAAACATGTCAGGGATCTCAGAATAGAAAACGTGTTACTCTGACTGAGACATGCAGTGGCAGGGAGTATCTCCACCAGTCTCTCCTGTTCTTCTGCACTTAAAATGGTCCTTTTATGCTGGTTCATAATTTATATACCATATTGCTTAAGGCTTGCCTCTGGATAACTATCATTTGACCTAGTTATTTTTGAGAAAAGGAGGAGGGTCCGTACATTAAAGCAGGAGCAGCTTGAACCAAAAGTCCAGTGGAAGAATGATGGGATTAGAGAAGAGGCAGTGGAGGAAGAGCTGAATAAAAAATGAAGTCCATCTTTCCTGTCATTCATGACACATTCATCACAGAAAAAATGTGTTTGTTTCTGATTAATTCTATTTCTATAAAAGGGACTGTTCTGTGTGTTCTTTTCATTCAGTGTATTTTTTCTGCTATTCTTTTCTACTTCTTCTGCACTACCACATACAAACCAAACTTGATTTCAAAAAAGGTGGAAAACCACCTTCCCCAATAAATATGAAGAATTCATCATATCACCCACTGCTATTTGTACACAACTACAAATGACTAATTTAAGAGAGATAATATGTTCAGTCTTAAGGATTTGTGTTGCACAAGCACGTTTAACACACTAGCACCATCACTGAGTATTTCAGAGGCATCTTGGTTATTAGAATTACTAGAACATCTTGCAAAGGCTGTCTAGGCAAACAGTCTGATAGGCAGTGTCTCCCCATGGCTAACATATTATAAAGGTATACAATTTGTCTGTCTCAATGTTGCAAGCTTCTAGCCTACCAAACATTGAGACAGAAGCTTGAGCCACTCTCAATAAATATGCAGAACTCAATAAACCTTCAGAACAGGTGGGAATCCTACTCTGAGTCAGCTTTTTGCAGGACAAAGTACTTGTCCTACTTTAGTCATTAGTTTGCCCAGAGTTACGAGACAGTGAATGAGATCAAAGATAGCAGGATACTAAAAGCATGGAAAAAGGGTGACTTTTTTTTTCTGGAAAAGACCTCTGGGGAGATAACATTTTTTGGTGGCACTATAGCCTGGATTAAACCGAAAGTCATTGTTAACCATCTTTCTCCGAGTTGTTCTTGACCCCTCTATATACAAACCTGTAAAAGCTAATATACATACAAATTAAGCAGGCACACTAGGTTTTCAATAGCAAATAATCTATTTATGTTGCTAAATGTGTGTATGTGTGTGAACAAAAAGCTAACTGTAAATCACAGAAGACTAATAAAGGAAGATGTTCTAGTTAACACTTGACACAATAGCTGGTGGTCAGGACAAAAAAAAAAAAAAAAAAAAAAAAAAAAAAAAACAAGCCCAGAAAGTAGGTCTACCTCTCTCACAGTACATCATTGTCTGTAGCCTCCCCTTCAAAGTATTGCCTTTTACAGACACTGCACAGTTTTGAGTAGATGGTGATGCATGCTCATAAGGATGTGCCCATAGACAGGTTATGTATTCCTTCTTTGTGTATCCTGATGTTCAGTTGCAGCTCATGTGGCATTATACTTCTGGAACTAGCTTTTTACTTTCTTTGCATTTTAGTGTTGTTTTTGTTTGCTATCTGCTTTGGGATTTGTTTGCATTTTCTTAATATTGTGCTGGGATATCCTGCATTGTTGATTTTTCATAAATAATTTTTCAGCTAGATTCCCTGATGTATGAATGCTTGGGCAATAAATAGAGATAGCAACTTCAAAGCAGAGATTTAAATTGTAAATGAATACACAAAATTGATTATCTCAACGGATTAGTGATACAGTACTTTAGTGTTGTGTTCCCATTATCTCATCACCTAAGATCTGAATCACTCCTTGGAAGTGCCTATCAATCATCTCCATTGTAAATAAAGGTTTCTTAGGGCAAGTAGCTTACAAATGTAAGCATTTCAGTAGCATGCCTAGCATTAAATGGACTGAATCCAGGATCCAGGCCTCAGAGTTTGTCTCACAGATCAGAATAACATATCATCTTCAGATGAGAGTTGTTTTATCTTTACACAATCTTTTGCCTCTTACCTGTGTAAACCATAGCTCAGTGACTATGAGGCTAATATGGCAGTTAACAAAGATCTATCTTGGCTCTTGTCCTCATCTGAGGCAAATGAAATTCATGCTAGGAGGTGTGAGTGATCATCAAAATTCGCTGGCAGGATTAACTTTGAAAATTGTTTAATTCTTTTCATGGTTGCTGGCTGACGATGATAGATAGATAGAAATAATATAACCATCTCCTGTTAACTCTGTAAATAGATATGGGAGTAGACATAATGTTATCAGATTTAAGAAGAAAGATTTAATCTTAGTGTCTTTACTAATTTTATAAATTCAAATTAGCTGAACTATCAGCTGTGATTTTCCAGAATAAAAAATAATAAAGTTGATAAATTCTACAGTGGGTTTACTAAGCATCTATTCCAACGTATAGTCCTGATTCTTAACCCTAATGCAGAAATAGATGACAGTCCTGGTTATCCACGATATTTACCCTTTTAAGATTGATGAAATAAATAAAATATAAAATATGCCAGGAAATTAACTCACTCTATAAATGCTTCTCCAGCTCCTATTGATGAAAAAAAAGATAACTAATCATGATTCCATCTAAAAAATCAACAAAATTAATTCCCAATAAATTTATTAGAATAACTACAATATTATAGTGTAATGAATGAAATCTATCATATGAATGTGTGTAATGAATGAAATCTATTCCTTGGCCTGTGGCCAGGGAAGAAGATTTTGTCCCTCCAGATAAAAAAGAAAAAAATAGTCATTAGCAAGTGGAAAAGTATGGTATTTAAAGTAGCTTTTGGTTAGCCTTTAGATTTGAGCTCTAAACCAGTCTGTAGAATATATATCTAACTTACTACAACAAGCAATGTTGTTGTCTTTTGAGATTATGTCACTAAAAGTCCTCAATGAAATCATGGAGGATGTCATTGAATGAAATAATGGAGGATCCTAAATAATGGTGGCACAGATTTGCCCATATTAAACTAAGCATTGATAAATCTGTAGGTTTATACAAATACCTAAGAAGATCACTGTACAGTAGCTTTGAGGTTGGCAAGTGTGAGGACACATTCACACTTTGGGAGTTCTGAATTTGCTATTAATAAACAGCAATTAGTCATCCTCTGATGAAAGCAACACCAAACTCAAATGTGTAAAGTTTTCCTGATTTACACACTCCACAGCTGCTGTCACAAACAAATCAGGCTTATCATGTTATAACCATAAAGCTTACAAAAGCTTTAAAAAGAAATGTTCACATCAAAATGAAATCTCTTCATCACCATAATCTTCAAGTAACATTAGATTGTTATGGAAAAGAATCTTCCAGACTCTTTACAGAGCTTTAATTGTATATACCTGCTTTTAAGAAAACATTTTACTGTTGCTGTTTCTTAATTAACAAATCTCTGTTTATCATTTTTTCCCTCAGCATTTATTTTCTCCTCTTTTCTGATGTTACTCCAACCAGGAGAAGTACTTAATAATGTCAAACTCTGCCAACAAAAACATTAATTCCTATCTGCTTAGAAGCAAGTGTCCAGCCATCCTGGAGAGGTTGGGTTCAATTTAAGGCACCCAAAATTAATAGCCTGCATGTAGGTCACTAAACAAGCAGCTCTGGATATTGTCAGTACAAATCTTTGGCACAGTTCATTTGTTTAAATGATGCATCTTGTGTCATCTGAGATAACCATAGCTGGTGGATGTCCCTGTGTAACCCTCTGGAGAGACCTAGGCCTCAGTTTGCATGTTGCATTGGCAGTCCCATGTGAGAATCTTGAGAAATCTGAAATAAAACCAAGTACCCATGTTTAGGTGCCTGATTTCTGTGCAGGATGAGATTAATCATTTTTTAGTCTCCACTGTATCTCAATGGGTGCAGCCACTCATTGAATGAGGGGTTCAGAGCATGATCCAATTTGCTCTGAAATAAACATCTAAATTCAGGTGCCTAAATATAGACATCCAGTGTCCATCTCAAGCACCATAGGGTACATGAGGCATGTTGACAGACTATTTTATATGACAGGGAATCTGTGGGAGACCACTGCCCTTCTGGAGGGACAGCGAGAGGTCAGGTGGGTTATGCTTGGCACTAGAAGTTTAGGCTTCTTCCATGAGCTCTAGAAATCAGAGTCTTGAGTTTAACCCAAGTTTGCTGAATCAACTGATCATTTTCCATTTTTCTGCTTTTTCTGTTCTCTCTATAGCTCTTCCGGCTACTGCTGTAAAAGAAAATAAAAAACGCTTCTATAAGTACATTAGCATCAAAAGGAGGGCTAAGGAAAATCTCCATTCTTTATTGGATATGGGGGGAAACATAGTGACAAAGGATAAGGAAAAGGCTGAGGTACTTAAGGCTTTCTTTGCCTCAGTCTTTAATAGTAAGACCAGTTGTCCTCAAGGTATCCATATCCCTGAGCCAGAAGACAGGGACAGGGAGCAGAATAAAACCCCCATAATCCGAGGGGAAATAGTTAGTGACCTGCTACACCACTTAGACGTACAGAAGTCTATAGGGACAGGTGGGATCCACTCCAGGGCACTGAGGGAACTGGTGGAAGTGCTCGCCGAGCCACTTTCCATCATTTATCAACAGTCCTGGCTAATCAGGGAGATCCCAGTTGACTGTAGGTTAGCAAACATGACATGCATCTACAGGAAGGGCTGGAAGGAGGATCCAATGAACTACAGGCCTGTCAGTCTGACCTCAGTGCCAGGGAAGGTTATGGAGTAGATCATCTTGAGTGCAATCACATGGCACATACAGGACAGTGAGGCCCAGTCAGCATGGGTTTATGAAAGGCAAGTCCTGCCTGACTAACCTGATCTCCTTCTATGACAAGGTGACCTGTTTAGTGGATGAGTAAAAGGCTGTGGATGGTGTTTACTTGGACTTCAGTAAAGCCTTTGCCACTATTTCCCATAGCATTCTCCTGGAGAAATTGGCTGTTCATGGCTTGGAAGGGTGTACTTTTGGCTGGATAAAAAACTGGCTGGATGATGGGGCCCAAAGAATTGTGGTGAATGGTGTTAAACCCACTTGGTGGCTGGTCACAATTGTTGTTCCGCAGGGCTCAGTATTGCAGTCAATTCTGTTTAATAACTTTATCAATGATCAGCACAAGGGAGTTGAGTGCACCCTCAGTAAGTTTGCTAATGACACTAAGTTGGGTGGGAGTGTTGATCTGCTTGATTTGATCTGTTGATCTGTTGGTCTCCTTGCTCTTTTCCTTCCAATTCTGCCCCCTACTCCCTGGATGGCAGGCAGGGAGGGTGAGGGAACAGGCTATGTTTGGCTGCAGACTAAAAGGGTGAAGCCAAACTACCACAGATAGATTTAGATCGTATATTAGGAAGAAACTCTTTACTGTGAGGGTGGTCAGACACTGGAACAAGTTGCCCAGAGAAGTTGTGGATGACCCCTCCATGGAAGTGTTCAAGGCCAGGTTGGATGAGGCTTTGAGCAGCCTGGTCTGGTGGAAGGTGTCCCTGTTCATGGCAGGGGGGTTGAAACTGGATGATCTTTGAAGTCCCTTCCAACCCAAACCATTCTATAATTTCACAACCAAAGTGAAAGCCAACGAGAAAAAAAGTGCCATAAATTATGAGAAGCAAATGAGTATGTTAAATGGTATATAATTAGCTTCGACTTATTTTATTCATATGTATTATCCTTGACAAGACAAGCTGATTATACAAGCTCACTAACTTTGTTTTCTCATTCAGGAAGATATTTTTCATTTTGGAGAAATCAACTGAAACTGATTTCAGCATTAAACCAAAAATATCTAAATTGAAAAATCCTTTTTCTGGAGTGGGTTTGTCAAACCGTTCAGCAACGTTAAAATTCTTCCAGTTGCATCTGTCATAAAAGTCCCAATAACTTAAACAGAGACTAAATTATTGAATAACATGAAGCACACTTGAAAAAGTTACTGTATCATATTGCTGTATGACAGTTTTCTTTTTGTATCCTAATTTATGCTCTAGCATCTCCAAAATAAATATAGTTTCCCATAGGTCTCAGTGTTAATAATCTCCTGCATCATACTCTCTAATGCTGAAGACAGGATATACTCCACGCTTAGTGTGTACCTCTGAAGGCAACTAGTGTCAGCCTATTTAGGGCTTCACGGAAAATCATCTTTACATTGAATGATGTCTCTAAAGGAACAGGAAGCTGCTAAATAAATTTAAGCACAATGGTCATCCACTTGTATCAGGTGAATAAGCAGAATGCAGTGTTGTACATCATCAAAAGACTGTGTACTGCCTTCCTGTGCAGGATAGATGGGTACAGGCCATGTTACAACAAATTATCCTGAAGTTAGCTATGGTGTGGATAACTGTTACAGCATGCTTCAGAAAGGAAAACATCACCTTGCAAAGTAACTTATCACAGACACCTGAAGATCAGAGCTGATGGATCCAGAAAAACTCTGAGATGTCAAGACACCCAAAGCAACTGCATCTCCCTACATTCTCCCTATAATAATAATATCAATCACAACCTCCACCCATCCATCCTGTACAATCAAATACTCCCTATAATAATATTTTTTAAAAAAATCTCTGCATATTTACCAGAAGGCAAAGACAGATAGCTGACATTTGGGGCACAATCTCAGCTGAGAAGAAAGCACAATATCTCTGCTTCAGAGACAGGAATATATAAAACTGCATTATAACAATGCAGGTGATATCACAACCACAGGAAAGGCTCAGGCTTTCTTACTAGTGCATTTTTTTTACTTATACATAAGCACACAGACACACTCACAAAAATATTTGGCAGCTGTTTTGAACAGATGGAGTCCTATAGCTCTCCAGGGGAAGAGCCTGTGGAAACAGACAAAATACATATTACCATCCTTAAAATACTCTATGAAAGAAATAAGCAACTGAAGAGAACTGTTACCCACGTGTCCAAACTGAGTCATAGCTCCCAAACAAGCCACCAGTACCTTAGAGTCAGATAAAGAACAGCAAGATCATTTACCATGTGGTCAGCTGCATAACCAAAAATGTTACCACAGAATTTGGGCAACAATCACATGATAAAAGTGACATTCTGGAAACTGAAGACATCAAGTTTATTTTTGAAACCAGATTTTGCAAACAGGATTCTTAAAACTTTCTATGACAGAAGAGATTTTTATAGCGAATGGGAAACAAAGTTCACATATGCTAATTTTTTGATTCATATAGGGAAAAAAAAAAAAATCCAGTACTTTTGAGAAGGATCAATCCTCAGGCAAAACAAAATCATGCTAGGAAACATTCACATTGCTGACTTTTACTATCCACTTAATTCTCTCTAATCAGTCTCAAAAATTCTATCTCAGAGCTTATTTTGTTTTGCAACTATATCTCTGTGAATCCAAAATAAAGTGGCTTTAGAGTTCAAGGAAAGCCCCAACATGGATCATAACCGCTGCACAAAAATACACATTTTTATAACAAAGTATCTATCTTGCTATAATCCTAGTTAAGACGGAATTTTTTTCTTGGAAGAGGTTCAGAAAGTTATACTGTCAAAATGTAATCAGTTGGATTCCTGTTTTCAAGTCTAGTAACAGAATGCAAACAGATTTCAGTGGAATTTCCTAATTGAGCAAAAGGCAGAAGCATCATGGAAAGACAATCTATATTAGAGATATAGATTATAGCTTCTAGAAAAATAACTAATGGTAAAGTAAATGTCTTCAAGCTGTCAGTAAATGTACCTTAGAGGATTCTCAAGGTTCCTAAAAGGTTTTAAAGATTAAGTGTCATAATTTAGGTACCATAATTTGTGCCCTTTGTCATTTTAAAAATGCTATTTATCAAAGCCTATTTATCTACTTCATATAAACCCCCTTCCATATATCTATGAAAAAAAATGCATTAGGTACATAAGTCAGGAACAATTCTGTTTTGCTGCATTTTGCTCACCTTACTCCACTCTTCAAATTTGTTTCAAGTAATCCAATCAAATATTTAATTCTATGTCTAATTTCTACAACTTCATTGTTTTATGATTAGTCTTTAAACTGAATTTTATTCAGTTGCTTGCCCAGAAATCTACAGTGCCATCTAAGACACCTGAGGGTATCCAGAATCTTCACATAGAAATGGCAAATACAACACAGGGAAGGAGATCAATTCCCTCTGGAGCCCCAGCTGAAGGTTGAGCAGTATACTAATGTACCTTATACAGTAGTATAAGCATACATGCGGGCAACAGATTCAACTGCAGAGGGTAAATCAGATGTGCCCACCTCCTTTCATACTTTTTGCTCTGGGACCTGGGTTGGAAATACAGGTTTAATTTCTCTGTCTGTGTGCAAAAAGTTCTTGCATGACCTTGAAAGAAGTCCCTTCCTCCCACTCTTTATTAATTCCTCATGGATTCAGGAGAGGCAAATAGTATTTTTTCACAATCTGTCTTGTATGGCCACACCCCCAGAAGCATTTAGGCATGAACTCTCCATATATTTTTCGGTGGAAGGTTAAGTGCCCTATGAGAAACTAAGCACCCCAAGTCAATACTTAGTGCAGCTCTGATGTTAATGCTGAGAGCTGCATATGAGCACCAACAGTCCTGTCAATTTATCCTGCACATGTACCATATGGCATGATGCTCATGAAAGCAAAAAAGCCTTCTTAGCTAATTCTTCTGCTCTTTCCTCTCCCAGAAAGCTATCTTTTTGTATCCAGGTCAGTGTATTTATGCAGTGCTTATGATCTTGGCTAGGGACAGTATATACAAAGAAAATATAAATCATACTAAAAGGGCTAAATTCTAGACAGAAGTTCATAGGTTTACAAAATGAAGAGAAGATACAAGAAGGTTATGAGCCTAGCAGAAAGCAAAATGAACGCAGACTTACTCTCAAAAGAGCTCTTTTAGCCTACCAACAGAGAGCAAAGCACTTTTTACAAACAGGGTGTGGTCAGTTAAATGGCTGTAGGGAACATTGCTTGTTCCTACAAGGAGCAAATGTGTACAGGCACAGCTGGCCCTCACTCGCTCTAGTCCAAACTAGTTGTCTAGTTCATTGTCTGAGATAAGTAGGATGCATTAATCCCTGGAGTGCCTAGTCTGCTCTACAGTTCCAACAAAGTGAGCCTACATGACTAATATAGGCTTAACTTTAAGTCTCTAAAGAAAAGATGCATTATTTTTTTACCATGTGATCTCCTTGAACTCTGTGGCTTTCCACCTGAGTTTGCACTGTGCAGGTGCTGTGCCTCAGACAACAATCTAGACAGCGCTTTTATCTTTCCAGTCTTCCAGTGTTGAGTGGGAGTGTATCAAAGCATGTATTTGTAATATATTTAAAACCCGATTTCAAAAGCCAATTTAGTTAGCTATGTCTCTACTAGCAAAGTGCAAACACTTAAAAGCAAGAAAATGAATAGGTACCATCACAAACTGTCCACTGCTACCTCAGGAATTAATGCATATATCTCATCAAGTGTAATGAAATGCATATTTCATTACAATACAGTGACCTTTCCACTGACCCACAGAAAGATGTGTATTATTAGATTGGGGTTTTTGTTATCTTGATTTCAGTAGCAGAATATTTTCTTTAAAGGAAAACTATTGCATGGACAACACTAGCAGCTAATTATCTATTGATAGCAAAATGCCATGGTAAGATACTTGTGGTACATTAAGAAACTGTGTATATCCTCAAGCAAGGACAGAAGAATGGTTCCAGTTCATCTAAGATTTATGGATGGATTCTGCCTACTGGCTTTAATTGTCTCATATAGATGCTACAATCAATACTTGAAATGCCCTTGCTTGGTCCTAGCAAGATGACTCCGATTACCTAAATTACCTGCCTATTGTGCCTACACTCAGAATATAGTCTAGAGAAATAAATTAAATGAGTAGGAAGCCCTGCGGAGTGAATCAGAGTAGGATCATCTATCTTGCCTTGTAATCAAACTCTTCCCAGCCAAGCCCTTTGTGCAGTTGCCCCAGCAAGTCTGCTAAAGAAATAGGCCTTCACTGACCTTCATAGCTCGGAGTGCACACAAGGATTCCTGGCCACAGGCAGGTCACCAAAACTCTCCTTCCACAGGGCACCTGGGAAGTTCACTGTAAGCTCTCTCCTCCTCCACTTTTGGGAGAAAGGTTGGAACTAGTGTCATTAACTTTAAAATGTTACCACTTGTGCAAGTGATAATTGGAGCACTTCAAGATTTATCTCAGTACATATATGTAAGATTTGTATGACTTTTCTGAAAGTCCTGGGCACCTCCACATCATGAGCAATGTTGGATATGTATTTCACTTTGATTTACAGTTGAAGTGTTGTTTTGCAACAAACTGCTCTGCTCTTGGTAAGAGTAGTACAGGAGCACTGAAGCTGGTAGAAATATCTGTAGCTTAAGTATATTTGAGATTATGTCTGTTTATGTGCACAGAAAAACAGGTCAAACTTTTTTGTTTGTTCTTTAAACAGCACCAATTTTACATCATTCCTAACTACTCTTTTATTTGCTCTTAATTGCTTGGGATTTCAAAATGTATGACAGATGCTGGCTTCACTGTTTTGCCTACTAACAATGAAGAGACTTCAAATACTGTGTTTGTTTATGTATCTGGTATTTTAGAAGGTAGTAAGTTTCCTTTTATTTATAATTTTATTTAGATAAATAAAATAAAATGACATACATCTTTGTTTCTTTTCTTTATTCTTTTATTTAGACAGGAAAAATAAAAGTTGACATATGTTTCTGTTTATCAGTACTAGAAATATTACGCATGTTCTGACAGCACTTGAAGTCTCCATAATTATATGAGAGCTCTCCAGTCCTAGCTGCTGTATAAACATTCTAAAATACACTCCCTGCTGCCAGAAGAACCGTACAACCTAATGAGAGAAGGGGGATAAGACAGAGATGTTTCATGTTGCTTAGATACTGTTGTGTCATTTCAGCTGAGTGCTCTATCTATGTAGGACAGATTATAGTTGAAATATCTTGGTCTTTGCATTCTTATTTGCTTTCTAGTTTTCATTTTCATGCTAAGTTATCTATAGCAGAATGTGGTATGAGGGGCGGAAAAATGTGGATGCGAGTTAAGACTCTTGCATGCATGCGAGTAGGAAAGTACTAGAGGAGTAAGAGGGAGGAAGGAAGAGACAGAGAGGGAGTGTGAGGAGCAAAGACCCAAGAAGAACAAGGGATGCACTTGGCTGAAGTACTGTTTGGCGATCAACAGCACACAGTTTCAAGGCAGCACGAAAATTTAAAACATCTCCTTGGAGGGACCAAAACTATTGCTAACAATGTGCAGTGTATCAACCCTGTAGTCCACCACCAGCTTATATTTTCCTGCCTCCAGTGTTGCTACTGAGATACAGACTCATTCTTTATCTCTTTATAGTATGTTCATTTCTAATGCTCCTCTGTATTAAAAGTCTCTTCTTACACAGCTTCTTTCCTCTTTTTTTCAATTTCCATTTCTTCACAATTCTCATCCAATTTCTGATAGTGTTTGCCTTTGTTGCTTAATTTCTAAACTTTAATAACTAAACCTTGATTCTGATCTCATGTCCAAATGTACAAACCTAGACCAGGAAGGTTGTAATCAAACAAGTTTCTATCTTCCTACTAATTTAACTTTTACCTCTGACAAAATTTGGAATTTGTTCTCAAAAGTTTAAAAGAATATGTCAAAATCACCATACTTAAATAAAATTATAGTTGTCTCTCTTTGATCCTGGTTCAGCAACGTCCTTGCACCATTGTCTAACATTTAGCCTGAGCATGAATCTCATTAAAATCAAGCACGTGCTTAAGGCCCTAAAATAGGCTATCCTGGCAACAGACATCTGTAACTAGTTAGAAACATTTAACCATCCATAACTATCTTTCTGCACTGTGCTCCTGCTTCTATTGCTGCATTATCAATCTTAATTCCTGTCTCTTTGTGCCTGGACAGAAATTGCTTTGGTTCTTGAAAACCTAACGCACTCAAATTTGTTCCTATCCCCTTCCCTTCCTCCTTTCCGTGCATGTAGAAATCTTTCCTTTCTATCAGCAAGTCTCATTGAAAAGCAAACCAAATACACATTCTCTGCGTGTCACAGTGACTTTGAGCCCTCTCTCCTCTGTCTTCTGTAACTTTTTACCGTAGAAATTTCACATGCCCCCTGTGGGAAATGTGGATAGTGTATGGTTTCCACCTTTTCAGTTTCAGGTTATTCAGCAAGATATTCTGTCAATCCCATTAGTGGCTTCAACCTCCAAAGTACAAGCTTTCATACCATGACAAGCTTTTGAAAATACTTGTTTGCAATAGTTTTTTCACCTCTTTTTTTCCTGGACTGCTTCCTATTGTATCAGCAATATTCTCAGACATATTAAACCCTCTCCAGCAATGTTTTCTCATCACCAGATTTTTCTTATAAAGCTTCAAGCTCTGATTTGTTTCTGTCTCTTTTTTTCTTTTTTCTTTTTCTTTTTTATTTTTTCTCTTTTTTCTTTTTTCCTTTTTAATTTTTTTTTTCTCTTTTGAGGTTCTTTAGATATCTCAATAAACTGTATTCCATACCTAGTATCGCATGTCTATCTCCAACGGAGATTACTAGCAATAGTAACTCAGGTTAGCTTTAGTCTGTATGAATTCTCTAAAATCTGTTTACACTAAAGCTACAGATACATTTTCAACTACCTCTTCCATTTGAATCCTTCCCTCCTCCATACATTAATGGCACATCTGAATTTCAGGGCAGATGTTGTTAACCAGGGAATGTGTTTTGTTGAATTTTATAAGGTGACTCATGAGTAGATTTCATGACGAACAGGATTTCAGGGCACAGGATCTGAAGCCAGTAATTCAGCCCATTGCTTTTATTGCAAGCCAGCAGAAAGTTTCCCTTTTTTGACTTCTAGGAGCTTTCACCCTTGCCTTTAAAGCGTACATGGTGAGATGTTGCAATGGGAGTGTGAGATGTTTAACGTAGATGTAATAGGACTATTCACCCAAATGTTTAAGAAAGAAAGCATGCAGTCCTAGCACAGGACTTTATTTAGAATTTTTTTTTTTAAATCACTTAGGCTCAGAACCTTGAAAGTATTTAGCATTTTAATTTTAAACTAAAATCAGTTAAATCGCTCCATGAAGTGAATGGCTGTTACACACGTAAATACCATTTAATTCTGGACCTTTGATGTTTTGGAGGCCTTTTTACTGACCTCCAGAGGTCAGTGAAACAAATTAAAAAATTAACATCAACAATTTTGAGTAAGGGCTGAAACAGAGAACCGCAGATTTCCTGGTTGCACGGTATTAGAAAGAAGTGAATCCCTTTCATCTAAATATAGCTCTCCTTCCACCATTTTCATATGTAAAATTCAGAAGCTTAACTCCACCACTGGTATCAGTGATATGTTTTTCCCAAGCCACTTTCCGAAGAAGCCATCAGAAATTGTTGCTAAATGTCATTTTCAGTATCAGCATTGCAGCTTCTGTCCACTGCAGATTAAAAGTTTCTTTCAAGCACCACTTTGAATTAAGTAAATCACAGTAGCACTTTAGCTACCCCATAATCTCTACTGAAACACTTTCCTGCCATATTTAGACTACAAGTGTATTTCTATCAGCACCATGGAAGTCAGGAGACTGTGAAACCTCTTTGCAGCAACAAGGCTTCTGATGAGAATGAGAGCTTTCCATTTTTAGCAATCCCTTCACAAAATACAGTATTACTGTGGACAGGATATTTTCCTTTTAGGGCTAGTCAAATCCAAGTTGGTAATAATTTATTCTTTGTATTATATGTTCATTATCACTCAGCTTTATTTAAAATTATCTTCTCTGTTGAATATGTTGTTCAAAATGCCTGAAATAATAATTATTATAATTAATACCATTACAGTATTTCAGTTTATTTCAGTTATTTCAGAGACAATTAGAGATAATTAGCTATATGTCCTAAATATTAGAAACCAGGAAGCATTTCAGATTAATTTAAGATGTTTCACTGGCAAATATCTATTGTTTGGGTTTGGTTTTTTTTTTTTTTTTCATTTACGACTGTGTAAAACAGCATAAACTACTTCCTTAGTACCTTTATTGCAGATTTTGGTGATGCAAAAAATTCTCGGTTTAAAGTACAAAATAGGTGCTGCTGTGAGGACATGCACATGACCACAAAAGATCTAGTGTTATAGCCAGGATTCATGCCCCCACCTTCAGGTAGTCACTGTTACTGTTCTATGTCATAAATGTAGAGAGAAAAGGAACTCTTTAAAGATTCATGCCTTTGTCAGCCTAAGTCACCCTTTGCAGGTGACTAACTTACACTGTGGGGAAGTTTTATATAGATATTTAATCATTTAAACCCATAACCTAACGAGCATTTAAGCCCCTACCTTCCATTGCAATAAATTTTACGAGGGCGCCTTGGTCATTCTGCCAGTGTCTAGTGAGACTTTCAAAAGCAACTAAATACCTAGGGTAGGATTCAACCCATCGAACTTTGGGTGTCTCCAATGTAAGTCTCTATAGCTAAGATGGGCATAGAGATTCTGATTACAGAAAATGGATAAAAATAATCAACAAACTCAGTGAAGATTACAGTGCGATTCCTATATCAGATGTAGATGCTTGCTTTAGAGTGAGGTGCAGGCACCTAGAGCAATGACACTGAAAGTCAGAAAAGCTGAACCCATACCCTTAATTTGAATAAAAAGTTCACATAGAATTTACTTTCCACTTAGCCAATAATCTGCTAGGCATCTGAATACCATTAGGGAATTGGTCCTCACAACCCAGTTATATTCCCAGTGTAAAACCTCATCAGTTTCAATGGAAGTTGGGTCAGATTCTGACAGTAGTTCACACTTAGTTATAAGTATCAATCACTCTGTATGGTTATGTCTAAAGTAAGCCTGGTCATACAAGCATACAGAGAGGCAATATCTGAGGCAAAATTAAACTGTATTTGCTTCTCAGCGTTCTCAAATGTGAGACTTTGTAAAGCCTGATTTGATCTTACTCCTGCTTCTAAACAGGAGTGACTTTATGGCTACCTAGCAGCATTCTCATTAATGCAGGGCAGAGTTTCTATGTATTACTTGTCTTCTCCATCAATTTTTCATTTGCAGTTTATTCACAGAACTCTACCTGTGCCCTTGAAGAGTCATCTTCTTCAAATGACTGAACTGATTGCATTACACAAAGTATACCAGTAAAATATTTTTGGGAAGTGAAACAATATTTTACTCTTTTCAAACTATTCCTGATATTCATAATGCTAGATCCATCACTGTTTAAGAATGCAGCATGCTAGCAGCATGATTATGGCACTGGGTATCCCTTTGAAAAATTCTATCTTATGAAATAATATAAGATTGGCTAAATGTGGACAAAATCAGGCTAGATATAAGGTGTCTATTTTTTACTAGAAGTTAATTAACTAATGTCTATATTGGGTATATTGTACATTCTCTATCATTCAGATGCTTTCTAATAAAATTGATTGTCTTCCTCAAAGATATGCAGTGCCTTAATCAGAAGTTGCAGTCTTGATGTATCTATTACTTGGTGAAACAATGTCTTGCATTATAAGAAGTCAGGATGTTTGACCACTGTGGTCCTTTCTGCTCTTAAAATCTGAAGTTTTTCTTCATTGTGACCTTGAATCAAAGCCCAATTAATCTAGTGGGAATCTTTCCTTTGATTTCAAAGGACACCTCCCTGCAAACTGGCTGTAATGCGCAAACTCACTTTTCAGGACTTCTGACAGCTAGGACAGAAAAACAGAGTTCTTTTTATCCTTGGAAATGGTATTTGCTTAGTGGAACAGAGGCCTTCCATCTGCATAGGCATTAATTTTACACAGACAGCTTTCAGGATTCCTGTCTGATACACTGAGTAATACAGGACTGTGTAGGTTGTTCAGTGGGAAATGTGCAGAAAGTTAAAATTAACTTCACAGAGGAAAATTCATTTCTGGATATTATTTTAGTGTTGTACCCTTAAACTTAAAAGAGTAGGGGTGTAGGATGTATAATCATGTATAAGGAAAAATTTCCTGTCATCCTGAGCCCAGGAGTCATCTTACTGAAGATATGAAGACTGTCTTAGAAAATCAAGGAGGGTATGGCCTTTAAATTACTTTCAGCTTATTATCTTGGGGGGGAAACATAGAATGTAGATAATTATGATTGTTTCTCATTATGTTATTCATTAATAGATAATTCTTCCCATGCTCAGATGCCCACCTTGCTGAGAAATGTATATGCTCTATTTACATCTAAATTATGGTGTTGAATCATTTCATTGGGCTGTATATGACATTCCTTAAATTTTAGTTACAATGTGACTTCCCTAGGGTTCTCAAGTCAGTACATTCAAGATTAATGAGTCACTGGCTCTCTATCAGGAAGCTATTTAAGAATATGCATTTAATTATTGTGAAGTAATACAGGAATTAATATAATCTGACCTTTTATCAATACAAGTTAACTAAAAGGTGTCTGTTTTACCCCAAAGAGGATTTTTTTTTTTATGGACTTTGTTCTGCTAATGACAGCAAGTCAGATCACATACAGAAAGGGACAAAATTTCAAACCACGGTCCTTTGTTTTGGGGGACAACATCTACACAAACATTTGTGCATTTGGATCTGAGTTAAGAGTAGCAGACAACAGACTCAAGTGCGCAGGCTTATGCTTGTTATTCATTTTGTAGGCACTGAGGTTGCCCAAACAAATGGACATGTTGAAATGTAGCCTTGCAAGTGCTGAGAAAACACATGTGGTTTCACTTCGTATGCTTCAGTGTTCCCCAAGGTAGCTTTCTGTTTTCTCTGAATAGAAATGGGCAGATTCAGGTGGAGTGCAATCAAATGGAGTGATCAAATGCATTTCTTAGTGGGACAGTGATAAGGTTTGCATTTTATTGACAGCCCTTGGACAGTCAATATTTGGGGCATGCAATGTTTTAATTTCACCTCCTTTGGCCTGATCTTGCTCCTACTTCCATTCATGACAATATTGCTCTTTGTCTCAGCAAAAGCCAGATCTGGCCCCGTCTATGAGAGGATATATATAGAATACAAAGATATGCTGATAAAAATAAAACATTAACTTGTGACTTTTTTGGGTGTTTTGAATTTACATCTGATGAGACTTCATTTCTAAATATGAAATGGCTTTGCTTGTCCAGGGGGAATATCTTGAAGCTACACATAAAAGCTAATGTAATTTCCATGTGCTGCTAACATTGCTCTTTAACTTCTAATATCTAAAGCACAGGTACCTCACTAGAATACAGTTCTCTGTGACATCACACTTTGTATCACAGGCAATGGTCACGGTCCACAGATACTGCCTGTACAATTCTAATAATAGACCAAGATTTGATCCTCAGACAAAAAAAATACCAACAGATAAGTCTTAGATGTGATTTTTGGAGGCCAAGCCATCTTTCAGCCTAAGGAGTTCTGCAAAACTGTGCCCCTAAAGGCAGGGAGCCAATAATGTTTTAATCAAGAAAATTGAAGGGATACAGAAATTTAAATAAAACCACATTAGATGGTGCCTAAGAAGCTAAATTTCACTTACTTAAATATCATCTAATATACTGCGAGTCCTAGATCTAGTGTTTAATTATCACTTAGTTTTGCTTCTTGGGTATCCCTTCCCTACTCTCTGCATCAAACATGTTCACTTTCCATACATTTAACTCCCAGATTTGCTGCTTCTGTTACTAAATTCAAACCAGCTTTAGTTCTGGTCTCCAAGTAATAGGACCATAGTATAATAAAAATTAATGCAGACAAGATATAAGCATATCTCGCATACCACCCATAAGCTTATCTTACATGCCATTATAGGCTCTAAGCCACTCTGCTCTGAACACAACAGTGGCACTGGTTAAACGACGTCAGAAGTGACAACAACCTGGAATAATAAGGGTCCTTATACACAGAACACCAAGGAATTATGGCAATATTAACATGAACAGATAATAGAAAATTCATTTTCAGTGAATTATAAAGGATCTAAATAATTTGGCTTTTAACAGTCCTCTTACCTCTGCCTTTTTTACTGCATTCAAGGCTGCCAACGCGTTGCCTTGGCAGACAGACGTACCAAGAATTACAATAATCCAATCTGAGGAGGTTATGAGAACATGAATCTAATGAATCTAGGCTAATAATTACAGTTCATTTAATTACCTCTGAGATAAAGCAGGAGCTGTAATTTTTTTATAATTGATGTTGCTGACATCTTTGTACCTTTTAAGTGTATTAGTTGTAAAATCTGCCATGTTAATGTTGAAGTTGATAAAAATGTCACAGAGTAAAACAAAGATAATGGAACAGAAGAGTCTCTAAATGTCAAATAAGTAGAAAGGTATTGATAGATAGATACTTTACTGCCTTTATGCTGCACATGAGCTCTGCAATAAATGTAAAACATGTGTGAGGAAGGGAATCAGGAGCTCCTGGCTGAAATACTATCATGATTTTCTTTGGTCAGATTTTCTTAATGTAATTCTAATTTTTTATAGTTGCCTTAGGCCATTACCATGAAAAGAGATGCATTAGACTGGACACTTGATGGAGAAACTCATGTTACTATAGAGACATCCATGTTAAAATATTGGATAGCTTAAGGCCTCAAACCTGGTAAACTTGTAATTAGATGGCAACTATATTCAGGTGAATTGCCTTATTGAAGTGTGTGTCTGCCATACTGTGATTTTGGAAAATAGTCCTTTTAACAATTGAAAAAATATCTGGCTCAATAATGTTCTTTTTTCATATAGAGCATTGATTATTCTTTCTCGATGGACAGATCCTGCACCTCTGCAACCAATGAGAGTTTTACAATTAATGAGCGTTTAACTTCATCAGAAATAGGAGCAGGTACTCTGTGCCTAATGGACCTTGAAGTTAACACAACTTCTTTATATTTTTATTTTTGCTCTAACACTCTCAGTGCAGATTTCAAAGAAGGGTTTCCAGCCAGCTCATTCTGCCCCTGCTGGACCTTGAACAGCAGCGGACAAACAGAGCTGAAAGTTGATTTCATACAGACAGAAGAGTTTGTTATGCATGATTGGTTGGTAGGTTTTTGAAAGTCATGTTTGCCTTTGTCAATAATTTAGTATCCTTTCTTTCCTCACATCTTGGGCAATATCTCGATGGTCAGGGATATGGCCGAAGAGTCCAAAGAACACTATGGGATACTCTTGCAGAGCTCAGCCCTCAGTGCAGTGGGACTTCTGACAGTGAGCTAAACAGTCAGATGTTTTTTCTCCCAGCATGTGGCACTGAAATTATCAAGAAGCAGCAGCTCAGAGAGCACCAGTCCTCTTCCTACACCATGGCACAGGTCTTCTCCCCATAACAGGGCTGTCCAGACACCAGAGAAGAAGGAGAGGTTTGTGGGAGAGATATAAAAGCAAGGTCTAATGCAGATACCCTGCTCAAGTTGTATAGTTCTGTTAATCTAAAGAATAATGGCAAAAACGTGTACTTTTTCTGCCTTTATTTAGGTTAAAAATTCTTTGAAATTATCTCTGCCCACATTAGTTTACCACCTTTTGCTACTGCATTTCTCGATGCCTATTCTAACTGTATCAGTCATGACCTGTTATAAAAACAACAAATTATGAATATTTATTATTTGTAGCATAATTTGATAGATAATAGCTGAAGTGACTCATCCTGCTGCCCTTTTAAGCAAAACACAAAAGTATACACACACACCCCTGTATAAAAATACCCACTCAAAACCAGACCTGATGGTATTTTTCATTCGTGGAACACAAAAAATAAATTCTTTCTTTGTGAAACCATTTTGAAATCACAGTAACAGTGATAATAGTTTATAATTTTTACTTTATCATAGTATTTTATTGTTTTCCTGACATTTTTAAATATTCTATTCATTTTACAAAATTAATTAATTTATGCATACATAAGAGAAAAAAGACAAAATTTCTCTCTATAGCCCAACATTCAGCTGACAGTCATTCAGGCTTTTGTTATTTCATACAAGTTTGCAAAACTCCCTTTATCTCAAAAAAAGAAGAGGAACACTGATTCAGAAATGTAATGTGGACATGTAACAGTGAAAACTGAGCAAACAGAGCTCTGGTGTCACGTACAAAAAATAAACTCTTTCGGAAACCACAGCAGTTCAAAAGGGAAGAAGTAATAAATTGCTTTTTCTTCTGCTTCTTCGATCTTGGATTATACCAATGACAACAACCAGTTGTAGGAAAAGAAAAACAAGGTCATGCCTAAGGGACACAGCATAAAAAGTGAAAGGATTATGCACTTTCACCTCTCTTAGCAGATGGTTGTTACACAGCAGTTTTAAACACTCTATGATAATAATAATAGAGAAACCATACAGACTTCTCACCTACTTAAATGATCTCATTTAATTGATCTAAAAAGTGACATTTAAAGTGTTATTTAGGTACTGCCAGCTCGCTGGTTGCAATCTAACACTTAAAAATACTATTTTTTGTTTTAGTGTCCTGATGAACTAGAGTTGCCATAAGTTCAGTTATGGTGACACGATTTGGAAAATGCAGAGAACACCTGGGTCTCATAGGACCTTGAACCAAAGCAGCAATAAAGTTTGTCGCTCCTACATGACATCATGATTACATTTGTTTTTCTTTTTTAGTGTTTGCCATATATCAGCTATCTTTAAACTCTTTGGAACAGTTCTTCTAGTTACTACTAATTTAAGACATTCTTAAGCAGAAGAAATAGGCCTATGAAACAAACACAGAAACAAACCTTTTCTATGTGAAGGTTCTCTCCCCAGACTGATTGGATTGAACACTCTAATCAATTCACATATCTCAGCTACTTCAAAGTGCACTAATAGCCAGCCAAGGGAATTTTTCTTCCTCTGAAACTTAGGAACATCTTCATAACATTTCTTAGAAGAGGAAGAAAGTAAAATTAAATCAACTCAAGAAAGTAGGTGACTAGGAAGAGGAGAGGAAACAATACAGAGGCAGAAGATATTAGTAACAAGATGGGTATACTGATACTGCTGGTCTCCCAATCCCAGTCCCACCTACTACCTATACCGTTCACCTGCAGGCACAGACTTATGTTGTTCTCCACAACATACCAAAGTGGAAAAGTTAATAGAGCTCATGTAACTGCAAACTCAACTTCTTCAGCCAGAAAGGTTGGAGCTGAGCACCTTCCAGGCCTATCCGCCAGCAGAGAGCTCAGAAATAATTCTTGCTAATACTTCATGTGACTTTTAACTTACCTAGCTCAGCGTAGACATCACCTAAGCTAAACCCCCTAGTTCATGGAAACAGGTGCTTTACAGGCAGAAGTTATCTGACCTAGTTTACATGACTAAGATCAAATGAATTGTATGCTGGAAGCATGCCGTTCCATACATTGGCTTTAGAGAGAAAGTTTTAGAAGAGCTACTAGCTTTGGTGCTGCCATGTGCACTGTGAATATCTACATTTGGTCAAATGAATCCATCCAGGGTATATACCTGAATCCAAGGCACAGCTCGTTTTCTGGACACCTATGGAGACAGCAAATTCATGGTTCAGTATGTTTAACATGCTCTCTCGGTCTGCTCCTCAGTTAGATTTGCATGTCCCATGATGCAGAAAGTGGTCAAGCAGCAGCAGTTGACCATGGCTGGAGTCTAAATATCTATCTAGGAGATATTTAAGCTTATAATTAATAGAAGTATAAAACTTAGATGCAAGATGTCATGTTGATTACTACTTTTACAAGTAGTAGGAGAATGGTTGTGTCATACCTCGTGACTGACCTATTGAGGTGTGTAGAGCATACAAGCCAGGAGGTCAGGAATAGACAAAGATTTGGAGACAGACACCAAATGGGGAGGAATGCACCCAAATCCAACCAGCTCCCACAATCTAGAAGGAGCTGGCACCAAACTGTTGCTCTGTAATATGAGCATTTTACCCCTGCCTTGCATTTAACCAGCACTGAGAAGTGTGAAGGAGGTTCACAATGCATTTGTCAAAAAGCTTTCCTATTTGTAATTTACACAGTTTTTATCTTGATCTCATACACTAAGGCGTGGGTTTTCTTTTTTTTTCTTTATCATTTTGGACACGCATCACACTTCCTTTTTGCTTTTAGCCTAGCAAGGTTCATTTTATCCTAAATTAGACATCTAAACCAAACAGATCACCTCAGTCCATTTTCCTTTATTTATTACAGAGACAAGAACTGTAACTCAGATTTTAGGGTCTGCTTTGTAGATATATAATTACCAGCAAGATGAAGACCAATTAATTTGAATCCTAAATTTTTTCAGTACCAAAATAAAATCTTTCTTATCTTAGCCTGAACAATTTTAAATGATTAACTGTTCAAAGGGAAAATTGTTTCAAGAAGTGATACATAACCATTCTATATTTACTCCTGTATGTTGCTGTCTACAAATGCTTGGAGGTAAGAGTCTGCATGTTTTCCTGGAGAGGAATGCTTTCCTGAATCATAGTCTTAAAAATCACACAGTAAAGAGACCTGTCTATAAGGAGCATTTTACATTTCATTGAAAATAAGACACCACTGGAATGGAAGAGACAATTATTCAGCCATACACAACACCATTATCTGATAGTTCATGGTTGAAGGTGCATAAACTCTTACTTAGATTAAATTCTCAGAGGCACTTTCAGGTAAATAAAATACAGTTTTCTTATAGAGAATTTAACATCTGTCTTTGCTTAGCATTTTGATTTGCTCTTCTGTGAACAAAAAATACATATTAGTGCCACAGAAATGTATTTTTCTCGGCATCCCATATCCTGTTTCCTTCTTTCCCAAGTTTGCTGTTCTCAGCTTCCCAATTACAGCAATTCCCCAGCTGCATCTAATAATTCTCATCTCAACAACAAAAGAGAAAAAAGAAAAACCCACTGCAAACATAATATACTAATTTTCATGCCAAATTTAAAAGAAAATAAGTAAATGAACAGCTGGACTACTGTAAATGATTTTTGACTAGTTTAAAGGAATTTTGTATACAATCTTCTCTAAGTATTTCCTCCACACCTGCAGCAATTCCTTTTTCCTCCATCACTTATTCTGTTCTGACTCATGATGGTAACATGGGATCCTGAATCATCAGTTAATCTGGAAAAGATTCTACGTTGCAAGAAGAATCTTTATGTCAGAATAATGAAAAATTTTGCCATAGGTAAGTGGTTGTTTTTTGGTTTGGTTTGGTTTTTTTTTCAAAAGTACTACAAAACAAACCTTTAGGGTAAATTGGGTTATTTTAATTTATTTTATTGGAACTTAGGAAGTTCTTTCCTATATAAGAGTTGAAGGCAAGGAGAGGAGATGGACAATTAATGGAAGTGTAGCTATAAAGGAACATTTCTCAAATGTTCTCCTCTCAAAAAAACTAAAACAAAGCCCTGAATGACATTATTTCAGTATCTGCATAACTATGCACAGTTTGGTTCTCTCACTAACAGATATGAAATACATTCTAGATATTTCTACAGCCCCTGTTGTATTATTACACAGAATCCCACCACTTTTGTCCCCAAGTAAATCTAGAAATAAACATTGAACCTGCTTAGGCTTCACTCATCTAAATATTTTAAAATTTAAAAAGTGAGATTAAGTGTATTTTGGAATTATGCATAACAATAGTAGACCTCTAAGGAAAAATTGCTCTAAATTCTGGTATTAAGATAACAATGTGTTTTGAAAAGCAGATTATTAGATTATTTAAAAAAATAAAAAAGCTTTATTTACTTGAAAAGGCTTAACAGAATCAATTATGACAAACCATGGGCACTTTGTACTTCAGGAGATAATAAAATTTGGTATTCGCTAAGAATAAAGCTGATACAACCTATACTTTTTTTTTCCTTCTACACTTTGTCACAATATTACTTGATGAGTATTGTTATTTCTGCTGATCAAATTTCTCAAACAATGAGACCAGCGTATCAGCTCCCCTAATTGAAGAATTTATCAAGAGTGTTTGCCTTTTAGAATGAATATTCTAAAGGATGGACAGAAAGCAGAGTCAGTAAAAACTTCTTACCTTGTAGGAGACAAATAGTAATAGTTTTCAATGAACAAACTGGAACCAGTGGAGGTGTACTTATCTTCAAATGTCATTTGACTCACTGACATTTCTTCAGGCTTCATTATTCCTATATCAGGAAGTAAATAAATGAAGTTTATAGACTTTATGTTAATTTATTCTGGCAGTTAATTTACTGTGAAAGCATTGCCTTCTGGAATATTATAGCAAAGTTTGTACTGAAGGATGATGAAAGCTCCTTCCTGCCCCCCTATTCAATCTCTGACACCCAGACACTGGTTTCCTCCATACTTTTGCTGTGATTTTAAAAGGTGGAAATTTATCGCAGTACAGTAGATATAAGAGTGCATGTACATGTCTGTATTACATATAATTTTAACCACATTTTCAGACCCGACAACACTGGTAGGAAAATTCAGAGTAGAAGGTCTGATGCACACTTTGTTAAATTCACTGACGGTATCAAGTGAGCTTATCACTGCAAGGGTTCAGCACCTTAGGCTACAAAACTTCTAAAAATAGGTAACAAAACTTAACCTGCTTACCCACAGCATGAGAGACTGACATTGACATTGGGAGTTTCCTGCCAAAAGTGGAAGTGCTGGCAGTTATATTTAACAGACCAGATTTGGTTTTGGTTTAGTCCTTAATAGTTATCCTTTCCTGTTGTTTGCAGCTATCTTTGTACTGGAAAGAAGAAAGAGATTCAGCTGTTTTGTGTATAAAAGAGAATGAAGGTGGGGAAAACCATACAAGTTGTCTTGTGTCAAGTATAAGGGTAGAATAAAGCAGGTAGTACTTATTTCTATGGAGCTGGAGTGCAGCCCACCCAAAAAGAGTCATACTGCTCCATCTTACCAGCAAGAACTGCCTAAACATGGCTTGGATGCTCCTGAAAAGCTGGCAAGTCATGAAAGGATCTTGCAACTGTGGCACACGACTCATTACAGGTTTGGATGTTTCATTGGTTTGATTATGGTTTTTGTTTGCTTGTTTGCTTTATTTTTGAAAACTTACTTTGGAAAAAGGTAAATTACTTTTTGAAAATGCAAGAGAGACTAGAAGTGAAGTGAGTGTTTGGGAGATGAGAAATTGTGTGAAGATCTTTTTCCTTTCTTTTCAGTGCTGAAATTTTGCCCTGTCCTTTGGCATCTTCAGGACAGCCTCCAGCACAATTTCCTCCAACCATTCCCTGTAAATTGTTGTCATGAATTATTTCAGAGGAGGATTTGATCAAATATATTAAAATGTCAATAACATCATTGTTGCTTTGCCATCAGAATGAAAGCAAGTCACAGTTGTTTTTTTCCAGAACATGAGAAATTTTAAAAGATAAAGTAATCTTACCTTTACTTCAGCATTTTATGTGAATTATCTTTGTGGTGCCATCAGGTTCCAGCCTTATTCACTATCAGCTGAATCAATTATCTTTCCAGATAATTTTTTTTTCTAGTGTTTCAGGTTTTAAAATATGTGATTTCATTAAGGTAACAGTTGCTGACTTCATAGTAAGAACCTTTTTTAAATTGCTACACACCCCATTCACCTTCTCTATGAAGTAATGCAATTCAGTGAAAGTAAATTTGCAAAATTAGAGCAGAAGGTGCGTCAGGCACTGGTAGGATTCTTTAAATGCTGTGTTATGAAACTGTGCAAATGTATGCATACTGGAGAATTGTATTTAAATCAGAGATAACACAAGTATGCAACCCAGTGTTTTTTAATTTATAAGGAAAATTATATACTGTTTCTCCTAAAAATGCTCCTCATCCAGTGAGAAAAAGTATCTCCTGCAGTACTTAATCAAAATATTCTAAGCAGAATAGGCAAACCTTTGTTTACATTATAAAATATTCTTTGCACCTGACATCTCCCCCTCCTCCTCTGGAGCGGAGGTTAAGAAGTGGAGGTTAAAGATCACTGATGAGTGTAAGAAGCAACACTGAAGAAATTTGAGGCAATGTACACAGCCAAGCAACGGAGCAGGTTGCCCAGACATGCTGTGCAGTTTTCATCGATGGATGTTTTTCAAGATCTAACTGGATAAAGCCTGAGGAACCTGATCTGACCTTGTAGCTGACCCTACTTTGAACAGGAGATCAGACTACAGACGTCTTCAGGTCCCTTCCAGCCTGATTTATCCTGTAAACTTATGATTATATTACACATATTTTTCTGAGACAAGGTTCATTTTTCTACGGCATTAATGGCTTTCTAAGGAAGTTGTTAGCCTTCACTAAAGTGTACTTTCAGGCAGTTCCCTGGTGTTCACCTCTCACTCTCACATATGTTTAAAATTGAAGATAACTCCTGTTTTGAATTGTATGTTATCATAGTGCATAGAGGCTCAAGTTATGCACAACTACAGCAGCTAACAAAAGGACATCTATGCCATGATTATCCAAATTTAGAAATCATAAATGATATTTCTATGCTTACCTTTATTTTTCTTATGAAATCACCAGGAGGTTGGGATGGGTATAGCCAACAAGGCTTAGAGGTCATTTAGATCCTATTTGCTTTTTCCCTTTTGATCACGGCAGATTACCTCCCTTTTTGTCATAGAGGCTTTTGAACATGCTTGAAGACCCTCATTTGGTGTGTCGGGTATCTGGGATGATTGAAGTACCCAGAAAATAGCTCAGTTCTCCATGAGGAGGTAGATCCTTCATACCTGATGGCAACAGAAAATCCAAGACTCTCTTTAACAGCCCTGCAAGAGATGGGCACCCCCAAATCCTGGCTAGGGAAGGACACCTCACCAAAATGAAACATACGTAATGCTTCCATCCTCTGATCCCCTGCCCTTTGCTGAGCATGTTTTTTGAGCAGGGCAGGGATTGCTCTGCTTTGCTACTCATCCATTGAGTTCATTTTTACTCCTCCCTGGCTGAGACTGCCCTGAAAATATGAATCAAAGTAACAGCACGTACAGCTGATAGAAAAGTAGTGCCATGGCATTTTTCAGTTCTGGCTACTTTCTCAGGGTTTATACAGGTAGAGAAAGATAGTCAAATAATTGTTTAGGGCAGCCCCAAACCTGGGAAATGGAAGCCATTGAAACAGGGAAAATATTTGATTTTATTTTTTTTTTTTTTTTAATTTTTTTTAGCAAATTGGAAAACATTCTCTGCAGTTGGCAATGAGATGATGCTAGTTTACACCATCTGAAGTGCTGGCTTTGACAGTGCTTTGTCAGCTACTTCATCTTTCAGTGTCAAACCTTGCATCAGAAACAGCAGCACTAAGAAAACAGCTGATGTCTCTATTTCTTTTGCCCACCAGAGGATGCAATGTCAGAGGCAAAACCTGTTTAATCTCAGGTCTGGAAAGATTTTTGCTCTCTATCTTTTTGAAGTATTAAGTTTTACTGTGATTTGCTGTTTTCTTTATGGACCATAATCTGGAACTCTATTCACTGCTGTGTACATCTCCAGCCAGTACCTAACCTATGATTGTCTAATGATCTCTCCACTGAAAAGGGACATGTGGTGTTAACTCACCGAGATTCACTTATTTTGGGTAGCATACACATACCCTGAAAGCATGGTACATTCACAAGCCTAACTCTCTGCTATAACGGTAGATCAACACAGCTGTTTTGCACAAAAACACTATTCCTCCTTTTGTTACTACTCCCCAGCTGTCAACAAACAGAAATGTTAATATACAATTGTAATCTTAGCACTCAGTTCACTACCTAGAGAATCCTTCAACTTGGACATTCCCAATTTCATTTCTAATAAGGATATTTGATTTGCTTTATTTTAGACTGCTTTGACTCATTTAATGTGTGTGCCATCAGCAATCGCAAGTAGCTTTGAAAGCAACAGCTCTATAAGGAAGTATGAATGGGATTTGTACCCAGAGTGTTTGCTTACATAATTTTTCTACATTATAATATGTAGCATTTGGGAAGTGGTGTTTTTGTATCAATCTCACAGCAATAGAATAACAGTGTACACCCACCTTAGCACTTCAGTTCAGAACAGGGACACACTTGTAAAAGAAAACTCCTGAAAATCTCCCCTTACTCTGCCAAGTTCACGTGGCTGAACAGTCTCAGAGCATGCAGACTGGCTGCTGCTAAACTGGAAGACACACTCCAGGATGTACCTAACAGTTAATGGCCCTCCACTTCATGGGATCAAACTAGGGTTAGTGCAAAGTGTTACCCCACTCCTTCCTTCCTGCTTCCTCAAAATATGCATAATGTAGACATCATGTCCTCAGCACCAAACTGCTTTGCTGTAAGGATCTAGTCTATGGGTCTATATTGCTTACTAACAGAGATATAGCCTTAGCCAATTTGCCTTTAGCATCTGGCAAATGGGAAGATGAGCAAACAAAATAGCAAAAAAGTCACAAAAATGCTGTAAAATAGATTGAAAAACAGAAAGTGTCATCTCCAAAGTGCCATTTACTATGAGCCGGATTTTTTTCCCTCTGCACCAGTAGTAGTTTTGCAATTAAGGAAAATGCCTTTCTCAGACTATTATTTGGGGTATTATAAAAAACATTATTACTGTTGTTGTTAATAATAATTATTGTTTGGGTTGTTGCTAAACTCTTTGAACTGTCTGCCAAGCCTGCCTATTGGGGAAAAAAAAATAAAAGGATCTTGAAGGCACAGTTTCTTTGAACTGATCTCTGGAGCTTTGACTCCAGAGAGTCAGAACATATCCTGCCATCTGAACTTATTGAAAAATGAGCTCTCATTTTGTGCAAAGTATGCTCTTAATGCATGAAGATACTTACTTTACTGTATTAGTGAACCAGAACAAGAGAGGACAAGGAAATTATATGGTCTCACCACATTTAATAGTATTAAGCTTTATAGGACATGAAAATTTAAGCCTCTGTGAGACTGTGAAATTTTATGGCACTTTTAATAAATGTGGAAATAAATATATAGTTTATGTTGTAATAAAGTGTGTGACACATATGCACAACATGTTGGTGCAGGTCTTTTCTGAAATGGTCAGCATTGGTAAATAATGCTATATTTTTTCACCAGACAATAAAAATTTCCTTGCCACCAAGGAGAGCCTGCGTAGAATGGGATGTATCTATGACTCCAGATTCACTTAGATTTAGATCAAGGTGGCAACATACAACAGCCTACCAGAAATAGCTCCAGAAGCTCTCAGGAACTGTTCAGGAATGATTTAGCCAGCATGGGCTAAAAGAAGGCCAGGGACAGAGAATGCACATTTTGGGAACTGTCCTAAACATTGTTTAATCCACTACTATAGTCATCATCTAAGAAGTTTGTTGCCTCTTCAATGAAGTAAAATAATGTCTATCATCTTCCAGGTTTTACTACACATAAAACTCTAATGGAACAATGTGTAAAAGAATAAACAGATATAAAGGTGCAGCAGAATTTACTGGAGTGCTCAAATCTCATACTTGAAAGGTGTTAAAGGAAGCCCCACAGAGGTAATTACAAGTCTGGTAGGACTTGAAGTTCAAGTCTGGTAGGAGTTTGAGGTCTAAATAACTTGTAGTTCTAGACTTTATCTCCTGAGCCAGTTGGCAATGTACTTCTGAAGATCATTCCTGAAGCACCTAGTGAATAGAGTAGAGAAGGACAGACACTGCATGTCTATATATGTGTATGTCCCAAAACATATTTAAAAACTTGATCCTAAATGACATATATACCTGAAAGCTTGATGAGACAGTTTGATGAGAGGGCTTGGTGACACTAAGCCCTGAAATACACTTCATCCCACAGCCAGAAATAGTCATGACTTCTGAAATGTCTGCTACATTCATTGAGCAGGTTTTGTTGGTTGGGTTTTGATGAGAAAGCAAATTTCTAGACAATGAAAAATGTTGAATTCTGGGAGGTGTTGTGTAATTTATGCCAGTGGATTCTTATCCTCTAGATTTCTGCTCTCTTTTTACGCTCTGTAGAATGCAAAATTAAAAAGAAAAACAAACAACAACAACAAAAAAACCCACAGAAAAATTCATAACAAAATAGCAGTGTACATTTGGCCTTACCCAATATATGTAGAAAGAAACGAATTTATAAGACTGGATTTATTAACTGCGAGATTAAATTTTTAAAACACATGAGAAACATGAAAAAAATTGCAATGAAAGGGACTTTTAACAAATTAGCTTGTTAAGTCTTGGACCAGGATCTTGGTCCTGGGAAGGTGCGTCATACTGGTATGCTACTGAAAGATCCAACACTGGTGGAATTACTTAGTGATTCCCCTACTCTACTTGCAGCTGGTCTCACCGGCTATAACAAAAATGTGATCTAAAAGGTATTGACAGAGAGTTTCTACTCCCTAGAGTTTCCCAGTTTTCCAAGCTTGCAGGTGAGGCTGTAGGGCACATCCAGCCGGACAGCACTGCCACCACCAGCTGGGACCTCCACAGCATGTTTCATCACATCATAAATCTCCTCATGCACACGTGAGAGTGAGAGATGTCAATGAAGTGCTGAAGCTCTGCTCTAATTTATCTCTGAAGGATGCAGGGCCTGAGACCAGGCCATTATAAATTATGTAGATACCCTAGACAATTAGCAACCTGAGGAATTAACTGGAAAAGGATTCAATCTTGTTCCTGAAGAAATATCTGTTGGACCCTTAGAGAAGGAACAGTTAAGACTGAAATGAAACCATGTCTCCACAGGTTTGGAGCATAAGAAAGCTTGTGGGAAAGAAAGACCCTAAAGTCAGAAGCATAGCCCAGATCTTCTCTCAGTTTTAATTGCAATGGAGCAATGCTGATTCATGTTAATTTATTTCTGATTCTAGAAAACTAACATTTTCAAAATTGGCTGCAAGGTCGTATTTTTCACAAAACTGACAGTTGCATGAGGAATAGGCCAAGCTATGAACATTTAGTCCAAGCAAACCAAATACAGCATATATATAGGGAATTTAACAGAAGGCTTCACTCTACAGATCTCTTTTGAAGCTGAGAGTTGTCCTAAATATTTTTTGAAGAAACGAACTCTGAGACTGTCAGCTTCTACACAATAAAGGAAAAATGACTCAGAAAAAAAAAAAAAAAAAGAAAAAAAAACACCAAACCACAACACTAGCATTTTATCAGGCTGCTCTTCAGTCATTGACAGGGACAAAAAGCATCACTAAGAGAAGGGACAACCTTAGCTGACACAATCTCTTCTGAAAAGCTGCTGCTGTGGCTTTTTCAAATGCCAGGGCTGTGGCTGCTGATGACAGTGAAGGTGACTCAGGAGGGGCTAAAAATATGAATGCCCAGGGGAATGCACTAAGCACTTGCTCTGTTTGTTGCTCCAGGGAAGCTAACATCAGTATTAATTGATCCGCACACTCATGCTGAACGCGAATGAGATCGAGAGCTGGACAGGATCAGGCAAAGCATCCAGTCAAAGCCTACTGACAACAGCCAAACCTTTGTTTTGGGAGTAAAACATAGCTTTATGTCAGGGGAAAGGATCATGATGGAAGTAGAAACAGGAGTTGAGGAAAGACAGAGGAAGGGTGAAGGGGCAGCTGTGGACATGGTTCCTCACCAGCTAAACCACAGAAACAGCCTGCAAGGACAGACTTGCCACTGGGTTGTATGTGCAGGGAAGATCCATATAGCCATTCCCTTTACTAGGAAGGTGGGAGTTTCACTTTCTTAGGGGAGAAGGAAAAGGCATAATGTTCCCTCAGGGTCATTCCATGGATGAAGGTACCTGTGTAGGCAGACAATATGAAAAAGGACCAGATCTGAATAGGCATTTCCAAAGGAACCACTAAAATACAGTAATTTAATGTGCACTTGCCCCCCTGCTGTCATAGAAACCAAGCCCAGGGCTCCTTTCCCCAGACAGGATCAATTCCCAACAGATTTAAGTCATTTTAAAAAAACTCCAGAGATGGAGATTTCATTTAACTACACATTCCAGTATTTCACTATTCTTGGAGCAGATCAGACTTTTTCTAATATCTAATCTGAACATCCAAGCTACAGTTTAAGGACAGTATTTTTCATCCAATCACCAATGAACAGGAAATAAAGTTTTGAACACTTTTAAATTAAATGGATTCTTCTGTTTGGAGGAGGATTTTTTTTCATATTTGGAATAAAATTCCCTTCTGATATAGCTTGCCAGGCTGATTACAGTGAAAGTCCAGACAGAACAGCTTTCATGTAGCTGTACTTGAGAAAAGAAGAGGAATATATAATCAGGAAGAATGCATATGGTATCTAAATGGGCAACCATCTTCTGCTCTTCTTTCCTGGGCTTGTTGAAGGCTCATCCTCTAGGTATTAGAAGAGTAGGGCCAAGTGCAACAGAAGGACTGTGTAGAGAACTGTGAAGACTTGCTTGTGGTAAGGCAAAACTTATGTAAGCACTGTGTTTACCACAAGTCAATCAGCAGTGACGCAGACCTCCAGCTTCACTAAGCAATTCTTATTCAGACTGCTGAGAGTACAGATGTGGAAGAACTGTAGCCACCAAAACAACCCCGGTGGAGACAGAGATACTTAGCAATCAAAAATGCCCAACTTTGCCTGTAGCAGTAGGTGTTGCCACAATACAGAGCTAACACTTGCTCAGAAAAATCTTAGTCAATGTAAGCTCTCACTTTGTGGCAGTAGAGGTGGAAGAAGATAACTTTCTAATGGAAAAGTGAATAATCATGGAGTGCTGATTCAATCAAAATTCAAGTTGGCTGGCCCACAGGCTTGGGAAATTCATCACAATCAGACAATACTTTTCAGGAGTTGCCAAGACAAGGAAAGGATTTTTTTGAGTCAATGAACTCAAACCTGGTTTAGAAATAGGTTATGTTTCCATTTCCATAGCAGAAAACTCTTTTTGGGAAGGGCGGGGTGTGGGGTAGGGGGAGAAGAACCAAAAAAACCCCAGAGAAACAATATTCCAAAAAGTGATACAAAAGTGAGATGCAGCTGTCTAAGTAATGCATGGAAGATGAATTAGCATCTAATAAATTCCATTGATAAATTCTTCAGGCATATCATTAAAGATAAGACAGAGTTCTTTGCATATCATTAATGGCAGACAAAATTTCAAATCAGGGACTGACTTCATCAAAGACATAACAGGTAGATAGATTTCCATATAATGAATGCATTTCTAGTCATTAAATTCTGCAAGTAGAGAAATAATGAGTAGTGGAAGTGCTCATTATCCGATATTGTTATTTATAGAAAACCACCACATTGTGGGAAAAAAATATAGCCCAAATCAATATTTATGAAGGACTGTTTTCCTATAAATGGAGAAAAACACATATACATTCTGTCCTGTATTTACTTTCTGCTTTGGTGTTCATGAAAAAGTTTTCTAGTTCATCCAAAAAAAAAAGCAGCTGTGACATTAATAAATGAAGCCTACAGAGAAATATTTGCAGGCAGAAAAAAGGCTTTGACCATATCAGGCCTGAATTTTTTACTATTCTTTTCCTAGAAAAAATGTGATTGAAAGTGACCTTTAGGTAACTATTATCATCCAAAGTGAAAACAAGATTAGTCAATTAATACTTTACATAGTACAAAAATGTTGGGCCATATCATGGGATTTAAAAGCTTATATTCAATACACACAGATTTAATATTCATGCAAGTAAATCCTGTGGGTGCAGAGTAAAACACAAACCACGATACTTAATAAGATTCCCTATCTGAAAAATGTGGTTATGGCTAACCCCCCTCTCCTTTACAAGAAATCTAATATTTGATTTAGGTTAATGATGCCTCTTCTCAAATTAATCTTGTGCCTTTAATTATTCAAATCTTCAGCATTACTGAAACCACTCTAATTACTCCCATTGCTCAAGCAGTATTAGCAAAAATTATGCTTAAATTTAAAATCACTTTAATGGAGGCCATATTATTCTCAGGCTCATTTGACTATTTAAGATTTCAGCTCTGAGACAAAAAAGGTTGACTGCAGCCAACACATCCTTTATTAAAATTATCATCTTTGCATTTTTACCATAACTTAATAAGAAGCAAAGTAGACCACTCATTATATTTTGCCCCCACTTTTCAACTAGTAAAGCCCACCTCTCACATTATCTCCTCATTTATGCTTTTTAAAGTTTTATGATACTAATATTCTTTTATGATCTGTTCAGTTTATCATGTGGCAAGATTTTATGTACCTTTTCCAGTGAATTTTCATTGAGAACTGAAAATGGCTGTTTATTTCAGGTAAATAAAATAACATGTGAGACTGCAATATTTAATGGTATTTGTTTCCACTGTTATTTCAAGATGTCACATTACACTGTGTTAAATATAGGTTCTAAATGCAGTAGGAGTCTCAGAAATAGAAGAGAGGAACATATTTTAATAAAGTTCTTATTGCTTTGTACTTAATATATTCATTTTTATGATCGGAATAGTTCTTGAATTTTAAGACATGGAATCTCCTTTTGGCACATTTTATTTTATTAGTATTTTTGTCTCATTTGGGGACCTACTACTGTTTTCAAAAGTCAGGTTCTGTTCTGATTTCCTTTGTATTTTGGAAGTTACAGCTAAAAAGTCCCAGCACTGAGTCATCCAAAGCTTGATTCTGATCATAGTCAGACTCAAGACCTACCTATGCAGAAGAAATCAGGTAGTACTGTGGCACTATTCTGTCACTTCAAGATAGACATCTATAACCTTTTGCTGAGATGAGGATAGACCTAACTGTTTATAGGTGAAATATTTATCAGTACAATAAAAAACAAAGCAGTTTCTTCACAAAAGTGAAAGGTAAAGTGGCAAGTCCTCTTGAGCAGTATGGGGTCCATAGCTTCCATTCTAGGTGATAGATCCAAAAGCCAAGCAGGATTACTGTGGCGAGTCACAATTGCCAGCACAAGTAATACAGCTTATGCATTGACTGTCTTTCTGAGGACATGATATACTGCTATGTATTGTTCTAAATATGAGCACATCACCTGGACACAAGTTAGATACCTTCATATTGGGAAGGTGTGAACTAATGTCTATTACTGCCTACAAAGTAGGAGCTGGCAAGAGATTATGTCTGTGCTTGACCATTAACCGGCAACAAATTCCTTCCCGCGTTCTTTCTCTCCCATTTCCCCGCTTATTACTCCTTGGACAACATTCAGTCTACAGTCTTCCACATGCTTAACTCCTGTTTTGAGACAGGTCAGTGAACCCATTTCAACACCTCTAATCATGTGCCTTGTTCATGTCAAGCTGAACAGAAGGAACATGGAATTTTCCTTCCCCTGGGTTCACTCCCCAGAGAGAAGCCCTAGTTGGAGTGTCATTTGGCATCATTATGATTGAATTTTCAGTAGCTGCATCATTATGTGTATTTCCACTGTATCTGGTATTCTGCAAATGAACTAGAAATACATCAGGGTTCAAAAAAAGGAGCAATACCCTCCTCTGCTTGTCTCATCATAACCTTTTTCTTAAATAGATTAAATCCTTTCTTAAATAGATCAAATCAAAATAATAACTTTCTTGGGGAACATTGCCTAGAATAATCTAATTTCTCAGGTGAAGATACTCATAATTAAATATATCAGGTCTGGACCTCTCTCTGACATTCACAGATACTAGTTTTGTATCTGAAATCCACTGGAACTAGGATAGTTCAGCAGGTTTCTCAGATACATCAAGCCATTTTTTAAAATATTCAATTCGTGTGGAGCTTTGCTGAAAGGCTGTTTTGTTTTGCATTGTTTGTTTGTTTGTTTTGAAGATAGAGCATACTGGAAAGAAAACAGTGACAAGAAAAAGTTGCCAGTTCCGAATTTGTTTATTAATCACATGTTAAACATTGCCTGGCATTTGAGAGCTTAGAAAACATGCAGTTTTGATGTGAATGAGGAAAGCGTAGTGCTCAGAAGCCACTTGAGACTGTCAAAAAAAAAAAAAATCATCGGTGCAGTGGAGATAGCAGTGTTTCTGCTATAAAGCTAATCATACCATCTGATAGTTGGTCCTGAAAAATTTGGAAGAGCCCAAAAGATCAGACTGGAGCCCTTTCTTAGATTATTATCACCTCAGAGTTGGCTACAACCCATTTATTGATCCCTGGATCTCTAACAACATGGTAACACCTGATCTGATACACATTTAAAACTACCTTTCATGCAGTTCCTAAGTGTGGACTATTGATTTGATAGACTATAATAATAGCCCTCCCTGTCTTGTCGATGCATATGTATGGACTCCTAAGAGAATTATTGATCCTTTAAACTCTAATAGATCTTGCATGCTTATGAACTCTTTCAAACATACACTATTGACCTGTATGTCTGCACTTTTTGTATGTGAATTATTCTTAGGAAACCTTTAAAACATTAATTATTGACAACTAAATACATCATTGTAGGTGCTCTGGAGATCTCAGCCTTTTCTGTCAGAACAGCTGCCTTGAATGCACACTTAGAGACTCTTATTTCGGTATTACATCTCAATTTTCAGCAGAAATCTCAAACATAGGACAATTCCTGTCTACTCAAGATATGTGTTCTCTCTGTATTTTAATATACTGTTACATACAGGTGTTTGGTGGAGCTCAGCACACTAAAAATAAGTCAGACATGATCATAGGAGATCACACACTACCAGCTTTTCCTTTCCATATTAATGACTGATTTGACTCACAGATCAAAAAAAAAAAAAGTACAATGAGCCTAATAACAGTAGGAAATGATGTGACAGCTATCTACACACATGGGCCAACAGTGAGCATTCAAACCTACAGTCGTGTTCCCCGAGCAGGGAGACTTCGGTAGGGCTTATCCCTTTAGGGCCCCATGTGGACAGGGCTGTGTAAACTGCCTCGGTTGCTTATCCCCACAGCTGGTTCAGCTGGGCCAGTACTTGCAAAGCCATTCACCAAAAACATAGGTTTTGGTGCAGAAGGTTAAAACAGGAGACTTCCTTGAAAAGCATACTTAAGAAAATTACTGTTATTCTACAGACTGGAAACATTATGTCTTTTTGTTTCCGGTGCTTTCAGGACTTTTTTGGTCCAAACTTTTTTCAAGTGAATGTTACTGGAGTCAACTCATTTCATCAGCAGCCCACAAACCAGTTCTTTACGAATTATTTCTCACACGTCCAAACTCAATGCCAGTTTTAAAAAGACTCAGTACTTCACACAAAATGCTTGCACATTGGGTTCCATTTGAATTCCCTTGTCAATATGGATTTTCAGTGGTAAAAAAACACAAAACCTTTCCCAAAAGTCATGTTTTGAAAAAATGTCAACTCTGACAGCTTGTTGTTTATGGAAAAATCAATGCTAAACCTTTCAATAATGTCTATATTTGTCAAATTAAATGTTCCAGGTTTTGCTTCAAAATGACTTTAGGGAAATTAAATTGGTTTTATGTAAAAGAACATTAAAAACACAGAAGTGTTGCATGATTAACTTCTGAATGAAACAGTTTCAATTTTTCAAAAATTTATTGTGTCAAGCCAAAAATTTTTGCAATCCTATTTCATGGGAAAATTAAAATTTGTTTTGTTCTGGTTTTGAACATGATTTTTTCTCTAATGAAATGTGAATGTTAGCTATTCCTAACAATTTTGTTATTACAACACAAATCTACTTACCAATATGAAAAACACTATTCATCCAAAGAAGCACAGAGCAGAAGAGGTATATGGTATTTTTTTCTCTCAGCCTCACATCCACAAATGGGTGCAACTACTCTGAATATGGCTATTCCCTAATTTTTGCATAGGTGATCCTCATTATATACTCCACCTTCAGTAATAAGGCCTTTTCCACCCATCTTCATGAATGTAAAGTATTAGTGACCTAAGAACTGGGTCCAAGAAGATAGCAGGTTTGCACTTTGAGATAGATAGCACTTTGAAAGCTACCTACGGCATGAAACAAAACACTCCTCCTGTCCATGAAATACATGTCCTTTAGTCAGCCATATGCAGGGACAAATCCTTGAACTAATCTGTTCCTGACCTCACTGTCCTAACCTCTCACTTGAGACTGAAGGACAAAGTTCTTCCTTTCAAAAATCTAATATTGTGTAAAACACAGGGCAGAAGGAAGCAAAGCTCACTTTGCATTAAACATTTGTTAGTGCCCTCACTCAGAACATGACAGCCCTGCACCTGATTGTTCCTTTTTCTGCCTGAAGAATTTAAAAATCTCTGAGGAGAACATCTTAAACACTGTGCCAACACCTTGCCAGTCCTTCCTAAGGGAAGGCCCAGCTCACTTGAAATTTCCCCAGCAGCTCTTTCGCCTTGTGTTGACCTCAGAGATACATTGGATAAGCTGTGGTAAGCAGTCTTCTTTGGGAGGATTTGTGCTCCCACTGAAGATTTTATCTATGGATTATTTGTTGTAAACTGCATAAACTGTTCTTGGATTAGGGACCAAGGTCAGGTCTCCCAGCTCCCACCTGAGAGTCCTATTCCTTAGCGTACTTGAAGAGCTTCACCTCCTGGTTCAGTCATCTAGATACTCCCACCCCCTGCAAAGTGGAGAGGCTAGAAGGAAGTGTCTCTCCCTAAGTAGTCAGTGACATCCGAGGAGGCTGGGTAGCCCACTCCCTGGAGAAGGCTATGTCCATTTAGGAGGAGAAGGACTTACCCCATCTCTCATTTTAGGGAATCCACTTAATATTGTATAAAATGTAATTGTTCTGCATAAAAAGGCCTTGTTTTGAAGGAAAATGGCAGCTGCACTTCACGTAGGTCTGAATCTAGAAGGTGTATCTGGAAAACAAGCACAAACTGAGTCCTCCATGTGATATGCACAGAAGACATTGATGTCCTGTCAGGTACAAATAAAAGTGCATTAGAACTTTCATGTCAAAAACCAAAGCATGCAATTGTCCTCATAGTAAAGCAATATTCAAGCAGAAGTCTTCAGGTTGCAGTTTTAGAGGTATCTAAATTGTCAGCCTACAATCTACAGCTGTTAAAATATTTTGGTGTGTCTTTGCTCTCAGAGAAGAAGTCAACATAAGAGACAAGTGGTATAAATAATTGTGTCTGTATTCACTCTTTTCATTGAGAATTCAAAGACAATTTAATTATATTCATTCATTTGAGACTGGTAGATCTTGCAGTATTTGCTAATAACTTAGGAGTTCTCCTCTTCTGTTTAAAGATTTTAAAACATATTTAACTGAAAAAAAAATCTTATTCTTTTATCTCTTATTAAATGTGGGAGAGCTGAGGCATTTTAGATTTTCCCAATAGCTATAACCCATTTCATTCAACTGGCAAAACAGTATTATTTAAGCATTTTTTATAACACCTTAGATATGCACAGTATTTTACAGAGAGGAAGGAAACAGTATCTGCTCCAAACAACGTGAAGCCCCAGAGTGGTGCTCCCACATGAATAGGTCTTACTAGGGTCAAATCAACCTCAAGGATGAACAAAATGGTAACCACATAAGGAAAAGTGACCTAGAGCTGAGAAGCAGCCTTTTTGTGTGTAATGTTTTTTAAGCTTTTATATCCCGTGATTGAATTCCCTTCTATGTACTGCGGACTGGGAAGAGGACACCTGGAATCCTCTCTGGTCCAGAGAATCAAATGAAGGAACATGCTCTGAAAAATTTCCCTAGCGAAGTTCTGGCTTTCACCTCCCATATAATTGGTAACATGTCTAAGACATGCTCCAGGGAGGGCCCTCTACCATTACAGCTCCTGAAGTTTAGGCACATGTGAATGAAACACTGCATTTTGCCCTGTTTCCTGTGCCAGGCACCAAGAGGCTAGCAAGACATCATTCACCTCTGGCAGGGGCCTGGCCATCTAACAGGGCCATGTACATTCCCAAAAAAGACATCGCTCCAGGCATACTGTAACTGCCTGTTACCTTGGGACTCAGCACGATCTTTTCATCAGGTCATACAAAGCCCAATCATGACACCCAAAACTACAAGCTTTAAACACTGTTTAGGAAAAACTATTATGGAGTTTGGGTGCAGTTAGAAAGTGCTCCTACCAAGCCAGTCCCCAGCACAGCCTTACAGCTTGTTATGCCAAAAGCTGCCTTGTCTCCTTTATCACTCATTCATCTCACCTCATTCTGTAGAGAAAGTGTCACAGCAAATTTCTGTGCAAGACCATCTCAAAAGAGAGAGAAGACAGTCTGTATTAGAGATCTTCATTTGTACGTTACAGGCAGAAAAACACGGAGGGAAGTTAGTAATCCCATGTAGAAAAAAAAAAAAAATCTGGGATACAGGTGTACCAGGGAAAACAGGACCAAAAGGTGGAGTTTGTCCTCAGGTGCTGGCAATGCAGTTCCACCTTCATCAGTACGATGTCACAGAATCACAGAATGCTAGGGATTGGAAGGGACCTTGAAGGATCATCTAGTCCAATCCCCCTGCCAGAGCAGGAACACTTAGATAAGATCACTCAGGAAGGCGTCCAGGTGGGTCTTCAATGTCTCCAGAGAAGGAGACTCCACAACCTCCCTGGGCAGCCTCCAGTGCTCTGTCACTCTCACAGTAAAGAAGTTCCTTCTCAAATTTAAGTGGAACCTCCTGTGTTCCAGCTTGCACCCATTGCCCCTTGTCCTGTCATCAGACACCACTGTGAAGAGCCTGGCTCCATCCACCTGACACTCACCCTTCATATATTTATAAACATTAATGAGGTCACGCCTCAGTCTCCTCTTCTCCAAGCTAAAGAGGCCCAGCTCCCTCAGCCGTTCCTCATAAGGGAGATGCTCCACTCCTTTAATCATCTTGGTGGCTCTGTGCTGGACTCTCTCAAGCAGTTCCCTGTCCTTCTTGAACTGTGGGGCCCAGAACTGGACACAATATTCCAGATGCAGCCTCACCAGGGCAGAGTAGAGGGGGAGGAGAACCTCTCTTGACCTACTGACCACAGCCCTTCTAATGCATCCCAGGATGCCATTGGCCTTCCTGGCCACAAGGGCACAGTGCTGGCTCATGGTCATCCTGCTGTCCACCAGGACTCCCAGATCCCTTTCCCCTTCACTGCTCTCTAGTAGATCATCTCCCAACCTATACTGGAACCTGGGGTTGTTCCTGCCCAGGTGCAACACCCTACACTTGCCCTTATTATATTTCATTAAGTTTTCCCCGGCCAGCTCTCCAGCCTATTCTGTCCGTGTGTCTATGCTAGTATCAGCAAGGGGGAACCTGTGGGCAAATCTAGTCCAATGCACTGGTGTCTTAGAAGGTCCTGGAGGGAAAGGAGCTATGACTTCTCTAACCATCCCCATAGCAAATGACAGCTGAAAAATGATGGGAAAGAGTATGAAGCAAAGGTGAAAAAAGTGGAAACTAAAGAGAGGTTGCAGCAAGCTCCTGAAGCATGTTCACAAAATGCTGTGCAGACAGTTACATGCCTTTTTACATGGGATCCCAAGTCACTGCTACAGCTAACTTACTTACTTGTAACTCAAATGCCTCTGAACTCTTACCTCCTTTCCTGTTATTTTTCAGCAGACAGCAGCGCACTGTAAATCCATAATTGTGTATGTAAGTAATAACTAACTATCTGTAGGGTATTTCCTGGGGATTAATGTCCAGCTGGGAAGAGTTGTGGCCTGAGGAGCAGCCAGAGGTTTTTAAACATACTTGATCATTTAACTATTTGAATGCTGCTGAGTGTATGCTGTCCATGGAACAGGACACATTGTCAGATGCTTCCCTCTGTACCAAACAAATTGTTCTGAGTTAACAAAGAGCTGGGACTGGTACTTTAAAGAAATGCTTCTACATCTCCCACAGCAGCACTGAAGCTGTGACAGAGCACGATAAAAGATCCACTGAAAATGCCCTGTGCCATACTCATTACTGCAGTCATAAAATTAAAATGCTGGGTAGAGGAATATATATAGTAGGCCACAGTTACAATGCAATAAATAGGAAATAACATTGTTAAAGACAATGCAGTTTCTCTACACTGAGATCAGAATCACCTTTTGTTGATTTGCTTGAGTGATATTATATTTTTGTAATTTGTAGTACGTGTGCCTAGCTGTCACAGTCATTGGTTCTGCTGTTCTGGGATCTGTGCACAGAATAAGAGCCTGGTTCTTGCCCCAGAGAGTTTACCATACAGTTTTAACAATCCTTTGCTGAACATCTCTAAATAATTCACTGTAACCTACATTAGCCATTTCAGTTTACCTGAATTATCTTACAGCAGTCTACCTAGCTGATAATCATCATTACCTTTTAGACTAAAATGCAACCAGCAGTAAGTTTGTTTCATGGAGTTTTGAATAGCTGGAATGTTAAAGAGCTTATTAAAGAACAAATTGCCAACAGAATATTGTATTCCCCATTATCGCTTATCTTAGGAAAAAAAAAAAAAAAACACTATGAAATGGTAATGCATAAAAAAGGAAGATTTCCTTCCCTAATGTCTGAGTTTAGAGGGAATATAATTAATCTTTTAATGTTTCTGCTGGAATATTTAGATATGTAGCTAGCAGAGAAGACAACAAGCTAAATTCTGATCCCAGCTGACATAATTTTATATCCTCAGCATCTCCATTGAACTCAGCGTAATCACTCTGGATTTGCACAGGTGATAATTGAGTCATAATCTGGTCCCTATGTACACAGGTTTCCTACATGACATTTCAGAAAACTTATAAAAGCTTTTTCACAGAAAGATTAAAGACCCCAGGGCAGCTCTATTTCACAAGTCAAAGCCCAAATTGTTTCTGGGCCCAGAACTTACCGGACATAGATTCAGCCTTGAAGCAAATGTCTATAGCCACATTATAAAACTTTGTAAATGACGGGGAGGTTAAGGGTGGATAGCGTGTTTGCTGTTACAAGTGAAGAGAAGAGAAACTGCGGGGTTTGCTGTGGAATGATTTTAATCATTTTTCAAAAGGACACTGCTTTAAACTCATTACTTTTTAAAATCCACTGAATTTTAACATTTTAATGCCAAAGGCGTTCTTGTAAACAAAAAATAATCGTCAGTTCTTGTTTTGCTATGTTTGAGCCTTGGTAGAGTTATTATCAATTTTAGGGTCAGATCTGCCATAACAACTGAATTCTATGTGCATAGAGCCAGAGGTAAAGTGCCTGCTGTTTGCTCTGGCACACCCCTGGATCTTAACTCTTTTGATTTCAGCTAACCATCAAGCTCGTAATTATGAGGGCCTCACTGTGACTGTATGCTTTGTTGCCATATACAGAGCTTCAGCCCAGGCCTGAGACTGTATCAAAAGGTCAAAAAGGAAAAAAAGATGTTTGCATTCCTCCCTGCTCTTCCTATGCAGGGACCTGTCAGGTCACTGACTCTGCTTCCACACACTGGATCTGTCCAGTGGGCCATGATGGGGATGAACTCATCTCTCCTCTCATTACCTGCCTCAAATGAACAGTGCTCTCTCTCCTGGATATGTCGAAGGTGCTGTCATGCAGCAAACTTCTTCAAACCTTCTGGTTACCTCAGGAGCCTCTGCAGACAAGCAGACTTATGCTGTGCCCTCACTACAAACTATGTCTGATTGTTAACCATAAAGCCAACCATTTCCTCTGTGTGGGGATCGTGAATGTCCTTATAACTGTTCTTTCTTTCAGGGCTTTTTACATCTTTAGTGAGATGTAATAAAGTCAGTGAATTATCCAATTTATTTTATTTTAAGATCTTTTTTTATCTCCTCAGAGTTGCATTGTATTTGAGGTAAGCAGCTGCTGCTGAGAGACCTACACTTTGACTCTCTGACTTGGTGTTTACATACTAGAGAAACTGTTAGAGGTTATGTAGCCCCAGTCTCTCCTAATGATTTTATCCTGTACTATTTCAGACAGTTACTGTTAAAACTTACAAAATTGCAGTTACTGCAATGGAATTTAAAGGGTTAGTAGACTGGAAAATAGAGGGCAGCTATCTCACTCAAAAAGAGAAGGAGAAATATTGTGCAGTTTTATTTTGCCATTGTTTTCTGTTTGTGTTTTTTTTTTTTCTTTTTAATTTTCCTAATGAACCTACACCAGCTGTCTGAATTCTACAGAGACTCAAAGAAATTGCAATTTCTGTACTATACACTGACATGATACTGTGTTTTAAATCTAGTCAGTGTGGGAAATGATAATTGAAATCACTATAGATTAATTGCTCTGTTTTCAGGCAGTACAGAGAAAAATTAGTATTGAGTATAACTAAATGCAGAACAACTGATGGAAAAAGGTGCAGGTATGTGTACTAAGTGATTCTTATCTTTCTCTTTTTTCAGGAGAATTATTCATTAGCAAAGAAAATTTACATTCTTAAGTCAGTTCTCATGGCTATATTGTGCTTCATCAGCCATCTTAGACATAGATCCTCATGTCACAGATGCTTACACATATGCTTAATTTTACTCACAGGAATGGTTCTGAGTGGCTGTAATGGAGCCATTCCAGGAATATATTTTTTCTATAGAAGAGTATACAATGGTGTATCAGAGTTTGAGAGATTGGACCCACAATTATAATCCATTATTTTGATCCACTAAAGCAGAAAAGAGTTTTAACTTACCTTATCTTACCTAGAAAGGCCCTGATCACTCAAAAAAGATGTTTACATAGGGAAATGATAACGTAAGGAAATCAGATGGTGTTTCATCATGCAACAAACATATTCTGCAGAAAGCACTGATGAAGAGTAATCTTTTGGGTGTTCTGAATGCTATGCATGCTTTGGGCTCTGTGCTTGACATCTGTGGCTGCTTCCCACTCTGCCCCACACCCACGTGGAAGAAGGTTATGGCTGTTCACAGTTTCAACATCTTCTGCCTGGCAGATACTGCAGTCTCAGAGATCTGCCCTGTGATTTCCTCCAGTAAAAGCCAGTGGAAATGTAAGATGAATTCAGACACAGAAGTAAACTACATGTATAAATTAACTTGATTCATCATAATAAGGCTGACAGAGAACTGCTAAAATTGGCCTCTTCAAACCAGCAATTAAAGATTTATTCTGTGTGCAAACAGACTTATTAAAGTATTATGCAAAGTATCCACATTTTACTGATTATCATGATAGATTACATTACAAATGTTTAGGCTAAAATACCCACCACAGACACAAAGACTGGATTAGTTAATCATATTGCTGGACTCGTACAGATTAATCTTCTACCGTGGTTTTATTTGGAAGTGTAAGACTAAATTTCCATATCAAAACTTTAATTTTCCTAAGAACAACAATTAGCTGTGAAACATGGAGGACAATCATATCCCTTCCTTTTCCTGTACTCTGTCTTTTTTCACATCTGTGTCTGAACAAAAGCAACAAAAAAAAGAAAAAGTTAAATATATACATTGATTTAGGGGAAATGTGTAGATTTTCATATACAGTATGTTAAGACAAAAGCTTTAATCAGATAAGATCTGAAATAAGGCACTCCAGAGAAATTTTGAATAAATAAATGGCTGAATGTATTTTAATAATAACGGAGAAGAGGATGAGGGAAGAATTAGATAAAAGAGGAAAAGAGGATTATTTTTAAAGTCCTTATTTAGCCATGACTTTACCATTATAAAGTGATCCCACAGTCTCCTAGTCAGGGTGGATGGACCCATTGCCATTTTCTTGTTGGCTTCCCTTCCTGGGATGGTATGGATTGGTCCTTGAGACAAGGAGGACCAGAGAGGGTCCTGAGGTTGTTACTTATTCCCTGTTGCTCTCACAATCTACCCCCAAAACTAGGGGTGTGTCAATGTTGCACAGGCGTGTACCAGCTCACTGAGCAAGACATTTGAAGAATATGTTTGTTTTAAGTTATCCTCAACTGGTTGTCCCACCTTTGGAGGAGGTAGCGTAGGAGGAAGCAGGTCCATGAGAGCATCTCTGACTCACTCAGGGCTGCCAGAGGCACAGTGCCTTTTTGGGACTCTCTCCATGCAAGATGGGGCCGCATACTCCAAATAGGTAAAAAGCTAAAGTAAAAAAAAAGACCTCATTTTCAATTATGTGATCTTGGTGCAAAAGTAGAAAGGACTTAATTAGGCAGGGCACAAATTACATATTTGTATTCAGCAGGGTAACATCCATAGGGGTTTTGGATCTGGCAGTGAATGGTGAATGATATTTTCTTAGCTTGCGGTGATCTCTCTGCATAATGTTTTGTGGTATTTCCTCTGAAATGATAACAATTAATACCCCATATATTTTGGCTTTGCTGGGCCTCCTGACACTGTGAAATAAATGAAATGTGAGCCATGAATACAGTCAACAAAACAGAAACACCTGCTGTTTGTGGTTTTCGTTTGCACTCTGATCACTTACTAAGATTTAGCACAACTGATAATTTCAGGTTGCATTTCTTAGAACAGTAACTTCTACGCTACAGTCTGCAAGCACTGTTCTGGTAACCTTCCTTCCTTCCTTAAAACAGACTCGCTACAAATGCAGTGTCTATTCTTTTAGTCTAAACTCTTTTTCCTTTATTACACATCCTTTTCCCTTCTGCATTCCTTTTGCAACCACTATTTTCAAGAATAACAAAGTTTTTAAAACTTGAAGGTTTTGTTTGTTTCTTTGGGTTTTTTAACCTGTTTCTAATAGCTTGCAATTTATTTTCCTGGATTGAAAAAAAAGACATGGAGATTGAGATATGTTATTCTGCAGCTCACAGGTATAAGCCAACAATTATAGAAATTAAAGTTTTAAATCAGGGTAACTTATATGAGAGATAAGCACTCAGGAAGCAGTAAAGGCAGGAGAAGGCTTTTTTTTTTTTTTTTTTTTTTTTTTTTCCAGAAAGAGTGACACCTATTTAGGTACCAAATAAAGCAGTAGATGTGCAGAAAATAAAACATTCCTGATGCAAGTTTCTTCTGCGAACCATACCAGACAAAACTGGTGCACAGAGTTGGTTTTAGAGTTGTGTTTATTAATGCCACTTGTACTTCATTTCCTGCTAATTAAAAATTGTACCATATATTGAATTTATACAAGTAGCACACGGAATGATAATAAAAAGTAACTAAATTTCATCAAGGAAATACATGAGAACTTCTAGTCTGGATCATATCACTACTTCCAAAATTTGCTTTGTATAGATTAGGGAAAGTATTGTTGGCTTGGGTTTTGAAACAGGTGGAATGTGTTGAGGGTTTTTTTAAAAAGGCTGATTTTGCATTTAAATGGAAAACACTTCAAACTACTAAACATTTCAGTGCAAGCTGCATTGTCTTCTGAAATGCATTTCATGCTTTATATTTTGAAAAAATCTATTTGACATGTTTACTCTCAGGTACTGCACTAAAGCCAGCCAGCAACAGAGGCCATACAAAATGGATGGAGTCCTGAGAATAGGTACGTTCTTAGTCTGTTTGCCTGCTTAATTTGCTCAGCTGTGGGTGAACTTGCTCTACAGACACACTAACCTGGGCAAGTATAAGCCAGGTCTATCCCAAAAGCTAAGCGCCTACTTCAGCAGAGTGGTCTGCTCAAACTAATGCACTCTGTAATGGAACTATGACCTCAGCAGAAAATGACAGCTAGGTCTTTGGGCATCTTGTGGCAGATAAATGTTGTTACTGAAATTCAGTAATCTATTAGAAAAAATAAAGGGGAATAATTCCTACTGCTGTTCAACCCTCAGCCTTTCATCAGTTTGGTATTTTAAGTTTAGAAATGCCTAATGAAGGAAAAGATTAGGGAAACAGTGAATCATTATCTCCTGCTTTGTTGTGTAGGGCCTTAGAAGAAAGAAGTATCATTGACCGTACCTTAATAAAGCAAGAGCAAAACAATTTTCAATCTTTCCAAAGCTATTAAGAATACATGTTGGTACTTATATATTTTTTATTATTTAGACTTAGCACTATAGTAGCACTTTGTCAGAATCACAAGGTGCTCTGCATTGTAACAAATACACCAAAGGAGACGGTCCTTTCCTTGAGTATTAGTCTAAGTAGTCTTTACAAAAAAAAGTGTATAAGGGGAAAACAGACATAAGAGACTCATCCATGCTCACATGAGTTAGAGCCAAGAGACTCTCAGGTCTCCAGGCTGTTGATACTGTACCTTTTTAAAATTCTTCAAATACTATTTTGTATGTTCTTTATAACCTCCTGGGTTTGCCTCAAGCTTTAAAGAAAAAGCCTTGCAAGTGAGAGGGTTAAAGCTAACAAGAGTCTCACTGTACACATGGCTCCATCAGCTCCTACTGTTTCCATGGACACACTAGTTAGCTCTGACTTTTCTGGATGGTGTCTTATTAAAAGGTTATTACAGGGGAAACTGGAAAGGTGACAGGGAAGGAAAGTCAGTACTAGAGAAGCACAGGTTCTGTGAAATAGAGACTACTGATTTTATATGGGGTATTTATGCCCCCTAGAAACAGATAGAATTTCTTTTATCTGTTCTATATATTTTCATCACTTACCTTTCATCTTTATTTTATTCTACCAAAGCACTTGATACGAGTGTTTGAGATCTCAATTACCTGTGTAAAATGAGAGATTATCTTGTCATCTAATTTTTAATCTCTTTTGATTCTGTAAATTGCAAAGGCAAAAGAAGCAGTACCTGAAGTAAGCTCCTAGGAGTGGCCGCAGCCTTTTATGGACCTTGTTCACAGCTATACCCAGTCTCTGATTTCTTCACTGTCATCATTTACAGCATCAAAGGGACAGTTAACTTGCTTCTGTTCTGTTAAAAAAATCAAAGCAAGTTCATTAAATTATATATACATGTACTTGACAGTTCGGTTTAGATGTCTTACTTTAATACCCAGTGGAAAGTAGCTTGCTTTGGTCTAATTAGCACTTAACATGTTCCAAAAAATGGAATGCTCTTATAAAGTTATTTTTTGCATCTCAGATTGAAATGTTATCCCCTTCCACAAATGGGGAAAAAAATGAACCATTCACATCATTTTGCAAAACAAATAAAATCTTACTAACACCTATTTTATTCCTATAGAGCAAGAGGTGATTTATGAGATCTTCTATCAATAGCCTTCCAGGACACACAACTTGTTGCTCTGCTTTGAAGAGCCTTTGGAAGTAAAGGGAAAGTGGAAGTAATTGAAGAGTACATCTGCTGAAGACAAAACAATGCTGGGATTGTTTCCTTTTGAGCCTTCAGTATGAGCAGACTAAAGTAAAAAATCTCAGTCTCAGACAAACCAAACTGCAGTCCTGACTGCATCAAGTCTGATGTGAATATGGACTTTGAAATGAAAACATGACTCAAGATGTAAACCTCAAATATGGGTTTTTTAACAAAAGTAAGGCAAATGACCACCATGCATCTGGGCATCTCAACTTCATTACTCTGGTGGTATATCTTTTTATTAAACCACAGATTTTTCTGGCTACTAAAAGAATTCATATCTGATTTAAACTTTTTGAAAAAAAAAAATTTCTATTAAATATAACTGGAATGTTTCAGATCTTATTACTTCACTTCTGCAAAGAAATAATTCATGTCCAGTTCTTGTAATGGCATCATAAAACTCTAATATTTTACCATCCAGTTTCAAATTTAAAATGACACCTCAGAATGATTCACCTCTCAAATAAAAAGTTATTCTTCTTCAAGAAGAAAAATACTTGCGTAGAGGTCAGTACCTAAAATTACTGTATTTGCACATTAAGATCAAAGAATGAGATTTTAGGTATATTTATAGGGTAATAATATCACAACAATGACACCTGGATTATCCTATATATTGAAATTCTTTTTTGTCAAAGATTTTTCCTTCCTTCAGCCACCTACTCTCCCTGTTGTTATTTCCTGCCTGTAATATTTGCTTCTCATGTATGAGGAAACCCTCTCAGGAACCCTTCCTGACAGTTTAGGAGCTTGAAGAAAAAGAGGAAATAAAAGGACAAGGGTTAGGATTTGAGTACATTTCTAATAACCAGGACAGTTCACAAATGAAGCAAGACTGTGAATTTTTTGTTGGAGATACACCCCATCCAGGAGCAAAAGTAAAAAGTATGTTAGGAAGGCTTGATATATGGGGAAAAGGTTCTAGGAAGAAATGATAGGGGACTTTTTATGTTATAGAGAGATTGCAGGAGTCAAAGAACTGCAGATGATACTACCTGATTGTTTGACAACTGTTTTTTCTACGTATTCAAAAATCTACATTATCATTTACATTGTTTTCAGAAATGCTGTGGTTTATAAGAGTACAAGAGGGTTATTGGTCTAAGCTAAAATTCTTAAGAAGACTACAAAAAAACTTAACCTATTCCTTACCTCCAGCTAGTAACATGTATCTCATACCCTATTAGTTACCCCGCTCTTTTCCCACTGGCCTCCTAATTGCTCTTCACCCATTCTGGCCACATCAGTTCTAGTGGGCCAACTGGCCGGGACACGGCCTCAAGCGTTGCCTTGCAAATGCCAGTATCATTTTGCTGTTAAGGACACTTCTTGGCACAGCTTTCACAAACGTTTTCCCGAAACCAGTACTTTCCCAGATGAGGGATATTACTGGCGCCAAACTGTTCCCAGCAAGCAGTTTCGATGAGATCCTCCTGCTTTAGGGAAAGACCATTTAGCACTATGATAGTCACTTGCACTTAGGGTTGAGAAAAAGGTCCTGGACCAATTTTCCCAGTCACTGTCTCAAAAGGCCAGAAAAAGAGTGAAGGTGGTGACATTGAATGATGAGATTAGTGAGTCTTAAACAGTTTCTGTGGGCTCCACTCTTTCCACCAAGACACCTTCTCTCCCAAAATGAGGAATGATCACAACATTAAAACTTCATTTCACCTGTCAAAACAAGCAGTGTTTTACACTCCTCACAATGTCTATTTAAATAGTGAATAACAGTGTTCAACAGTCCAGCAGCACATCAATGCACACCCGTACTTAACGAAAATCAGAAAGTACAGAGCAATAGTGCAGTCTTGCACCACAGATTATCACGTATCCAATATCAATTGTTTCACTTTATACCCTTTGGAAGGAAATGTCAGGTGGCATATGAAGAACTGGGAGATCATGTCCTTATCAAGCAGCAAAGACTAGTGGGTGATACCTGACTTGCATGCTACTACTTCAGACACTTTATGTATATGTGGTATAAGCAGAAATTGTCCCTCTTCTCTATAGGCTCCTTTGAAATATTGTCCATTTTTTCTCTGCCCTGCTTTCCTCTCAGCAGTATCTTCACAGGTGGAGTGGGCTATTTGCCCATCTCCTTGAACCCTTCAGGATGGAAATTTGGTTTTGTATTGCTTTGTGAGCAGTGGTGAGTTGTTGCAAGCAATTTCATCATCAGACAGGGGAACAGGGAGACAGAAAAGGTGTTTCCAAGGGAGTCCCCTGACTGTATATGTTGGTGCTCAGAGACTTAAACTAGGTCTCTGAAGTCCTGAAGTAGCACTGAGAGGTGTACCTTCTACTCAGCCTTATCACTGATTCAACACAATTTTAGAGCAATGAATACCCTCACTGTTTATGGCTATGTGGCTGAGGATCTGTAGCAGTGAATATCCCTCGCCAAGCAGCCAGTGGCAAGGAAGCTCAGATCTCAGCTTTGTTGGGAATCTCAGCTATTGAGACAGGCAAGACTAGGTGGTGAAATGAGAGACATCAAGTCGATGAAGAGGCACAAAGTCACACTAGGTCAGTCCCAGCTTCAGCCCCCTCCTTCCCCACAAATACACAAGGTTGGGACAGCTATACAGCACCTCTAGTTAAAATAACAGCAGTGTAATGGAAAAGAGTTTACAGGAAACTGAAATATGCCTTAATAGGTTGGTTATGTGTGCTCTAGGGACCTTGGGTAATTAGGATTTCCTAAGAAAGCAAGGCAGCAGGGTAATTGCATGACTCTTAATGGAACATTGGCCAAGAGAAATTGACCTTGACTATTATTTAATACTCTTTCAGCTAGGGCTGGAAACAAATTTCTCAGTGCAGTTTCAAAGTGAAACCAAGTCTATTTGTATTGACTATGAATATTTGTCAACACACGTTTTAGAATAAAAAAAACCCTGTATTTCATCTCTTATAGATCTCAAGTACAGAAGATGAACATTAAAATCTGAAACAACCAGAAGTTTGAACAAAGACACATGTAAGATGTTTTGGTTTTTAGCAAATCAGGTTATTTACTGATTTATAGTCTTAACTTTTTACTATTGGAACCATCATTTAACAGTGTTGTTTTCAAATCACAATGAAAACAGTTCTTTAAAAAAGTCAATTTTTTGATGCTTTTCCACTCCCTACAATTGCAGTCATAGTTATTGCACATAATAAATATTGAGCAGTTAAGCAAAAGATTTATTGCATGATAAATTAACATACCACAGTAACAGTATTTTGCCTAGTTGCAAAATGCCTGAATTAATTAATTCATGTGCTTTGGGAAACAACCTTTTTTAAATTTACTGTACCCGTTGCTTACAGATCAATAAACACTTCACTAATGTATATAATTGCTGATTGTGACTGATATAATTTTAGCCACTGTGAAAAATATAAAATATAGTCACCATAAGAATAATAAAAACTCAATGGAAGGTGGGCAGACTTGTAATAAAGGAATGATAGTAAATGCTGGAAGAGTATTCCTATTAGATGTCAAAAATAGTGTCATATAAAAGGGACAAAGTTAAATGCTTTAGAATTATTGTAATTTCAATTCAGAAAATGAAATGAGATTGCTAACAGCAGCTACTGCTGGAGGGTAGAAAGTGGTTAATTAATTTAAGCTAGCTAACAGTGATCTCAAAAGTTCACCTGTGGTCCGATCTTGTTCCCACTGAAGCCAGTGACAGCAAGATCAAGGTTTGATGAGGTTCCTGATATCAGTGTGATGTTTGCTCAGTTCTAAGAAAGCAAAATTATCAAGCCATAGGAAATGTTATCCATTTCCAAAGACTGTGTTTTCCTTGTAGCTAGCCTGAGCATGTAGGAATTATTTGCATTACTGCACTGTTAATTACTACTATGTAAAAAAGATTTTCATCAAAACTGTATTGCTATTGTAAATGGGATTTTTTACTAATTTAATTTCCTCAAATAGCTTTGTTTCTATGGAAATGCATTACTTTTAACAAAATAAAAAGTTCTAAAAGTTGTCTTAGACATCTCTGCATGTCACAGTTCTCCATCAGCCACAATTCTCGTCAGACACAATGCAGTTCACCAGCAAGACAGACAGCGGTGCCTGTAGGAAATAGAGCAGAGAGCCCGGCATGAGGGAGTCATGAGGGGAATGGACACCTGAGCCACTGCATTGGTAGTTCTCAAGAGGTTATGTGGTAGGTTTCACAGACAAAATCAATTTTCTGGAACTTAGGTGTTGGTTGTTTGCAAGGCATAGGTCTGGTGGGGGTTTTGTGGGGTTTTTTTGGTTGGTTGGTTTGGGGGTTTTTTGGGGAGTGGAGGGGGTTGGTTTGGGGGTTTTTTTGACAAAGCATTGACATTTTCTATGGAAAGAGGTTGATCAAGGAAAAGAAATACAATTCTATAGTTGTACCTATAATTTTCTGATCCCCTTTAGTGGAGTATTTATCTAACACTACAGTGCTGGGAGGGATTCTCAGCCACTGATTTGGGATCCGTACCACCTCAGAGACTCAGACTGGTAAAAATGATTGCTATCAATATTCCACTGGAAGGTAGTCCACAACACCATTGCTCTGAATGCTAAAATATTTGGACTATTTTCACTTCCAACTTACCTCTCTTTAAAACCATTCATTTCTGATTTTAAACAGCTTTCCCCACCCTCCTCTTGCCTTCACTGTGAAGTATTAACAGTAACATTCTCTCCTTAGTAGTTTAAACACCCAAGATCATTTAGTCTTCCTAGCTGCCCTGGTTTTGGCTGAGATAGAGCTAATTTTCCTCTTAGTAGCTATACTAGCACTGTGTTTTGATATCAGTATGAGATTTGGTATGGGGAAAAATGATGATAATATACTGATGGGTTTAGTTGTTGCTAAGAAAATCAAGGACTTTCCAACTTCCCATGTTTTTCAGGTGCAGAAAAAACTGGGGAGGGCATAGTAAGATTAGCAGAGCCAAACTGACATTTGAATATGCCATTGGGCTGTTCCATATCATATAGTGCCATATTCAGTATATAAATGAGGGTAAGCTAGAAAGCTCACTCCCTCACTCTTCCGGGATTGCAGTTTTGGTTTCAGGAGTTCAATCTCCCCTGGGATTGCTATCCAGGGAACAGGCTGAACATTGTTAGGCAGATGGTGAGCAACTGTACTGTGCATCACCCAGTTGTATATTCATTATTACTCTTATTATCATTATTATTGTCATCATAGGCATTATTGCATGGGTGGGGCTGTGCAAACCTCATGAAGTTCAGCACAGCCAAGTGCAAAGTCCTGCACCCACGTCAGGACAATCCCAAACCCAAATACAGGCTGGGCCAAGAACAGATCAAAAGCAACCCTAAGGAAGAGTACTTGGGGATGCTGGTGGACAGGAAGATCAACATGACTGGGCAATAACCCATTGCTCACAGCCCAGAAGGCCAAACATACCCTGGGCTGCATCACGAGAAGTGTGGCCAGCAGGTTGTGATTCTCCCCCTCTACTCTGCTCTCATGAGACCCCACCTGGAGTTCTGGAGCCCCCAATACAAGAAGGACATGGACCTACTAGAACAAGTCCAGAGGAGAGCCACAAGGATGATCCGAGGGCTGGAGCACCTCTCCTACGAGGACAGGATGAGAGATTTGGGGCTGTTCAGCCTGGAAAAGAGAAGGCTCTGAGGAGATCTTATAGTGGCCTTCAGTACCTGAAGAGGCCTACAAGAAATTTGGGGAGGGACTTTTGGTAAGGGTAGGTAGTAATAGAACAAGGGTTAATGGCTTTAAACTGAAAGAGGGGAGATTTAGATTAGATATTAGGAAGAATTTCTTTACTGTGAGGGTGGTCAAACACTGGAACAGGTTGCCCAAGGAAGCTGTGGATGCCCCCTCCCTGGAAGTGTTCAAGGCCAGGTTGGATGAGACTTTGAGCAACCTGGTCTAGTGGAAGGTGTCCCTGCTCATGGCAGGGGGGTTGGAGCTAGATGATCTTTAAGGTCCCTTCCAACCCATATCATTCTATTATTCTGATCCTATGATTCTAATTCCTGTTTCTACATCATTATGGGACACCATACTCTACAAGTAATTTCCCACCAACAACTTTTTTCTTGATTTCTTTGGTAAAAACATCTTTCCCCTTATAGCACAGGGCAGTTTATCAATGGATATATAATTTTCCTAGGGCCACCTGAAAAGTAAAACAGATACTTCCATATTTTATATATTCTGCTTTCCATAATACTTTAGTAATCTAGCCCCTTCATTTTATGTGTGGACTTTGTTACATATTGCTAAAATTTGAATAGTGTGTGAATACATATAGCTGTAATTTTACCAGTAAAATAAGCAAATTAATAAAATTCTTATGAAGTGTATATTAAGAGGACAAAGAGGACAGAAATTTCCTTTTCACTGCTCCTCTGCTTTTACCTCAAAATAGCAAGTGAGAAACTTGAGGGGTCAAAATTCTGCTCTCAGCTAGAATTTTGAAACCCCTTTTGAAATTAATGGGAGTTCCTCACATATACATTAGACCAGAATTCTGGCCACAGAGTTTTAAAATGAAAATGACTTATTTATTTATCTAATCCAGATTTTATTCAGAATTAAAGACTTAAAGATTTGTCTGTACTATAGAGTTGCATCACTGTCTAGCAATATGTTTCTGTTAAAAAAAAATAATATATATATATAGTCATATAGCTATTCTATTGTGGATAACTGTTCTTGTGTTACAAAGATTATAGTTCTATAAAATCATTATAACAGTCTGACTGAATACATTGTATGTGGTCATGAGCGAAAGTATCAAAGTTTAACAGAAAAAAGTCATAGCTTTAATTCAATATTTTTAGTGATAAAATCTTATGCTTAAACCAGGGTTACAATCATGAATTTTAGGCAAATTTCTCAAAAGTGAGTAACCTCAAATTTGAACCTGTTACACAGCTAATTCAGAGTAAGGTCCTGGGCATTTAGGTTATTGGATGCTGGTCTGAATAGGCATTGTTTCTGTGAACAAAGGTAAGGGATTTTGGACTAATAACATGTGCAGTTGCAGAAATGCATTTTTTTATCCCCAAATTTTATTTGTCATAAAATATTTTTAAAGATCAGCTCTAAAAAACTGGATAGTCCTAATGACTGGCAATACTGTTCAAAGGCCATATATCTAGCACATGGGAGTTAGTCCACATTTTTTTTTATCTTGGCATCAGCTACCCCATGCTCACAGAAAAGCAATCTATTCCCAACCCAGTAGAAATGTGATGATCTTGTACATATACCTTGCAGAAAGACATTCATTTCACTGAAAGTAATTCCACAGAAATGCACTAATTAGCATTCATACAGAGTGTCCCATCACCAAAATCAAGTGATATGTATAAAAATGAGGAAAAGTTTTAGCGATACTTTATTCCTCTTTACAGAAATGACTGCCAAAAATGGTTGTAGTACTGCATATTAGTACTGCAGTATATCAGCAGGGATATAAAATATCTTAGTCCTGCAGTTTTTTTCTGGTTTTGAGAGGAAGTGTTTTGCATTTCTAGGAGTTAATTAATTCATTACAGAAAGGAAGTTTGGAAGCAAAAGTTTGAGTCTACAACCGATCCAAGAAATTTGCATAGAGTAAAGGGGAAGGAAGATTATTTTGAAATTACTTCAAAGAAAAATAGGTCAGTATTATTCTGAAAACCCTGAGGTCACATTGATTTTGGATAGCTCTACTTTGGTCATATTTGAAAAGGGCAAATAAATATTTAAGGAAAAATATTTCACATGCACTTTACAGAGTGCTGCTACTTGAGCCAAAAAGAGAAAAAAATAAATTCACCGACACCAACCTAAAACCAAGAAGGCAGCCACCCTCCCTGACATGTTTAGAGAGACAGATGAATCACAGAGAACCCTCCAAGGATCAATGACTCTTATCTGTCAGAATGAAGTTTAGGAACACTCTTTGGGTACCTGAGCATCCATCCTTTTCACTTTGACATCACAGATTGTTAATATGAATGCTTTTATTGTTCAAGCTACCAGGTAGGAAATCAAGTCCCTGGTCATTTAGTGCTTCCCAAATCAAAAACACTGTGATCAAGAGAATGTACACCTTTAAACACTGACATTATCAAAAAACAAGCTAAATTCAAGGTTATTGTACTTTCAGTGTTATTTGAGAAATAGTTAATATATATAAACCAAATGGAAATGGAAAGAATATGCTGTACACATACAGCCCAATAAGCCAGTGATGGCTCTGATTTCACAATTTCTGTATTATATTCCTCATGAATTACTATTAATTCTCTTCAATAGCTTGCCAGATATTCATATCCTACAGAGTCTAAAAGAACTATGGGAAGATTTTGCAATAAATCTTAAAGGACAACAAGGGTAAGGCACATGCTAACTAGGAAATAAGTGTGTCATCGTGGTAGAAATTACCAAATTTCTCCAAGCTGCAGAAGATATGTTATAGTATTTTACTGAAGAATATTTCAATATACAGACACACTTGCAGTGGACGTTCTAATAACGAGTGGCCATTAAACAGAATCAAGCATGTATAAAACACTGAGCACCAAAAATACTATCTGATTTCATAAATTCACTTACTGATTCACTTAATGCATAATAATTAAGAATATCCCAGGGAAGATAGACAGTCATTCCAGAAGCCGTATAAGACAGCAGTACCCAGAGAGAAGGGAAAAAAAAAAAAAAAATTACAAGCAGTGTGTCACTTCCCAGCACTTGCCAGTTCACAGCATTTACATTGCAAGAGTACAGCTCTTGTGTGCATAAAAGCACAATAGAAACTATATTACAAATTAATTTATAAGGTTAAATTTCAAAACCCAAAAATGAAGTCGGCATGAAGCTCATTTACAAAGCAGGGATACCTGTATATTCTGGCAGGGTTTCAAGATTTTGAAGTGGTTAACTTCCCTTTAAAACCTGGAAGTTGTTCTCACCCTTCCACCAGGGAGTAAGTCTAACTGATTCTGGCTAGAAATACTTCATTAAATTGTGCCCCTTATGAATTTTGGCAGTGGACATAATGATGCTGAGTGTAGAGAGCTAACCACGAAGTTCTCATCAGAAACCCTTTACTTATTTTTAGAAACCTCTCACAAATTATTGTGCTGATCCTGTGACTGCAACTTGCATTTCCTGAATCAGGCTTAAACTTCTCTACTGAACTTTTTAAAGGCAAAACGACTGTAGATAAAGACAACCAGGAGTCACCCTATCCTCTGCAGAAAAACCTGGCAAACACAGAAAATACTTTTTGCATACTTACTGAGATTGTGGGTGTGCATTCTAGGTCTTGGTAAAATATCAAAAATAATATTCGAGTGGAAAATTATGTTGCAAGCTTATACGACATCCACATTTTTTCACCAAGACTCTCAGGTCATCTGGGTGTCATCTTCTAAAATACAGTTTTTTCTTTCTTACATATAGAAAAGAGAAGCATGAAGTGAGCCTATGACTGACCTACATTTTAGGTTTTTTACTTTGATCAGACTATATGAAGAAGGGAAACACAGTCATGTGAAATGTTTAATTTTGTCAGAAAACTCTGTTTGTACCCAAAGAACAAAAAATCCCCCAACATATCATCTCCCGAACAAATTTCTGTATTGTAGCTGACTTGATTTCAGACGGATTTATATATTTCAGAGTCAAACACTTTCTAAACACACTGGGAAAAAGGGATTGATGTTCTGTCCATCTATTATGGCCAGATAGAAGTAGCTCATTGTGTCACATGACATCCACAAACTATTCTGCAGGAAACACCCAAATATCATATACAGAACAGGCTATATGAAACACTGATTTCTTTTGTTCCTGTTGATGATTAATAGACTGCTTCAAATACAGAAGAAACTACATACAAAAATCAAATGTGAAGGAAATGAGAAAATATGAAGAGTGAAGTCTGAGAATAATACAGATGCTGTAGTAAAATGGTTGAAAGAAAATATGATTTTGCAATTACATGCAATTACCCGTGCCTATATAGGTTAAATTGCAAATTCACTATTTTCTTACTGTTATAAATCAGATAGGAATTATTTATTAAGATTTCTAATTATACATTTACACACCTTTAGTCACACATAGATTGTATGTTTCTATTGTATGGCTCTTTGTGACAGATTTTCCATATGAAATAGTCTATTGGTCATGAACCGAACAGAAAACAAAAAATCAGTGCCTTCTCAGTGTATTAATTCTGCCTTGTAATTGGTATTTACAAACTAGTGATTATTCTTCTACAGTTCAAAATATAAAAGGGCAAAAGTCATACGTTTGTTAATTTGGATGGACTTCTTGCAGGTTCAGATTCTTTTCCCTTACAGATTTTTCAGTCACAAAAACTTTTTAATGTGGTATCCCTGCTTAAGCAAATATTAACTTGTCAGCTTGTATCCAAATTTCACCAAGCTTTTGCTACTGCACTCTATTTTATAGAAAATATTTGATGATTAAAATGTGTGTCTCCTGGAAAATGAATATTACAAACAGAGTAGTGTATTCCAACAGTGAATAGTGAATAGCTAATAGAAGATGTTAAACAAGAAGTATGTCAAAAATGCATTTTAGAAATCATTAAAAGATCAGTGTTTTCCCCTCCTTTGTTACATTCAGTAGCCTGTAACCAACAGCAAAACTTGACAATAATATCTTTAGACATAAAGACATTCTAATATTGGTTTAATCTCTTCAAGACAATAATAAAATCCTAATGAGTACTAAAGGTTTCTTTTGAGCGGGACAATAATAATCAAATGTATTTGTGACTGAAAATTGCTTATTCTGTGTATGCACAGAGAAGGTAAAAGATTCTGATTTTTAAATTAATATTTATTTTACATCAACATATTCTTATATTCCAGTCACCTAAATCTGTTAAAGACTGTGAAAGCAAGAAAAGGTCCCTAGAACCTCAGCCTTGAGCAGCTGTAACTACATAAACTCTCCATGTTTTCTTCAGAAGGACACTACTTCTGAAACAAATTTTAACTGAACCTTCAGATCCCTCCTATTGGGATGCTACTGCTCACCTATCTTTGTCCAAATCACTATGACTTTTTGCATAGTAAAAATTTCTGATTTCGGTGAACCTCAGAGAGCACATTTTGTAACACAGTTAAAAAGCTCATGCAAGCCAGCATATAGCAGAAGTGATGTCATCCTGTTTAGTTACTGGCTCAAAAAGCAACAGTATGCTATTAGAGAGTGCTTTTCAGCTTGTCAGAAACCATTCATCTCATGATTTTAGCACTGAGCATTCATCCCTATTAATATTTCTTAAAAGGTATCTGTCAAGCTACTAATAATCCAATTCCTTTTTATCAGAAAACAACAGTTAACAGACTACATATTGGTGTGGGTTTTACACCATAGCACAGTAGTTAGAGCATCTACTGAGATGGAGAGGAACCTGGGCTAAGTTCCCTTCATTGCCTCATCTGTATCTTCTATTTGGAGATAGAGATAAATCTGTATTGCCAAAAAAATTCATATTGGAATATCAGTTATTCTGGGTGAGCTACCACCAGGAGTTGATCCGTTTTGCATGGTGAACAAAAGCATTCATTCAGTCAAAGAGGCACACAGAAAGAGAACTTTAAAGCTGTCCCCAGGCTTCATCCATTTTACAGAGATGAGAAGTATTCATGCAGAGAACCTCATCACCTTTTCTGATCACTTATGGGGGTCTTCCTGTGGGTTACTGTTAGGCCTCCTTCCCTGCCCTTTTCTATTCATTCTCCTAGAAAACACAGTTTGAAAAACTGTTTGTCTTGAAAGGCTCAGCAGCAACTCGTCCCTGGTCACACTCTCTCTGTCTGGGGAAGGGATGGCTCATGGACCTTGGCAGAAGATTTGCACCTTGTCCTAGGCACACTCCTCTGACCCCTGGACTAACGTCCCCTCAATCCATTCTGAGTCAGAACCTCCCTGTCCTGGGACCAGCTCTTCGTAAAAGTCCCACACATCCTGGTACAATGCCATACCTCATGACTTCTTTGCCACTTGATATATTAAAGGAAACATATTACCAGAAATATTATTAAAACTAACAATTACTTCTGTCAACTTGCCTTGTATTTTACAGCTATGAGTTTCAATGAAACCTTATTAATAATTAATACCACAGGCAAAATAACAGAAATATTAATACATGCTTATACTCCACAACTTTGAATAATTTTGGATACACTTTTTATCATAACAAAGCCAGGCAATTCTTTAAACTTTAGTAAAAATGGAAGAAAAAGAGTACTGTATAAGAATTGAGGTCATACTTTTCAGCTTAGCCAAAACAGATGTCACCAGTAACCAGAATGCATTTTGGTGACTCCAAAAAAATTAACTGCTCAGGTTGGACAAAGCATCTGTTTAAGAAGTACTGCAATTTTTAAATACTGCTCAGAAAAAGGATCTGAAAGGAAGTGTTATCTCTATCTCCAGCTGCAGGGTAGAAGATTGATGCAAAACAGTTTTGCAAATTAAAGTTAAATGAATGTTACTACACAGCACTCTCCAGACAGCAGTGAAGACCCATTTGATCAAGCTTTGGACTAGGATCAAATCACAGTAGAAATCGAGAGGCAGTCGTTTGGTAGATGGATAGAATTTAAAACCTGTAGAAGATGCAGAGAAAGTATAGAGGCAATGGGATCCATGGTGATCTCAATGCTGCCAGGGATAGACAGGACAAGCATTTGTCTGTTTAATTGAACAGCAGTGTCTCTAGGGTAGATATTTAAATAAGGTCTGAGAATAGCTCTGATGTCTATGTGAGAAGTTGGAACAGATCTCTACTATGATCAGACTTCCGTTTCTTTCAGACTTTCTTCCCAAGAAGATAGCACCCTGTAGACTACACTACCTCCCTTCACATTTGCTGAAGTTACTGGCTTAAACTGGGCCCTAGAAAAAGAGGCAGAACCAAGGCCTGTGAACCTTCTCTCTATGAAGCTTATACATGTAAAAATCTGTAGGAATTCTACTTTTATATGAGTTGAAACTTTGAAAACTATCTCAGAGACCAAGGCCATCACAGCCTCTTTCCGTCTCATGTAGTCTCAACACCAGACAAACCCAACTATTATTAAGGTTCCTGAAGTGTGACAACATGTCAATTTAGTTTGAGACAGCTTGTCCACGATTTCTTGCACTCAATTCTGACACATCTGGAGCTTCTGGAGGATCAAGAAATTATTTCTGACCAATTCTGATACAGTTTTCAAAGCTCAGGAAAATATTTCTCCTTCTGAACCTCCAAGTCTGCTGTGGAGCTTCCTCGGGGACAAAGCTCACCATCCTTTCTTGTTTGCCAATTCCAATGAGACTATAATCCAAGGAAGAAAATAAGGAAGTCTTCTGAAGTTCACCAGTTTATCATGCAAAAATAGAAATTGCCGAAACTAAGTTCCAACAATTGTTCATTGATCTGGCAGTGTTTGAGCATATATGAAAACTTTGATGTTTTCAACTTGAAAGTTTTCAGCATGGTATCTCTCATCGAGTGTATGTATAATTTAAGTCAGAACTTCAAAGCTTCTCTATGTACAGAAATCACTTTAGAACAGGAGTATTTATGAGACATTTGAATTATTTTTACAGTGCAAATGGACAAAATGAAAACAAGAGGAAAATGTGAAGTAGAGGGAGAAGGGAAAAGGATGAATAACAGAAGAGTTTAATTAGAATATAATGATGAAAGGCAGATTATTATTTGTGATTATTTGTGAAGCCATTATCTATCATATTTGAGAAGTCATGACAGTCTGGTGAAGTTCCCGCAGACTGGAAAAAGGGGAACATAACCTCCATTTTTAAAAAGGGTAACAAGGAAGACCCGAGGAACTACAGGCTGGTCAGTCTCACCTCAGTGCCAGGCAACATCATGGAGCAGACACTCTTTGAAACTATGCTAAGGCACATGAAGAATGAGAAGGTGATTGGTGACAGCCAACATGGCTTCACCAAGGACAAATCATGCCTGACCAATCTGGTGGCTTTTTATGATGGGGTTACAACATTGGTGGATAAGGCTAAAGCAACTGATGTCGTCTACCTGGACTTGTGCAAGGCATTTGACACTGTCCCACATGACATCCTTATCTCTAAATTGGAAATATGTGGGCTTGATGGATGGACCACTTGGTGGATAAGGAACTGGCTGGATGGTAGCACTCAAAGAGTTGTGGTCAACAGCTCAAAGTCCAAGTGGAAACCGGTGACAAGTGGTGTCCCCCAAGGTTTGGTATTGGGACCGGTACTATTCAACGTCTTTGTCAGAGACATGGACAGGGGGATTGAGTGCACCCTCAGCAAGTTTGCCGACAATACCAAGCTGTGTGGTGTGGTTGACACGCTGGAGGGACAGAATGCCATCCAGAGGGATCTTGACAGGCTTGAGAGGTGGGCCTGTGCTAAACTCATGAAGTTCAACAAGGCCAAATGCAAGGTCCTGCACCTGGGTCGGGGCAACCCCAAGCACAAATACAGGCTGAGCAATGAGTGCTTTGAGACCAGCTCTGAAGAGAAGGACTTGGGAGTGGTGGTAGACAAGAAGCTCTACATGAGCCAGCAATATGTGCTTGCAGCCCAGAAGGCCAATAACTGTATTCTGGGCTGCATCAAGAGAAGTGTGGCCAGCAGGTCGAGGGAGGTGATTCTCCCCTTCTACTCTGATCTCGTAAGGCCCCACCTGGAGTCCTGTGTCCAGTTCCAGAGCCCCCAACACAAGAAAGATGTGGACCAGTTAGAACGAGTCCAGAGGGGGCCACAAGGATGATCTGAGGGCTGGAGCACCTCTGCTATGAGGACAGGATGAGACATTTGGGGCTGTTTGGCCTGGAGAAGAGAAGTCTCTGAGAAGACCTTATAGCCTTCCATTACCTGAAGGGGCCTACAGGAAGGCTGGAGAGGGACTTTTTACAAAGGCAGGTAGTGATAGGACAAGGGGTAATGGCTTTAAACTGGAAGAAAGTAGATTTAGATTAGACATTAGGAAGAAATTCTTTACTGTGAGGGTGGTCAGACCCTGGAACAGGTTGCCCAGAGAATTTGTGGATGCCCGCTCCCTGAAAGTGTTTAAGGCCAGGTTGGATGAGCCTTTGAGCAACCTGGTCTAGTGGAACGTGTCCCCACTCATGGCAGGGGAGTTGAAACTAGATGATTTTTAAAGTCCCTTCCAACCCTAACAATTCTATGATTCTATGATTATTATATAGTGTTATATATATATAAAAATGTATTACATCAATATATTAATCAATACATTAATACATTGCTTTGATAATTTCTAAGTCTCAATATACTGACTCACCTAAGAACGTTTTACCATGACCTTGTTGCCATTACCCTATTCTCCAAATTACCACTCTATACGTCTGTGATAGCTTGGTATGATCCTGGTCTTCACATTGTCTGAAGCAAGGATTGTACATATTCTCTTCATTTGTTGAGCCTCTAAATAGCAGCACTAGAAACCACATCAGTACAGATAACTCAAGGTTGACTAATTAGAGAAGAGATGTGATTAATAATCTTTGGTGCAGTACAGAGCTGTAAACACCCTGTGCCTTGATAGAGAATCTGATCTGTTGCTCAAAGGTGACCGAAAAATTAGAGTTACAAGTTAACAGCAATTCAAATGAAAGGGTCAAAATAGAGGGATTTTCTGCTCTCTGTCTAGAATTACATCAAAGAGTAGAAAGTAGAGGTGAGCAAATAGTGCTGAAATTACAGCAGTCTTTATTTGAACTTGGTTCAAGCTAGCCCACACTGAACATTTTACATAAGGCAAAATCTCTCCTGTCAAAAAGATCGTGAAAAGAACAAAAAATAAAGTGATATGGAAGTCATATAATGAAAGGAAATGGTGTAAAGGAAACCCATTTTCACTCCTATGACCACTGGAACATAGATGTCTGATAACCAATAATTACCTGAAAATAACCGATGGGTTGAATACGTGTTCTGAATATGCAACACAGTGGATCAGCCAAGGAAAGAATACTAATTTATTTTTCAAAGCTGAAGTAAACTAGTTCAATGAATTAAACTGTATTTTCTTTGTAGTGAACTTACAGAAATTTCTTCACAGATAAATGTATGAGCTTTAATAACAAATATTATTGCTACCATTGCAGTGGCTTACCTAACAGTTAGCAAAAAGCACTGTTGGTTTTTTGTAAACACAGTATCCTTACTTTTTTTTCATTTTCTAGCTTTCATTGTGTGAAAATATTTTTAACTGCTACCAACCCATTTGGTCCAAAGAGAAGAAATTTAGAGAATCTTTCTTCATGTCCTGCTGCAGGATGGGCCAGAAGTGTGCTCAAACCCATCTCTGTATGTGTTGTATGACCATGGGGGAAAAAGAGACCTGTACTTAACAGCGTTATTAGATTATGGGATACATGGAGGTAGTGAAATGCTTGTCTGTTCCTTTTGTCACCATTTATATGGAGAGCAGCAATGCAGAAGAAACGTTAGCAACCAGTAGAAGTGATTGGAAAGAGTTCTTCCACACCGCAGAGATTTTTATTATTTCAGTAGTTTTCTGTTTCAGATCACAATTATAGTGTCCGTAGTTGCCACAAGACAGTGAGATGTATGGACCTTAGAACATCTGAAACAGCATGTTCACTTGGGGTGGGAAAAAGTCTAAGCTGAGACAATGGGTTATATCACCCAGAATAGGAATATAAACTCTGCTTTCATGCGTCATAATTGAGTCCGTTAGCATCAGCCCATGCAAGAAGGGTTTGCCTAGCATGGAAGTCTCATCCAGAGAAGAGAAATCTTTCTCACCAAAAGTGTCAGAAAAAGCAGTCCATGCTTGTAGGAGCTTAGGTTTCTATGGGCAGTATATTTTATTTTCAGACAGCTCTAGTGCACCAATAGTCATTCTATGCTGGTGCAATAACTTGCTGAGGATTATTAGAGCACTGAAATAGTTCTTTATACAGTTGTGTTTGAAAAGAAAAAAAAATTCTTTTGCCAGTATAGTTTATGTTATTGGAAGAAATGATATAAATTATAGCACAGCACTTCCCTTTCCTGGCACAAGCTGTCTCTACAGAAAAAGCATTTGCTACTAGAACTGCACCAGCTTAGATAGATGAAAAACCTGTTGTAATATATAAAATGTCTGAGACAGGTGCAATCACTCTAAGAGCTGTTTCTGGAGCAAAAGTGGCCTTAAAGTCCTTAACCTGAAATACATTCCTAACTTAATTGCAAGTTAGTCTCTATAAAGCATTATAATATATGGCACCATCACAGTAGGCAAAATATGCTGAAAATAAAGCAGTTATTATTACCAAAAATACCCAGAATATAAAGTCAAGAGCAGAATAAAGTCAACAATCCAGAAGAAATTCTTCATTCTTGTTAAAGTTACTGTTGATGCCTGCTATTGCATTGCTGGCCTTTGGACATTATCTGGTCTCTGGGCACTTTCCGTTGGAAAGTGGGTGGAAACAAAAGAAAAAAAATCCTAGAAAAGGCAACTGAGAATGTAACTTAGAAGGCAATATCACAGGAATCTTTTTTTTTCTTTCCCCCCCCCAGCCCCACCTTTGAGTTTCACTGTTTAGTCTGCTGCCACATTATAAGGAATTAGATTTTCTCTTTTTTTCTTTTGTTTCCTTTCAGAAACAAATACTTCAAGGTCTAATGGAGATGAATAATGCAAATGTAGAGTCTCAGGCATATTCATAACCAAATGGGTTGACTTCACTTCATTGGAAACTGTGATACAAGTGTCATGCAGATCATGAAGAAGTTTCTGGTATACGACCAGTCATATTTTTCAGGCTTTCATGGAAATGTTTTCAAACATTAAATAAAAGCAGAGAGTTTTTCATTGCTGCCTATTGATCCTTCTGTATTTATACTTTCTATTTAAAAAACTGTCAGCCAGGAAATGAGTGAAAACCAAACTAACTGGACTGAGATGACTAACAGCACAGAATGAGTCACAAACAGTCAAATTGAACAAAATCCTGCTGAGGGCCAGTGTGTTCCCAAAGTCCAAGATAAAGAAGTCAGGTTTGGTACAGAATGCTCCTTGGCTGAATATTTGTAAACACTTAGGGCCAGATATTATCTACTTCAATCAAGGCTTGATCACTGAAACCTGTGTCCATAAGGCCCTGCAGAAGGACCAGAACTGCTTCACCCTTCAAAATATTCCTCATTGCCCAGAAATACCTATGTGGGAATTTGTGATTCAAATTCTATTAAAATTTTTTTTGGTATTTAAATGCTTTGTGAAAAACCCCAAGACACAAACTGCAGCCTTGAATCATCTTCTAGGCAGTATAACTTTTGCTGGCTTCCCACTGTCAGAAGATGTGTGAGACTGTCTAGGATGTGATAAATATAGGGGCACAACCGAAGCAGTCCTTTTTCCGGAACTGAATTGGTACGCTAGTCCTATGCTTCCCAGAAATATCTTTAAAGGATGAAATAATTTTATCTTGTGAGATAAACTATCACTTGTACAGGTTTGTACCATGAAGTGTCAGAGTATCCTTCAAGTTCAGTGTGAGCCATTCAAAGAAAGGAAATAATAAATAAAATAAATGCTTAATAATTATTTGTGAATAAATAAATTAGGTGTCTTTAGAATATTTGCTTATAAAAATCTATTTATATGGTTTTAATTACATAAATTCTAGCCAAGGACAAAATTAAGAATTGTTAATTAAAGTGCTGGTTTAAATCAGAACCATAAAAGTCAATGTCAGTAGAAATGACTGAGAAAAGATAAATGACACTACACTGAAACCCGGCTCTGGTATCAGAGTTATCAGAGTGTGTCATTTCCTTCTGCAAAAAATCGTGATTCACAACTACATAAACATGCTTTTCAGAGGAAAGGAAGAGTGCTCTCTTAGTTTGTCATATACTGTTCAGGTGTAAATCAAAACTGGACTGCTGAAGCAATAAGAACACAGATTCATCTTGGTTAAGAACAGGGTCCACGATATTTATTTTGTTATCTGCAGAAAAATATTACTAAATAATAAAAATAGCACTAAATAAATGTGGAGACTTTTGATGTTTTAAATTAAACCAGTAGCTTCTTATGGAAGAAATGAACAATTTCTACTTAAAAGTTTTCTTTCTTCTTTGAGAGAGGCTCAGAACTTGTCTACAAGAAGGTTGAGAATATTTCTTCTCAAAATTCAGTGTCTATGCCCTGAGCTGCTGTGCTTCAAAGGCTTTACAGAGGAGATACCCATCAGCTTGTACAGATATTCTCATGTACTAAAGAGACACTGAATGTTTTACAGCAGGGAGAGGCCTTTACCTCATGTAATTACATCTGGACTTCTCTCCAGAAGGTAAAACAAATCCCAGAATGAGAACTGAGAGGTTGAGTCACAAGAGAAGAAACCTAACATCCCCTGTTTTTCTATCATAAATTTTCCAGTTTACACAAAAACTTTAAAATATCTTTTTCTGATAAATTATTTTCCAGGGTGTTTTCAGGTTGGTGTTGTTTTTTTTATGCAAAGAATCACAGATTTGAATGGACATCTGGAGATCAGTTGATCTTAACAGCTGCTCAAAGGGCCAACTTAGGTTAGGCTGACATCCTGCAGTAGCCACTCATCAACTAGAGGAAAAAAAAAACACAAATCTAAAATAAGTTTGAAATCTGATGTGCTGCGATAAAAAACCCTACAACAAGCAGAAGAACTGATGAGGAAAGCCACAAAGTTAATCCCCAGACATAGATAAAGAGATTATAAACAGCTATAAAATGCACATATTAACAAGATGTGCACTATCCTTCTGGAGTATTATGAAGGATGTGTCTAAGGATATGGTGCAGTACTTCCAGGACTCGGAAAAGTATTTGTGAAAAAAAATGATACACAACAGGGTCACGCAGCAGCTGGAAGGCATTGGCACATCACAGTCATGTAACGAGCTTGCAACCTGTGCCGCCTCTAAAGCTCAGATTTTTCATCTTTGCATTTAATGTAATAAGAGGGTTGGGTTTTTTTTTTATAAAGTAAGGAGCAGAGCACTTACTCCATTTTTCTAAATGCATTTTTCTAACTGTCAGTTAATTTTTTATATTTTGTCCATTTTAAACAATTTACGACACAGTGCTCTATATCATCAAGTGCTTGAAACCTCCAGAGGCTGCTGAAACCAGCATATGTAACTTATTTATCAGAGCTATGGCAATGATAGAAGCCTGAAAAATTCTGCAAAAGCTACCAAATATTTCTTTTTCTTTTTTTTAAACCTGCTTTATTCCTGGTCAAAGTCGAACATAAACATACAAACCAAGGGAAGGCTGATACTAGAATAGTGCATAGATGTCTAGAAAATTTTTGTTTAAAGAATACTACAAGATGTGGAAAATGTTTAGAAAATAACTATAGAGTTGATCTCAGGTCTGGAATAAAAATATCATTGCATCATAAGATTTAAAGCATTTTTTTGAGCCTGTCAAAAGAAACAGGAACTGGAACTTGATTATAACATGGAATTGCCTTGACAGGAAGCAAATAAGTTCCAAACATCTTTATAATCTGCAGGAAAATGTACACCAAGAAACAACATTTTGGGGGATAAAGCTAAACAAATTAAGATTTAAAAATTCAGTATATATTTTTTCATTCAGCTTCCAAAAGAAAGGAATTGTGTTGTGTCTGTCTTGTCTATCTGTATGTTTCTACCTGCTCGTTCCTGAGCCTCTTGATGAATTCCCACTGTTTCCCACAGAAGTAGATTTATTATATCAGAAGTACTATCTCAGAAATTACTGTCTCTGCAAGCTGTCAGAAAATAAGCCACTAAAGGAGAAAGACTGTGTAGATTCTCCCCAACAAGGGAAAGACAAGCTGATTCTTTCAGCTGCCGAGAAAGAATCCCTACTGGAAGAGCTGTTATCTACGTTCTAACTGTACGGGAAAGCTTCTACTAGTATTAATATGCTACTAGACACTGGAGAACATTAATTCAAAACATAAATCCATCGGACACAAGATGTTGTTTCTACTGCTTGCAGAACTAGCAGCTAAAACTGAGGATGATTGAACTCTGGACCAAAATAAGAAGAGAAGAAATGCACCACCTTAATTTACTGATATTTCCAATAAGGTCATGTCAGGTTGGGTTTTTTATAAACAAACAGTAAGAGTTTTTCTCCTGGACAGTCTCACATCTACAGAGAAGAGAATATCAAAGGGTAGAAGAATGGAACAAACAAGTATCACAATTGCAGAGTCATTATGTCATTAAAAAAGGTATGGTCTGTGTTTCTCTGAAAGGGTCCAGGAAGAACAGGACAATGGACTATTGCCCATCTCAGTGAGAAAGGACACAGCTTGAAAGCCACGACTGCTCTGTCACACCCCAAGACTGTGGTTAAGCTATGACTCATGTATTTCCCTCACTGTTTTTCCTGAATGCACTGTGTACACATTGAGAGTGATCTAGCTGGAAACAGGCAGCAAATGTGTGGCAAAAAAGGCTTGCTGTACTCTTGTGCTCATGATTTGGCTACAAATAGAGTAAAGGAGCAAAAAAATAAAGGAGCAAAAGGCTACTTCATATAGCAAATAGGTCAATGACAATGCTACTCACTGGAAGGTGAAGGACTTATTTCCAAATCTCTGTTGCTCTTGATTTACAGAAAGGATCTGCACCTGGCTTTTTGCATCCCAACCAACTGTCCTAGCCCATGAGTTTTAAAGGCAGATTCACTCTTTTCCTCTCATCACTTAGTTCAAAATTGTATTTAACTATTTCATGCAACTGCAATAGCTCATCCAAGAAAATTGCAAATGAGATCATGTCTTTGGAAGCGAGTGACTTAGTTTCAGCTTCCAAGCAGGTCTCCTGCTGCTCAGCTGAATACTCCAGCTGCTGGTTTAAATAGGCTGTTGACTGCAGTATCTCATCTCTGTTGCTTATCAAGGTCTGATCCAGCTCTGACGATGCCTACCAAATAAGAGCTGACAGATGATGAGACAGAGAATGTCCAGTTTCAGGATCTTAACAGGATTTGCAAACATTGTCTTGACTGTGTGACTATGTGCAAACCACTGTCAGGGACAGCATTTCATATTCCAGGTTAACTGACAGAGAGACAAGTGTTTCTGGTAATAGAGAGGTGCCTAAATCTTGCACATGGGCCAAGAAGCCTATAGAGGCTGTCAAAGTTACGAATCACATGGCTTCTCCTCACTTTACAAAACTCAGGCCATTCTCCAGTTTTGCACTGCATCATCTGGAATTTCATGTCAAATTAGTACTCCCCTGGAATACCTCCATTGTTTCTGAGACAAGGCTTTCCAAAAAGTAGTCTCCTAATCTGTGCAGATGCTCTATATTCACAGTTGTGAGATTTTTGGCTCCTTATTCAGCTACACTGAAAGACATCCCACATGAATAAGCCAAATTTACTAGGTAATCCAAATTGCCCTGGGGAAGCATTTAGTCCTCATCATTATCATCCATGCATTTTATCAACTCTGATCATAAATATATTTTAAGATCATTGAAGATAATACTGAACAGTATCCAGCTTCATCTGAATGCCATCAGCACCACTTGAAAACCCTTCAGTCTATGATTCCCTTTGCCAGTTGTTTTTTGGGATTTGCTAGTTAGTGAATTCTTAATCTACTTAATATGTGCTTGACTGATAATGTAAAGTGACCGTTTTTAATCAGAATATCATACAGTGCTAAGTTAAAGGCAAAGTTCTATTAGAATTGAGCAATTACTTACCTTTATCAACTAAACCTACAGTTTTCACAGAGTGAACTCAGCATTGTCATCTTACCCCTAGACTCTCCTCTTACTCATTTTTATCAGGAGGAACTGTAAAAATACTTTCTTGGCTAAGGTGAATTGATCTGAAAGGTCTTAAATGGCCAATAGTCTTCATTCCAAACACTCACTTATAGCAATAGCAAAGAGGTTTCATACCTGCTAACCTGCAAGACTGATGTTTTCTTTACAGCCCACTTTGTTTATCTTGCAACATAGTTCACTGACAGTTTAACAGGTTTCTCACTGACTAATGTCAAGGGAACATTCCTATTGGAGGACTGTACAACACTTGACTGAAAAACCTATGCTGATATAAAGAAATGGATATTTTAAAGACTAAAGTGTTTTCTGATTTGAAGCAGAGACTATTTAGCACTAATGTCTGGTTGTTTTCCTTTGCCAACATAATATTTTAACAAGCTCATCTTACAAACCAGTAGGGTACTAAATACTAGTTCTAAGTTTTCCACTTACCCTGAAGTGTATAAAGTGAAGAGAACAAACAGAATATTCATCTGATGTATCAGGAGGGCTTGAAAGAGAGCACACCAGAAAAAGCAAAGAAACAGGAAGGTTACAGATGAGAATTATTCTGTTTTGCAGCTTCGGGGCACTGGCAGTATCCTCAAGCAAAAGTGCTTCTATCCAATGCAAGAGTTGTCTGAACACATGATATAGGGTGCACAGTTAGTCTATTAGTTTCTGAAGGGCATTATTTTAACAAAACATGATGGTGATGGAGATATTGGGATTAAAATTGAAAAAGAACTACACAAAGAAGAAAATATGAAAATGAAAAGTCCTAGTTAGCTGCTTTCTTTTTTTCAGGGTGTTATTTTTTCCCAGAAGTTTACCCAAACTGACCCACTTGGTTCAACACAATGAATTTTTCAAAAGCATTAGCTTATATTAAAATGTCTGTACTTTCTCTTCTCTGTTCCTAAAGATGCCCCAAAAAAAGTTCTGCTGGTACTTCCAACCACTGACAACAGCCAGAACATTTTTGGTGAAGCTTTAGAGCATTTGTTGAGAAGAGATAAGAAGCCACTGCACAGCACTCATCAGAGGCTGATTGAGAAGATGTGTTGACTATTAGTAAGGCTTAGATCTGGTCCAACTTGCCCTTATAGTGTAATCAAAGTCCTACTTCAAAGTTTTCTCACAGCTCTTACATGAATGACAGCAACAATCTATTTCTACCCAGATTTGTAGCAAGATTACAGCCAAAAGACCAGAGCAACTGGGGCTTTCTTCCTTCTCTGACTGGGATGCAACAGTTTGCTTCACAGACTACTGATTTCTCTGCAACAGTAGTTCCATTAATACTTGTCTCTTGTTAAAAGGTTGCATCCACCCCAGCCAAGAACAAAATCAAACACAAAAGGATATAACACTGAAGACACATCTATGTGAATATTCCTCTCTATTTTTCTACAATAACAGTGAAATACAACAGCAGAACCAATTGTTTCTTGCTATCAGTTTGACATAATACAAACCAAGGGGTTATGGAAAAAATCTAGTGCTAGCTATCCAAGCATGCATTCAGCCTAGTATGTGCACTCATGTGCACTTGAAAAACACAGTGCACAAATGCAAACACAGCTCTCAGAATTAACAGTAGCACATGTACATGGACTGTCGGACAGTAACATAGAGAAAAGTATGTTCAAAAATTCACTCAGCACTCTTCATCTCACTTGTCTCTTGAATACTGGGTTCACAGCTTTTTATGACCCTCTCAAAGTAATGCATGCAAATACAGAAGCATCTTTGGTTGCAAAGATGTTTAAAGAAAGCAAAATCCTGGTGCACAGTAATGTGCAGCAGACCTTCCAGTTTTCTGAGGTGTAAATGTAGGACACAATTGCAGAAAGTGAAAAGGACAAAGAAAACACTCAGGTAGGGAAACTAAGATGCTGTGAGTTTTATTTTCTGAATATAAATAAATTCTATAATATCACTTCCATAGTTTTTTATTGTCCATGTAAATTATCTCCAATGACATGAAGGAAATAACACTAAATTTATGCCAGAAAGGAAGTAGCTTTGGCATTGAAATGGAAGCAAACGGAGAATCTATTTTTATATGTTTTCATGGGAGCATTTTCTCAGGAGGCATTCAGGGATTGATACTGAAAACTATTCATGGATTTGAGAATTACTCAGTGAGGAACCGGAAACAGAAACAGCTCACTGATATTTCCTATTCTTGGCATATGGTAGTCTTGCAAAACCATTATTGACAAAAGCCGCTAAAAGTCAGTATTCCCATGAATACATCTTTCCCTCTTTCACACAGAAGTTGTCGGCTATCTTAACGGTTGCTCATGTCTCCAGGGTTCCTCAAAAGTTAGAGAGCCAAAGTAGGAAGGGAAAGGACAGACCTGGAATCACGCAAAGCTGCTCCCATGTGGTTCCCATGGAACTTTTCCAGTGATGCAACTTGGTGTGCTGTCCATTCCAGATATGACCAAAAGCAAAGACCCTGGTGACTTTGATCCTGCAAGTGTCCTGGAGGCTCTTGGAGACCAGGATTGTGCTAAGGAGCAAACATTCCTCCTCAGCAATAAAAACACAGGAAGATCCTCCCTTCTTATGGCATGATATGAATAGTAATAAAGAATCCTAGGCACAGACTGTGTGAAAACACCATAAACTACCAATAGATTTTTACACTACCTTGGCAGGCAACAGCAAAAAGTCTAAGGCAATGATGAATCAGTGTTATTAAATTTAGTGCTGTTCATTTATGCTAGACTTCCATCCATGTAAATCTCCCTATGGGGCTAGATTTGTGATGGATTTATTTTTTCTGTTTCAGTCTGATAATGTTCATTATCATCACTGACCAAAAATGTTAATAGAGTTTTGTAAATTTTTCAAAATAACATTTTTTGTCCGTACATGTTATTTTCAAAGTTTTCAAGAACGAGACGAGTTTTTGCAAAACTTACTATTTTCCCCTTTCTTCTTATCTCTGTAAGTGAAAGCAACTTCAGACCTTTTCCTTTTAGTAAATTTTCTATTAACCTATGAATTCACATTAGAAAGCTTTATAGACAAGTCTTGCTTGGTTAGTTATGTTATAGCAAACTGTCTTCCCTAGATGATTAAAAAATAAATATTAAGCCACCTTAGTCCCAAGATCTATATAATATAATATATATTATTAATGACTCTTGTTTGGTACCTAACCTTATTAAAAGATAGTTGATTTTGTTGTTCCAAATAAATATAAATAATTCAAGAAAGTGTTTTTCTAAGCAGGTTATTACCTATAAAGATGTAGCTTTTAAGACAACCTTTAGTATAAAATATGTATAACTGCCACATATATTATTAACAGGTACCCAAAATTGTTAGCACAGTACCTTAATACCAGAAAAATAAATGAGAATTCTGATATGAAATTCTGTATCAGAAGAGATGTGTGAAAGTAGAATGTTTTTTTTCTTAAATATATCTGTTTTCCCTTCATGGCAATTTAAACAAACCTCGTTGTTATAAATTTAGAGACAGCAGGAGAAAATAAAAGCTTGTCTCAAAGAAAGGGAAAAATCATGTCTCACTGGAAGGGAAAATAAGCATATTTGCTGTTGAAAGGACAGTCTGCTATTTCATTCCTTCAATGCAGTTCCTATTATGATGGTCACAATGTCAAGTTTAATTAGACCAGAGGATGGTGTAAATGCCAAAAGAAAAAGTTGCTGTACATCTGTTCTAATTTATCTCATGGATGTTCCTTCAGTGAGTAAGTGAAGAACGTGGCCTGGGCCATCTGTGACCTAGTTAGATGGAGCAGCATGGCTTATTGCCTTGTGGGTACCAGGACAGGAGCTGTGACAAGAAGGTCAAAGGATGGTCTGAAGAGTGCTGGAGAATTTCCACTCATTGTATGCAAACCTTTGACTGGAGATAGGTAGGAAAGACTCTCAGGTGGCCCAAGAAACCTTGAAAGGGAAACTAAAAATGGGATCTTCTCAGGCAAACCTTCCAGGATAACCTTCAGCCTGTTAGCAAAAGAATAGACATATTGATAAATGTCCATTTATTGATGCAGAAATAGTGCCAGAAAGCAAACCAGTTAGAATCCTTATGGGAAGGAGGAAAAATTGTTTTCTTATGTCAACTTTAAACAGGACTTAAGACAACTAATAGGAAAGAAGAAAAGATTGCAGAGGAGGCTTTCTAAAGGTTCAATAAAAGTTTTGTATTGACCTGTTCTTTCAATATAAATTTTAGAAAAATGAGATGAGGGTGCTTTACAACATGAAATAGTGAACAATGAACAAAAGCTGTGTGTGTTTGATCAGCTATCTATGAAGCTGAAAGAACAGAGCAGAAATTATGAGCTAGCAGAAATTCCACATATGATCTTCAAATGTTGGGTCATATAGAACTTGGGGAATAACGGTTAGGAAAACAGTAAAATCATAGATCATAGTCAACCTGAATATATTTCTCACATGCAGAGCTCCCTTACTGGTGCCAAAATTCAGTTAAATTAGGCCAGCAAAAATCTGTGTTTTTATCAGGTAGTGATCAATAAAAATACTGACAGCCACCACAAAAGAAGATTGGAAAGCAATGAGTTGAAAAAAAAAATAATAAAAGGGAACCATTTGAGTGCTGAGAAAGTGTTATGTAAACAGCCAACTGCAGATGAGTTTCTAATAAGCAATAATGGCCATCAGAAATTCAGTGCAGTTTTCTGTTGAATAAGCTAAGGGGTCATGTCCTGGGGTTTTATCTTTCCTTCATGTGCTAGGAAAGAATCTAAAGAGGTGTAATTAACAATCATGCTTCTACAGGGATTAGCTGAAGAGAAAAAATGGTACAAGATGGAAAGGAATTAGTTAACAGTGCTGTAAAGCCAACTGGAGACAGCAGGTACTCAGCTTTTTCAGGGAAAAAAAAAAAAAAAAAAAGGTGGGGGGGAGAGAAAATAAAAAAGAGAGGGAGTGTATTTAATAAGGTATCCACACAAATGGGCTTAATTATGAAGGGGTAAGATTCAAAAAAGCAAAGGATATGAATAACGGTGGGGAAGACCAGAAGTTATATGAAGCAGCAGGAGATTGTGGGAATGTGTCCCATAAGTGGAGACTATGACGGTGAACAGCCTCTTCAGGAGCTGCTGAACCATATGTCTATAAAAAGCTCCAAAGAAAGCTTTAAAAGGACAGTCTGATGGAGCTAACAAGCTTTCATTACAGGTAGATAAGATAAATAATACATACCTAGAGGTCATTTCCATCACTAATTTTCTATAGCACTTCACTTAACTGAAGTAATTAAAAGTTGGAACTTTCATTCCAAAGCACACTGAAACAGATAGATTTTAAATTGTTCCAGGAAGGTTTTGCTTAACTATTAATTTACTTTACTGGTACTACTGAGTAAAAGGATTACCAAAAGATCCTACTCAAAGAAACAATGGTGAATAATCTCTTGGATCTTTTCACAGGCTCAGAGATACAAAATAATCTTGACATTTTTTCACTAAGGTCCCCAATTTGCTTGAACGCCAGCAGATCTGAATTACTATGTCATTGTTTTCTTCCTAATGTCTGCTATGCATCAATAGTTATAATAGAGAGAGATTGAAAGAAAGCTGAAATTTAGTAGCAACTCAGCAATTAAATTGCACAACTAGTCTTTGTTCTACTGTTCCCTGGTGGATACAATCCTGTTCATTAATCTGCATGTTGATTATAGCCTCTCTATGATATTGATCTGTGTTTCACGGTCCTGTGACTGCCAGAACAGGTAGTTGCCACGGGCATACACTTAGAATTAATGCTGAAATATTTAAAGCTAGAAAAAGAAAAAAAAGACTAGTGATCCTTAAACTGATTTGTGTTTATGTACTTTTGCCATGACAATGTTTTATTTTTTGCTCCAGTTGCTATTAATACAAAGAAAAATTAAACAAATTTAGACAAAAGAAAAAAAAAAGACAAAACAAACCCTTAGAAATTGTTTGACTTGGGGAATCTCACAAACAGTATTCTGTAATTGTTGAACCAATTTTACAACTTTGCCACAACTTCTTTCTCTGGTTCACGTACATTTGTGTAAATAAATACAAGGAAGCCTATTATTTGTCATTTATTCTCTAAGACATAGTAAATGTATTTCTCTTCCTCTTGCATCCCAGCTCCATACTCTGAGTCCTCTGTATTTTTATTTGGATTTGCTCTAATGAAAAAATTGTTTATTCTCTATTTATTTAAAGAATGCACACTCAAATTGAATAGTCCATCTGTGGATTCATCCATGCTTGAATTGGGCAATTATCCTGTCGGCTGTCTTCTCTGTGCATCCGTACCACAAGATACAAGATCAGAGAGGAACGCTCCCCACTGGAGGAGACCCTCACATCCCACCTGGAAGAAAATCCAGAGTGATATAGGGGGACAATCTGAAGGAGAGACATTCTATATATGACTATACAAAGAGACAGAGATGGTGTTATAGAAGATATGCAGGAAAGAGTAAGATGAATCTTAACAGAAAGGCTGCCTGGAAAAAGTACGTAATGTAAAAATATGTAATAGCAAAAGAAAAGCAGAGCTGGTATAGTCAGTGTGTGCCATCTCTCCCTTTGAGAGATGGCCCACTATGTCAGTGACTTTCCTCTAGTGAGGCAGAGAAAATACTCCTCAACTATTTTTCTTCCAGATTTCTCTTGTGATGAAAAGGGAGTCGCTGCAAAGAAAAAAGAAATGTTGCTGAAAGGAGAACAGAAGGAAGAAAAATGACTGGAGAAAAGAAAGGGCCTGATGGGGGAAAAAAAGAGTAGTGTGAGATGAATAGAAGAAGCAAAGCACAAAAAAACAAAGGATGGAAAGCAACAATAACCAGAAGATGGAAAGTTTTTCTGCTATATCCATCTTTAAGAATGAAGAGCAAAACCAATGCACTACAAAATCAGTTTGATTATCAATAGGATGGCCATCTATAATAAACCCCGTCCTGAGATAGTTATTCATTTAAATCCTGTGGATTTTTCTGTCATTTTAATTATTTTTTCCTACCTTGAATCAGAAAGAATCTGATAAATCCTTTTTAAAATTATTTTTTGCAATTTGCTACATATTGTAGCATATGTACCAGTATTGTACAATACTGGTACAGCAAATAACCACTAAGTTACAATGCAGATGTGAAAAGTTTGGGGTTTGGTTCTTTGTTTTACTGGTTTTAAGCAGAGATTTGTATCATGAGATACTTAGGTGAGTCTTTCAGGGTGACTATTTGCAAGGATTATTCAATACCTTCTGTTGGTGCTATTCCATTTTATATGGATTTAAATTATTTAAAATATGCATTGGGTCAAGAACTATGTGAAAGCTCTGCTTCACCTGCAATGAGGTGGTTTAAGACCATCTTAATTACTGCTTAACTTAACACTTCACCAGGGACTACAAATCAGGCTTCATTATAGTGAACCCATACCTTGACCACTGGATTTCGTAGCTTCACACATTAATGCAAACTCACCTTTATGGAGTGGAATGGGGAGGGTTACCTGAATATGCTGAGCTGTGAAATGAAGCATAAGCAGATGTTTGCTTTGTGCGCCTCCTTGCCAGCAGCCTTTGGCAGAAAGACAGAGCAGGCAACTGTGGGCAGCAGTTTCTTAAACTACCAGAGCTGGATCCATCAGAAATTTTCCACATGAGTGTTAATTCTCAGCCCAGTGGTAATGGTACCCACCTGAGAAGGGACAATCCCAAGTCACAGCACTTCCAAAGTCAAGCAGAACATATGTTTATCCCTCGCCTTACTCAGAGAAGTGTCCTGTGTTTGACAGCATGCAGTTCTGGTTTTTCACCAGCACTTCCTGTGGTTCATTGAAAATTTTCCCGAAAAAAAGCAGTTTGTTGAAACAGATCAAAATCCACTTTAGTGAAGCAGTGTGGCTTATTTTATGCTTTTCACCCTGCTCCCAAAGCATGCAGACACCTTGAGCACAACAACAGACAGCTTTAAATGAGCCAGAGATTTTCTCTGACAATATTTTTGTTATCAAATGTCTGGCTGTACTTATTTTTCATTCACTGACTGCTTGATTCATTGCCAGCAGTTCTCTGCCAGTGGAAGCATCCACCCCAGTGGATGCCTAGCAGCAGTATGGCTTTAAACTCCAGCCAGGTTTCAAAGAGCTCAGCCAGCAGGAGCAGTCTGGAAAACACAGAGGGTCAGCACATCTCCTGGGTGTAGCGGGGGCCGTGGCTGGGAGCAGCACAGCGCCCAGACCCTGCAGGTTCTCTCTGATGTTGGGAACTGCTGGGGCTTCCACCCACCACAATCAGCTTCTTAAATATACACCCAGTTAATCTCTCTCCCACTAATTGCAATTTTTCCCTCTTTCTGGATATGGTCAATTCCATATCAGAGATTTCTGCTTCTTATCTACATTCAGTTTAGCCAGTTCTTGCCTCACGTTGATTTTCCCCTGTTTTATTTCTCATCTTCATGACATTCTCCTCAGAAGCCATTTCTTCCTGATGTTTTATATTCACGCATTCTGATTTGTTGACCTAATATTTGTTTTATGAGTCTTCACTTATTTTGTTGTTTGCTTTTTTTTTTATTTTGTTGCTATTGCCTCCATTTTTTTACTGTTACTGGCATTTCCACCAGCCTGACCTTACTCTCTGGATTGCTGCTCTCAGCCTCTAGAACAACACTTCTCCCTGGCTTTGATCCTAAATTACCTCTTTCATGTAAGGCTCATTCAAATGGTATTTGGGATTCAAATTTTCTGAGCTTGATATTCAAGCCCCAGAGTAGTTCTTGAGAAAAAAAAGGCCACCCAAATTTGACAAAAGCCAAAGGGTTGGACAAGCATACTGCAAGTCATCTGTTCCTGCACAGATCAGCCCTGCAGAGCCATCCCTGCTCCTCTAGCTTGGTAGAAGTGCCCTGCCATCTTACTGCTGCTGGCAAGCCTCTGACTCCCGCTTCCAGTGGCAACCTGCAGGATAAGGCACCGTGTCGTATCAGGACGATTGACAGAGTCCGACCCTCTGTACACAAGACCATGCGATGTTTTACCTTGGCTGTCTCCTTGCCCCTGACAGATGCAGCTTCCACTTCTCTACATTTAATCTTAGCCATGTTCTGTGCTTTTCATTTGCTCATACTGCCTCTCTGTGATGATGAATTTTATCTATCCTTTTATTTCTTATTTTAAATCCTTTTCAAAAAACCCAGCCAGCCTTACACCCAGAAGGTTGATTCACCATCTGTTCAAAGTGGAAAATATCAGGGTAAATAAAATTTGGGTAAGGAGGCTCAGAGTAAACAGGCCAAATCTTTTTAAAATGTTGGAGGTGACAATGCATCTAAATCATCCAGTTTCCTGTGTATTAAGTACAGCCGTTTGCTTTGAAAGTTTTGTCAGTCCTTAATTTTGAACCTTTTCTTTCTTTTCAGCTTAAACTATAGCAGATGTGAGATATGACTGAGAGACTTGAGGAGAGAGGAAGGAGAGTTAACAAGCTGAAGGTATGGGCTTTACATAAAAGCTAATGTTACATATTTTTCCACATCAAAACACAAAGAATGGGCACTGAAATGACCTAAATATCTTTTTAAAAATAGGTGCCTTAGGGCTAGTGGATTTTAATCTCAGATGCACACTGCACGTGGTTGTCTGTCTCAGAAAATCTGAAGCTCTTAATGCTTGCACGTGTGAAGGGTCAATTTTTTATGCATTTTTCTGGGGTACAGAAGTGCCTGGAGTTTTGAAACGAGACATTAATTTGCAGGCTAGAGAAACCAAATCTTTATTTATCCAGACTTGTCTTTCATTTGTTTACATTTTAAGGGGTGTTTCGGCCATCGAATTTAGAGAATTAAGTTCATCCCTTAATTAATGCAAGTGACCAGGCATTTATCTTCCAGTCTCTAATATATTGAAAATTATGTAATTTACTTAAGAATTTTTAAAAATAAATCAGTATGTTCCCACGATAAACATACTGTCTATCCTTCCTCACGCTAAGGAAGTCAGTCAGGGGAAGTTATTTGCCTAGACCCGGCAGTGCAGACAACAGCATTAATAAATGGGGTGTACTGGCTTGTATAAAGGACAGATGTGAGTTTTCTGCTCTGCTGTACGGTGAATTAATTCTCTCTCTTTTCCACTTTTTCTCAATTTATTTATCGCAGTGACCACTGAAGAGCTATGTTTACAGTCACTTTGACAAAGTGTTCCTGGAGGCAAATCCTGGCCACATCTCACACTGCGTGGCCATATCCTTATTCTTCAGTCCTCATTCCTGAGTCAGATCAGTGTAGCAAAATGCTCAAATCTGAGCCACAAGTGAAGTCTATGAAGATAGGAATAGTTGAGCAGCAAGTATGGGAGAGGTTTGCAAGCTGATCATGCCCCATCTCACCTGCTGTCATCTATAGACTCTTCTTCTGTCTCCTCCTCTCTCCCGTCTATATTACTACTTGTCCCTGAAGACCACAACTTCTGAACTCTTGTTGCAACCCTTGCCAAAAAAAGCTTACTGCAGAGGGAAAGGTAGGATCCAGAAAACAGTCAAAATGGGGTTTGGCAAGTCAGGTGCTGCTTTGGGCAAGAGCAGCTCCTGGCAAAGAGATCAGCTGTGCACTAGAAGATGGAGCCATTCAGGGCTCCTGGCTTCCACTCAGCTCGTGAAGGGCAAGATGATACCCATGGCTCTCTGGCTGCCCTGGCTTCTACCCACCAGAGCTTGTGTTGTCACTTACATGGTTGAAAGATTAGGGCAACTGAGCTAGTCCAGGGGGAAGGAGGGAGCTGGCATGCCTCACAGAATTGCAAAGCTACTGTTGTTGGAAGACAGAGAGCTGGCATTGTCATTGCCAGAGACACACTCAGCTTCCTAAACCCTTCCAGATAGCTCTCATTCTTGTAGACACACTGTAGGCCGAGAAAGACGCACAGTCTTATGGACAGGAAAGGTGTTAACTCACTACATGCCGGTTCCTGGTGGGAATTTCCTGCATGGATGCTGTTAGCCAAAGAGGAACATGACAGAGAGCAAACATTATCCTACTGACGGGGTGGGGGGTTTACGAGCATCTCCTCAAGGAACTGCTGTGCTTTAGCTACGTACTGTGCAGTACCTTTTTGCCCAAAGCCAAAGTCATTATCAGATCTGTTACCATTTTAAGGTTCAAACTTCTTCTTTTACAACTTCTATATCATTTTAGAAGGCAAGACTATGAAATACTTTCCTGCTTGTGTGACTAATCTGTGCTTCCCAAATTCCATGGGAAAGTGTCCATAGTCAGACAATATTTAGAAATAAGTTGTTTCAACAGAATGTACTTTTGTCAGAAAAAGAATTATAAGGACCTCTCAGTTTGATGCACAGAGGATTTATGCAGGCTTGGGAGTAATGTAAACATAAATCACATGTCATGGAAGTCATATATATATACACTCCAAAGTATTTTTAAGAAGTCACTTACTTTTTCAGACATCTTCTTTTAAAGTTCCCATTTGTTGGGGACACGGTATACCATTCAGATAATAATGTCACATTGATTTGTTTTTTCCACTGCTCCAATCTCCTGTTCACCAGACTCTTGTCATGGTAAGTCTGTGTGATCCTACTGCATATCTGCTGGCTAGATAAGAAATACAGAGTATCATCTGAGGCATTCACACTAAAGTGCTCTTCTAACATCATTCAGGATCTAATCTGAAGTGTAGCAAAATCAGTGGGGCTCTTGACAATGAATTTAATGGGGTCTGAATCAGGCAATATGCACAAAGATTATTTAAAAAATACATTTGCAAAGAAATTGCTGAAGAGATCCCTGATACTCTTTTAAGCCTAGGCAGTAAATATATGAAAAAGATATCTGTTTGATGGAACATTTTTTTCCAAAAAAAAAAAGAGGGAGATTTGAGGTGTCTGTCTTGCAGGCAAAAGATAGGCTAGAAACAAAGGTGTCTATATTTTTTTTTTATATGAAAGCCTGCAATACAGAATGCAACCCTGCCTAAAGGCATACTGAATCCATGCAACAGAATACTATGGCAAGCATAATATTTTCATTAAATGTTAAAGTTTGCATGAAAAACATATGGAAATCTTTTAAAATTACATTGGACTTTCCCATCAGGTCTGTCTTGTCTAATGCAACATGTATTATTTCATTCAAATTAAACATATAGCCCTACTCTTGCCAATTCATCTCTTCCTCTTTGCTGCTACCAATGTAGCACCACTCATGCTAATATTTTCTGATGTAAGAAGGCTTAAACTCAGACCTCCTGAGGGTATGAAATTAAAGAGCTGTGGTCATAATTCCTCATTCTAGAGGGAATACATGATCATATCTTAAAGAACATTCTTCTAATCTGCTCATTAACACAAAAAGAAATACATACTCACACTAATACAATTCTAAACACTGGCTAATCTGCATTGCTTTATTTCCTTTTCATATATCCTTTGGAAAAGCTACTGTGTTATTCTATATATTTTTATATTCCTTTTTTTTTTTTCTTTCCCATTTACAATGAGATTGAGCTCACCTTTTGCTTAGACATACTATTTACAAAGTGTTTTTGACTTTGGAAATTATATTAATTTGGAACTCTATAGCTCGTTAATCCTTATACACTCTAGAGTACTATCTTGACATACACATATGCACACACTTATATACAAGGAGAGAGATTTCAGCTTTGCTATATATTGGTACAAAAGGAGTAAATATTGACATTTTAGCAATTCCCAAAGTCTCCAGCGAGGACTGACAAGCTGTTGTGACATGCACTGCACAGAATGAAAATTTAATTGCATCATACAGAAAAGAAACAATAGAGTTATCCCTCATCCCTAGGCAATATGTGCATTATAACTGGGCAAATGCGTCAGTAGGCTCTTTCATGTTCAATGGTGCAATTACAACCTATATTCTCAGAATGAAAACTATTATGGTGCATATAATCTATTGTATTAAAAAAAAATACAAAGCACCTCTTGCCAAAATATTCAGCATATTGTCTGTAGTGTTCCTCTCCTCACCGAAATAAGTGCATGGAGTGTTTATAAAATGATTTTACATAATTCTAGTGCTATAGAAAAGACCTTACCTTCTTGCTGTGCCATCCTGCTCAAAAACAAAGCAAAAGCTCATCCCATTTATCTTACTCTGATGATATCTAGTTTGTCATTACAGTTGTAACATTCTGTTTTACTTCTGAACCATCCATTTCAATTGTTATCATAATTATCAGCCTTTTTGTGCATTTTTTTCCTTACTAAAAATTACATAGCTGTTTCAGGCAGCCTTTACTGTGGGTGAGACTGTGCTGTCAGACAATTTAGCTCCCCAGCTCCTTCCCAGGCCCTACTGCCCTGATCTTATCTTACACAAACTGTATCTAAGTGCCTCAGGTCACTCTTCAGTGAAGCAAATCAGGAACCAATAACGGGCTGGGATACAGCCCCACACTATGTAAGCAAGACCAGCCAGCTTTGGCTACCTCAGCCCTCAAAAACCAGCCCAAAAGGCCTTGCACCCCTCAATCTCCATCCTGCATCTCCCTGCTGTGCCCTAGGGCACACAGTACACACTGACAGCATCATGACAGAAAAGAAAACGAGCGCAGCCTGACAGGCTGTAACACAGCCCTTGCATTATTCCAGACGCTTTCTTTGCACTGAAGTAAATACATAAAGAACGCAAGCTACTATTTCCTAAGGCCATAAGCACACTGCACAGAGCCCAAAGGAGACATGAACCCAGTCTACATAACATTGTGAATGAATATAAAAATACATTATGATTTAGCCTGGGAGCTAGGCACCATTTCCCAGAGCAGATGCTTTTTAGCAGTGTGGACATAGCCCAGAGGTAGAAGCTGTCTGTACTGCATCATCCAAGATGTGAAGGTTTCTTGGAAACCAGGATGAACCATCAACGGAGTTATGTCCCATACAGGCACCTTAAAACAGCCACAGAGGTTGTCTGCTGTGAAAAAAAAGGTGGGGATTTTCTACAAGACCCTTAGATACCAGCAGCTTCAGAAGCTACAATCATCCTCAGAGGTAACATCTGTGGGAAAAAAAAATGTCAGTCATGGAAATGTCACATTGGACCTTGGCATCATTTATTTCTTCCTGAATCTTTTGCTGAGGTAACTCTAAAGGGGCTCAGGACCTCACCTCACCCATGCCCTCATCCAGAAAAGTATCAGTCATGGAGATTGCTAGTGGTGGTGAGCAAGACCACCTTTTGGCCCAGAGAGAACGAAGGAGCAAATCCAGAGTGAATTCTGGAGGGACACCTGTAACAGCTTTTGGTCTGGAGTCACAGGCAGAGTCACACCAGGGGAGGAAGAACTGGGGTGTTATCTCAGGGTCTGTGTGCTATGCTGTCAGCAGCATAGGGCTCTCCTGACTCCTAATCTTGGGGCACATATTAGGTGATATAATAGCACAGGTAAATGAACATGTAACTACGCAAACACGTGCAGAGCATTACACAGTTATCCATATGGTTGCTGTCTCATCACCATCACATAATCAGGACTGATTTTTCACTGCTGTAAAAACGAGAAAGAGACAGTTTACAAGAGATGATAATCTATAATTTCTGACAGGAATTTCTTGGCTTGCCTCTACCAATCAGTGGCTGTGCATGGTACAAGATCAGCAGAAGGCCACTAGCAAGAGCTAGATCCCGTCCTGGTAGGAGCTGTCTGAGTATCAGGATGAGCTGAAGTCCCTAACCACAGCAAAACAACCACCTGACAAGGGAAGACAGAGAAATGACAGGGCAAGAAGCAGAGGCTTAGAGACATTAGTTTATTTAAAAGGAACAGACAGACTATTAGTGGAAAAAGTGGAGACAGAAGCTAAGTGCCTCACCTTGATGCAGTGTTCTATCCTACGCTTGATGCAATTTTCAGTGCATTCGTAGCTTAAATGAGTAAATATATTCCATTAAGATTAGTGGCTCACAGATGTGCCAAGTGTTATTGAAGAAAGTAGGGTTGCCATGGTAAGTGCACACACTTTTTCTGTGCAGTAAACAAATAAAATCCACGTAATTTTTGTGTGTGTATATTGCTGTTCCTTGAAGATTCAGGAATAGAGACAATTTTATTCTTCCATATATACAAATAAAGATGGACATTACTTATGTTACTATTTGAAATGACCGGCAGTTAAAATAAAAAAATATTGACATTTTGCACGTCTCATTTCAAGTGCTTAACTGAGAGAAAATTGGAAAATGAGGCTCAGGGTTTAATTTGAAAGCTGTGAATAATTAAGAGTTTTGAGTAACTAAACTAATGTCAGTTAGATAAACCAACAATATTGCAGCAGTTTGAACATATATGTGATTTCCCTGCCCTCTATACTGTTTTCATCCTGGTTTAATACCACTTAATTTCAAATGGGTTTCCATGTACAAGTTGTGGCACAAACATATATAGTATGAAGTCCATTATTTTTGCATCAAGTAAGGACTATATAAAACCTATTTATGATGCATCACAGTGAGATTCAATAACATCCTGTACACTTTAGATATTATGAGTGATATTCATCTCCCCTCATCTACCCGTATGCATCTGTTCTGCACCCTTCTGTATACCCAGACCTTTTGCATTGGCAACCTACGCAATATGTGACCACTTGACCTAATTTAGATATCCACATTACAAAGAGATGAACACCACTGTGTTTCTCTGCATTAACTATGAAAAGACCAGATGACTAATTCAAATATACTTTTCTTATCGTTCCTGTTTGCATAGCATTAAAATTTAAGTGCCCTAAGCAAATTCATAATACACAGTCATACAAAAAAAAAATAAAATTTAAGAACTCAAAGCTTGATATTAAAGTTCCTTTTTAGATAATATTAAAATAAGTTTTAAGGTTTTCATGTCTTTATCAGTTTTAGGGTTTTTTCATATGGATACTTACCATGTATAGATTCAGATCCCTCATATTTAAAAAGAACTTTAATTTGTGTCAGTCTTGTTTTAGTAAGTATGAATAAGATTAGTGAAATAATGGTTTTGTACTCTAATATAGTAGCTAGTATTTTTGTACCTTTAGGGCTCTACTTTTTCAAAGTAGTTGTATATATAAAAAGTCTGTGATGAGAACCTTGGAATTATACTCGTGCATCATAAGACAAAGATCAGGAGCATACCTTTGAAGACAATTTCCCATCATTCCCCTAAACCTTGTTGCACTTTGATTCACGTCAGGGATCCACACTGGAAAGCTTGCACAGGATTCCTTCTGGGGGAAATGGAGTCTGAAGATAGACTCCAGCAGCTAATAAGCATGTAGCCCATGAGAGCAGACTTGAGCTACTCTGAAATAAAATCTCTGGTGTTAGGTCCAGTTTGTCTCTATATAAGTGCTGCTCCTCATACACACACACGTGCTACTTTCTAATTCAGTCTTAGCCAATGACTCACTGTGTCACATTTTAACGCTACACACTTCATGTAATGTAATTCTGAACCATATCATTCTTCTCCCTTGTGTATTTGCATGAGTTGAACGACTCTTTGGCAATTCCTGAAAAGATGGCATTACAAGTTTGCTTAACCATAGGTAATTTTCTACAATGTAGAAGGAACAAAAGATGCAGAAAAACATCCTTTCATGAACCAAGATGCCAGAATACAACCTGCACTTTCCATTGTTTCAAGTGCTTTTTACCACTTGTATGCCAAAGTAACTCATTTCATTAGGAAAATCGCATGATTAATAATTGCAATGCATTCACACTTTTATCTGAGCTTCTGATAACATTCTGTATCCTCTCCTTCTGTTTTCATATCAATAGTGGGATGGATACACTGCCACTGCTGCTGCCTGCGCTTGTGCTCTATCCATTAGGACTCAGATCATTCAAAACACAGCATACTGCAGCACAAATTCTGTCACTCCTTAAAAGTGTTTGATCTCTAAAATCTAATTCTGCCAACTTTCACCCTTCTATGTCCCATGGTATGCATTTTTGACGTGAATGGAAAAAATGTGTGGTGGTGTATTTTGACAATACGTAGGTACGCTTATCCTCCAAGTGTCTTCCTTTGGCACTTCAGGCTGTAATTTATATCATTTGCTTTCTTATGCAACATGTGATGGAGATGTGAAATTTGATTCTTGAGTTTCAGCACAGTAGCTTTTTGTTTCAGACAGGCTTAACAAAGGCTATGTTATTACTTTTAGTTTAATTAGACTATTAAAATGATTCATGTGCAGTATTTCAGTCACTTATTATTTTGCCTTGTTGTTTTCTTCAATTGATTAAATCTCTAGTAATCAAAAATGTTGCATTTTAGGCCTACCACTTAATTTGACTACACTTCATTCTTAGGACCGATCATTTAATAAATATTGATCGAGCAAGCGACTCAAAATTCACCAAGCTTAATGCATAAAAATGTACTGAGATGGCAGTAGCTTTGTATAACTCTGCTCCCAGAGAATAAATAGAAATTTACAATTAACCTCATGAGAAAAGAATGAGGACAATGCTTACCAAGTTCTTTTGAAAATCACGATTGTTTTGCCCAACAACATAAAAGCAGAGAGCAATCCCTTTGAAAACTGTTCTCTCAGAGTCCCAGAGTTCTATGGTCAAGGAAAGAAGAGAGAATACAGGATCCTGTGGAAAGAACTCCACAGGATGTACTAATGGAGAGCCTGCAATGTATAATAAAAAGGTGTCCATAGGCTCTGTGAAACCAACTTGTTTAATTATGCTAATAATGGGAAGTAAGGGTATAATGATGCACGGCTCAAGATTTGTTTTTATAAAAGTCCTTCTCTAGGGAATAAGAATATAATTAAAAGCTTAGTTTTTACAAAAAGTATAGAGATCTGAAGAAAAACAGGTGTTTGAAGGAAAGTCATTAGTCCTGATAAAAGTTATTTGACAGAAAATGACAGTCTTCCTTTGCAAAATGTACCTGCTTACAATGTAAGAAAAACTATATTAACTTTTACTTTACTATTTTTGCTTAAAAGACAATTGTTGTGTGTGTTGCTCATGATTAAATAAGCTAAAATATTAACCTTGAAAGCAGATAATATTATTTTGGTGAATTGGTTCTGTCTGGTAATGCCAATCACTGGGAACATTTTAATGACTGCAGTCACAGTTTTACTGTTATTTGAAGAGGTAATAAGTCACCAGCCATGATGGCATCTACTGTTCTTTGTAAAGTTTGTACTTAGTTCCATGGCCTTCACCAAGTGTTAGCTGGTATAAGCTATAAATATCCAATGGATTCAGTTTCTCTTTCAAAAGGAAAATGTGGACCAGGACTTTTCTGCATTTTACAAAAGGTGAATATCCTTGAAGATTAGCCCCAAGAGGCATATACCTTTGATTTTGCCCTGAAGTAGAAGCAGCATTCATTGAAATGATGACATTTGCATGTGAGGCTTCAGAGGAATTTCTAGCCACAACTCTCCCCTGGAGTCTCTGGAACAAGATTCCATTAAGAACTTGAAAATGACCATAGTATGAAGTTAGCTTATATTAGACTAGAATTATGAGCTAGAGATTGTCAATATCATGTGAGAACTGCTTGTGAGCAATGTCTGAAGTTTCCCAGTTCAGAGGCAGGATGCAGAAAACAGCTTATTTGTCCTATTATGAAAGCTACATAGTTAGCTTAAAGCTATCTATAATAACACTTGTGTGAATACAGTGTAAGCATACACTTTGATAGGAAGCCAGAAAGAGTTCTTAAATGAAGGAATTATCATAATTTCGATAGTGCTTTGAAGTGTTTCTCTGATCAGGGAGTACTGCTCTTCCCATGAGATCACTAACCACTGAAATTATTGCTGCTTCGTCAAGACACTCTGGCTTGAAGCAGAGCTCCAGAAGTCTGAAAGAGGCACTCTGCCATTGGATTTCTTTGTCTGCATTTTTCTCAAGGGAAAATGTGCAAAGATTTGGTAGGGATCTCCCCTGATTACACCGGTCTCTCTCTCAGGCTGCTGTAGGAACCAAACAGTTCCTGGGAATCAGCAGTGCCAAAAACTGGGTGATGAAAATGTAAAAAAAAAAATATTGTTAGTTAATATGGACCAGAAGAAAAAGTTAATCTGTATTTCCACAGTAGAAAGAGAGCTCAGCTACCTTTGTTGGTGAGATATTTGGCAAACTCTAGGGGTGTCCAGATTTGAGGCAGGGAAACCAGGGCATGGACAGAGCCAGCAGCCAGCCCACTTCACCGCAGTGCCCTGCTTCAGCTTTGCTGCCTGTGCACCCAGCCAAGACCTCACCAGCCACTGGCATGGCCCAACTGCAGGAGCTGCTGGGAGAAGAGAAGTGGCAGAAGCTTCAGAGAGGACAACCCTAAAGCAGCCACTTTTCGATTCCGTCTACAATCACAGCCTAGTAGTTGCCCTCTGTCTCTCTGAGGAGGCTAGGCATGAGTACCCTCACCCGAACACAGCCCGCCTGTGAGCTGAAACCTCCTTTTCCAGCCCTCTGCCAGCAGACGTGAATCGCAGCAGCACTGCTTTTTCCCTGTCTTGACTACTTTGACTCTTCCAGAGACGTTGCTCAGGGTCCCCTCCATCTTCTTTGTAAAGTACAACGAAAATCCCTCACACTTGAAGGCATGTGGGAAGGTCAGCCATCCAAGTTAATTAAACAGTGCTGCAGTCAGCACAGCCAGACATAGATCTTGTGTGTTCTTTTTTTGCTGGAGTTACATTCTCCAAGGCCAGTGCCTCTGCCAGTGATCAAGCATCTGAATTCATTTCATTTTCTCCAGTGATCTCTATTGCCCATTTTCAGAAAATACATTACTCTTGGTTCAAGCTCTGGTTAGAGTATTATAGGTCACAGCTCTTTTACAACAATATTTTGGAATATTGATGCTAAATACTGAATTATTATAAAAACAATTACAAATGGTCAGGATGTTGTCAAATTCACTCACCACATACCTGTCAGCCCAAACTCCGTCAAGAATAAGAAATCTCCAGGGTAGCAGCTATTCATCTAGCCATCAGTTTTCACACCTTCTTTTAGCTTTCAAGTTAGAAACAGCAGTACTAGCATCAATTGATAAAGACATCATGATGGTGATGGATTGAGTTCCAGAAACATATGTTGGGGATATGACTGATTTCAGAGATTTACATAAATTAAGTGAAGTGGTTGTATTCAGTCTGGTGGAACCAGTGTCTTGATTTTCCTCTCCAATGGAATCTCACTAAACTATGCAGTCATTTATCAGATGATACGGTAATTAAAGTAGTGTCAGCGAGGCATCTTAGCAGTCTCCACTGAGCATACAGTTTGCAAATTTTTGCAGAGATACTGTTATTGTAGCCAAGATTTTCAGTATGAAGGCTGTACAAAGCTGGTAGGCAGAAATATATATTTTATTGAACCTACTGATAGATTCGAGAAAAATCCTGATTTCAGACACAAATTCCCTTCTTTAGTTTTGAAATAGAACAACCTACAAATAAATTCAGATTGCTGCTTAACTTACCCATGTTAATCTGTGAGACTGAGAGAACAGGGAAGTTTGTACCTGAGGAAGAGAACGGAGTACCAGCAGTTCAACTGCATTTGAGCAGCGCAGCCTTTAAGCTGACAAGCCAATGTCAGAGGGCAAGTAGAAAGGCATCTGCTTTAAGTCATGCTGTGAGTTGGACTGGAAGGACCACAGTGCTGCACTGGGTCAGCAGATGTGCCTGGAAAGTCTAGGGATCCCACTAAATGCTCGGAAGGGGAGCTGTGTCCCTGTTGTATTGAAACTGTTCCTTTTGTAGAACTCTATGCATGAACATAAAGAGGTTGGGGAGGTGCTAACCTTCTGTCCCAGGGCCAATATTGATGATAGCTGGAAAACAACTGCATCAGTGACAGCCTTGCCAATGTGCAAGGAAACTTGTTAGCAGATATTTTTTTAATCAGAAATAGCAGGACTAGGGAAGTGGTCCTCCCCCTGTACTTGGCACCGGTGAGGCCTCACCTCAAGTACTGTGTTCAGATTTGGGCCTCTCACTACAGGAAAGACATTGAGGTGCTGGATCATGTCCAAAGAAGGTCAACAAAGCTGGAGGAAGGTCTGGAGCACAAGTTCTATAAGGATTGTCTGAGGAAACTGGGGTTGTTTAGCATGGAGAAAAGGAGCCTGAGGGGTAACCTTATCGCTTTCTAGAACTACCTGAAAGGAGGGTGTAACGAAGTGCATGTTCACCTCTTCTCCCAAGTAACAAGTGATGAGAGGAAATGGCCTCAAGTTGTGCCAGGGAAGGTTTAGATCAGATATTAGGAAAGATTTCTTCACTGAAAAGGTTGTCAAGCACTGGAACAGGGAAGTGGTGGAGTCCCCACCCCTGGAGGTATTAGAAAGACGTGTAGATGTGGTGTTTAGGGACCTGGGACTTGGCAGCATTAGGTTAACGGTTGGACTTGATTATATTAAAGGTCTTTTCCAACCTAAAAAATTATATGATTCTACGATTCTGTATGAGAGAGAAACAAGCATTAAAAGTAGTAAATGACAAGTCATCATCTTCCTGACTATTATAGTATGTAAAAACAAGATAACTTTGTATTCACAAAATAATTTCCACCAAAGGCTCTCTGAACTTTTTCCCACTTTCCAAAAATCAGACCTCCCAATATCCCTTGGAGGGGAAAGTATTGTTATGCAAAGGCTAAATGACTTGCATTCTGCTGAGGATAAATGATTTGCCTAAAGACACAGACCAAATCAGTGGCTTTGATTTATAGCTCTGATCTGGCCTGACTGCAAGGGAAGACTTCTGGATTCGCATGGAGCTCCCTCTCCCCCTGGAGAAAAAGTCAGTGCAGGGTCAGAACCCAGCAGTCTGAGTCTCAGTACTCAGTACTTCTAGAAGAAGGCACTCACCCTTTTTCATGCCCAAGTTACTGTTTGTGGAGCAATGTCTGCAATGTCTTGGCATTATGCATTTGACAGAAAAAAAAAATAGAATATAATAAGAATACTAAAATGTGATAATGTATGTTTGTATGCATTGCCACTCTTCTTAAAATTGTGTTTGAGCAATCTAGCTCGAATATTTCCTGTTTCCATAGAACTCTTTGCTAGCTAATTTTGTAAGTGTGTCTGATCAGGCTCATTTAATTCATCATTTTCATTTGACTCATTAATCTCTGCCTCTCCTTTGAAAGATAATCTGCATTTAATGGCTGTGTTATGTAATATGCAACAAGGCAGGAATATCTTGCACACTTTCAGAGGGTAATATTGTAAAGTGGCGCTAGATTTATCTATGCATCAAAATCTCGGTTTTAAGCTGCCCAAAGTGTTTTCAATTACCAGTGGGGAGAGCTTCTGAGCACTGCTGTAATTTGTTTCTGGGACAGTCTGAGGCATAGAAATCAGAGAAATGTAGGAGTTTTCCAAGGTATAGCCACAATAAAACAAAAAAGCTAAAGATGAGAATAAATTAAATTTAAATTATATGCTTTATATTTTCTTATCAATAATTACTCACCCCAAAGCCATCCCTTCTGACAATCACTATGCTAAGATTGGTCATGGGATGATTCCAGGCCTTGGCAGGGGGACGGTCTCAAACCCTCTTCTTCTCCATGTTCCTTGCAGCTCCCAGTAGGGATAGAAAGTTCTTTGTGACTCTGATAATCAGCAGGTAGGTACATCCATTTCTAGTGGTAGACATCAATCCACACACCTTGTAGCTAGTGAGTGAATGTGTTTGGTGTTCTTCAAACATCTTTTAAACTGACTGACAGCAGCTGAAGAAACTTAAAGACATGACAGGGCAGTCAATCTGGCCCACTGTTGATTTCAATTCAGTTTTCCAAACCAGAGGTTGATTAAAACACTAAAACACTGACAGACTACTCATCTGAGTCTGGCATTTCTTCTTCAACTTCATCCTATTATTCTTACTGGGGGATTCACACTGTACGTTCTAGGAAATATGGGATAGCTAAGCTATGGCGCCTCTTCCTATTAACTCTAAAGGCACATATTACCATAGCAGATGTAAGGATCCAAATATTAAACTCATAAATGGTCCAAATAATTCCAGATGAAATTGTAATTATGCTTCTTATAGGTATTAGGACTCCTCTTGTCTTCAGATATAATCATAGAAACTTTCTCTCCTTTACTGCATTTGCGTTACTCATAGACTGTCTTAGTCACTGGAATTTCATTTAAGATTTTCTTGATTATCTTATAACTATTTAGTGTACATATAAGTACGTAGACACTTTTTATTTTCATAATCTCTTTGCCAAGGACTTCATCTTGTAGCAATTTGAGGCGTCTATTTAGAGCAATCAATTACCATCTCCCTAAACCCTGTTTTGTTTCTCATCTTGAATTCTTTCCTATTTCTTAAACTCTTTCTGAGAATAAAAAACGATATCCAACTTCAGTCAAGTCAAAATTGGTAGATAAAGATTATAACTCCTTGCTCAGTGACATTATGCATTACAGTGTGATCCCATAATGGTACTAGCTCATTTTGCTACTATAACTCATTGCCAACTTGTACCTGCTTTGCTCTGCTAACTCCTCTAGGCTATTTTTCAGTGGTACTCTTGAGGTTTCTCCATTCTACTGAGAAACTGAGTTTGTGAATGATTTTTCCCAGGAGAATTAGCCTGCATTTAGAGATGAATCTTATTTTCTGCCCATTATTCAATTCCTTGGATGAAGTCTCATAAATTTGCCTCATCCTTACTGTTGTTAACAAGTCCCTCACACTGTAAATTTCACTAAGAGGCTGTTTTTTCCTTCATTTGTGAGGAATCATTAATGAAGATATTAAAACTTGAGCAAACCTAGGCATCCACTAGATATCTCACCCAAGTCTTAGAGATTGCCACTTCTCATCATCTTTTGTTAACAGTTCTTCAGCCAACTTCAGTCCATGTGAACATATTTGTTCCCTGGTCTATTTGAATTAATTTTGAAAGCTGCTGTCATATGCTTTATTAAAATCAAAATAAATTATAGCTACTGCTCTGAATTAATTCAATAATTTTGCAATTCTATCAAAAAAGCAATCACTGAGTTTGTCTTGCAAGGTCTGTACTTGGTAAATTCACCCTACTTAATGCTGTTGGTTTCATTATCCTCCAAAAGTCCAGAAATGCTTTTTTTCCCCAATACTTCTTTAGCATCCTAATGATCAAAGTTAGACTTATTAAAGGGCAATATTCTGGCTGCCCAGATTTACATAATCATTGTGTATTGCCACCTTCAATTTTCTGAAGCCCAGTAGTAGGTAATAATTGTTTTATTCTATTCCTCCATTTCTGTTCTTCCATTTGCCTACTATTTTTCTATTGATGGTTTGAAATATGTGTAGGGGCTATGAAGCCTAAAGATGCTTCTTGGCTGGTCAAAACAAATAGTTCATCTTTATACATAATTTCTAGAAGATTGACGCTCTACTATATTGTTTCACTTCATACTTCTCTCTCACTATCTTTGTTCACTAAGTACTCAGTTGTCTGTTTTTTTTTTCTTGTCTCAGATTAAAGTGGTACATTAATCCCTTTCAGTCCAATGCCTTTATCCAAGGTCATGAGTACTTTTGCCATTTTTAGTATTCTTACAACCTACTTTTTTGGTTTTGCTACAGCCACCTTGTTCATAACTTGTTGCAAATTGCCTTCACTGTGAGAAAAATCATTGCACCGCTCTATGTTTGCCACCAGATATGCTTGGATACTTCTTCTGATTTTATAATGTAAGACATTACAAACTGAAAAGATCCAGACAATATAAAGGATTTTCTATATCAGACAACATCTTCCCTACCATGGCATCAAAGAGTCAGGAAGAAATTATATTATTCATGAATAAAACAAACTAGAGCCTTGCTCAGAGAATGCATCTGCTCTCTGCCCTTGGAATACTTGAGCAGCTATGATAGTTATATCCAAAAGCACTGTGCCATGTCTGCTCTTGAGTAATGTCATCAGGAAACAGTCAAACCCTAAATACTAATTAAGTGAACAAAAGATAGTATTCCACATGTGGTGTGGGGAAAAAAAAAAAAAGGGTTTAAATCAGGATGTAAGAAAGAATCAGTTTATCAGCTTTGCAGCAATCACTTGCTATCAGAGGATTGTCATATGTCAGAATAGACAGTGTATATCCTCAAACATACATGTTTTGACTAGGATATATTGCTTCCCATCTAACACAAGTGATAGAGGTCTATGGAGAAAAAAAAAAAAAAAAAAAAAAAAAAAAAAGCCCTACTGTGTCTCCCTTGGTTTGATGTTTATTTTTTAACATTCATGTTCTGACCAACTCCCTGAGTTAATTACTAATTTCATCTACAGTAAATGGAGTCAGTTTTTCCGAGTTCATCACTCACTTGAGGTGATGTCTTAAAAATATTACATTATTACTGAAATTCATTATATTCATCTTTTCTATCCATTTTACTGGATTAGTTGCATATGATGTGATTTATTGTTTTTTTTTTCTCCATGTTGGCTAAGGGGCCTCGATAACTAGCTCAGATGCAGACATCTATCTAGTAGACAACTAAACTTAGTAGATCTGACACACGTGGTAGGAACCAGGCTTTTTGGAAGTAGTGCACTGCACTGCTCTGTCTCAGCTGTTTGAACCTCTCTAGCTCTGCTAAAAGAGGACTAGATAGTACCTTAATTGAATCATTACTACCAGGACACATGGAAATCCCAGTCCTGCTGTGCCTTCAGATCAGTGGACACAATTCTTCTGTTTCCAACTCTGATACAAATTACAAGTTGCTAGCATAATGTACAGAAAGTGGGTATACCTATTTATTAGAAAGACAAACTCTATCTTGCCCAGCTGAAAGTGAGTCAACTCTGAGTTTATCCACTTGTCTGTACATGCTTGCACTTAACCTGCTGAAGTTTGTAGAGTAAGTTCTCATTACATATTTCCTTTAATCCCCTGCATTTAACAAATCTTATTATTTATTTCAGTTTTTAAAAAGTAGCGCAATTGGCATTTTTGTACCTTTATGTCCTGTCAGGTTTATCTAGTCAGCAGAAGATGTAAGTTTAACATATGTAGGAAGTAGTAGACTTCTGTCCTTTTATAGCCCAAACAAATCACTTAGACACTTAAAATGTGTAGCACCATTTTATATCTTATTACAAAGTACAGCTGCTGAACACAAGCGAAATGCTTTTAAACTTGTAATTGCAATTGCACACCTAATTTTAAACCTATATGACCTTCATTTTCTCATTTATTATATGCATAATTTTGACTACTTAGCCACCACAGAAATTCCACACAGCTATATCAATTAAATATTTTCCCATTTTAATTTAGTATCATACTGTAGACATAGAAATAGTAAAATGTAAAACCCTATATATGCCTTTGAAATTTTGGTATTGGTCAAGGTCACAGAAGAATGAATTATGTAAAGACAGATACAAAGACAATTTTTATGAACCATAATCCTGATATTTTGTCTTTAGTTTTTTTATTCATTTATTTTTCCCAGGCTGAACTGTGAGTTACTGAAAAATACAGTGATAAGGAGATTTAAACAGAACTAGAGAATACCTGAGTCAACCCTCTATAAGCCACTGAATTTGGTGAACTAATCTTAGTTTAAGCAAGAGCTCCCTTAAGCAGTTCACATATTTTAATATGGTAAAAATATGGTGTGCACATGATACATCTTATGCCTTACACTGTATCTTGGTTTTTGCTAGGATAGGGTCAATTTTCTTCTTAGTAGCTAGAAAGCACTGTGTTTTGATTTCAGTGAGTATTGTTATGAGAACAATGTAGATAACTACAAGGACACTGTGCTTGGGCACTTTTGAAGAAGAGGGGACTGGAAGAAGGAAGTGAAGAGAAAGTGTAGTAGTTAGTAAAACCCAGAACTGACAGCTGAATATGCCAATAAGATATTCCATATCATATTACATTATGTTTAGTATATTAACTGGGGCTGACTGGAAAGGGGGGGATTCTCTCAGGAATCGCTCAGCCTCGTTTTTCTGGGATTTCAATTTCAGTTTTGGGGTTCCTTTTTGTTCCTCCGAGATCGTTATCAGTGGGTGGTGAGCAACTGTATTGTGCATCACTTTTATATATATATATATATATATATATATGTGTATATATATGTATATATATATATTTGTTATCATTATTACTCTTATTATTTTAATATTATTTTTACTCTAATTATTAAATTGTTCTTATCTCAACTTACAAATCTCCTTACTTTTACCCCTCTAATTCTCTCCCTAGTGCCCTGGGTGTGGGGGGAAGGGGACAGGGAGGTGCGGGGGTGGTGCTGTGAGTGGCTGTGTCTTGTTTGGCTGTCAGCTAAATTAAACTATCACACACTGTTTTAAAACTAAAGGGAAAAATCTGAATTTGCATAGCACACCAAGTGAAATCCTATCCATGCTCCTGGATCACTGGCCTAGACCAAGCACAATCAGGCACTAACAAAGTCTTCATCTTTTACTGCTTCTCAAACTCATCACATTTAGTGGTAACCATCATCTACTGTTCATCTTAAGCAGGAATAACTTGTCTTCCAGCTGTTGGCAACTACAGGAATAATGTTTTAAAATGCATGTGTTTCATTAATTTTACGACATTGGCCAGTGAAGACTTTTTAACATAAAAACTTGAGCTCTCTTGCCTATCACACTAATTCCACTGGAGGTTATTGTAACTGCTTGGCATTGAATTAAACCTGTCGATGTGAAATAACCCTCTGTACTCTTTTTTTTTTTTTTAGTCTTTTAATTCATCATTTAGTCCAAAGCACCTTCACTGTAAGCATTTCTCAGTGCCACAGTCTCTATTCTTGCTTCTCTTGGCTTTGTGTTAATTTGTTCCAGCTTCTTGAGGTTTTCTTCTGCTTGTCATTTACAGTTGCAGAAATTTTCATAAAATCATCAAGAAAGCACCCTTTTCCCCTCCCCCATGTGTCTCTGGTTTCCAAGCTGACACGTTCTCCTTTGGAGTAACTTATTTGCCTGGAGGTTACTTACCTGCTCAGTTAATCTGCTTTTGATACCAACCACCCAAAATCTTATAGGCACCTTGAAAGGGAGAGAACTAATCTGATTTCCACCTGTCCATACGGAAATATATGCTGGTTTTGTGCTAAGACTTCTGTTGCAACACCATTACTCTAACCTCCATAGAAATGTATTCTAAAGGTATCAATTTTCTAAGCAGCTAGAGTGGGATGGCAAAAAAATGTGTTACATCCATGATTGTAGACTGGAAACTACATACACTTTAAGTATTAACTATATATAGTGAATGGATCTAAAAGTGTATCTCTGAAAACAATACCATTTATTAAAAACATATTTGTGAGCTATTTAATCCTTTTAAGGGACAGGTTCACATTTGTGCTTGTGCTTATTGCAACCTTTTGACAGTTTTATTGTTGAAAAGTTCAAGGTACATCTCATAATTGTACCAGGAACATGCATTTATCACTGGCAACAGTTCTGTGTCACATGAAATGAATTACTGTAATAGACATGTCATGTAATAGCATCTCATTATCCTCCCCCACTCCCTCCTCTTTCTTTTTCTTAACCTTCTGCAATGAGCAGGTCAAAAATGATGGTGTCACAGACAAAAGCGATTCCTGAGTAAGTTCAAGAAGCAAAATAATGTTTGCTAAATGTAACACTGTAGCAGCACAGTGAGTAATTAACATGGTGTTCCACCTGCTGCAAAACTAAAGCAGAGCTTAAACTCTAATGCTGCTGCTTAGAGCCTAGCAGTGTATCAGATAGTGAGGTACTTCAGTGGATTGGGGCAGGATGGTTAGCACTATGGAAGATTAAGGCCATTTAGATCCCTTTGCCCTGGTTTGTTGCAGCCTTCTAACTACTGCTAAGAGGCAAGATGAAACAAAGGCCAAAACCATACAAAATATACCCAGGCTCTACCTGCAGTTCCTACCGTTGCTGTGGCCTGAGAAGAGCAGCAGAACTGCAACAGAAAGGGGAGGAGGGGACACATGGTTAGTCTACCTGAGGATCAGGTCTCACCATAGCCCTGCTGATATAGTTCTCATTCAGCCTTGCACCATTAACCTAAATTAATTGAGGCTTTGAGCAACCTGGTCTAGTAAAAGGTGTATCTGCTTGTGGCATTAGGTTTGGAACTAGATGACCCTTAAGGTCCCTTCCAACCCATACCATTCTGTGATTCTATGATTCTAATGAGCTGACTTAGGACAAAATGGCAGACATACGGGACAGCATGGGCTGCATTCTGTAAAGAGGAGTTTCTGCACTTTGACATCAGCCCCAAGACGCAAATAACAACCACTAGTAGGGTGCCTCCTTTTAACCATTCAGCAATTTCTGTTTCCTTTAATTAGATTAGATGTGGCTGCTAAGTTTCAGCATAATGAGGCTTTAATTTCCTGAGCACATCCTCATTATTTCACATCATAACTTTCGTTACACTTTTCTGACAACTATCTTTGCGAACATTTTCCCATCCCATCCATAATACAGCCTCAGCCAGCAAATAAATCATTCTCAATATGGTTTCTCTAACACGGGGTTTATGTGGCTGATTCTCAGAAAAGCCAGGGCTATCACCAGCTCATTGAATTGTTTCTCCCCTCTCCCAAGGCCTTGGTTCTGCTCAGTTGCAATATGAAGGAGTTAGAGTGCCTCTGATAGCAGTGGGACTCTGCATGGTGGCTTCTCTTCAGATGGCACAGCTCCAAGGAAGCTAGATAATGTTTGCTAGGAATAGGTGGAAGCTGGGAATTAGTCAGCAAAAACTGTTTTTTCATTATTAAGATAGCAAATACTCCTAAGTCAATTTACAAACCAAAGGCTCTAACTTCTCTCCCTCCTACTCCTTACAGCTCAGCTGCTGAGTTTTCAAAGCAAATGGGTGCCTTTAAAGTTCTGCTCTTACTGAAGACACTAAGCTGAGAGCAAATAAACAGCTCTTCATTTGGTCTTGTATGAAAATGTTCAACTTGAAAGCAGCTCAACCACCGACTGAAGTGCTTCTGATTGCAGTGGCCGCACTGGGCAAGATACAAGCGTGTTCTTTTTGATGTTTGATTAGGAGATGTGCTGCCACTGGGATTTCAGAAGGAAGTGCCATTTCTCCCTCCTCACGCCCTGCCTCCTCTCCCAGGGATGTTTCCAAGTTGGTCATGCACTTAATCTCAGCTATTTCAATGCTCCTGGAGAGGTATATGCAGTAGAAAAGGGAGGGACAAGGCCCCTTTTGGGGGCAATATATCTTAGGTTTTCATAGTTTATTCTACATACCAGAATCCCCTCTTAATGTGAAGGCTCTCTGATGGCCCTCCAACCACCTTCTCAGGCCTCCTGAACTCCTCCTGCTCCAGATCCGAACTCAGGAAAAAGTAGGAAGGATATGTCTCCATCCTCTGCTGACACATGCATACACATGACACAACTCTACCCCAGTATAACACAGTGAAATGTTTAATTGTAGGATACTATGAACACACCCATTTAGGTCCCAGCTCTGCTTACCTGTGCTCAAAGCATTAATGCTGCCTGTTGAGCTTTGCAAAATCAGGACCTGAAAAATTCCCTTCGGCTTTTCAGTAGACCAAGATGTGTAGTACAGAAGAAAACATTTATTGTTAAAGACATTCTGGCACTGAAAGGTATATTTTGAAAAATACAGGGTTGGCTTTTACTCCCAGTGATGTCAATGTCAAAGCTCCAATTGACTTCAGTGAGAACATGATTGTACCCAATGGGTAAATAATTGCACATATTTCACATCTCGTTGTTACTGAAAACTGTTCTTCAAAAAAGGAAAATAATAGCCTGAATTCAAGGACTCTATTAAAAAGTAATTTGAACTGCATTCCACTTGAAATCACTTTTACCAATGAAAAGATCTTTTTGCTTATTCAAAATGTACATAATTAGAAAAGCACTAAAGACAGACTTTGCTCCTATTCCAGTCTCGGTCCTGTTAGTCTTGGAGTGCTTAACAGTACTTTCAAGCCCAAATTTTGTATTTTCTGTGGGTCTCTGCTTTCTACTAGTCCCAGCATTTTAATGTGTTTTGAAAAATTCCTCACATAAAAAAATACATTTTCTTGCATGTTTTTCATTGTAAAACCTCAGTGTATCTATTCAGCATTATTAAACCACTATCTCAACTGAAATGGGAACACAATCAAAAGGCTGGGTATTATTTATCTTAGCCAAGTCTTCACAACAGAAAATTAAGACAGTGATGAATTACACATTACTATACAAAATTTTATTAACAGAGACAATATTCAAATTTGTTCTGCTTAAAATACAGAAGATAAATTTTCTCATTAAAAAAAAAAAATCCATTTAGTCAGTCCTTAGTCAGAGCGGAACAAAAATTTTATGTTGAATACATACTGGTCTCATATTTATGGAGTAATTTTTAAAGGCATATAATAGAAAAACACTTTTCTGGTAAACTGTAACAAAAATTCATACCTTTCATTTGACTAATCGTTTAAATTGTTGATTAGTTCTACATTCATTCACTACCATTGTAATACCTCTGGTTTTATTCCGAAATCCTAGGATGCTTCAAACAATAAATGAAACACCTTGTTAAATTTGGCATTTTCAGATATACTGGGAATCAGTATTTCCCCTCTATATGCAAAATATATGCTTTCTTATAAAAAAGAAAAGAGATAAGAGCAGTTGGCTCTATATAAAGTTGTGATTTTAAATTCAGCAAAAACACATTACCGTATCCTGCACCTGAAATGTGTGCAGAAACAGGTTTCTTCCAGAAAGATTCTTTCAGACATACGCATGATTTGATACATTTGAAGCGCGTGAGTAACCCCAGAAATCAGCTGGACTGCCTACATGCCTATGTATGTGGTTGAGCTGTGGTCAACACAGCCTCACACCCTGTCTATGTCCAACTGCTTTGCCGAGTTTAAACTTTTGAGTAAGCTCTATAAATAAAAATAACCAATGAAAGCTTTGTCAAAACAAAATGTCCAGAATTAGAAGCTATACATGCACATACATATGATACACAGAGAGAAAACTGTGACATTACGCAATGATCTAGATTTCCTTTAAATGAAAATGGCATTCTGGTCTTGCAAACACTTGTGTGAAACCACCGGTGAACTCTATCTAAACTGAGCCAGCTCCACCTCTTACTTGACAAAAAACTGAATTCCAAAGATTACAGATTTTAGAAGTGATGGAAAAATATGTTCTTCTAATTACAGTATTCAGAATTAATCGAAGGCTGAGACAGAATTAATAGAGGGACTCATTCATTATAACCAGCATTAATAGCTGCAGGACCTCTTAAGGTGTCAAAAGATCTAACATGTGGAGTCTCTTGGGAAAATAATAAAATTTATTATCAAGCCTTTATTTTCAATAGAATGATCCATTTATGTCATTGACGTGTGTGTAATGGAATAGATCATTAGTTTTCAGGGAACTGGTTTATGTTTGCCTTCTGCAAAAACAGAGCAACTGAACACCTTTCAGTGAAACATCAGACAGGGAGTTACAATCTCTGTTTTTATAAGGCTGTATGTCTCACCCACAGCAAAGCCTATTGTCTTTCAAACTTAAAAACAACATAGCAAAATTACATTTACACATATAATAAAGCTGTCTTTGTACAGGGTAGTTATACAGTAATTACAATGTAGAAACTGTCAGAATACTTTTTTTCACAGAGTGTCCAGGAAATCCATCTCTGCTGAAATCTACTGTTTACAGGAAAAAGAGAGGGTAGTTGCCACACTCTTCACAGTACATTAATCTGCAGTTCTCCAAACATATTATATAACTTTATCTCATTGGAACTGATCGCAAAGTATTATTTGAACGAAAAGCAAAAGGAAAGCAAAAAACATTTGTCATCCAACATGTGCTACTGAAACACAGATACAAGTACACGAAACATCCTGTACACCAGCCCAGCTGTCACCTCAGGGGCTGTTCTCATAGCAATGCATTAGATCCTCAGCTGCAATTTACATCAGTCACTTCAATGGATCTACCTCACCGTGCACCAACAGAGGATCTGCGGCCACACATGTGTCATCAGTTTGGCTACAGGTTATTTTGAAATTACAGAAATGAACATATCAAGTGGACTGAAACATATCGCAGAGAACTGAGATGGCATCTTGGCTCTTGGCCTCATCCATTGTACCAAGGCTATTCTTATGAGGCAAGTCCAAGTGATGCCATCCAGGAAAGATTGGGGGACTCTGGCTAAAGCCTCCTGGCTCAAGACTGCTGCTGCTGCACAGTCCTTTCTGCTCTCACAACTCTGCTCATCTCTGTGTTCTCTATTAACATCACCTTGACATCCTCAGGAAACAGTGCACGTAAAATAAGCACAGCATTCAGAAATGCTGCTTGGCAAAGTTGCACTTACTCCACGTACTTACAAATCAACCAAATATATTTTTTTCTGAGAAAGGACACCGAGTCTGACCCCACAGCACTTGCTCGTGTGGGTGATTCTCCATAAACACTTCTCAATTAAACCAGCTCCACACCTGGTTTATAAAATCCAGCCTCAACTGTGTTATCCTGTGGGGGTATTCTGAGGTTGAGCTATCCTCCCCTGTCCGCATAAAGATACAAGATAGAGCCAAGTTCAACAAGCTGCTTCAAAATACACTTGATTTTAAAATTCCACTCCAACTAGGGCATGTGGCCTTACTTTGGTGAAAAATCCTTACACATAGCATTCCCTTTCACCCCTTCCTTCTCACTGAAGACTAAATTACTCAGGTCAGCATGGACTACTTGCAGAAGTCAGAGTGGTTTCACTGGGTTTCAGTATTCATTTTAAGACAGGCAGAAGCTTCCACAGTCACATGAAGAACAAAGTGGTCAATTTTTTTACAGTTCTGTATGCAAAAAGGGAACTGCACAGACAATAGTGCCATACAGGTTTGCACAGGCACCTGAAATTTTTTATGGTATTAGTACAGTGACTACTGCTACTACTTATTAATCCTTCCAAGCCCTTCATTAGAAAATGGCCTGAGAAAAATGGCACACTTTCAACATTAACAAAAATACCATAAAGGAAAAGACTGTCTGTGTTCTTATGCACTGAAAAATCTGAATATTTTTTGACCATTTGAAATGACTTCTGAAGATCTTATATTTTAATAGTGTAGACTTTTGCAAGGATTTCAATCAATAGTTGCGGTGATCAGAGCTCAGGGATTTAGGTTTTCCTATGCAACACAGGCTCACTTTGTTTCCAAGGCAATGACACTAGTCTCTGAATATCACCCATAACAGGCAAAAGGAAATTCTGTCGCTCCCATCTAGCTGAAAGAAACTTAGATGGAGCCTCTCTGCACTTCAGTGGTTTCCAGCTGCCTTCCTGATGGGTGGGCTGGCAGCAGCAAGGGATGATACAGTCAGTAGTTTTCAGACTGCTCCATCCAATGCTGACCAAACAGCCTATATTGAGGCTGCCCAGAAGTAGGAGGGTCTTTTTGCTCCTTCATGCTGACACTGTGCCTATAAACCCTGCTTAGGACAGTGAGGCTGATATGGTGAGTACTCATTACAGAAGTGGTGGTATGTTGATTATATGCATAAACACTTTTCAAAGCCATATCCCTTTTCCTCAAAGAGAAAGTTGCACATTTGACTTAAAGTCTATTTTCATTGGCTTCAGTATGATCATGTGGAAAATGAAAACCTTATTATGCAGATACCTAAACAAAGGCACCCTCATCTGCAAATATTGGCTTCACTTTATCCTATCCAAATAATCAGACTTACTGACACTTTATGGAAAATTATCTCTATGGAGGATTTTTCACATTAATATCTATCTATCCATCTATAAATATTTTCTTCTTTTATTCTTCACTCCTAAGGATTGCACTGTATGGTTCAAGATCTCTGCTGTGAAAGCACCCTTGTGCATCAGTGGAGATATTTCCTTTGACACTCTAAAGCTCAGTGAAATAGCCGCAACAGCCCAAAAGCTATACAAAATTCATTTTCAGTTTACAACATAGCATCAGAATTCTTGCTATATTCACTGAAAAGATCATCAAAGGTCACAAAATTGGATGTACTTAAGGACATATGAAGTTTTTTTTCCATCAAAATCAATGTCCAAGTACTCCCACTAATAGCAGAAGTGACATTTCACTCTAGTCACAATTAGTAGCTACTATCATATTAACAGCTATTAGCAGTGGATACCTGCATAATTCTACCAGCTACAAAGTAACAGGCTCAGATTTTTGTAGTGGACAATGTTATAAAAATACAATAGGTATATTGTTATGCTGGCATAAAATCATTCCTATTCATATGTCTTCCTGCATGACTTAGTAAACCGTAACAACCAATAACTGCAAAGCACCCCGAGTCATACAAAAGCTGATTAGGGACATAGGCCTCATTAAACCTCTATAACATCACATCCAGGGCTTGTCAAGGTCCATGTCCACACTGGATCCACATTTTGCAGCATATCCTCTCACTAGAAATGAGAAAATAAAATCCTGGATTTGAAAAAGATGAAAAGTTTGGGGTATTTGGGTTACTCATCACAACTCAAATTATAAAGATGGGGTCCATCATTAAGGACAAAGGAAGAAAACAACAGGTAAAGGAGAATGAAAATCAGTAAGATAAATAGATTATTCTAAGAAAACTATTAGAGTTTTCCATGAGGTATCAACTATTCTTTAACACACAGCTGTGTGGAACTTCTTATTTAAAAATGTTTCTGAAGACATGTAATTAAATGCAGGGGGGTTGAATATTGCAGAAAACAGCTATAGTTTTGCTGGATTTAATCCACTTAAATTTAATCCTGATTCAGTGTGAAACAGCAAAATACAAAATATAAAAAATAAAATAATAGGTAATTATAATGGAAATGCCAGTTTAACCTTAGCTATTGCAGTAATACCAACATTACAAGACTACAACAATTATAAGCAATACATCAATAACTATGTATAATAGATACATTTAGGGCTTGTTATCTGTGGTAGACCAGTTGTTCAAGGCCACTAAAATATTAATTTTTATCCAACATCAGCTAAATGTGCAAGAACTTCAATTCAAATGACCAACAGTGGAAATTTCTGTGCACTGTGCAGAACACACAGGCTGAAATAAACTTTTGACTTTGGAACAAATCATTAGCCTGCCCTTTATCATGAAAAGACCAGAAACTTCTATGCACATCCTGGAGGTATGTAGTTTAATCTGTGGTGCTGAAAAAGAAAAGTCATCAAATACAATCTTGAAGAGAATTGTAAAGGGACAGACCATTATGCACACTTCTTTTCTCCGAAAACCTGAAAGCAATTCATGTTTGAGGGCTTGGTTTTCTGCACACTCTTTGGATATCATAATTTTGGGCTTCATTAGAGGGTAGAGGTTATATGAAGGTATATTTGGCCTGCTTTTTCATTATAACAAATCTGCACGTGATTTCATTCAGTAGAAATTAAAAATGTGATGCTACATACTGGCATTGAGGTTGAGTTTGGTCAACCACATAAAGTAATACTTTGCACTTTTAAATGCCTTTCATCAGAGGATATTCAAGTGCTTTGCTAACATTAGTCAAGCCTCACAACACCCCTGCGAGGTAGGTAAAATACATAGGAGGAGGATTATTTCACTCAACTTGGACATGATAAAGTCCCTGGGCATTAGGTTCACTAGCATTGTAACACAGTACAAAGGTTTAGGGCTTACTATAAGGCAGAGTTAACAGTACAAGAGCACAGGATTCCCTCTTCTTTTGGTTATTTGTGGTCAAGCTAACATGTGGTGCTACATGGCACCAAACAGTGGAGCAAATACCCACACAAGGATTTCATGCACCCAGTCCACAAACAGTAAAAGACACAAAATGACAGGCTCAAGAGGGGTATGCCAGCTTAGTTATGGGATGTGTCCACCAGTTCTTGAGGAGAAGAGTACCATGTGAATGAGAGCCCAGAAAACAATACCATCTCCCCACAGCTCTGATAATATCTGAAGATGCTTGAGTTTGGCTCTTTTTGCACTAACATTTCAATTCACAACTTACTGGGAACAAACAACTGCAACTGTAAAGAGTGTTGGTACCTTCCACACCCTGTGAAGGAAGCAACCAGATAAAATGGCTGTTCTGTACTCTGGCTGGCCACATGTTCCCAATGTACAGGGCCATGATGTAGTCAGATGGTTGTGATAGGCTAGGATGAGATACAGAAACACTGTTGTACATCTAAATTTCCCCTCTGAAGATGCTGCAATCTGCCTCCTGAAAACTCTCTAGTTTTGTGTGCTTTTTTTCTCCATGGTGCAAACATGGGAGATTATTTGGCCCTCATCAGTTTTATCCTCAACACTTAGCACCAATGGTGCAGATGGTGATTGTACAAGTAGCAGTTCTGCTGTATTACTGATCTTTCAGATTAAGGACTGAGAAAAAAGAAACAAACATGATTAAGAAAAGCATCGCTCATCTAGAACAGTCCATGTGAAATACTACAGAGGTTGGTCTACCACGTGCAAGACAGCCCTCAGTTAATGTTAAGTCTTTGCATGCAAGGTATTCTCCCTGTTTGCTAATTTCCATTTGAATCCTATGTTTACTTATAATACTTGTGCACTATCAGCTGCATAACTTACCACTGCACAGGCTGGGTGACCCATTATGAATACCACTGCCTTGTAAAATTGCTGAGAAGAGGTGGTTGATGGATTGTGTGCAATCAGTGCACAGCTGCCCTCAAACACTGCATACGTTCACAGCTAAAACTACAGTGTTTCACCAATCAGCAGTGAAAAAATGTATATAATTATAATGCATGGATGATGTCCTTCTCTCTCATTCTTGTTTTCTCTCTCCCCACCCCCCTTTCTCTCTCTACTCACTCTGTGCTGCTTATTTAATATGGGAATACGGAGACTGCAGACACAATAACTGGCAACTCAAGAAATGAGTTGGCATCTTTGTAATCATTAAGGGGCAATCTGAGTGGTAGACTAATTGACAGCTAGTGGGAAAGTTGATTTTACATCTCATACTGCCCCAAATTGGAAGTCTTCTGCATTTTGTTTTCCTTCCTTTCCTTTTGTTCATTGCAACAGTGATTGTCATAGATAGCCTTTGTGCTTTGTATAATGCCCATCTTTGATGTAACTGGAACTCACATACAAAATGTGGCTGTTATACAGAAGCATGCTAGAATACAGGCAGGGACAGTACAAGCATGCACAAAACAGTCTTTGAAAGGTTTTTTTTTTGTTTTTTCTTCAACATTTACATGCACCACTTAAAATTATGTTTGGCTGTGTACATTGAGGATGGGATTTCACAAGCATTCATGGTCTTGTCTTCTGAAAAGCTTCTTGACAACTTCACAAGAGTCCAGTGTGAAAAAAAAATCCACAATTGGAAAAAAAAAACCCTCCCTGCAATCTGATCTTGTCTTCATGATTTTAAAGTTGAACACTTCTAAAATGTCTCCTCTTCCTCTTGCAGAGCTTCATGTTAAATTGTTGGCTGGAAAGACAGATTAGTGCGTCAAGGATTTTCTTAGCCACTGGAATAGTTCTTCCTTATAAAGTCTTTGCCACCGCACATTGGCTTCCACTGTTTCCACGGCGCGAGAGAAAGACACAGCAGCTCCCTCTTCATAACTCTTTATAAAGCTCTTTAGCTAGAAATACAAGTTAACAGGTTAAATTTGCAGGAACTAAAGAAAATAAATATTTCCAGTGCACACAAACAAGTCAGGCATTTAGGACAAACCTCTGTGATCACTGTTGAAGTAAATGTAGTATCGTGTAGAAAGATTTAATAGAGAATGTAATAAGACAGCAAACTGTCAATTATATGTGATTCAATTGCTTCAAATTGCACTGAAAGATACTGACATGTCAGTGCCAGATCACATTAATATCACTACTTCCTTCTTTCCTGTAGCCCAGCTGCTACACTGCACAGACAGCTGGGCTGCTCTCAACTTTTATTTCTACCTAAGATACCAAACTGGGAGCACTGGAAATGCTTCTAATTCAACTTTACATGAAAATATCAGCAGAAGGCAGCCCTGATGGCCTTTTTTTTTATCAACCTTCATAACAAATTTATTTCATTTTGATTTGCAGAACCCTTTTGATGATATAATACACATTGCTTGTTTAGAAAAGGAAGGGATGGTTAACAGTATGAAGAAAATGGCAAAATAGCAAGTGGGCACTCATTTGATGATCTTTGAATGCCTGAAACAGAGTCCTTCCTTTATAAGAAATCTTTGATCCTTTTTCAGCAGACTGAAAAGGCCCCTGCTCTGTTCTTGCATATACTCAAATTATAGCACTATCACTTGGATTATTATAGCTGATGGCACTGCTGTACTTTGAATTACTGTTCTTTTTAAGTGAGAACTGCAAGGCTGACCTGCACAGTAGGTTGCTGGTTATGTTGACATATAAAATTAGGTGGTTTTAGCAACACTTATTCATAACTAGTTAATTTTTGTTTCCCAGTGACACCAAATTAATCTTGTTTATTTAAATCTAACTTCCAACAACATCTCTTTGTGCATGGGCTCAAAACTGAAAAGGCTGATCCTGCAACTATGTCATTCCCATCACTGTTAAAAGCATGGGAGGGACCTGGAAACTGTTGAAATCAGACCTCAACTGATCTCTGTACTTTTTATACCAAAATGTTTACATGGCCAATTTCTTTTAGGAGAAGTATAAACAAGCAGCCTGTCAATGCTGTCGTGGAGTTGGAAACTAAGAGTACAGAAGGCTTCCTCCTGCAGTGCAGAGACTCAGATCTGGCCAGCACCATCCTTCCCACCTGGGTAGCTTTGAAGAAACCAGCTGTAGCTTTTCCCTAAATTCCTAAAGCCACTAGACTTGAGTGCAGACAAACAGTTGGACAAAAAATATCATAGCACAATCAGAGTTCAATTAATGGTGATTGTGCTGCGTAAGAACCATTTGGGGTAATGTCAACCAGCTGCTAAGCAGAGCATAACACAACCACACAACTACCTCAGTCAGGGCAGATGTTAAGTTAAAATGAGAAATTTTTGCAATCTAAATAAGTAGTACTTAGCATTTAGAACAAATTATTGTGGTATAATTTGTTCAGAATATCAGGTTAACAGCTTTCCTCACACAGAAATACTGTAGGCAAAAGTAAGACAGAGAAGCCACTGTCAGCTTCTACTTTCAACACTGGGATTTTTTAGGGCTGCCCTCTGCAGCATAAACTAATGCAGATAGAAAGATCTCATCTTTAGTTTCTCAATCAATAGTCAAGAGAAAATAACAAAACCTATATATCCAGCCAAGCACAGAGAAATTCCTGCACTGCCTACCTCCTGACACCACCTCTACACACTCATGTGCTTTTGCAATCTGCTCCTCATCCTCATGCTGCCCTGACAGACCTGCGACTGCAACTGAACAACCAGAGTTCCTGGGCAACTGACACCTTATGGCTCCTGCTCTGCTCCCTGCTTACAACAAATACAGCCTCATGTGCCAAAAGTAATTTAAAAATTACCTCTCTTAGTTCTATTTCGGTATTGAGGAATTCCGTGACCCCACTGATAAGCTTCGAATTCATAAATAACGCTTCTCCGTACCTGCAAAGGCAAAAAGAAGACGCATAGAGAGTTAGTGCAAGTGCTAGGCCAGCTGAAAACTAGAAAGTAGTCTTCTGTAAGCAAGGGAGAAGACATGGGTCTGATTCTGGGGATATCTGAGGGAATAGCACTGGAATTGGACCTGGACTGAGACCCTCTTCTAAGATGAGCCAGTTGTAGTTAACTTTTAGTCGGATGCTACTAATCAGAATAGGTGTAAACACAGCTGTAGATGAGAGCTCCAGAGGAGCACAACACCACCTCATGCTTAATAAAACAGTTTTCCATGTAATGACACCATGCAGCTCAAAGTATAGGCACCAAAGTAGTGAAGCAGCAGCTATGGAGAACTCTTCTGCTTGTACCATTAAAATAGACATTCTGAAGTGCTGCAGCCTTCTATGCATTTTGTATTCATCCACCTCATCTACAGAACCAAATAAAATTCTCTTGTTGAAGTATCTGATAATTAAAATAAATAATACTGATAGAAAACAATACTGCTAAAATAATCCCCTGGGCCATGATGCAGCATCTTCAAAGAACCAACCTGGAATGAAAATTTGAAAGCTTGGGCAAGGAATTTAAAGGCCAATGTCTAACGGGGTAGGATATTTAGAAGCAATCAGCCATTACCTTCTGCAGCTAGTTGTTTTGAAACTGGCCACTCAAATCCTGCTGTTCCACATACTTTTCCAGAAGTTTTTGATCCCCCAAATGAAGTATTTACATCACATATAAGATTAATCAGGCTGCTCCTGAAGTTTTGCATTACATGTTGGCATAGTTTGTAGGAGTTTTTTTAAAAGTCTCCATGTAATGTAGAATGCAATTGCACTGGAAACCTAAAGTAAGTCTTTTGTTCAAGTTATATGTCATTCAGCACAGCAAAAGGCACTTGACAAATAGTTATCCTTGTCTTTATCTGCACATACATCCAAAGCAATATCTACCTAATCTGAACATGACTTTTTAAGATAGGGAATCCAGCACTTCTGTCAGACATGTGTAAGCCATACCACTAGGCTTCATTGCAATTAAGTTTATCTGGGGCAACAATTCAGTTCATTCCCCACTTTTACAAACTGATTTAGAGAAGGAATTCAAAATTCAAAGTGAAATTAACTATCACAGTCAGAGCTTTCTGTTCTGCTTCTATTAATCCCAAATTAATTGCCCTTAAACACTAATGTACTGTAAGTCACAGTCCTTTCAAAAGGGAGAAAGAAAGGGAAAGGGATAGCCCCGGGCAGGGGGATAAAAAGAGGAAGAGGGAATAGAACTGGGGTTTTTTGTAGAATATTCTGTTTTAGGGAAGGTATCCACTGTTGCTTGCTACCTTGAGCTTGCATGAGGGGAAGCTTTCTCCAAAACTTGAGTCACACTGACAAATACAGACATCCAGAGGCAAACACCTCCTATGGGAAGTATGGATTTCATGGTCCTTTAAGCACATTTAGGCTTTCTAACAAAAAGTCCTTTATTATTACAGTCTCAGCTTAGCCTCATAATTGACTGCTTGCAAAATTGGAAGCTCCTCTTGATGGGTTCTTTTGACAAGGTTACCAATCCACTTTTCAGAAGCCACTTCATAAAAATCGCTGCAGGGATTTTATTTTTCTTGCTGTCTGTACTGTAGCCACAGTGCAAACAAAAAGTGGCAGAATTCCTTCCAGTGAAAACAATACCTCCACAAATATATGTGCTGATTACTGCCCATTATTAATATTTGGTAAAAAGTCAGCCACTAATAGCAATTTCTAAATGGGCTCTGTTGGCTAAAATTTTAGAAAAGCCACTTCCCAAAACTGTATTTTGCAAGTGCGTAAAATACGAATACATAGAAAAAGTGTTTGGCCTTGCAAATATGAGTCTTCCCACCCTTCACAGGAAAAACAACAGCACTGCAGAACCAGGACCTGACATGCCTGAGCTCCCTGGCGACTACCTGGAGTCATGGGCTCTCCACCTGCTCCTTTTCTTCTGGGAATGCGAACCTCCAAAAGCTCACATTTGTACAGGCTTTGCGCTTGTGTGAACTAAGCCTGAGAGGCAGCATGGTCCATTTACTTTGGACAGATGTAAATGGTTTCCCAAATATTGTCTAATTCCCAAATGCTGACAAATGATGCGCCACTTGACAATGAAGGGATTCTTACAGGCAGCTGATTAAATTTTCACAGACAGACACACATGTGCACACACAATGAAAACTACTTAGGAGCCAAGATAGCGTGTGCTCATGTAACGGGAATTCAAGTATAGTATTTTCAGTTCTCTTCCTCAGAATTTTAGCAACCTTAGTCCCACAGATTTCTTATGAAAGACTTGTTAGGCACCTCAGTTTGTAAGTCACCTTTGTAAATGGTCTGAAGACTTTATACATTATCAGTATCTTCTGGACAACATGAACATAAGCATACTGTGAAAATATAAAGGGATAACAGTATTTTGTTGTCATTCTAACTCTTTGACATGCTGTGTTTTAAAGTTAGAGGAAATACCATTATAGTATAATTTCATAACCTTCAGCTATTTCATATTACTATCTGAAATGTCAACAACTTTAATAATAAATTCAATGCAAAATACCATTGAAATTTCATTTTATTAAAGTTCCATTTAATGTATTTTAATTTTTATTTAAAATTAAATAATAAATTATAATTGTAGAAAAAATATTTGAACTATAATTCCATAATAAAGTGTGTATTATTAAAATGTACTAGTGTGGTGCAAGCTTAAATCAAAATCCTAATTTTGCATTCTATCATGTCACTGTTTCACTGAACATTTTAAGTTCAGTGAAAAGGTGAACTTAAGGTGTTAAGAGCAAGGTATTAAGACTCATTCCACCCTCTCAAAGTCCTTCTTAAAAGGTTTTAATCTGTAATTACAAAACAAAGTTATTTTCAGTATACATCACATATGTACAGTTTGTATGAACTATTTCATTTCACTGCATTGAATCCTCTGGTGATGATAGAAACTCAACTGGATGTCCCTTTCAGAAAAATGCAACTGCTACAATCCTTTTGGTGGCTCTGACTTGTGTTTGGAGATCAGACTGAGTGTAGATAACATAAAGTTAGTGCTGAGCAAAAAGACAGACTCTTTGTTATCTTCTCACTAAAAAAAGGACAGTAAGTTTTTGATGAGGCTTGCTGATTCTTAGGAGATCAGGTAACACAGTGATGCATTCCAAGTAAGATAAATAAAATGCAAATTTTAGGTGAAGTTAAGGTATTTAAAACTCAAACACACAAAAAGATTGGTAGCTGGAATAGTTTTCTAAATCTTACCCATTTGTCTACACTGCTTAACCTTGTCCATGTCTAAAATCACAGGTGTTAGCTAGGTTGTCAGATCAACGTACTTGCTAAGGTAGGACACAACTTTGGCATATGTGTTTGTAGCAATACAGATTTTGACAGATTTATCCCTAAAATTTGTATAAATCTCTGGAGGAACCTTAAAAACTATTTGCTAAGCAGAGCATAACTAACTGCACTGGAGCTGAATAACAGTAACGGGTCTGCCATCCACTTTCTGAGTAAAAGTCCAGTTTCTGGAATAATCACACCAGAAGGAGAGGATTCTTAATTTTAAAATTCTCCAGTACTCTTAAAGCTTTTTGGAAATTGCTTTCAAAAAGTATGCTCCTGCAATATATAATTCCAAAACCAATTCCAATTCAAACCTATTTTCCCAGCTAAACTTCTAAAACCCCATGATACTATAAAGTACTATCCAAAATGGCATAAACAGCTTTTTGAATCCTTAGGGAAGTTGCACAGTCTCTGACTTTCCTTGACTCTTCTTTTGATGTCATGAAACCTATAGTAAGTTTGTACCTGTATTCATCAGGCACTAGGATTTAGTTGCTTAAATACAGCATCTTAAATACATCATTTCAAATATTCTGTGGTACCCTAGATGGCTCCTTATGGGTCCAGAATGGAACAGATTTCCAACACTTTTTCTGCCAACACCATGGGAGTAGCCTGATGTGGGGTATCTGAATTTCTTGGACACCTGCCTTTAAGAACTTGAACCTCATGTGAGTTATTGTCCCTTCTAATCTGTTAGTATCAGATGAGCTGCTGTAAAATCCTCAGGCTGTCCCTAAAGAACTAGAAAAAATTATCATTTGTTGAATTAATAACAAAATCTTAATTGAAAAGGATTTTGAAATGTTGACTGAGCTTCTGTGTAGGAGCATGTAGTACTATTTCAAAGAGAAAGAGAAGTAGGTATAAGGAACAACCCTATATCCTTCTTGTTCATCTATTTTTAATTCAAAATACTGCTCTCCTATTACTTTAAACTCAGCTGAAACAGAAAGTGGAAGAAAAGGGGATGATACTATATTAACAACCTTTTGAAAATAGAAATGTTTCAAAAATAATTTGGTGGTTTTTTCCACAGTTGAAATAATGTTCTTTAAAAGATTTTTTTTCCTATCAGACTTCAAATCAGCAAAATTCCTTTGGGAACTGCTGCTTTTTTATCTATATAAAAGTAGAACTGCAGCACTTGACATATAGATATAATTCATTATCATAAGCACAAACATAATACCGTAATAGATATATATATACAGGTGATAGCTAAGCAATAAATGTTTCTATGCATGTGTGTGATACACAGACATACAGATACAATACTTACACATGTTACATAAAAATAAGAAAATTAAAATAAATTTAGACTTTTTATCTTTACCTAGTATTTAATATTTTCCATTTTTCTCGGAAAAACTTCCAAGCAAGATCCCTTCCATGTGGATTTCGAGCTACATGGATTATCACATCAATTGCATCCTGATCCAGGACAACTTCTGAGTTGAGAGACAAATTCAAAAGCCTAGTGGGAGAAAGAAAGAAGAAAAATCCTATTTAGTTTCACAAAAATATAGTCTAACAACAGCACTTCAGAAAACTCTCAGAAAAAAAAAAATCACTGCCAAATGGTTTAAGTCTCCAAGTGAGTTCAGTAATTATTTCTATGATTCCAAATATCAGACACACTTACGAATCATAAAAATCTTGATGTAAAAACAAGCCTGTGCTTGAAAAGCAAAGTTCTTTCCTTCAGACCAAAGCCCAAGTGAAGATCCATAAATACTGAAGGGATTATTATTGGTAATAATCAGATATAAATAAATTTTGCACCTGTTGAGCAAGTTTCTGTCATCACTGCAAGTTAAGGCTTCTAATAATATTTTCTTCTCAGACACTGCTGTGGTAGAATGAAATTTCATCCAAATGAACTCCCATACATCTTCATCCATCAGTGAAACTCCCGTACAGTAGACAATGTCTCTAACATTCAGAGGGATTCTAAAAAAGAAATCAGTAGAATCATAGTGTTAAATAAGCAGCCCCCTGATACTGGAAACAAAGGAGGAACACTACATTTATGAGACGCCAAAATGAAAGTGCAGCAGTAACGTTTTTTTTGAAAATTATATTTGCATCTCTTTACTGCCACCAAAATCTTTCAGGCCATTCTAATGGATTTTCTAATGGGTAACACATGCTTGCCATTCTTTTCATAATGCTGTCACATTGTCAGGAGACTATAAATTATGGTCATCCAGTTCATCAACACATAATGTGACACATAACCTGCAAGAAAGGTAACATAAGCTCTCCAAATTAGCAAGGGATCTTATTACTCTGTTGCTGGGCTCTAAGCCAAATTTCCTCTTCTTGTCCTTAGTACTAAAGTTTTAGAATGGGAGCCAATCAGCTAGAAACTACTCCTTACTTGTGCTATAAATTGCTCCATCTTGATATAGTAACTACAAGTAAAGAAGAATGTGCTGAGACAATGCTACTTCAAAATGGTATTTGCAAAAGTAAAGAAAATAGAAATATCTGTTCATTTATTCAGGTTATTAACACTAGTATAAAACCATTTATGACATACGATGGTTGTGAACTGCGATTACTGCTCAAGTAATATAAACTCAGACTCCAGTTAAATGAAAGCTTCTTGAAGCTTTTCTTAGCTAAAGGGTATTTCTGCAGATAAAACTAGGCATTTCTCAGAGGAATATGTTTCTGATTTGCAGGAAAGAATGCTTTCTTTTTGTCAGTAAAGATTATACTGAAACATAGTTCTCTGGTTACTAGTAGCTGGCCTGCAAGACCTCTGGAACTTCATATGTTTAGAGAATTTAGAAGTACATACAGCTGCTGTCAGTATCTGGGCGGTAATATACTCTATTTGATATCAAATCTTACATAGTACAGAAAGAAAAGGTTACATCAAGAATTCATTACAAGACTTTCACTGGAAGCTTATACCATAGACTGGGCTATCCCAGTCAAGAACCAAAGAGGTTCTCCCATTTATGGCACTCTCATCTATTAATTCTTCAGAAAAAAAATCTTTCTTCCACTGAAATTTTATATTGTCGGGCTCCGTGATGAGTGTTTCTGAAAAAACAAACATCTGATCTTTTTTGGCCATGTCTGAGTTCCTGGAAAATGAAACCAGTGTGGTTTTTTAGCATTTCAAAGTTTTGGTTCCTTTTCAGTACCCCAGAAGGAAGTAGGCAAGGTAGCAAACCATATATTGATGACTGTGAAGGGTTAAAAACTTTTGCTGCCTCTATAGGGTTAGCTGGTCCCAACAACTATGATGGTTTCTTGAGAAAAAGAATAAAAAGAGTACATACATAGATAAATTAAAGCAAAACTGGAAAAAAAATGCACTCCTCCTAGCTGAAGAACTTTGGAGAATTAATGCTTACTGGTTTTTGTTATGCTTTTTCTGAGTGGTAAAAAAGTCCCAAGGTTGAGGCTTTATTCCTGTTCTCTGGTGAGTACAGTAGCTCAGAGGGTGTATCTGCAGGTTTAGATGCAGTCACATGAATTATTAGCTTCTGCTAAGCTGACATAGCTCAGGATAGTGCTGCTTCTTGGAAAAATTTTAGCAAAGTCCCATGTTAATGGAGCCACAATGGGCCACCTTGACTAGTGCTGAGGTATTTTGTATTTGATGCAGACAAATCCAGACATTTAATCCTAAACTGTCCAAAGCAAAATAGAAAGAGTCAGCAAAAGAAATGTAACCCATGTTAAAGTTGCTAAGAATATGAAACTTTTAACTATGTACAGCACACACCAGCAATATTGCCTTCTAAAGCAAAATCAGAGGTGCAATGTCTCATTTCTGCCATGAACTGTTACCATCTAGCCAGGGTAGATTTGTGCTACAGTGCAGATCCTGGCATCATTGAAGATCTTATTGTTTTCTCTCCTCCCACCACCAAATCAGCATTGCTATGGTTATGGCCACACAGCTGAAGCAATTCCTACATGTCACTGACACATAGATGGGACTTTCAAAAAATGCAGGTTCCATAGTTTCTCCCTTTGGATGCTTCCTACTACCTTCTTAGATTTTTTCCTTCAACGTTTAGATGCCCTAAAAAGCTTGGCTTGCACTGAAAAAAGTTATTAACTCTCCTCTGATTTACCCAGGATCAGTAGTATTTGGCTTCTGTATGGTCTGTGCAACTGCTTCTGCGATCCCTATAGAACTGCTATGCCAAGTCCAAGGCAATCAGAAAATCTTTAAAGCTGACCAGATCCATTAAAAGAAAGTGTTTAAACATACCAGGGCAGTGACGAAAAAAGTTATCACTTGCACCAGCCTTTCCATACTACTGAGTTTTGATTCTCAAATACTGAGTTAACATTAGTAAAAAGTGAGTTTGATTGACATTTATAGAATTATCCATGTGTGCTAGGTGCTGAATTTCCATTTCACTGTAATAGAATTTGTACTCCTTACTTGAAAGTCTGTCACTGAGTCCTTCTTGGGTTATTTCAAACATTAATGAATATCAACAGTTTATTTGCCCCCCATTTAACCTTTCTTTCAAAAAGTGCATGCAAAGAAAAATGCATCTAATTGAGTCTATTACATAAAATTAAGACTACATATTTAAGCACAAGAAATCAAGACACACTAAAATTAATGGAACAGATATTTAGGTGCTTTTGTGTTGGCTTATAATAACTCAGAATGTGTCCTAAAGTTTTCTAAATAACTGCAACTCCCTCAAAAATTACAGTCAGCAATTACAATAACATAAATATGCAGTCATTTACACTTCATAGAGCATGAAAGTGATATTAATTATCACTATGTCTTGATTTTCTGAAACACTCGACTGTTTGTCCTTAAAGTACAACTTCCTTACCATTTCATGTCTTTTTTTGCTTTTATCTTGGGATTTAATACACTGACAAGAGCAATAAGAACATATGCTAAACAAAAAGAAGTAAGGGATGCTATCCTGACCATGGGACCAAACAACTTGACCTGTTGCCCCAAATCTGTCTTACCATATGATATCTGAATATGACAACAATTAAATGCAGTCAAGCCTTACTTCAGTGAAGGAAGGACTTTTCATCTTGACACACAAACAGTAAATCATTTTTTTAGAAGCACACATAGTGCTTTCTAAGCTTTGCTGGAAGAAACATTATCTTTGATTCACTGCAAAATATGCAACTCAGCCAACAGATACTCTAAGGTACTATAAGGAACCTGGAAAAGGTAACTCTTTTTTGCTTGATTGCCCCATTAATTCAGGTAGGAACTGAGTGCTGAAGAACTGTCACTCTGTGTTTGGCTAATACAGTCATCAGCAGAGCTACCTAGAAGTGGATGTCCAACCCTAGAAAGGTCAGCATTCCTCACTTGTGGGGTTACATTTTTCAAATTTACAGTAAAACATATCAATTCAATGAGCTTTCCCAGCTACTCCATCTTTTACATTCTAAAGTGCTAACACTAGCAATTTTATCAGCAGTGCAATCAGTATCATAGAATCGTTTGTTTGGAAAAGACCTTTGAGATCACAGAGTCCAACTGTACCTGTCCACTGCTAAACCACATCTCTGAGCACCTCGTCTACCTGTCTTTTAAATAGCTCCAGAGGTGGTGACTCAACCACCTCCCTAGGAAGCTCATTGCCTGATAACCCTTTCAGTGAGGAAATTTTTCCTGATATCCAATCTGAACCTCCCTTGGTGCAACTGGAGGACATTTCCTCTTGTTCTATCACTAGTTACTTGGGAGAAACAACACACATCCGCCTCGCTACAACCTCCTTTCAGGTAGTTGTAGACAGTCATAAGGTCTCCCTTCAGCCTCCTCTTCTCTAGGCTAAATAGCCCCAGTTCCCTCAGCCGCTCCTCGTAAGTCTTCTTCTCCAGCCCCTTCACCAGCTTCGTCGCCCTTCTCTGGACACACTCCAGTGTCTCAATGTCCTTCTTGTAATGAAGGGCCCAAAACTAGACACAGTACTCAAGGTGCGGCCTCATCAATGCTGAGTACAGGGGAATGATGACTTCCCTGGTGCTGCTGGCCACACTGTTTCTGATACAGGGCAGGATGCTGTTGGCCTTCCTGGCCACCTGAGCACACTGCTGGCTCATATTCAGCCGGCTGTTGACCAACACCCCCAGGTCCTTTCCTGCCAGGCAGCTTTCCAGCCACTCCTCCCCAGGCCTGTAGCGTTGCATGGGGTTGTTGTGACACAAATGCAGGACCCAGCACCTGGCCTTGTTGAACCTCATATAGTAACCAGGATCATTTGCATGCTCTGGGAAGGAAGGAGGACTTAAGACAAGTGACGGCAGTGATTCCATGCCCATAGCCTAGATGTCACCATGCTTCTTGCTAAGAAAACTCTATTGCCACCAAATCAGTAATAGTATACTTGCAGTGTTGCAGCAGATCTGTTCAACATCATCCAACCAATTGCTCCAGGAAAGGTTTTAGGTCTCTGTCTATAAGCTAAGTCAAGTCATTAGGACAACGTGAAAAAAATCAGCCTCTACAAATCAAGACATCAAAACATATGCCAATTGTAAATGCCTTAGCTTCAGAAACTACAAAACTTACAGCTATGAAGAGCTACAAATTACTCCTGTGAGAGGCTTGTAATCAGGACTGTACACAGGGGAGTTCTTCTTGTGGAAATGAAAATTGTTTATGAAAATTCGAATATCCCCAAAGTCATTTATCTTTAACCATTGCCTAAACAGAGAGCCCTCTAATTTAATTTTCTCCATTTGTGGGGATTTTTGCTTTCTCTCTCCTCTAGTCATCCTGTATTTCACCATTATATAAACATGTGAAATCTCCCCAGTTTATAGATTTTTTTAATTTTATAGCTTCATGGAAAACGTTGTTCTAAAATTGCACTTCCAAGGCACTAGATCAGCCTGTGGAGTTTTTGCCACCTGAATTAACTGAATCAAGTGGATAAAATTACCACTGTTTCAGTAGTGTTTAGGTAGTAACACTGCAGAATGTATCCCCTTCTTATATGAAACCTCATCTGGGCCTTCAAGGCTGCTTTAATTTTTAAAGAGCTAATATGATTGATGGATACTTCAGAAGAATAAAGATAAAGATTAACTTTTGAAAGCATCACTTTAAATAGCTTTTATTTGAATACTGATCCAATTTAGTTAACTTTATTTTTCTTGCTTAAGAGATATGATGGTGAGAATGAAATATGTAGCTAGCAGAGCTCATGTTTAAAAATTAAACACTTTGGGGAAAAAAGTTAAAAATTAAACAGTTAGAAAAAATTAATTAAAATCATGCTGTGCCTTCACAGGGTTGTTTTTTTTTTTTCAAGAGTGAATAATAAAGCTCTACAATGAGCTAAGAATAATCTTCTAAGTTATAATTAATTGGTACATACTTGCTCCTATTTAAAGCATGTTCTAACAATTGGAGATACACTTATAAAATTAGAGCATAATTATTTATCTTCTGGGCAAATAGGGTTCTAATTTTTTAAAATGTAATTGCACACAGTTTATACAGTTCTTTGATTAAGTGACAAATTTCAATACCATTTAGGGTACCATTTGACAAAGAAAATTAATCAGAAACATTATTCTTTATTTTTGCAACTATTTAACATTTAACTTAAGCCTATTTTTTCTTGATAACTATATTTATAGTCTTGTTTAATAGGTTACAAGGCTCAGATAAGAAACAACAATGAAGTACTGGTACTTTGCTGGCAGGTCTGTAATACAGATTCTGTTATAAGGAACAGCACCATGCAGAGTTTATTTTTTAAGAAGGCAGCCCCAGAGCTTATACACCCATTCCCTATAACAAACTGTAGCAGCCATGCTGCTGGCACTGCTGTGCACACAGAGGAAGGGAGTATCCTCTGCCATAGCACACACCTAGGCTGAAGAGAAAGGGCAGAATTTTCCTCTGAAAACTAAGGTACAGAGCTCTGACGGGCTTGGCATCCAGGTGCCTGTCATGCACTGAATTCAGGGGATATTAACCAAGGATGTGGTTACTCAGGGTGTCTGTGGCAAAGCTGTGCACAGATGTCAGGTCCCCTAAGTCCCAGTCCTGTGCTTCTGAGCTTCAGGTATCGCATAGGTCTGGCTGAGGCAGAGAGAGAATACATCATCCCTCAAGTGATGGTTACTGCTGTTGCTCCTTTCCATTCCTACAGCAGATATTCCATAACTGAGCATGCGATTAGCACGCTCAAGCTTTTCAACACTGATTTTAAAACTGAGTGGTGAGTTAAGTACTTCTTTGTGTGACTAATCACTGAGTAGATATACCTTGTTTTGTCCTTTCTGGACAGTTTTTGCAAAAAAAAAATATGGTCCTTTCTGTTCAATTGTTTTGCAGAGTTGTGGAGAGATCATTCCTGAAGGAGAAAATTGAAAATTAATCTAACTCCTAAGGATTGCAAATTAATTACTGCTAATCCATCACTGCTACATATAGGGTCATTTTATTGTGATCACACACAGAAGTCAGAAGGTAAAAATACTACCTGAACCAGCTGCCCCATAAAGCCCAGTTCTGCTTTTCATAAGATGAAATCCTCTCTCTTTTCAGACATACTCCCCAGATGGCCTTTAAGAGCACTAACTCCTTCATTAACTCATGCACTGAACAGTGTTTTCTTCCTCCTTAAACAGTTTTATTGACTTGAGTGCAAGATTCTACTCAAATGTTGTAAAAACCTATTAATTAGTTAAATCACTTCAGCAACACTAGCTGACATTAGCTGGCAAAGCTCCAGGAACATTTTAAAATGCATTAATAGGTATGTCTGAATTTTTACAGTAATGAAAACTTCTAGGGGTTGAGAACACAGAAGAAGGGATCCATTTTATTAGTTTATATTTGAGACATTCATGTGTGAAAAAAAAAAAAGAAAATAATGCTCATTTTTTCATGTTTGCTGCTAATGATTTCCAAAAATAGCTGGTGGGCATCAAACCCATGAAAAAACCTAGTGCCTCTTCCAAGCACCTAACCAAAATAATTAACCTATTTGCCATATTCACACAAATATTTATGTAGGTGGTTCAACTCCATTATTTTTAAAAGTTGTTGCAAGATTGTAGCACTAGTGTGCCCATGTGAAACCAAGAAACAAAATTATGTATCTCAAGTTATTAGAGAAATAAGGGAGAAGGAAAAGGAAAGAAAAAATGCTTTGTTTGGAGAAGCATTTAATTTTCTATCACCCAAGTCAGACTTCATTGAAATGATCTCAATTAATGACTGGTAAGTTGTTATTTATTAACTTCGGTCTAATTCAGTGCAGCAGCCTGCACTCCACTGCAAACATGATCTATTCGTCTGAGCATTGCTTTCCTTGAAAAAAAAAAAAAAAAAAAAAAGAAAACCTATGCCTTCCCATCTCTTATGTTAGAAAGTGTAGACTGAATGCACACTCAGGATTGCAAAAGAAGAAAAAAATTTATTAGAATTAAGCTAAGTATTGAATACTAGCTCTACTTATCAAATAGCCTAGTGAACATAGCTCTGTTGATCAAAGATTAGCAGATTGTTATCAACCATAAGGTCAGTATAACAGGTGCAAGGACAAGAGATACCAAATTTGTAGACATTAGAATGATACCCTCATTTTACACAAGTTTGATGTGGTAGAATATTGGATTTTACCTCTTTTTTTTTTTTCTTTCAACTGATTATATCTGCAAGGCAGTATTTCAAGTAAACAAAACTGATCAGAGTGCTAGTGACTGAAGAGTAATAGTAAAAATTGAATTAAGCCTAAAATTACCCCAAAGTTATATGAAGCCCAGATCAATCAAATGTATTTACCATAGTTTTTCTAGGGGTATTGAGGCAATTAATCAAGGTAATTTGTTTCCACTTAAAAGACAGCAACCAATAAATACCAATGGTTACATTTCTTAAGAAGAAAAAAATAAGAGCAAAATGAAGTGGCTATGACTAGGTAGGGGCTTTCCAACTGGTCAGGTAACTTCTTACAAAAACATCGCCACATAATTATATATGAAGCAATTCTGTCACCTCCCACTGCTCACTCCTGCATATTAGCAAAGAATAGCACCACCACAGCTCTATCAACAGGACCAGAATACAAGAACTCCTTTTTCTGCTGAAGGCAAAATCAGCTGCCTCAGTTCAAAGCATCTCTCTCACATGTTCACGCTGCCCTGTCTAACTTTGCCCCAAGCGAGCAAACATCCAGTGCACTTTGCCAGCAGAAATGTGTATGTAGCAACCTGTAGCTGATGGATGGTTAACAGTAGCTGGAAGAAAATCATGCCTGCACCCACAGAGAGGTTTGCAAAAACATGCTTGTGTCTATGGGTAGGTTATGCTTTGAGCCATCACTGTGTGTATTTGTGTTACCCGTTGCTACGATCTCTCCTGTCAGGAGTTTACACAATGCAGCTCTCCACACATTCTTTCCTGAACTTCAGAAATACATGTTTACTCAATCTATCCATGGCAGAAAGTCTGGAAATGCTAATCCTCTTAGAAACATGTTTTGCTTTCAGAATAGATATGCAGTGAAGGTTAAAGGGGTTAACAAGGCTGATTCTCAAGCTCAGGCAGGCATTGTATGGTAATTTTGTTAATATTTTAGGCTGAACCACAATGCTGTTATATCTAAGGAGTGTGAATAATGTATTTCTTCACACATGAAAGAGCTTCACAGGGATGAGTTCAGCTAAATGAAGGTAGAAGCAAACATCTTAATTTTCAGCCAACAGTAGCTTCTCTTGTACAGCATTCTGCTGTTAACTGAATCCCAGTAACCTTACATTCTCAAGCTACAAGGGAAATTTCAACGTGCTTGTATGTTTTCTACCAGGTTTGTATTCTTATGAACATCCAACATGGAATTCTCAAGGCTTTCCATTGCTCTAATACAGGAGTAGCATGTATCCCTACTTAAGAGAGTGAAAATGTTCATATCAAGTCAGGAGTCAACGCAGACTTTCAAGCAATATGTGCTGGAGCCATCAGCCATTTACAAAGAGCAAAATTACTTTTAAGTACAGTAAGACATTAAGTCTTTTAGACTTCAAGGTCTAGAAGATTTTCAGCTCAGATTATCAGCTGAAAGAACTAATCACTTCTTTTCTAACAATTGCAAGGATTTAAATATTGTATCAATTCCTAGACCAGTAAAACTGATGTCTCCTTATAGCCTCTTCTACATGTGATACTATGTGTTTGATTTGTTCCTTGTAGAGCCAAACGTCTTTCTTAAGAGTTATGTTCCTTGCTTTAGCATCATGTTTTGCCCTGAAAAATTGGTAGTGAGTAATACTGTCTAAAGCCCTTTTCATCCTGGTATTTCAGATCCTCCCTCAAGCCTCCCTCCCTCAGATGAATGCTGGAGAGCTGTATTATTTTTCTTGCTAATGAAGTAAATCCCAGTGGCTCGGCTACAACTAGAAGAGGAAAGTGTGTTGCAGTGTCTTAATACAGTCCCAAACACTTACAGATAAGTCACCAGGGTGGTCTTCTGCATGTGGCAGATGAAGAGCTGAGGTACTAAACTGAAGCTCTACCACAATCTCAGAACCAGTGTTTAAAAGGAGGTTGAGGAGCAGCTTTTCTGCCAGCTGTGTTTGAAAAGAAAAGGAGCAGACCTTTTCCTATTCTAGTGACACTTTTGACAGGCACGTTTTGCAAGGACCCCTAACTCTATAATCGTCATTTACACATTCATTTGATATAGGTATCTTTCTACCTTCAGTACTGGACCCTAAGAGGGCCCACTCTCTTTTCACAGCCTCATGTCAAGAGGCTCTTCACTCAGCATAGTGGCTGCCACCAACTTCATTTAAAGGTTCTCAAATCCCCCTGTAGGAACTGCAACTGTAGCCAGGTACCTAAAAATTAAGCACTGCAACACCTAAGTCACTTTGGGAATTCAAGCCTTCAAGCCCCTCAGCTGACTTCCACTTCCATGCATGTAGGCCAATGTTGCAGATCACATGTATGGGGTTTTTTTACTAATTCCATAAGAAAATCTGCAGTGCTACAGTTAGAAATGTAATGGCTTTTTTCAAATAGTGCTGGAAACACAAAGAGGACCTCTGGCTTTGTGCTACAGATGACCATTATTTTACTTGGTGAACAGCAGCAAATTATTTACACAGTAAAGAACCTGTAATTACAAAGTACAAACAGTAACTGATTATTATGATTATTTCAATCCCCTACAGTGAAGAGTAGATGGTAATTAAATTCTGGACCTACCAGACTAAATATAATTACTAGAAACCACAGTAACTGTAGGAATATGCTGGTAAAACAGAGTTAGAATTTACTGCATTTATTTATTAACCAACACTTTATCCATAATTAAATGCTACAAGTAAAACAGAAAAAAAAAAAACATTTCAAAAGAACTTTTAAAAAGCCATAGATTAAAAAAATGGCCAAAAAGTTATGTATTTTAACATTTGTACACATTCACTCTTACACGAACTTTAACTGCAGTAACTGCCAGGGAATCAAAAACTTCTTTTACATTATTTACTGCCTGTGCATTTATGTGGCATTTAATACCACATATTAATTTAATATTACCCCAATTTTGTATTTATTAGAATCTTGGAACACAAGCCTAATTCCCTAGTCTCATTTTGGGATTTAGTGCTTTGAAGAATTTGTCTTCCTTCCAACATATACTGCTTTTGAATTTGCTCATTGTATGAAACATTTTGTCTTCCAGAATAAGGTTTTTGGGAGGGGATGGGTGAAAAGGTTGCAAATTAGCCTTTATTTTTACTCTCATAGTCAAAAGCAAATTATACTTGTATATAAAAATATCCCTGAGCTGTTTGGAACTCTATGTTCGTGCTCTGGTTATGCAAACCCACCAAGACCAGACTTTCTGCAACGCACCATGCAATGTCTTTGTTCTGTTTCAGAAGAAGGAAGGGCATCTACAAGAACTTTTAGAGTAGTTTTCAGCAGATACAACTATACTTATTGTTGATAAGGAGTGGAACAGGCAAGGATACATACAGCTTCTGTACCTGTCACCAGCCTTCCTCACCAGGAGTTGTCAGAGAAGTCTGGAGAGAGATGAGCAGCACGAGCAGCATTCCCTTTCTTTGTGAGGAAACAAGCTCTGAGAGATTCCTACAGACTCTGAGGTGGCTGTTTGCAGCAAATTGACAAACAGCTGTTCAGGGCATCAAACTAAGCAAAACACTTGACTGATGAGAAAGAATACAAAAAGGCACCTGTTGGATGTGCTCTCTGTATGTATCTTGTACTGATCTGCTTGCCCTTTGCACTTCAGCTAGCTGTTGTTTCTGAAGCGCTAAAAGAGGCAGAGGCATGACTCAAACACAATGTTAATTAAATTCTTATTGTAGAATTATCATCATTTTCTTGGTGGAAATGCAGGGACCCTGCTTTATTTTCAGGTTTCAGTCTGAGCTGGTTTAAAGAGAGCAAAAGCGATATGAGGTACCTCTGATGCAGCAGGAATCCAAATATTCCTGAGAGAGCTGATTTTATGTCTACTGAGCTGCTACTACCAGTAGCCTATGCAATGTCTTTTCAATGTAAGTAGATGTGAAATAAGTCTGCTCATATGTTAGTTACATTCAGTATGTGAAACTGCTCTGACAATAGCAACTGGTAAATTCTGGGGTGAGAAACTGAACAAATACAATAATCGTGATAAATAAATAAAAACATGTTTCTGTCTTCTTTGCAAGTCGTACCCCTATTTATCTGCTGACTGTATTCTGTAATTACATTATTTGTTGCAGCTATTTTTCAAAACTGTGCAGTTTCTTTGGAGAAACACACTGCTTTAACTTCACAGCTATTCTCTTCCTCTGCCCTGCTGTGATGCTTTTATCATAATACTCATCATATGCTGGCAGCCACAATCTTGTGCTCCCAGGAATGGCCCCATAGAAAGGCTAAGATGAATCTTCAGATAGCTCCTTATATTTATTCCTTTCCACTCTTGCTATTGTTAGTAAAGCAATAAGCTGGTTTGTTGGTTTGTTTTTGTTTTTTTTTCTGATGCCTTCTTATTCAATCCTGTTGGAAAGGATGAAGACAGGATAGAAGAAAGCTTTGCAGGGTTACAGCTTTTTAACACTGAATAATCTACTGCTGCACATGCTAACAGAAGGTGCTAGGTTTGATTAACTAATTTTGCAAATGAATATCTCAGTAAATTACTTTTGCAGTTGTTTCCAATGATTATTTCTCTTTAATCTCTTCTTTGAATAGTCTCATACTGATTGTTGCTGCTGACAATACGAATTTATATAAAACCCTGGGGTAAATATTTCATAGTAAATATATCTGGTATCACTTACACAAGAAAACCCTCCCTCTTACATCTTATTTAACCTACATAGTCACAGTTTCAAGATATTTTTTTTAGAAGTTTCAAAGTCATATAGGAATGCAATTTCCATTCATGCTCAGTTCCTGGCTGGTTTTAAAGTCAGGTACTTATGTAACTGGGTATGCCTGTAAAGGATTTTCAAAGATTACAAAGACAGACAGACAGATTTTAATTGCAAACAAACACCTGATTGGCCCAAGATGTCTTTTAAAAATTCTACATACCTTTAAATCTATAGAGATCTGATCCTTTTGCAGAGCTAACACAGGATTGTGACTAAAAGTCTAAGACTTTTTCTCTTCTCTTCTTTGTTACTTGAAATTAGAATATTTTCCTTCAAACCAAAATATTGTGTGATGTACTTATGTAAGTATTTCTACAATCACACTCCACATAATCAGATAATCCATCATTCTTTCTCAAGAAGTCATGGTCTTAACCTATACTCTGTACTTATCTCATTGTCTATAGATTACTACATACTTAAATATTTGTATTTTTAGCAACTAAACATTTTTAGATGCTTGTCTTTAAAATACAAACTTCATACACCATTCATGGCTTGTGTTCCCTTGCCTCAGCTGAATCTACCTGTGTCTGGACAGCATAATTTACATATTTGCTGTCAAACCTCTACAGTGCTGCTAATGTTCAACTCATCAGGTATTATCCTTTCTCTGAAACCTTACAAGAGCTTTTCCACGTATTCCTGAATCACATTAATTTTCAAGTTTTCACCCTTAAGTACTTCATAAGACTTCTCTCAAATACATTGTTTAATCTCCCTTCTTCTCAGTCGTTCTGTCTCTAACCTCTCTCACTTCTTGAATTATGTAGCACCTTCTGCTCTCTTGCCCTGACACAGGCCCTGTGTTTGTCTGCCAATGCTGTGTTCACTCATCTTTCTTCCTTTAAACCCTCCCTTAAAACCAATCTTCTCATCTTCTAGCATATAATTATCTGACAGCAATTTATCAGGAGCACGCAGAGGCTCCATGGGTGTCTCCTCCAACTACTCATACATGCAAAGTCAAATAATTCATTCTGAGGCCCCACAGATATTTTTAAATAAAAGCCAGCAACTTCTGCTTCCTCCCATACCACTTTGCAGAATGAGGCACTGCAGATGGGGGTGAGCAGAAGAGGAGGAGCATGCCAGCTGCATTGCCTCTGAGGAGAAATGGGAAATGCACATTTCAGTTCCACTTACCGGTTCCTATTGCTAGAAATCCAGTCAGAGATTAACGTTGCAGCCTGCTGGTGACAGTGTTTGTTACCGAAGCTGCAGGCCAACATGATGACTTCCCGACGCAACTCTCTGTCCAAATTTAAGAAAGCAATAAGGTTGCATTAATGAATGTGTTTGAATGTTTACAAAAAGTTATTTCTTATAACAGTGGCAGCAACTGATAGTTGGGCAATGTATCAAAGATAATCCAGCTATACAAACCTCAGTGTCAGCTTAATGCCTACAGCTGCTGTAACAACTAAAGAAAGGTTGTGGATCAAAATCAGCCCCCATTTACACTTATGCACTCTTTCTGACCTCTGTGGTCACATGAGTCCAAGTTCTTAAATATTCAGTGCAGTCAAATTTTAAATTAAGGCTGAGAAAATCATGTTATCCAATCTCAGGAAAGAGGAATTAATCTGCATCATCTTGCTCCTCTCTCTCTAACCCAGAAAGGACAAACAGAAGGAAGACAAAGTTGGAAAGTATGACATGCTAAAGATTAAATCAAATTTTAGGAGCGTGCATTATTACAACTACATTCTGCAAACAAACAATCATTTAAAAAAACAACAAATAACAGTACTCGTGTTGGTAGGATGCTTGAACAAGTGATTTGTTTAAATTATTCGTTGGCCATCCAAGCTTGAGATACATTGATGCAACTTGTCTTAAGATATACTCCTAAGGGGGAAAAGAAAAATATATTCAGTGTTAACATTTATTTTTTATTTGAAATTGAAATACTATTGACTATTGAGGTTTTGTCTCTCTTTTTTACCCGCAAATAATGTCCTACTTTTCAAAGATTTTGATTTGCATTTAGCAAATCAACATGTCCACATATAATCCTCCTTCACTGCTATACTGAGAAGTAATCTATAGAACAGCTACTTGGTTAGATGCCTAGGATAAGACTATTTATTGTTATACACCTCATCAATTTAAAAGGAGTTTCTTACATGCTGTTTTGAACTCACAATACATGGCTGAAAAGTTGCAAGAGTGTCAACAGTTTAAATCCTACTCTATGGCCAATCTTAACTACACTGTGCATGTTCACTTTTAAAATAATATTGTTTTAACACCCATAGCCATGGCAAAAACATCACGTAAGTACAGTCAATTGACTTCAGAATACCGAACAAGGTGGCTGCAAATGAGCTTTGTACATTTAATGACATTATGTTTTAAGTTTAGGTTCTTGGTGTGCTTAAAGAACAAAACAAGGCCAAGATGTATTTTGGTTTGCTTTCACTTTTTACACAGGAGACATTTTTACATATTCTGGCCAGTTGTGAAGAAAACCACTGTCATTGTATTCAGCATAATCTTTTTTGCCAGTGGAATTTACCAATTTGAAAAGAGATCTGAGATATAAAGAACCACATAGGAGAGCATCTATTTTGTTATTGTGGATGCATGGGCATGTATATATGATGCTAACACAAAAGGAGATCCATAGTGCAGCTTTCTCTAGCACATATGTCATTCTCTGACTAAAAAGACTTTTTATTTCCTCTGCTATCAGCTTTGCTTTCGAAGCTCTCATCAGTAGTGATAAAACACAACCCAGCCATGAATTTTACTGGTTTTATTTATTAAAATTGTGTTTTCTTTACAGTCATGTTTAAAAATGAAATAGCAACAGCAGACTCATAAGAATTTTTCTGTGCAGTTAACAACAGACTAAACATGCAAGTTATTTCCACATAATCTTATATTATGGCTCTGGTTTGCATGTAGGCCAACACTGTAGGTTCATAAAGAATCTCAGTGTGTCTTTATTAATCTGTAGTATATGTTCTACAAAAACAATTTTCCTTGACAGCAGCTAGCTCTGTGCATATGTGTATACATACATATTTATTTTCTTCTACATATATACATACATACAGCCATATCTATCTTCCTGCTTTCCGAGCATGTGTGTCTCTGGACACACACACACAAGCAAACATATGTTTAAGAAGAAAAATCACCTTTAAGCATTTCAGGATTTAGAGAGTTCCCTCATCTGAAGCCTTTACAAAATTACATAAAATTACAGTATATTGGCCATTGAAAATATGTAGACCATATAAAATACATAGTGAATAAAAAAACCCCAAGAGTTCATAATTGTCACTGGCTGCAATCAAATCCTGTGTGCTTCATTGAACATGCTTTGGCGTAGCTAGGATTTTTTTTTATTTCAGGTAAAATGTTAAAATGTTTGTCATGTCTATCTTAATTACCTACTGCTAGCTGTTACTGCTGTCCCTTTGGACCCAATTATGAATGGGCTTTTGATTCAATGGTGAGCTAATCCTTGTTAATTAAGGTAACTACATTGAATTCACCATGGCATTTTGGATGAAGTAATGACTACAAATCTTTACTTCAGTTGCATGCACCCTGTTCAGTAGTGCCTGTTTTTGGTGTTCTTGCTGAGCTAGGGCATCAATCTTAGTATTGCCATGGGGATCCCCAAAAGAGAAAATCTGGAAATAGATTACTTTGGCTCTTTTAAGTGAAATACTTTATTTGTCATAATATTCTATAGGAGGGGTAGTTACCTTTCCTTCTGCTAATCATATATGCCTCACAAAACAGTTATCACTGTTCAAATGCAAATGAACCCAAGCTTGAAAACTGCTATGTTTAAATAAAGAATAATTAATTAGGAAGAAAGCTAATATCCCTAGGTCATTTACAGTATCTGACTAGGGAATAGTTAAACTCTTTACAATGAAAGGAGAGGGAGTGAGAGACAGAAAGAGAAAAAGAAGAAGAAAGAGAAAAAGAAAGAGACTATCTCTTACATTAAAGATGTTGTAGTTTTCTGTGCGGTCCAGCAATTTATCTAGAGGATAAAGAGCTCGGCTGGCAGCATGCCAAGGCAGAAAATCCTTCTCCTCTGAAAGGTATCTGATAATCTCCAAAGGAATATTCTGAGGCAAATAACCAGCTCTACAAATTAAAAGAAGTTAGTATTAAATTGTTTTTGCAGAAGATACATGATGAGGCAAAAATTACTTCTTTTTTTCCAAATGAAATTGAAAGGCAGAAAACCATGATAAACTCATCACATTATAATGACAGAAAACTCAACCTTAAAAAAAACAGCAGCTCACAGTCTCTCCCAACACATGTCCAAGCATACTTACTGGATGAAGGGAGGCATGAAGACACATGAAAGAAAACTAGACAAGCTATACCTACTTTTTATGGATTCCTATGGCTATAAAAGACATGAATAATGAAGTAACTGACTTAAGAAAAAACAAACAAACAAAACCCCCCCCCAAAAAATCAAAAGAATGGTGTTGCTTTGCGAATCTGTAAGACAGAAAGCTGTCTGCATAAAATCAACAACCCAAGACATTTTAGTTCAGAGAACATTTTTACTAGCCATGGGCAATTGAGAAGAACTAATGGAGATGCAGATGCATCCTTTTGTTTCACAGTTCACCTCTCCAATCTATTCTCTTTCCTATAGAGCTGCCTTGTCTTCTATCCACCTTAAGCCATTTTGGAATGACTCATTTTACTAAATTTAAGTGGTGTTCAGTGACATCACATTGGTTAAGGATGTTTCGCCACTTTCCACATAAACTGTTTTTTTCCAGGTGTTTGTAAATCAATCAGCTAGAATTTTGCCACATTCTTTTACAGCCATAAGGGACTTCTTCCTGCGAGGTAAAGAGTTTAGGGGGGTTTCAGGAAGCCTTTTTAAATGAGTAGCTTTACAAGTGAAGTGCAATACAGACACAAGCATTTGAAAGCTGCTTTTTAAAACTAAGTACTAGGAACATTGAGCTTTAGGATTTGTACTCATTTTCTTTTTCAGAACAGCATTTTTTCTTAACTATCCAGACTACAGAAAGAAAGTGTAACCATGTAGGTGTGAACTTTCCAGAAACACACAGGTCTATTCCTCTCCTGATGCATGTGTTTAAATCCCAAAGGAGTTCTCTAACTGCCTAGAGAGGAGATAATGATTCTGTTTTCATTAAACACTTAGAGTCCGCCAGTTGGATTCCACAAGCTTTGATTTAACATAGACTCCAGTATGATGTATCTTCAAAGACTATTTTTCCTCCTTGTTGGTTGCAAATGTACCCCTTAATTTCCATCACTGTCTGGGGAAGTGTATTGGGTTTATGTGGCAAGGTTTTGGTAGAGAGGGGGGACATGGGGTGGCTGCTGTGAGAGAAGCTGCCAGAAGGTTCCCCCATGTCCTACTGGACACAGCCAATGCCAGCCAGCTACAAGAACGGACCCGCCGCTGGCCAAGGCCGAGCCCATCAGTAACGCCTCTGTGATAACATAATTAAGAAAAAAAAGGAAGAGAGGAGAAAAAGCTGCACACTTTGCAGCTGGAGAGAGGAGTGAGAAGATGTAAGAGAAAACAACTCCACAGACACCAAGGTCAGTGAATAAGGAGGGGGAGGAGGTGCTCCAGGCGCCGGAGCAGAGGTTCCCCCGCAGCCTGTGGTGAAGACCATGGTGGGGCAGGCTGTCCCCCTGCAGCCCGTGGAGGTCCATGGTGGAGCAGATGACCACCTGTAGCCTGTGGAGGACCCCACGCCGGAGCAGGTGGATGCCCGAAGGAGGCTGTGACCCCGCGGGAAGCCCGCGCTGGAGCAGGTTCCTGTCAGGACCTGTGGCCCCGTGGAGAGAGGAGCCCACGCCGGAGCAGGTTTGCTGGCAGGACTTGTGACCCCGTGGGGGACTCGCGCTGGAGCAGTCCCTTCCTGAAGGACTGCACACCATGGAAAGGACCCATGCCAAAGCAGTTTGTGAGGAACTGTTGGTCATGGGAAGGACTCACGCTGGAGAAGTTGGTGGAGGACTGTCTCCCGTGAGAGGGACCCCATGCTGGTGTGGGGGAAGGAGACCTCCCCCTGAGGAGGAAGCAGCAGCAGAAACAACGTGTGATGAACTGACCCCAACCCCCATTCCGTTTCTCCCTGTGCCGCTGCAGGGAAGAGGTGGAAAATCAGGGAAGAGATTAAGCCTGGGAAGAAGAGAGGGATGGGGGAGGTGTTTTAAGATTTGGTTTTACTTCTCACTATCCTCTGATTTTGATTGGTAATAAAGTAAATTTGTTTTTTTCCCCAAGTCGAGTCTGTTTTGCCCATGCCAGTAATTGGTGAGAGATCTCTCTCCATCCTTATCTCCACCCATGAGCTTTTCATTATATTTTTCTCCCCCTGCCCAGTTGAGGATGGGGGAGTGATAGAGTGGGCTTTGGTGGGCATCCAGCATCTTGCCAGGGTCAACCCACCACAGGAAGACACACATGCATATAACAAAAAAGCAAATTATACAGATTATTATGGAAACTAATCAATATATATGTTGATACAAATGTTGATCTTGGTTGTAACAGCATATAAAAATTACTTTGCTAAAATATTTTAAATAGATTGTTCTTTTTGGTATGGTCCAAAGCCATAATTTCCTTGCAAGGTGCACCACTGGTGCAAGCCAAGGTGCAAGCCATTGTTTTTCACACTCTCTGTTGGAAGAGTTCCCTGTTCCCTTCATGTTCTCAGGAAAGAAGTGAGTTCATGTAACAGCTTTAAAAAGTATCTATCCCATGTCCTTATAATGGCTCACTCTCCAGTCTGCTTCACGTCATCTTTGTCCACATTTTGTCAGCAAGGCTCTGTCCTCAACTCCAGTTATGGTGCACAGTCATGCAAGAAAAACAAGATCACTTGTCACCCAGGAACTGAGTAGACACAAAATGAGAATGGTGGTGCTCTTAAGAGTGGGTGGCAGACAGAGTTCAATGAAGACAGAGGAAGTAAGATAACTATAAATTACTCCATTTTATAGATCTTTCTTATTTCTGAAGTAGTAGGATATCATCAAGATGACTTCTAGGTCTTAATACTTTGCAAAGATAAGTAACCATAATTAATGGAGCCAGAAGCAAGCTGGATTGACTGAAGTTAAAAATCTTGGAGATAATGTTAGCAAAGAGGTAAACTAACTTGAAGTTGCATACACATAATTAGTTCCTTATGGGATTTGTGATTATTGTTACTGATAATTTGATTGACATGAGAAAGTGTAGAATAAGGCACAAGAAGAACAGCTCTAGGAAGCATGCTGCTTAAGGAATAAACAGATTAATGTTTATTATAGCTGCACTAATGGACATTTAGGATCATGCTTCTGAAATTAAATCTCTCTATGCTAAGTGCAAAAGGGAAATCATTACTGCAAAACAAACAGATTGTTTCTTTTTAGGCTTAACTTCTCCATAAAGACACATAAGAAGTGAACTCAGAGAGATCTATCACTTATTGCTGGGCTTTTGGCTTTCCTAGTTTTAAGATTGTGATTCTCAGCTGGTGATACTCATCCTGTTCACAACAGAAACTGTTACTTTCATCCCTCACTGCTTCTAACTTCCAAATTTATCAGCCCATTCAATTCTGCCCGTGTTTCCTCTGTCTCCCACTTTTCCTAATGTTTCCCTAAGTGTATATTCCTTCTCACAAAAACAGATTGTGGCAAAATCGAAGTTTTTCCTGTTTACTCATGAACTTCCTTCTCTTTTTGAGTATGACTCTTGAAGAGGTTATGCGCCATATCATCAAAATCAATACCCCACATCAACAGAATCAGTCCCGAGAGCACGGAGAAAGATGCGAGGAGATTCTTATGGATGACATTATTATATAAATGACAACAAAGTTATCACTTCGATAATGATTTTGAGGGAAAGTGGTTATGGCTGCTATGATGAATGTTAAACTCTGTCAGCACATGTTAGGCAGATGTGCTTCAAGTACAAGTTCCTCTGAAGGAACTTGAGCAGAAACATATCTAAAATCCTCTTGCAGTGACAGTTAAGATAGAAGCACTTCCCTGGAGAAAACGGAAATATTCCAGGAACTTTCCCTTGGTAGAATGTTCTATATACTGTACCCTATTTTATTGCATGGATGCCTACGGAAATCCATTGATGGCCCTATTCTTTCACCCTCAGCCACTAAGCCATGTTTGTGAACCTCTTATTCCAGGTACACTGCACTCCCAGACTACTTTTCATTAAACGGTTTCTGTCAAGAGGTAGTGATAAATACAACATTTTACCTTTTTGTGTAAAATGTGGTATAAAACATATCTGTTGTATTAAACATATATTACAGCTTAAAAAGCTTGAGGAATATTTTCATTTACAAAGAAAGAAAAGAGCTTGATAATGGTAATGCCAAATACTAAGGCTGCTAATTTTGCATTCACAGCTGAGATATAAGGAGAAATTCTCATCTTAAACCATAAAGGAGGTAAACCATGAACCATAAAACCACATACGGATAAGAATTCCTAAAATCCAGATCACAGATCTAGGAGCTGTGTGAATCGTCCTGGGAGTAGCATGACTATCATGACAACCAGGTCAGCAGAAGACAGACACTAGCCAAAGCAGCATCTGTGTGGTGAGCTACACTCTAGTACTCTACATCTTCACAAAGCACAGCAGATAGTTTCTTACACTTTGTATTTTAGTACAACTGTATTCTTTTACTTTACACTAAAAGCTTGTCCAGCACTAAGAATAATTTCAAGACTCCTCTTCCCCAGGGGACACGGCATCAAGCAAGATGTCCTGGCTTACTTGAACAGTGGCAAACTCATCAGCCAAGGAGTGCTGATTCTCTTTAATTAGCCTGGAAAAACTACTTTCAAAGATGGTTACACGGGATCTGGTCAGCAAAAACAAAAATTCTGCAACCAGCAAAGTAGGAAGGAATGGTCAAAGACTCATGAGTATCACAGGACTTGTGACAAACGTACACCACCAGCTGGTGACAACTGCTAATTGAAATCACTTCTTTATGGAGCAGGATAGTAACCAAAAAGAGGAAAGAAGACACAACAAAGAATGAGTTTGTTCTGAATATCTCTGTAAACTCTGATGGAAAAACACAGACCTGCAGAAATGTTAAAAGAAATGTTTAATAATTGTCATTACAATAACAAGAAAAGTAACAGTAGCAACCTTCCTATCAAAAGGAAACAGGTTAAATAATTTCCCTGTCATGTAATTGTCTGCTAATATTTAGTCAAAGGCACTATAGAATGTAACATAAGTACATACTCTACACATGCAGCTTGATTTATCACTCTCTCTTCCAACAATGTCACTGGAAGGTCAGTGAGAGGAATCCTTATTTTTCTTGTGTCTTTTTAGCCATCAATCATATTGCTATCCTTAAAGTCCAGCAAAAGAACTATCAGATATTGCCCGTCAAAGTACAGATACATGAGAGCCAGGGCTAAGAGACAAGGTTCTTTTCCAGCTTAGCCATCTCAGAGAAAAATTGAAATATTGTCTGTCACTTGGGGAATGACTGATTATGGGCTATACTGAGACCAGGTAACAAACATAAACACTTCAGAAACACTGTGATGTCCAATCTTATGTCTGGTCTGAAACAGTCACACTGTTTTTTCAGTTATGTCTCCAGTAGCCACCTAACAATCTTAGCAAGCACACATCTACAACCAAAATTCTGCAGAGGAATCTTGGCAAGTATCTTAACAGATAAAATAGTCAAATCAAACAGTGTTGTTCCATAAACAGTGGCTGAATGCATACTGATGTGCAGGTTAAGCATTTTTCAAGTACAGGTTAAAAAGCTTACAAAACTTCACCTATAGAATATGGAATGGAAAGGCTGGAAGCCACCTTAAGAACTCATCTAGTCCCTCCCCTACCCGAAGCAAATTCATACCAATGCCACTTCTGACAGAAATTTGTCTAGTTTTGTTTATATAGGCCTCTAGTGACGAATATCTTAGGAATCCATACTTAAAAAAGAGTCTCTAGAAGCCAGCTCTAAGCCAGCCTTCTCATATTGAATCACTTAAAAAAACATAACTACAAAAGCAAAATTTAACCAAAAAGATCACATTTGAGTCTCTTGGTTGTTTTATCACTTTTTATATAATTGTCCTTATCCATCAGTTTATCATCATGTCAATCACTCTGTAGCCACTGTTACACAGGAGAACTTTAGCATGTGTTAGAAACATAGCATCACGTGAGGTTTGTCTTATCATCTATGCACCTAATTTCACAGTTGCCTGCTGAACTAAAGTGGAGAACGGGAGAACAGGAGCACAAACTACAAAGAGATATGTTTTAGTTACTAGACAAATTACCTCTAGACAAACATCCTGGTCAAGCAGGTTTTTTATGACTGAAGAGGCTGCTGCTGAACTGTGGTGAAAAGGTGATGTGTCATTTTAATAGCAAGGGCGGAGGTGGAAAAAGACCTTTAAAAAGTTATATATATATTAAGTGGCTTATGACATTATAGAATAGTATAAGTACCAACCCTTAGCAAGGTTCTATCCTGCTTACACTGAAGAAATTGCTAGGGTAGCCACTGCTACAGAGAAAAGAGGCAATGAACAGAAATGTGGTAATGAAACACACTTCACAAAGAATTCCCACTAAAAATCTCATAGCAATCAAAAATAATCTTTAAAGTATATGATCTTTTAATGAGTCAGATAAAAGCAGATCTAGATTATATTATGAAACATCAGTGTGTATTCAGCTGCATTCTGACCTTGATTTGTTCTCTACACTGAACCGCTGAACTTATGGACAGATCCCAGCACATTCATTTTCCCCTTAGGGACAAAGTACCAAATGGTAGTGTAATTGCCAAGGGAAAATTATTACTCCGTTCTGAATTATTTCTATCATAAATCCAGCACCAGTCAAACAGACTCTGTCACAGAAACGACAGGGCTGCTGTACAGTGATGAGAGTCCCACATAAAAGCACACCATAAATCCCTTAGTCCCACCACCCAACAAAGTCATTTTAAGTCATCTGTTTAAATCAAAATTAGAAAATCCAAGCTGGCAGCAAACTGGTCTGCATTGTTGAAACAATGGAAATGAGGTGATTTACTTGCTGCTGGTTTAAAACTCACCCTGCATCGTCTGTTTCTTATGAAATATGCAAAACATTACTAGCTTTTTGCCTGGATAGTTTTGAAGGGAGAAAATGCAGCTCTTCAGAACATAGATGTGCAACTCATTAATTTTAGTTCTGCTCCTGTGCAAGTGCAATATATGAGTAATTAGACTATACTCATTAACCCATAAAGGGACAGTTTAAAATAAGTTAGGATTCTTATGCATTGATTCATTCTTTTACTTTTAAAGTCAACTGTGTGGATTAGAATAATTCACAAAGAAACTTGGTGCCAATGAACATTCACATTTAACTGCATTTGGCTTTTTCTAAGCCTATTCTTTTCTTCCGGCCTAACAAGGACTGGTGCCCCTACTGATGTATTCAGGATGCTCTTTCCCACAGTGCTTTAACAGTAGTTCTTTAGCAGTTGAGTAAGAACTGGTATGTTGTACCCTAACATGTGAAAAAAGCTTTGAGCAAGGCAACCTATGCAAAAGGGAAACTAACTCTTGTAGTCACAGATTTCACCTCAACTCCTGCAAGACTAGGAAGTCAAAGATTAAAAACTTATGATGACTGGAATCCCTGTTCAACAAAGGAAGCTGGAAAAATAATGTTTTCTCACAGAAAACTAATGGACAATCTGGAAAAAAGGCCCTGTGATCTCCAGTAACAAAGAATGATCTACCTCTACCTCATCTTCCACTCCCGGGACTGGCTTAACTTAGGACCAAATAAGGACTCTGCTTTTCTAAGAAATCCAAAGTGACTTAATGGAGGCACTTGGCATCCCAAATATAAATACTGGTTGGGTGATGAGTGGCTTGAGACCAGCTCTGAAGAGAAGGACTTGGGAGTAGTGGTGGACAAGAAGCTCAACATGAGCCGGCAATGTGCACTTGCAGCCCAGAAGGCAAATAACTGTATCCTGGGCTGCATCAGGAGAAGCATGGCCAGCAGGTCGAGGGAGGTGATTCTCCCCCTCTACTCTGCTCTCGTAAGGCCCCACCTGGAGTACTGCATCCAGTTCTGGGGCCCCCAACACAAGAAAGATGTGGACCTGTTAGAAAAAGTCCAGAGGAGGGTCACGAGGATGATCCAAGGGCTGGAGCACCTCTCCTATGGGGACAGGCTGAGAGAGTTGGGGCTGTTCAGCCTGGAGAAGAGATGGCTCTGGGGAGATCTTATAGTGGCCTTCCAGTACCTGAAGGGGCCTACAAGAAAGCTGGGGAGGGACTTTTCATAAAGGCATTTAATGATAGAACAAGGGGAAATGGCTTTAAACTGAAGCATTATTGATATCCAATATCAGATTGGATATTAGGAAGAAATTCTTTCTTGTGAGGGTGGTCGGACACTGGAACAGGTTGCCCAAGGAAGTTGTGGATTCCCCCTCCCTGGAAGTGTTCAAGGCCAGGTTGGATGAGGCTTTGAGCAATCTGATCTAGTGAGGGGTGTCCCTGCTCATGGCACGGGGGTTGGAATTAGATGATCTTTAAGGTCCCTTCCAACCCAAACCATTCTGTGATTCTATGATCTGTGCCAGCTATGGACTTCCACATAAACCAGACAGGAATACACATCTGCTCTTTGATAAATACAACAGCAACATTTGGTTTACAAGCTCATTTTAAGTACTAAATTTAATCAGCATTCAATCTCTCCAACATCAAAAGATTCAGAGAGTATGACAGTTTTTAAGTCAAGCCTGCTTATTATTATATTTTCTTATAAGCAAAATTTTTGAGGACTCTTCAAGCGACATTCAACTCCACACAAGAGCATTTGAAGTATCCTATAAAGAATAGTTCAAATTCAATGTAATTATCAGAGTACCACGTGACTTAAATTATCTTGCACAGCTTTAGAGTTGCCACATAAGCAAAGGCTAATATTAATTTGAATTATTCACCTTTGTTGAACACAGAACAAAATCCAAACTTAAAACCACCTGTGTCTGTAAAAATGTGACAAAGGTTCCTGCAAACTGGAGTGCAGCATCTCTCCTTTGCTCTCCCTCCCCATATGAAAAATAATTAATAAAAAATTAAAGAAGAGTTGTGCCAGATGAAAAGGAATAATCTTACTGCTGAAAATTAAGACTATGCAGTAAGTTAGGTTTCTCAGGTTTTTCATCACCATGAAACCCTGATTTTTGAAAAGTATATAATTCACACAAATTAACTAAAGACATTTGAAGGTATTTCAGGGGTTAATAAATGTAAATTTCAGATGACTCAATTATTCAAATTTTTATTTATTTTCCTTCTTGATTATTTTGTTGGGAAGGGTAGAATGAAACAGCCCTTCTAGTCCTTAAGTTGTCAGTGGGCAATGGTATCTATGAGAGTATGCTTCAGCAAATTCAAACTTGAGTTCATTTATTATTGTGCACAACACTTTTTCATATCTCTCTTTTTTCCTGTTCTAATGTTTATAATTTGCATATCAGTCAGCCAAGTGAAATAAATGTTTAAAAACTAGAAACTTCATACGGAAAGCACAGAAGCCTGATCTTGAAAATACACATACAATATGAATTTTGTTTGCCAGAATATCTACAGAATTGGATATTATTTCTGTAAAAGCAATTCCCTATAAACTATTTATAATAACTCTCTGAAATTCTCATAAACCTTCACCTACTGTCTTATCTCCATTTTATAGAAAGAAAACAGACACAAACAGTTTAAGTGATTTTACCAAGATCACCTAGGAAATCTATAGCAGAAACAACATCCTAGGTTTCTCTAGTCCCTGTGCAGTGCCTTAGTCATAACACGGTCCTTCCTGTCATTTGTTGCTTGACTTCTGGGTAGAGGAAAACACTTCTAGCCAAATAGGAAGGAACTAAACTAACACAACATTGATTCCTAATACTTCTCTTAAATTTTATCAAGCAAAGGGACCTCAGTCTATAGTGTAAAAACTGCTTTCTAAAATCACCAAATGAAGATCAAAAAACTTGAAAGCATAATCTGCACTTTGAATTCAAAAGTTTACCCTGGCAGTATGTTCTGTCAAGCAGATACACCAAAGACCAGACCTCCTCTAGGCAACAATCCTGCCCAACAGTAATTTGATGAGCCCAAAAAGTAGGATCATTTCTGAGAAACAATGGTCAAAACAGCAGGCAAAGCAGTCAGTAGCCTAAGATGGCAGACTATTTTGTTTATGTTGATGAAGCATCACCATTGTCCTTTCTAGCTAGAAAAGTTGGTTCTTGTCTTTTATTCATATATCCTTTGTTGATGCTGGGAAATGATAGGGTGTGTAGAGCAGCACCACCAGCCTCTCAGAGTGGTTTGTTGCTGCTACCTTGACCAAGGTAGCAGCACAGTTTTTTGCTCTCCATACCAGTCCTGCCAGACTCTCAGAAAGAAAAGTAATGGAGTTCTGGGATAAGGGTAAGGAGGAAAAAAAGTTGTTTATTGTGAGAGGACAGGTGAGGGAGGTGGGGAAAAGGGCTGATTAGGCAGATGCAAGGAAGAAAAAGGGGTCTGTAGATGAGAGGAAGGCACAGGGAATAGCTGTATGCTATGTGTATTGGGTTTGCGTGGCAAGGTTTTTGGTAGCAGTGGGGGAGGGGACATGGGGTGGCTTCTGTGAGAGAAGCTGCCAGAAGTTTCCCCCATGTCCGACCCGACACAGCCAATGCCAGCCGGCTACAAGAAGGGACCCGCCGCTGGCCAAGGCCGAGCCAATCAGTAACGCCTCTGTGATAACATAATTAAGAAAAAAAAAAAAAAAAGGAAGGGAGAAAAAAAAGCTGCACACTTTGCAGCTAGAGAGAGGAGTGAGAAGATGTAAGAGAAAACAACTTCGCAGACAACAAGGTCAGGGAAGAAGGAGGGGGAGGATGGGCTCCGGCGCCGGAGCAGCGATTCCCCTGCAGCCTGTGGTGAAGACCATGGTGAAGCAGGCTGTCCCCCTGCAGCCCGTGGAGGTCCATGGTGGAGCAGATGACCACCTGTAGCCCGTGGAGGACCCCACGCCGGAGCAGGTGGATGCCCGAAGGAGGCTGTGACCCCGCGGGAAGCCCGCGCTGGAGCAGGTTCCTGTCATGACCTGTAGCCCGTGGAGAGAGGAGCCCACGCCGGAGCAGGTTTGCTGGCAGGACTTGTGACCCCGTGGGGGACTCACGCTGGAGCAGTCCCTTCCTGAAGGACTGCACACCATGGAATGGACCCATGCCAAAGCAGTTTGTGAGGAACTGTCAGTCATGGGAAGGACTCACGCTGGAGAAGTTGGTGGAGGACTGTCTCCCGTGAGAGGGACCCCACGCTGGTGCGGGGGAAGGAGACCTCCCCCTGAGGAGGAAGGAGCGGCAGAAACACCGTGGGATGAACTGACCCCAACCCCATTCCCTGTTCCCCTGTGCCGCTGGGGGGAGGAGGTGGAAATCGGGAAAGAGATTAAGCCCGGGAAGAAGGGAGGGATGGGGGAGGTGTTTTAAGTTTTGGTTTTACTTCTCATTCTCCTCTAATTTCGATTGGTAATAAAGTAAATTTGTTTTTTCCCCCAAGTCGAGTCTGTTTTGCCCGTGCCAGTAATTGGTGAGTGATCTCTCTCCGTCCTTATCTCCACCCACGAGCTTTTCGTTATAATTTTCTCCCCCTGCCCATTTGAGGAGGGGGAGTGATAGAGTGGGCTTTGGTGGGCATCCGGCCTCTAGCCAGGGTCAACCCACCACATATGTAGGAAAGGATAAGGCCCCCACAGAATAGCATAGGTTGTGAGGCTGGATGAAGACTTCCCCCTGCACCACCAACACACAGATTCCTGAAGCCATACCTGCACCTCTCAGTCCCCTTTCCAATACTCAAAGTTGCTAAGAAGCCTTCAGAAAGTTCCACTCATGCCACTCTCCTCCTCTTCTTTAACCTCAAACCCTCAGCTAAGCGTTCTGTTGAAGTGTAGTTCAGACCTGATTTAATTAATGTTCCTGAAATAAATTTCAGACTGTTCCCCTCCCCTGTCATTATACAGCAGCTCCTGGCATCTCCACTGCAACACAGATACATCCATACCAAGCTGACTTCAGAGACCAGCTTGAACTATAACAGAGCAAGACCATGAGGGGAAAAGACAATGGGCTAACAACTATAAGTTAAAAATAATTCCTTCACTCCCTTGATACCAGAGTCATGTTTTCCTGACATTTTATTCTGGGTTTGGCTAAGAATGGAGTTACAGGATAAAACAATTACTGCTATAATAACTCAGAAGTACCCAAAATAACTGAAGTATAAGGAAATTTTGTAACGATGTGGATTAACAACATCACCCATTTCTACAGGATAGATGTATACTAGACCAAGACCCACGCCCTGCACTAAACACTATGCAGAGAACTCAGGATCTACAGTTCCTTTTTTGTAGATGCTGAAGAGCCTTCTCCAACTTCTTCCCCAGCTCTTAGTAGGTTTTTCTGTTGTCCAGGACTTTGTTGCAGGACTGTCACTTCCCTGAAACTTGCTGTACAATGTGCTTTACTACTCTTAGCTACGCAACAGGATCAGATGCATATATGATACACACTACAAAAGCAGAATTGATTTTTAGTGTGCTTACTCTCAAGAATCACTTTGATTCTTCTTGTATGAACATATGCAAACCTTAGCCGAAATGTGTATCTCCATGTAAAGCAGATATCAAGGCTGTGATATGTCACAGAACATATGGACTGACATGCAGCATATGGAATTAATGATGGCTATTTTTAAAATATTTGTAGCTTTCTATTTTCTGTAAAAAAGGCACAGCTGCTCTGGCCCATTGAGAGAGTATTTATGTCAAAGGAAATCCAACAACTTTTGCAGGAAGCCATATCTAAATCAATTGCTGGTGAACAATCACCAAAATTTGCCTGACAGTGAAAAAGAGTTACTATGGCACCTGCTGAAATAGTTTAGATGAGGCCTCATTTATTGAAATAGTAAATCTATACCACTGTTAATCAAGCGTGATACAAACTATCGATCTAATACTTGCTCCCTTAGCTGGTACTCAGAGGTACTAATTAAGGGAGCTGCTTAACATATCTGTTGTTTGCCTCTGTGTTGAACTATCAGCAAACCTAATCAGGAGTAATAATGAAGGCTGGAGTTAAACTACAGTTTATTCATTTAAATGAACCCTGTATGATTGTTTATGAAAACCCAAGCAAAACAAGGTCAACAACCCTGGATGTGGCTGTTGAAATTTTGAAACATTTTGAAGTACATTAATTGAGCTAGATGAGAACTTCTGCCTTTGTCACCTACTTATTATCCAGCCCTAGAATTTTAATTGGGACCTCAAATGCCTTGACTTTCCCTGACGTTACACTGAACAGTACTTTAAGTAACACTAACAAGTGTAACACGGAACCAATTAGCCCAGATATGTTGGAAGACTTCATATGCTACAATAAAGGAAAACTTAATCTCTGGAGAAGGAAAACAATGACGAAAATCAATTCCATTGTTTAGTTTTGTTTTGCATGTATTTCCACCAGAAACTTCAAGAAAATATTTTTCCATTATAGTAGCAATAATTTTGGATTTTATATGGAAGTGTAGAAACTACAGGCTTAGCTACAAGATAACTCAGCTTCCAGAAGTTAGATCAGATAATCATTATGGGGGTGGTGCTGCCTCAGGTAGCTGAAGGGTAAGATGCTTTTGCCAGAGTGGCAGTACCCCATATGCAGGAATTAAGGAATACAGAGAGGGTGGGTTTTGATTTGTTGTTTTTGGCAGGTTTGGTGGTTTTTTTAAGAAAAAGAAAATAAAACAAGAGCTCCTAAAGACATGATTTTCCAGATCCCAAAGGCTATACTTGGTTAACTGAGACTTACTTTTAAAATGAATATCTCCTTTCAAGCTGGGGAGAAGGTGATGTGGAGTGAACATTAGCTTACTTCAGTATTCTACTTCTGGAACGAACTTTGGAGTCAAATGCACCAGCTGTTAAAGATGAATTTGTGTCAAGGGAGAAAGACTGGATTTATATATCAAAAAATAGGTTGGCACTGCCTTTTCCCTTACCCTCAGACTTTGGTTTTCTAGAGTCAGCAGAACTCACAGCTTAGAAAGAAGCAATTCAAGAAGAACCGATTAACAGCAGGAAACCAATCACCATAACTCATCATATATCTGCACCAGGTTCCTGGTTTTGGCCTTGTGAATGAAACTCTGAGAGAGGAACTCTCATGAAGGCCGTGTGCAGCAAGGAATTCGCTTAGTACACAGAGAATTCTGAAGGTATATTTTTTGATCATTGCTCATTTCTGACACAGCTCCCTGTATTTGTGAAGTCTACAAAGGCAGGCTTTTCTGGCCTAAAATCAACTTCATCTGAAGAGACCACAGCTCACTCTCCTCATAATCTGTGAAAGAAAATGGACAGCACTCCAATATGGCCACCTGTCCCTGGAGCAAAAGAACAATTATCTAACAATACCACTTCATGCTTTCTCATGAATCCAGTTAAGAAAAAGTCTCCAATAAACATCAAAGAAATGCTGCTAAGAAATATGCAAAAACTACTGTCGAGTTTTATCTTCGGCCTTAATGTGTAACCAATGAGCGTAGTCTTGACATGCACTACACTGTCACTAGGCCTATGACCCAACTAAAAGGGAACCATCAGGAAAATCTGAGTATCCGAGGAACTCCACCTCTATCTCTTCAATCGCAGAACAGAAGGCAAGATATTAATTGATAGCAAGACAGATTGTCAGCATTAAAAAAAAAACCAAAACAGTTTCCTGAGCAACTGGCATGCAAACCAAGCACTTGCAACCTTCACACGGTGAGCTGACGACGGTGCAGGCAGGATCAAAGGGGTATGAGACACACGTTAGGTTTCAATAGACAAAACTGAGGGATTCTTCCAGAACCAGAAAGAACAATAACTATTTCAGAAGACAGTAAAATAGGTATCCACAGTCACATCTGATCTAACACTGATTAACACTGAATACAAACCAGACCTATTGCTTTGACATAATATTAGATTAAGTCAACCAGTTTAATAAGAGGAAATGAATATGATGATTTAGAGCCCAGCAAGGAAGAACTAGGGGTGACACAACAATCCTGACATTAAAAGGTTAATTTATCTTATCCTATGTAGTTAAGTGGCTTTTAGAGGTCAGGTGCAAGTTTCTCTCCATTAAATGTTAGTGCACTGCAAGAAGACAAGCTCAGATTTACAGGTCTACCTTTAGGAAGCCTAAAGTAAAGTGGGAGCCTAAACATACTCACTAACTGACCTTTTATCCTAAGGAAAGATAGACAGAAGAAGCTGACAAAATTACTCACACTCTCCAGAAACAGTAGGATCTTTCTTATTTCCTGTGACACTACTTATTGGAGCTATCTGAACTGCCTGCTGCTTAGTTTAAGCTTAGGAGAGAATCACAGTTCCATTTGTACTACAGCTGAGAATAGAATTGTGCTTAAAAATCTGGAAAACAAACAAGCTTGTGAGAATTCAAACACAGTAGGCAAGCTGTAGCTTTCTTTTATTGTTATTGTTCAGTTCAACTCTGCTTGATTAATTTTATGGAGCCAAAATACACCAAGAAGGAAGAAGGAGTATATTTCCATATAAAATGGGCAAAACTTTATGAAATTAAAGGTTATATAGAGCTTAAAATATTCCTTGGGGGTGTATCAATTCATTGATGTTTATTTTTGAGAAATCATTATGCTAGACAGTGAAAAGATAATAGACATTTTGGTGGAATTAAATCAACACACATTTAAAAAAAAAAAAAAAAAGTGGTGCCCCAAAATAATTTATATGAGCAATTTTTTCATCTTTCTACATATCCAAATGTTACTAAATTTTACTAAAGGTAAGACCTGTACTTGTTCCAGAAACAAAATCAATTAGCAGTAAAACTACACAGAAATATCATATTAGGATATACCATATTAGGACAGTGCAAAAAATGAGTCAAACTCTTATGGTATGGAATGGGCATTATCTGTATCAAGTTCAGCAACACATTAAGGAGTATTTCAGAGTTTCTAAGAAAGACAGGGTATTTTGAAAAATTACAGTCTCTTCAGTACAGTAAAAAGAACTGTTTATGTTACAAATTCTTTTAAAAAGGACCAGCATGAATTTAAGAAGTTGTGTTTTCATTTTTGTATTATTTTATCACTGAAATAAAACAGCTAGTGTATTCCACCGTTCTCTTTCTCTCTCAGAATGTCTATGTTTGTAGTTGTAGACAAGATAACACATTAGTGCAACCAGGGACCACAACTGAGGACTGAATTACCCTTAAAAACATCCAGTCTTCTCAGAAGTCAGGTCTAAACTACCAATTACTACCTCTATACCTGGTCAATAAGGTTATTCACCTTTTCTCATGTCACAGTCAGAGACAATCATATGCATTTAATCTCCCCATTACACAACGCTAAATGGGTAGGGAGAAACACCCACTGTACATCGGAGATGAGACAGAATCATCACTGTACTCATGAGGCAGGTAACATCAAACAATGGTACTGCTCCAAAAGAAAATGAAATTATTTCCTGCACTGTGCCTTGCAGGCAAGACAGGGAAAGCTAAGCTGCTTTTAGCTGATGGTGGCCTTCTAAACACTGACTTTTTGAGGAAATTGAAAGGGTCTTTGTGACTTTGATAGCCCTTGGAGCTTGTTTTAGGAACACTGCTGTGTCACGTTGGAGCACCCAACACAGCTGGGGCAGCTCTGCTGCACTGCAGCATCACTGTGCAAGTCCCCATTGCTTGTTCTAGCTAGAGCTCCTCCATCTGCTTTCATACTCCCAGAAGTTCAGGTGCTCTGCCATCAAGGCTTACCCACAACACGCTCCTAAAAGTCTCTTAATGCCTCTCTAGTCCTACTCACCATAATGGAACAGAACAAGGATTAGGCCCATTCCTGGTCTTTCTTTGTATAGGAGAGGAGAAATGAAAAAACAAAACCAAAACCAAAAAACTCTTCTTAAAAGGGTACCGTATAGTCAGCTAGACAATTAGACTAATTTCAGTAAAATTATAATTGTTTGGGTTTTTTTGTGGTTTTTTTAACAGAAAAGATAATAGATTAATAAAGTTTTAAAAAAAAAGATCAACAAAAAGTCTACCCAGGTCCACATACCTTATTGCTACTTTTGAAATACAGAGCATAAATCTACTGTTTGCAAACATGCAGATATTTCCTCCATGCAGACTAGCTTGTAAGACATATACTCAAGGTAATACTACTGACAGGAGTCTGTGAAGACATTTTAAAGTAACAGGAAACTAGTTACCTATCCCTGTTAGAAGAATATTTCCTCAAAAGTAATATCTTTATATGCACATGTGTATACACTGTAAATATTTTGCTCAATGACTTTTTTCCACGGTGCATGAGTAGCAAATGCAGCAGCAGTCCACTGGAGCTCACCATTAACAAAACAAAGTTTTTACAATGGGAAATCTTGTGAATGACTTCAGAGCACTCTGATGTAGTTACCTCCAAAAAAGCAGAAGGATCGAGTATCACCATAAAACTGCTCTGGAAAGCAAGTGGGGCATGCATTACTCATCTAATCTCTGGATGGTTTTTAGGCAGAAAAAACTTGGCCAGATGATGCAGGTTGGGCCTTTAATCAAACCCTCGCCTTTATGCTTCATGAACAGGATATCCTAGAGCACTGGCTCAGTACCGGCTCAGAAGAAAAACATTCATCTACAAGAATTGGCTTAAGAAACAGCTTTTTTTCAGTGTCTAGATTTTCAAGGAAGTCTAGTCACATCTGACTGCATTCAGTGCATGGAAAAAGAAGAAAGCATCACACTGATTCTGTGTAACTGCACTCTACTCCTCTGAGGTGCCAAACCCAAATAAAATTGGAATACTATTGCATTACTGAACATTTAGTAGTTCTTCTAATAGTCAAGATATTTCAGAATACTCTGCAATATTCTACTGGCCAGAGAGTACATAAATCATGGTCCACAGAAGTCTGAAGTGATGACCTGTTTCTAGTCCTTTACTGTTTTCAGTGGGAAGATGCCACAAGGTAAGGACGAAAGGCAGTGCAAAAAGCAAATCGGTGCTCCTTCTCTCCCCATGATGCCTCCTTCCTTCCTACATCTCTGGACTGTTAAGTGAGGGTTAATCACTAGTTTACATCATATATTCAGTCTAGCACTGGCAGCAGGAACAGAGTGGTATGGCACACAACTGTGTTTTACTGCAGCAATGCTGGAATATCACTGAGTCATAATTTCTGTGTAACACTGTGCCTGAATCTCAAACTTCTCTGGTGACTGTTTGTAGTGAAATGTACCTCAGTACCGACGATTCTTGCAAGCCCCTACTCAAATATGGCTATAAATTTGCTAGCAAACATAAAAACCAATAATACCAGGAATTCTTTCCCTGCTGCCTTTGACATCACAGTGTTTTACTGATGCAGTGTTCCCAGGTACCTCAAGAATCAAAGACTATGAAGTGTTCCATTACTTTCCTCTCATTTTACGCTTTCATTACCAACATATTGGATGTTCTGATTTTAATATGGGGACAACTCTATTGCCTCAATTAATAAAGAAGGCATTACCTAACCCACACTATATATGCTAATTATTACCTCTGATCCTAGTAAAACAGAAAATGTTGTATAAATTCCAGAAATACTCAATGGAACTCTGATTTTGCATTCTGTGTGAAAAGCATCATGCAAAGAAAGTCTCTGTTCTAGCAGTTTACAAGAAAAGAAAGATATTGGAAAAATGATATAACAGTATAAGTCAGGACAAAAAAAATTCCTGAAGCATGAAGGTGCCTTCCATCACAAATTAAATACAGCACAGAGGTCAGTTAAAAAAGGAGCGGCAGGGCATCGGGGAGAAACAGAAGGAAAAAACTTTTGTTCATTAGAGAAAAAGGAAAGATATTATTTATCTCCAATTGAACTTGCTGCAAAATTGATCAGACCTCTCCAGATCCGGAAATACCCTATGGCAATTATTGATCATAAGCAGTGAATGTGCTACAGACTATGATTATGTGCCATACAGGAGGGAAAAAAAAAAAAAAAAAGAAAAAAAGAAAAAAAAAAGTCTTTAAAACATATTTAACTTCAAAACACACTCAACTGCTGAGTTAATGATTGCATGAGTTATTGCAGCAATGTGATAGATTATCTTCTCTAAAACATACCTGGCTAGATTGAATGCATCATCGATCAAGCCTGCTCGATTACTGACAGAGATAACCTGTGAGGAGCAAGCACAAAAATTAAACCATTTAGGGTGATGAAACAGTGATGGTTCACCTATCAAAGCAGATTTTAGGGATGAGGAGAGGAGCTTACCTCATGGTTCCTTGTTAGCTGATTAATTAGCAGCCTCCAATTCCTAATATCATAATTAACTCTAAAGTAGCCAGTCTGGTTGATGTTTCCCAGCAACCAACTTGCTTCTTCCAAAGCAGGAATTCTGTGGTGTTCTGGAAACAAAGAACAAGATAGGAAGGGTTTTAAATTTAAAAACTCTAAAAGACATACCTGTTAAATTATCTCCTTCTTTAAATACCCATGAAAGCAGTAAAATTAATTCAAAGATTAACAAAAACATTGTGTTTGATTAATAATCTCCTTTATCTGGTCTGATGTAGAGAGATGACAGCTGACATTCCTATGGGGACCTTTTACCCACAGAGAACTCCCAGGGTGGGGGTTTTTTTTGGCAAATTGTATTATATGAGATGCTAATTTTAAGCCTGAGACCCTGATTCTGGCCATGCTAAAATAACTTTCTAAAACCGTAACTCCAATAATTCAATGGAAGTGCGGTAAAGAGAAGACTAAACTGGTGATTAAAAGAAAAAAAAAATTCTTAAGTGTTTCTGCATGTAGTCAATGAAGCTTTTACATTGGATTTTAAATTAAAGTATTTCCAGTTGTACAGCTTCTAGCTACTCACCACTGAGAGGCTCCCCTTTAGAACTAGACCAATTAACCTTATATCAACTAACCTGTTCTTACGCTTTCCCCTCTTTTAAGTAATCACTTTGGGGCTGAAAGTCTGAATTTATTCCAGAATTTGTACAGTCAAGCAGTTCACAACTATTTGCAGGACTAGCGATCTCAACAGCAAAAATGCCCTGAACTCACAGCACACACTTCTTTCACTATGGAAAGAATCATAATGGAATGAAGCCTCAGGCTTCAATGCTTCTTGAAGAAGCTTTCAACTGAGTAAATTATTCTGACAAAACTGATCATGAACCAGAACTCATTAAAAATTCAGCAACATTTTATCCTACTATAATAAAATTAGTTTGCACACTGTTGACAAAAGGAAGTCATCCCATGCATTTTTAAAAATAAAAAAGAAATACATAAAATTTGTTTTAAATTGAATTCCATCAGGGAATTGTTTTGTGTGCTTGAATTCCCTGAAAGCAATGCATGGGGAAAAAAGTTAACAATACGATCTTAACAATTCACCCATACTATCTAGTACCTAGACTTACTAAAGAAATTTGTTTCAGCTTTTCTTATAAAAAAGTAATTTCTGAGGCAAAAATAGATGACTAGGACTACAGATAAAAGTTATGAGTCACCCTTGACTGAGTATCTCTAGCAAACACACAAATAACTATCATTTTAAGGTGCAAAAAATACAAAGAGCAGCAAGACCCCAATCCTAAAATCACCCAATTACATGTTTATCTTTCAATTCATAGAGTTGCATTATGCACACAAATTCAGGTAAAAAACTGTGGGATTAAAAAAGAAAGTCCTCTTCTCACATAGGTAGTTCTGACATCATTAAATTATCTTCAAAATATACTTAGAAATTCTAAGCCTCAGTTGTTGCCTATTCAATTCAATTGTTATTGCTCTTTTAGGGTTTGTCTAACAGACTTGCACCAGTTTAATTTAATTATACTATATAAACAATTGAGGAAAAAAATACAGACTCTTGGTTTTAGTTAACATATTGATTACATTCATTTAGTTATCTGTGATAAAGCATCAAGCTGACACATTTTTTAGGAGCCAACATATCTTGCAGAAATGGGACTAGGAGAGAAAATCAGAATTAAGTCTTACAACTCTGTAGACTTCCCAGATGTTCATACTGTCAAAGCACCTAAGCTGCTTTGGCCACGCAATCTGATTTGGAGCAAGGTTTTTAACACTGGGTGTCCTCACTTTCACAGGGGTCTGCTAAACACTGGGCTATAAAGCAAACTCTCCTTGACTGCTATACTGAAGTTGCTCCTCTGTTTAAATCCTTTTTTCACTGGACCTGAAGTCAGAATCACCCAGTTGCTCCAGCTGACTTATGGAAGACTTGAATCCTGGTTCCTCTGTAAATCACTGCATCTTATAGAAAGAAAATCAATACTGTAGAAATACTGTAAAAGATTGTAACAATTTACAGCATAGTGATAAAGGCACTTTATTAGAACAGATTTGGGTCAAATATCTGCTGTAAAACAGGGAGAGAAGGAATTTGAATCTGGATCTACCCATCCTATTTAGTTTACCCAGTGTGGTGCTGTGGATACAGCCTCTAAATCTAAGCTACGTTTCTTATCAACCCGGTGGGTTTCTTAAGAGCAACAGCAAAAATAGCCACTTTAATTTCTAGGAGAGAGTGCTGAAGGAAATGATGACTTCTAGAGTTTCTCTGGGTCTTCAGGGGCATACTGCCATGTGGGGTCAGGATCAGGCTGCTCATGCCTGGCACAAAGTCCTACCACCTTAACGTAGTATTGCTTTCCCCCCACGTTCTTTTGTTGCAGACTAACCTTTAAATACAACCATTGGTCAAAGTAGCTACTTGTAACTGGTTGATCCCTGCACCTCTATGATACCTAAAAGCATACCAAATGGGCTATGAACACACATTAATCAATATCTGGGTAAATAAATGAAAATTTTCAAATTCAGATGCAATAAAAAACCTACCTATTTTTTTCTTGTTTGAGTGTTTGTATTAAATTTTGACCTCTGAAATGAGGAAATTACTTACACTTTAATTGTGTACTTAATGATACTTGCCAGTCAAATATGACAAGTTCAAAATAAACTATTTCACAAGGAACAGCTGTGCAACACTTCCAGTACGTATTGCTTTAATGGAAAACAGTATCTTTTCAAAGCTCAATGGCATTATTGCTGTTTTGGTCAGTTTAAATCCAACCATAACCCCTTGCTATTATTTTTCGATAAGAGTACTCATGGGTTGCCCTTCTTCTGAAATACAGGACAAAAGTCTTTCATGCCTTTCCAGCTCATATAAGCAGGTGGCTATTTTAAGGGACTGCCTGATACACATGCTTCACATAGATCTATATCATTTACTGGAATTTGATGTTTGAATCTGTTGATTCTCATGCCTTCCTATAAAAGAAATTCTTTCTTCTGGTGATTACAACACTGAAAATGTCTATATACCTGGGCAATTTCTCCACTTACCACAAACACATGTATTAATTCTCTGTCAAAAGTATTATAATCAGGGGAAAGTTAGTAATTCATTGTTAAAACCTGTATTAAACCATTCATGACTTTCTAAACAACAACAAAGATTTAATTTGGAAAGAAATCTATCTTTGATGGTTTTTGTTCACCTCTTAAAATTCAATCTAAAATATATATACATTTATATTTGAGATTAAAGGGATTATTTTTTTTTTTTTTTAAATCTTCTTCAATCAGAAAGTGTTTTTCCATGGTCACGTTTTGTCTGGATGCCTCAGAAAATAATACTGCTCTGAAACTTCCAGTTTTTCCCATATATATAGGAGACATTTAAAAGGAAATGGTTAAATTATGTGACATTTGTTTTGAAGTAAGAAAGTCATTCAGGGTCTGATTCTTATTTTCTCTGCTCTGGCGGTGTAAGACAGTCCTCCAGCTGGTGCTAACTGCACACAGCTTGAAGTTCTGAGCTCTCCCAGCTCTCAAGCAACTTCAACTCCATGGAAGAAATCATGGAAGCCTGTTCCTCCAGACAGCAATATGAGCACCTTGTGAGGCAGGTCTGGGCAAAGGGCACCCCTCTGCAAGACACAATTCCAATGCTGACAAGAGCGTGGGCTAAACACAGTTCTACAACCATTTCAAGTGTTCAGACTCATGGTTGCTATTTTAACTCTCCATTTTATACAATGCTTAGCATACCAGGGAATTGGTTTATGCTGATGGAATCCCTACTGGAAGGATTGACTCCATCTTCCTGCAAAAATAACTGCACAAGAGTAGCACAATTTTGTACCAACAACAGCACATAAAATTTTTCTGCCAAATAAAATGTTCTATGAGGAATTTCATCATGATCACAATCTTGTGAAAAGATACGGGCTTTAACTAAATCCTGAAAATCTTTTTTGCAAGAACATTTCATAGGGGGAGAAGGCAAATCAGAAGAAAAAGTTATTTGTGTCTCACTTGCCACGTTGCCATAGCTCCATGTTCAAAAAAGATGTTTTGGTATAGTGAACAAAATAAATGGAGCAGATCAGTACATATGATCAGGTTTTGTCTCACAAACTCTTTCCTCAAGACTATCATTCCATCCATTAACATTCCTATATGATGGAACTGCTAACATCTAAGGTGATACACAATGTAAGCAGCAGTCTTCTGATAGGATCTTTGCTGAGCTGTTGGGATAAGGGGAGTGATTTTGCCTCACTACGTCAAGATCACACCAGGACTGCAGGTCTTGTATCCCTGTTCCTCACTATGGCTGGCTAAAGTTGTAAATCAGGACCTATATATATTTATTCCTCCCACTTCTGAAAGATAAAAAAGTGGAGTCCGAAAGCAACATGGTTCAAGGTCAGCAGCTGAGTCTCAGAAAGGAAAAGAAAGGGTATTTTTCTAATGCTGCACGAAGGCTCTATTCCCCAGTGGGCAGCCAGCAAACTCCAGCTCAGAAGCAGTTGTCTTCTATGAAACACTTCATTGGAAGAGAATCAGACTGTCAAAGGGCCTACAGTTAAAGTAGAGATTATCTAGTAGGAGGTGGCTTATTATAGTAAGTTGGGACTTGCTGTTTGGAAGGCAATTGTCCTGTTGAACTTTCTTTCCTCCATCTCTGGGCAGTCCTGTGGAGATACTAAGAGGAGTCTGAATGAGAGTCACGTTACCAGAGGCAGGGAGGTCCATTAGAAGAATATTTCCCTGGGACATAACAAATCAGTCAAGATACAGGAGATGTGGATAGAAAGGGCAGGGATGCAGAATAAAAAACTGTCAGTCAGTTCAGCAGCACTTGCTGAGTCATATGGAGATGTTTCCTACCCGGAGCCCGAGTGCCAGAACAATCACGCTCAGGGAATGGCAAGTATGCCTTTGTCCAAAGCTGTGCTCACCTGTTCAAAACACATGCTTAGCTAAACCTCCTCACCTGAGGTTAAGGTCACTTCTCCTGGATTTGCAGAAATGTGACAGGTGAGCCTGTGCTTCCACCCTTAGTACACCTTCAGCAGCAATGACCACCCTGCAAGCCCTGCTCAGCGGTTGTCTTTTGGGGATGGGCTGAGTTCAAAGCTGGTCCTCGACTTTTTACCTACTACTGATTTTGGGCTAATCTCAAAACACTGTAGACACTATGTTTATACATCATTACAGCAATCACAAAAGAGGCAACATGTCTAGAAGAAACAGAAATAAGCCCTAGATCTATGAGAGAGCAGAAGTTTGTAACACCAATGATTTCCACAGTGCCGGTGAAATCTATCATTCAGCAACGCTGTAGCACAAAAATCATTGCAGCCATCTTTGTGTGAAGTCTCTGACCTCAGCTTAGATAGGAAGGCTAATCATGAGATGTCTCCTTTGTGACTGGTTTAGTTTTCAGAGGTTTAATAGCTGTCATCCACCTGAAGCAGAATGGACTCATCTGCAGCTATGGGAAGTGAATAGGGGAAAAGGTGGTGGTGACATATCTGTGCAGCACTCAGATTGCAAAAGATAGCTCCATTTCACACATCTAGACAAACTAAGCCAGTAAAAGGGTCATCTGATGACTGGTATATGAACAGATGAGTACAAAAATGGTTACATAAATGCTATGGCTTACTCGGTAAGGAGAAGAGAGACTGGCAGAAGCACTTCCAAAATGAAAGCCTTCCAAAACTACGACTACATACTTTCCACAAACAGGTGTGAAGAGCTACATTGAATATGAAACATCTTGGAGATGATGCACTTTGTCAGACAAGTTGCCAAGGCCTGTCACTGTCCTCTCTACAGGATTTGTTGCAAAGGATAGTGAATTACATCTTGAGAAGATACTGCATAGTTGTAATATCCAGTGTGTCCCTTCTCCTTGGTGTTGTTAAGTGTGGACAGAATGAGCTCTGTTTCCCACAGTTGGGATGAGCTGCAATTATCTGAATTAATTCTGCTCAGCATATTGAACAATCAGTGATCTGCATGCCTCACTATCTCTAGTATGTAACCAGACACAAACAGGATGACTAGAGAGCAGCAATCCACGCATCCTACATTCGGTGGTTCTCACAAGACTGGACAGCAGCTTCTTATCTCTTGCTCATGAAAATGCCAACTGGCATCCTACAATATCTTGATGAGGTCATAGATATGGTAGTAAAGAGGATGCAAAAATCAGTGATTCTCTCTCTTGTCCTTCTGGATGTACATGAAGGAAGAGACACTTCCATCAGCAAATAACCATTCTTGGTGAACTCTAGTGCAAGGCATTGGGTGTAATTCCCTGGCAAATTGTTATTAAAACAACCATAAAAAGGGAATATTTCTAATGGCAATATATGTAGCTATTTCAAAACTAATGTGGTTTCATTTGTCTCAAATAACACACAAACAAGGTTGATTTTATTGACAAAAATTAAGTGATATGCCAAGACATCATAACGGTAGCCATAAACTCGGGATCTCTTCACTGCTGGCAGCTGAAAAGAGGTATGTGATCAGTATTACATGACAGACAAGAGACAGTTGCTCATCATCGCCTATCCACTCTTCCACTCTTCAGGATAACCTGGAAGCTTCTTTAGCACAGTAGTACAGTCAATAACAAGGAAATGTCTGCTCCTTCCTAAAGAGGGCATGGAAACCATCCTTATGAACAGCATTTCCTCCAAATTTGATTTGAGCATCTGCATTCAATTACACTCACTTGAAGAACAATGAACCACTCCAAATCTTCCAAATATCCTCTGGAGTTTGTTTCACCTCCAGCTTGCAGAGTTGTTCTCAGACTGCTCACTCAGACAACACTGAAACTGTGTCCTCTGCGTAACGGAAAGTCTTCAGGATTCTTCCCATCCACAAGAATCACTTCTGGAAACCATCCTTTCCAGTCTCAGAATCCCTCCCATATCCCCTTGAAACAAACATACCAGCTGCAGATAATCTCCAGGACTATCACAAAATCATCTCTACAAGCCCCAAGACATAGCAGCATGTACAAGGAATCATATACTGAGAACATCCAGGGATGTTCTTACTGACTTTTTCATGTTGAGGAGTCCTCTAGCTGAGCTAGACAACAATAAGTAGAAGCAAGAGCACATACTTGCTGTAGTCACAAGTTTACAGTTTCATTTTCAATGAGGCACAGCAAATGAGTGAATCAGTGAGAAAGTAATGAGAAGGACAAGGATAATGACAATAGATCACAGTGGCATTGATTTGCTACACAGGAAACTGACAACCCAGAAAGGTTCCTCTCTAATTTCTACATAGGACCCACTCCAAAAGCATTGCTCACACTGGCCATCACTAATTTGTTGATTCCTTGAAGGAATTCTGATAGGAGCAGTAGATCTTAAAAGAGTGGGTAGTGGTTTTATGGACTTGTTCATCCACAGGAATCTGCAAGTAAAAGCCAATGAAGAAGCAACTGTGCAGATAATAGTGATATACTGAACCTTCAAGGCAGGAGTGAAGGGAAGGAGGCATGCATGTACAACCTAATGAGATGAGAAGAGATGAGATGATCAACTCTCTCTTAAGTCAGTGGGAATCTTTCTTTTAACTTCAATGAGAGTTCAATCAAGCCCTAAAGCACAGAAGTAGAGCAGGTCACTAAGGCAGATTGTGAAGGAGCAAACAGGTTTTAAAGTATTCTGGAGATGCAAATATTTAAAAGTATGGCCAATGTGATATATTTCTGCAAAGTGAGGAGGCAGCATCTGTGTGCTCTGACTAGAGTATGTTTCTCAAGCACAAAAAATGCCCTGGTCCCAGGCACATTTCTAGATCATTGTATCATGGGAGCAGCGTAAAACATGTTACTTTCTGATAGGCTGCAAACGATCAGGGCACAAAACCACTTATCTCGCACCACTAGAAAGTTGTGATACTTAGATTTCCGCTGATGGTGCACCATTCATTTCTAGTCCTGCTGGCTCCTAAGCTCTATGTGACTATTATCTTTTAGTGACTTATAAAAGAGAAAAAAATGAAAAACCACAGGCTTACACAGGTTCAACTCTTTCCTCTCCCCAGTTAAATGTCTATCAGAGGGAAATCTCTATGCCCTTCTAATTTTACAAGAAGGGGTCAATTGTTTCTCTCTACAGCCCATGTGCCAAGGGGAAGCATAGGTCCTTCCTTTCCCTTCCATATAATAATTCTATTCAAGTCTCCATATTTCTTCCCTCAATCTCTTAAATTCCAGTCCAAAATTGCCAGCTGACATAGCACCAACTGATAAGGAAATAGAGAAATATTTCTAAGGCAGGATTCCTTTTTTAGGTGATAAACAACCATTGGTATGTAGCCGTAGCTGTTCTCAGGACAATAACTATTATGATCATGTAGGAACTAGTGAGGAAAAAAATAAGAAGCAAGAAGAATAATGCACTTTTGAGGACGAGCATCTGGTTATCTAATAGAGAGAAGAAATACTTTGACAGATCAATAAACAAACTTTTTAATGTCAGTAAACATTTCTTATCCTTGGTTCAGACTATGGATCAGAGTTAAAAATGACAGAATTCAAAATACTTTGCATTTACTAAGTTATACTCATCAGATGTTTTGCTATAAAAATATTACATTTAACTTTCACCAATCAATAATGTGAATTGCATTCATTAATTATTTGATATGTGTTGCTAAATATATAGGTACACATTTCTATGTAAAAGCTTTTCATTATACTAACTTCTGCAATAATTGTAAATCTTGCTTGTTGCTCATTCTTCATTCCTCCTCCCTCCCTTCCCATCTCTCCTTTTCTTGTCATTTATTTTAAGTTGTTAAAACTAGGTGCAGAGCAACTAAACAGTTATCTAGGATCAATTCCAAAGAAACAGCTGAGGAAAACACAAGTATGCTTTATGAGATTCCACTGGGAGGAAAGTTTATTTTTACCTGATTTGTTAGACACCCATATAATTGCCTCTGATGAGATGTGGCTCGTATTTCCTACTGCAATTGTTAATGGAATCTGCCACAAGTAGCTGCAAGACAAAGGAGGGGGAGTCTAAGAACAAAAATACTGAACTGATTCTTCTCACAGCAATCAGGGATCATATAAAAGAAATCAAAACACAATTTCAATAGCAGTGTAAAGATGTGAATTCTAACAAGTTACTTTGATTTTGAAATGCATTTGCTATTAACAATAAAACAATGAAAAAGTCATTAAACTTTAAAAAACCCTAAATTGTATTTTACATTTTTCATACACCATCATCACTTTTTTACAAGGCTTTCCTAATTTAACAAAATTATTCACAAAAGAGGAAATAATTATTTCCCATAGAAAGGAGAACACTTTTACACATTTACTTAGAAAAAGAGAACCTCCAGGTAAAACATGCTTTGATTTAGAGGCACTCCAAAGTTTAAAAACAACATAGTCTTCTAGTAACTTCTTAAAAAGCTATGATGGGCTTTCATAGCTGCTTGTTTATAAAAACAAAACAAATGTGATAGATCACCACTTCTTTGCAGCTTTTATTATCACTTATGTATATGCAAACTAGACAAAACATGCTACATGTGGATTTAGAGATATGCTGGTGTAATCAGAGCCCAACTTCCTTACAGGGTATCACAAATTGTTTCTCATTTTGAATAAATGTTATAATTTACCTAAGACTTTTCTATAACATCTTTATCTCAATAAACAGAAATTGACTGTATGAAGTTTTCTGGGGGAGAGATGGAAAGGATAAATTCCTGCATGTCTTCATCATCATCTCTATTCCTGAACTCTCAAAAAAAAAATTTCACCAGCCAGTGAAAGAACAGATATTTCCCTCATAGGCCTGCCATGTCATTTGGTACACGTAGTAAGGGTACAGGTGGTCCCTTTGTCTAGGGACTATGTGTGCATTTAAGCAAGGCATCATGGCATGAGAATGACCTTAACTCAGATATCACTGTACACTACCATTTTGATATTAAATAAGAATGTCATTTTAGATTGATTGCATTAAAATGGTGCAAGGATGAGTGTGGGCAAGTTCTTGACATCTGCATCAGCTTTTCTCCTGCTAGTACATAGCATTGCAAAACTAGCCTATGGTATTAAAAAAAATTAGGTTTGCTCCTTTCCAGTTACCCAGAAGCCTACTCCACTGAACTACAAATGCCACTACCACAATCAACATGTGCTGGCTTGCAAGGGTTGCCTTGCTGGCCTCACCTAGGGGCTGGGGGATGGAGAGATCCCTGCCCTGCTGGCCCTCCTGCCACGCTTGGTTCCCAGCTTCCCACCCATTCACAAAGAGCCCCCCACACGCACGGAGGTTTGCAGTGCTCAGAACAGAACTGCATGTGCTGGTAAACACTTGCCCATACAGCAGTGATTCAGCAGAGAGCGGGAGATATTTGTAAAACTGTACTGCTGAAAGAGCTATGAGTGACACTAGAAAGAAAACATGGCATTTATTGCCATATGGGATAAGAAAAATGTCCCATATGATTTTGAGTTCTCTGAATGTTGGTATCATGACACACTGGGATTATTAGACCTACTCATGCACCAAAGACACACTACACGTGAGCACATGCACTGGCAGGCACTTTGGGGATAATTAAGCTATGGCATTTGAAGATGCCACTGCCTTTATTGGTCTGACCACTCCTTGTGCTAGATGCTACCACCCTCCATAGCACAGCAAGCAAAAAAGGATATTCACTGGTGCATTAGCTTCTGCAGTTCTCAGTCTGGGGTCTTCACACAAAATTACCTTCATTGTTGGTTTAACTAATATTCTGGACTGTGAACTGGAGAAATGAGGTGAAAAAAATATATTGTGTCCTGCTGCTTCTGCTACAGCAGCAGTAACTTCTGGATTTGGCAGGTGATGGCAATCAGGAAACGCTGCGGAGAATACTCACCACTCTCTTAAATACCTTATACTTTACTAGACACCCACCAGTCCTTTAGAGTCTCTCAAAAAAAACCTTTTATGAAACATATAATCTTTAAAAACACATGCAGTTCTAAACACTTGGCTCTCCAGAATAAAAAAGATGCTGGCAAACTAGGATCGAGAAAAATAAGGCAAAATTAAGCATTAAGTTTGTACATTACTTGAAAGAATATGAACTTTGGTATATTAAAAAAAAATACAGAACTGCATTTGCATGTATTTTTATGACTCTTGAGCTAAACTCCTACTGAAAAAGTTAAACTGCAAAATAAAACTGAGAGCTGCCTGTGTAGCTTATTTAAACACATATACACACATACACAAATATTCGTGTATGAACATACACATGGACATCTGTTACTTTGAGAAGGAACTTCATAGGAAGATATTTTGTACATTGCAATACCAGTGCAGAGAAGAATTTTGTACTACCTTATATTATTATTTTATGTTACCTCCAATTAAGCTAAATCCTATTGAAAGGATCCTTCTCTGAAAGGTGATCTAGGGATGGAACAGGAGTCACACCAGCCACCCATCCTCAGAAAACACATGTGGATTTAGTTGGGGAGATTAGTACAGGTAGATTTAATTTTTATCTCCCTAAGATGAGAGACCTCCTGGTGTTCTTTGCACTCTCCAGAACCTCCAAATCTCATCCTCCTGGTTACTGGTTTACCAGGTGAACCACAGATTTCTTTTTAATAGATATCTCCAGAAAACCATTTTTCCTACTTGACTGCTGCTATTCTCTGTATGTTTATCTGCTTTCTTCTTCCAGTCCTCTTCATTCTCAGTAAAACTTCTGCCACTGTTGAAGAAGTTGTGGCTAACTTTTTTTACAAGTATGTGAGGGAGTTGTATCTGTCTCACCTTTCAAGAATCTTCCTTAGGATGACTTCTCCTACACACCATCTCTAAGTGATCTGCACAGAATGTGTTCTCCAGGTGTGACTAGGAAACAGCAAACTTTTTTTGCACTTTTCTATCACCCTCTTCTACTACACAGAGAAAAGAAGAAAAAAGAGGCCCACTTACCTGTTTTCCTCCTGCTTTGTCTGGGAGTAGTGCAGAGCTTTTATTTATTCTTTATACATTGGGAGCACCACCAGTGTGCTCTCTGTATGCATTTGACCAGGGGAAAAAAACCATCCTGTTCCACCTGGCCATCTGCTGCCTGCTCTGACAAACCAGTTCCAGTGAAAATAAGACTCTAGCCTTAAGGGCCCAGTGACTAGGGCAGCAGGACTCAAAACAACCCATTTGGTCCTCCTACCCTCAAGAATATGTCTGCAGGAATCAGATGCCTGTTCAGGTAGCACACTCAGCCCCTGGGTGAAACGGAGCTAAAGAACTGTGTCTCCAGTCTGCTTGAGATGCTGCTGAGCTTCAGAGAGGTCTGCACATAATGTCCCTCTGGATACAAACCTGATAGGGCAGACCACTTAACTGTGGGGAAACTAAGGGCTATTCCAGGAATTTAAGAAGCCAGCTCTGAGGAGAGACATCTAAAATTGGAATAGACGTGGTAAATATGAACTGTGCAGAACATAACCTTGTTCAGTCATAAATGTCTTAAAGAGATGTAGGAAAGGGGAATCTTGTTGAAAGATGGTGTAAATAAGCCTTTTACTGTTGATTTACAAGTGAAAACACACGTACAATTAAAGGAAATGCACAGGTGTTTTATTTTTGGTAGCACCAGATCAATGCATAATACGAAAGTGTGTGAGCATCCACATTCAGCTTAAAGAATAATCAGAACAACTTGTTTGATAAAGTAATACCATTTTGCATCTGCCAAGATACATGGAATACTAGAAGCTAGCTAATTATGCTCTGCTTGGATTATATAGAATTTTTTTGTCTTGAGCATTACATAATGACTACATAACTAGTATTAGGATACTTTATCTCATTCAGAAAATGATCATATTTGTGATGAGTACTTGCTTATGGCTTGACTTCCAACAAATAAGAACTGAAATCCTTTAGTGAGCAAATTCTGAGACCATGAAGAATTAAGCAAGCATGATGCCTCACACTTCTGCCTCTGATGACCATTAATGTTGTAGCAACACTGGATTTTCAGTGGAACAGTTAGTAAGCCAAAAAAGGACAGTAGTTTATTTCCTCTGCTGACAAAACAAAGATCTCAGGCCATTAAAAAAGAAGAGGCATGGTTTCTGGAGTTTCAGATTTTACACACCTTTTCAACTACTTTTTCACATTAATGAACATTTTTGCTGAGATGAAACCCATACATTTTCAAGATTAATCTTCCCTGTAACCACAATGTGCCAAGCTCCCACCCACCGCCAGCAGTGAATACAGTGTTCTTCCAGTGACATTTCTCCTTTCTCCCTTGGATTCAAAGCTAAACAAAGAAGTTCAGTGATTCCTAGTAATTACTCAGAAAACAATGAAGATATCTGCTCAGTATTCAGAAGCTTATTATTCTTGGCTGCATTATAAAGAGTATACAAGTAATGTGGTTGCTTCATGTAAAGTGACAGAACAACTGTAACTAAAATATCACAGCAGAACTTAGCTTACCTGCTTTTCGAATGGGAGAGGAAGTAAACAATCACATCCCTCTCTATATCCTTCTGCTTTAACAGACCTCCAGGTTAAAGACTCCTAATCTATCATGCTGTTCTTTATACAGAAACTATACTTAATCCTTCTTATTGTCCACCTCTATATTTTTTATATCTATTATACTCTTTCTCAGGTTAGAAAGTCAGGCCTGCCCTCAGTGCTTTGAAGGCATGTCTACCATGGATTAAGACTGGCACAATTCTTTTCTTGTCTACACTCTTTATACTTTTTTTAATGCTCCTTTCCTACTAATCCCTACCATTCTACTTGCTTGCTTGACTGTGTCTGCACACTGAGCTGATGCTTACAGAAAATTACTTACTGCAACTCCAAGATCTCTTTCATGAGAGAGAACAGTTTCCTCAGAACTCACTGCTGAGCATCTAAAGTTAGGACTGCTTTCCCCACTTGTATCACCTCATTATCAACGATAAGCTTCATCAGCCATTTTATCACCATATCAACCAGCACTGAGGAATACTTCCGTAATCTTGGTAATTAACATTTGTTTTTACTACCCTCACAAATTTCCTATTACCAGAAAATTCTGTCATCTCACTCTTCCATGCCCCTTCACATGACTGAATAGGAATAACTTCAGCATAGGTTTCTCAAGAATTTAACGGATTATCAACTTCCACTGAGAAAGTCAACCATTTAATTTCTCATTTTTTGCTTATACTTCTTAACTGAGATCTTCCCTCTTATCCAAGTACAGATTATTTTCTTTAGAAATCTTTAATGAGGAAGCTGGACCTCCCAAAACACATAAAGAACAGTCAAAATGACAAGAGGCTAGATACATCTAGATATAGAAGACGTCTATTAATAGTCTTTGATTATATACTTAGCTAGGAAATCAAAGGAGAAGAACCATGACAAGGCAGAAGAACAGAACAATGTACAGACTTTACGAAAAAAAAGGATCTTTTTTTTAGTATAGCTAACAGAAGAATAAGGGACAAAATTAAAATGCTATGCACAAAAGCAAATTAAGTGATCTGCCTCTTAGCAGGATATAATAAGCATAATTATTTTAAAGTGTAGTGGCAATCATGAACTTAAATCACAGAATGATTTAGGTGCTAAGAGACCTGAGGAGATACAGCCCTCTGCTCAAACGTCCTAACAGCACAGGAAAACAGAGTTTCACTGTAGGTAGAACATGAGATCAGAGGAGGATACATAGTCTGTACATTCAGTGGCATCACACAGAGTCAGTCAAATCAAATGTGGCAAATGATTTGCCATCTGCTTTTTTTCCTAATCCCTCCCACTGCAAAGCATCAACAGAACTACTCTCAGAAAAGCTGAACACCAAAAGCTGTGTGTACCTTCAAACAGCTTACTAGGCTGAGAAATGAAATTGTGAGTTGTCTAAATTATCCCAGGCTGAAAAAAATTGAATTAATGTACCCATCAGCTGATACTGGTGAAATCTCAACCATCACTCTCTTGTGACTCAGTTTCTCAGGGATAGATTCAGTTTTGCAAGCTGATGTCAAATGAGCTGCCATGGGGTACTTGAGACATCTGTCACGGGCTATATGATACAACAGAGCACCTACAGGTGCTTCTGCCCGTGTAGTGGCAGCACAAGGTCAAGTAAGATGTCTCAGGGCACCTCCAATGGCACCAGTCACCTGTGCAAGCAACTAAATGGGCTTCTCCTTTTACTCAATATTGACAATGATACCTTCTACAAATAAATGTGAGTTTCCCAAGGAAACCTTTTCATTTCTAAGTGAAAAAGGCGAATTTTCAAAACCAAGCTGCTTGCAAGAAAGCAAAGGCTTCAGCACAGATTTTCAAATACAGTATTTAATACAGGCTGCTGAAACATAGTTATAACTACTGTTTTAAATAAAAACTTCCAGTTTGCTGATTCAAAATTAACTGGAAATACAATTTAGTTAAAGAAAGAAGTTAAAATTAGTGAAACTAAAATGTAAGGTACTGAAATTACAGCATTGAAATTAATGTTCTAAACGAATTTTTGCTTTGATTTTTGTCCCGATTCAGTAGAGGGAAATGTTTTGATACGTTGAAAATTTCTGTGGGATGGGAATCCATTTCTTCCTCATCTGTAACACTTACTGATCTTTATTTGTAAAATAATTTGAGAGCATAACAATCTAAGACTTCATATCACTGAAGGATATATTAAAGCTACTCAACACAGAGAAAAAGTGAGGCCTAAAAGTAATTTAAGAGTAAAAAGGATAAAAAGAAAATTCAACAGTAAAACTGACTGGTTAAGACATGTCTCGGTTTTTTAACCACCAGAACTTAATATCCAAAATTCCAACTCTATTTTTGTCAATTCATTTAAAGATAAAAGCCTGGTACATCCAAAGTGGCTGAAGCTGAGAAACAGGGAACAACAACTCTTTGGCATTAGTTTACCATTCTCAGATCACCAGATGAAGAATGCTGAAATTTCATGTACACAGAGACATATGCTTGGATGAGCAACACTCTGAGGAAGAGACACCTTCCTGATGTGGTCCTCGCCAACAGTGATGTCTTGATTAGGTTAGGGTGTTGACTGGGGCATTTCTTACCAAAGGAATACCTTGCTATGAGCCGTCTGCCTGAACTCATGTTGTTGGGATTTTGTAACCAAAGTAATGAGAAAGTGTGACCTTTTGGAAAGCGAGTCAGTCTTACAGAACAAAATGAAAACTAAGAATTAAAGATTTGTATTTTCCTTAAGTTGCACACTTGACTGATCTGAAGAGACATATACAAACATTGGCCAGTAAAAGGAGCATTTAGCTGCATGGCTGCAAAAGTTTCTGGCTAAGAACCTTAAAGCTTATTATAAAATAAAGGGCACAGAAAGTTGGTAATGTGAACTAACCAAAGGAGAGTGAGAAGTTTGGACATTAAATCAGTATAGCAGGAAGACAGTAGAGATTTCTCATTTCTTCTTGCCAAGACAACTGCAATTCCTGTTAGCAAGGCAAAAGAAGGCCGTTGTTTTCAGTGAATTTTGAATATTAACATAGTGGAAGGTTCAAAGACAAATTGTTAATGGAAAACCTGAAAGTGCATTCAACTAATCTATGAAATTATAAGCCTTGTTGCTGTGATACCTGGAAACATTTATTCCTAGGCTGAGAGCACAAGCAGACGTAAGGCGGTCAGTGGGAAACAAGTAAAAGTTGTTAAACAACACAACAGCTTTAGAGTTTCATCCTACTGAAAGAGATTATACATGAAGCAGAATTCAGCAGTACCAGGGTAAAATTACATAAGTCACACCTTCTAGAAAGATTGTGTTGAGAAAGATAATTTAAAAGTAAATAACCTGATTTTCCCAGGTTATTATATAGCATTGTATCTCATTCAGTAAAGAGTATTTCAGGTTCCAGGGGAAACTCATGTGAATATCACAGGAAATGACATACTTAAGTGTGATTCTACAGAGTGTTAGTTCTGTTTAATGGTTAAGGAACTGACATTATATTCATGTTCTGAGTATCATTCTCACAAGACTGAAGAACACAGAGATTTCATTAGATTTAATATGTGCGAGAAAAGTGATTGTAGGCTGTGCCCAGAGGCACAACACAACAGAAGATGTTATTCCCACTCTCACATGTATTACACCTCCTACACTGAGCCAGGGTGTCAAGGGATTCTTTGTACCCTGTCAGCACAGAGGATGGCAGATGGAAGGGAAGATTACACTAACTTTGTAGTAAGGACAAATACAAGATGAAAAATTGATAAAGAAGTCACAGATGGATAGAAAGACGTTGGGTTTAAGCAGTTAAGTGTCTATTCTAACCATTGCCTCTTTACCCTCCAGTGAAGGCTCTCAATCTCTCCAGCATCCTCTGTTTCGTGTTGCACCAGTGCAAAATGTCCCTGCAGAACTGCACACATGGTGCTGATCATGCAAATCTCATCTTATTGTTGTCTTTTACCCATAAGAATAGTCCCTTAACTACAGAGAGCAGATCTGAGATTTCTCAGAGTGGAAGGATGTGGGGCTGAGGAGGGACTCCTCTAGCAAGAATAAGAGTAGCATTTTAGCTGTGCCTAAAATCCTCTAATATGTTCTCAGAGACTTAGTGCCAAGTATTTTTCAGTGTATTGGGTTTGCATGGCAAGGTTTTGGTAGCAGCGGGGGACATAGACGTGGCTTCTGTGAGAGAAGCTGCCATAAGCTTCCCCCATGTCCGACACTGCCAATGCCACTGGCTCCAAGATGGACCCGCTACTGGCCAAGGCCGAGACCATCAGTAACGCCTCTGTGATAACATAATTAAGAAAAAAAAAAAAAGGAAGAGAGGAAAAAAAGCTGCACACTTTGCAGCTGGATAGAGGAGTGAGAAAATGTAAGAGAAACAACTCCACAGACACCAAGGTCAGGGAAGAAGGAGGGGGAGGAGGTGCTCCAGGCGCCAGAGCAGAGATTCCCCCGCAGCCTGTGATGAAGACCATGGTGAGACAGGCTGTCCCCCTGCAGCCCGTGGAGGTCCATGGTGGAGCAGATGACCACCTGTAGCCTGTGGAGGACCCCACGCCGGAGCAGGTGGATGCCCGAAGGAGGCTGTGACCCCGCGGGAAGCCCGCGCTGGAGCAGGTTCCTGTCAGGACCTGTGGCCCCGTGGAGAGAGGAGCCCACGCCGGAGCAGGTTTGCTGGCAGGACTTGTGACCCCGTGGGGGACCCGCGCTGGAGCAGTCCCTTCCTGAAGGACTGCACCCCATGGAATGGACCCAGACTGGAGCAGCTCGTGAAGAGCTGTCAGTCATGGGAAGGACTCACGTTGGAGCAGTTGGTGGAGGACTGTCTCCCGTGAGAGGGACCCCACGCTGGTGCAGGGGAAGGAGTCCTCCCCCTGAGGAGGAAGCAGCAACAGAAATAGCGTGTGATGAACTGACCCCAACCCCATTCCGTTTCCTCCTGTGCTGCTAGGGGAAGGAGGTGGAAAATCAGGGAAGAAATTAAGCCTGGGAAGAAGGGAGGGATGGGGGAGGTGTTTTAAGATTTTGTTTTACTTCTCATTATCCTCTGATTTTGATTGGTAATAGAGTAAATTTGTTTTTTCCCCCAAGTTGTGTCTGTTTTGCCTGTGCCAGTAATTGGTGAGTGATCTCTCTCTGTCCTTATCTCCACCCATGAGGCTTTTGTTATATTTTTCTTCCCCTGCCCAGTTGAGGAGGGGGAGTGAAAAAGTGGGCTTCGGTGGGCATCTGGCATCTTGCCAGGGTCAACCCACCATAAATGTTGGGTTCTGATTTTCCCTCAGAATATTGTGAATTTAAGCAAGACTAAAATATAATTCCTATGATAGTTTCTCTTTCTTCAGTAAACTTCCCTAAGAATCCCCCACCAAAGTATCTCCTCCATAAAATCTGAGATTCTACTGTTAAGCATGAAGGCTCACATACAGAGATAAGGAAAAAAAAAATTCTATTATCAGCAATTTAAGAAAGCAAAAGGAAAAGGTAAAAAAGGGCACACATTAGTAGTTTCATCCTCTCATCTACAGTGGAGAATTCAAACCTCTTATTTTTATAAAACCAAGAAAATATGATTTATCTACCTTCATCCCTCCCATTACCCTTGTCTCTGTCAAATGCTTTTTGCATTTTCCCCAATCTGCTCTTTACTTCACTAAAGCCCTCATCTTAACCATCTCCTCCATTTCCCTTGTTCTCCATATTTGCCTATTCCAGCTACACAACTTAAATGTTTCCAAATCCATCTGTCTGTACCCTGCCACACAGCGTTCCCTTTCCCTCCCCTGGCACATATAGGCAGCTCCCCATCAGCACTGCTGCCCTCATTCTCCTCTTTACCTCCCCACTTTACTCTGAATTAAAACATAGTGCTGCCCTCAAGTACCTGCTCACCATGAAATTGATTTAATTAATGTGAGTTAATTAAAGAGTTTGGGTATCTAGCAATTCCTGAGAGTTAGTATTAGCAACTAAAATGAGGAAAGTGACACAGTCTGCAGTGATAATAAAATACAGCAGCAGCTTTTTCCTGTCAGCCTAACTTCTGTCAGGATACAAGTGCTGCACAGGACGCAATGACACAATATACCAGTTTTGTCTTCTTTAGTATTCTGCAATAAGGCTGAAAGTTGCCCATATCCTGAACACCAGAGCACTGTGGATGCTTGCCTAGTGAGAAGCGTTTCTTGCAAAGAGAAGCCATGAGATGGTTTTGCAAATAAAGTGTTAAATTACAATTAGCATCTTTGCTAGCAGCAAAATCTTGCTGCAGAAACATCAGCACAGATTTGTGCAGGAACAAATTTTAAGAGCACTTTCTATTCTGATTTAATAATACCACAATAATCAGAAGAGCCTCTAAAAAATAAAAAGGACAGACAAAAGACTGGCGACTCTTCAGTGGCTTCTACAGCAAAAATACCCTATTGCAGCAGGCAGTGCGTGGCACAAGTATCAGGCTGGCAAACGCCTGCATCCAACAGCAAAGGCACCCCTCCCACATGGGCAGGCTTCCTTCAGGTCACTTGCAGAAGCACCTCTTCTGACTGCTGATTCAGAGGAGAAGCGCTCTGCACAGCAGTGTCCCCTCTCAGGCTGCTGGGGTTAAGGACTGTACCTCTGCACACACAATGACAAAATCAATTGGTGTCATAGAGCTGTCCTCTACAAAACACAATGTACATGTAAAGAGAAGGAGCTCCCCACACTTTCTCACTTGTCTGCAAGGACAAGTATTTTCAAGTCCCTGCTTGACCAGCAAAAACCTGGTTAAATCAATATCCAGCTGTGTTCACACACAGTTCTGTGCTCCGCTAAGGATTCTTGATTTTTTTAATCTTGTTCCTAATAATTCCATTTCCTCTATGCCTAATACGTGTACCTTCCTCTCCTGGAGCCCATTCCCTTCATTGTTATTATAGCTGATATAGAGGCATTCAGTTCAGTCAAGATGAACCAGGGTACCACATCTACTCTCTAGGTAGCAACAGAAAAGTTGTTTCTAGTAGAAATGCTGATATAAGTGTAATCTTTCAGGTACAGTAAAGATGAAAGGCATAACAAGAAAACACTCAAAGGACATGAGAAAATGGAAGATTAGAGAATATTTCCCAGAGACAGGGAGGTAAATGAGCATTCTTCTTTTTCTATCTATATTTTGTTAGCCCTTCTTCCTCAGCTAATATAACAATATTTGTCCATATTATGGTCCTTTTTATTACACAATTAATACTACATATGCTACATTATTCTGCAATTGCTCGAAGAAGATCTCAGAGATAGTTATCAGCATTCCCCTTGTGCTCCTAACATTTTGGTTTGCGTTTAACCAGCCCCTCATCTGATAAAAGGACAGAGTAAGTTCCCCATCATTGCTCAAGTGATAATACCATACAAATAAGTAAGAATACACATGGCAATATCCGTATACAGCTATGCTTTCACTATTCAAATAATTATCAGCAAACATACAAGCACAGCCCTTTTTCCATAAAGTCTAAATAAATGAGCTTTGTGTAGGAAATTCAGAAGAGACTTGAAGGGAAATAAATTCTGCAGTTAATCTTTCATCTTACAGTGGAGTGACTGCTGCAGAGCAGCTCTGCAGTCCATTGTAAAGCCTTTCAGTTGTCATAATTACTACACAGTTTCATGAGTCTGTACAGCTGTAGTTTTGTTGGTCATGTCCCTGGCTTGCCTCATTCAACTGTTTTCCCTAGTCCAGCCACATGGAGAAAGGCACAGAGGATTACCACACTACAGCACGTATGAATACCCTGTGCATATCCTGATCTGTACCTCTTCCTTTTTAATCCTCCCTCACAGTTAGCTGTGTTCAATGCCTAGCAAGACATTTCCCTTTAGGATATCATGAACAAGCAAAGATTAGCTATGGAAACTGTGTGTATGGCAAGAACACTATAAAGGTGAGTATTACCTCAGCAACACGAATCCATTATTTTGATAACATTGGAAAGGTTGTTTCTTCACTTTTGAAGAGGCTAGCTCTGTATATTTTTAAAAGGCAAAATTTATACCCATAACCAGAAAGCTTTGGTCTGCTCTTCAATATCATATATAAAAGGTTTATGGTTTTCATCAAAACTATTTAGTTTATTGTCTAGACCACAGATTATTTTTCATAAGATTTCTTGTCATATCTGTGAGCCATTCTTGTAATGATGGATGAGACTGGTGCCTTAAAATCATAATTTTCTCTGTCAGCAGGGAAACCCACTGAACCCTGTCAGATGGAATATCACCTTATCCCCTGTAGCCTTATAATGTAAGGGCATAATCCATTCTTACAGGGGAATACAGGAGTCTAACACTGAACCTACACATAACTAAAAGATTGTTATTCGGGGGAAGAATATAAATTATACAGTTATTAGAGGAGTTTTAAACTTTTGCTTGGATAAGCTGAAATTGCTGCTGAAACATTGTACCAACCACACAGGCTTCAACATTCAAATCAAAGCTGGTGATTTTGGCCCTTCTGATGAATGGAGTTCATAGAAATGGTGTCTGTCACTGTTAGTTTTATTCTCTCATAAAATGAGAAGTATGGATCATGTGAAGGCATAAGTGTCAAATAAAATCTATGTTCAGTTTGCCAGGAAGTGAAATTGTATACCTTTTATAATTTCAGGCCAAATGTTAGAGCTTAGCTTGCCATACAGTCGATTCTATGCACACAAATAAATCATAGTTTATATATGTACAGCCCTTGAAACACATTTTTCTGCAGTTATAGAGACAAGGAATCCAACTGCACATGAGACAGAAAAATAAACTATATGTAATCATTCTCTTCTGCAGTAGAATTAAAGACATTTATAGTAATGGACTAGGCAGAACCAGGAGTAAACCACTGCCAAAGGTATCAAAAATTTTCACTTTCACCATTTATCACTTAGAAAAATCTTTTTGCTGCTTCTATATTCCTCTATATGATTTCAGAGAAAAAAAAAATACACTGTTTCCATTTCATTCTTAACAGTTAATTGCTGCATAAACACGTAGCATAAAGAAAAGCACAGACACTTTATAAAACCAGAATGGTTCTGAAACATTCAGTTGCTTCTTTATTTACATTTCTTATGTAGCAGATACATCTGAAAGACCTATTCTGAAGTTAATCTTTCTAAAGGAAGGCGAAGTTAAATTTGCCTAGGGACCGTACGAACCAGAAGTTTAGGCTCCTCATCACTTTAAAGACAATGCAAGTGACGTTTATTGCTGTGCCATGCTGAACTACAGCCCCACCTCTGGACAACTAAAGACTATGTGGCAGATGGATGTTTTAAGAGCCTTCCCTGGAGCCTTCCAGTGCACATCCAGTGTTGTCTATTTAGATGATAAACTCCTGGAAAGACCAGGACTGGTACATTTTTCTGTGTTTGGTGCAGCTCTACTATTTACGGTGTTTAAAATTATCATCACAATTAATCCATAGATAAATGACCCTAAAGAAGCCAATGTTGCCTGCTCTTCAAGAGCAAGGCCTCAAATGTGGCATAAATACCATTTGCTTCTTGTTATTCACAGTGTATAGTATGGTTCCCCAGGGAGCCATGCATCCAATGCCTAATTCATGGGTCATGCAGGGGAGATCAGCACTGACTTTATTGGACTGTGAATTAGGCCACTGATACGTACACTCCCAAAGCCTGGAGGTTGATGTTATATATATGTACATATATATATATGTGTGTGTGTGTGTGTGTGTATATACTTATGTATATGTGTATATATATATGTATATATATACTTATTGGCTTGACTTCATTAGCTTAAAATATTGTCACTGAGATTCTGTTTGACTAATGCATAAATATGTCGATAGTGATACACTGACTTTCTTGGTATAAATGAGAGCCAAATTGTGTATGAATATATATATATACACACACCTCCATGCCTCCTACAACATCCACCTGTGCCCTGTTGAACCAGTCAGTAAACCCCTGCCAACTTCCTGAACAAAGCCACCTGCAGAATCAGATAGAACACTGCATTTTGCAATAGTGATGAACATCCCTCACTGTTCCATACAACATCCTTGTCTCTAAGCTGGAGAGACATGGATTGGATGGATGTGGATAAGGATTCCTTATCCACTCAGTGGGTTCCTAAGGATTCCTTAAGGATTCCTTATCCACTCAGTGGATGAGGAATTGGCTGGATGGTCGCACTCAAAAAGTTGCAGTCAACAGCTCAATGTCCAAGCGGAGACAACTTGCCAAGGGGCAACCCTCAGGGGTCGGTATTGGTACTGATACTGTTTAACATCTTTTTTGGCAACACAATGGGATTGAGTGCACCCTTAGTAAGTTTGCTGACGACACCAAGCTGTGTGGTTTGGCTGACATCATGTTAACATGATTTTCCCTGTCTACCACCTTCACAATAATTGAAGAAATAGTGATGTTTCTAATGAAGAAAACTCCACAAAAAACCCCTAAAAATATCTAGGTCATTGCTGGCAGAAAGATTAAATTGATTTTCAGTATGTCAATCTTGTTTTTCTACTTAATTTGATGGTACAAGGGGACGTGTAATGACACAGAGCCATTGTGCATCCCAAGCCACACGTGCCTTTGGGCAGTGCACCAATGAATTGCACGGTCATTGTTGTAACACTCGACACTAATTTATAACTAAGCCATAGGACTTTAATATAAATTGGTGGATCATTTTTGAAAGGTGAAAGGCAAGTTTTACCTTTTGCTAAGTGTATATAGTCCCTGTTCTTTGTCATTTATACTTACATAATAAGATTTTCAAACAGATTTAACTGCAAAGTGGCGAACAGCTCCATCAGCTCACTGGCTAGAGTAAATATTCCATTTGTAATGCCTTCCTTGTGCAAGGGGCTTCCTTCCCACTTGTGGTTAAAAGGGCATGAAAGCAGAGAGCAAAACAAATGTAAAGTGGGCAGAGAACAGGAAAGAGACTTGCAAAGGAGATACATATAATATGTACTGTACTGCCTGTTAGGATAGTAAATTCCTGTCAGGCCCTATGCTGATAATCTTTTTCTGTGCTCTCTGTATCACTAAATCTTGCTTCCAATGTTTAGGAATTATAACTGTGATAAAATCTGTAGACAAAACCTCCTAAGAAACCCAGTGTAACTTGCCCTTTTGCTGTGGAACATTACCTTTCCACATATCTCAAGATACAGTCTTAATTCTGAATTAACTTCACATGAAAATAAAACTAAGTCTCATTCTCATTCCTGATGTTCTACCTTACAAAACATTTACACATCCAGTAGTCTTTACTCATTAATTACAGTAGCACTTATTACAATCAATACTGAGTACCTGACAAATCTATTTAAGAAAGTCTCTACAGTACTTCAAAGGCTTAACATCTCTGTTTTAATTTAAAAAAACCTAATAATCTCTGCTTTCAGGTTACATTATGTGTACATAGCCTTGCATAAAATAAATTTTCAAATGAATAAGGAAGAGTCTCTAACGTTGCTCTGAACTGAGTCATGAACACTTCCAACAGTCCACATTCATTTTTTTAATCTCTTTTTCACAAACTCATTTTAGCCTGAAACTTTAACATATGCTTAATACCCTGCTAAGTTGTTCCAATACAGCCAGAAAAACAATTTACTCTGTGTCATGTTTGAGTTCTAAAATATTCATGTTCTAAAAAAGGATAACAAACTTCCAAACATTTCTCAATAAATGTAACTATATTTAGGACTTTCTCAACAGGAATATTCTGTAAACTCCCAGATGTGTCAAGGAAAATTTGCTATTAAATTTTACCTCTTAATGACCTAAATCTACTGGACAAGCACAGAGTACTCAAGGTTGACAGTATGCCCTCTTTCATGAATAGGTGAACACAGAAGCTTCTAAGGCTAAACTGCAATTCTCTAGCATCAGCTCTATATGGTTGGCCTTAAAATATGATGCCAAAACTGCTTTAAACAATAAGATGAGGATTCCCCAGCATCAGCCAGGAATGTCAGCTTGTCTCTGGGATGAAGGAAGTGTGTGGAGTCAGCTGGGAATGAAACAATCTAAGAAGTGGAAAAAGGGTAGGGGCAGAGATGTGTAAGTGCCTGCTGATATCAGCCAATGTAACAGTCCCCATAGGATCAGTTCAGCTGGTTTCAAATATGGAAGAGCTCAGACTGCTTCCTGAGTCAAGCAAAGTATATACCCAACACATAGTTGCATCTGCCTACTCAAAGTATGAGAATGGAGAGGTCCACTCCAACAAATTATTTAAAAAGAAGTATCAGATCTTCCAACCACATTCCTAATTACTTCATGGAAGGTGACAACATCAAAAGAAAAGGAGCAGAAACAGATATGCTGTGTAAGTCATAGTCACAGAGAGAACTGTCAGGATGCAGATGGGCACATTAAAAGCTTTATTTTGTTGTTCTGTTACTCTGATTACTTTTTTCAACTCTTTTAACTAGCCTCATCTTTACTATAGTTCAAATGAAAGGGTCACCACATGCTATTGATAGCAAGAAAAATCCACAGATTTCTGAAGAGCCATCTTCAGAAAAATATACACATGAAGTACTTACTTAAACACTACAGCCTCTTTAAAGATATTCATTGAGAAATGAAAGTACCTGTTGTCTCCAAGGGCAGCATCCTTGGGTTTAGCATCACTGTCATAAACAAAACGCTCTTGGGAGATAACTATGATATTGTCCGTAGTTTCATTTCCCAAGATAGTGATAACAGGATAACCCATCTGTAGTGTCCACTGATCCATTACTTCTTGGATATTTACAGATTTTCCAACCCTTTTTAAAGCCTTCAAGAAAAAAGAAAAGTTTCAAATTGTTGAAGCAGTATCATTATCCAACACATAAAACTTTTTTTTTGGCCCAGAGACCATAATCCATTTTAGATGTTTAAATATTCATCACGTATGCACACACACACATTTACACCCACTACACACACACTACATAATTTAACCAACCGTCTTTGCATATCTTAAAAATAAACATTGAGTAATCTTGCCAGAGAGGGGAGTGACAGTCAGAAAGTCATACTTTATACATCTTTCGGGCACTTTTGCTGTAACAGAAAAACAATCATCTGCTTTACAGAGTTTTAACAAGAACCACAGAAATACTGGATGGCTGTTTCCAAAAGATATTCTTGACCAACTAAGGTTAAAAAAGACACAGTGTTAGTTGATTTAGGGTACCTACAATAAGGCATATTGAAAGACTTATTGCTAAAACTACAGAGCTTATCTGCTCTGAAAATCAAATTACTAGTTATTTTAAAATACTGAGCCTCATGTCCAAAGTGAGGCCATATATACAAAGATATCCCCAGCTCCTTCATAAACTGCACCTGTCATAACATATGGAGGATTGACATGTTCATAGTTGATACCATATGTCAATAAAAATTCTGTTTTACAAGTGGATTTCTATCTGAAACAAAAAGAGATACTATTGAATCATGGGAGATGAGACTGGGTATGAGGACAATGACAGGCATCACTGGTTCTTCAGTGAAGGAAATGTCCCTAGCTACCAAACAGTCCTAGATCACAGACTGAGCAACCTCTGATGAACATAAGCAGAATCCAGCAAGAAGTCTTTAGAACTGAAGCTGCCATTGTAATGCATTGGGAACAAAGTGGCTGGCAACAAACATGTTCACAGGTGAGGCCAATGGAATCAGTAGCCTTAATAATAGATTTGAGCATACAGTATAGTCATAGTGGTTATGGACCAGAATACAGTCTAATTTTTGTTATATTTTATTAGGTGTGGTTGTGCTGTTATTTCAAGACTACATTCATCCCTGTGACCTCCCACCACCCCAAAGGTTTTAACAGAGGAAGACACTAGAAGAGAAGCAAAAAAGACTTTTGCAGTGGCATTCAACTTGATTAAGACATAGATGTAAGAGCCCAACTGTACATTACATGTCTCAACTCTCATTAAGTGTCAGTACAGACATAGGACTCATTTCAGCTGCCCACACAGAGGTGGCTAATGTCATTTAACCTTGACCTACCACTCCAGAAGGGTACAGATTTTCCCACAGATCTTGTGTCAAATTGGTTAGACCCACCTGAACATCTTGAACACCCTACTGCACCTAATCTGGCCCTAGTTGCCTATATTTGAACAACTATCTCAAGTCTCTAGTCAACAGTCAGTGGTTTGGGCTCATTTTAAAATAATTGTGTAGTGGCCAGTCAACTGAATTGCTCTCTATGCTCTGCTGGCTATATTGACTAGATTTCTTTGACTCCAGCTGTTCTTATTCAGCAAGTATTAATTGAGGTGTCCTAAAATATTCAACACATCCTTGCAGAACTGGGGACCTACAGCAGATATGCTTATCTCATGTGGCAGCTGGAAGCCAGGTAGGATAAATTAAGGTAAACATTGTTAGATGCCTATGAACAGCCAACTGAATCCAGCCCTCACTGACAATAATTAGAGCTCAGGCACCTAATTTATATGTATATACCTCCTTGTCTAGATAAATGCAGATGTCTTGAATCTCAGCTTTAGTGTCAATAGTTACAACCAGACTGTCATGGTTATACATGGTTTGAGTTGGTACTTGTGTACAAAATCCCTGACTGTACTCTACATTGCCTTGCACTCTGTATTCTGGAGTGCTCAGACTAGCTCTGCAGGGAAGGAATTCAGGCATGCTTGGCTCACTTTATGAAAATTAAACTCTGCCGTTATAGATCCTTGTAAAGATCTATAAATCTATCTTATAAATCTATCATATATCTTATTTTATAAATCTATCTATAAACTCAAATCAAGCTTGGGCATAGCAACCAAAGGGAGCATGGACATAGCAACTATAAGTCTACAGCATGCCAAATGCTACAACAAATACTTATCTGTTTACACCAACCTTTAAAGCTTTAATAGTTTTGTCCTTCACACAAAATCATAATTCCATACAAAATCACGAACACATCTGATGTAAACGCCAAAGCTCAGCACTTTCATGTGCTTTCCAGCTTATGGGCCCCAGCGTGCTGCCACTAAAGTCAATGACAGCATTTTCCATGAAGTATCTTTTATTGCACATCAGTGACATAGCACAAGCAAGGAAATATCTTCTAACATAACAAAGAATAGAAATGCTGCAAAAAACATATTTTAATGTTTCCACTAGGTTAATTCAAATGGAACTTCTTTGCATCAATTTTTATTTTCACTGTGGGGTCTGAAGATCTCAGTATGCACTATTCACTCCTAACCTCACCAAGAAAAATACCACAGTAACTTCCTGCTTCTCCCTCGGCATAACAGATTAAAGCATTTTACCTTTGACAATGTGTTCCAGAGATCATTTCTGGCTGCATTACCGTACTTGTGAATGGTTAAATAGTCCTACAGAAATAAAATAAAAATACAAATCAGTATTACTATACATGGGCCAAACAACTGGAGCTGTGAATCACTGATAAGTTAAATCACAGTAATGTCTGAATTTGCCAGAAATCTAGAAACATACAATATGTTCATCC